>CM038721.1:26097173-28497173 GCA_021613375.1 Megaleporinus macrocephalus
GGATCCACAAACTGAAACATCTCTCTGATGCGGTTCAGGTTTCTATTAGCAGATTGTTATTATAAACACTGGCATTCGAGCACCCCAACAAGAAATATTACTTATTATTTTTTACTCCCACATCTCTATCACGTTAGGAGGTTATAAGCATTTAACATATTGTCTGTTTGCGCTTTGCTGGAGGTTCTATCCATGCAAAGCATCACGGACTAAAGAAATAAGGTGGAAACAAACTGGCCCAAAATTCCATTAGTAAAATTCCCTTTTTTCCTGTTATTGTTGACTGAAATTCAATACCCACACTGACCACACACTGTGCACAGGGCACAATATCTTTACTGCGATCAAAGTAAAAAAAAAAAAAAAACACTCAAAAATGTATTAACTTGCCAGCTATATGGTAGATTCTGCTATCCTGTACTTTTCCAAAATAAGAGAAGATACAAAAACTGCAAATAATCACATAAAACACATAAAATGCAGGTCTCCAATAAAGTTATGGAATATATTTTCATAAAAAGGTATAGAATTTACAATGTTTGTTAAAACATAAAGAGCTTTGATTGTGTTTAAATACTACTTTTTATTTTTCTGCCATACACATTTTTTTATATCTGCTGTCTCATTTATCTCAGCATGGACATCATGCAAGCAGCTCAACACTGAGAAGTTCACACAACAGAGCCAACAGTTTCCTAAATAATCAGATAAGGCAGTTAAGGGTTAATCAGTCTGTTTTATTTGATAGAGAATACAGAGCAGATCTTTATTCCTCCAGTGAAGCTGCCACTATAGAGCATGCAGAGAATTTAAGCCTGCACGCTTCTGGTTTTAATCCAAATACAGATATTGGCACTGCGCTGTACACCTACTGTACGCTATCTTTCCACTTCCACACACTCCCAGTTCGTGCTGGGTTGTCCACAGACCGGTGTTTTTTTCTCAGGCCGGAGTGGGATCTAATTGACAGCTGTGTGATCCAGCTTTGAAGGCTGGATTTAGCTGGGGTCAAAGCAGATGTGAGTTCACAAAGGCTGGCCTCCGCACTGGCTTGGGGATTAAAAATAGGGCATTTGGTTTTCTCTATAATTGCTGCTTTTTCAGAAAAAAAAATATCTGGGGGCTTTTGATCAGTATATCATCACCATCAAATCAAAACTTAGTAACCTAATAGTTTTTACACTTCCAATAAATCCTGCATTCATAATGCTTTATTATTTATAGGATGTCCTATGACATACATAGTGCCTTATAGTGTCTGTCATGAGCTTGTATACTTGCTTAGAATAGAATTCTATAGTGACATGCATAACACATAATAGAATAAGAATATGTAAGTATATGGAATGTGACTTTATGAGGTCATGGTTTTGCATTAAAATGTGTTATGCATGCAATTACTACTAAAAAGCAAACACACACACACACACACACATACACACACACACACACACACACATATATATATATAATATATATATAAATATATATATATATATATAAATATATATATATATATATATATATATATAATTATATATATATATTATGTAAAATGTGTTGCATGACATACAAAAGACCTTATAAAACCATGCATAAGTAAAAAGAAACATGATGAATAGAATAGAAAGGGTACAAAATTACTAGCTTGTTATATATTAACACACAAGGTAAGACTGTTTTGTGCTCCTCCATTTCAGAGATTTGCTGTTTCAGCAATGATATACTGGCTTTGCTGCAGAAACCCCTGCAGAATTGTTTCTACATTCACAAAAAGTATGAATTGGGTCTTATTTAAGAATAACATATGCACCAGCTGAGGCCACACTGACAATGAACTGACATCCTCAGTTTTATAAGCTAAATGACTAAAAATGAATGAGTGTCTCTTTGAGTCAGTTTCATTCCCAAAAGAAATAACTGTTTTCATAGAATGATTCAGAAGCAAAAAGGAAAAGTAATTTTAACAATTTAGTGCAGGATACTCTCTTATCCCCACTGCAGAGAAAGGCACAATTTCCAGTAATAGCAAAGGCAGTTGCTGTAAAAGTAATGCTTTCTGTGGACAAAAAACTGTATTGAAACTCATGTTTGGACAACTAGATTATTGGACAGCACATCTATGGTAGTCTAGTACAGACAATGAGTGATACATAAGACTATTGTCATAACACAATTACAATTAGAGATGTTTCTTTATGGGTGCAGAAAAAAAAATATTTCAATGATGCTGGTTTCTATTCTACACATTTGCCATCAGGCACATGCATATATCTAGATTGAAATAGTGTAATATATAGTATATGAGATAGTAGTACTTATTCTTTAGGATTTCTTTCAGTGAGAGAAGAGAAGATACAAAAACTGCAAATAATCACATAAAACACATAAAATGCAGGTCTCCAATAAAGTTATGGAATATATTTTCATAAAAATGTATAGAATTTACAATGTTTGTTAAAACATAAAGAGCTTTGATTGTGTTTAAATACTACCTTTTATTTTTCTGCCATCAGATCATAGCTAATTTGTATATGGATTATCAGAAGTACATTTTGGTACTTCCAAAACCATATAACACCAATAAAAAATATAACACTAATAACTAACTATCTCACCAAATCTTACAGTAGTGACTGTTTTAGTTCATTTTTTCTGTGCAGAAAAAAAAATATTTCAATGATGCTGGTTTCTATTCTACACATTTGCCATCAGGCACATGCATATATCTAGATTGAAATAGTGTAATATATAGTATATGAGATAGTAGTACTTATTCTTTAGGATTTCTTTCAGTGATGTGAGAGAATACAACTTATAGGTTGAAGAACTTGAGGATCATTGTCTTTGGATGTCTCCTCTGGTGCAGTGCCAAAACTTTTAAATAAATCTATTAAAAATTATCGGAAAGAGATGCCAGACAGCCAACTTAGATTGACACAATGCTGAGCAGAAACATAGATCTCTGACCGATAGATCTTGTTTGCTTTACTAACCATTGATTTGTTAGAATGTTGGAAAACAGACTGTGTCAAACATTGATCACACACTGATTCAGTTGCACTCACTGAAGGTTGAATAGCTGTTGATCTAAAGTCATTACTGTTGTTGATTTAAAGCTGAAACAATATTTTTACTATGATTGTGCAAACAGTTCAGTACTTACAAAGTATAACACATCTTACTTATATATTTATGCTTTCAGCAGACTCTGTAATCCAAGGCAACATGCAGTGGTAGGCAAATGCAGCATTCAAAGACCTAAGCTATTAACCTAATATGAATGTTGTGTCATTCGATTCAACCCATAGTAAAAATATTAAATATAGTACTTTACAATAATATATATTTTTTCTATATATTTTCTTTTAAAAATGTTTTTAAAGTGGTGTTGAAATATGTTTTGTCCCAAAGCCCTGCTTGACTACCATTATATGTTGTCATTATTTTGTTTGTATGTTTTGTTTAGTTTTATTTCTTCTTCTTTACATTTTTATACATTACAAATGAGTTCTAATACTATTTCTCACCACATCCTCTCCAACGCAACATCAGATGTTTTGGGTTTGGATGAACAATGCTTCAGATAGGCTTATATCTTAGCTAGTTGTTGGTCTTAAGTGATTTATATGCTTTTAAAAGAAAATAGTGGGAATAATTATGGGGTTCTTCTACCTTGTAGGACAAAGCTGAGATGATAAGTAGAACCCTTTATAGACAAAACAAAGAATAGTTCTGCTTGCCACCGTGTTCCTTAATTTGCACCTTTATTGTTCAATTTGACTCTCTGTAGATTACACACAAGAAATCATTTTATACCACACTCTTTCTGATCAGCCACTAAATGTTTTGGGTTCAGATGAAAGACGTCCATGTGAGTGTCCAAGCCATATTGATGTCCAAGTGCCAGCTGTGGCCATAAATGTGAGGCACTTGACCAGAGCGGAAAATGGCATCCTTGTCCATCACAGCCACATGAAGAGTTAGTTCAAAGCTGGGTCTGCTAGTCATGTACGGGCAAGCGTTTTGAGTTATGTTCAAGCCTTTCAATATTTCAGCCACACATTTTACAGTAGAAAGTGAGACTACATCCCCGCCCCTCATGCCAACTCGGTGAGCAGTTAGATCCCATTACTTTGAAGTAAATATATGTTCAAAGCTATGTTTGCTAGTAGTTTTTAGGTAGTAGTAGTTTGCTAGCACTAGAAAGCATTTTTCATACCTGTTCAGAATGAACTAAAACAGTCTGTAAGATTTGGTGAGATAGTTAGTTATTAGTGTTATATTTTTTATTTGTGTTATATGGTTTTGGAAGTACCAAAATGTACTTCTGATAATCCATATACAAATTAGCTATGATCTGATTGGCTGGCCAGTATCTTTTCTAACTCAAAAGGCAGCTTCAGCATGAGGCAAAAGCACTGTAGGCTGAATATGGACAGCAAATTGTCCACGTAGGGATCAAAAGTGTGTAAACAGTATGTTTTACATTTAGATTTACATTTACATTTGTGGCATTTGGCAGACGCTCTTATCCAGAAAGACTTACATGAGTGCAAATGTATCTTTAGCTAGTACAAACATCCATAGTACATGGACATAGTACAAAAGTCCAGACTACCCTTGAGCTTAAGCATTGCCAGAAACAAGGGTCAGTGTTCATATCCAGAAGGAAGACAACAAAATAAGAGGTTAGATACAGTAAATTACAATACCTAGAAAGACAGAAAAACCTAGAAAGACGAGAATAAAATACAGGGTTACATACAGTACAAGCGCGATACCTAGCCAGAGTTCCTACCTAGAAGATGAAATAATTAAGCGCAGCTGCAGAAATGCAATACGATTCATTTCAATAATACCATAGGTTAGTGTTTTTGCTGTTACATAATACATAAAACTCTGTAATTGACAAACATATCAAGACTTCTAACTGCACAGAGTTATAAATATAATAAAAAACAACTTCTGTTCAAGCAATTCAAAGAATGCTTCTTTTTATATGTATAGTGACTATCTTCATATTAATTGACATGCAGTACATATGCTGTCGATTCCTATGCAGTCCTTTCTGTTTGCAGGGACGCAAACGGTCCAGCTTTTAGCGCCTTAGGATGCAACAAGACAAATGATGCTAAATTCATCTCATTTTCCCTATCACTGACTAGCGGGGGGACTCCAGACCCTGGAGTCTGTTTGATAAGAGTTTGATTACTGTTTCGTGTTGCAGAAATGAATGGCTTCTGCTACAGGCCAAGAAAAAAAAAGAAAAAATCAAATAATAAAAAAAAATCCCCCTATCTGGGATTCTGCCTGGTGCAATGTGCTTATTCAAATGCTGGGAACAGTGGTCACACGACGCTATCAAAAACAGTTATCACTCAGCCACACAAGCACCTTCAGGGGAGGAGCAAGACATCCTGGAAATGATATATTTGCCCAGGAAAATTAGGAATAGGTGTTTTGCGCACAAATTGCATTTCATCTCTTTTCATCTCTTCCGCTCTCTTCTTTTTTTTTTTTGCTGTTTGAGAGAATCTGGGGCAGCAGCACTGAGACAAAAAAATGGGAGGAGTGTGCAGAGATTAAACTGTTAGAGAGAGGGTCCAAGTGGAGCTCTCTCGACCATTTTAATGACGATTCCAGCGCTTTAAGAAAAGCAGGCGCAGATCCTTTGAAAGGCAGTAAATACTGACCTTAAACCTGACCTTTGTTGTTGGTACTATTTCATACAAACCTGTTTGTGGCATGGATACCGCGAGATCATAGATTCAAGCATAATTAGGGGGACTAATGAAATGTTCACATGAATACATTTGTACGTGAGGTTGTTTGAAGTGTTTCTGCTGGCTGGAAATCGCGTGAACCAGTTTGCCTTCCGTGGCGATCAGAATGATTTAGCCAGTGTATGGCTGGACAGCTTGCCTCCATCAGAGATGAGGAGGGAAAAAAACGTTGCGGCAGGAAGTGCCTTGTGGGGAGAGGGTTGTATTCCTCTGCGGTAATAGGTTTGGACACAGTTGTGCTCACAGTACCAACTCCAGTAGCTCTGCTTATCGTGGCTGAGTAGATTTCGTTTTGTCAGACATGAGCAGCTATGCTCCAGGAGAAGACTTGCATGAAGCTTCTGTGCCACGCAATGTGTAAGATTAAGAGACCAGGCATTTACCAGACGTAGCTTTCACATCCCAGTCTTGAATTACATGTGCTTTATTCATACAAATGTGTTATTCATACAAATCTTTCTATTTTATTCATGTCATACCATTTGTCAGAAGTGTTGTTGTTCCATATTGATTGCACTCTAGACAATCCATTTATCCATTATCTACTGCTTAGTCCTGCTAGTCAGGATCACGGTGGGGCTGGAGCCAATCCCAGCGTCATTGGGCAAAGGGGTAAACCATGGACAGTTTGCCAGATCATCGCATGGCCAACACTCACTCACACACTCGCACCTATGGGCAATTTAGAGTGACCAATCAACCTATCATGCATGTCTTTGGACATGTGGGAGGAAACCGGAGTACCTGGAGGAAACCCACTCAAGCTTGGGGAGAACATGCACACAGGCTCTAATAGTTCTTGGAACAATGGCATAAACACTTTTTGGTAAAACTTTTTAGATGATTAATAAACTCTTAAAAGAATACCAGTAACACATCAACTATACGTCTAGAGAAGTAGCAGTAGTGAAGCGTCTGAATACACTGAGATAAATATCAAGATGTCAAGATGTGCTGTTGACACATTACTTATATTAAGTGGATGTATTGTTCATGTGGTACATGAGGTAAATTTTTTACTTCTAATATTGTCGCTGTCCGAAGAAAAACATTCATTTTTCAACATCATTTAAACACAGCAGCTGCCGTTTACATTGCTTGAAAGTTTAATGATGAATGGCTCCAATAGAAAAGCTACAGGGTCACACAGACAAAATTGGTTCCATTGAATTACATTGAAAGTAAAGAATGTTTTTGAACCCTCCTGTAAAGTCACTATCTTGGAAATACATGATTTTCTTTGGACAATGACGATATGTTACATCTATTAAGCAAATCCTAGTCTTACTCAACCTTACACACGGCCTAACCCTATGCCAGCTCTTAATCTTACTCCTAACCTTAATCTCACCTCAAAACTTTACCTAAACCCTAGTTGTAATACTAAATCTAACTCTTACCTCAACTTGCAAACTAAGCTGCCTTGGCTGTTATGTTAAATTGCCTTGTCTGTTTTGTTATTTTAAGGTTAAATTTAGTAAATAAACAGTAATTGCATCACTTTCACTAAGAACAATCAACCTAATTACCTAATTAGTCTAGACAATCCATTTATGTATTATCTACTGCTTAGTCCTGCTAGTCAGGATGACTGTGGGGCTGGAGCCAATCCTAGCATCATCAGGCAAAGGGGTACACCATGCATCTTAGAAGAACTGTCTAAAGTTTCACCTCAGTTTGGTGTCATATAGCAGAGATGGGAATGTGAGTTTGTGACTTTGCAGCTCAGTCACATGTTGGTTGCCTCTGAACTTGACTCGGCTTTGCCTTGAACTTGAGCTTGACTTAACCCTGAAAAAGATTTGAGAACTGACTGTGACTTGCTACTCAGAGATTTGGGACTCAAATCAGAGTCTTACTTTAGAGATTTGAGACTTGACTCAAACTCATTCCTCAAAGACTTGAGACTTGAGAATCAGACTTGCATCTTGTGATCTGACTCTAACTTGCACCTAGAGACTTGAGTCATTTGAGTCACTTGTCAGCCTTGAACTTCACAAAAATTTAAGTGACTCAAATTCCTTAGAGCCTCAAGACTTAGACTCACTCTTCAGAGACTCAAGGCTTGACTCAGACTCGCTCCTTAGGGAATCAAGACTTGACTTGGGCTTATGCCTCAGAGACTTGAGACTTGACTCAGGCTTGCTCCTCAAAGGCTTAAGACTTGACTCAGGCTCGCTCCTCAAAGATATGAGCTTTGACTCAGACTCGCTCCTAAGAGACTTGAGAATTGACTTAGACTTGCTCTAGATAGACCCAAGAATTGACTCTGACATGCTCTTCAGAGACTTGATTCAGATTTTCTCCTTAATTCTTACTCAGACTTGAAACTCAGACCTGAGACTCGACTTGGACAGGCCTCAAACTCATGCCGTAGATACTTGATAATTAGTGCTATATATAAACATATAGACCCATATACAACAGGTTCTTCACGTAGTACAACCATTCAACTATGCAAAGAACCATTTAGTAAGCCTTCGAATGGAATGCAGCAAGAAGATGTCATGCTACATATATAACTAGTCCTCAAAGAACTCATGAAAAACCGTGGTCGAGTCAGTCAGCTCTTGATTTTCTGTGTTCCACTCGTTCCTATGTCTGAGAACAGCATATCCATGGCCTTTTAAGCGATGGTGGTGATTTCCTGGGCCACACTAAATACATCTGGTTGCTTCCAATCTCGCGCAGAGCCGCTTGTTTACTCAATATACCATGGCTCAGATTTTCAGAAGAATGTATGTGGGGACGTCTCTAAGGATGGCTGAGTTGGTTTTATTGAAAAAGTTTGAGGAGTTATTGCTTGGAGCGATGCTCGCTGAAGCGCCTCAAGGGGTTGAGCTTTTTGAACCAGAAAGAACAAAGGACCAAAAAAGGCAGCTCTTGACAGGGAGCGGGGAAACGAGGAGTGAGGGGTGGAAGGGCTTGCGCACTCTACTTGGGCATGAAAAAGAAGGGAGAAAAGAAGTTGCTGCTGTAATTTGACATTTGCAGGCAGAGATGACGTTCATTTCACAAAGGTTGCTAGAGAATCACAAATTGCTTCGGCCTCATCTGGATGAGCGCTGATGCTTTTCACTCAGTTCCAATCGCTCATTGCTTTCCTCTGGAACGGCTTTGGTTTTCTCTTCAGCTGGCTAAACCAGCTGCTATCTCCAACAGTCCTCAAAGCCCTAATGGTAAGGCTTTGCAGACGTTATCTAATTCCTGCGCTGAGATAACTGCTTCATCCTCTATGCGGTGGGATAAAATAAAAAAAAACTGCTGCCATTGCTAAGACCTGGGTTCTAGCCACTTTTTAGATAGCAAATGTAAATGCAGGCAGAGGCCGTCGTTGACTTTTCGCGAACATTCGCTCGTTTGTGAAGCCCTGCTCATTTTATAAACCGCTTGTTAGCACGTTTCAGCAGAAGGCAGCTGAGTCATTTAACTAATTAGAAGGCCTGGCCACTGAAGATCCTGAGGCGATATTTCTGCTCACTCCTCGTACTTTACCTCATCCATACACAGCCTGGCTGTGCAGCGCTGGTGCAGAGCTTGACTTAAGAGGGATAGTAGAAAACATTTTATAGGCCTGACATCAACATGGAAGTCAATTTTACCTCATGTAATTAGAACAATTATGAATGCGAAAGATTGTGTATTCATTAGCAATTTAATATGCCTGATAGCTAATAGCCAATAGGTCTTGGTTTTAGTGGAAAACTGATTTTTTCTACTGAGAGTTAGATGCTTGCGCAGGACTGCAACATAGATTTTTTGGTTCACTCCTACTCGTGCAGTCTTTCTGCTTCTGGAAAGGATTAATTGTGCTTTACTCGCACTGAGGCTGACTGTTTGTCTAAACGCTCTGTGAGTTTTGTATTAGAATAATGCTTTTCATGTGAATGGTGGCTTAGAAGGAGTTTATTACTTTCTTATTGGTTATTTAACTGTTTTTCTCTGTAATTATAAATTTTATTTATTGCATATCTGCTGCTGTCCAAAGAATATATATATATATATATATATATATATATATATATATATATATATATATATATACAAAATGGCAACTTTACAGGAGAGGACAAAAACTGTATTTGCTTTTAATGTAAGTCAAAGGAACCAGAATGTTTTCAAAGCTATTTTGGTGCATTTCTACTGGTCCAATCATCATGAAATTTGTATACAATATAAACAGTGGCTGATTTGTTCAAATGATGCAGAAAAATAAAAATCCACAAAAATGGAGATACAGGTTTGTTAGGACAGCCATGAAATTTGGAGGGTTAATTCGCAGTTTTTTCAACATGTATATGTTGTCTTGCTAGCGAACACACTGGATTGGTAACCATGTTTGACACTGAATTTAATCCTTCACTGCAAGATATTGGGAAGGGACCCACAGGAGTCATGTGGGAATGCAGACCTCTATAAGGAGGCACCACATATATTGCTTTCAGAGTTTCAGGTTGTGACATTATTGGTGCACTAAACTGATTAAAGGTAAGCTCATTTTTAAATGTCGTCATATATCTCCATTTTTAGGATTTTCATTTTCCTCTATTATTTAAACACAGCAGCTGCCTTGTTAAAGTTTCATGATGAAAGGACTAAAAAGCTGCTATTCTGGAAGTGCATGTTCTTCACTGGACAGCAGCAATATATATTACAGTGAAATAATAATCAAAGACCAACTTTTATTTATATCAGTGCAATCGAGAAATGTAACACATATTCAGAAAACACTTTCATCAACATAACTATACTGGAGCTACATTTCACAAAATACAGAAACACTGCAATCAGATCTTGTATTGGTATTTGCAGTTTTACATTTATACTCTCTATAGCTAATTTCCATTATGATACAGTGTAACCAGTTATCTGTTTAAGTCCAGAGAGAAATCTACCAGTTGATTTGCACTATGTTCAGCTCAATGTTGCTCACTGTCAGCCTGTTTTAGTGCTAAATTACCAGCTAGCCACATTTCTTTGGATGAAGTATCCATAAAACAGGGATGGCAGCTACTGTAATGCATGTTTCTTTTTACTAATTTTCATGCAGTGGATATGTGCTGTGGAGATACTGTATGTCTACTTCCTCCTGAGAGAAAACTTCCACCAGATTTGCATTATAAAGCATCTTTTTAAGCTTACAGTTGCACACAGTTAGTCTGTTCTTAGTGCTAAACCAGCAGCCCTTACAGAAAATAAGTATACTTAAAGTTAATTTTATTAAGTATACTTTATGCAGTTACTATACTAATGTCATTGTACTAGTAGTACACTTGTATATGTACTATTTTAATACTTCTTGGGACTAAATTGGCCCACTTTCTAGTTTGTGTAAGTGTAAGAGTAGCAAACCAAGTATACAACTAGTTTACATCTTTTGTACTGCAACTACACTAAAAGTAATCTTAAGGGTTTACTGTTAGTTTACTAGCTTGTAAGTTTTCTTTAAGTGAACTTAACATAATACTTATAATTTACTGCTTATATCATTGTTGTACTTTAAAGTATATGACTAGGTTTAAGGGTTTTTTTCTACTTAAAATATAACTTAACACCGTTTACTTACTCACCAGTGGACACACGTAAAATAAATTTTGCGTGTATAAATTATTGTACTGGGTGTGTTTTTGTGCAGAGCAAGAATACTTACTTCTACTATCTCAATCAAAAGATTAAGTACAAGTAAAGGCCAAAGCATACTTAAGTATAGCTGTGTTTAGTATATCACTGAGAAGTACATAAAAAGTAAACTGAAAGCATACTCACTTCCTTTTAGTTTAAAAGAAGTAAACTAATGGTACACTTGAATAAACTTCTTTTTTGTAAGGGAGACCACATTTAAATCTAGTGCGCTAGGATGAGTGTGTCCATGACGGATTGTGACGTAATGTCGGATTGGGATGGAAGGAAATAGAAGCACTGGGAATACGTATTCAGCATACAGAAATGAAGTATATGTATTCAGTCCATATTACATTTTTAAAAGAAAATAAATAACTTCAATGCTCATGGCCATGAGTTGGACTCCAGAGAGGAGCCCAGTGAATGACTTCACTACAAACACTGAAGTCTCTGCTGGAGACTGAGTAGTAAAAATGTAATGAGCTGGAGTTATATATCTCAGCAGTTCTTTTGAGGGATCGTCAGTCTGAACAGTGGACATGGTGGTGGTGATGTACACGGGTCATGAGCTGAGCGTACTGTTATTGACTCGTGGGTGTATTTGTGATGATACACCAATATCAGATACTGAAAGCCATATAGATGCCTACTTTATAGTCAGTTTTTGGCAGTGGGATATGCCAAATTGGGGCAGATTGTAGGAACAGCAGTGGACTGATACAGGGATGAGAGCCAAAAATGTTGAGAATTATGGGGCTTCATTTGATAAGCAAAGTTTTTCGTGACACATATTAGCAGAGGAATTGCATGAATAAAACTTAACCAGTTACAGTGAGGCACAGTGTGAATCAAGTGTGAATTCTATGTGTTGTATTAAGCTGTAAATGTATAGTAAATACTTTATTTTACTTAATTTACTTAAGGCTCACGTTGTTGAATTCATTTATGACAGTGGATTCGGTATTCACGCAACACTACTTTTTCGAAATGCTCTTGCCAGCCCTGTTATACAGTAAGCCTTGCCTTTATTCAAGTGACCCAAATCTACATTGGCACATGGTACAAACTGCATCACTGTGGTCATCTTTCTTACTCAAATGAGACTCAGTAATTTCCTGCCCTGCAAACACATTACTGCTGCTTTATTCTTTCACACCCTGTTTGTTTTGGGGGCATTTTTACATACCCTGGTCCATTTCACCCCTAAGGTTGGGTTCATTTGACTGGCACGCAGAGCCAGACATTCGCATAGGCGGTATAGGCAAATGCTAGGGGTGTCGTCCATCCATAGGGGTGCCTGCAAGTAAAAAACAAACTTACACTACTATTTATTTTTTAATATTACAAAAAACACATACCATGCCAACACCATAACCATAATATTAGCCCTAAAAATAATTTCTGTGTTTCCTGCATGCTGTGCAACATCCTCCTAAACTGTATAACTGTGAGGCCATTCGAAAGAGTGAATGACAAGCCGCCAGCTATATGTCCAAAAGGCCGAAGCCTGGTGCCCAGGGGAGAAAAAAACAAAAAGAAGAGGTGAAAGACGGCAAAAAGAGATAATGTTATGAGATGAATGCATTCTTTCCTTTACGTTGAAACAGTTCCCTTCAGATGCAAAGTTACCAACCAGCTAGTGATCACTAATTTAATAAATAGCTAATATCTAGCAAGAAATAGCGTGTGTTACTTCCACCCTTCATTAATTAAGAAAATTTAGAAAGACTAATCAGGTGTTGGGACATGACCTTCATTAAAGAATTAGAAGAATCAGAATGAAATGTGCTGCATGTATGAAGCATCCACTATCTGCCTGAAGAAACCGGGCCAACATTTTTTATTGGCATGTTAGTTTAGTTATCTAGCCAGTGTTGGTCCTTGTTATAACAGTCAATAAAACACATTTCCTTTTGTCATTAATGGATATAAGCCTTTACATTTTCATTTTCTTTCATTTTCATTTTCATTCATTCATTGACTTTGATATGTAGCTACAGCAAACATGCTTTTTGTGTGAGAGAAGTTCCAACTGAATACAGTTTTGTCCATGAATGTAAGCTAGGTGTAATTTACTCTCGCTGTTTGTGTTTAGAATGTTATAGGCCTTAATGCGTCATAGGTGCTATTATTAGCTTAGTTTAGCTTAGGTTTTAAAATTAATGCATTGTAACATACATACGCTCCTCTTTTCTTTTCAGATGCACTTTTGAAATATTTGAACCCTACTCCTGCACATCCTGGGCCACCAGAAGTCAACCTAGTCTCAACCTAAACACCTTCCAGAGAAGCAGCATCAAGTGATCCCCTTCACTAGTAAAAACCTTCTCCTTCTAAAATAAAGAAACTCCTAACAACATAAAGCTCTGCAGGGTCTTTGTGAGTGTATAAACAAAATGATTGCTGATGCAAGGGGCACCAACCAAAATCTCGCCTAGGGCACCACATTGGTCAGGGCTGGCTCTGCTGGCATGCGAGCTCCGTTTTATAATAAGGTGAACAGAAAATGTGGTTGCTAGTCCAACTAAAGATGGAGGTGCCAGTTTGCTTTCTTGGTGCACTTTGCTGGAGCTGTTTTTTGAAGATTTGAGCAGATTCTTTAATGTGGATCGTTCTGTCCTCAGAAAGATAGGACTTTGTCTGGCTCCAAGCAGCGTTATTAGTAATTATTTCCAGCACCACAGGCACATTGTTGGACTGGGCACTCATCCCTAAACCTTCTTTTAATACAGTCATATGAGTCAGGATCAAGGGATTTAATATTTGCTTAATTGTACTTTTGCTTTACTTCCAAAAACAGCAAATGTGGTTTGCTAGTAATTTAGCATTACAAAGGCCTACAAATAACAACTCATACAAATTCTAATACTGTTTCTTATGCAAAACGTGCAGAGACTCAGGCAAACATTTAAAAATTTCTTCATACTTTACGCCTCAGGTGGTCATAGAGGAAGCTCAGAGCCAACACTGGTGTTTACGTTCTGCTTCATGAGTGGGATTTATGAATGAAGAGTGTTTTAAGTTGGTTATCTGAAGATTAGAAAAACCCAAAATCATTTGAAACAAAGAAAATAGCCATTTCTTCCTGATACCCACTACTTTCTGACAGCTTGTTCAGTTTGTTCAGAGTTGGTCATGAGTAGGCAGTTACTGTTTTTAATGGTATATTGCATCAGGTCAAACCAAATGTACTTTATTCTACAGGAAATCTTATAGACTGCCATATACCTTCTGACCTTATTTTCTTTCTACTCCTGCTGATGCTCTCCCAGTGTAGCGAGACAGTTGTACCACTTAAACCAAGTAATTGGTCAAGAGACTTTTTAAAAATTCTTTCTTTAACAACCTTATTTTTCCAATGCTAGGCAATGTCTGCCTCGAAAATTACAGAGATGTCTGTCCAAATGGGAGTAAAATTATCAGAGCATCACAGAGTTTGATGAAAAACAGTAGGCAATTTAGCCTGTAATTTTCCCAGGGGAGGAGGGAGAAAAATCTTGACATGTCCGAGCCAAACAGCATGAATGAAAGAGAAAATTAGCTTAAGACTCCATGTAAATTTAATGCTATCTGAATATTGCTGTAATATCTAAAATAAGTTTATGTAGAAAGATTTCATGCAGGGATATCAGAATCATATCCTTATTATTGGCAAATAGTAGTTAGAAAAAGGGTGACTGCAAATATCATGTGGCAACAAGCTACCACACCAATGAGCTTCTTTGAAACTGTGGCAGTGCTATGCAGACCTATTGCAATGCTGAGTTAGTGTGATGGTGTGGTACTATGGTGCTGAGCTACTGCTAGGCTGTGCTACTGCAACACTGGACTGGACTTGTGATGCACTGGACAATTGTAACACTGTATCACTGCACCACTGGCCTTTTGCAATACTGAGGTACTTCAACTCCAGTGATACTACTGTTACAGCGGACACAGTGGTGCTGTGTCATGTGACATTTAACTCCTTTAAAGCTGTGCTACTGTGAGACCGGACTCCTGTGATGCTGTGCTACTGCGACACTGGACTTATGTAATGCTTAGGTATTGTGACACTGGACTGTGCGATGCTGTAGTCCTGTGACAAAAGACTCATGTGATGCTGTAGCACTGTGACATTGGACTCCAGTGATGCTGTTGCACTGTGACACTGGACCCCTGTGATGCTGTGCTACTGTGACACTGGGCTGTGTGATGCTGTGGTACTGTGACACTGGACCCCTGTGATGCTGTGGTACTGTGACACTGGGCTGTGTGATGCTGTGGTACTGTGACACTAGACTGTGTGATGCTGTGGTACTGTGACACTGGACCCCTGTGATGCTGTGCTACTGTGACACTGGACCCCTGTGATGCTGTGGTACTGTGACGCTAGACTGTGTGATGCTGTAGCACTGTGACACTGGACTCCTGTGATGCTGTGGTACTGTGACACTGGACCCCTGTGATGCTGTGGTACTGTGACACTAGACTGTGTGATGCTGTAGCACTGTGACACTGGACTCCTGTGATGCTGTGGTACTGTGACACTGGACCCCTGTGATGCTGTGGTACTGTGACACTAGACTGTGTGATGCTGTAGCACTGTGACACTGGACCCCTGTGATGCTGTGCTACTGTGACACTGGTCTTCTGTGATGCTGTACTACTGTGACACTGGACCCCTGTGATGCTGTGGTACTGTGACACTAGACTGTGTGATGCTGTGGTACTGTGACACTGGACTGTGTGATGCTGTGCTACTGTGACACTGGTCTTCTGTGATGCTGTGCTACTGTGACACTGGACCCCTGTGACGCTGTGCTACTGTGACTCTGGACCCCTGTGATGCTGTGCTACTGTGAAACTGGACTCCTGTGACGCTCTAACACTGGACTGCTGCGATGCTCTTATGCTGCAACACTGGGGTACTGCAATACCAGGCAATGGAGATACTAAGTGAGTTACTAAGCTGCTGAGCAACTGCTGAGTCAATGCAATGCTGGGCTACTGTAACACTGATTTACTGTGCCAGTAAGCTACTGTGTTGTGGTTCTGCAACTACTGTGATGCTGTGCTACTGTGGCACTAAGCTACTCTGACACAGAGCTACTGTGATGCTGTGGTACTGTAGTACTGCAACACTGGACTACAGCGATGGAGTGGGACTGTGACGCTGAACTGCGGTGACATTGAGCTACTGTAATGCTGGGGTACTGCAACGCTGGTCTTCTGCATTGAACTGCATTCAAATATTAGATAAATAAATGTTGATTTTATTGATTAAGTGATTTTATTTTGGACAAATACTGAATTCATTTAGACTAGTTCCTGAGCCAAGTAACACCTATTACTACCTATTTGACCTAATATGTGATGGTGTAATTTTCTTATGCTTCAGAAGTGGACAACTCACTTTAATATATAGTCATTTTATAAAATACACAGCCAGTATTTCTTCTAGTAAAACGAACAAGATTCAAAGAAGCAGAAGAAACTGCATTTAGCTGCATGTAAACTGCCCTCAATCCGCTCATTGTAGAATCAGACTGGATCCACTGAAACTCGAGTGCCCCACACAAAGATTTACTTATGTCACTTATACTTTGGCAACCCATTAGCACAACAATATACACAAAATATGTTTTAGAAAGATATCTCCGGGACTTCAGCTTACACAATAGCAAAAAAAAGAAAGCAGAATGTGGAAAGGAAGACATGACAGAGGGTTGAGAAGGGAGTTTGAAGAAAATGGAAAGGAAAGAAGCCTGCCAGTCACAAGTCTCTGGGGAATAGTGTGTCACCTGAATGTGCTGTCAATACTTGAAACTCTGCTATCTTCATCGTTTGACAGCTGTCTCATATCTGACTGACAGCAAACAGACCGCAGTGGGCTTGCAGAACAAACAGCGCTGCAGATAAAGAAAAAGATGCTCAATTGCCTGAGAAGGCCGCATACTTGAGTATTTGGAGTCTAATCCCAAATGAAGGTAGTTTAGCAATCTTAAGCAGGCCTATACTTAATGGATTTTATTCTCTCAACAGAAAGATGGTGGGCTGTGTCCTTCCTTTGATGGAAACAGTCATAAAAGAGAATCTGAGAAGTATACTCTTCAGAACCACTTAGGAAAAGGAAAAAGGCCTGCCGCACAAGACCCTATTGAAGAAAATATTCCTGAGATACAGCCAAAAGCACTTTAAAGTAAAGATAGCATTGATTTATTCAGTACAGTGGCAATTCTAGGACTGAATGAATGGGATGGGATGGACAAAGCAATTCTAGGGGGACCAAAATCCATAAACCCAAAAAACAAGAAGTACTACAATTTCTTTCTTTATTATGTAAAGAAAAGTACAGCATTAACAATGGATGAACGGGTAACTCACCACAGAATATAGATAGAGTAGTGAACACATGGGATATTTCTTCGGCTTTGATCTTCAAACAACACTCAACACATCAGTAACATATACCCCTACACTCATGAAGTGCAGTCGATGCTCAGTCGAATAAGCTTGAAAGCTTGAAAGTATTTGAAATTCTTCATTCCACCTTAAACAAAGCTACAATTATATTCTGGTGCATACACAATAAAACAAATAAGAAGCAATATAACTGTTGCACTATTTAAGGAGGTTTCAGCAAGAAGAATAAAACAAAACCGTATCATGGTCCATGATGAGTCTTACATGCACTCCCACAGAAATGCTGTGTACAGTTATGAAATGAAATTCTAAAGACAGACGTTGACGGTTCGGATATTGCATTTCACAATGTTGAGCAAACTTCTTTATCCTGAGAGAGCATCTAACCTTTCGCAGCATAGCTAAGGTTATGGTATGGTATTGAGTCATATGACTTGAACTCAGGTCAGACATGAGTCACTGATTTAATGACTTGAGTTTTGACATTGGCTTTAAAACCAGTGGCTCAGACTTTAACTTGGACAAAAAGTCCATGGTGCAGATGGGATTCTCCATATTTGGGTAGTTTTTATGTAAATAGATTCATTTTCTGCGGCAGGCATGACAGAATTTCATCAAGTGTCTGATATACTGCAGCATCATCAAAGCTATGTTAGTGTGCTTGTACTTGGCAAAACAGGCATGGAGACAAGCGTTCACCTCTAGTTCACCTCTATGAACTAGAAACAAAAGATGCATCATTAGGATCAATAAGCCTTCCCTCAGCACCTAACTTCAGTCTTGCTGAATACAATTACCAGACAATCTTACCACTTTTCTCAGAGTAGTTACATTAAAGAAACCAAGCTGCCTCCATTTGAACATTTTAAATAGCTTCTGCAGTTAAAACAACATTGTAAAGCGCAACATTCAACCTGAAGCTGGAACTGTCTTTGTATTTGGAAGCTTCTACCTTAAATGGTACAGCAGTTGCATGAATTAAGATGGAACAGAAGCCAACTTCAGCTTAGTACACTGGTTTCTGTTGTTTGTCATTAAAATCCAGTTTAAACTGCCAGTTGCTTTTTGTTAGCTGAGCTAGTTTTATTGCTGAGTTAGTTTGTCATGGTTAGCTGTGGACCAAGGATTTTGCCTCAACCATGAAACTCAATTCGAGTCTCTATGCTGATTTTAGACTTGACTTGAGACCTGAGTGTCAAGACTTGAGTCTCGCTTGTTAGTTGTTCTCTCCTCTGGTTCACTATAAGCTATATGTGGTAACAGTAGTTTAATAGTGCAGCGCCACAGGTAGAAGTACAAAATACCTGTTCTAGCTTATTTAGACACATTCATAAAGTCCTGAAAATGCAAGCATGTGAAAGAGACTGTGCTTGCTATTCACCGATGGAGAAAACATAACAATCAAGTTGCAGCTTTCCTTCACTCTGCTTCTGTCTTACTCACTAAACAACTTTCTGCTCGGAAGTATTCAAAGCAGCCGGTTACGTGACATAAAGTTTGTGCCACCTCTGTCACTCTGGTACAGTATTTCTGGTTCAGTAGAAAATGCTGGACTGGATATTACAATATCATTAAATTGCTTAGAGCACACTGCGGTGTAAAGAAAAGTAATGTCAACAACCACAGAGTCTAATGCCAGTGTAAGAACAAGCTGTTATAATTGTAATAAAACAAAAATAGTTTTATTTTAAATAGTCTTCTGCAAACATTTGGACTATAAGTGAATCAAAGCTGTGGTTTAGTGTGCCATGTTATTGCTTATGTATATGTGCGGTTAAAGAATAGAACTTTTAATTGGCTGTCCTCTGGCCTAAAATTAAGAGTTCAGCGTGTTATAAAATGCGTGCCATCTGAAGTAAGGTATTGTAATTGCCTGCAAAGGATTTGTATTCATATGCTTCCAATGCAATATTTTTTAAACCCTGGTTTAAAGCTGAAAGTCTACACTTCAATCAAAGCTTAATAGCTTCATTTCATCCATTGCGGTGGAGTACAGAAGCAGAATGTCAAAATTGTGCCACTGTCCTAGTACTTATGGACTGTGAACCCTTTCCAATCCTTTACTGTGTTGTATGTGCATTTCCACAATCAAAAGCAAACTGGGGACATTTTCATTCCTCCAGATTTTTCCTTTTGTGTAATTTGTGACAGTGATGGTAGTACATAGCCTTTTGCGGGAGCCTACCATTTAGCGGGGTCTGGCCTAGACCAATCACCAGAGAGCACAGTATAATAGAGTTCATTGATGATTGGAGCCCCCTGAGAGATTAAGCTGCAGTCTTTTCATAATGAGCAGCATAATGACGGAATTACAGCAACACTTAATGACTTAGCAAATGCTGTCATCACCAGTGTAGCCTGCCCACAAAATGCATTAACTATCTGTAATTGGGATTTTTTTAATAGTGGGAATACATACACGCATTAGTCCCAGTACAATAACAGAACCCAGGGAATTCACACAGCCAAGCCAATTCTCAGGCCACAGAGCTGTCTGTCAGGCTAATAGATTTCTATGCATTGAAATTGAATTTATGTTACTTGGTTTTGGACAACTACAGCTTGATGGCGGTAAGGCGAAATGAGTCTAAAGGAAATGCTGTGGAAATATTTGCAGGAGTAAATGGGTTCAGGTGGGTCATGAGCCATTTACCCACACAGTACTACACTGTGAGTGATGTGTCAATCATCATGACGACACACCTCACTCTGTGTGTTCAGTGCTAATATAATCACTACACAAAATCAATCTCACAAAACTGAATAATTGCCACAAGCAGACATTATTAAAGGGGCAGTAGCCCCTACATTTAGCTTCTCTTTTATTTTTGCTCCCTGAGGCCCATTAATGACATTTGCTTGGCATTATGTACCCCAATGCATTTTTTAGTTGGCCCCTTTTTACCCCTTAGAATTAAACACACACTTTAAGACTGATATATGTAAATTAGAGGTGGGTGGTTCATATATCTATTCATCTATCCATTCATTATCTTCCGCTTTATCCCGCTAGTCGTGGTCACAGGGGGTGCTGGAGCTGATGACAGTGTCATTGGGCGAAGGCGGGGTACACCATGGACAGGTCGCCAGTCTATCACATGGCCAGGACACACTCAAGAACACAATTTAGAGTGACTGATCAACCTAACATGCATGTGTTTGGACTGTGGAAAGAAGCAATTCATAATATTATTCTGGCATTCTACAGATAAGCGCAGATAACGCACCATGTTACTGTTAGTCCCTTTAACTGATTCACTGAGTCAGGGATGTTTCAGTCATATTTCAAATGAAAATGAAAATGCACTAATCCTTAATCACCTCCCGCTGGCTAGCTGCGTAGTCCGTTTTATTTGAAGTGGTCTGCTTTGTTTTCAAGGCAGCGGACAAAAACGAAGAATGGCAGTTTTATGATGACAGCCTAAAATAAACATTGGTTCCTCTCATAGCATCAAAGGAGCCACTGGCTTGGTCAGCTGCATTTGATGAGACCATGGTCTCAGGGAGTTGTAACTGTAATATATAGTCAGTCCATTTAAGGTGAAGAACAAGAGGCCAATTTCATCATGTGAGAAAGGAATACGGGAAACTACATTTAGCACGGTTTTACACGGGTCTGCAGGGCTTGTGATAGAAAGCACTATTTTGCAGTGTGAAGGGTCATTCCAGAATAAAAAGCTTGTACTAACCTACAAAAATAGGTTTACTTAAAGCAATAATATGCAAGAATTGGTCATTTTGGCTTTGCCCCTATGTGTGCGTAGTGTCTAAGAAAATAGAATTCGGCACAACACCGGCACAGACAGAAAAAGAGAAAATCAACCATGTTAACTTATAAGCAGTGCTTAATTTGTAAAACATCAGGTAATTCGTTCATAACATCAGGAACACTAAAGGTGGGGTTGTCCAGCAAGTGGGCAGTGAAGGGAGAGGTCCTGGAACACACAGACACAACATTGCTTCAAGTGTCCACATAACATAGCAGCATTCTATGCAATAAGATAGAACTAGCTTTAATGAATGCAGTAAGGAGCTGCAACCATTAAATCTCAGAGATGCCACTGGAGGAATAGTTTTTGCTAGAACATGGTGTCCTACAAATAAAACAAACAAACAAAAAAAAACATTTCATGTTGCACAAAAACAACAATACATATACAGACTGCCTAACTTTCTAATTATTCAAATTACTTCACAACGCAGTCATGGCATCTACAGTCTCCACTCAATTTCGCGATTTGCTCTGCTTGTCTGTGGCAGTTAAATGTCCTTTAACAATCCATGATCACACATGTCGCACAGGATTGAATGGTACGAGTGGTGGGCCGACAAGGTTCATTTGGAGAAACCTGCTCGCACTCTGCACTTGCGATTTATTTGAATTAATTTTATAAATAAATCCCCATATTAAAAACAAAAAACGTCACAGAGGTGCTGGATCCATATAAATAAGTTCCGGAACGCAGATACTCGAAATACGAGAGGTGCTGGATCTTGTTCCGGCAAGATCCGGCACAAATTAAGCACTGCTTATAAGGTAGAGTAACATTACAGGATTTTATTACAGGACATTACAACTTAAAAGCTACTTAAAACTATTTGCATGAATAACACTGGCCGGGATGGCTGTTAATTTTTTGTTGTTAGCTGTGAGACTGTCTTGCACTGTTTTATTTCTTTAGTTCTTACCATGAAGTCTATACAGGAAATACAGAGCTAGCTTGTACTTAGCTGAAGAGCCATAGTTGTTGGTGTCTTTTGGTGCAGTTAAGGGTTACGAAAGCAATCTCGTGTCCCCTACTCTGAAGTAACATGGTGCTATAGCAGTATAGCAAGCATTGTAGTCCTAGAGTGACATATATATATATATATATATATATATATATATATATATATATATATATATATATATATATATATATATATATATATATATATATATATATATATATTCCATATAGATGCAGTTCTGCACTGTTCATCTGTTTCTCTGCACACTTCTTTGATAGCCTCCTATCACTATCAATCTTTTGGTGGTCAGGAGCCCCACAGGACCATCACAGAGCAGGTATTTTGTGGGTGGTGGATCATTTTCACCACTGCAGTAACACTGGTCTGTTATTGTTTGTTGGTATGTTACTGTGTGTTGTGCTGGTGTGAGGGGATCAGACACTGCTGCTGGAGTTTTAAACACCTCTGTGACACTGCTAGACTGAGCATCCACCAACCAAAAGTATCCAGCCAACAGCGTCCTGTGGCCACTGGAGAAGGACTAGCTCAAACTGTGCAGCAACAGAGGAGCTATCGTCTCTATCTTGTCTGGTAGAGTGGACAGTGAGTGGACACACTGTTTAAAACTCAGCAGTAGGTCAGAAGGACTATGGTCTGTAATTGTAGAATTACAAAATGCATGTGGTAAGTGGAGCTTATAAAATAGACAGTGAGTGTAGATACAACAAGGTGTACCTATTCCAGTGGCTGCTGGGTGTATACGCCATGAGCATAGGCATATATACTATGTATCGTCACCAAATCTTATTTAACTAGCATATCTATCATAACTTACCATTTTGCAGTAGGACCAGCTGGATGGAGAAACAGCCATAGCACTTTTTAAAAAGTAACTGGAATAAAAAAGAAAAGTTTCAAGTAAGGAAAATAAGTTTAGATCTTGTTTTACTGACAGAATGATCCAGTGAACACCAGGTTGCTTCTACCCTTGAAATTACTAAGATGGAGTTTCATAAGAACGAGGTCAAACCGCAGACATTAGGGACAGCAAAGCTGCAGACCAGCAGAGGGCGAAAACAACTCTCCACTGACCGGGATGTCCGCCAACTCATTCGAATGTAGCTCAACAACCGTAGGATGACATCAAGTGACCTACAAATAGAATGGCAAATTGCAGCTAGGGTGAAGCGCACTGCGAGGACAGTTTCAAACAAGCTCCTAGGGCCAACGCTGATGTTATACACAGCTAGAAAAAATCTTCATCAATGAGAAGCAAAGAAGAGACAGGCTGAGGTTTGAGAAAGACCATAAACACTGAACTGTACAGAAGGTCAGATTCTCAGATGAGTTGAATTTTCAGTTTTGCCCAACACCTTGTCATCTAATGGTTACACAGAAGCCTAGAGAGGCCTACACATCACAGTGTTTCACACTCACTGTGGAACTTATTGGAGTATCGGTGATAAGCTGAGCTTCAACAAGGTTCGGGCAGCCATATACAAGGTTATACTGGAAAAAAAAACTTGTTCCCCAAACTTGGGGGATGTTTTTCTCTAGGAGGGCAATGCTCTACACAGCCAGGTCAATCAAGGTGTGGATAGAGAACCATCAGATCAGGCCCGTTATGTGGCCAGCCATTGAACAAAGCCAAGCTGCTTGACTTTTTGCACCTGCAGTGTATTAAGGGCATGCCAAGATGGACGAATGCTGTGATTAAAAATTGGGGTCATATTCTCAAATATTGATTTCTCAACTCTAATCCCAAGATAAAACATAAGCACTGTGTTGTTTAAAAATATGCTTTATATGAGGGTTTTTTTACTTTGACAGGTTGTTATTTTCTAGTAAATGATTTTTTTTAATTTTCAGGATTTGGGAGAAATCATGTTAGTCGTTTTTAAAACAAAACAAAGTCTTTAGTTTGCTTAATCATATACCATATAAATTTGCAGTGGTCAGCTAGATGAATAAATAGATAGAAATGAGTGTACTGTCAGGAACGTGGTATTTATCATGGTACAGAGGTTTTAATTCAGTATTTTGTGAAATAGTGTGATACTGTAAGCAAGGTGATATATTACAATCTTTGTAATCAAATTTTAGGAAAACAGTGACAGTATAAAAACACACCTCCACATTTGCTAATGCTTACATTAGCGGCATGCCCTTATGTTACTTGTTTACGTTGGAGGAATGGCTAATGGCTGAAGATAGAGTCCAACACTGCTATGCGCAACACACACTAATACGTCACCACCATGTCAGTGTCACTGCAGTGCTGAGAATGATTCACCAGCTGAATAATATGTGCTGGGTGGTGGTTCTGTGAGTGTGCTGACTATTAAAGATCAGGATGAAAGGGATATAACAAAGTATGCAGAGACTACAGTCTGTAAATGTAGATCCACGAGTGCACCTATATGGTAAGTGGAGCTGATAAAATGGACTAGGAACAAGGAGGTGTACCTAATAAAGTGCTCAGTGAGTTTATCCATATAATAGAATTGGCAGAAATTAAATAGTACCATGAAATAGTACATTTCTGGCCATACCACTTACTAGTAATGTAAGTGACCTCTGTTCTGTATTTAGCCTGGATAAAAAAACCGCCCAGGCTGCTGCACTACTTATAATGTAAATGAGAATGGGTGGGGCAAACCACTGTAGAACAAATTTATGTAAATGTTTCTGTGTTTGTGACATCACCAGTGCAATTAATTTAAAAGGGGCTGGTTCTGCAGCTTCATTTATATACATACGGTAAGTATAGAGAACATAGGGAGTAAATCATTAATGTCTAAAGAAATATGTACATTTCCATTTTTGGTTTTTGCTGATTTTTAATTTACTACATTATATGAATGTAGCATGTGCTGTTTACATTGTATTAAAATTTCATTGTTAATGGAGCAATTGAGATCCTCAAAAATAGCTTGGACAACATTCTGGTTCCATTGACTTAGATTAAAAGTAAAGGAGGTTTTTGGCCTCTCCTGTAAAATTACTATTTTGAAGATACTTCTTTTTCTTTGGACCCCAACGAAACAGTATGTTTAAAACCTAAAGATTGTGAGTTACTGGCTCTTTAATTGTGCTTCAATAGCCCGTCTACAGCCTTCATGGAAAAAAAAAATCTCCAGAATAATTTCTCCTTTTCTAACTTTTATGCACTTTCTAACCTCCTTTCCCTTCTGAAAAAGGGGCATTTCACCTCCCATGGGAAATCCAGCATTGGCAGTATGCTCGAATATTCCCTATAGTCAGTGCAGAGATCCAGCCATACCCAAATGGCCAACAGTTCAGTGCTAAGCAGGCGCAGCGCTGCACAGGCAGGTTTTCAAGGTCAAATTTCAGCTTGATTTGGACTTTCTCAGCCAGCTTGGGACTACTGTCAGGCCGAAAATGAAAGGGCCAGTCTTCACACATGTCCGATTAAGCCGGGAGAGTTATTATTTCAAAGGTGCCTGATCTCTTCTTGATAGACAGTTGGAATTTCAGTCGTACTCCTCCTGCTCCG
Organism: Megaleporinus macrocephalus; assembly: GCA_021613375.1. NCBI lineage: Eukaryota > Metazoa > Chordata > Actinopteri > Characiformes > Anostomidae > Megaleporinus > Megaleporinus macrocephalus. Next base: position 26,123,235 of record CM038721.1, read on the forward strand.
CACTCATATTTAACAAGATCAGATGTTATGTCACGGCAAGGTGCAATTTTCATTAACCTCCAGCCGTGCTATGATTTGAATGTGCCAGCCCCGCAATTACTTGATTGTGATTGATTGATAAAGTTGGCGGCGGTGCAGCGTTTCCCTTTTTTTTTCCTCCCCTTAGTGCTCAGGTGGATCATACCGGACTCCCTCCTGCAGCCCCTGCACTGCCTGTGTATTATTCTCTGACAGGATCGGCTTGCCGGAACCTTCTGTGGCAGATTTGCGGTCACGGCATGGGGCAAATGCGAACGCTCTCATCACAGCATGGCTGCGACGTGCTAAGCAGTAATGAAAAAGGAGCAGCTGATGTCAGCCAAAATGCTGTCCTGATTTGATTTTTACCCTCCTCTCCTGTTTGGAGGTTGGAATAATATGCACAAAGACATTTAAATTCAGTGCAAGGTGACTCATTACATTCAGTCATTCTGATGTGTGATCCAGAATGAATGAAATGAAAGTAATGCTTTTTTTTTAATACAGTCTTTAGAACTGTGTATTAAACGACCATTACTGTGAGTAAATGAATCTAGAAAGGGAGGAATGACTCCGCAGAATTCTTATGGCTGTGAAAATTAAGGGGCTATTAAAGTACCACTAAAAGGCTCTCATCATTGAAAACAATTTAGCTGCATTTTTTATTAAATAAAAGCTTTTGATGTCTCTCCCCAGCCCATTCCAAAGATGGGAATTGAGCCATCTGTTTAGAATTCTATATTTTCGTGATGTCACAAACGGTCACATTTACATGTATCCGCCTTCTCGGCTTATAACAGTTTAGCATCTTTGAGTGTTACAGATCAATGCTTTTTAAATGAGTTGCAGTTCAGGTCAGCCAATCAAAATAGAGCTCATTTACACATAGCTGTCTCTAATAAAACCAGCCTGTTTGGCTGTGAGGGATAAAGAGAGATTGTTCAAACAAACAGACAAAAATTTATACTACCTGCTACCTGCCAATATAAGACTATATAACACTACATAGTACATAACATTATTCGTAACAACTAAATTTGAGTAGAAAGCTTTGAAAAAGTAATGATGGATGAAGACTAAATACACTGTCCTATCTATTGGGGTAATGTTTTTTTGAAAGTTAGTTTTATTTTTTCAACAATTATCCACAGAATTGTTTGGATAAGGACTCTTATTATGAAGGCAGGGCTGGTTTGCCAGAACATACTGAGCAGGACATACTGAGCAGGACATACTGAGGGTGCGCCTGAAATTGCCTACTATGTAAGTAAGTACTAGATTAGAGCCAGTAGGTACTGCTCCAGTAGACTAGTAGGCAGTTTTAGTATGTGAGTTTTTAGTATCTACACAATCTCGGACACACTACGTCCACCATCTTATCAACAACCTGTGATGCAAGACATAAGACCACCACTGTAAAAGACCAGCCTTTCATTTAAAAAACCCATTTACTGACAGATTTAGATACTTTTAGTGACACTGAGCTACCTTTTAGTCTAAACCTGTACTCAGAGGGTGACCAGCTATAGCTTGAGAAGACGAATCAGGAGCAACCTTATCATTTTTTACTTTAGAAGAAACGTAAGTAAGCTCTAACTTCTGAAGCAGCAGTTCACCAGCAGTAGCTACATACCAGTTGAATTATAGTAGCACAATGTGCTGTGGTCACCTACTCTACCTTTTCATACTAAAAATGGTTCCCGATTCAGTAGGTATTGTTTGCGTACTTAAAACTCAATAGTTCAGACATACTAGCCGTGCTCGCCTACTGATTTTGTCTACTGAGTAGGAGGGAAGTAGGCAATTTCGGACGCACTGTAATGGTCAGCAGAGACGTTATAAATTAGAAGATGGGTCATTGGTTACAATATGAATGGCATAACTTGTATCCCTCCTCCTGCCAGCTTTTTAACATGCATATTCATAAAGTGTGTGTAAAAATTATCCTAAATAAAAAATGTATAATATTCTCAACATTAAACTTTCGCTATCATGGCCTGCTACAGCCCACTGCTCTTCCCAGAATCCCACTGCCATCTCATAAACTGACCAAACTATTTATCTCCCACTAACAACATATTGCAAATTTGACAATAAAATACAAGTGATTTTCAGTAAAATTACGTGCAACCTTTCGTGAAATGCATGTATGACTTGAGTACAACACCAATGCTGAGCCTACCACTTGTGAAAATGTTCACCACTGTGAAGCCCACTCAGTTCATCCATTCCTCAAAAGAGCCTAATAACACTGAGTTTATATATTTATCATTTGAACTAAATGCAGATACATTCCAGTACATACAGATATGAATACACATGGACAACAACATAGTATATAATCAATCACTAGTGCAGTCAAACATAGCATGTAATAAAACATCCATGCAATGTTTGATTGCTGTACGAACAGCCATACTTGCATCAATTCTTCTGTGTTTGTGTGGCATCACAAAAACAATGAATTCAAAAGGAGTTGATTCTGCAGCTTCATTTTTATATATGATAAGCATGGACTGGGGAGTGAATAGCACATTTCAATATAATTTTACTTTAATAATACATTTTCAGAATCATTTCTCATTCCCCATCCAAAAAAGGGCATTTCACAATATTTGATTAATGCTACGATTTCTTTGATGCTGTTATTGCATTTTCCTAGTTTGACCCTCCAGACTATCTGTAGCACTATCCTGAAACCCACCTGCTAATGCAATGTTGTAGCTTTCCATTGTAAATATACACTCACCAAACACTTCATCAGAAACACCTTTTCACCTACTCAGTCATGCAATTATTTAATCAGCCAATCGTTTGGCCACTGTGCAGTGCACAAGATCATTCAGATACAGGCCAGCAGCTTCAGCTAATGTTCACATCAACCATCAGAATGGGGAAAAAATGTGACCTCAGTGATTTTGATTGTGGCATGATTGTTGGTGCTGGACAATCTCCTAGGATTTTCAAGCATAACAGCTCAACAATAGTTGGCAAAATGTTGCCTGATCTCATGACTCTCAGGTTCTGCTGTTGCACATGGATGGTAGGGTCAGAGTTTGGTGCCAGCCGCATAAATCCAGAAACCTGCCTTTTGTCAACAGTCCATGCTGGTGGAGGTGGTGTAATGGTGCATAATAGTGTGGCTAATGTTTTCTTGGCACACTTTGCGCTGTTTATACCAACCAATCTTCCCTGGGCTTAGATTTGCTCTTAACATTGGTGGGGACGAATGTATCTGCGATCCGACATGGCTACAGCGTCTCACGTGACAGCAGCGAAAGAAACAGTCAATCCGGCTGGCCATATGTGTTACGGACGCAAGTAAAGAACGTGATTTGACCCTTTCTGCACCTCTAGGTTAATAAGATGTTGACAGATCAACATTTTTTCTGGAAGGGAATCAAATTATTGGTGGGGACTATTCAATAATCACTGGATATTGGTGGGGACACATCACTTCCATCCATGCTAATGCTACGCCCTTGCTTAAATGCCTCCGCCTATATGTAAACATTATTGCTGACCATGTGCTGCATCACTTAATTGCCACATATTTCCATCTTCTGTTAGATACTTCCAGCATGATCATGTCTCAAACTGAGTGCAAATGAGTTCAGTGGTTCAGTGGTGTTTATAGACGCTGGGTCTAGATCCAATAGAACACCTTTAGGATGTGGTAGAACGAGAGCTTCACAACATGAAAGCGCACCTGAAACATCTGCAGAAATTACATGATGTTATTATGTCAACATGGAGCGGAATCTCAAAGAAATAATTCCAGCGTCTTCTAGAATCCATGTTTCCTGAACTGTTTCCCAAAACATGGTACATGGACAGTGTAATGTTTAATTGCATTGACTTCATACACGCTGTCTTCACTCCAGGTTTTTTATTTTATTTTTCAATATTAAAACATTAGCTTATGGAAAAGTGCAAGTATGCCCTTTGCCTTAAGAAAGTAAGTGCAATGAACCTGTAAAACTCATTTACGGTACACAAATAGACCTCGAAGACACTGTTGTAGCTTTAAGGGGTCATTTACATTGTTTGTTCCTTGATGAAAAAAAAATATCCAATAGGACTTTTTTTTTTGACAGTGTAGAGAAGCACACCAGTTATATAATTTGGGATTGAACCGGTATAAAAATGATGCTTTCTGCAGTGAAATCTAAATGAAGCACAGTGGGTATATAGTATATAAGAATCAGAATTAGAAATACTTTATTGATCCCAGGGGGAAGTTGCAGTTATTACAGTAGCAGCCGGTTATGTAGAAGAATAAACACTAATAATAATAATTTACAACAAAAAAGAAAATTGCAATATGTACACATATATAAAGTCGTATAATATAATAGAAGAATTAAATGTAAAGTGACTGTGGCTATAATAATAAATACATATATACTGTATACAGCAGTAAGAGTTTAGAAGTAAGAAAGTTATTGCACATTTGAGTTGTTGCACACATAATTAAATTATCGTTTTATTGTTATTACTGTACATGTGAAAGGTGTTGTACGTTAAGAGAGGAGTTATAAAGTCTGATAATGAACTCCTGTGGCGTTCTGTAGAGCATTTTGGCTGATATAATTTTGGCTGATATTAGTCCCACCATACATATATACAGTGACTGCACTGTAATACATTAGATTGCATTAGATGTTTATACTGTGATTGCACTGTCCATTCAGTCATAACAAAATACAAGACTTTACCTTTTGACAGTGTTTGCCTTTTGACTGAAGTTACCACTAACACTATCTAATGAGCCACTCACTTGGTGCCAAATTCTCATTTTTATGTGATTAAATTTTTAAAAAATATTTTATTGAGGTAAACGCAGTATAACACATACTAAGCTTCGAAGAGTGGCATATTTTCCGGTATCAGAGCAACACTAATCAAGGTCTATCACATTAATCCAGGGGTGATGGAAAGATGGGTTGGCAGTTTGCCAAGCGGGATCGTTTTACATCTCTTCCTCCCAAATTGAAGGGATTTGCAAGTGAACAGATCCCATTTGTGTGTCCACAGACCACCAACCATGGGTTGCTGTGGTAACAACATATCAGTGACAACATAGCAAATTCCAGCACTTCCATCACCCTAAATCTGAATCGTCCATCACCATCATCATTGTTTCTTGCAGTTACAGTGACTTAAAAGACATCCTGCGGTCCAATTTACCAGCCAGATCATCAAGACTGAGACACACACCTGAAAAAATCTGATTGGAATAGCATTTCAAAAGACCTCCGAATAGCTTCATGTGGTTAACAGACTTAGTCACCTTTTTCAAGATTTAGATTTAGATTCTTTTCATTATTATATTAAATTCTCACATCACTACCAAAACACAACGTTTTTAGTCCACAACACTGCATTGTGAATGTTACACATGGTGAGGAATTAGATTGTTTTGAAGTAAATATTTCCCTGAAGATCACAGCAATGTTTTGGTTTCGGAGTTTCAATACAACATATCTGAATTGTACATGTCTACAACTGTTTAAGGCTTTTTGCTTGGCAAACAGTTTTTTAATTGGCTGACATTTTTAAGTTATGCTCAAACTAAACAAAGCATTTGGCAAAGTATAAGTAATGTTGTGATTGTTATCTTAGTGAAAATAGAATATTCAATCATTTATCTTAATTCACAACCTTTAAGAAGGTATAAGTTAGTCTAAAGCGAAAGGATTTTATTGTAATGTCAGTAAGTCAGTAAGTAAAAGTCTGAAGTATTTTGAACTCTGATTGGAACCATTAGGTAGAATGATCCATATATACTTACTGGTTTGGCTTTAAATGACTTATTACACAGAATAGAAAAGTCTTTAGTATATGTAAGGGTATATTACAATTACAGCAGGGAATATCACAAGACTCCAAATGGGTTGGAAAGGGGGGTGGCAGTTTTTATAAAAGAGAATGACTTTTGCTCTATAGTATAATACACCCAGGGCTCAAATCGAGCACTGAGAACATTACCATTGAGCCATTGTAGGCAAAAGAAAAATGAATGCAGACAATGCAGTCTTCCGCCAGTCTCTGAGCATAGCCATACAATGATACAACATTATAGCTGGCGAGGGTGCTGAAATGCCGATTCATCTCAACTGTCATTCTAATATACACATATATAGCTGGAAATGCCACTCATATCCATGCACAGTGTAGTGTTTAATCTTGCTCTTACAGCTGCTGTGCAGCATAAAAGTTTGGGAAGCTTTTTTGTGCTGACATTTGAATACACCCTCAGCTTTTCAATTTTTGCCTCACAGCTCCACGCGGCTTTGGGATAAATTTATATTGAGCTCAGGCACCTTTATCACTGCCGCTGATCAATATGTTATTGCTGCACTGTCAGATAAGACACATCTGGCATTTAGATCCTAGCCAGTGTCATTTTAGTTTCCCCAGCGCTCAAACCTGATCGGCTCTGCCAGCTCTTCTCAAAATTGGAAGGCGCTTTGGGTGTGTGTATCCGGAGGAGTGTATGTGTGAGCCACTTTCACAAAAGGTAAGCATCATCCTTCTACAAGTTATCAGAAGTGGCATCTGGTAAAAATTTGGCCTCCACACCGAAAAGGAGCCAATTGCACTTTAAATGGTAATGTAAATTTTTTCCCCACCCTCTGCCTTTGAAAGACAGCAATGGTTAGTCTGACATTGCGGTAAAACATTGAAGTGGTATCCTGGAAGAATCCTTTTAGATCATGCTTTATGCACTGGCATTACCCAGAAGAACTCAAATTGCCTTTCCTCTGTGCCACTGGAATGCTAAATGGCTCGCTCTGTTTCTTCCATTCATCTTTCATGCTTCTTGATCTCCCTTCTGCCAGAGTCATCTTTTGCCAACAATACAAAGTATACACATACAAAAATTGTTTTATGCCTGCAGGAAACTGTGTGGGTCCTATTTTCTGCCTACCACATGGATTACATTTACAGCTTGTATCACTGTACTGAGGACAAATACAAATAATCCATATGTCAGATGTATCAGTGGGGGGTAATACATACTTAATCTATATATAATCGACGAAGTTAAAGATTTTTACTTGTATTATCACTGGATAGAAGTCCTTTTACTGACTTGTATGGCAGTGCACACCTGCCTATATGCTGTCTGTCTTCCACATGCCATCAAACAGTCTTGGACCTGTGATGTTACCCTGTAATTACAAGCACCTAGGTATTAGCAGCAGATACTAATACTAAACCACTAATGCGGTGGACTTTTTGTTTTTTTAAAGATGAAAAAAAGCTAGGTCCACTGGCTGCTCTGCAGGAGTGCAACTCCAGCAGTGTGCAATGTGCTGTGTGCTGTGAAACATTCCTCTTGTAACTGTCATTAAAAAAATCTTTAACTTTCTGCCACAGTAGCCCTTCTGCTGGTTCAGGCTGGATGGAATTGCTTAGTTCCCCTTGCACGTCGATGAGCCATGGGTGCCCAACACCCTGTCTTTCCTCGGGTCATTGTTGATAAGTATTTACCACCTCTGACCAGGAGCCTTGCTGTTTCGGAGACGCTCCAACTGAGTCATCTGGCCATAAAGATTTGGCCGCTGTCTAGGCTGTACAGGTGTTCATGTCTGGCTGTTTCTCCCACATTTAACAAATGAACTATAAAAAGCAGCTGTTCACTTACCATCAAATTTACTGAAGACCTTGATATGTGTAGCTTGTTTCATCAGTGGTCATAATGTTTTGGTTCATTCGCGTATATTAAAAACTACAGAGAAAATGGGACAAAGGTAGAACACTAAAACTATCACCATCAGAAAAACAGTACTTCTTTGAAGATAAGGAGAAACTGAAGCTTCTTTCTTCCTTCAGATCTGAAAGGTTCACAGTTATTTCTATCTATACCTTCACTGTAAGACAACTCAATATTATGTTGATGTGCAACTGTAAATGAATTTGCTGACCAAACAAAGAAGCTGCTGGCGTCCTCCAGAACAATGGACTGACCACCCCAGTTTCCTAGTGTTTGGGATTACTGGAATAATGAGAACCAACCAAATTCTAAGACAGGACTTTAAAGGTGTGTAAAAATACCCCAGCTGATTATGTTGAAAAACTGAAAGTAATGTTGTGATGTAGGAGCGTAGGATCGTGGGTAATGTCGGACCTGACTAATCAGGGTCCTCCCTTAATAAAGGCCCTATTGTTTTGGGTTTCTACTTTTGTTACTTCATGTTATTATAAAAATAATATTTCAGGACTGTGTTTTTCAGGTTAGCACTGTCGCCTCACAGCAAGATGAACCGGGTTCGATTCCCGGTCCGGGTCGTTTTTTGTAGAGTCTGTAGATGTTCCCCCCGTGCTTCAGTGGGTTTTCTCCAGGTAAACCGGTTTCCTCCCACACAACCAAAGACAACAACACACAACCATGCATGTTAGGTTGATCGGTCACTCTAAATTGCCTGTAGGGGTGAGTTTTGGTGTGAGTGAATGTTGGCCATGCGATGGACTGGCGAACTGTCCATGGTGTACATCGCCTTCGCCCAGCCATGCTCCACCATGACCCCGACTAGCGGGATAAAGCGGAAGATAATAGATTAGATGGATGGATGTGTTTTTCAGGATCATCTTTCAAATTCTGCTCATCATTTGTTTCTCTTATCCCCCTGCCTCATAAGTAAAAATGATCTGATCCAGCAGCACATACATCTATTATGTCTAACATGTAACACTGATTGACTGAAGACGGTGTTTAGCACTTGTTCACCAATAAGATGTTAAATGTTAAATGTTAGGTAAATGTTAATATAAAACTGAATTCAGGATTTGACTAATGAAGGAGCCAGAGAGAGGGAAATAGAGGGCAGCTTACAGTGCTAAACAGTGAATGTGTTGTAGTCATGGAAGCTGGGTAGCTAACTGTGACTTAAGTGATTAGTTTCATTTGTAGTCATTTTAAATAAACACAATCTGACAAAGATTTGATTCACCGCAGCAACAGCTAACATGGCAGTGTTTGTGGCATCATGACCTTATGAAGTTAGCATCAGTCCAGCAGTTAACCTGTAAACCCACTCTGTTCAAAGCAGAAGCAGCTTTTCTGATCCAGCTGATCACATGAGACAAGGTGAGCTCACCAAAGTAGTTGTTGAGCATTTTTAGTGAAAATTTAAATATTTATTTTTAGTTTTTTGCTTTAATTTCAACAGAGACTACATTTAGGTCTAATGCAAAATTCACCCTCTCCCAAAACACAGCTCATTTATCTTAAATCTGTCTTACAGGTCCAGTAACAAAAACAATAAAGAGGTTTGAACATGAGCATATAAATTGAATTGTGGCCATATTCAGTACATTAAACCACCAAAATGTAAACTTCAAGGACAAAAAAAAAAAGTTAGGATATGAGTGTCAGCACCACCCTGCAGCACCCATGGGGCGCAGCCACACCCCCACATCTGAAGGCGTGCTATATACATCTGCAGCTCACTAGCACAGGTGTATATAGCCCCTCATTGATGGTGTCATCGATGGTGACATTGGTGGTGTCATTATTGGCTCTACACTGTTTGTGGTCATTTAACCTTGTTTATCACTAATAAATGCACATTGACCATAATATACCTCTTGAGTCCGAATCCTTACAATGATCCTTTAAAAGTGTACCACACAACCTCATTATTTTCTTTCTTTATTACTTATCAAAATCTTATTTCAAAATCTTGGCCCTGCAAAAACCACCACATGTACATATATTTGCCTATTTGGCCTGCAAGAGGATAGTTCGTCCAGTTCACATATGATTTATAAGGAGTCTTTAAGCCAGGACTTCTTATATGACACAGAGAACAGGGCAGCCAATCAGAACAAAAGTTACATGCATATATTAATTTTAAAGGCACAGTAAGATTGTTTCTAAGAGAGGTTCTAACTATCTAAACAATTAAATTCCCAGTATATATGATTCAATTGTAGAAATTAAGGTACAATAACTGTTTTAGGATTTGCTTTTTCAGCAATATAGACATTCAAAACAGAGCTGATTTATATTCACAACAACAAGTGCCTGTTTTAATAAGAGACAAAGAAAAGTTGGAAAATGGTTCTGTAAAATAAATTACAACTGTTTCTTTGGCACATAAACCTGTAGGTGGTCCTCAGGGAGCAGATTAAGAAAATATGACCTCTTTTAGATCTGTGAACTGTCTCATGTAGTATATTAAGACCAAAAAATGGTATCTATCTTGGCCCAGTCCAAATCTTTTATAACAAACAAGTCAGCATATTAAAACTCATCAGAAGAGACATCAGGGTGTCAGAATTTATCAGTGAAATAATAGCAGTAGTCTGCCTTCAATAAAGTACACATTTTGTCACTAAAAGTAAAGCGTGGAGGTTTTATCCAATCTAGCAGATACGTTTGTGTGCGAGATGAGTTTTCCACCTCCTGTCTCAGGTCAGACTAATTCTGCCTGTGTTATACTTGAGGAAATTGCCACAGAATTGGACAGAAAGTGCTTGTAGCAGGAGATTAGGAATGTGATCGTGGGACCAAGATTGACACCAGAATATGAAATACAGCGTCTGGCATTTGGGTTAAATTTAGGGCTAGTTTTTAAGCTTTCACCAGTAGATCTAAAATGATGACAGTTCCAATCTATATGATGGAGGGGTAAGATTTTGTAGTGATGGAATTTTCTTTCTGAGGATGAAAGACTGTAATCATCAACGGTTGGTGCTATGTCTTACAATACATCAAACATCATCATTTCTGACCCACAAAATCTCCTAATCACTTACAGATACCCAGCACATCCATCCTGCTATATTCATTTATAAACATACAGTGCTGTGCAAAGGTCAGATACCACCATCCATTTGTTTTAAGGTGTCACTGAATGAAACTGTATTTACATTTGCACAGCTGAATAAGTTCAGTACATGGAAATGACATACTGGGAAGGTCCAATACTGTTGTCTACTCTTTCTTATACAAGTAGATTCCAAAATCCAATATCAGCTTCCACATCTTTAACAAGATCCTAGACACTATCAAGTTTGAGATCGAAAGCAAGTAGCTAGTATAGGTCTATTTATTGGTTATTGGTGGTTATTCTGAACACTTAGCTCATTTACAACAGAATGGATACAATAATTTTTTTTTTATATGATCTTTGTTTGCAAAGCAGATTTTTTTTATTTTCATGTCTGTGTCCACTTTGACATGATGCTTTTGAGAGCTACTGAGCTATCTCACTGTACACTTTCATAAACTTACCAAAAACAGCTCCTTCTGGAACCAAATGAAGTGGAGCTTGCAAATGGACATGAAAAACCGCATCTGGACATTTCTCACCCTGACCACAGTCTATACACCAGAGAAGAATTTAAAATACTAATTAAATGCATCTTATGACAATTTAATTCCAATTAAAACATAAACTAAGAACAAAACTAAAAAAACCTAGAATATAAATATATATGGTACTCATTGTGCCCACCTCTTGCTTTTATTATAGATTCTTCTTCAGAGACTTTCTTTCAGTTTATCAGAACAAGCAGATTTTGCGCAGTACTGTATATAACTCTAGTGCTCAAGTACGTCAGTCTTTCAAACATGACCGTGCTGCATAGAAGTACTTTTCATTACCTTGTTGCAAAATTGTCAAAACATGCCATTCTCTACAAAATCAATGCAGTCGTGTTGTCCACTGTGGCTCCGCATTGTAGATGCAACGTAAATTATGCAAAAAAAATATAAAAAGATTAACTTGTTTTAGCAGAGTCACTTTAACTGGTACGTATGTAACAAACTCCATCTTGTCTAATGATTAAAAACACTAGACAAGAGCCAGATGGTGTCAAAAACAACAGGTGGCTAATTATCTTACCACAGCTTTGCACCTCTGCCGAACACCGTAAAACTGAAGCAGCGTTTAGACACTGTTACGAATAAATCAGTTTTCTCTTTCTATTTGCTTTAATGAGCTAGGCAGTGAAGTGAGAGCAGCCTTAAAGATAATGAGACGACAGACCATAGGGAGCTGAGAAGTCCTTCTTCTCAAACAGTGAGCCTGCAGTCACACCACTGACAAGGGACTGCAGTTCAAACCAAAACATTTTAGTCAAGGTTCCAGAATGACTTGAAGCAGGGAAATTAGATTCACTGAAACAGTCTCCATTCTCTAAGTTTGCAATCGCCTTGAAAGGTAAGGACAATTAAAATAGTAATATTAGTCAGAGAGTCTGAGAAGGGTCTCAGATTTATCCAGCTTCCAGACTGAAACCAGCTACTTTATCGACTTTTAACAACTTTCCTTTTGCCTGCCTTCAGTCAGTCTTCTACGTCTCACTGTTGGGTTTTATTGTCTCCAAAAACCTTCTAAATCCACTGGTAACGTCCAACACTGTTGTCTCCTCCTTCAAATACAAGTTGAGTCGCAAATCCTAAGCTGTTACGTTACAGTACTAAGCCGTTATTAATTACACCCCCAAAAATTCCAAATGACAATCAAAAAAAAATGGTAGACTTTGAAGGGGATGTCGGCACTTTCCATTCTCTTCACAGGAAACCAAACTGCCATCGTCCACAGCTGATCTTCATCTGTAAATAAAAGGTGGAGGTTGGCTTCTATGTTCTGAAGTTCTGTTCCTCCATGCCAGAATGTAACTGCAGCATTGTTTAAGATGGAGCAGGAAAAGCACGCTGGCGAATAGGAAGCCAACTTTAGCAGCCACATTTTTAACAATATCCTGGTTAACTTTACCTCAAAATGATAAGTTTGCACTGCACATTTTACTGTGGACAGTTTTCATGAGCAGCTTCACTCAGCATTAGACATTGAAGAGACTGAAGAGAGTAGCAGTTCCACCTTTACTAGCATGACAACCCCAACAGAAGCATGTAAGTAGTAGCCATGCTGTGTGACTTTATCCATTTTTTGATGGTTGAATTCAGTTCATATTAAATTAAATGTTTTATAACCTTTTTTAATATCAAGATCGAAAACAAATAGCTAGTGTAACGTTACCTACCAGTAAGTTCCAAGTAACTAGCTAACTATTAAATACAACATACACTGCTTTGTTTTAATGTGACCAATAAGCACCTACTTTAACAGCAAGTTGCGCTTTGACTGATATGTAAAATAACCAATCACAGACTGTGAGGAGTAGGAGCAACAAATTGACATGCAATGGAAACCATGCAAGGATTTTTCACTTCTGGCTTTAAATAAAGATGGTCGCTTCTTTAGTTTACCCAAACTTCTCTCAGCTCTCTCAAAGTGCATCCAGTCCATGTGTTTTAGAGAGCAGACATACTTTGGATTGTGGAAAATAAAGACAAAAACTTCTCCATGTATCTAAAAGTCATTTTGGATAACTGGAATTACTTTTTTGAGCATGGTTTGATGGAATTCTGACTGTAAGGTAAAACAGATATACAGATATTCTCTAAGAAATGTAATCTGATATGTGATTACAAATTTTCTGTTTAATTGTAACTCCACTGTATATGTTTTAGTCTGAACACACAAACAATAACATGCAACAGTTGGATGCTAGATTCCCCTCTTAGCACAAAGCTGAAGCTTTTTATTTGTTTTTTTTTTGGTTACAACAAGTACAAAGTGGGACCTCAGTTTTTCCCACCAAACACCAGACGTTATAAAGACAACGTTTTTTGAGCTAAATCTTGTCGGCCCGTCATAGCTGTTATTTAGCCCAAACACAGACAATGAAATTTGTGTTGTGTGTTCAGTCCATCCGACTTGGCTGAAATTTAGCCCAAACATAGACATTGAAATTTGAGCAGTGTTTGGTCTGTCCGGTTAGATCCCAGTTTAGTCCAAGCAGGACCAGTATTTTCAGACCTCATACAGCCCAACCACAGTCATGAATATAAATCTACTGAAAATGTTTTGTACAAACCTAAATTAATAGCAATCATTGTTCAACAACTTGTACATATATATTTATTTGGTATTGTTTTCGGGAAAGTTGCTGAGCCAAACTGAAACTGAACATGCTGAAAACACTGTTGCGCGTGTCTGACTCAGTGAGCTCTTAAAAGGCCAGGATGTGCTGTGTGACTGACGATGTGTTGGTGTGAACAAGTCATAATTTGCATGTGTCTTCATGTGTATATGTGTATGTGTAAGTCAGTAATGACTGTATGAGACTAACCTTAGATTTTATTTTCTCTTTTAGCAGAAAAAAATCATAGATTTAGTGTAGATATGAAACTACCTATTCTAGCAAGATGCTAATGCTACATAGTACATAGTAACATTTTGCAAGTGTTGAAATTTTAAAAAGGCCATATAACAGGACATTACATGGATGATTATATAGTTCCAATATTATCTAAACTTTCCTAAAAAAAATTACTTGGTTTTTCATCTGTAACCCAAGTTTTACCACACTGTAACATAGCAATGATCTGTATGTGTGTATGTGATCACATAAAGAAAAGTTTGGCCTTCACAGCTTCCAACATGCCCAACATGTAATTTTTAGAAATGTGATCTGTTCATGAAGCTGGTCATAAATCTCAAAACAAAACAAAGGTACGACCATAAATGCAGAGTTTGATTAGATTGGTGTATAGAAATGTAGAAGTGCATTTATGACCATGACAGCCAAAGGCTACATTGTAAAAAATACTTTGTCAGTCTATAAAAATTACTTCTTGTGATAACAAGACTTTAACTATGCAAAATTTTAATTTTGATAAATATAAGCGAAAGGAATTTCCTATTCCCAAACAACTGATGCTAATACGAAGTTACCGATGGATGAAGGCCTGGACATTCCAAGTGAAAGGGTTACAGTTGTGCTGGAGCAGGAAAGGGCCTTCCCTAAACTATTCTGACCTTCTCTAAACTGCCTAAAGTATGTAAATGTCTTTTTATGCTGTAGCATTACCACCACCCTTCACCAGAACTCAGAGGCTGAGCTTAAACCGTGAAAAACAAATAATAAAATCATAATATTTACTTCCCACCTAGTATGACAGTGACTAACGATTGAGCACTCCAAATATATTTCATTCACATACATTGCACAAATGCCAAAGCAAACAGCTGGAGAAGCCATAGATGCCCTAATTAATCAACTCCTTTTCATTTTATATGCATATTGTAACAGTATGTTTATGTGCGTTTGCCACTCATGCATTTGTTTTGTTGACCATTCTCAAAAGTACACATAGTTGCAATGGAGCAAATGTTTACATGCCAACATATGGTATTTGCAGTTTTCATTTGTTTTTTTTTTTTTCTTTTAAACCAAATGGAACTCCAGCTGTAATTTATATTGTATAAATATTTCATGAAAAATGAGCCAATAGAAACAGTCCGAAATGTCATCAAATAATAATCATTGACAGTGTAAATGCGATGCATGCAGTATGGGAGATTAGGGGGGGTTTGAACATATTTTGCCCCTATAACTCAGTGGTTGTTCATGATGTATCTTTTAAACATTTATATAAGATGCCCATATTTGTCTGTCATAAATACTGTAGATCTTAACTGCTCAGACGTGTCAAAGAATTTCAGTGTTACATCAGATGAAGTATAAAATAATTTATTGCAGTTCATTTGTGAAGGACATAACAAGGATAAATGCTGTCTATTAGTCTATTAGTCGGTACTAAAACATTTTCAACATATATGTGTATGTATATTATTTAAAGAGGGACGCAGATGATGTACATTAGAGCCAAATTTTCATTAGCAGGTTAAGTTTATTTGACATGACTTCGTAGATCTATTGCTCTTTGGTCATTCACTTTAGATTACATTGTGTGTAATACATGTTTGAAACTAGTATACATGTTACACTAGACATACCGACTTAAACCACACCAATTAAAACATTTAACCTCCATTAATATAGTGCTTACTAAGCTTTATTGCTGATATGAATTTTTTACTTCATTACCTCTAAATATGTCTTCGAACTTCTCTCTCCTAGAGAGTGTACAGTACTGAGATCACCCCAGTAGCTCATTTCTGAGTCATGTTTTAGAAAATGCACACCAGAATGTTGTATTCCTTCATTTTTCTGCAGAACAGATGAATCCTGCTGTCTATCGGAATCTGTGTTCATTTCGGATAGCCCACTTTTCACAATCTAACCAAATCCTGTAGTTTATAATAGTGTCCCGCCCACTACTGTTCCCAAGTAAACGTGGAATGTCTTTAAATGGAAGACGTGGAAGAAGCTTTAAATTTCTGTGCGCAACAGGAAACTACTTAAACTTTTCATGTGAATTGCCTTTTGCTTAGCACTGACGAAGTACTAGATTTATCCAGTGATGCTAGCAGACGTTTAGGGGTGGGGTGTGGCGTAGTGGGTCTCAGATCTCAGCGCTTTCCAATCAATGCACTGATAGGGCAGAAGTGATTAAACACCCTGAACAGGCCGCCAGTCCATTGGAGAGCGGACACATAGACAAACACATTTATACATACACTCACACCTAGGGACAGGTTTTAGCCAGGTTTTGACATTTATGGCCCAAATTGAAGGCATAGCTCCTAGGCTACGTCCACTGAACAGGTGAAAGTCTTTTTCTTTATCTTCTTCTTCATATGTGGCAGTGTGAACAGCAATAAAACACATTTAATCTGACATTTTCAGTTCCGATTTGAAACAGTCACGGTTCACCACTACTGGCAGCTATACACTGACAAGTTCATCACAGGACAATGAGGAGAGACCATAAAGCCCAACACTGCACAGACATGATTTGAGGCTCATCTCTGCTTTACTGTCACTGCTTTGCCAGAGAATCTCTATGAAAGTTCCTTTAGCTTCTGTGAATGGTTCTTTGCCATCCTGACATCGTAATAATACATGATTTGCTGTTTTTCAAATCTCTATTGACTGAAGGCAGCCATTGTGTTTTATCTCTTTTTTGAGCCAGACCTAGTTTCTTGAGGACATAAGCAGTATCTGAATCATTATCTTGTTTTATCTGCAAGGGCTTCTGCCAAAATACAGCATGTATTTGTTGAATACCTAATATGAAAAATGTCAAGAAAAGCGTGTTCCAATTTGTAGCAGAAAAGCTTTTTCTTGGCCTACTTTTGTGTATTCATATAAACTTTTGTTCTGTTCTCTTTCTTAGAACACTCGTTCCCTCAACTTGGGAACAAACAGGATGTGAGTTAACAAAAAGCTCCAAATTTAAAAAGGCAGTTAAATCAAATCACCTCGTCTCCTACAAGTTCTCAATGCTTATTGAGCTCTTTCTGGTAAAGTATTCTTTGATGTAAAGTGCATAAAGCCAGGCTAACAAAACACTGCACGCACTTCCATTGGGGGATTTAAAGGTTTAAAGGTTATTTCCCATCCAAGAGGTTACATCTCCATAATAGCCTCATTATTCATGGCTGTGGCCTGAAACACAGGGGCTGAGGTAATGAGCTCCACTAGCTACTGACTATCACCTTTGTAGGGGCTGTGATGAGAATTCGCTAGTGAGTGCTTCGCACGATCCAGGCTTAAAAAAGCAGCCGTGTTTAAGTCTGCCAGTCTGTGGTGGATTTTTTTTAGTAACATAAAGCAGCCACTCAAGCTTTAACACACTGCTTCTCTATAGAAATGAGACTTAGATATGTAGACAGTTGTGTAAATTTGAGCCCCACCAATATGAAAAATGGCTTTAACAAATGACACTGTCATTTGATTGTTTGTCTTTTATTGTTACATCTTGAACAAGTTGATGCTGTCAAAGAATATAATTTCAATCAATAACATCTAACACTAGCCTAATTGCTTACATTAACCAAACATCATTCCTCAGCTGTCTGCTGTACATCTGGCCAAATAAGAAGACTGAATAGGCTCCAGAGCACTCTTGCTGCACAAAATACACTACTGTGCACCTAAGCTTATTGTTTATAACCCTTTATTTTAGCAATACGTGTATTTTCACCAATAAAAAAACAGATAACATTAGAACAATCAGCAAATGTAAAATACAATATGAAGTAACATAAATATCTCTTTCTCAAAAAGATGTAGATAATTTCTTGAACTCCTGTTCAAGAAGTTTAGTTCCAGGAGCGTAAAACTTTAGCACAGTATTGTACATCTTTTGGGCAATTTTTAATAATTTTTATTTTTTTAGACCATGAATGTGAAACATTACAAATACATGGTAGTTAGCCACACACTGATGGCTGTGCTGTCTGTGTAGTGTCTGTGAAAGCTAACTTGTTTGTTTTAAAGAAATTGTATCATTCTTTAAGTCACAGGTGTACAAATGTGTTCGCATCTACAAGAGGGGCCCTGTAGACATTTCATGGGGCCCGGTTGCTAAGCCGCTCCCCTCGAGCAGTAAGCTCCAGGCGATTAAACACCCCCTCCCATTAATTATAACTCTGGATTTAGATTACCTGCTGTGAACAATAATTGCTGCTGAACTTCATTTATTTGGTTTTCCGCAGCCCAACAAGGTGACGGATGAAGATAGTCATGATTCATAAGCAAACAAAAATATCACGAATGGAAAGCAGCCAATAACCAGTCAGCCTGTTAGAGACGATGTCTTTACTGAGTCACTGACTGAGTGATGGACTGATTTGTCTCTGACAACCTCTTGTTGGTAAAACTTGCATGCACACATGCTGCCAGAGACAATCCAGCTGGCCGCCAACGTCAGTTGACGTTGATATCTGGTTTGGTTGTAGGTCATGTGGGGTGTCAGCTGACCGTAAATGTCAGGACAACATCTAATGCCAACGTCAGTTTGACGTAGAATACTGCTGACAACTGACACTGATATTTTTGGGTTTTAGTTTTATGTAATATAACCAAAATCCAACATCTTCCAATGCCAACGTCATATTGCTGTTGAATTTTGATATGAAGTTGTGAGGTATGGTGACCAAAGCCTTACATTATGCATAGATAGTTATCGTGATGTTCAGTATGTTGTGCATATACAGCGCATTCCCTGCCACGAGAACAAGCGTTTCACCAGGACTTAGATGTTGCAGGTCGAACATCAGAACTTCAATGTCTGATTTATTGTAGGGTTGGTGGTTCGATTCCTGACTTCCCCTATACTTATGAAGAAAATGCTACCTGGGCACCACAGCTATGGCTTCCCTGTTATCCTATATAAGGTTCAAGCTTCATGTCAACCCAACATTTGCTTGTTGACAGATGTCCCTTTCGTTAGGGTTTCTGCTCTATCTCTGCTCTTGCAGGATGTTATCTCCTGGAACTAAGGTCCACTGAGGAAACCTACTCTAACTACTGCTTTTACAGGGAACCAACGCCTGGTATCTCCGGCCTGAGCTCGAGTAACGATCCATCACTGTTCACCTTTTACTCTGGTGGTTCAATTCCTGACTCCTTCTTTACTTGTGAAGAAAATGCTACCTGGGCACCACAGCTATGGCTTCCCTGTTATCCTATATAACAATCAAGCTTGATGTCAACCCAACATTTGCTTGTTGATAGATATCCAATTCTGATTTCCAACCAAACTTTAATGTCTGCCCAACACCGGGTTTTGAGTTGAACATGATTGTGAAAATTTAATCAAGATCTTTCTAACATTAGAGTCTAGTGTATCTATGACTTTAAATTCACATACAGTGCCTGCTGGGAAGCCACAGGTGGCACTACCAGGGCTATTCTACCAATGCTACCAATTTAAGGCTAAGACAGAGTGAAATAGCGGACCACTGAAGTTGTAGGTCATTCTGTAGTCTGTGTAATGCCCATATTTGGAACTCCAGTTCTAAGCTAGATTTCTTTATGGCAAGAATGAATATGGTTTTTAAAATAAATATGTATCACTATCGCTCCCAGTGGTAAATAAAAATGTCCAGTATCTTTTGTTCTGTAAACATTTGGATACTCCGAATTAGAAGCTTGTAAAGAGTCATAAGACTAATATTGCTAAATGTAAGCTACTGCTGCTGGCCATGAAATAAGCTACATGAAAGTAAAACAGGGCAGGCGGTGTTCTAGCGAGTGTTATGTGATGGTAATATCACTTATCACAGTGAACATTTATAGATAGCTTGGTACACAAAACCACTAGGTATAGCCTAAATATCCTAGAATCAGAACTTCAGCGTTATAAGGCTCAAGTCAGCCTCTTGTTCAAATCAAGATCACAAAAAAAAGTCACAAATGTTATCAAACACTAACAAACAGGACAAAAAATACTGACATGGTTCTGTGAAACAACAAAACTATGTTAATTTTTCTTCCATCAATCATCCATTGATGCCTTTTAACTCTCCATGAAGCTAAAGTCACCTTTCTCACCAGATTCTTGACGTGGTTGCTGGAGAAGGTTGAGTCTGTCCTGAATTAACTTGAGCGCAAGAGCTTGTAGCCTACATTACTTAACAGGGCACTTAACACTGCTGTTGGTGCAGTTTTAAAGGAGGCTGCCAGTCTAATGTCAATTTAGTGTGCTGTAGCATTAACTTACATGAAGCCATAATTAATATTTGGACTCTTTAATGACCTTGTGATTCAAAGGCTTCAGTGATCTTTTTAAAGAAAATAGTTCATAGAACATTTTTCAAAAACTCTCTTCATTCTTCACATTGCAAAATTCCTGCTGGACCCATAATTTCTTATTGTGAGCACTCCTGCTCAGCACCACCAGAGGTCCCTGTCTCCTGAATATTAGTAGCCTAGAACACACCACAGCTGCCCCTTATTTGTGCCACCTGGCGATCATTTCCCTCTCCCGTCTTATACCCCTCGTGCACACACCACAGTGCATGGGATTGAATGTAACTTTGTATGTTCAAAGCAAGCCTTTTGTTCATCTCAGCCAAGCCGACGCCAAGCCAGGCCACCCCAAGCCAAGTGATACCAAGTCAAGCCAAGCCGAGCCGAGCTGACGCCAAGCCAAACTGACATTACCCCGAGTCAAGCTGACGTCAAGTCCAGCCATGTCAAGTCCAGTGAAGTTCTGCCAAGTCAAGCCCAACCGAGCCTACCAAGCCAAGTCCGGTTGAGCCCTTTCATTAGGGAACTGGCTCTAACCATTGTTCTTACAGGAAACCAACGCCTGGTATCTCCGGCCTGAGCTTAAGTAACAATCCATCACTGTTCACCTTTTACTCTGCTCCGCCTGCCCACCTGGATGTTCTCCACTAGGTCCCTCTGGTTTCCAGGCTACCGCTTTTCCCCTGTGCCAAGTACTCTGCTCATCACATATCAATGTTGTTCTCAAAAAAACAGCCTGCTTATGGATCTTACCTTTGTCTCTGAGTCTTGTGAATCATTACATTTATTTGGGCATAAGAAAAAATGGCACTGACTACAAAATCACACAGGCTCAGTGGTCTATGAAAGAAACCATAATTATATAAATTAAAACATATCATATTTCTTATAAAAACAGTGACCCAATAACCGGTGAAATAACACAGTTATTTCACCAGTTATACAGTATATAAAGGTTTTATCCTGTATTGTAGATGTTAGTGTGTAGTCAATGGTGGACAAGCTTTACAGAATGCTGGGAAAAACTCCTCCTCCCCATACGGTCAGAATATGTAAACTTTTGAACATCACTAGTATGTTTGCATAGCCGCAACATAACATCAAGTAAAAATGCTACACTACCTACTGGACTGTCATTGCAGTCTACTATGCTCAACTATGTTGTTCCATCTATGTTGAAAATGAGAAAAGTTCGGTTGGATAATCTTAAAAGTGTTTTGACATGCCTGCAAACTATCATTTGCTACAATTTGCTACAATACAACATATGCTACAATTCGTCATTAGGTTGGCTGAGATTTTTGCCAGCATATAACCATAATGATCGACTAGGTGAGTTAAGTATTAATGCTGTAGAAGTGATTACCACTATTGTGGAGCTGCTTCAATTGAAGAACAGTCTAAACCCTGATTAGCACAGCCAAGTGTGAAGCCCATGTCCACCACCTGTGCTACAGCAGTCTATGACCAGCTCTGTAACCTACTGAGTGTGAGTTGCAAGTGTGTGTGTATGTGTGTGTGTGTGTCTGGCTGTGGGTGCTGTCGGTGGTCATGATAAATATCCTATTAAAGCGAGAGTTGGACTGCCCAGGGAAGACAAGAAACCTGCACTCATCCTAATTAGAACGAAGAACCCCAACTGAACATTTGAGCAATCGAGCATCACTGGATGCTGCCACGTCCCATTATCAGCATGGCCTGTCATTTTACTGCAGCGTTATGTCTGCGCTTCCTCCTAACGACGAGACACTCTACCGTTGTTAGGCTTCGAGCAGTAGTGGCAAGTTTTGTACTGCTTTAATTATGTGAGCGACAACGGACCACAGCTCGGCGTCACCATCATATTGCCCTTGCTGCCGTCCATCCGCTGCGGCTCCACTTTGAAGCCCACATGCCGAGTGGGCTCACACGCCAGATATGACCCCAATGCCCTCACGTGGCAAACAAACAATCTCTTGTTCTACCACTGTTGTTGAGGGCCAGTGGAGTGCAGCCTAATGAGCCAACTTTTTCAGCTTCTTACTTTCCGCTGAAACTTTGAGCGAACACTGTTCATTTTGAACTGGAAGCAATCGGGCATCAGGTGAAAGCCGTTCTCGGTAAAAAAGAAAAGTTGAGACGTTAGTAAACAGCTGTTTGTTAATAACACATCATTAAACTCTCGCACGGTTGGATCTTGAGATACAGGGTCCTTAAATAAATGCAAAGGAGGTTGTCACCCCTTTTACGGTGATTAATTAATGTTTGCCCACTAAGTCCCAACTTAAGCGCAGGCCAAGAAATGAAAGCACATGCTTCTTCATTTTTGTTGTCAGGGATACAAAGTGGAAGGTAATCCAAATCAGCATCCTGGAGGACAGCTGCTTCATCATCATTACAGGGAGCTTTCTGGTGACGGTGATACCATTCGAAACGATCCAAAAATAAGAAATCCATAACTGCTGCTTCATGCTTGTTGTTCTCTATTTCTACTTTGGGGAAGAAAACAACAACAACATCACATAAGAGAGAACTGCCTGTACTGAAATCTGTGCTTCAGGTTTGGCAAAATATAGGCACATTAATTTTAATTTAACTAAATCAATAATAATTTAACTAAATATAATCTTTATTTTTCCGAGATGATGTTTTTCAGTCTTTGTCTGTTACAGTTTCCATTATTTTGAGAAGACTTACCATCAGGAATATTTTTTCACATCATCAGTTCAGTTTTACAAGTTGGTTGCACCTTCAGCACCTTCACGTTTAGTGATGCTGAGCTTCTTTGTTTTTCAGGATTTTTTTTTTTTGTATCTTTGTTTCTTGACAAATACACATCCTTTCAGGCTCATGGGGTTCAGTTGTCTCCTCACAGTGGAAGGATGGACAGAAACATCTGTGCATTTTTTCCAGTTCTAAAGCAAGAGTGAAGCTTGATTTTCTTCTCTCTCTCAAAGATCAAAGCTTCAGGTACAGTTAACATGATGGGGACAGTTCTGATGGTCTACCAAGTGTTCCTTGGTTGTTAGCAGTCCCAGTTTGTGTGTAGCCTTTAAAGATTTTTTAAACTCCACATTGGAAAACTCTTGTTTTGTCGCTTTGTCCTGGTTTTAAACATACGTATTTGTTTATTTATTTAAGTTCTGCGCTGAGTTTACTTCTCTTGGCAGTAATTCATGTTCCTCCAAGCTTGGTTCCGAGTTTTAAACAGTGACCCTTTTTAAAGCAGGAGAAAGGTGTAGGAGGAAAGTTAATGAGGGACAGATGTGTATCATCTTTCATAACCTGCCAGCACCACATGGCAAATATCTCCTGTATGGTGGGATACTGACCCTCCGCCCACATTGCAACCTAATGTTTATGGAAATACACTTTGCCATGTAACTAATCCAGAATGCATGATTAGTACTTCCACCGCATTGTCTCATTGTGATTGGTCAATGAGTACTTGAATAACGATTAGGTGTTAAATACTAATGATATCACTCAACACCAGTAGCATACTTTTTGTTTAGTTTATCTGTTTCTTGCTATTGTGGGCCCCCCCAAACCTGTTTGTTTATGACCAGTACATTATATGTAAGATAACTGCCCAGCTGTTAGAGCACATGGGTGAGAGTGGATCACACTATATGCTGGTGTGGAAGCAGATGATGAAATCACCACATATATAGCCAAAAAACTCTTCAACAAGCAACAAGAAATACACTTACCTCAACAAGAACACTCAGGAAGTGTGGATGCTTCTAAGTACCAGTTCAACGCAAGCCCACCCTCCTTCGACACTGTTTACTACACAAATAACACCAGCAACAAAGGGTGTCCTTCTTGGATTTACTGTGTGAGTGTAGCACATCTCAAGAGCCCCTTAGCATGGCCATACCCCCTAAGCTCCTCTCAGAAGGATGGAGCCTGCAGCAAATGCCACACATCCCCATCTCAATCAGTGTTGTGGGCACCTCAAGTCCTCTCTTGGGGCTGTGTCCTTGGCACAGTGGCTACTCAGCCTACCCCGCTCTGGGTGCACTGTCCTGCCCTGCATCAGATGAACACAAGCTCTGTGGGCGTCTTCTCCATTGGTGTGTCGGAACAGAGAAACTGAGCGAGGGGCATGACAGAACTACTCATAGCTCACTGTGTCAGGGCTGGTGCTCCTGGGTGTAGAGTAAACAACAACAGCCACCCTCTTAGTCACCATTGATTCAAGTCAACTCAAGACAAACTTAATTCGGACGGTCTTCGTCGCTTCCTTATTGACAGGTGTGACATTCTCGGTGCTAGGAAGCAACTTGGACATAGCAGCTACACCGACTGCAGCTGATCTTCCTGGTTGTGTCCATTTCCTTGCCAGCTTTGGTTTGTAGCATTTACTAACACAGTGTGTCCTTTTTCAACAACACACCAAGCACTCTGTTAGTGCCACTTGTTCATGGGCCGTCTTCTTCTCAAGCTCCTCCACCATATACCGCTGTATTATATGCTGCCACATCTCCACACCAAGGATGAATCCGACCCTCTCTGCCGCACCCACAGCTACGTGAAGGTGGCCAAGCTGCACATCCTGTCTCAGCTTCTCTGGCAGCAGTGCACTTATCTTCCTGTGCAGCCTTCCCAAACGGAGGATATGCTTGCCGAACAACAACAGCAACAACGAGTATCCTTCCTACCCAGGAGTGCGTCACGCCCTGAGAGCGACTTTGCATGGCTGCACTCCCTAAGCTCCTCACAGTGTGGTACCTGTGGATGGCGCCACAATATATAATAAATAATAAATATATAGGTTGATGATAATCAAAAAGGATTTTCATGTAATTCTATTCTGTGAATTAGTTTGTTAGTGGTTTTTATTATATACCATTGGTACTTCATTTGGTTTTATTTGATTTTGTTGGTAAGTATTTTTCCTTTTTTCAGGGGCTCCCACTCCTTGGTCATTTTCATATATGGGTTGTGCAAACCTTTTCCCATATAGCAATTTATGCTGCCTGACACGTAGTGTGTGAAATGATAATTTTATTTCATATCACTATAAGTAGACCAGTGGAAGAACTTGGCTTGACTGCATCAAAAAGAATCCTGATTGGTAAATTTTCCATTTCAAGAGTTTAATGCTTGTAACAACCAAAACCTCATAACAAAATGTGTGTAAAATATAAACCTTATGATACTCTATTAAGCGAAAAAAGAAACAAAATTCACAGACATGCCTTTTCATTTATTTTACAGAAGTTGTTAAGCTGTCTCTAAAAGCCTTGAATGTGGAATAATTTATTTGGATGGAACAAGATGCTGCTCGACATTTAGGTTTGTGTGACCTCTCTGTTACACATATTATTGGTACTCATGAAAAAAATATATAATTTATGTCCTTTAATTGATTCTATCACATATAACAACAAAAGGCAGACGAAATTACAGTTTTTTACCATTTTTCTTCAGATACACTCAACTTCTTCTTGGAATGCTGTCACACAAGCTATGAAGTGAGATTTTCAACCATTTATCCCTTACCATTTGGAACAGTTGCCTAATGTCTCTCAGGAGACACACCCTTAGCTACCCAACACCTATAAGCAATACGCGTGGTAGGCTAAAGGTGTCTGTCTATGGCCAAATGTAAGCATGTCCAGATGTCAGAAGATGACTTATCCAGACTTACTTGTTACTCATTTTTTTATTGTTCAGGGGTCCAAGTTTTATGTTTCTTACTTTAGATTAGCCATCTACTGTATATGCATTGTATACTGATGGTTTCCAACCCACGGGTCTGCCATGAATTCCAACTCAGTGAAGTTTATGACTTCCTGGAACTCAAGTACATTTTACTTTGAAGAACTGTAAGTTCTGAAGTATTGATTGCCAGACGTCTTTTGTAGCTGACACCCTAATTGGCATCCAAGCTAATGTGACTATGTGCTTCACAGCTGAACCCTTTTCCACAGCAGCCATAAAACGCAATGTCTGCCAGTTTTGGAGCTCTCTCAGTTAAACCATTCATTTTTTCTTCAATAATGTTGATGGAACAATAATTTCAATGGAAATGTATGTAATTTACAAAACTGTAAGTGAACTGGATTTTCATCTGCACATGCCAGCCAGCATGTCAACTTTGCAAAAGTTTTTTTCCTTTATTATTTGTTTTTATTTTAGCAGTTGTACATGACTTTTTGATATAAAGAAAACTACAGTTTTGCTGTTTGTTTCATCTCTGTATGGTCGTCTTTGTGGACAGCTGTGTATTATTGTACAGCAGGGTCTTCTTATCCCCCCTCTTTCACCCCTCATTGCTCGCTAGTCACAACATCTAGAGTCAATTTCCATTCTGAATGGTCACTTGGGGGTCTGCAAGAAGAGGTTAAGTCATTTTTCATGTATTGTTTCTGTTTTGTTCTCTATCTTTGCAGCTATCTTTGCTTTTATGACTTCAGCTGTTTAAACATGCATCTTGATTAAAGTCAACAGTTCACACTAGTTGTTTGCCACACTGTTTCTAGGCAGGGAGGAAAATGTATGCTCCCCTTAAAGGGCTGTGATCTGAATACATCTGATACAGACTAAAAATGTATTAACCAAAGCTGCATTAGTTATTAGTTATAGTTATGCAATGACATGCTTTTTTGATGCTTAGCAAGAAAAGCTAGGAAGCCATATGTTTAATTATTTAACATAGTGTTGCATACATGTTAATGATTAATGCATTAATTAATGCTGTTTGGCTTTTTTGAGTCAGTGAGTCAGCTCTATATGCTCAGCTCAGAAACAAGCACCGGTGCTTTTGACTTCCACATGCTCTTTATTCAGCACAGCACCATTGTCAGGTTTTCTGATCTAAAAAGGAGCAGAGTTAGTGATATCATCAGTTAATTTTCAAAAAAACCTTCTAATGAACTTATTCACAGCAATTACATTAAAAAATCTATTCAGTCTGATTTTGGTAGTTTCAGTAAGTGAATATTTTTAGAGGCAGAGAAATGCAGGCAAATCCACCAGTCGCTTATCAACAAAGGCAGGTAAAAGGCAAAAGTCAGGCGAACTAACGAGACGCGCTTGGAAACACAGAGAATTACATGATGTAATTACATGAAAGCTGCCAAAAACAAAACAGAAGCAGACTAACACAAAAAGCAGCAGCTTTGGGGATAATGAGCAGACTCATTGGCAAACAACACATCAATAATACATATTGTATTACACATACAAGGGAGTCGCAGTGTATGCAACATGATTTTCAAGACCAGAAAATATAAATAATGAAGTTCATCCGCAGTGGTTGCAAACATATCAGCCAGTTTTATCATTTTAACAAGAAGAAATTTATAGCCTCTAAACTTATAAAAGTTATTTTGCAGGTTTACAACTAGAAGGCATTCTTATTTTCTGTTAATGCAATGCAGTAATAAATATGTGGAAATTATTTTTAGCCAAATATATATAAAGTACATAAATATGGTTTCAAAATCAGGATAAAATAAAAAGTATTCTCTGCTCTGAAATGCTAGCAGCCATGTCAGCTGAAGGTGTTGAAACCACACCCAAATACTATAAATAGCACCACGACCGCAACAGTGGACGCCCTGTCTACCAACTTCATTTGACCTGTACAGCCGTATATATTTCAGCCACCAGAGCCAAAGGACACTGACCCTCCCGATAATCAACCTTGTTGCCCTGGTCATTTTTATCTACTGTTCATGTAAGACATGGCTAGAATAAGAAGCAGTAGTCTGTAGTCGCTCTGTTCCAGTGTTCAGCAAAGTAATCCTATTGAGTATGCACGTCAGTTGTTCAGTGTAGTAAATCAGTGTTTTAATTACTTATTAACTGTAATTCAGTATAGACTTACATGTAACCGCTATGCCATTTAAGGTGGAATGGAAACGTTTAAACAAGAAACTGATGAAAAGGAATCTGACTTCAACCTTGTAGTGTCAATGCTGTTTTTTATGTAGATCAAAGCTATTACAATTTTATATACAGAGCTACCTGTAAAGTAGCACAGTTCCAGCTTATGTGAGACACAACGTGCTTACTTTGTGTGGTCTTTGAGTTTTGGTAGGCTTAGCTAATTAAAGTACCCAGTGGCTGATAGTACTGTTAACCTAATTTAAATTAGCAGAGCAGCCTCTGTCGGAGGAGGCCTGACAAGCTGTAATAAATTCTTTTAAATTTGTTCACCACAATCCTGTAATACATACTTCACAGTCTTTTCATGTTTTCAGCAGTGTTATGGTGCAGGGTTGGCCCATCACTGATATTAACAGTACCAACCTGAGTATTACACCTAAAATGATTGTGTAAAATGTTTTATGTACTTATCTTAATGTCCTGGTGTAGAAGGGAATACAGGGCCAATGGGAGGTAAGGGGAACAGGGGCTTCTTATTACTGTTGGGCGGATCCACCTTTAAGGGGGGAGAGGATCCCCAGTGTCCTAAGGCTGTAAAACTAGTAAAAGAGAAGGTGGATTAGTGAATGAATACTTACGGGTAACATGTAAAGATGAGTCATGACTATGTAACAGCTGTATATATGTATGCCTGTATGTCTGTATGTGTATAATTAACAGCTCGGGACATTAACCCTCAGGTGAGGTATTAGTTTAGCTGGGGTGGTTCTAATTGTGGTTGTAATTGTGAAGAAGGTGAGCCTTGCGGTGAAGCTTCAAACAACTGTCCCGTTTGCCCTTCGTTTTTTTTCGTTTGATCCAGTTTTTGTTTTGTTGGGTTGTTTGTGTGTGAGAAGTAGTAATAATAAAACTGGGATCTCGTCTCCTCGTGCCCGTACCTACACCCATGGTGCCGACTGGTCATACGTAAATCCTGGTGAATCACCTTTTGGGTGGTTCCACCGTTACAAGCAGTTATTGTAAACAGGTTTATAATCTAATCTCTGAATTTCCTTTACACAGACTTTAGGCAGCCACAGCTGAAAATGTGGTGCGGCCACCTAACCTGCTGTGCTGAAACCTGTTACTGGACAAAAATTGCCAGTGATATCAATTAAGAGGATGTTCAGACTGTAGTCTATATTTACAACCCCATTTTTCTGTGTGCACAGTAAATACTCTTAGCTGTATTTGTATCAGCATGTTTTGGTTATTTATTTATACATTTATTTGTTTGTTTGTTTGTTAATTTCATAAATTGACCTGTCCACACGTTACATCCAATTACCATTACACTATAAATGCTTAACCAAGAATAGGTAGTAGTTCAAACACTGCCAAGAACAACAGAAGTCTCCTAGGGTTGCGAGATTTGCTTTGTTTAGTCATGAATATATTACAGCTAGCTGGTTGGGTAATGCTTTTTGTAGGATGGTGGTCACAGGCTGCATCATGTGTGCGTGTATTGTTTTTCTCTTTAATTTGTATTCTACTCTTTTGCTAAAGCTTTGAAGGGGCTTGATACAGAGGCTACTATACATAAGCCTAACAGAATTCTCAATTCTCTTAGCCTTCCCTGCTGGAAAAAGCTTCACGCTAGTCTAGTTGACCAGCATCCAAAACACAACACAATATCCTGGTGTTGCAGGTGATCAGCTGTGCTGGTGCTGGTTTAAACAGAGTTCCTATTGCTCTGGAATGCACAGGACAGTTTGAGCTTGCTAACTGAATCATTTCTGGAACTTTCCTGGAGCTCATTTGCACCTTTAATTAGATTCTGCTCCTACGTTTACTCAGCTAAACCACATAATGAAGCTTTCATGGCATTATGAACCATACATATAGTAAGTGAAATGTTTTAGTTGAAATTCTGCACAGACACTTTGTGTAACATCAGAATCAGAATCATTTTATTCTGCCAGGTATGTGACACATACAAGATTTTATATTTGTATTGCATGCACTGAACAGACCAGGGAAGCACACAGACAATAAACAATTACAGGTGACACAGAAAGGAAGCCTGTAATTATATAGCCATAGCTGAATAAAAAGAGTTTGGTACATAGAACTGACGTACTGTGAACCTCAAACACTGCTGTTCTCCTTCAGATACAAATCCCACATTTGCATAAGACATTGGTAAAACAAAACAACCTGTTACATAAACCCAGTAAAAGAACGACAACATAGCAACACAAATCAAAACAACAGGCTGTTCCAGGTCGTGAGGGAGAAGTTGGCACTTTTCATACCCTATCAATGGGCTGACACTCCGAGGCTTTGCTTCTTATTGCCACATTCTTTAACAAATGTTCCATTCCACCTTAAACATTAGATGGGGTTCAGTTTATTTTCCTGCCTGTGTCTGTTTCCACATGTTAGCTCTTTGTGATCAATCTGGTTCTCATGAACTCACCACAAATGGATAAACAGCTTGTTTTATTCTAGTGTCAAATCAAAGAGTTTTAAACAGGCATGTAAAACCACATCAGGTGTGACCAAAGTTACATACTGACTATGTCGACCTCAGAATACAATTTAAAAGGCAAAATAAATGTATTCAGTGACACCTGTAACTGGGACACATGAAATAACAATGCTATAAATAGAATGGAGAATAATGAGGAATAATAGAATATATAATGGGGGTCTACTTGTCTTGCTGGTAGGACCAGGATCAGACTGAGGGTAATTTACTCCTGATAGCTATTAATCATCTGCCAAGGTCTCGAAATCTACTAAAGAGTTTTACCTTTAGTGCCAGAGGGACTTTTTTTCCTCAAGAGATCTAGTGATAGTGTTCTGAAAAACTCATTTGTTCCACGTTTGCTTCCTTTCTTTCGTCTTCAGATTTGTCTCACATCACTTGAAGTTTAACACTGATACGTACAAGAATGAAATGGCTTTTTTTTCCCCTCCACTCTATCACCTCTGCCACGGCAGCTCCCTGAAAGGAAATAACATGTTAAGTCTCAGTTTGGAAGATATTATACGCATATGTCTGATTCATATCATCCACTTTCTATATAGGGCTTTGCAGGCAGGTGTTAAAATCAGTGCACTTAAACAGATCTCTAATTTTTATTGAGGAAAATATCTTTTTTAATCTCCACTCTTTTATCTCATCTTCGCACCTCTGTATGGGACGGTGTAAGTGGGGAAAACGTGTGAGGATAAGTGTTGGCTAAAGACTTGTGAATTCTCTGACAGGTGTAGAGCTGCCAGGAATGTGCTGCGGAGGTATTTGAAGATCCAACGCAGGGCTAGATCCAGGGATATCTAGCTGGATAAAATAGAAAACTCTCTAGGTGTGTAAATATATAAATAAATATAAATGTACTTTTTTCATTTTAAAGCGTGTGTGTATTATATAAAATGCTCAGGAATGGGTGAACATGCAGCCTACAGTTCAGTTGCAGTGTCATTATTTTCACCTTTAATTGGGTTCTTCTCTTGAATTTACCCAGGATCTACATACTGTAGGCATTATATTATTGGAAGCTTATATAATAATATAGTAGAATTATTAAAGCAAGATGCTGCCAGAGATCATGCGTTGTAGTCACTTCACCATGGTTGCAAAGGGCATGATGCAAAGTATGGTAAAGTCACTGTAAACATGGCCTGGAATGGTTAAACAGCAACAGAATACAGTGTGATAATATGTGCTGCGTTTCATTGAATGTATTATAAATAGTGATCAAAGGAAACAATTCTTTAATCTGTTAACAGTGAGCCATGTGTTTCTGTCATTTTATCACGGTTGATGTAAGGGCTGATCTAACCTGAGGTAAAATCACTGCACGGCCTCGAGTGGCTTATTGCATTTATAAAACAGTAACGTAATCTGACAGAATGCACAAATGTTCAGTAAATAATTTATTTGAGTTATAACTAATATGGGGCGGCATAGAGGCAAAGTGGGTAGCGCTGTTGCCTCGCAGCAAGAAGGGCATGAGTTCAATTCCCTGGCTGTACAACAAATGTCTTCATGTCTATGTGCAGTTAGCCATTTTACTGTGTGAACTGATGATCTGTTCAAGGTTTCCTGCTTTCTGAGCACTACAGAAATCAGGAGTCACTATAGACATTATAGAACCTTCAGCTGCTCATCATTAAGGCTGTTACACATCAGTACATGATTTATTCATACAATTTGTTTGAACTGTCAATTTTTTTCAAGCTTGTTTATTACTGCTTTTGTCTTATACAGCCAAGCAACCTTTCCAGTGGTTAAAATTGCAGCACTATTTTAGTCTCAGGATAAAAATCCCAAAAATGGCACCTAGAAGTAAAAATACTGTTACTGTAGTCATAATTTTCACTTTGTATAAGTAAAAGTTGTTTATCCACAATCTCAACCTGACAATGTTTGACTCAGCAACAACACTGGAAATAATCTGTACAGAAAAAAACTAAAGCAAAACATGATATCATGTGAGAAAAAGCACAAATACACATCTTTCTGTGTAAGTGTGTAAGGAACATTTAACCACAAAGTCGGATGATTATATGAGATCAGCTCTTTCCAATAAAGTATCCCTGAGAGACTGTGCAGAGTTATTCACTCAGATTTCAGATTTCATTTAAAATATAGATGACTATATAAGAGTTAAATTCATGAGTACATTATATAATGAATAATACGATTTTAAAGACAGCCCCACCACCCACTAACTTCTTGCATGTTACATTTATAGCTTTCAGTCTATACAGACAGTACACACACAACATTCACAGCGGTCACACTGTAAAAATGAACTGACATCTGTGTAGAACATTTCTACCAATTCAAATCATTAACAACAACAGCGATTTATCTGGTGTTGATTTTCTTCACTGTGATATATTCATCATTCGTATAATAAAATTATATATAATTAAATGCTCAGACATTTGAATCAGACATTTATTTTTACTTTATTTGCCAGGTTTACAGCCTCTCTCAGTGAAAGACGCGTCCACATGTACAAAGAGAGAAAGAGAAAAAGAGAGAGGGAGAGTTGTGCAGAGTTCTGTGATGAACTGACTGAATTAAGTCTCTAATGATGTTTTTTATCTGTAAGTTAAGTACATTTTTGAAAATGCATTTTTAAGTGAGTGAAATTCAGACGCGATAACTGTCAACAGACGCAAAGTTATATAAATAGGTACATAATAAAAGAGGAATATAACGGTAAACACACAGAACCTGGGATTATCTATCTGAGCAGCTGCTCATTCAGGCTGAAGCCGAGTTGTGTCACTATCTATATAGTGCTTTGCAGGCAGGTGTTAAAATGGGTGCACTTAAACAGATCTCTATTTTTTATTGAGAAAAATATCTTTTTTAATCTCCACTCTTTTATCTCATCTTCGCACCTCTGTATGGGACGGTGTAAGTGAGGGAAACGTGTGAGGATAAGTGTTGGCTAAAGACTTGTGAATTCTCTGACAGGTGTAGAGCTGCCAGGAATGTGCTGCGGAGGTATTTGAAGATCCACCGCAGGGCTAGACCCAGGGATATTTTTAAGATGGATAAAATAGAAAACTCACTGGGAGTGTAAATATATTGTACTTTTTTAATTTTAAAGTATGTGTATATATATAAAATGCTCAGGAATGGGAGAACAGGCAGGCTACAGTTCAGTTTCAGTGTCATTATTTTCACCTTTAATTGAGGCCTCTTAGATCAGCTCTTTCCAATACAGTAGTCTGGAATCCCAGAGAGTGGAGAGTTATTCACTCTTTCAATCAGATTACATTTAAAATATAGACGACTGTATAAAAGTTAAATTTATGAGTACATTATAAAATGAATAATATGATTTTAGAGACAGCCCTACCACCCACTACCTTCTTGAATGTTATATTTATAGGTTCCAGTCTATACAGACAAGTACACACACAACATTCACAGCAGTCACACTGTAAAAATTTAAATCATTAACAACAACAGGGATTTATCTGGTCCTGATTTTCTTCCCTGATCCTCCTTCATATGAAAAGCAAAGATATCACCGGGATTGGGTTTAGTAACTGATAATAATGCCATTATCTAGTTTTCTAGTTCATTTGTAAATGAATGAAGATAACTGCTTGGATAAAGTATGCCCATTGTGTATGCTGGTCACGTTCTGATCTTTCTGTGTCCACTAGACTGGATGCCTGTTTAGTGTTGTTGTGGCCAGGAGCTGCTTTATTTTAATTGGTCAATATTTTAAAATGAACCAGCTTTCCACTAATTGGTTTATGAGCATATAACTCATTTTTACTGTCCAATGCTATAAAAAGGTGACATACTCTGAAAAACTCACCTTTTCAGTTCTTGAACTCATATATTTGGGTATCTGGAGTGTCTAAATTAGAAAGCATGGGATTAATCAATCCATTCAGATTTGTCTCCCCTTCCAACGTCAAGAAGAAGAATACACCCCACCAACACTAACATTATGTTGAAGCTAAGAGCTAATCAGGGGAACTGTTAGCTCTGTTGCCAACTGCACCCGATTGGATAAAGATTATTTTTGAAGGCAAAATCCGACTACAGTTGGCAAAACTTGTACACGAGAGATAGTCATTATCAGTAGGACGAGAAGATGCTTTAAGCCTTGTTTTGAAGAAAGTAGAAAGTAGATCATTTGGGAGTTTACATAATTTGTCTACCTGTATATTCAGGGGTCCATACCAACAGCATAACAGCCTATTCAAAGCACAATAGTATTTAATGGATTGGCAAAATACAGCTGTAAGGCAGACATATGTGCATGTATATAAAATATTTAACGACAGCTTTGAATGCAGTTCATCCAATCAAACTGTAGAACTGGAACTTTTTATTGTATTAAGGATTTTACAATTGAAGACCCAAACAGAAATCAGGGTATTCTGAATAAAACACTATCCAATATATCCAATATATATATATATATATATATATATATATATATATATATATATATATATATATATATATATATATATATATTGTTTTGGGTTTTTTTGGTTTTTTTTACTCTGCCTTCAAACATGGCTCAGGGTTCATCCATTTCATATTAGAAAACATGAACAAAGAGAACAGATTACATGGCCAGATGGTGAGAGATTTTTCTTTATAAAGGAAAAAAAAAGCCTCACAGCTTATGAATCATTATTGGTTTTACTATAGCAGCGTCTTAAGTATATGCACAGAGCAGAGCCTGCCATTTTCCATCAATATTCATAGGCGCTTCTATATTGATCAGTTCTATGCAGCCTCACTTCTCTCCCAACACCATTAAGCCTAAAGCTTAGCTTGACTTTCATTCCAAAAATGGACAGGAGCAGACGAGAACTTCAAAAATATCTTCCCAGAGGCAATTATGAGGGCTGTGCATCTGTGGACTGTGTGTGCGAGGCTGGCGGTGGCTGCATTGCACAGCGGCCGGCTAGCCAGCGTGTCAACAGGAAGCTGAGGCGAGACGTGACACTGTCTGTCATTCCATATCTCCCATCGTGGACCCCACAGAGCAGGCCTGCTGCTGGGGATTTGACAGCACTGCATCACAGCCTCAGATGGAGGAATAAAAAAAGAAAAAATGAGCCTCGGTGTAGGGCTATTCTTAGAGAATTATAGGTCTCTCTCTCTCTCTCTCTCTCCACCCTTTACTTTTCCCCTCTCTCGCTCCCTCACTCTTCACTCCCTCATCTCCCTCTCTCTCGTTCTCTCTCACTCTCTCCCCTTTCAACCCCCCCTTCTATGAACCCCCCCTCCCACCCTCTTCCCCCGGTCTCTTTCTCTCTATTTTTTTTCTCTCTCTCTTTCTCTCTCTGCCTGCGGGTATAGAGGGTTGAGTGGCAGGTGGGCTGTGTGTGTTGGAGATGAATGGTGGTGGACTGACCCCTTGGCACATTCTTCACCACTGTTTTAGGGAGAGACAGAGAGCATGGGCGAGCGAGATAGAGTGGAAGGTGACCAGCACTTGCTCGCTTGTCAAACCTGTCAGCCCGTCAGGCTTGTGGGAGCAAGCTGTGGGTTATCAAGAAGGTGTGTAACTATGTCCGACACCGGAGAGGACATTAAAGAGAAGACGCGAGCTGAATCATTGGATATAATGAGGCTGGGAGGCAGTATATGACATGAGCCCTTCATCATTATACAGGATGGCTCAAAGACGCTCACTACTGCGTTCAATTTAGTTCAGTTCAATATTTGCTTTACTGGTATGTGAAAATCTGCGGTGGTCTTGCCATAGCATTGCCACAAAAACAATAATATTACATATAATAACAAATAAAAGACAATACAGTGTCTCGTAATGCTGCAATATATATGTACATGCATGACTGTACAATGTGCAAATATAAAATTAATAAACTAACAAACAACAGCAATAATATAAATTATATATAAAAGAGATGTCGGCTCATTTCCCTCAGAGCAGACTCACTATTAATTACAGGGCTTGTCTGACCATTTTACTTTAATATGAACAAGACTTTTCAATAGCCTGTCAGTGTACAAAACCCCTATCTATCTCATACATATGTTCTTGGCATGAATTTATTATCCAACTCATTTGGTTGCATGAAAAATGATACGCTTCAATAGCTCATATCATGGAAAACCAGTTCCATATAGTGTGTAAAGGTCACTTCTGTTCACTCCCCAGTTAATGTATGGGGAAAAAGAAATGCAGCAAACAGCCTACTTGAAATGAACCGGTATTGTAATAATGCAAAACAGCCTATTTGCATATATTCAGCATCACGTCATAGATCTCATCAGATCACATCGGCAATACGTTATTTAGAGTAGGCTTTCATCACCACGTCTCTTTTTGGTTAAAAGAATATTCCTGTATGCTGCATAGAAGGCAAAAGCAAAACAAAGAAAATTAAAATGTGTTTCTAAATGTGTGTTTTAAACAAACTATGAATTAATAATAATATAATGAAGATTTGCTGTGTGGTTAGTTGTACTGACAATCTTATAAACGCTGATCTCTAATTTGTTCCCCTGCCATGTGCTGGCAGGAGCTCAGGCTAAACAATTGGGCCAATGTAGGTCACTTGTCTGCGTGGGACATCTTTGGTCATTCAATGGTGTTACTGTACCAACTTGATGCTGGGAGACTGAAGGGATCCATGGTGATCAAGTTTTTTTTTTTGAGGTATTAATCATGTTCTATAGCAGGCAGATTGAATGTATAGTCACCTGACATAGTTTATACACTTTATGCCTTATAGAAATGCTTCAGCAGAAAATCTAATCTACACAATTACACACTTACCTCATGCATAGTGCGTCAATCAATGTGTTTCATCTCCGTTTCTTTACTAGTGTTGGAGCCAAGTGGCTAACATTGTTAATGAAGAATAGTAATAGAAATCAATAGTCATCCAAATTCCGTTCCTTATAACCAAGATATCTCACAACCCACTCAAACTATATGCAGGTTTTCAGCAAAGCTGTGTTTGTTGATGTGGTTTCAGGCACAGTTTGACTTACTATGACTTATAGAAATGAACAAACTTCACTGTATAGCCAATTTAGACAACATCTGACACCCCTTTGATGTTTTTTTTTATAAATAATTATTCATTTAACAATCCTACAGCCATTTGCAAGATTTGCAGGACTTTCCGCACATTTGAATTATAGTTTATTTGCAGATGAAGGAAAATAATAAAACATAGATGTGATCACAAATGGAATAAAATAAATGCCATGCATATAAAGTGGAGCTGGATTCTGTGTGGAAGTCAAGAAAGTTAATATAGTAAACATGTTACGTCCTTATCTACATCAACAAGTCTGTGCAACCATAAAGAAAACCTGGAGACAGTGTAAGAGAAGTTTCAAGGATGTATTTGTGTAATAGATTTGGGTAAATGTTGACCTATAATGTTTTAAGGATATACTAAATAGCTAAAAGAATCTGGACACCAGCCTGGTTGAAAGATTATATCTGTGGTAAGCGGAAAGTTGTGTAAACACAAATTTTCCCAAACCATTTCTTTAGATGTACAGTAACTAAATAGCTTTTTTAAAGGGATAAAGAGAGGATAGAAATGTCAGATATAAAAACACATTTTGACTGTTTTGACATTAAAACTTAGACAAATGTCATAAATGGACCTAAGGGTTAAACAAATACCAAAAATATGTGTGATCTGAATCCCTTGACATAATTTATTGGAGTATTACATCGACCTAAATCAAAACAAACATAATGAAAATACTTGACCACTGTTTCTTACCTGCACCGTAGTGGTCCTATAGGAGGTCATCTCCACTAAACAACGGAGTGAAAGGCAGCTAACAAGTTATGCAGAGAAACAGGTGGACGATGGCCTGTAACTACAAAGCACATCTATATGGTAAGTGAAGCTGAATAAACGAAATATTTAGGGGGAACCACGTTCAACAACATCAGATCAAACAGATTTCGAGCCATCATTATTTGTCATTACTCTTTTATGCATTCCATTTTTCCCATATTTTATTAATATACTGTTACCTTGGATGGGTGGCATGGATCAATTAGCATGTAATATGCTTTATAAAAATATCACAGCTTTATGTTAGCTGTGTTTCATCAAAACAAACATCATTTTTTCTCCCTATTTTCTGGTGATACACAAAAAAAAATTAGTCAGTGCTGAAGCGTGAATTAGCATTATAAAATCAGCCATCTGACGAATAATGCTGGCAACAGAGACCACACCAGCCGGTGACAATAACAGACAGTCTGCTTATGATGTATTTGCACAGAGCCCACATATATTTACATAATGTTAAGAATCCATCCTTTCTTTTGAGATATTCAAGGATATGTCCTGTAAAATAAGACCTCTTTAGATAAAACACAAAGATTCTATTTTCATAAAATATTATGGCCTTGTGCTATGGATTACAGTTTTTTCTTACTTTTGGAGAAGTCAGGGTGCATTATGACCTGGACCTCCTAAAGCACCTCTTTGCTTGAAGCTCTTTTTCCAGAAAATGCTAGAAAAAAAGACATTATTGTGCCAAAAGACCACATTTGTTCAGCTGCTGATCACTGAAATAGTAATTGCCACCCATCTGCTCCTTGTTGCTGGCTAAATCTCACAAACATGGGCTAATGACACAGGGGCTGAGATGCTTCTGGGATGAAGAAAGATATTTAAGTCATCAGAGTCATAAGTCATAGAGTTGATAGAGCACTGTTGGCGTCCTATTGAAAGAGGAACTCTCTGTTAGTTACCTTTATGTGTTGCGAGGGGATTTTTTTCTGCAACTCAAGAATGTCAAAGCCTTTCAGGCAGATTTCACAACAACTGTGAAAATCTGCTTGAAAGGGACCTCATTTTCTACCTGAAAGGAATCTATTTTTTTTTCTTTTCACACCAGATTCATCCTTGGCAACAATGGCAGCCCTTTTGTGGACACATTATTGCTGAGACACATCACTGTTCGTAATTGCAGGGCTCTGTCCAGGTGGGAAGCTCTTCCAGGAATCTATCAAATTCAGCAAAGCGATCAATGTCTGATGAAAAAACTCAGAGCTTTGAACTAATTGTCGCCAATTCGCCCAGAAATCCTGACGGAATTGAAACTCTATAAGGGTACACACTGTTGTAAGCTTCCCAACAGCGGCACATTTATTTATTTTCCCATCTTAAGCTCTGAGTTTACATACATAAAGGCGAAGGAAGGTTTGTGTAACACTGCAGCTTCACACAGTGTGTGCTGAACAGTGATCCATATTTTAACAATGCGCATTGTGTATTCAGTCTGTCATGAAAAATTAAACAACATATCCTCGGGGGTCCATGATAATGATTCTGTGTATGTGAAATCTTACAACCCTCTTACAACAAGTTCAACATATAAATAACACTATAGTGACATATGCGTTCGCTCATCATGCTCATGTGGGGGTTCAGATGTCCACCATCTTACTATACCATTTCACAGACATCTGTGCAACATTATTTATGTGGGCTTTGAGCTGTTGAGGAAAGCTCTAATGTTCTAATGCGTCTTCATTATGGATTTCCGTAGACAAATAATTAACAGTGCGGCTCAGAATGGGGCTATTTTATTAATTATTTCAAAGAAGTTTTTTTTTCTTTTCCAAGTTGTTGATGATAGTTTGTAATTGCTCTTTTTTCAAAAGAACTCCTTAGCCATTTATGTTTGAAGTTAATATACGTCTTGAGTGATCAGTTCTAACGAGGACAGCAATAAGTGCAGGTGTGACTGAGGATCCATTACTGTCAGACGCATTGTGATTCAGCCACTCAAACCAACCTTGGGAGGTGGTCAGAGTTGCACACAGGCAAATAACATTTGGCAGTGCAAACGTTTAAGCATGATGAATTCTTAATGTTATTGAAAGATCACGTGTGCCATCACAACAGAGATGAAAGTAGCTGCAGAGCTGTTTTTCATCTCCTTTCTGCTAGCACCCCTATGGGATTCTAGTAGCATGTTAGTGCTAGTCTATAGCACTGATTCACAACCTCACAACATTTTAGACCATTTTAGGATTTAGCACAGATTTCTGAAGCTTGGAGAGAGGTAGTCCATGTTTTATTAGAAGAGGTGCCACTTTTTTAAATATTTCTATTACTTTATTTCAACTATTAGGCTACTACTTGTATTCACAGTCAAGTAGACTTTCAGTTTAGCCTCTGAACCCAAGGTGGGAGAGAGCTTGCTTATATGACCTGGGGAAAAATAAGGTATATATTGGGTTATTTTTCTTTTGCATGTATTACAATAGTTGCAAAAATGTAAAATGATTATATTAAATTAAAAATAAACAATAAATTAAAGAGGTTTTTTTATTTATAACTTTTTTATTTTACATAAATTACTAGAAGGTCCTAAGATTTACCAAAAACTCAAAGCACATTTCTGTCTAACAACAAATGCTGTAAAAGGCTGACGTTTGTGCGGCACAACACTTTCAGTCATGAAATCCAATCGTAAGTGTTCACTTGAGACACATTGTAGACACAAAGAAATGTCAGGTGTAAATGGATATATGTCTCAGTAATCAGATCACTCAAGATGGATGGTAATATCACGTGTGAAAGGAGGCAGAGTATCTAATAGCACAACTTGTTTGATTTGGAAACAAATCTATTTTGCTGAAAAA
Organism: Megaleporinus macrocephalus; assembly: GCA_021613375.1. Taxonomy (NCBI): domain Eukaryota; kingdom Metazoa; phylum Chordata; class Actinopteri; order Characiformes; family Anostomidae; genus Megaleporinus; species Megaleporinus macrocephalus. Next base: position 26,164,703 of record CM038721.1, read on the forward strand.
TGTTTACTGCTTGGAAACTGCTGCTCAGTTTCAAATCCATCCAGTATTATTAAGGCTTCTTTGTAGAGATACCATAGGACAGTGGTGACCAACCCTCTACCTGGAAAAGGTATGTTCCAGATAGTTCCCTAACCCTAAAACTAAAAAGATAGATCATATGGGGTAAATGGAAAAAATCTGCAGAAAGGTAGATCTTCAGGAGCAGGGTTGATGTGACTACTGCTTTAGAAGAAGCACTTTTGATTCCCTAGAGCTATGATTTTCCGACAGTCCCCCAGATGCTTTAGACTTTTGCTCCATCCTAATTTGCAACACAAATGGATAGAGCAAAAATATTACTTGTGCAGGGGTCCTGAGGACTGGTTTGAGACCCATAGCACTAAAAACCTTTTAAAGGAAATTTCATTTGAAAAGGCATCTGTGTAAATGACATGACCTACCTGAGTGTGAAGAACCTTTACATAACAGAAAAGCCAAGTACCATGTAGGAATCTTTATTAAAAGAAATGGTTTAATAGCCAAACTGTTAATATTTGTTTCTACCCTGTTAGACCAAAATATGTAATATTACTTACACTTTTCACATGTTGTTTAGTCTGTCATATCAGATATTGAGGCAAAAGGCTGTAGATACAGACAGATATATTTGAAATCTAGAAAATGCCAGTGAGTCCCTTCTCACTTTTAACCTTGTTGCTGCTTTGGAAAGCTATAAAAACACATTTCACATATTTCTGTTTGATGTTATTAAAGTCTTTTATAGCAAAGACTTTTTACGTTAGAAAAAAACACATACTAACATTTGGAGCTACAGTTCTTTCAATAATGGATCAGAAATGATCATAGCTGGTTTAATCTTATTCCACTATAGAGTACACCCACATATTCCATGTCACTGAAGATTAAAAAAATCGAACGAGTTCTTGTGAGTACAGAGAGTAAAACATCCCCTTTTTACTTATCCTGTCAGCTGAGGCAGTCGATCCTACCATGTGCTCTTTCCACTCACTTTAGTTAGAAATGTGAATTATCTTCAATCACTATGCAAAACGCCGCATCCCTTTCATTAGGAAGGGAAATCATTTCAGTAAACTCTCAGGGGTCAACATGAGTGTGATCTGAAAGTTATCATTAGGCATGTTTCCATGCAAATAGTAATTTGGATATTCTGAATAAGGTAATGATTTATGTGGTTTTCACATCACTGCGTGAAATGGTAATGAGGTGAATATTATTCCTGTTTACATAAGAAAACATTCAGTCTACTTGATCAAGAAGTCCCATATGCAAAGCAGAACTAGTTAATTCTATGTTTTAAAGCCAACAACTTGAACTATTTCAGAAAGCAGTTACTTTGCAAATGCTGAAGCTATTCGTTTATATTAGTTTATGACATTAGTGTGTTTAAAATGCTCACCTGAAGAATAAAATAAAAGTGCTAATAATTACTGTGTAGTTGTATTTTTTTTAAATAGCAACTGTTTTACTGCATATCAGAGAGGTTGGCTAAGCATTTCGGAATGATTGCATGCTATATATACATAGGCTTTCAATTATTTATTGATTCCCAGCTTCAATTTTTCTCACCCAGTGCCTCTATATGACTTGTAATTGTGGTGTATGACTACTGTTCCACTGGGCTTAAGACCATTTATGGTATCACAGCCACACAGAACTTTGCAGAGAACATTCTGCTAATAGTGAGTAGTGGCTGCTGGTAGTACTAGTAGTGAGTTTTGCTTCACATACAGAAAATACAGATTTAAATCAGACTTGTTTGTTTTAAATTATGTATTATAAACACCAGGACAAATGCATTTTTTTATATCTTAATAGATATAGATGTATCTATATAAAGGTTATAGGGTACATTCTATTGGGAGGTATCTCTCCCAACCCTTAATCAATTTTTTTATTTTTTATTTTTAGGTGAATTTATTTATTTATTTTCATAAAAACTGCTGATGTCCCTCATTTGTTGTTAATATACGAAACCTTATTCTAGCCACAACTCTGCATGTAAAGGACAGTGGGTGTGATTAATTTGTGCAATTAACTAAACACAATTTGTCAGATGGTGAATATGACACATTTTTTGCTTACGGGCAACACACCTGACAAACACCTTCATCTCTGGTGCTGGCATGGCAACAACCAAGCTGTCAGAGGAGCTGTGTCCCATCAACTGTGTCCCATCAAGTTTCCTCTGCTTCCTCACAGATTGTGTTAGAAATCAGCTCAAATGTGGCTCAATCTATATAAGATAGTTGATAGTTGAGATATAAGATACATTCAAAAATTCCAGCTGCTGAATGGGGGGGTCAAAACAAGTACTATCACACCAGAAACTCTAAGCTACCTCTTTAATGATGTGACCTATGCTGCCAAAAATGCCCAGTTACTTTTACATTAGCTATTACTTTAGTTTAGCTTATTTTGTATTTCCAAAATGTGTACATTCAAATAAAAATATTGACCGAAAAGGTGGAGATTGAAGCTTTAGCTTATTTTGACTACCATTTCTAAGACTGCTAAGTAATACAAATAGGTATCAATTTCAACAAAAGAAAGATAAAAAAATAAACATTTTAAAACATTTCACACATAATGATGTTCATGTTTTATAATTCCTTACAGCCTTATTTTTTTAATTAGCAGAGTGAGCGACACATTCTTAAATTTTCATCAAAGCTATCCCACAACTGATATACATCTATCTTTTTTTAATCTGGCTGATTGATAATTCTTTTGATTTATAAAGCTTACTTCTGTAGTATAAATATTAGTTTAATGTTGGTTTTGTATGTGAACAGTACAACATATAGAGAGAATTTTTTAAATTAATAATCATAATTAATACTCATTACCACACATTTAGATTTACATCCTGAGCTCTTAATGTATCAGTCATTACGCTGCCTTACATTTGAGTCACATTAGGTCACACTGAAACAACACAAACTGACTGACATTTTCTGCAATAAACTCACCAATCATTAAATAAACTTCTTACTTTGAGTTGAATACATAGGCAAATGAAACTGTAAAGTGAAACACAGCTTTTATGACCAGGTCTGGAGTTTCTGGGCTGCCTTCGTCTTCCAAACACACAGCTTACTGAAAGTCGTTACCATAGAGACTGGGTGGGCAGACTCTGCTGCAGGACTGTGACTTTCCATTGGTTTAATGGGCTGAGGTGCGTTCAGGAGACACTTTGCCTTATGCTCACACTGGAGTGCAATAGTGTATTAAAAAAAAGGAAAGATGAACTTCATTTTATCCTTCCCTTCTTCCCTTCATGATAGTCGTCCTGTCATTATTATTAGGCTGTTGATGTTTGCGCTGTGCTGGCGCTTCTGCTACTGCTCATTATACCAAGGTCAAAGTTACATTCCCTTGAGTTTTCAAAAGTTGAGGAAAAAAGTCCTGTCCTCAGTGTTTTGAGAAAACTGTATTCACACTCTCGTTATGAATTATTCATTTCACACTGAATGGGGCCTTTGAAAACGAGCCTCTGCTGACATAAGGCATGATCACTTTTTTTTTTAATTTCTAGGAAGACTTGGCGCGGCTGCAGTGAAATGTCTCACTCTCAAATTACCTAACCGCAAGCACTTATTATCTTATGAGATATTTGCTGTTCTGATATTTTATATTTCGCTATTAAAGGTGCAATGACACCCTCAAAGTAGCGCTAATAGTTAAAAGCTGTTCTTTGGAATTTGCCAGGTGTTTACAGAAAAATGACATCCAAATTCATATTACATTCATAGTGTAATAAAAGTATTCAGTCTATTAAGTATGAATCAGAAAAGACTAATAGAGTATTAGTTCTTATTAGTTTTAGATCAATCACAATCTCAGTTTAATGGAGAAAATTGAAAAAAAAAAACGTTATAGAAAAAAGAGAGCTTGACCTTCATTTAACCTTAAAAAAGCAACAACTTAACCATGTTTCTTAATCTGAATATCAGAATACCTTTTGATGATCCACTATAACTATAATGGCATGAGGGATTGGAGCATATATCAATGCAATTTAGTTTAATTGAGCTCTGCAAAGAAATTGATTTTATATGCATTTAATTATGTCAATGAGGCTTTGTGTGGGGCTGATCTTCTACCAATTTAATTCAGCGTAATTAGGCCTGGATGTTTGTGGCAGCATATTTGAAGGCACAGTAACAAAGTATTAGACCATTTAAACATTGCCTTGAAAAGCAGTTCCGCATCGTTTTTACTGTTAATTGATAAGCGCACCAGATATTTCCACAGTTTTATGAACTCTCTTTATACTCCAGTGTCTGATGGGCTGCGAGACGTGATGCAAGCTTGGACGCTCGAGAAGGTTTGTGAAACATATTTAATCACAGTTAATGTATGGTAGGTTGTGTTTGTAGTAGTGTGAAAAGCTAGGCCGCCTGGGGTGCAGAACATGAGGACAGATGGACTGTATTCACAAGTTAACCTCCTTGTACTTGTGGGAAGGCTGCTGCGGATGTGTCATTGCATAATGCTTTTCCGTTTGGCTTTCGCTGAATTCATTTGCTGACTTCTAGATTTCTATAGATCGGTTGGTTAGATTGTGTTGCAGACAATTAGATGGATGTAGAATATATCGTTTTTTTACGTACTACTATATACGTACTACTATATAACTATAACTATATAACCATATAACTATATAACTATAATATAACTATATAACATTATTTTGCATATAGTCCTATTATCAGCAGTTGTCAGTCTTCTGCCTAAATCTCCTGGTACGGCCGCCAATCCAAGTTAAGGATGTTATTGGGCTAACTGGTTGTTAGGACACCCTTGCTTAACACCTTTGCTTAACAAGAAAATTTCACTGTGATCCCAAACCTTTGAGCAGTAGTGTATATATATATATATATATATATATATATATATATATATATATATATATATATATATATATATATATATATATATTGTGATTTATTGCATTAAAGCACAGTGGAATTTCATTTTATTCAAATCTTTAATTGTATCTTTAAACACATTGTCTTCTGTGATTTATTTTCAAGTGCCAGTTACATTTCAGAAAAGTTAAGTTATACTTAGAGTTCAGATTGTTACTTTTTTTTACCGCACAGTAACAGTTAAGCTTAGTCCTCCTTTATATTCAGCCAGTTACTAAAAACGTCCTGAACGATTGACTCTTGATTCTGTCCAAGTGCAACTTGCTGTTCTCTTAATTCAAGTGTATTTGCTGGGCTGGGCTTAAAGTGCCTTATAATCTTGCGACATTTAGCCAGAACATTTTCAAATCCACTGTCCTGAAGTGAAACCGTGACAGTTCTTTACAAACTGTGGGCCGCGCAGGGCAAATGTTCAAATGGAAGGAGCCTTGTGGCTGCAACCATGTTACAAGAAATTTCAAGTTAACTTTCCAGTGATATTCCCCATTTAGAGACATCTAGAAAATGATCAGCACATACCTCTGCGTAGTTTCATGTTTCTGATCCATCAGGCAACTTTTTAAAATTAAACTTCACCTGAAACTCCATCCTCCTTCTTTAGATTTATCATTACAATTTAACTTTAAAATTAAAAACTTCTGTCCCACACACATTTTTATTTTACTACCGAAACACAAAGAATCTGATTTCAGCCACACCTCTGCATTTGAGAGCAGGAATGAGACTGCATACCTGTCCCTCGTGACCACATGGTGAGCAGTTAGATCCAGCTTGTTTAAAAAGTGTCACAAAAGTCTGAAAATAAGACTTTTAGAAATGATCATTACCAAAAAAAATACTGCCTTTAAATATTTTTTTTCTTTAATGATTTTAACAACTGATGTCATGTGTGTGAGTACAACTGTTCTAAGCTGTGTTTACTAGTCATATACAGCCTGGTGTTAGAGTTTTTCCTCACAATTAGCTAAAATGGTCTCTACTGGAACAAAAAGGAATGTTTACTCAATAAAACAACAATTAAACTATAACATCATTTGCAGCAAAAGGATTTTTATCTAAAATCAAAATCTTTGAAAAAATCTAAAATAGATGTTCTCTGGCTTTAAACCAGTCAATTAAAGATCCATAGATCCATATATCAAGGATGCATGTTTTGATCGACTGCCCTGTATTGAGCTAAAACACTTTAATGTGAATGGGCAGACCTAAACTGCTGTAGGAGTGGATAAATGTAAATATGTTGGGTTTTGTGACTTCACAAAAAACAATTAATTTAAAAAAAGAGAAAGTTTTTGCAGTGTTTTTGTATGTGCAATTACATTAACAATGTTTACCACAGTTTCCCCAGTTTTGTTCAGCCTCCCTTGTCATCCTTATGCTTACTGTATATAGTCTGCAAAAGTTTGAACATCTATAGTTAAATGATGTGTCTTGTTTATTTTCAAAGTAAAAACAAGTTAACAGGTCCTCTATAGGTGAACACACTTAAATGTGGCATTAAGCACTAGGAAGCAGTTTCTATTTATTTGCTATGTATACTGAACATACTGGCTCATCATCACATTTAAAAAGTGGACAGGCTGTGTAACGATTGAGCAGGCAGGGAAGGCGGATACATACCGAAGGTCTGTTTATTGTAGTGAGAGTGCAGACAGAGACGATGAGAGCAGGCGAGCCCATGATAAACAAACATTAAAACAACAACAATAACAAGAAAGGACGAAGACACTGAGCAAAACAAACAACGGATACACAGAGAACATGAGCAGGATCTGGCTGCTCACAACAGATATTCACAAATACGTTCACAAGACACACAATGCCAGACCACAACCAGGAGCAAACAAAGGGGTATAAATACACAAGTACAACCTGGGACGGGGCGGAGCCACAAAAAGAGAAACACTGAGATGAAAAGGCAGACGCCACTACAAACAGAAGCACATGAGAATGATAGGAAAGGAAAGTCAGGCATGATAGATTACAGTTAAAGTTAAATTAAGCAAATAAATAGTAATAATGCCCTGAAATGTCCAGAAATCTATTTTTAAAAAACATGTAACTTGACTAGAGACACCCAAACGTTTGCATATAACTGCATATACCCCTTTGTTTTCTTGTATGGTTGCCATGCGTTGGATTGTTTTTCCCTCTTGTGAGTTGTCGCTCTGTTGCTGTTTATTCTGTCTCCGTGTTTGGTTTAATTGTGCTAGTGTTAGGTTTGTCATGTTGTCATGTCATTTGGTTGTCATTTGTTTTACTATTTTTATACATCTTTCCACGTGTTGCACATACATCCTGCCTCCTTGCCTCCCACATCACACGGCTGACACAGAGCATCAAGCTCTTTTCAGGAATGTAGTCTTTGGTACATCTAGAGCATCCTTCTCAATGGCAGGGCCAGAACTGTCGTTTTGGATGGGCAAGAAAACTCGGCTACTTTCCTACTTAGAACAAGCCGTGTTCATATGCTTCCCGTCCTTGAACAGTCTTACGCACGTTTATCTCTAACGTCCTGACAGCATGATGACATTTGGTGCCTAGATTTAGTTCTGAAAGCTGTAGCTGGGTGTTTGAGAGCGTGTTGTTGGCTCAGGAGGGAGCGACACTTAACCTCACAGCCTCATGCTGTGTTTACATTATGCTACTAGATAGACAGTCAGATATTCCATTGTTTGCAAGCGAGCAAAATTCTGCCACTGCCAGCCGTGACAGCAGAGGATTCCCATCAAAAGCTCAGTTTTTCCCAGTTTGTGCGCCAACTGCGGTGGTGAAAGAGACCAGATTAATTTTTTTTAGTTTTAGTACTTCCTGCAGCTCTCCTCAGATAATCATCTATTTTCACTATAACGCTGCTACCAATCACATACCACTGTTTTTCCCAGCCTCAGCACTACAGTTAGTGGTTAAACTTGGAATTTGATTGGTTGATGTGAAAAGTTTGTGCATTTATTGAGGGTTTTTTGGAGTTATATATATTTATTAATAAGATTTTAATAATGAAATAAGTCATTTTGGATGATAAAAATGTGTAGGCCCAGAGCCGATGGGCCCAATCACACCTCTGCCACTAAGCCTGCTGCTTTTTTTTTGGTTCAGATGAAGTGCCCTGTGGCCAGTCCTCTAGCCATTCTGTCTTCTACCCATTCTGACTTTATTGCTAATGTCACTCAGTGTTAGGTTTCACTTCCATTTCCACTCACAAAGGTGGTCTCTCTCCCACTGCTAAGACTTGTTGGACACACAGACGGTGGTGAAGCGGTGAGTGCGAAGGCTTGGAGGCTGATTGAGTCAGAGTGATTGATGTATTCAATCACAGCACAGAGTGACGCATGTGGACTTACTAGATTTCACTGATGACTTTACCAGAAATCTGTTGTATTTGCCAAAAAAGTATTTTATCCTCTAGTTTTCTAAGTTTCCATCAGTTCGCTGCCCATACCGGTTTTTGCCTGAGAACGTTATAAGGGTAAGTCTGGCAAAATGTATTGGTTCATATAAACGACTAGGCATATCTGGACCAGCAGCAAATGAGAGGGCTAATCCTGATTTCTACAAAAGACCCCAGGCCCCTGTATAGAACCCCCAGACTAACATTAACTAACCAACACTGAATAGCCTAGCTCAAACTTGGAGATGCTATATACTAATAGTCAAGTCAAGTCAAGTCAAGTGGGTTTTATTGTCATTTCAACTACATACAGAGTAAACAGTGAAACGAAACAACGTTCCTCCAGGACCATGGTGCAACATAGACAGTGCATACAAGACACAAGTGCAACACAAACAAACAAGTGCAGACAGACACAACACAGTTAATATCTCACAACAGTCCTTTTCATGTGCAGTGTAAACGTTGTGCTTTGACCCATCATGCTTCACTGGCCTCCAATCAGGTTAGTAAGGTAGCAGTTAAGTTTTTCTTTGTCATTTCTGATATTCGTAATGAGCTATTAATCTCACAACAAAGTATAGAGAATTTTTTTTTCTTTTTTAATATGTTAAACATGGACACACAATACGTGAATAACTTTATAATGCCCATTAAATAGTCTATGCATTTTGCCAAAGCTCTCCTCTTTCAATGTAAATTATAAAGTTTCTGGGGCATCAAACCTTCAGTAATAATGGACCTGTGTAACGGTGTATCCCCCAAAGGAAGAGCCACCGGAATTTGCGTACAGCAGAGTGGCACTAGGGATGTGGGTGTGGACACAAGGAGGCTAGGCTTTGAGTTCAAGTGCACCCATGATTCAATTTATTCCACCCTAAATAAAAGAAAAACTGGATCAAAAGAAAAGAACAACAAATAAACGGGATGGTTACTAGAGGCGTCAAACTAATTCTCCCCTCAATGTTACAAGTGGATAACAGTCTATCACCGGGCTTCCACCGCAACTCTCACTGGTAGCTGAGACTCCCCCCAGGTGAGAGAACACCGGCGCTCTTATTGTCAGAGCCCCGCCCCCGACTAGACTAATAACTCGCTTGAGGGCGATATCCAGAGACGCTTACTCGCAACCAACACATATACATATATACACACACACACACACCTGCACAGCTGTTAACTCGCCATGATAATCATATATACATATTACCAGTAAATATTCATTTCTTGATTTTTTCGTCTGCAGGTTTTCTCCCAATTTAGGACACTGAGGCCCCCCTCCCTCCCTGAAGGCGGATCCGCCCAACAGGGACAAGAAGCCTCAGTTCCCTCTACCTCCCATTTGCCCTCTTCCCCTACCATAGGACATCAAGGCAGGTAGGTAAATATGATGACATTACACATTTATCTATTATTTTTAGTGATGGGCATACCCTGCACCATCACAACCTGGCTATATTTTTTGTTTTCAAATAGTTTTAAACTATATGTTACTATCAAAATAAATATTTAAAGAGTGTATTTTCTATGATCATCTTTTAAGTTCTGCTCATATTTAGTTTCAGTTATCCCTTCACCTTGAAAATAAATGTGCATTCTCCAACACACACAGTTCTGAGTTAGTTCAAATAAACTAAATAAGTGAAATAAACTAAATTAAATTAGGATTTTTTTCAAATAAAAGACAGAAAAAGCAAAATGAAGACAGGAAAAGGCTGACCCATCTTAGAAAACAGTTCAAACAGTCTTTCAGTCCAAACAGTGTAGTAGTGAAGGGAGCGATTACCTGCTCTTGCAGTCCTTAATAACAAGCACAATTAAATATAAAAGGAACAGAATTTAATGCAATGCAGCAAGCGAGAATAGAATAGCCTGCTAATTTAACAGACAGTGTTGCTGTGGCTATAACCCAACAACATTCAGTCTTAGCCCAGCAGTGAACCTGTAAAACCTACACTGTTTGTTCCAGAGGCTGCCACAGTCACTGAGAGAGAGAGAGAGAGAGAGAGAGAGAGAGAGAGAGAGAAAGCAACTCCTCCTCCTTTACTTATGTGAAGACAGGGTAAGCTCACTAAAGCAGGCAACTAATAAGTGTTTCAGTGTCCAAGTAAGCATCAGGGACAATTACAGTAAATATAATTTCTCTCGTTTAGTTTCCCTCTGTTTTGAACAGAGACTAAGCCCATTTTTTTGCTATACTATAACAAGATTATTGATTTTAACCAAACTTACCTTATTGAGTGGTAGGTATGTAACCTTTCTTTATTTTCTAGCTGAATTTTGGTGCTACACCCCTGGGCAGTACTAATCTGGGGTTATGCTATCAACAGCCACAGTATATGTTCCCTGCACAGCCTTTCTGTTCAGGATGGAGAAACTTAGAGTGAACGATAATGACCGGGGTGAACACTTACAAACCAATGGAAAGGTAACTATTGAGTAAATGAAGCTACCTAATGAAGCTAGCTGATCTATCTGCCTGCCTGTCCATTCTCATCCATCACAATTAGAAAATGTGGACCATGCCAGACAGTTCTTAGATAGCTTTGATGGGCTTTATTTTTAAGCTATGTGTCTTATTTTTCTCGTTTAATCTAACATGCAATATTAGTGTTTAATCAGCGCGACTATAACCAATAATTATACAATCATAGAACCTTCCCATCCGTTGATTTTGTTGTTCAAATGACATATTGGTTCTTTTTTATTTGTTAATGTTCAGTATATAGTGTTTATAATCAGTACTCAGTGCAAGCTTTCACCCTTGGATTTTTCTTGGGTATTTCTTTGTGGTAGCTATAAGAGATATTTTCAGTACAGAATTAATAATGTTGGCAGATTTCTTATTACCTTTGTTACTCTTCTATTTCTGTCAGCTTTCTCTAACAGTGTATTCTATCCGCAACTGATTGAAACCGAGCCATATACCAGTGTATCCAAGTCAATGGTGAAGTGATTTATTACTATGTCGAATTTTGAATAATGTCCTCTGACATCTGCCCCGTTCCTGCCATTTAAAAAGCAGGATGGATCACTCGCGCTCGTGATTAATTAAGAGAAAGCCATGGGTTACCATTGACAAGAGAGCTGTAGGCTGAGCCTAATACATACTGACACAACCTATCCAAGAGAATGTTCAACATGTGTACACACACACACACACACACACACACAACACAAACAAAGAGAGTCATGTGCCAGAGAATAACACAATGAAGATACAGTGCAGTTCATAAGCAATGACAGTCAGTTTTTGTTATTTTGGCTCTGTGTTCCAGATCAGTGGTTTAAAATTAAAAAATGACTGTGAGATAGTAAATGTCTCTGCATGAGTGCACTATTATTCGTTGTAAAATAAAGAACAGTATTGGTCATCCTGCTTTAGAAAAATCTTTACAAGGCTAAGTCTCCAGATCCTAAACTAGTGTTCTGAGTGAAAAAGTGGACTCTGAAATTGTTGTAGAGACAACTGTAAGTTTAATTATTATTGAATTATTTTTAGAGAATAAAAGAGCCACTTCTTTGCATCAGTGATTCCCAAACTTGAGACCACACAAACAACCAGAAAAGCTTCTGCAGATTTAACCAATGTTTTTAATGACTTATCTAACAAGAAAATCTGATTAAGCAGCTACCGAATGCTGACTGTCAGGGTGTGGAGAGGAAAGCTAAAGAGGCTCAGCTCAACATGTTTAGATGTCTATTCACTGTGTTTAGTCTCCAATTGATGGTGTAAGTTGTTGGGTTTTTTAATGCTTCTTTTGTAGAGACCCCTGAACATACAGCACAGATCTGCTTGTTTTCAGTTCTCACACATGTGAAGCCCAGTGATACTTATTCACTGTGGGATTTCCTTTGTTTCAGTTATGCTTGCACTGAAAATATTAACATAGCTAGCATTTTGCCTGAACAGTTAAATAACCCAATATGAATATATTGTGTAATTGATTTAGCAAATAATCAATATTACTTGTCAAGTTTGGTCAAATATTTTTAACTAATTTTATTGACACTAGTAAAAAGACACATATAAAGCATCAAACTCAAGAGGAAGGTTACCACCACACGTACATTTCAACTGCTATACCCAATAACATTAAGCCCTGTCACAGGCCTTCAGAAAGCTGACTTTGCTCTCCATCTTCGCTGTGACATGATTCTGCTTTCAAGTATTCCAAAAAATATACTTGCTATTCCATCTCCAGCATGCTTGATTTAGCCTAAAAAGACAAACCATGACAAAATAGTCCTGGGTTGCCTCAAAGATAATTTTTTGGGGAAAAAAATGGGCAAGCATATTATAAAATATAATATATAAATGTACAAAATCATTATTTATTGTACTGTTAATTATATTTGTATTTGTTATTTTATTGAGATGTGCAAAGGTTTAGTCTCCCCTGGTCAAATTATATAGTTTGTTGGAAAAAAAAGTGATGTGGCCTGTGCATTCATATATATATATATATATATATATATATATATATATATATATATATATATATATATATATATATACTTTTATATCCAATTGCTATCCAATGAAAAACAAGTATCTCCAAAATTGCAACTTTACAGGAGAGACCAAAAACCTGTATTAGTTTTAATGCAAGTCAATGGAAGCAGATTTTTTTCCAAGCTTTTTTGGAGCACTTCTATTGGACCATTCATCATTCACACAATGTAAACATCCATTTGTGTGTTCAAATGATGTAGAAAAACTAAAATCGACAAAATTGGAGACATACTTTTCATTGGACAGCGACTATATATATATATATCGTCGCTATATATATACAGGCTTTTTAACAAAGACTCCTCGTGTTCTCATATGCAATTCCAGTCCATTTTCTAACACTGTAATCTAACACTATATTTGCTGCCTGGCATGAATGATAGTTTTGGTGATGGTAATGAGGCTCTAAGCTGAGAGCCATTTGGGCATAAAACGCAGTGCATATCATCTTTCACATCTCAAGGAAAGTGATAAAACGGCCTCAATTTGTGTTACAGAATGTGTTAAGTCTTTTGCTCGCAGACTTTGTCACTCTAAGATCCCCCCTTATTAAGTGCATGATTACCATACAGTTGCCAAGACACCCTGAACCTAACTGAACCATGAATGTGCGATTGTTTCTACTCTGACAGCCAGTGTAATCTATTCAAAAGTCTGGCATTCTATTATTGGCAGCTCCACTCACACAATGGATTTTGTTTTTCTGAGGGAAAAAAAACACTCTTCTGAACATTTCCGGCTTAGGGCCACACATTTATTTAATTGGCATTTAACAGATTTTAACAGATGCAGTGTTCTTTTATATGATGTGATTTTTCAGAAGTTGATTTTTTTCCCCACATGTCAAACAATTGGGACAAACCAATCAGTTTCCTCACACTATCCCAAAAATATAAACTACACTGATTCTGTGGCACTGTTTTAATCTACAGTTAACACAGCTACGTTAGTGCAATACTCTACTCCTGCAGTATTTGTGAATGAGGAAAACCTATTTGTGAGGTAGACCTATTTACAGCCCTGGGCCTATAATATATTGTACCGTATTATACCCTAATTTAAATTGAAACACTACCAGCACTACATGGCCATACACAAGTTTTATAGATAACTATAAGATGCTTGAAAATGTTATAGATTATTATAAAGATATTAAACAGCACTATAGAAATCTTGTTGGGGAGATGCTGCTACAGCCTGCAGTCTCTCTTGGTGAGATTCTATTAACTTTTCACACCACAATAATGAAATATTTGTGTTCCCTGCTGTATAAAATAAAGAAAGAATGACAGTTGGACAGCTGATGATTCTTTATGTCCATTATTCTTTTTTGCCCATAGTGTAGGTCACTGTGAAATTAAACATTGTAAAATAAAAATGTTGATATAATTATCAGTTTTACTCAGCATTGCATGATAAACTAAATCTGACTACTACGTATTTATTCCTGATTTAAAAACTTGAAAAGAATGGTAAGGACAAACACATTTCATAAACAAACATTTTACACATTGGAGCCTTTTTCTAGCCTCAGGACCGCTAGCTCTGTGAGATCGGTATGTTTGGTGAAGAGTGAAAGCTGTTTTTAAGCCTGGAAGGGGTTCAGAGAACTGATCTCTGGTCCTCCTAAAACAGGTGGTTTGGGAATCATTTCTAGTACATTCTGGAGTTTTGGGTTGCAAATGGATGAAACTAGAGTCTACATTTTGCAACCTGCATGCAGTAAAATGATAGATGAATGTTACCCCCCCCCCCACACACACACATATATATATATATATATATATATATATATATATATATATATATATATATATATATATATATATATATATATATATAAAATAAAATGGATATATATATATATATATATATATATATATATATATATATATATATATATATATATATATATATATATATATATATATATATGCTGTAGACATCACAACCCCTGGTTTCTATTACCACCTCTGTAAAGAAAACAGTTTGTAATATACTCTACAATAAACCATTTTACATCAAACTGACTTTGTTTACACCTGAACAACGGAATTATGTGGAAATTAAATTCTGAAAAATAAAATGTGGTATCACCCTCCCAAATATACATGTTAGCTGTCATGCCAAAAACAAAGACCCTAGTTTAGCATTGCTTCATTGTACCTACTGCTCCTATATGAGCTGCTCCCGATCTACAGTTAACACAGCTATATTAGTGTGCTCCATCTCTGCCATTTGTGAGAGGACCAAACAAGTTGAAAGGCCTATCTTCAACAAACACACTGCTAGTTTGCATCATACATTACCATGTTAATTGCTTTTCTTTGCATTCACTTTTACACACTCTCACGCGCACAAACACACTTTGCTGAAATATTAGTGCCTCATGAATAATTTACACTATCACAACAGGGAGGCTCAACTGTGGAGCCTGAATGCATTCAGTGATTCACTTATGTAGGTTTGACTACATCAAAGTCTTGCCTGATTAAGATTCATGAGGATGACTGCTAGAAATTACACACATTTGTGTAACTTTGTAAGATGTTCAAGGAATTCCTAACAAATATAGCAAGCATTTTTTTTAGGTTCCCTTTTTTGTATAGTAGCACTATATATTCGCTGTTCAAAGAAAACATGTGTCCCTAAAATAGCTTTAGCTTTAAAATAACTTTAGAAAAGAGGCCAAAAACATTCTTTACTTTTAATGTAAATTGGTTTAAATGGGTTTTCTTAAAAAATTATTGTGGAGCGTTTCTACTGATCAATTCATCATGAAACTTTCACAGGATATCAGCTGCTATGTTTGTATAATATAGAAAAATAAAAATCGTCAAAAATGGAAATAAATGTGTTTCTTTGAACGGCGACAATATGCACTATAATAATGTGGTTAAATTTATTGGTGTGCAGGAAATATAACATGTCAACCAGAAAGGAGGTGAGCAGACATGCAGATGTACTTGCATTGTAACTATTGTACCAGTGATTCACAAGTGTCATTGGGACTGTCAGAATTTTTTTCTGATATTCATAAACAGTTCTAAGTTTAGTTGATTATACTAGTTGAAAAGAAACCAGCCATATATATTGTATTCGATGCAGTAGAAAGTCAAAAATCTAAACATATTTGGAACTTTTGAAAAGACTTGGAATGTAAGCCATATACCTAATTTTTGGTTATTTTGTTTTATTAGATATAGATATAGATATAGATATAGAGAAAGCTATTTTAGCAATTTTATAAAAAACTATAAAGAAAGCTAAATAGATAAAGTTATATAGAGAAAGCTATGCAAAAAAAAGTTTTCTAGGGAACGCTATATAGAGAAAGTAGTAAAAAAATATATATAGAAAAGGCTATATGGGGAAAGCTATTGAGAAAGGTGTAGAGAAAAGGCTATGAAGAAAGCTAAAAAGAGAAATCTATAGGAAAAACTATATGATGACAGCTGTATAGAGAAATCTATAGATAAACCTATATATAAAACATATAAAGAAAACTAAATAGAAAAAGCTGAATAGAGAAAGTTTAGTTGACTATACTAGTTTAAAAGAAACCTGTCATGTATATTATATGTATGACTTATGGACACAGTAAAAAGTCAAAAATCAAAACATATTTGGGACATTACATCAACTTGGAATGTAAGTGTTTTTGGATTGAATGACATGTTTTCGAGTAAAATGGTTTGCAATGAGCTGTGAGGTCTGTTTTCTTTTGTTTGATGGGTGTATCAATAATGTTACCCAATCAGCAGCAACATGTATATCCCTGCTCTCAGTGATTATCTCCATTTTTGTGTTTTAGTTTACATAATACATAGTATATGTTGTCCTTTATGTTGTGGGCACATTTCATTGTGAATAGACAAAAAGAAATGACTTGAAAAAAGTCTGGTTCCTTTGATTTACATTAAAAGTGAGGTAAGTGTTTTTCTTGTCCTCTAAAGTTAGCATTTCGATTATACAAGGTTCTGTTCCAACAGCAGCAATATAAACCCTTTCATATTCAAAAGGCAGTGCACAAAATGGATTCCAATACAGTCTGCTGCAGTGTGGTGTACGCAACAATTAAATACATTTGAAGAAATATTTTATTTATTTTATTGTCATTTGTTTTTAATCAGCCACCGGAAATTCTTTAAAAAAGGAGGCCAAAAATTGCTGTCTCAGTTATCACACATAAGTAAGACAGCACTAGCCCAAACCCGAGACATGAGTGTTCAATGCACTGCTGCTTTCTTTTAAATATACGTTTAACCATATTTTGCTGGGGCTGAACGCACACCTAGTAGACCACCAAGATTGCCGGCATCAGATAAGCTTTTTTCTTTGAAAGAGAGGAAAACATTGAGCTGCACTCTTGCTTCAGACCTTAAAAAACATCCATAGGTGTTTATGTCCTTCAACTATACGAAGACAACACAGCATTATGAGAATGAACGAAAGAATGTGTATATGCTGAAAGTTCTGTGCGTGAAAAAAGCAGTATTGCATAACTGAGCCACCTTGTAGTGTATGTGTGTCTTCCTCATAGGGGGAGTAAAACGTGTCTCACACTTTGAGTATGATGTGATTTAGATGGCTAGGTCAAGCAAAGTGCATCCACACAAATGCATTATTAACAGCTAGCTGTATAAAAAGGACGGTATTGGTTTGCGGTATCAGCATCAGTTTCGGATATAAAAAAGGGGTATAGAGTTACTCATAGTGTAAAACCATTTCAGCCCCTCGGTGTGGAGCTAATAGGCAGTGCCGGCTCTTCCACAAAGATGAATTAGCTTGTGGACAGTTTAATTTGACAGTGATATAAATTAATATGACAAATGCCCTTTAAAATGTGTAATGAGTACCTTGATGGTATACAATGAAAAATATAGGTAAGACTTATAATTATTATATTTATAACAACAACAACAACAACAACAACAACAATAATAATAATAATAATAATAATAATAATAATAATAATAATATTGCATAATAATGCAGTTTTTAAAAAATTAACACTGTTCCAGCTCCAGATAGTCCAGTGTGATTGTGTGATTTGGGCTTGTATATAGCTTTTTGATCGGATGCATGGATTCCGGAAAACAACTGATTATTTTTTGGGAATTTTATCCCATAGAGAATGAATAGGATGGAAAAGTGCACACCAATCTACTGTACTTCTGCTCGACCAATAGACACCATTTTGCATGCACTGACTCAGGGCAGACCCCCGACCACGACTGTAGTGTTGGTTTGACCTGCACTCGTCCATTTGTCATTTGTTCCATCACTCTTTTTTCCCCCATAGAGTCCCATTCATTCAAGCCGCTCAAACTTCATGGTTTTGTTTAACCTACAGCCACCAAACTGCATGTACTCACTCAGGGCAGGTCCACAAACACACGGACCCTCACTCCTCTACTTGTCGTTTATTCATCCCTCGTTCCTTGCACTGCTTATGCTGTGCAACCATACTGTATTTCCTTCAAGAAATGCACTTTTCTAGTTATTATTATTATTATTATTATTATTATTATTATTATTATTATTATTATTATTATTATTATTGTTGTTGTTGTTGTTGTTGTGGTCATTCAATGCATGTTCAGTCGTTCAATACTAAAACACATACATCCTTAAGTGTTTTCCACCCTGGCCTATTGATATCTCAAAATAAATGAATTTGAAAACTTTAATTTGGTTTATTATTGTAGATTTGTGTTCCTTGTGATATCTGAAAGTCAAATTATGCAAGTCATGCTCAAACAGCAGCTTTGAAATTGATTTCTATTTTTGATGTTGCTAGTCATCACAGCCTTAAGAAATTCCAAGATGAAGAATTAATAAGGGTTTTGTGCTCAGGCCTGTGTTCGCACAAAGCTTTGAAGAGAAAGAGAACTGAGGAGGGGTCAACTGTGCTGCTCTTTAAAAGCACATGACAGATTTCTGGAGGCGTAGAGTAATATAAAAGTGATCTGTAATGATTGTGTTTGTACAAATCAGTAAGATTTATAGCAGAGACATAGCATCACATCTTCCTTGCAGGAGCACAAACGTGACCTTGTAATCATACCTGTGCTCTTTCATGTCCAGTCGTTTCAATTTGGTTTAATAGATATGTGTGTGTGTGTATGCGTGTGTATGTGTGTGCACACATGTGTGGGATGACAATAGCACTGTGTAGACACGTGTGCGTGTGTGTGAATGAGTTATTGTGAATCCACCTCCAAAAATAACATGTGACGTTGAGTGTGCTTCAGGATGTGATGAGCACACCTGTGACTCATTTGCAATGGGCTTACATCGGTTACATAAATCACACACGACATTCCATCAGCCGCTCTGAAACATGCCATCTCCAGTGTTCCTTCTCTCCTTCTAATAGTCCGGCTTGAATTCCACACATTTACTTCTCGTCATTGTTTACAACAGCCATAGAAAGCAATAAAAAAAATATTTGATGGCCAAAATAATTGAAACAACATAAATCTGTGATGTTACATGTGCTTCTATCATTTTTCTTGTAGTGGCCATTCATTTAACACTGGAAAATCAAACATGCTAAACATTGATCCAACACTGAGTAACAATTGAAGGTGTTTACATGAACTTAATAATGCAATCATAATCAGATTTCTGCACTTATGTGATTTTTCAGGTGCTCATTATTATAAAATCTGATACTGGATTTTAGCTCAGTAACCAGTTTTCTCAGAGCTGGATTTCTTAAGCATTTCTCGGTCTGTACATGTGAGGAGTCCAGCTCTGGTGCAGAAAATAAGCAAGCAGAGTTTAACAACTGCAACTGTGACGTGGCAACAAAACAATTTACAAGCGATGCTGAAACCACCTACATGCTTCACAACCCAGTCAACAGTCACATCTTAGAGTTCTGCAGAGTTAATACATAAAAAAACAGCTACAGGCACAGACAAATTAATAGCATCATCATGACAGCATTTTCAAATACCTGTTTATTGTTCACAATAATCTTAACTTTCAAAAAGTAGCCGTGAATTTGATTTGTACAATGTTTTCACTTCAAAAATCAACGAAATATAATTTGAGCCAAAAAATAATGAGATACTTCTGTCAGAATGTTTTATCCAGTAGCTGCTATACACAAAACTTGCCTAAAAAATGCTATGGCTACTGCTCCTTCCCTTCCTGTCCCTTTCTGCTGTTCCTCCCCTACCCCTGACGAATGCAGAGGAATTTTAGAGCTGGTTCATTTCAAAAGCATTAAATTGGATGTTGACTACTGATGAACTGAGCCAATTACAATGTTCACCTTAAAGCATTGCCTCCATGGAATTGTCTGTCTGTCCTCTCTGGGTGTGTCTGCAGTGATGTCATGTTAGCCTATACTTTATTTGAGCAATTTCTTCTCTCCTGGTGTTTAGACAGCTGGTAAGATGGTTTCTGGTTCACCGAGGAGAGGAAAAAGACTGATACAAAGAGTTTTTGGACGATGCCATTTTTAAATTGAATTGGTGGTAGTAGGCCAGCTTCTGGCGCGTTAGCTTTTCCAATTGTATCTTGTTTAAAGTGATAGTTTAATACTTATGAGCTTATTTTCGAAAGGGGGTTTACAACCTCTTCAGTTATTAAAACTCGGACATGCTCGATCCCAAAAAAATATTGGGTTTGATTGATATAATAAATGCTAACAAATGAGTTTATTCTCCAGGTTTGCTGAAATTCTTGTCAATAACACCATGTACGAATCATGATTTCTTTTAATGTGTTCAGTCAAGGACGTAGATTTGCTCTTGACATTGGTGGGGACCCATGAATCTACCCCAATCCCTGAACCCCCACACCCCCTGTTTGTTTTTTTTTGTTGTTGTTTTCTCTTTGCTCCATGATAAAACAATAAAGGACTAATATACTACATATGCGATTCTAAGTGCTTTTAAACTATTCTGAATAACAATACTTAATTTAATTAATGAATTATGTAATGTTAAATTAATGTTAAACTAATCACTGACAAAAAAGTACTTTAGGAATCAGTTTAATTTCCAAACCATGTTATTCATAGCTACAGACGATGTTAGCCTCCAAAGCCTAGCATCGCTATTAACGCTATTATTGATGGTCTCATTTAATTAGACTTACAAGTTTCTTTGAAAAACAGCTCCTTATGTCCAGCCCCCTCTTTTTGGCTGCCATCCTTACTCACTTTCAACAACGATGTGTTACCCACGGTGCACCTAAGTCATGCACAGTAAGTCTCACACACGTTTTTCTTCCAGTTTTGGCGCCGCGAACAACCAAATGTGGTTTCTCACGTGACATCAGGGAAAGGCACAGCTAATCACACTGGGCATATACATTAGAGAACATGATTGAACCCTTCCTGCACCTCTAGGTTAAAGAGTTGACAGATCAGGACATTGGTGGGGACGCGACACTTCCGCCCATGCTAATTTTACGCCCTTGCGTTCAGCACAGCTTGTTACTAAATAAAAAAAGACATTTAATTGAGCAGTAACTACAGCTCAAGCTATGGACTAAGACTAACCCCTATAGTTGACATGAACATTATCTGTGGTTGTGGTTGCAAGGGCTAATTGGAGCTTTGTGATGGCGTCACAACACTGCAAGCCTTTTCTGAGGGAAAAACCTGAAGGCTTTGCAGGGTAATAGCTCACTTTACGTCCTATAAACTGGTTTATCCTGTGATTGATAGTATGTGTAATTCCCAGTACGATTTTGGAGCCTTTCTAAGCTGTTTGTTCAGACTTTGATTGTGGATCACTTTTCACAGACACTGTGGAACTATTATTTTGAAGATGCTTTATCAAAAACTGACTGTCATTAGAGCCTTCTGGGCAACACGCTCTGGACCGTTCCACCGGCATGTGACTTCCGAAGGGTCCGCATGATTGAAGTTATTCCAAAAAATAGTTGACAACAATGAAAAGCAAACACTGCATTCTGATAGGAAGCAGGGAAACAAACAAACAGAAAACATTCTATTTTAGCACAGCGATCAAATGCTTCAAGCAATGTCATCCACTCCGCCTGCTTGTCGCCATGCCTGTCCCTACCAACCTCTATACAGCCTAGCCTTTGAATAAAAAGCCCAGTGCGGCCTCAGCGTCTGGCTCAACAGTATACTGTTTGGACATGTGACTATTAAGCAAATATAATATTGTGGTAGCAAGAAGGTGTGCGAGGCAATACAATTATTTGCTCCGGTGCATTTTGGGCTGCACTAAAAGGAGAGAAAGCGAGGGTGGAGAGAAGCAGTGGAATTTAATTTCAGAATGAATTACGGTGGCCGGCTCCTTGGCATGGCTCATCGGCTCATCCATTTCGGATGGTTTAGCGAGCATATGTGCCATAAGTGAGGAGATGAGCACTGTGGTGGGAGAGACTAGGCTGTGGGATATGACTGAGGTGGGGTGGGGTGTGGGGGAGGGGGGTGTTGTGCAGCAGCTTGATGTGTTTGATAGTGCCCACAAACGGAGCTTAATTACCGTCCGTAATGAGGCGACTCATCCTGGCCCGGGTACATTACAAGAGCCATCGCCAGGCTCCGGGAGCATGGAGATTAACGTCAATTTGTTTATCCTATTTAAGTAAATGAGGGCAAATTGATACAGTTATGCTGCTATCCTGTTTTCTCTGTCTACAGTGTTCATTCTTATCATTGTAGCAGGTTGACATGCAACATTGTGGAGCCTATATCACTAGTTTTATACTTAATATAACATAATAAACTTTAGGTTACGTTACAATAAAAATGTTTCTTAATGGTTCTTGGCTTGTGCATACAGTTCTGGAAAACAAACTTTAAATGGCACACAGTCTTTACAGTACGTGGACACCTAATTTTTGTCACAATTAGAAAAAAACGAGGTGCTTCAGGAAGCTGACGAAGCTGGAGAGTGTTTCTCCAACTGGCATGTACTTTGAGCTTTGCAGACACTAAAAAACCCAGCAAAGCATAATGGATCTCTTTTTTTCCAGTTTCATCAGAATGATTTTTCAGTTTTTCAAGCAATATACAACATATTGAAAGGACTGAAGAAAAAAAATTGATTATCAGGACAGTAGGTGCGCCTCTGCTTATAAAAAACACTATTTAACATCTGAATAAATACAAATAAACATTATAACAAAGATGATTCGTTAGAAGATGGTTAGAAAGAAGCTGCTTTTCTCTTTTTCTTAATGCACACCTGATTAGACTTAGAGAGGTATTACACAGCTAAACTACATATTGGGTAGAAACTACATTTTGTAGTTTTCAAATGGTTAATCTAACACAGGAGCAGACATATAATCACAATTATTTTTTTTATATGTTGTGTTTGCGTTTTATTAGCAACTAAATCTTTCTACCATTTAAACAGCTTTAAATACACGTCTTGCTTTTGCACAGTGTTGCATTTCAGTCGTATTTGAACGATGTCTGAGGCTTATTCAAAGATTCAGAATCCAGAAGCCATAGCCAGTCAAGCACCTTTTCTTGGCAGTAGCTTTGTGTGAAGGCATCTGTGGGGAAAGTGCAAATTTATGGACCGGCACTGGGCTGAACCCAGCAGCCTTCTGTGAAGCTTCTGCCTCCACAATTCTGCTGCTGCTCGCTTGAAGACATAGGGCAGCTGTAGTGGCGTTTTTGATTTCCAGGACTGCCATCGTCTGATCTACTGCATGCATGCAGCCGGTGATTACCCCATAGAGAGCTTTAGCAATTTCGTACTCCCCGGAGGGAACAAAGCCTGGACAGGGGATGAGTCCTTGTGCTTTCACTGGTGGAGTGGATGCATTTTAAAACCTGGCTTGAGCCTGCTATCATTCTGCTTTTCTTTAATTCTGCTTCAGGTGCTAATCTTACAAATAAACAGCACTAGGGGGTTGGATCGTTTTTAGGGAGCGCTGTGGAAACCAGCGCAGTGTTTGCTTAGTCATTACATGAAGTTTTCAGGTTAAAATGCTGTGCGACAAAATGGCACCTGGAACCATGCAGGTTGGAAATGACAAGATAAAACTGCCACCATGCCAAAATTAGATTAGGCAACCACAAAACTGAGCTATTCTAACAGTGTGACCTTTCAGCGTGACCTTTTATCACATCTGAGTGTGATCTTAGACTCTGAGTCGTATTTTATCCCACATGTAAACTCAATAAGAGTTCAGTCTTTTCTAGCTCAGACAAATTTGTTCCTGTGTCACGTCCTGTCCTGTTCTGAGCCTGTCTATCATTGTTGTCATTCTCCTGCCCTGCTTCATGCATTGTTGTCGTCTCAACTGTTGCCGCCCGCCCAACCTGTACTGTTCCCCTGGCAGTTCCGGAGGCTGGACTTTTCTGGATGTTTCTTAATGGTTCTTGGCTTGTGCATACAGTTCTGGGAAAAATAAACTTTAAATGGCACACAGTCTTTACATTACTTGGACGTCCAATTTTTTTTGTCCAAATTGTTTGTGGGACAGCGTTTCTTCAACTGGCATGTACTTTGGGCTTTGCAGCCACTAAAAAACCCAGCAAAGCATAATGGATCTCTTTTTTACTTCTTTTTCCAGTTTCATCAGAATGATTTTTTTTAATTTTCCAAGCAATATACAAGGACTGAAGAAAAAATAGATTATCAGGACAGTAGGTGCGTCTCTGCTCATAAAAAACACTATTTAACATCTAAATAAATACAAATAAACATTATAACAAAGATGATTAAAGAGTTATATTATGTGAGCTGTGTTTCCTGTCCCTGTGTTTATGCCTGTCCCTGTCCATGTCTGGGTTCCTGTCCCCGTTGTGGTGTTCGTTCCTGTCCTGGTCTCTGTGTTTTGCCCTGTTCCCATGGCTCCTGTCTAGTCTGTTGTCTCGTGCTTTGTCCTGTTCCCGTTTTAGAGTCCTGTCTGGTGTTTTGTTTTTTGTTCTGGTGTTGTCCTGTAGTCTTCTTTTTCCCTTGTCTGTGTCCTCCTCCCGTTTCTTCTCGTCATCTTCCTCCTTCGTCTTCACGTCGTCCCTCTCATTGCTCTCGTTGTCTTCCTCCCTTGACTTCTCATCGTCTTCCCTGTTCGTCTCGTCATCCTCCCTCGTCTCTGTTTCCTGGTTTTGTGTTCGTCCCAGTTTCTGTCCCTGTTCCTGTCTCTGTCTGTGTCCAGTTCCATGTCTTGTCTAGTTCTTGTTTTGTTTTCCTGGCCTCTTCCTTCTGATGGACTCCTGCCTTGTGTCATGTGTCTGTACATCTGTCCAATATGCTCTTGTTCACGTTGTCCTGTCAAGTCCACGTGGTCTTTGTTTACCTTTCTGTCTCCATGTCTCTGCCCTCCACCTGTCTCATGTTACGTTCATCAGGTGTCCTGTGTTTTGTGTCTCATGCGTTTGTGTAAAGCCTCCCCTCTGTGTCTCTTCTTTGTCGGTTAGTGTGTATGGATGTAGTGTTTGTGCATGACTGTCTGATAATACGTTTTGTTGTTTCTAATAAAACCTGAAAATGAATCGAACGCCTAGGCCTCCGAGTGGTGCTTAAACGTTACAATGTATTTGTTACAAGCACAGTTGATCACTGTAATGTTCTTCTTACTGGGGTTCCTAGGAAAACAAGCCATCACCCCTTTATTCCTAAGAAAAACAAGAAAGAACTTATATCACCCCTGTTCTTAGAGAACTGCTCTGGCTGCCTGTATCTTTCTGAGAAGAGACTTTAAAGTTCTGCTGCTAGTCTATAAAGCTTTAAATAATCTAGCACCGCTTACATCACAGAATGTCTCTCTGTTTATGTTCCAACTCAAGATCATAGATCTGCAGATACTGAAATTCTGCAAACACCTTCCATAAAACACAGAAAATGTGAGACTCTTTCAGTTACTGTGTTTCTAAACTCTGGAACTCAATTTCACCCTTTACTGGACAGTCAGCCTCAGTGCTGACTTTTAATGGACATTTAAAAGTGTATCTCTTTAAGACAGTGTTTAATTAAAACTCTTACATCTTAGTACTTGTACATTTGTTCTGTGTCTTTGAGTTACCACTGGTGTGAAAAATGCTCTATAAATAAAGATTGTTATTATTATATTATCATTTTTTGATGTGCAAAAACATTTGAACTTGATCACACATTTTAAATTTACATATTTAGACGAAGGCTGAGTGCAATACAGCTTCTAATTATGTTGAATGGGATCTTTGCCTTTATTTTCTGCAAAGATTCTTCTTATTGATTCTTCGAGGGGATCTAAGAAAGAATGCACTTATTAAACCGCATGGGAAGACCAGTGAGTGGCATTATTTGGTCAAATCGGTTTAACCTGTAATAAATTGAAAACAGTATAAAAACTATTAGCGTGTGGCTTGGAGTTGTACTGTAGAAATAAAAATGAAGACTGTCTTTGAAAAAATAGCAGAATATATTTTTCACTGTTAATCATAATTACTGGATGTGCAGGTTTACAATGTAATGGGCACTAATACCCCATGACCATACCATGACTTTTCAACTTTATGCTGGTTACTGTCTGGATGTTTTTTTCTTTGTTGGTGCAAAGAACATAATGTCCATTATTTTCTTAAACAATCTGAATGGTTGACTTGTCAGACCATGATAAGTGTTTCCATATGTGCTGTGCATAGTACAGTATCTGCTTGCGTTTGTGGATGGAGTGAAAAACAGTATTGATTAAGAGTGGTTTGTCAAAATATTTCTGGGTGAAATTTCGTAACCCTTCAACGTTCTTCTCAACTTCTTTTGTATAGCACAGTTTGAGTCACTATATCTTAATGAAGAAGGTTGATGGTGCCAGCTCTACTAATCGGCAGAAGTATGCTAAAAATGCATACGTACGCTCTTTCAATAGATATGCCATAGATAAAGCAAGCAACAAGTATATCACTCTATAAATGTGTATAGCAAATCAAGCGCTTTTTGTTTTTGGTGGAATATTCAAATGTAAGCAGACTTTTTTCCAGCATATTATAGTTTCAGATGTGTTGCATAAAATTGTGTAATTTTATACAACAAAAATAAGTCTAATAAGAAAAAATAATTTTCAAATAACATGTATTATCAAATGATGTGTTTCCTTATGCTAAATGTGTGCTAAGATAATGTTATTAAAATTATTATAAATATTATTGCTCCCACCAAATAAAAAATACAAGGGCATTTTCTATTGCTTTTTTTGTGGGAAGGACATTAAAGACTTGCTAGAATTGCGAATTACAGTTGGTTGTTGAGGGACATAGTTCTTAAACTACTGGATTGGTCAAATCTGCTCATAAAGGTCTAGACCTTGCTTGGATGCTCCTTTTATACCCCAGCATCATTGCTGTAACTATTTACAGTTGTTTATTACATTTCATGACTTTCCTAGTCTTAAACTGTCCCTTAATGTTTTTTGGCATGTGTTACAGGCATCAATTTCAGAATAAGTGTATATTTACAAAAACAGTCAAGAACATCTAACACCTAAATGTGGATTTACAAATCATTGCTTTCTGGTTTTATTCACATTTCACTGTCCTAATGTTTTTGCTACTTGGAACAGATGTGAATCTACTTGAGGTATTTAATATTAGGTCAATGTACATAAAAAAACCCTTCATACTAAATTTAGCCATCTATCTCAAAAACCTGGTCTTAAAAACCACCATCTTAAACCTGGTTCTGCATTGTATTGCATTCTAGATAGACTATCAGTAACCAGTCCTTGAGGACTGTGAGAGTGTATCACAGCATATTAGCGTTTTGTAGAGACTTCTGAGTTTCTCTTGAGTCACAATCACCAGGGAGTTCAATTGGCCAGAGTCCATTGGGGCTAATCCCCAGCAGCAAGGTTCCAAAATCTAAATCTAATAGGAATACTGTTTATAAGGTTATTTTTGTTCTCTCCCAGCATTATCAAGTAACAGCCAGTTTCTTGCTTTTTTATTGCCTTTTACAGTCCATATGCTCTGTGCACTGCAGAGTGTCTTATATGCACTAAGTTCATTTTTTACCACAATAAGTACACTGATAATAGCAGCTTAGCCTTGTACTGTGCATTTTCAAAAGTTACATCAGATGCTTGTAGGAAAATAAAATATAAGCTACTTTTGTTGGCAAATATGATGATATTTTATCAGTATTGTGATACGTTATATTATAATATGCATTTCTCAGCATACAGTGGATATTGTGGGTACTTAAAGAACATAGGTTAACAACCTGTTTTATTACAACGTGAGCATAATCAGACCTGTTTAACTGGATTTAGTGCAGCACAGTTTATAAACAGGTTTATTCATAATATTATTATTATTATTATTATTATTATTATTATTATTATTATTATTATTATTATTATTATTATTATTATTATGTATTGTGGCAATTTTATATAGTCTATTCCAACCTATTAAATCTCAGAAAACGTTTTGGGAGCTGGACCATGCCCTAATTACCCCTACCTACTATATATACAACCCCATTCTCGCTTCATTCCTGTGCTGAACAACATCGCACCCACCACCTCCCCATCTCCCCATCTCCTCACTACATTTCATCTTTATCCCAAAGACCGGAAGGGGGTGGCGCATCGTTCACGCACAAGCACCAAGCCACGCAGAACTCCAGCCCAAGCCCTCTGAGCCCCCCCCCCCCCCCCCCCCCCTATTCTAGCAAAATAAATATTGTGAAGCATGTTGTGGATCCTCACCTGGTCTGTGGCTCTTAATTGACGTACAAATCATGACTTGTGTAATTTTTTAATTATGGTGTAAAAACAAACAATTTCCATGGAATCCCAAAATCGAAATAGCTGACACTGATACTTGTCAGCCAAAAACAAAAATAAAAAATAGTGCTGGTCTTTGTATAGTTATACAGTGAAACAATGAAATAAGCCGTCTAGCTAGCTAATGCTTGCACTTAAATGTTTTAATGTTGGTGTAATATTGGCTAATGGCAATAGCAAGCTAACAGTACAATCACACTTTGTCACGCTTGTATTGAACACTATAAAAACTGACTTGAACAGAACATGGTCAAATCATTACTGAAGGACTCTATAAATCTACTCTGTTACAAGCTTTTATTATTATTATGTTTTTTTTCCATAGATTTTTTAAATATGGTAGATATCAGTTCAAGACAGGCTTCTTGTGAAGCATCTTCACTGACTGCAGACTATGGGAAGGCAGAGCTGGACATCGTTGGCTGAGTTAAGTATTCCAAATGGATATTGAATCTAGAGGATGTTTCACTTAGGGTAACCCATCACAATTAATTTGAAACAAAAACACTGTAAAGCATTAGAGCTACATTAGCTACATTAGAGGATGGACAGAAACACCTGTGGATTTTTTGAGATCTGAAGCAAAAGTGGAGGTTGATTTTGTCCTCTCAAAGATGAAAGTCCTGAATAAAAAGTTCGGGTGGTCTAGTAGCTCTTTCACGGCTCTAGTTGTTCTCTTGGGTTTTTATTTTTATTGTTAAATATCTTCTATTTAATCTAATCTCATCAGAAACACATCTTGAAAAATTAATAACTTGTAATTAACAGCTGTTGTAAACAGAAAATTAAATACTTTGGAGTACTATGTAGGTTTACGGTTACTGACTGTAGCCCATCTGTTGCTGCACAATTTTCAGCCCCCCTGTCCAATGCTGGAAAAGGGCCAGCACAGGACCACCACTTAGCAGATATTATCTGGGTGGTGGACCATTCTCAGCACAGCGGTGACATGTTAGTGGGTGGGTGCTAATTTGCATTTAGCAGGTGCTTGCATTGTGAATGACTGATGAAACAAGCCGTGTGTTTGGGTCAATCAGCAATATCGTGGCGCTGTCGTCTGCGTATCTGAATGGAGGGGCTCGTTTAGCAGATTGCTGGGATGAATCGAGTGTCTGGTCTCAGCTCCAGAGGTTTTGCCCTCTCAGTGTTTTTCCTCGTCAATGCGCGTTTGATCAAGTGCGCTTTTCCCCCGCCACTCGATTAATCTTTGCCACCTTTCCAAGCCCCCGCCCAACACCCACCAGCATCTTGGAATCCCTCTGCGGCCGGGGAGCCTGACAGGAACATAAGTCACAGGCTGCATTAAAAACACATTAGGCTGGCCGATAGAATTAGGAAGGCCTTGTGCTTTTGTCTGATGAAGAGGACCTGTACGGAAAGAAACCGAAAAAAATCTTCTCGCCAACACCCTCCACACATCACCATACATCACTCTTTTCCCCTTTGACAGCCGCATGACTTATAGCTTCCTCCGATGCACTCCTCGGCACTTTGTCGGTATGAATATACGGAATTTATGACGGCTCAAAAGGATCAGTGATTTAACACCCTCATCAGCTCTCCAGCCTGGCCTCTCCCCTGAAGATAGAGTGAGAATTTTGCATGCAGTAATTTCATTTGCCATTAGTCTTAGTGCTGCCGTGCAAGCGCGACTCTATATGAGAGGAATCAGTCAGCATAGGCTATCAGTGGAGTTCGCTCCTATGCTTCTGACTGATGGTCAGAAATCACATGCAAACCTTTGTTTCCTGAAGTATTATGTAAAATAAGACCAATAATAAAACTCCCCACAGTATATTTACACTGATGTCTGGCAACAGTCTTACTTACTCAGTCCCTTTATACTGTTCAATGGATCCTTTTTCAAATGAACTAAACTGAATGAGTCACAAACAGACCCTTAAACATTCCTTTATCTTTCACTGTGCAGATCATAATTATATCATGGCTAGACAAGGCAAGGTTTAAATCGACTGGGATTGGACAGTTTAGAGTAAACAAAGGCACAAAGACCAAAAAAAGGTCCTTTGGGAGAGGGGATAGTGATCCACTCCTTTGCCTTCTATTTCCTCATGACATTTCCAGTTGCAAGTTCATGACGTTTCCAGTTGCTGCAAATGCACGTATTGGCATTCATCCTAAAGGGCACGGTACAGTTATCCCGCTCTCAAAATCAATTATCTGGAATCCTTTCCCATCTTTAAACATTTCACCACTGAGCTCCTCCGCCAAATAAACATATAATAACCATTTCGTCTTTTCAGATTATCAGTTATCGGATTATCAAATAATGCATATATGTTTTTTTGCAAATAATGTCACATATAATGGTTTTTGTTCACTTAACGTACCAGTCTTTTTAAAGCATATCGCTTGCATATTTTCTATTTCTATTTCCTATAGTCCAGTGGTTTTCAATTCGGCTCCTCGAGGCCCTGTACATTTTGGTTTTCCTGCCAGAGCACACCCATTTCAGCTCAGGAAGGGTTTGTTAATTAGCTGATTAGTTGGATCAAATTGGTCCGCCAGGACCAGGGTTAGAAACCACTGTGCCTCTGTAGCCATAAAGACAATTGATGGAATATTTTTTGGATGCAGTTGTATGAAGTTTGAACTCCCCAGTCAAATGACATATTTTGTCGATGATGAATAATTTGTTTCCTAATTCAACATATTAGAAAAATACACAAAATATGGAATGTGCCATATCTTTTGGACAGGCCACATTTTATGTTTTATTTCTTCCCCAATATTTAGCAAACATATCAGCACCAGCAACTGTGTATAACATGTGCAGAGGTGTGTTCTCTATAGAGGATGTGTTCACTTATTTTCACTTAGAAAATTATTTGACCCAAAGTCCCCAAGCTATAGCATAAGACTATATATCCAATACAGATTATGTCAGTTTGGTTCCACCTCTGTGCCATCCCACCAACAAAAACAGGGAATTTACATATTGTCAATGTTCAATGAAAAACAAAATTGCAACTTTAAAGCAGAGGCCATAATCGTTCTTTACATTCAATGTAAGTCAATGGAACCAGAATTGTTTCAAAGTTATTATGCCATTTCTATTGGTCCATTTATCATTCTCACACAATGAACACGGCAGCTGTCACGTTCAAAAGACATAGAAAAATACACATAAACGGAGAAATGGAGAAATGTAACGATATATTAGTCTTAAAGCATACAAAATCAGCCTGATTTTAATGGAATACGAAAATAAAATGGAAAATTGTCATGAAACAATAAATTATAAGTGGTTTTATACATGAACACAAAATAACAACTTTAATAAATGTAAGAAAGCTGCTTTAATGGAAAATTATTCATTTTTTATTTGTTCACTACAGCACATTGTCAGTCACTTACTTACCTCTGGTGTTCAGTGATGCATCTGTCAATACATAATAGTTAATACATTATTTAGGTAAATTTATTTGGTGGCTAACCCTTTTGGTTTAGTTGTGTCATATACAATTATGGAGCACTTAATTATATTCAAGGTGTTATAATGGAATGTTTTAGAATTCCTAATTTACATGCAGACACATGCCCTGTGGTATTCCCCCTGCAGGCCAATGTGAAAATGAATTATGTTTCAGTGTATTGTCAATATGTTCCACAGTATAATTGGGAAGCACATTTTGCTTGTCTGCAATGTTCAGAAGGCGGCGTTCACATTGTCACTGTATTAATACAACCTTGTATCTCTGAAATGATAACTTCATAGAAGAAGGGAGAAAATGAAATGTTCACATGATATATAAAGTTTACAAATGGTCTAAAAAGTGAAGAAAACTATGTACAATGAAGAAACTAGTACTAGTCAGTTGGATTAGTTCATGTAAAAACTTGGTCAGAAACACAGAAAAGCCCACTGTAATGCTAATTCTGCTACCTCCCCTACAGGATTCTAGAAGTATGTTAGCACTCAGCTAACAGAAATACTTTTTTATTCATTCATACAGGCTTTTGAAGACATTCAGTGTATTATTTAAAGCTTGTAGCCTTTAAAGAAGAATCCTCTGAATGAACTAGAGCTAGAGTCATGATTTTCCACAATAAGTTCACAATAACCTGATGCATTAGACCTTCACTTCAGGTCTCAAAGTTCTAACCAATGACAGCGCTTGATTTGCTATAACTACCCAGATACCACAGAAGAATACATTCTGACTGGATAACTATTCCATTATGTGTAACCCTTTATAATCAAATAATTAAACAATGAAATAAGAGTACAATATATAGAGTTCAAAAACAGCAAGCATGATTATGAGCATTATATTTCATTTCTGTGCTAAATGTTATCGAGAAAGGCTTTAAGAGGTCCCCACTACAAAGATGATATGATATGCAGAACAAATCTATGTGGTTATTTCATTTTGCGTTTGCCTATGAGTGCTACATTTAAACAGTATGTATTTAGAGAATGGCCAATAAAACTGTAGGACAAATGTATTTACATCTGCAGTTACATTATGGAACGATGCAGGAAATGAAAACGAGGGCATTCATTAACAGTATATATATCTATGGCCTCTCCGGCTGTTTGCTTTGGCATTTGTGCAACGTGTGTGGGTGGAATATATGTAGAGTCAGTGGCTGATAGGGTGATAAGCAGACACTCTTTGCAATGCATATGGCTTTGGCAGCCGCTGTCGTAGTAAGTAGGAAAGTTTCAAGGAACACCTTGACAGTTAGTGCCTAGGAGCCAGGTGCCCTTTCACCAGGGCACGGAGCCGGCACTACTGGGCATCATCAACCGACTGTGTGCCATCAGGGTAACAGGCTTCAGCAGAGGCAGCAGCAGCAGCAGTAGCAGGTGCGTGCATGTGTATATGTGTGTGTGTGTGTGTGTGTGTGTGGGAGCACACATTCCCACATAACAAACATGTCACACTGCAGGCTGGCAGAACAGGCCGAGAAACAACTGCTATGTGTCACACTTGTCAGAGGAGGTGAATAGCTGGCGCGGAACTACGCTAATGGATTTAATTAGAAAAATAAATTTGATTGTTTTTTTTTTTGTTTGTTTTTCTTTGGAACTGCACTATAATCAAGCAGAAGCCTGAAGACTGGAATTGTTCAGCATTGGTGCAGTGTGCAGGTGCCTTGTAGTCACATTCTCCCAAAGCACAGCGAGGATAACAGGCTCCAGTAGATACCTGCTCAGAAAATTGACAATTTTACAGTGAGTGCTCCCAGCGTGATGACAAAGAAAAGGAACACCTGAACGGAGTACTGATGAAACAGTGCCGATTATCTCTCACCCCACACATCTTTTATATGTAAAACCTTCACTGTTTCATATGGAAATTGGCTAAAATAATTGGCCAAACTTTATAAGACTCTATAACTGAGAAGTTCTTACTTAACAGTGTAGAGTATCAAGAATTAAGGGGACCTATTATGCTAATTTTCTGGGTCTACTAGAATAGTTTAATACGCTTCAATGTTATAAAACACATTATTTTTTCCCATAGTGTATGCCTGCATGCACACTTTGTCTGAAACCCTGTGTGTTTACGTCCAGTGTGCTCTGGTCAGATCACTCACTCTGTTCTGATTGATCAACCACCAGATTCATTCCATCTCTACTTAGCCCCCAAAAGTTGCTGTATTTGGTGACTGCGTGCCAATATACAGCCAATAAGGATCCTGTTACAAGTTTACATCACCTTGTAACAAAGGAAGGATCTGGAATTCCAGGCAACTGAGAAAAGCAGTTTCTGTGGGAAAGAGTTTCTCCCTCTGGCGTGTACTTTGGGATTCATGACATGGCAAAAGGTTTACATGCACAAAAAAGGTACATAACATAGTAAAAGAAAGGGAAAAAAACAATATATATATTTATTTATTTATTTATTTATTTATTTGTTTGTTTGTTTGTTTGTTTATTTATTTATTTATTTATTTATTTATTTATTTATTTATTTTTATTTTTTTTATGGGCCTTTGTGCTTCTTCCACATGTTATATTATGTAGCTGCAATAATGAATTTGTTTTCAAGCATTGTTGGCTTGATGAAGCTACACTTGATCTTGGCCATACAAAATAAATAGAATCTGAAAATATTTATGTTATTATGGTGCAGTTTATGTTATTTTGAACAGATTTTTTGCATGAATAGGCCAATCCTTAAATAGGAAATAGTTTATTTTAAACTTTTAAACTTAACTGTAGCATTAACCTCAGTATCAGATCTTAGTTTTGAACATTTCACTTCAAGGGCAAGCTTCAAGGGCTTACTCTACTGTTGCCAGTGAGTACAGAACGATTGGTTAGTTACAGATATATAAATAACAGTTATCTGTTAGTACAGAGCTATCTTAGTTGATATTGTATTGATGTACTGCATGCTCTGCATTGGCACAGGACAAATGTATATGTGAAATCTACTTTTATTCATATGGACATTAGAATATCATGTGTCCAAAATGTGTACGCTTCCAATAAGATTGTAAAATATCTTCCATAACTGTGTAGCGGCAAGAAATAAAGACAAGCTGCTGACCACTTAATACAGAAAATAATCTTAACAGATTATGTTCTATATATTTTTTTTATTTTAACCTGATCTATTCATGCACCACCCACAAATGTGTTATTTCAAAGCTACTGGTGCCAGGACGGAGAGGCTTTCCAGAACGTATACAAATATTCAACACTGTTGCACACTTTATTCACTAGTCGCTACATCATGCTGAGTTTTCAGCTTAAAATGCTACGCTATTGACCTGGACTACGTTGCTGTGGTTAATCAAAAGAGGCAGCCTGGAAACGACTACAGATTGTCACAATATCTCGCTTCTCTGGGGAGACTCAATTTGGGCCTGCACTGTTCTGTGCTGGCTTTTGAGTTCTATGCTATTATTCCTTTGTTTAGTTTCCTGTAATTTACCCTGGATTTCTGTTTATGGATTTGCTTTGTGAGTACCTGCCTGCTTGTGTTCTGACCCCCGCCTGTGATGACTATGAGATTTGGATTGCCCCTAATAAAGCAACTCAGCGCCTGCAGCCTGCCTACACGCCCCATTCGTTACAAAAGGCCTCGCAGATGGAGCTTGCAGTGAGTGTCATACACCACATGGCTGCCACCACGTCAAGCTTTTCACAGCTTGTCCTTCACAAGAAGTTGTGACAGCGCACCTGAGATCCTTGGAGTAGTGCGTGAGTGCCTGTTCTATTTAGCCCCTTGCAGTAGGTCATTCCACTCTGAGGAGGCTAAAGCAGCTTTTGTAGTTCTGTTGCTAAAAAGATCCTACCTTGGAGTGAGTGGTCTCTATATGGGCTTTTCAAGATGAGGCTGGCTGAGTTCTGGGAAATGTTCTTCTTCTTCAACATTGACTCTTTGTTTGAGCAAAAGGAGAGAAATCCACAAGGGTGGTGGGCTAAACCAATGTAGTTCCTGCCCTTGGGTTGCAGAGCGAATTGCTAGTACACATAGAGTCCACTATAGAGAGGGAGAGAACCCACTACTAACTGTGCACACCTGCAGATAGTTATGAACCCATTTCCTCTCCCTACATATACTCCTAGTTGGGCCTAGTAGTTTTTACTAAAGTTTTATGCTGTTATTCATCTGTTTGACAGTTTCTTGTCATTCACCTTTCATTTGCCCTGTGTGTAATTAATGAACAAACTCTCCTGCCTACACAGCCTAGCTCAATGGAACAACAAAACCTAAACCTAATCTATTCTATTCAATGGCACAATGTTTCACACAACATTAATAAAGCCGTCTAAAGCTGTAGGTATTTATGTGAAAAGACTTGAGCTAAAATCTTTCATGTGGTTGAATAGGATTTCTGCCAGTGTTCTGTATAGGTTGTCCACCTTAAGCTCCAAGGATCCATATGTTGAATTTCAAAACCTCGCGTTTACAGTGACATAACTTACATGCTAGATTTATAGTAATTACAGAACTCAGCAGTTAGTGTACAGTTAGCCATAAGCTAAGTAACTGAAACTTAATGAAGGATTCTCAATGTTCCACTGTTTATTCCCTGTTGTGAATCTGTCAGTGGCTAACAGAGCTAATTATAGCTACGGTAGTTGGCTAAGTTAGAGGGCTACACAAATTTGTGCCCAACTTGCAGGCGGCATTGGTTTTGAGGCACTGGAGTCAGCTTATTGGTTGTGTGTGTGGTTATGACTGGTTGGGTGGGGAAGGCACCAACAAATATTGGCTGGTTGTAGAAATGACTCTGTAACATTGACTCTTTGTTTGAGCAAAAGGAGAGAAATCCACAAGGGGGGTGGGCTAAACCAATGTAGTTCCTGCCCCTGGGTTGCAGAGCGAATTGCTAGTACACATAGAGTCCACTATAGAGAGGGAGAGAACCAGCAAGCCAGCACCGGATCCAACAGCACCACCCAGTGTTCTGGAGGATACCAGTAAGGACTGCCCAGTGGTAAAGAGGGCACCAGTGCTGGGTCCTCTTCCAGCACTGGCTTTTAGGATTGCTCCACCTGTTCTGGCTCCCAGAGCTGCTCCAGTGCTGGCTTTTAGGATTGGACAGCACCAAACCAATGGACAATCCACAGATGGCTTCTGAGTGGTCCATTCAGCTAAGCTCTCTGCAGCTGTCCAAGTGCCCTTGAGTTGCATCCCTTACCCTCACTCTGACCCGTGGTCCATCCCTGGTCCACACCATAATTGGGTTCCTGTCACTGCCATCCCTGTTCCTGGTCCTGCCCCAATCCCCCCTGTTCACCTGTTCGCTATACTGTGGTCCCCTTTGGACTTTCTGCCTATTTTGGCTGCACCTCCTCCTGGAAACCTATGTGAAAAAGTTTACCCTCTTTATTTGGATCTGCTCTGTTCTGCATTGGCTCGCTCCAGCTCCACCTTGACTTCTAGCTCCAATTTTACATTGGCAAACTTCAGCTGAAGCTCTGCCCACTACTAACTGTGCACACCTGCAGATAGTTATGAACCCATTTCCTCTCCCTACATATACTCCTTTGTTGGGCCTAGTAGTTTTTACAAGAGTTTTATGCTGTTATTCATTTGTTTGACAGTTTCCTGTCATTCACCTTTCATTTGCCCTGTGTGTAATTAATGAACAAACTTTCCTGCCTACACAGCCTAGCTCAACGGAACAACAAAACCTAATCCTAATCTATTCTATTCAATGACACAATGTTTCACACAACATTAATAAAGCCGTCTAAAGCTGTAGGTATTTATGTGAAAAGACTTGAGCTAAAATCTTTCATGTGGTTGAATAGGATTTCTGCCAGTGTTCTGTATAGGTTGTCCACCTTAAACTCCAAGGATCCATATGTTGAATTTTAAAACCTCGCATTTACAGTGACATAACTTACATGCTAGATTTATGGTAATTACAGAACTCAGCAGTTAGTGTACAGTTAGCCATAAGCTAAGTAACTGAAACTTAATGAAGGATTCTCAATGTTCCACTGTTTATTCCCTGTTGTGAATCTGTCAGTGGCTAACAGAGCTAATTATAGCTACTGTAGTTGACTAAGTTAGAGGGCTACACAAATTTGTGCCCAACTTGCAGGCGGCATTGGTTTAGAGGCACTGGAGTTAGCTTATTGGTTGTGTGTGTGGTTATGACTGGTTGGGTGGGGAAGGCACCAACAAATATTGGCTGGTTGTAGAAATGGACGGACGAGCAAAAAAGAAAAACACAAGTGGGAAGAAAAACATCACTAGTTGTTGGTTTTTCTGTCTGCATGGCTGGTTTCATCTTAACACAACACGACTTTAGCCAGATTTTATTTTTTTGTAGCTCTCCGACAAAACTTCTGCTTGGAGGCAAATCAGCGATCACCTGGCGCTCGCTCAGTCGTGTAGTGTGAATTGCTGAAAGATGCTCACAGAGGCGTTGCCGAGTGGTCGCCAACTAATCGCAGATGCCCAGCAAACATCTAGCATGTTTTATATCTAGGCCAGTCGCGACATCAGCGTCTAGCTATAGTCAATGGGATTGCGTAGAGAGAACCAGGTCACCGTTGACGCAATCTCTCTGGCAGACAGGTACGCTTTCATTGATAAAATATTTACCTCCAGCTCTCTATGCAGAACAAACAGTTCCTGCTGGTCCCGTGCCTTTATCCATTTTCTCATCCATATTCGTTCCTTTTTCTTCTTTTTCTTCATCACTGCGTATTGCTGGCAAGTATGATAAACAAGCATGTTGTAATTACGAGATCCTATGTCATAATTATGAAATAAACATCTTGTAATCATGAGAAAGTATCTCATTTTTATGAGATATTACGTCATAATTATGAAATAAATATCTTGTATTTATGCACAGTTTTATTAAGCGTGTCTTCCAAAGGCACTACAGTGATTTTCCGACTCAAAGGTGCAGTTGATTGAATATATCAAATTGTACTTCATGCTTTGCTTAAATCTTAGTGTCACTGAACAGCATTGATGGCATAACCATAAGTATTCAAACACTGTAAAGGATTCAGAAGTCTCGACGTCTATACAGGCGTAAAAAAAGGGGTTTTGGATCCGCAGGGAGTAGAACTGAGACAGCTAAATCACCTTCGTTGCAGGTTGTACAGAAATGCAGGTCCTAAATTACATGGCATGTGGACTCCTATGATAAACTGAAACCATACGGTATCTGCATTAATGGTGCTATCGATGGCCTTTTACGAATGGTCATTTGGCTCCATGCCTACACAGCTAACAGCAATCCGAAGGTAATTGCCAGTTACTTCATCAATGAAGTTGAACAGAGAATGAGAATCCCCACTAAAATTGGTACAGCCTTAGGAACAGAGAACTGCACAATGGAACAAATGCAGAGGTTCCTTCGGTATGAAGGTGAGGATCAACCTGCAAGAGACTGTTACATTTATGGTTCCAGCAACCATAATCAGCGAATAGAAAGCTGGTGGGCATTCATGTGGAAACAACACGCCCAAGGTGAAGGTGAAGGATTCGGACTGCTTTATTACTGCTGGTGACATCCTCGACAAACAGTTAGTACAGTTTACTAGTCTACATATCATCGAAGTGAGCTTATGTTAAATGTTGTAATGTATACGTATAAAAAAGAGGGTTTTTTTTGTTTGTAACTCATTAGACATCACACCTAAACATTGCTATATTTTATTTAGGAAGAGCTGCAGCAACTCATGCATCTATGAAACACCCACAATATTCGACCCAGCAGGAATGCAGTGGCACCACATGGGCGTCCATTTATAAGGTACACTCTGCCACAACTTTTTGGGGTAAGAGATTACCTGAAACGTGTCTCCCAACACGGTGTTGATGTTTGTAGAGAGAGAATCCTAAAAGGAAGAGGTCCTTACACATGTGATGAGACAGTCTTCACTTTGTCCTGCCATCTCATGGCAGAACACTATCTCCACCCACCCACCCACCCACCACACCTTTGAACACCAATTGAACTGTACCTGTTTTTAAAAGGACTTGCATACCTAATGACAGCAGTCACATACTCTCTACAACTTAAACCCAAGAGGTTTGCTTTAAGGGTGTTCTTTTGTTGTCTCAAAATGTATGACATTTAGTGCTGTAGTGACATCCTGAGTAGTATCCCACTGTATTATTAAAAGTGTGCAGGTTTTGCTTTACTATTAGTAGCAGCCTATTAAACTACTTAAACAAATATTGGTATTTCATCAGAAAATGTAACTTGCTTGTAAACCAAACAACATCTGAGGTCAACAGTAACGAGATATACAGTAAAGGGAACAATGTAACATCAAACCTCAAAAAGTGACAAAACCACATATTTAGTTTCAATTTTTGTGATTTTCTTTTTGTGTTTTTGCACTCTTTGCATTGATTTATATGCCTTTATAAATTATGAAATACCCAAAGACCATCTGTTTAATAGAATACATGTTTACATTTAACCAGAGGCCTTCTTTATTTTGTGACTGACTGTTCCAGTCCTTAGGATCCGAAACTACTATGAAATTATTTCAAAATTCTAACAAAATCTGAAACATTAAAAAAGGAATCTGTCTGTCTAATTCTCCCCATTAACACATTAAGCACATTAACTCATCAACAGACAACATTTTTAAAACATTTTCAGTAACACAATAGTCACATTCACTGCTTGACACTTCTTGACTTATATAACACTGTAAAATGTGACCATGCAGACTTCAGCGCAGAACATTATAAATGGTATCTGAAACTCCAATTCAGCTTTTTTATATGAAACAATAGCACCACTGAAGTCTTAAAACAGCTGTTCTTATTTCCCATTTATTTTTTCATACTTGCATATTAAAAGCTAAGGTTTATTAGCTTTAGCTCTATCCGGTGTATTCCCCTACCAGTTACATATGTTTTGAGTGTATCTCATAATCATAGATATCTCATATACCTGAACATTTGCATGTACTGTATACCCTATAAAAACTTTCCTTCAAATAGCTACAGGACATACACTGACTCGAGCCTTTGCTTTAAACAATGTTCATTATGTAAACATTTTTACTGGATAGGATGTTCTCCATTTCGGTGCGTAACTCAGGATAGGAGTTGTAAGTACAAGGCAGCTCCAAAACAGGACCACGTTTGTGCTACAAGTCATCTTGATAGACCATCCAAGGTTGTGAACAGGATTTCAATCTTCTCCACACACAAAACATCAGAACCTGTCAAATCTCAGCATCTTCCGCAGGCCCACACCATCCAATCCTCTAATGTACTGCTGTA
Organism: Megaleporinus macrocephalus; assembly: GCA_021613375.1. Taxonomy (NCBI): domain Eukaryota; kingdom Metazoa; phylum Chordata; class Actinopteri; order Characiformes; family Anostomidae; genus Megaleporinus; species Megaleporinus macrocephalus. Next base: position 26,206,001 of record CM038721.1, read on the forward strand.
GAAAACCAAAACTTTGATTTTCAGCTCGAGTTGGAGGGGATGCATCCAACAGCTTTAACAGTTTTCTTGCTGTTGTTTTTTTTCTCTATCTCCTGTGCACTGGTGAAGGTTTCCCTGAATATCTGTCCTGAGACTTCTGACATGTTGTCCAGTGCATATTTTGTGTGCCACCTGCCGCAAAATTGATTTCAGGTTGTCTTGTGTGGAGACTGTTGTCACTACTGTGTGATCCTTAAGATCTATTAATTCATCTTTGTCGTCACCAATGAGCTCATCCTTTAGGGCTTTCAATACTAAATCTCGTTCTGTGTGGCTCAGGTATAAAAGCAGGGATTCAAACAACTGATCAGAGGTGACTTAATGTTCCTAGAAGACGAGTGCCACTCTAAATGCCTGTGCCAGACGTGTTGGGAAATATCCATGATCTTTAAACCCTTTGGCTAAGATACCTACAGATCTCCATTCCTCTTCCCGCCACAGAGAGATGGTACCCTCATCTGTTCTCCCTCTGCTGAACAATCCAAACATTCCGACCAGAAGGCTGAATAGACATCTATGGATAACTATGGATATCCATATCTATGGATATGGAAACTGTAAGTTAAAGGATGCCTGAGTATAGCTGGATCCTTGAATTGGCTAATCATCTCTTCCAGAAGGTTTGCTCTTTGAAGCTTTATTCCAATATTCAGAACTTCATAGTCTGCACCGTCAACTGAGAGGTTCCAGGGTGGGTGTTCACTCTCTCTGGAACTTGTCCAAGCATGAATTATATCATCTGTTGGCTGCAAGATGTCTGTAAGTATCACATCAGGATCTTTCTCTTCATTCGGATGGCCAGGGTCATGCAGCAGAGTGTCACCTAACTGACATGCTGATGGTTCACCAAGAAAGGGACCAATTATAACTTCAGATGGGTTAGACAGATAACTCACATTTACTTTACTGGTTTACTGCATTCTCCTACTGCAGCCTTTACGTCTGCCTGTTTGTCAGCCTTACTTACGATTTCCGATTTCAGATTCATTCTTAGATTCATCACTTAGAAACCTTGTGTTGAGGTAGAATCTTAGGATGCCCATTTTCAATATAGAATAGAATAGAGTTCTCCAAAAGTGACATCATCTTAAAGATCAGTTTCCTGATAGTCTAGTCCATTGGGGAAAAACAGATCCTTGGCATGATATAATATGTCAGCTTTTTTGTTTTCTTGGGCAAATCAAAGTTCTCGTCCTTTCTTACTTGCTTCCCCTCATGAACCCACCCAATCTCAACCTTTCTGGTCTTTTCACTGCTGCTTTGTTATTCCTCACATGCTTTCAAATGTGTGCTGGCTCTACCATGTCTTCATTGTCAGCTTCTTAATATTCTTTTGTTCTTTTCCCAATTCCCATTTTCTGTCGAAGCTTTTCTAACAACAGTCTTTTAGCATCTGTTCCATCCTTCTTTTGCCTTTCCGTGCCGAAGCGCCTTGTAGCAATTTTATCCCCATAGACAGGAATATACACGGCCAAGCTTTCATCGTTCAGCTCTCCTATAATCTTTGCATCTACCTGTGAAACAGAAATGAATATATCAGTACTTTACCCTAAGGTATGGATATGTAGACAAATCAAAGTTTATAACATTTTAATCATGATCATGAAACTGGTCTTTGCTAGAAGGCAGTAATATGTGAACAACAGAGGTCTTTATTGTGTTCTGTGAATACCCTCAATAATCATAGAAGTTCCTGGTGTTTTACTTAATGCAGTGTAACTATTGAACTATATTCTCAGATAACATATATTTAAATATTTATGAATATAATAAATTATGTGTTTTGGCATTGACTTATCAAACTACTAAACTCCTGCTTAAAAGGGAAATTTTGATAGTTCTCTGCATATCTTAAAGAAGCATTTGAAATGAAGTCTTTCAGCGTGGGGGTGTAAAACAAAGTTGTTCAGACTGGAGGTATAAGGCTAACTCAGGCCCGGAGTGGCTAATCTGGAGATTCGGGAGGAGTCCCGATGGGCCGGCTTATGTCAGTCTCGAGTTTGAGCCGGTTGGAAGGGGAAAATAATTTTTAAACTTATTTGTCACTTATCTAATCTTCTTCTTGCATTCATTCTCTATTTAACTCTATTCATTCTCTATTTATCTAACAATACAGCCTCTACATTGCAGTAGATTAAGTGGGTTCTACCATCTGAAGGAATTCTCCCCTCCTAAGTGTTTAAGTTGGTTGCGCCCACGAGTCCTCTTTTCTGGAGTGGTAAAATTAAACATAGCAACAGAAAAGTGCGAAGCGTCAGTCGGTAGTGATGGAGGACAGAAAGAGACCAGGTGGAGCTGAAAAGGACAGGTTAAAAAAGAAAGGTGGAAGAAGTTGCTGCTAAATGTGCAAAATGAACAGACCTGTTTTCTGGAGGACAGACCTCAGCTGCAGCTGGAGATACGGAAATAAGTTTATATTGTCAGTGTAAGGCTGTTGCGCAACGTTTGCAACAACAGCTTAGCGTAGTTTAATTTACAGAGCCTAATACACACCATTAACCACACATATCCAGTTTCAAGAAAATAATATCCAGTTTGAAAATAATAAACATAATTTAGAAGTGTAGTATATTAATAGCCGAACTCATTAATGGAATGTTTTTGTACTGTCGGAGCAGCAAACCCCTTCCAACGCTACTGATGATCCTGAGGAGGCCATGTTTACTGAACGGACAGGTGGAGGACAGTCTAACAGAGTTATTTAAACTCTGAATAATAACTAAGATAGTTATTTGTAATGTAAAAAAAAAACAGTGCACTGCTTAGTAGGCTTTTGATGCTATACTCTAAAAAGTGATTTTGTGTTTAAGTTAGATGGACTGCTATTATCATGTTGATTGAAGTGACTGTCCATTAGACATGTTCTAAGAACTTCAACTTGAATATGAACATTAAAACTTAAAATCTCTTGTTTGACTGATGAAAAAAAGGCTTTCCAGACAACTTTTTATATACGCATGCACCGAGCGTCTGACGTCAGCACTTGTTCATCTTCGGACTCGAGAGGAGAGGCAAGCGCTGTACTCTGCAGCTGCCACACAGAATATATCTTCACATAGTTCTGAAGTAAGTAAAAGTGACTGGAAACCAAACCTTTTTCGTTCAAACAAGGTGGACTGCACACAAACACTTTAACACTGACAGTATCTAGTTTGCGCTAGCTATCATAGCTGAAAGCTATGTAAATTAGCTGTTTGCTCTTTTTGTGCCCAACAGGCGTTCTAGTTACCGTTAACTAACCTCGTATTTTATAGTTGTAGGGTAAATAAAAGTCCACATTGGGTCATTTCAACTGCATGTTTTTAGAGTTCGCAAGCATATGTAGCTATGTATAAGGTTAAAATGGTGAATGGCACATCAAACATCGATTTGGCTTGTAGCTAGCAAAACTAGCTAGCAGGCTAACGTTACACATAATAGCTGTTCTAGTTAGCTAGGTAGAAGGTAACTGTGATATCAGTCGATTCCTGAACAATTAATCTTCTTTAAGTGGTTATATAACCAGCTAGCTAGCTGGCCCAGTGTTTACATGTAGCTAGGTTAGCTAGCTGGTTTTTCGCAGTTCATGTCCGTGTCCTGTTTTGTACTGTCTTGAATGTTTAAAAGCGACCTTTAACGTGAACAACAGTGTTAGCTATGTGGCTGGCTAATGAATACGGTGAATAAATGACCATCTCAGGGTGGAAGGTTTGGAGGAAGCTCAGTGAGGTTGTGTAGTGTTTACCTCCAGAGCTGAGCTAAAAGTGCATATAGAGTAAGAACTGCTTCTGAAAAGTCTCTGTATTAGTAGTTGTGAAGCAAGATTTATGGGTTATGGTTTCGGCAGGACTGTGAAGACCTCCCATCTGTTTTTCACGAGTTGCAGTGTTTTGTAAAATACAAGCAAATGTTCTGCTTTGCCGTCTGACGTAAAACAAGCCTCTTATTTGATGTTAACTGACGCAGCATACGAGACATATATAATTGCAATCAATATGATTTAATGAAAGTAGGTGTTTGAGTTTTAATATATTATTCAAAAGACAAAATGTATTTCAGCGGCTTCAATTTAAGGAGTAGATCTAAAGTCTAAATTGGGTATTGTATATTAGGCAAACTTGAATAACAATAATCCACAATAATCACTAATCCTGTACAGTCAGCAGTGATATTAGATGTTTAATGTTTTACAGGCACTTTAACATGCATTTTACAGGCATTTTAACTCTCAATTGGATACATTAAATCAAGTGTTTGAAGTTTGTTTGGGTATTTTTTCTATGCTTTCTTTACAGAATGACTGGCTCCTTGAAGTGTTAACAGTGTGAGGCCCTTGCCCCAGCTGATGATGTTTCTGCTTCAGCCAACAAATGGAAATATTGAGAATTACCAATGGTCATATTTCTGCTTCAGCAAACTTAATATTGTGAATTGTTAATAAAAAGGTTTTGGATCTTACCACATCAAAATGTATTTCTCGTTTCAGAGTATTTTTTCAGCAGGCTAAGTTTCCAGGTTGATGTGTGAACAAAACGTAGTTACGTTCAGTAAACTTAACAGGTTATGTCTTTACAACTTAACTGAGTCAAAGCAAGAAAATGACTTGACTGAGTCAACAAATTATTTTTTACAGTGTAGCTACTAAACATGCATGTAGTGAAGCTACTTAAGAGTTTAGTGTAAATCTAATAATAGAGGTCTCTGTAGGGAAGAAAAAATTGATTTAAAATTTTAATTCTAAATTATATTAATTTCAATGTATTGCTTATGTATAAATGTAAATACGTTTTAATCTTTTTCACATTTTTCACCTTTTAAATCTTTATCTGATTTAAATTTGAATTAAACATGTTCATAAGCATAAACATAAGTGAAGTGTTTTCTGTTAACTTACCAACATATACCTGAACTTGTATTCAATAAAAAGGCGCTGTAATAGCTAGCTGCTGTTTCATTTATTCAAATTCCTCCTCCATGAAAAAAGTGGGCCGGATTTGGGCATGAAACTCCCGGGCTGAAACAGGGACCCACTCCGGCCCTGGGTTAACTCGTTCAGAGGCGAACTCATTCAGAGTGAGAGTTTGAGATCAACTTATTCCAAGTGAGGATTTGAGATGAATGTATTTAGAGTGGGGGTTTGAGATGAACGTATTTAGAGTGGGGGTTTGAGATGAACGTGTTTAGAGTGGGGGTTTGAGATGAACTTATTTAGAGTGGGGGTTTGGTGTAAAATTGCACTCCACTGTAGAGACACTTACTGAGACACTTAATGGCTGTCTTTGCTATAACACAAACACAGCCATTTTATTTACATCCACACACACATCTAAAACTATATGTATCTTCTGAGTTTTAACTGGAATGCTGATGATTTATTTCCCTTCCACAACATTGGCATTAAAAATAAATATTGGATGTTCCCCAAACTATAGCAAAATACCACTCTGAATAGTCTTTTAACCACTCTTTTGACTTTTACACTTGATATGTGCAACAAATATATCATGAATATGACATGAGCTTTACATTGTTTAGATCATGTTTTTTTTTTTTTAGTTACTTTTAACATATTTTATCTCTTCTATAAAACCAACAAGTTCAGTTCAGGGAAAGATTTAGTAATGAGCTGACACAACCTCGGGTTTTTAATCTAACTAAGCAGGATCTGGTAAAACTGTGTTTTAAGGACTTGTGTACAAGTAGTTTGTACTTGTACAGGTCTCATCAGTGTAAAATGGGGAAAAATTAAGACACAAAATTCATTTTCATAATTGAAATAGGCACACGCTGGTTATACTATGATTTGCACATATGGTGATATGGTGAAAATCATGTAATTTGTGACCCCGTGTCGTCAATCAGTCATGTAGTGTGAAAGTCACAACAACTGAAAGACTCAAAAAGTCGTGTAGTGTGAACCAGGCATGAAATAGCATTCGGTTTGTGTTCTCTTAACGTATCGCTCACACTTGCACTGTTTATTTACATTATTTACATAGATAATTATAATTTCCAACATAAATGAAGAAATGTATATAAATAAATAAAATAAATGTATATAAACGTATAATTTATGAATATAAAATAATAGTAATTTTTTTAACCTCAAAGTAGAACAACAAATATCAGCACAAGAAGTCTGAAACATTTCTGTCCATATAAACAGTATATGACATCTATAGCATGTGTTTGAAAAAAATGGACTGTTCTGAATTTATATGCCCTGTCATGAGGCTAACTAAACCCACCGTGTACTGTAGCCTATTTAGCTTTCACTGGCCGTTGGTACCTGCTTTAAAATGCTACTATATGCAGGCACTCTGAAAGTGAATAAAATGATATAGGTGTGCGTTCTGTGACATATACTCACAACTCAGTAATCAAACAAAATATCTATGTATATATCTATCAAAACTCTGCTATAGAATGAAATGTTTGAAAGGAGCTTCGACTACATAAAATAATTATGATACGTTTACCATTTTAGTTTTTGCTTGTTCTTCCCTGTATTACAACAGTTAGTAGTAGCATTGGATTTGTAATAGTTTTGGATCTGTTGGTCTGTTATGCCTTAAGATGATGTTTTGTCTGTATTCCACCCTTTATATATAAATACTTATGAAAAATGCACATATGAAGAGGTAAGCTAGTTCAATGAAGACTATCAAGATCTAAAGAGGCATGCCATGTGCCATGTAGGGCTGCATCTAATGATTAATTTCTTAATCGATTAATCTAACGATTCGCTTTTTGAGTGCTGGAATGTAAGTGTTTTAGGAATTCAAATTTTGATATTTTTTATGAATTTGTAAGCAATAGATTTTATATATATATATATATATATATATATATATATATATATATATATATATATATATATATATATATATATATATATATAAAATCTATTGCTTACAAATTCATAAAAAATATATATATATATATAAGCACGGCTATTCTAGACTTAATGTATTAAAGGGTACCTTAAACGCACCTATAAATGATTAAAAAGACTAAAAGATTATGCTCTGACTGGACCTCATGGACAAGAAATCAGACAGTTTGTGTACTATATTTCTTGCAGAGAGCTATTTGAGAAGCAGCTTTGTGTGTTTTAAAGCTCCTGCAGTATCGAGAAAAGCTTTAGGTATCTACACTGGACGCTTAAAAACAATTAGCAATGCGACTTTTCAAGTAGCAGTTGTACTGTTGTGATCATCTCCACTGTGCAGAGCTGAAAGAGCACCACACTGTTGTGTTTCTGTGTGAAACACTCCCACAACTTTAGATGTACATGAGCGATTGTTTGTAGCTGCAGCTTGCACTCCGGATAAATCCATATTTTCAGTAGACACAACCATCATCGTCACATGTTAAGCTAATCGATGTAATTTCATAATTAAATACATCGACACGTCATCCCAGCCCTAATGCCATGCTATTACTCTGCTAATTTATGCAGAGGCCAGTCATTTGATAAAGCACTATATGACTTCAGTTGAATCCAGTTTATGCCGTGCAGTTGATGACTACTGGTTCAGCATACAACGACTCACACTTTTTTGTTCTTCTAATATGAATCCAATTATGTTTGCAGGGAATGCGCTACAAGCCGGAAGAACGTGTCAGATGAATTCATTGAAATTTTAGCAGGTCATAAGCGTATGCAGATGTGTCATGTTTCAGTGAGAGCTGTTTCTGAGGGAGAAATAATTAGCATGATGGCTTGCTTTGAGTAAGTTTGTGCGATCCGACTGCCTCTTTAACTCCCAATGTCATTAAAGTTGAGTCACAGCAAAATCATTATTCACTGCTAAAATTTTAATTGCAGAACAGTGTCCGGGCTGAGACGGAGGACACAATTATCCAAAGTGGGGAGTTCTCTTGTTAGTTTTATCTCCTGGACAAGCAGCGCACACTGACCAAAGCGCACTCGAATTCGGCACCAGCCTGCACTAATTACCATGACCCAATGCATGGTAACTCATTTTATCAGCTACTCTTCAAGTCTCAAAAAAGGATGTGGTTTTACAATGATATCCACATCCATCCCTTACAAAAAAGAAGATTATTCAGGTGTACCATTAGTTTACTTCTTTTAAACTAAAAGGAAGTGAGTATGCTTTCAGTTTACTTTTTATGTACTTCTCAGTGATATACTAAACACAGTTATACTTAAGTATGCTTGGGTTACATTGATAAGTATAGAACAGACTAAGTATATTTGGCCTTTACTTGTACTTAATCTTTAGAAGTAAGTATTTTTGCTCTGCACAAAAATTTAAAATTTAATTTATAAAGATTTATAAAGATACAAATATGTTTCTAAATCTGAGTGTGTCTTGTTTATTTTACGTGTGTCCACTGGTGAATAAGTAAACATTGTTAAGTTCTATTTAAGTAGAAAAAAACCCTTAAACTTAGTCATATACTTTAAAGTACAACAATAATATAAGCAGTAAATTATAAGTATTATGTTAAGTTCACTTAAATAAAACACTTAAGTTTACTTTTAGTGTTTAGCTGTAAACTAGTTGTATACTTGGTTTACTACTCTTACACTTAAAGTGTACTTAAAAGTATACTTTTAAAACTAGAAAGTGGGCCAATTTAGTCCCAAGAAGTATTAAAATAGTACATATACAAGTGTACTACTAGTACAATGACGATAGTATAGTAACTGCATAAAGTATACTTAATAAAATTAACTTTAAGTATACTTATTTTCTGTAAGGGATAACAGCTCCGGAACTGTCTTTAGAGGAAATACTGCTCGAACCAGACACACTGCAGTGTTCCATTAACAAATCGAATTGTAAGATGCCAGTAGCCAATCAGATAACAACAATCACCATGTACCAGAGTGCAGGATTCTTATCAGCTAGTAAGACTGCAGGATTTAACCGGTCAGTCAAAGTGCAGGATTCAACTAGTCAGAGTGCCGTGTGCAATGGTTTGATATACATGTGCCCCAGGTTTGCCTCTGTATAGACCTCTGTGTAGACATTTTCATGTGTGTGTATTTTCACCCACACAAACAGATGCTGATAGACGCGCACACAGCAAATTCTATTCTTTAGTAGAGAATTTCAGCTGTAAAGTGCAGCCACTGCATTTTATAAAGGTAAACATCAGTAAACACCTGCCAGGTTCAACATGTCTTCAAATAATTTGGATAAAGCAGAAAGTGTAAGCAAGTTTTGGAAAAATCCAACTGAAAAAAAGTCCCCTTGTTTAGCAGTAAGTGGTTGTAGGTTTCTCTGCCCTTCTTTCCAGTTTGCAGCGGTGCTTGTGTTATTCTGTGCGGCTCTCTCGCATGTACACATAAATACATGTGCAATGGACGAACATGCGGGCAGAATGAATGGGAGGTTGGTGGACAGGAAGGTAAGCCATTCAGTCATTCCGTTCGGCTCAAGTGAAATGATTGGATGGGGTTTTTACAGTCCTGCGGCGTTACAGACAGCTTTTTTTTATAGTGTGAGAGCTTTTGTGTTGTGCTGACTGCTATCAGAGATTATTTGGAGAAATAACTCCATCTTTATATGAAAGTGACCAAAAGATTTAATTGGTTATTTATTTGGTTGGTTATTTACATTTTAATTATTTTCAAGTTCCATTCATCCATCCATCCTTTATCTTCTGCTTTATCCTGCTAGTTGGGGTCACGGGGAGGCTGGAGCCAATCCCAGCGTAATCGAGGTACATCATGGACAGGTCGCTAGTTACATACTGGTGTCTCAACTTCATGTTAGAATCTTTCTGTTACACCTTAAATGGTGAAGCACTTACATTCTGGTACCTCAGTGTATTCGTCCAGCTTCACATTAGAATCTTTCTCTTCCACCTTAAATGGTGAAGCACTTACGTTCTGGTGCCTCAGTGTACACATCCAGCTTCATGTTAGAATCTTTCTGTTCCACCTTAAATGGTGAAGCACTTATGTTCTGGTGCCTCAGTGTACCCATCCAGCTTCACGTTAGAATCTTTCTGTTACACCTTAAATGGTGAAGCACTTACGTTCTGGTGCCTCAGTGTACCCATCCAGCTTCATGTTAGAATCTTTCTGTTCCACCTTAAATAGTGCAGCAGTCACATTCTCCCGCCTGAGGCGTCTTCTGCACAATTAAAGGTGGGGTGAGAAAATTCAAACAAGATGTTCTTAAACCAGGAGCCTTGAAGTCTTTCTGACCACATGGGTCAGTACAGCGCAGCCCTGGCAATGAAACTTTTCAGATCAATACTAAGTGTCCATGGCAAAAATACAGACGAGGGAAAAGCTAAGCAGTTCAAATTAATTCTGCATTTTTATATATTAAGCACTCGCCAAAACCAAAGTAATATATTAACCCTTTTATGCACAAGCTAAGCAAACCCTTTCTATTGCACAACATGGCTCAAACTTGACCTGTATTGTTATTTTGTGTATTGCTGAGTATCTCTTTGGTATATCTAGTGAAATCAATTTATTTCATTATTTAATTTTTCAGGTATTCAATAAAAATTTAGATTTTGATTAACTTTATCATTATCATTATTTTAATTAACCCTAACCCTATCCTAACCTAACCTAACCTAACCATAACCCTTATTTGCTTCATGAAGAAAAATAGTTTTAGTTGACTGCAAATGTTTACAAATGTCAATAATTCCTCTCAAATTTCATAGTGAACACATAAGTGTCACGCCTGCCAGTCCACGTGCTTTTGTTTACGCCCTGTCCATGTGGTTCTGTTTGATCATGTGCTCCTAGTGTCTCTGCCTCCCACCTGGCACGTATTTGTAACCCCTCCTGTTTCCAGGTGTCTCCTATGTCATGTCTTGTTATATACCCTGTTTTTTCAGCCTGTCCTTGTCGTTCATTGTGTTGATGTTACTGTGTAGTGTGGTGTATCGGTCTGTGTAGTTACCCATTTGTTTTCGTCTTTCGTCAAATCTTTGTTTGACCAAAAGTTCACGAATGTGTCAGCTGCTGCCTTTCCTTGCTTCTGCTCCAGCTGCACCGTGACAATAAGGGTTGATTTTGATCCATGGTAGAAGGGCAGTAATAAAATTTTCTTATTAAAAACAAAATAAAAACTAAAATGAAGATATGTGATGATCAAAAACAAGCACATTGGGCAATCCAATGATGAAATTAATTTATTGCAAAGATACAGAAAATAAGCAGTGTCGCCTCACAGCAAGACAATCCCGGTCTGAGCCGTTCTGTGTGGAGTGTGTATGTTCTCCCTGTGCTTGAGTGGGTTTCCTCCAGGTACTCTGGTTTCATCTCACAGTCCAAACACATGCATGTTAGGTTGATCGGTCACTCTAAACTGCCTGTAGGTGTGAGTGTGTGCATGAGTCTGTGTTGGCCATGTGATGGACCTGTCCATGGTGTACCCCACCTTCGCCCAGTGATGCTGGGATTGGCTCCAGCACCCCCGTGACCCTGACTAAAGGGATAAAGTGGTAGATAATGGATGAATGGATGTCTGTAGAAAATAAAATCTCAGTCGGGTCACTTTTGACCCAGGTTGTGCATCAAGAGTTAACCGATATGTAATTTCTAGAATGTTCTTGGTGTTAATCACTGCAGGATCAACAATAATGTTAACAGTTATTATTTATTTGTTAGTTGAATGTCTGCAAGATGGACTTAATCTAGTCAACACATGAATAATGTGAGAGTAAAATAAGAGCGTAAGTACTGGGGTCAGGTCGTCCCATGAAAGAGAGGGGTGGGGTGAGTAGTGGTTCATTAATACTCAATGAAACAGCCACTTAAACAGGGGTAGAAAAAAGGGGTATGACACTTTGTTTACAGTCAATAAAAAATAACTAAGGTATCTTGTTACTCAAGGAAAAAGAATTTAAGTCTAAATTCCAGGAACTTTCAGTCTGAAATGTGTTTTCAACTTCCAACCAATTGAGTAGAATGATCCATAAAACATTCAGACTTATTAGCTGTTGTTTTAACTACTTTGATACGACAGAGTCTATATATCTGAATGTTGAAAACAATGTCTTATGCATAAGGATTCTCTGTCTTTCTCTCCCCTCTCTCTCTCTTTCTGTGTGTGTGTGTGTATTTGTAGAGTGCAACGATGTAAGAAGCTCTATCCCAGGAGGAAAACAACTCTCGCTGTGTCAAACACCGCTGCCTAATGCAAAGAAGCAGCCACATGCTCAACACCACCCAAACAGCCCTTACCCTTACCCTTTCTAGCTAATGGAAATTTAACATGATCTTATTACTGCGTAATGGGCCTATTGTATTTTTAATAAGAAGAACATTTCTGAACCACAGAGGAACCACTGGCCAGACACGCAGTTTGACGTCGTTCTATCCGAGAGGGGCTTACATAGAATGTTTTTAACCTTGTGAAGTGTCCATAGTTTTTTGGCTTTATTTTAGGTGGAGGGACTTTGGATCTAGGCATAGTGGCGCGACTTCTCCAGCGACTTACAGCACATCAACATTCATCACAGCTGGTTTATTTGTGCTGACATTGCTGTGAAATGAGAACATGAACAGTATATGGTGTGAATGGAATTATTCAAAACTCGTTTCTGGCAATGTTTTAGCAGATGGATCAATCTACTTTATCTTCCATCTGCAAGAAGTAGTCTGTATATATAAGGGGGAACAGCTTTTTACTACAAAGCCCCCAAACTCTCCCCCTTTAGATAAAGGTAGGAGATCCAGGGGTTCATGGACACAGAGGCTTATGGTGAACTGAGATGCTGGTGCTGTTATCCAACCAACCATTTTCACATGATCACAAAGGTTTGTTGATGGTGGACTTGGGGGGGGGGGGGGGGGTTCTTAGCAAACCAGAACTAACTTTGCCTCTTTACTCCTCCTGAGATAATGACCGTCCTCCCGTCACCAACCAGTTCTCCTCTTCATCTGTGCCATCTGCTACACCCTCAACTGCATCTCTGTGTTATCCAGATTAACCAGCATTAAGATATGATGGGGCTGTTTCAGCTCGCTCCCATTTTCCATAAAGACTGAGTTAGAGACTGCCTCTACCTGTGCGGTTTCTAAAGCTTCTACCATCCAGACTTCAAACAGATTCTCTTAGATCTGTTTTTGAATTAACAAACTGTAAATCCTGTTTGACCAGAGGAGAATGGGTCTCCTCTTGTGAGTTCTGGCTACTCTCAAGATTTCTTCCTCTAGTCTTGAGGGAGTTTTTCTTGCTTGCTCACAGGGGGAAGGATACATGCTGTGACTTCACGTTTTTATGTTTTCAAACTTCTGTAAAGCTACTTTGTGACAACATTGTTGTAAAAAGCACTATACAAATCAACTTGACAATAAATACACATTAATACCCCATCCTTCCTCTAACCTCTAGATGCTAACAATAAAGTGCTAACTTTGGCGGAAGAAACTATTCCATATTGAAACAATGTCTGGAACCTTTTTATGTCCCTTTTACTTTTCATTGCATAACAGCATTTACAAACACTTGAGGCAATCTGTGATCTTATTCTCTTCTTCAGTTGCTTTATTATCTAATATGTTCTATTGCTTCTTATTGCTCCAACACAGCAGTTAATGACAAGCATATAAAGACTGTTTCACCCCTAAGCAGTCTAAGTATAGCTCAGGTAATGCTCTTCTTTGCATTGAAGTTTTGCATGTACCACTTCTGCTCTGTCATCTGTGCTCAGATCCTGGCAGACGTTTGTCCCTTTGAGGAATTGCAGTGGAGATGAGGAAGTGAAGAAAGCTTCTGTCAGCATGGTTTATGCATAGACCTTTTTCACAAGGTGGCTCATCCACTTCCTTCTCAACTCGAGCGAAGCATCCCTCAGCTACAAAGCAGCATCTGTAGCTACCCAAAACATTTTTATCACTAACTTACTTATTGTGAGTTAGCTCTATGGTAATCAGGTTTTTTATTCCCACACCATATGTATGTGAAGTTACAGTCAAATGCAAATATTTGGGCAGTCTGGTGAAATCAAATGTTGAGTTTCTGAGTAAAAATAAGTGAACATCCTCTACAAAGAAAACACTTTTACACATTTTATACATTTTCTGCACAGTTTTATTTGTTGAATTCAACATATTAGAGCAAATACAAGAGGTGGCTTATTGTATAACTTCTGTTTAATATTTGCTAATATTTGTTTTCAACATATGTCAGCTTAAAAAGGTTAAGGAAAATGTGGAATTTGGGGCTCTAGTGTTATTTCTTAATTTGATTTCAATTTTAATGCTTTTTTAAATGATGCCATAGACTCATAAACAGTTATAGTGTTTTAAAGTTGCCACCAGCTAGACTGAATATGCAAGGAGGATGACTAACATCTTGAAATGCATGATTAACTGCCATTCATAATATCTTCAATAGATGAAAGGCCGAAAAACAATACAGGCCTGGCAGTGGAGAAGGCCTAAATATTCCTGTAAAATAAAAAAAGAACACAGGTTTGTAATGTATGTATTAGATATAGTCATTGTATGTAATGTATTAAGAGGGATATCACTATGCTCATTTTCAGTGTTGATAATTTTATTTTTGAGATCTACAATAATAGATTAACATGCTTATTTTTTTTACAAAACCATCTGTTTTTCCCCTTGTTCTGCCATGCTGTGATTGGTCAGCTCATCCACACTGTTCTGATCAGTCAACCAGTTGTGCCCCTACACACTTCCCAGTAGCTGCTGTGCATTCTGTAAGAATGTGTCAAGCTTGTTGGTAGGCAGGCAATAAGGATTGTGTTATGAGATGATGTCATCTTGTAACAGACAAAGAGCTGGAATTCCACAGATGTATTTCTAGCTAGCTAGCTGAGAAAAGTGGAGCTTGATAGATCCCCTTTAAAGCTTACTAGCGCATTTTTTCATACTATACATCTGCATTCCCCCTCTGTCTAAAACCCTCTGTTAGCACCTAGTGTGTTCTGATTAGTCAGCTTACTTCTCTGTTTTGATTGGTCAACTGCCAGAGCGACATCCGTCCTCTCCCTCACTACCATGGCTGTTCTAACAATGACATCAGTTTGGCCGTATCCTGAAAGTCAGAGTCCGATCCTAAGAAGTCTGGTAGCACAAGTTGGTAGACCTAATACATCTTCACAAACTAAACTGGAGTAGGATGTTTCAAAGTATTCACTTTTTTACTTAGCTCACTGTGTGTTGTGAGATTGTGTCAAGCTCATTGGCAGGCAGGACTGTATTACAAGATGACATCACCTTGTAACAGAGAAAGAGCCTGGAATTCCAATGAGATGTTGGTTTCTGTAAGAGAGAGTTTTTCCCTCTGGTGTGTATTTTCATCTTTTTTACATGCACAAGAAGTTAAATAACACATCAAAGGAAAGTATAAGCCAAAAAATTATAGATCATTATGAAAGAGTTGTAGTATTTCTCTTATTTTGTTGTTACATTTTAGTTGAAAACACCCAATGGGAAATTATGCAGACAGGATTTCTTCTCCCTATAATATACTGATACAAGCAAGAGATCTCATTAATTTCATTGATTTGGACATCAGTAGCTAACCTATAGGCTAATCATATTAGATTAACCACTAACATAATTAGTATGCAACAGTGGAACCGACCACTCATGTTTTGTCTTACAGGTGGGACCAATGTAATAAAAAAAACAGGTCTTCCTAGAATCATAAGTGTCTGTGAATGAGTGGCTGTGTGACTAATGCATTTCAGTAAGAAATAAAGGGAAAATATCATCAGCTCTGTGTCAAGGCTCTGAAAAGATCAATATAAAACTGCTATGAGATGCTACTTGGATCCCATAGTGGTGTTAACATAGATTAAAATTCTCATAGTACATCTGCATGACTTCAGAGTTTTAAAGTCCACAGTTATGTGATGAAAGTCAAGTGGAGGGTGATTTATCGCAAATAAAGTCATGAATAAAACCACAGGAGAAGGGAATGCTTTGCAACAAGCGACTTTAAAAATCTAATTTTAAAGGTCTGGCTAAAGTCAAGGTAAGCAGTAGAGCATGACAGGCCCTTTTTGGCAAGCACAAGATTGTATTGTTAGCCATCAGGGAACTGGAAGCACTAAAAATCTTGTGAGTCTGTATCTGACTTAGGCGCGCCCTAGGCTGCCCTGCCAATGCACTCACCCTTGGTAGAGGTCCAGAACCAGACAAATTTAGAGAGTACAAATACAACTGACTTCAAACTGTACAGGACTATGTCCCATCTCTAACAACACATGACTTTTTGTTGTAGTCTTCAGGAAACTGGAGATAATGGATCTTCTCTTACCTGTCATAATCACATGATCAACGACTAGTCGACATCTAGCTTACAACATTATCGCATAGCAGTCTTCCACTACTGTCTTACAGTGTGGGTAGAAGCTTCTCTCAGTCATAACTAACCTGCTTTGCAAAGCTCCTTTCCGTTTTATAGAACAATTGACCAGAGGAACAGAGGAGTTCTTTGCTTTTCAAGCTTCACTTTTTGCTGGGGTGTGTAAGGTTAGGCTAAGTTAAGTGCATATAGTAGGCAACAAATCGACTAGTCCATGCAAACCCATTAGGCATGGCTTTTTCTTGTGTTTTGGCTGTGTTTTGACATTTATGGTCTGAAACGAAAGCCTTGATAGCTAGAGAGCTCTGACAGTCATGGTTCGCCACTGAAGCCTGGCACCATATATAAAAAAAGCACCTCAACATGTCAGCACTGCAGAGCCAGCTTCACATGGAAAGCTTTAACTGAGGCAAAAAAGTTAACCAGTCAAATAAACATGGGAGGTGACAAAAGGGGAAACACAAAGCTCTATTCAAATAATACAATTATATCAATCTGACAAAACACAGTTTTGTTTGCTAATTCATCCTTATAACAACTATAATGCTATAATGGCTATAATTTATTATAATAATTTATCTCTATAGCAACTGAACTCACTTGATGGATTGATTCAAAGGCATTGCACACTCTCGCAGTTAGTCTCCAGCAGGTCCTGGACATCGAACAGTCTCGAATAATCTTGACAGAGTCACTTTCACCCAGTTCCACGACCTCAGGTTGCGCCACTGTGTCTCTCAGGGTAGCTTGGGAATGGGTATAAGCAAAGCTTTATCTGAGTCACAACAACATTCTCATAGACCATAGTCATCCTCCAAGCAGCACAGGGTCAGGAAAGCAACACAACATAAACAAAAAATAGGGATAATTTAAAATAAGGAATTAATGCATGTGCACTAATATAATGAGGATAATCTAAAACTATAGATAGGATAGATAATTGCACACAGTATATATCACAGTATATATATGTAAGAATCAAAGCATTACAATCTCATTCCCTTTAAACAATACCAACACGCTAGTACAACAGAAGTACCAATGTTATTCACATGCAGTGGAATCAAAATCCAGACATCATAGGGTTTCACAGTAAAGTGTAGTAGAAATAAACTGTGACTGCTCTCATCTTCCCCATCTTCTTTTCCATGGGACCTGGACTGACACCAGTAAAGATAGGCATTGTAATTGAGCCAACTTGTGAAAAAATCAATCCAGCTTGTTTGAAGTCTCAACCAAGAGTCTAATCAACTTCTCTCTCTCTCTCTCTCTCTCTCTCTCTCTGCTAGGAGTGCTTTCATCATAGCCATAGTTAATACAGAATATTGGCACTTGAGAAAGAAAATCATGGTTTCCAACCTAAATATATGTTCTAATTGGCTGGCTTGGAAACAACATGTCAAAACGGACACAGGCAGGAAAACAAAATAAACCTGAAAGTTTCTTACTCAATATAAAACTTTTAAAACTCAGTTTGAGATGATCTGTTGCAACTGTCCAAAAGCTAATAGAATTACACAGCAGGGCTGTGGCTTACAAGTTGCTGTTGGGGTTGTGATGCTAGTTAAGGTGGAATTGCCCCTGCCTTCGCTTTGCAAGGACTTAACATTGTACGAAGTTTGATAAACTGTCTGGAGTCAAATGTGGAGAGCAAACTAACAGCTTTTAATTAAAATTGTCTTAAAGATGTGGGCACTAAAATATGCCTTTTAGTTCGTCAAAGATTTCTCTTCCACCTTAAGCCGTGTAGCCTTTGGGATGGAACAACACATTTGATAAGGACGTCGGTAATTAGGAAGCCAGCTTCAGTCTCATTTAAAGATAAACATCAACCATTCCTATTTAGTTCCTTGAAAATGGTATAAAAAAAAGTGTCGCCATCTACTTCACAGTCTGGATAGTACATTTCTGCCAGCTGTACAAAGCTGATGTGTAGCGTCATCCATGCTTCATCACCAGATGATTGGAAACGGCATAAAAGTGTTAGCTGCACAGATAATCTGCCATTGCTTTTGATCTGTTGTCATTGTCTGGTGGGCTAAAACATTTTAGGTGGAGTCAGAACTGTTACATACAAGTCTAAGATTTTGGAAATGTATTGTTCTCTGCCCTCTTCTACAAACCCAGAAGACATTGGTCTTTGAGGTTCCAGTATGCCAGTTCTATGTACCAAGCATAATGATATAAATACAGTCTTCTATATTATGGAGAATGTTGCCACATAAATAATATTTTAGCATAGTTGGTCTATAACACTGCCTGTTTATGCCAAGCCCATTTCAATCATTTCTAATTGCTCATGCTACAAATCTTAATGGAGGTTCAATATAACACTCAGTTTAAGCAATAAATGTTACTAAAAGGTAACATTAAAAGGTTGACCAAGCCAAACATTTGTCACTAAAACATTTTAAGGGTTAACTGAAACATATTTCTCAGTTGCTTTTACTATTATTGCATTTACATCCACACCTACATTGGGTAAATATGGCCATGCTGCCACTACATCTCAAATTCCTTTCAGAAAATGTCAGTAGTAAGTTTCTTGATATAAATGGCATGGATGAATGGGTTTTTTCTTGTTCCTTTTTTTTGAGAGCTCAAAAGAAAAAAAAATATCATACCATCTCTTGGACCTCTTGGTCAAGAGGCCCATGCCACAAAAACGGTGTCGATTATTGTGCACACTGTTGCACCTTCCCAGCACGTAGGCTCTGCCTCTTAAGCACTGGAGCTGCTAAAAGCAGGCCCTGAACTCTGGAGAGCCTTGGTCTTTCTGCATGCTCAGTGCGAGAGCACATGTTGTCACTGTGCCAGAAAAATTACAGATGTGTTGGAGAAGGGTGAGTCATGGTTGGGTGTTGCGAAATGAACCTGTCCTTTACAGTGGCTGACATGCCTTGGATGTTTTGAAAACCAGGCTCTAGAGAGAAGTACTGCTGCTATTTATAAGCATGCTGCTGAGGACTGGCCTTCCACTCTGTCGTAAAGGTCAGGCTCATTAAACATGCCCTTCATGTAAAGGAATTGCAGAACCGAACCTAACTGCTAGAGAAGGGCATCTTTTGACATGGCATATGTATCCTACATGAATGTGTAGCATATTGCGTTGTGGAGTTTCTATGAATATGCATGAAGGTCTCGTTAATTGTTTATTGTTTTGAACTATATCAGGCAGGGCGTCTCGCTGAATATTCTGTGGCACATCTTTGAAGTGGAAATGTTAGTAAGTTATGTGGTTTCAAAAAGGAAGCAACAAGGTAACACCAGATGCCATACGATACTTTATGAAACCCATATGCACAGGAAATATATTTACACATCAACACAACACATATGTGTTGAGGTTGTGTATATTTCCATATACGTTTCACGTATAGGTAAATATAAAAAAATCCACTCTACACTCTACACATATCATCGCAGTCCAAAGAAAAACAAAGATCTCTAAAAAAAAATTACAGGAGAGGCCAAAACCATCTGCGCTTTCAATGTAAGTCTATGGAACCAGAATATTTTCCAACCTATTTTGAAGCATTTCTATTCATCCATTCATTATGAAATGTTCCCACAATATAAACAGCAGCAGCTGGACTCAAATGATGTAGAAAAATAAAAACAGACCCCGACCACAACTGCAGTGTTTGTTTTCCTGCACTCATCTGTTTTTTTCCATCCCTCTTTTTCCCCCATAGAGTCCTATTCATTTACAAGTGCACCCAAACATTATGGTTTCGTTAAACCTCCAGCAACCAAACTGCATGTACCCACTCAGGGCAGGTCCCCAAACACACTGACCTGCACTCCTCTACTTGTCGTTTATTCATCCCACTGTTTCCAGCATTAGATAAGCTGTGCAACCACCCTCTACCATCCTGCAAACACTTTTCTAGTTACATTCTGAATTTCTACTGTAATACCTGCTAAGGGATATCACTGATCTTCAGAACATACATTTATTTATTTAAAGTGAAAATCACCTATAATCAAACCTATTCATTTGATTATATATAATAATAGATCATTATTGAATAATAATAATGCTGATAATAATAATAAGAAGAATAGTGTTATACAGATAATGTAATTTTTGTATTATACTATATATGGTTTATGTGTGTCTCGTCGTTAGCAGTCTCTCTCCTGCATGCAGATGCAAACAAGCTGAGATTTTCCATTTTGTTGTCACTGCATATATACAATATGTTGTCTTGTGTTACTCAGCAAATCAATGTTCATTCCTAATAAGAAAGCAATCATGTTATTAATTTAACTGTTTGTTTAGTGTGATCAACGTGGCAAAGTTGAGATTTTATGAAATGTGTTATTTTTAATCTGAGCAAACAGTGAACAGTCATGCTGATATGGTGAACATGCAGCTTCCCATAGTTCCAGTGTTGTTCCACGCTGTGAGCTTGCAATGAGAAATTTGGGCTTATTGTGGGTGAGGATGTGAGGACGAAGTCATATTAGGGTGTGAAGTTTCTAAACCAATTCAACGCCTCATCAACACTGCCTGGCAAACAGCAAGCTTGTCATTAGCTCTTGTGTGTACCATCAGTTTGCGTGGCTGGAGAGAACCCCCAAAAACTGTGTGTAGTGTTTTTAGAGAGCACATTGCTTGTGGTACAACATTACCACTTGCAGGAGGTTAACTAATGACAGCATTTGGATTAGTACTTTGGATGGGCTTTTGGAAACATGGCGGCAGGATTTAGAGGGGAAGTAACTATTGTTTTGGTTAATTGCACTGCAATCTGGCACCCAATGTTTAACAATTCCTCCCAGACGTATATTCTCAATTCAAGATCACACCAGATTCCAGGACAAAAGGTATATTAGATTCTTTGTTTCTTCCTTTTGTGCGATTGTCATAGATGTGACATAAACAGACATTTTACACTACCTGCAGCTTTAAGGCTGCTAACACAGAGATCTAAATACTTATAGTTTGGACTTTAAATATGAAAAAAAGATATATTTTCAGTGCCAGTGATTTGACTGTGTTGAGCTAGTCACATTTAACTTAAAGTAGCAATATGTTAGGTATGTCAAAGACTTCTGTCAAAGACATCTATGTATCATGTTTCAGATATTGCTACAAAGTTAGCATGCTAAACAGCTAGCCTTGGCCTGTTCGTCCTGTAATACCACTATGTACCTCAGGAGGTGATAGTGAGTGATAAAAGGTTGAGTTAAATCAGCCCAACATAAGAGGATGAGGAAGTAGCCCTAATGCGTTTTTTCTGTATTGGTAAATAAACAACTGCCAATGCCAACGTTGAGAAGGAGGGACAGTGCATTTCTTACAATAGTAGTGGACACCACAACTTTCTGGTAATATGTTGCCCCCTATTGTTTGGAGTATGAATTTTACAGGCTGCTTTCCCTGAAACATGAGTGCATGGCTATATACACAAGTCTACCACTTATCTTGAGCAGCATGCCACCACAATCATGTTCCTCATGTTTCTTTACACTCCCAACACGCTTTTCACTTGCTTTCATTGAAGTCGAAAATGAAACTATTGATTCTTCTTCTTTAAAACCAGTGCGAACAGGAGAGAGAATGCTGTGGGAAAGGAGCAGGTTACTGCATGTGGGTTACAGCATTATGAAATCATATTTTGTAGCTTTTTATTACTCACTTGTCACAAAACGTTTGTACATTATAACAGGCAGCTGACATTTTTCAAAATATGCAAATACAGAAAAACAAACAAAACATAGGATTTTAGATCTCATGAGATGTGTGGCAGCATTATCTACACATTAATCAATATCAGCAGATACACAACTCTCAAACTGGATCCCCCCAAAAACCATGAACAGGATGTGACACAACTGCACATAACTTGGATGAATGAAATGACCCCGGAAACTGACCATTATAGAAATTTGAAATATCTGTTGTGAATGAACTTTGTAATTAAATCACTCAGTCACAATGAGCTTGCAAGCAATTTAATTTAAATAATCTCCCCAAATCCTCTTAATTCACTCCATGTCCAATCGTATGAACTCGGGTAGACAGAACTACAGACATTGTTTCAGGCAGTACTCATCTCTGCACAGATGTTTGCACACAACCTCACAACCACCCAACCACACAAAATCTCCTCCTGAAAATGTGGCTCCACTTTTGCTGCCATCAATAACAGACACGTGCCTCAGCGGAAGAACTGAGGATACAATTTTTCTTTCTGAGTTCCTCATCATCATTTATTCGGGAACGTTCCAGTTGCCTGATCTTTACCTGCCTCAGCTCGCTTCTACTGGAGGTGCAGTATATCATCGTGTCATTTCAATAAATAAATTAGTTCCAGCCAAATTATTCTCTAACCTAACCATATAAGAGCTTTTGTGCTCTGAAGGTGCTGTTATGTACATCACGGACGACGGAGAGAGGTGAGCCAAAGCTTAAAGTAATGAGAAGTTTGTAGTGCCCTTGAAACAGCCGGATGATTGTATTCTTCTTTGCTTACTAGGAATGTAAATGGATAAGTAATATTTAAAAATGTTTTGATATTTCAATGATTTTATTTTTAATATTTCAAAAGGATAATGAATTGTTCAAATAGAATAATGATGATAATACTGTGTTGTTTTGGCACTGAGCTTATTAAACCTGGAATGAAACAATGAGCATGAAGTTAAAATGTAGAATATTGATGTTATTTGTATCTATATGATATGAACCATAACTAATCTTCAATAAAATGTTCAAGCTTAAGACAGGGATGTGCATAGTGACTTAAGTCCCCGGTTAACCATAGCCTCTGCTATTTTCAGCCGGTGTGCAAAATGCCCCCTGGTATTGTGTAGAGGGTTGGGGTCCCATGTTGCCTTGCCAATCCACTGTTGGCTGGCTGCTCATTTGACATAGTGGCAGTTCAGTGGCAATGAAATATTTGATTTAACAATTCTCTTTCTTTGAATACTCTTTTCTAACTCTAATTAGAATCTTAAATGTCTCCTCTTTTACAACAGGCCCAACTGTATGAAATAATTAGCTGCAGCGCCACCCTGAGGCAGACCAGTGGCACTGAATGTCACATACCCAGGTGTGCCCGCTAACACTGCAGTGGTATATAATAGCGTATTTTGTAGCATATTTTATACTGAGATTTGCTGAAGACAGAGCATGACGGACCATGGCTTAATGACTGCGGATAAGCTCTGCAGATCAGAATTGGTCATACAGAAGCATGACAGAGCAGTGAACACAGACAAACATGCTATTGAAGGAAGAACTACATCACTGCATTCAGTCTTCTGACTCTCTTGGTTTAGCACAGGAAAAGATTTACAACAATTGGTGCCGTGAACCGGATTTGGAGTATCTCAGCAAGTTGGTGCCATGTTCTAGGATATGGTAAATCACAGCAACAAGGTGACTAAAATCAGAGTCTAGTGAATTTCGACTGATCAGACCTCCCGTTTGGCTGCAGTAAAATGAAAGTGAGATCTGTTATTCCCCTGTTGTGGGGGCTTATCTCTAGAACACTTGAGCTATTGAATAAAGAGCTGCATCTCTGCATTTGCTCTTCTGACTCTTTTCATTCAAGGCTGGAAACCATATGTATCAAGGACACAACTTGTTCAAGACTGAGAAGGCAGACGTAGTGTGGCTTTATTACTACCTAGGCTCTAGCTGATGTTGGCGAGGTCCTGAAACAGTGAAAATAAATTCCTCTGACAAAGTCCTCATCAATTACCAACACTCTACCTGTAGTTATCTGAAGGGGAAGCCTCTTTTACTCAAAAAACCTAAAGAGTACCCTTGTGCATCCCAATGCTCTCACCTTAAAGGGTCAGCCAATAGCTCTACATTTGTTTCAGCTATGTCTGGTTGCTTTGCTTTTCTGTCCATTTACCTCTACAGTTGAATGTCAAAATTGGTCGGAACGCACACCCCTAGTTTAGTTCTTGTTTGCAAACCCTTTAAATCACTGTCTGAAGAATAGACATTAGCAGATTTGATTGCTGGGTGTCTTCCCTGTGAATGATGTGCAGCAATTTTCATTTCCTGCTTGCTTCCTTGCGGCCTTTCCACCCTTAGTCTCATCTCCAGTAAGTGAAAGACATGCTTTGAGGTAAGGTGCTTGAGTTTGACAGTTAAGAACATTTGACCATAGTTGTTGATTGTTGTACTGTTAACTGGTTGTATATTTACTTGGGCCAATACAGCTCCATGGGGGGTGGGTGCAAGATTCAAGTAATTGGTGGCACCATGGCAGTGAGAATAGGGTTGGGCTTAAAGTGTAAATAGTTAACAAATGCGACCAGAACCACTATGTTTTTAACTTTATTACATAAACAGCTACACTTTAACAGTACAAATCACAAATAGCTTCATTTTCCATGAACAAATCCTTTTTAACTTAATGCTTGGCCAACCACAATAAAATGAAAGCGATTAAAAAACTGTTTAGCTTTAACTCTGATTTACTCCCTCATTTAGCTGCTTTTTATTTTGCGAAGTTCATCTGGGCTTTTAGGTCGCTAGCACCTTTATCTGATGCTGACAGGTATGCAGAGATGTCACTCAACCTCCATAAGTGGCGGGGCGAAAACAAAAATATATTCAGGAACAGAGTCAGTGTTTGTTTTGACCTGACTTGACCTGACTCGATGTTCAGTTCTTCCGTAAATGAATGTGGTTTAGTTGTTTGATGTGGACCTACATACAGGTAGGTCATAAAGTGATCTTAGTTAAGTGGTAGCGGTAAGGAATATTTTTACTGACATTTGGCGATTTCATATTAAAGGTAAAATATAAAGCATTAGTTTGTGTATTACAGTAAAACATTTGTACCAGATTAGTGACACATGCATGAGATGGATTTACTGTTTGAGGAAATGGAGATTGTGTTTGGTTCTTTCGCTGAAGTGGAGAATCCGACTGGTTCTGCCACTGTGTTTGGAAATGCACACCGACCAAGCCTGATATATGTCATGGCCTGCAGAAGGAGGTAATCTTGAAAACTGAGCCATGACATAAACAGGCTTTAGAAAGGTATGGGATAGGAGGATTCTTTAGTGATATAGGCTATTAGGACTAAAGTAGTGCTTCGCGTTCTTAGACATTTCATAACATGCCGTAAATATATATATATATATATATGTGTTTGTGTGTGTGTGTGTGTGTGTGTGTGTGTGTGTGTATAAGACTGGTAATTTCACCAAAATCACTATATTTCAACATATTTGATGATCCTAATTTTATCAATTTTGTTCTGAACTTTCCAAGTGCATGATAGAAATTATCAGGTCTGATGTTAGTTAACATTAAATTCAAGATGGACTCGAACAGTACAGACACGCATAGCAAGTAACCAAATTGGCATAAAAAAGAAAGGTCTTCCACAAATGGTATGTGATAGCCACACTCTTTACAGTGGTATGATTTCTTTTGACATTTCTATCTTCTACACATTTAGACATATACCCGGGCCTCATTTCTAGAGGTCATACATAAAAAGTCATAAATTACAACTACTTATTAAAGTACTCTCTATAGTTGTCCTGTAATTATATAAAGATGCCCGCCTCTTATTTTTACTCTGGACAAAAAAACTATTGAATGTTTGCTGTGACAAACTGACTGACTGTGTCAATTAATATAACTTTTTTTGACACTGGATTATATCGGTGCTTTTTTCAATTTATGATTATAGGAACTTGTTAAGAGAGTCATTTATAGTATTATATTTATAGTATTATATATTAAAACATAAAAATGAAAGAGTACTAAGCATTCTCAGACTTTAGTGTTTCATCAGTGAAGTATATTTACTGTCAAGTTCTCTGAACCATTTTCTTCAGCAATAATGTGACGTTGCAAACGTTTGTGTGGTTTCCTGCCGTCATTGGTTGACCACTGCTATAATAGCACCCAACAGTGTTTTTCAACACAAATATGTAACCGTAGCTTTAGACCTTCGGGGAAAACTCTCCCTATCATCATACTCCCCCAAAATACTAACATAGATTTTCAATAGAAAGTTTGCAGAAAATTGATTCATGGAGTATCAGCAGCTAGCCAGACCAGAGAAGTCATTAGACAATGTCTTCCAAGTTTGTTTTCCACTTAGTAAATTAGCAAAACATGTAATTTGAATTAAAGTATTTAAACTTGCATATGACCCTATCTATATATGAATATATGTGCAAAAGATGTTTTAACTTATGGTGCATCCATAACATTTAATTTAGCATCTTTAAGTTGTAAGAACTATTGCAAATATATCTCTGCTTATCAAAAGTCAACTTCCTAGTTCAAGGCTTAATCACTAATAACTAATATTTTATGAATAGTGCTCTTTTCTGTAATGACATTCATTTTATTTTAATGTTGAAAACAAGCTTGTAAATAAAACCTACACCTGCTGCTGCTTCTATAGTCATATGCAAAAACTTAAACACCTCTGGTCAAGTTACATGGTGTGTTGGTTTTCTAAGTAAAATGTTCACAAAGCCTCTAAAGAGAACAAACTTATATATGGTAATTATTTGTGCACAATTACTCTGTATTTTAATATACATAATAATGTATATAAATAAAAAAATATTATAATATATTTTCTCTGTGGAAGGTAACCTTCTGTTAACTTCTGTTAACAAAATGTAATTACTTGGACATAATTTCACTTTTGCATATGTTTATGCAACTGATAATCTATTGAGAAGGATTTAATTCTGAGAGGTTTTCTTGTCTTTAGAGTATACAGGCTTTGCGGCGCAGTGAACTCACAGACCAATCATGTGCATAGTAAAACCACCAAACGCACTCTTCAGCCAATCAGATCTGTGCAGATTTAGGAGCACAGGCGAGAAGCAGCAGTCAGAGAATAAAGCGAGTCAGACGGCGTGCTCTAAAAAAAAGAAAAGTTGACCAGGAATGGACGAGACCAAGGTGTTTATACAGCTCCAACGCAACATGTCTCCGCTTCATCCCGCTAGTCGGGGTTCATGGGGGTTCTGGAGCTAATCCCAGCATGATCAGGCCAAGGCGGGGTACACCATGGACAGGTCGCAAGTCCATCACATGGCCAACACACACCCACGCACACTCACACCTACCGGCAATTTAGAGTGAGCGATAAACCTAACATGCATGTGTTTTGACTGTGGGAGGAAACCGGAGTACCCAGAGGAAACCCACTCAAGGACAAGAACATGCAAACTCCACACACAGCGGCCCGGGTATCTCATATGTGTGTGAGAATGGTCCTAACACAATTTCAGCCCAGATTTAAAGTCCTGCTTGGACAACCAAGAGCTCACTTCTCTCACTGAACAAGAGAAAGTGTGGAGGAATTCAAGAGGAAGATAAACTGTTAAGATGTGAAATTCAGTTAAGAAGTCTAAACATTTCCTTTTTTATTATAAATAAGCTTTATGATGCACTTTTTTCAAAAGTATTTAAATGTAGCCCTTGTTTTTACTTAAAGTGAGAAAAGCATTTATTAAGTTCAGCATTTCAGTTCAGCATTTAAACAATAAATATACTGAAATATACTGAATAGTATGTGTGATGTGTTTGTCCTTCAGTAGCTGATACTAGGCCACTTCAGTATATTCAGTGTATTTTGGATTAATGTTTTAAAGGAAGAAATGATATTTTCCTCCCTTGTTTATTACTTTGCCACATATATGTAACATCTCCATTTGACAGCACAGCATACTGTGTTCAAAACAAACTGGTATGGCAGGAGATGTTTCTCTAACATCAGATAATTGAACACCGGAAGATGTTAGAAATGATGCTGTACTTTATTCATCTAATAAACATACGTATTTGAAGGTAAAGTCTGTATCAGGAGTTCTTCCAGCCATCAACAGAGCATCGTTACACAAGAAAATATGCTTCAACAGGATACACCACTGAATCATAACACACGTTAGAAATTATGACGGTCCGGACCAGCCTGAGGAAATCTCCTCTAGGTAGACCTTACTGAACTAATTAAATACCCCTGCTCTAGGGTATAGATGTGAATACCTCAGGATAAAAGCTTCTGTATTTCTTACCTTTATACCTATCACTTTTTTTCCAATCCAATTTGCTGGAATACAGTGCTATAAATTCATTGCCCAAATGCTGGGAATCATCATCAGTGTATCATAATAAACTGACAGGATCGACAGCTCATCGATACCCTCTGCAGTTAAATGAGGGATGCAGACCAAGGAAGACGAGGATTGACAGCGATTATTAAGACCAAACACAACTGAGTCATGGTAATGCACTTTGGTTCTATACTCACTTAAGCTCGACTCAACAACAAGAAACACTCAATCAGTACATGCAGTATGAAGTCTGTGAACTCTACTTTCTCAGATCTTCACTTCATGTACCCCTTAGAGGTCCTAGGTTATTTAGAAGTATTGAGTGTACTATTTAAGTGTAATTGCTTTATTTAATACATTTGTGGTTATGTAATAAATTACATTTATATTTATATTTAATTTATATTATTTACAGGAAAAGTACGGTAAAGAAAGAAGCTGTAAAGTTTGCATTGGCATGGCATGTGTTGTGTGTTACTGGTTTTCTTGTATTTATTACTATTGCAACTGCTAACAAAAACTGCAGGATGCATTTTAAAATTCATTGCAAAACTGGTAGTAAAATGTCCCAAGAATGAGCAGGAACTTAAGACTACACTATATGGCCAAAAAGTATTTAGACACTTTTAAATATTTGAATGCAGGTGTTTTAGCCACACCCGTTGCTAAGAGATGTAGAACTGTGATTGCTAATATTAGAAACATATTGGAAATGGAAAGACAAGTCCTTTAAATCACTCAATACTCAATTAAACTGCATAAAAATTATGCATTGGAGCTTCATAACATGGCAATCAGCTGCATACAAGTCTAGGATCACTATGTGAAATTCCAAGCATTGGCTGGAGTGATGTAAAGCATGCTGCCACTGGACTCTGGAGCACTGGAAACAAGTTCTTTGGAGCGCAGAGTCACGCTTTACTATCGGGGCAATGATGAACAAATCTGGGTTTAGTAGATGCCAGGAGAATGCTACCTAGTGGAATGCAACAGTAAATTATGGTGAAGGAGGGGTAATGATCTGGGGCTGCTTCATGAGACTGGGACTCTGAGCTCCAGTAATGGGTAATGTAAATACTACAGCATACAGAACATTTAAGAAAACAATATAATCTTCCAATAATTTAGCAATAACTAGTGGAAGACCCCCTTGCTCCAGCATGACCGTGCACTTGTATACATTGGTCCTTAAAGACATGATTTTGGAGGAAATCTAGTGGCCTGCACTGAGCCTCAACCTCTTTGAACACTGTGATGAAGTGGAGTGTCACTTGCAAGCAAGACCCTCTCATCCAACATCAGAACCTGAACTCACACATACTATTATGACAGAATAGCCACAAATCCCTATAAATACACTTCAAAAGTTTCTGAAGATTGAAGGCTGTTATTATTGCAAAGGCCAATTCCGTATTAACGTCCATGGTTTTTGAAGGCTATATCAAATAAGGTCATATAAGTGTAATGGTCACTTACTTTTGGTCTTTAACTTGTCATCTGTTTTTGACTGCAAACTCTGTGTACACCGGTTTCTGTTTTTTGCAGTTTTGGAGTAAAGGCATCATACAATAAGCCACTAGAAAGCCCAAATGATTCTATATATTCTTTCTAGGAAATGCTCGCAAAAAAATCCTAATGACCATAACAAATGATGCCGAAATGCACACTTAAGCAAAGCAATTACCACTCGGACTTCATTGACATATGCACTAAATGAGGGCCTTGCTGTATCTCGTTTGAAAGTGCTGACTGGCAGTTCTCAAAAGAGGAAAAAGGGAAATGTAATCTGACAGGGATAAAGAAGGGAACAGCAAATCAAAAGAGATGGAGATAAAAGCACCTCTGACTAGCCAGAACCCACTAACAAGCTGATGAGTCCCAGGCAAAGCCTTAGAGCATCACAGGAAAGTGTTAGTAAATAAGAGGCATCTAATTCTGTCCAGACAATTATTTTCCATTAACCACTGGAGCAAACCAATTTGTTATCCATACTAAAAACTGGTGAAGCCGATGAAACAGCTACAAGAATAAATTCAAATATGAGAGATACTCTCATTCTCTGCACACCATTGTTTTAAATCGTTGATTCCTTATAGATACCATCTTGTAGCTATATAGACTGAAATTTGTATCTAATGTGTGACTATAACTATAGGGTTAAAGACTATAGAGAATATAGAGCTCTCATTTGTCTATTGAAAATACAAGATTTCTCAGTACAAATTGTGGGGTGTTACATAGCAGCCTGGTATTGTAAGTCATGAATGAGCCTGAACCTTGGTCTAATCGTAAAATATACTAATGGGAGGACTTATCAGGTGCTAACAAAAGCCATTAGAGGCAGCATGAAGAGATCCAAGCGTCAACGAGAGCTGTCAGAAGTGGTATTGTATGCTGCACTGAGGAGAAAACAACAAAGAATCAAATCTGAGGGACTGAAATTAAGAATAACTGATTATTTCTGATTACTTATGTATGTAATAAATTTATAAATATGGCAGCTAAAAGCCATTTGGCATGTCATGAATTTTCATAGACCTTTGCATTCTTAATGAGTGTTAAGGGTTAGGGGTGCCAATATCAACACTTTCCAGGGCAGAACAATACACATACAAATATTTATTATTATTATTATTATTATTATTATTATTATTAGTTCTGTTGTTTTTGACTCCTGGCAATCAATAGTGAATATAGTGATTCCTGGCAAACACTGTGAATAACGTTGCTCCTCTTTCTAGTTAGGCCTTCGGGCTTCTGAATGGCCGGTTCATTATTCCACTGATTGTTTCCATCCATCTTGTTGGTGGTCGTCTGTACCTCGTTTACCTTCTACTCCTTCAAGTATAATAGACTTTTCCAAATCATTGGTTCTGCTCAGAATATGTCCAAAATAGGATAGCTTCAGTTAGGTCATCTGGGCTTTGAGTGAGAAGTGAGGCTTGATTTGGTTGTGGGTTCATTTGTTTGTTTATCTGTCCAGGGTACTCCCAAGAGCGTTCACCAAAACCGAGGCATCTATGTTTCTGGTCTCGCCTTATTGTCCAGTTCTGAGCTTTGTTTGCAGTTGAAGATTTTTTCAAGCTTCTTCATCCTTGCACTACCACGGGCCAATCTGTGTCGTATTTCTTGAGTGCTGGATCCTCTGCTGTTAATAATTGAACAGAGTAGGCAAAAGCTGTCCACCATTTCCACATCATCTCAATCAATGGAAAAGTTAGCAGTCCTTCCTATCATCATAACCTTCTTCATATAGAGTAGAAACCTATCTTTTCATTCTGTTCAATAACCTTCTTTATAAGGGCCTTTATAGAGTCCTTTCCACACTGAGATATACTATCTGCAAATGAAGGGTTATTTATGCTTATTCCAGCAATGCTTGATCATACTTCTCCAGTCCTTTTTTTTTCATATGTCCTGCTCACAGTTTGAAAAGGTATTGTGATGGCAGTAATTGTCTAGCTCTTTTGTTGATGTGCAGACAGTCTGTTTGTTCATTTTCTGTCCTGACCATGGCTTGTTGATCAGTGCAGAGATTCCTCATTAGGATAATGAGAAGCTCTGGTATTCACATTTCCCTGAAAACATTCCATAATTTCACATGCTCAACACAGCCTTGCTGTAGGTAATGGAAGCCACACTGACTTCCCTCTTGAATGCTTTTCCAATGATCCAGTGTACATATACAGCAATGATATCTCCTATTCTGCTGCCTTTCCTGAATCCTACTTGCACGCCAGTGTAAGACTGTGGTTTTTGTTGAATGATCTTAAGCACAATTTTACTGGAGTGTGAGGCAAAGGGAAACATTTTTGTCTCCTTTGGTATTGAGATATAAACTGACTGGCCATTGAACTGTTTTTCAGATTTGTTGACATCATTTTGTTTCTTCAACTCTATCTTCTTCAGAATCTTAAAAACACCATTGCAATGTTATCGATTTCTTTGGCTTTCTTCATCCTACGACCTGTCTGACTTCTCTGTAATCAACATCAACATCAAAAGTGTCTTGGTAATTGGCATATTTTTTGGTAGATATCTTCTGTTTATTCCTTTCTTCTTTTTTTGTTTGTTTCAGCCATTATGATATGTCCATTGACATCTCTTCGGGTACCAATTTATGACAGAAATTTATTGTTGGTCTCCCATATCTATTGAAAGACAATTCTTGTTTTCCATGTTTGTTACTCTTTTCAATATATTTACAATGCTGTTGTCGTATTGGCCCTTGTCCTTCCTGCCAGCTCTCTGGAATTCCTAGTTTAGTTCTTTTCGTCCTTCTTGATTTTGGCATTTCTTCTCTTTTTTGCAGTCTCCACTGTATTATCAGTCATCCACTTTGATTTCTTTCTCCTTTTCACTCTTCCCAAGGTTTTCTCTGATGCTTCTTTCATGACTTCTCTGAGGTCCGTAGCTCCTCAGGTTCTCTGCAAATTACACCCAGCATTGGAAATCGATTCCTGATGTTTTCTTTGAAGACCTAGGGTATGTTCTCCAGATCATACTTTGGAAGTCTGATGTTTTGAGTATTTTTTCTCAACTTCACTTGAAGCTTGCATGCTAGTAGTTTTAATCAGCACAAGGCCCTGACTTTGCAATTAATCTGGAGTTCTTCCATCTTTGGTTGTAAAGAACATAGTCTATTTGGGAGAACTCCATGTGGCGATCCATGAGGTCTACAAATGTAATTTTGCTTGTTGAAAAATGTATTAGTATTGAAAAAGTTATTGTTCTCTGATTGTTCTGTTCTCCTGCTTTATTTCTGTTTCCAAAGCCATTTCTTTCCTTTTCATTTTTTACCTTAAAGTTTCAGTTCTCAATCACCACTCCACTCCTTATTAGCATAAACCTGTATGATAATGTTGATTTTTGAGTTGCCATAAATTCACATTTAGCTTGTTTGGATATGAGCCCTCAGTCAAACTATGCATTGTTTTGCTTAAGTAACATTGATTAAATATATTGTATGATGGATATGTATAATAATTCTCAAAACAAATCAAACAACATTTTCACATTTGTTGATGAGCTAACAAATCAATTACAAGCCATTCTTCATTGAGGTAGATGTAACCAATACTTTGTTATCAAGAAAGCTGTGATTGCCTTGTTTGTTTGATCTCAGCACTGTGAATCAGCTGTTTATCTCTTTGTGGAGAGGTTTGAGCTGTTTTTACAGTTACGGGGTTCTCACCCCCTCTTCTTTCACCATGACTGCTCACTAGCAGCTCATTTCACATATTTCACTCACAGACACCCAACATTGTCCTAGTTTAGTTGATTTGTTAATTAAACATTCCATTGCACTGGTGTAATAACCACTTGGGGGCCCAACAGAAAGAGATGGAAAAACATATTTTGTAAGGTTATTCAGGGAAACAAATAAGTGTTTTTTCCATCGTATTGCTCCAAAGAACCCCTTTTGGTACATCTATTGTGAACAGAGCAATTCTATGTGCTCAATTAATCAGTGGCTTTCATAACAGAGATTTTTTTATATTATCCATGAACAACAGCATGAGAATGAACTCTTTCTCAATCACAGCTCAGTAAAAGTAACAAAGAAATCATGTAAACTAAATGTAAATGTAATTCACTACATGTATATATAACCAACATACAATTCACTACATTACATTTATATATATACACACTATATTATATATATATATATATATATATATATATATATATATATATATATATATATATATAAAACATGTGATTTTTTTTGTGGGTTATATATACACATGTAATGAATATATATACATGTAAGCTAATTATTCAACAATAAAAACATGAAACATATATATATATATATATATGTGTGTGTGTGTGTGTGTGTGTGTGTGTGTGTGTGTGTGTGTGTTTCGTTGCTTTTATTGTTGTATAATTAGCTTGTTGCCATAGCAGTTTAAAGTTGCACTTGTATGATTTAATTAATGTAGTTATTGTTACAAAAACTGAATTGCTATAAAATAAAATATAAAATTATTTGTCATTGTATAAAAAAAATAATAGTAAATATATATATATATATATATATATATATATATATATATATATATATATATATATATATATATATAAGCTAATCCAACCATACAACAATAGAACACAGAATTGCTGGAGCATAGAAACGTGAGTTTACATGCACCACATGTAAAACTTGACTCCACATGCATCTTTTACTATGTGATCTCTCCTATATCTCCTCACTCCAGTGGCTTTGCTGGAGAAAATCAGTTTCTATTTTCTGTGCAATCGTGCAGATTTGCTGCTAAGTCATTTAGTAAAATCTGGAACACTGACCTTGCTGCCCTTTCCTCATAAACTACAATGCATCCAAGAGCAGTCTCAATTACTCTCCGTGAACTCTGCCATTCTGAAATTGAGTGCATTGAGTGTGTTTGGTGGTGGCCATCACAACTGCAAGCAGGAAGCAATGAATCCCATTGTGCCTTTTCTCTCCAACTACTTGATTTGACTCAACTGCAGAGTTCCTGTCTGTCTGACTGCTACAGCTGCCCCGACAATGATGATGCCACACTGAGCCTTTTGACCTGAAACTTCATCTCAAATTCATTGAAATTTTCATGGTATTTTTTTAGCTTGAATGTATTAGCAGCTTAAGACTAATTAACACATTTTACCACATTGTTTGTTTGTTAGAAAAATTGGACATTTATAGTCTACTACCATATTTTAACCACAACTATTAATATTGTGGTATTGACGTAGAGTGAGAAGACTAGGAATAAGATAAGCTTCAAATAAAAGCCCTTCTATTTAAACACAGCAGCAGGGGAGGCCACCTCTCAGCACTACTGAACTACTGGGATAGCAGGCATCAGGCTTAGCAGGCTTTGTCATTGTACAGTTGCAGATTGTAGTCCTTTTGATTCACTACATATTTTCTAAGCCCCTTTCACCCTGTTCCTTAGTGGTCAGTGCCCCTTCAGAGCAGGTATTATTCAGGTGCTGGGTCATTCTCAGCACTAAGACTGCCATGGTGGCTTGTTAGTGTGCTGTACTTGTGTGAGTGGATCAGACACAGCAGTGCTGCTGAAGTTTTTAAACACTGTGTCCACTCATTGTCCACTCTATCCTTCCTTGCAGGTGCACCTTGTATCTGCACAGTTTGAGTTGGCCATCAGGTCACTGGATAGTTTTGGTGGACAGTCCAGGAGTGACACTAAGATGTTTACAAACTCCAGCAGCAGTGCTGCGTCTGATCCACTTGTAGAACTTCTTGAATCTACCCTCACTGTTCTTTGTATCAGGTGCTGTAGGTAGACTGTAGTCCACCTGATTCTGTGTTTACTTTGTTATCCCACATTAACCCTATTCTTAACGGATCAAGACCAACAAAGGGCAAGTAGAATATGGGATGACATCAAGGTGGTGTGTTAGTGTGTGTTGTACCGGTACGAGTGGAACAGATACAGCAGTGTCATTGCTGGACTGAGAATAGTCCACTGACCAGAAGTATTTAGCCAACACAAACTGTGCAGCAACAGATAAGCCACTACCACTACTACTAATAACCCTAATTCAACTACTACTGCTAGTACTACTACTACTACTACTACTACTACTACTAATAATAATAATAATAATAATAATAATAATAATAATGATGTTTATATATGTACCAGCATTCTGAATATTGCGACAAGTTTGATCGTGGTTGTGTTGCAGCAGCTGAACTCAATCTCTTGTGACTGCTCCTTAGTCAGATTCTAATCAGACTCTATCTTCTTCGCACAGCTCTCCTACAGAGTGAGAATAATCCACACCGTCCCATTTCCCCCTGTGTGCTCCTCACAGCCCCT
The DNA here is from genome assembly GCA_021613375.1 of Megaleporinus macrocephalus. NCBI lineage: Eukaryota > Metazoa > Chordata > Actinopteri > Characiformes > Anostomidae > Megaleporinus > Megaleporinus macrocephalus. Next base: position 26,242,227 of record CM038721.1, read on the forward strand.
CAACAGCAGAAGAACCTTTGGCACACTGTTAAAAATAGAGACGAGAGAGAGAAAGATAGATAGATTAATAGATAGATAGACAGACAGGCAGATAGATGCAGTCGCTGCAGTCAGAACAAAACCTTGAATGCCCAACATGATATCTTGATGCTTGGATAAAATGACGCTGCCTCTGATATAGCTAAAAAGTGTACCACTGTTGTCTCTTCCTTTAAACACAAATTCCGCCTTTACGAAAGACAGCAGTTAAAACGAGCCGTTTCTGAAATCATAAACTGTTACTCCACCCGAAATGACACCTCCAAAACCTGCACATGCCAGCCCAGCAGAAACAACAAGAACAGATAAAGCACAATGGCAGAATACGTGCAGGCGGCTTCTTTACCAGGATGTAAAGGGCAAGTCGGCACTTTTTTGTTCCTTTTCCAATCATCTTTCGGCAAGCATGGATGATGTTAATCTTCAAATGAGAAGTTGGCTTCCTATGCGGCAGCTTCTTAATTAAATGTGCTGCTCCACCTTAAATGCTACAGCTTGTGCAGGCGCTGGCAGACTGTGCAGAAAAGACTTTTTGAAGCCTTAAGCTAAATTTTTTGAAGCTTTTTGAAGCTGAAATTGACTTTTTATAGTTTCGTTCCACCTTAAAAGCTGCTGCACCATTTAAGGTGGAATTGAAAATTTGCAAAACAAGCTGGCCAAGAGGAAGGCAACTCTAGTGACCACATCTTTAAGACGATCCTGCATAACTTCAATTCAAAAATGTTGGTTTGCACTGAAAATTCACATGTGGACAGTTTCTCAAACCTTGGACAATATCTAGGCTTCGCACAGCAAATAAATCTGTCAGAACCTGAACAGTAACCTGTAAGTAGAAGCCATGCTGTGTGATTGTATCCACTTTTTAATGGGTTTAGTCAGATTATCTGATTTGTTTTATGGTGAGGTACAACTTTCATTTACTTTATGTAGATGATAAGGTAAATTTTATTTTCCTGTGTGTTTTGACGAATTGCTTCTAAACTGTTTTACTTCTAGAACCAAATCACAGTTTCAAATTGATGTTTAAAACCATGTGTAGCCCTCTTTTGATGCAGAGGGGGTTAATGATTATTTACCCCGAGCTCGTGGGTATGGTTCTCACCTGTTAAGTTCACTATATGGCCAAGGAAACTTAACCACCCAACTCTACTTGGCGTAATAAGCAGCAACACTATACCCAGTGAATGGAGTCAGACAAGTAGTATCGAAAAGGTAGAAAATGTATTATAACAGAGAATGTGTTTTAAATCATATAACAGCTTAAAAAACAAACAGAGTAGTTCACTTAAGTTCAGATAATGTATCAATCAAAGACTATTTACACAATGACACCTTTACAATGAAACTCAAGAATACCATTACGCTTAATACCAAGGAAATAAACTTAAAGTAGTTTTTTAACTTAACTTAAACTTCCTTTACCAAAGGGTGAATTACAAAATATAGCAATTAACTTGTGTTTTAACGTAAAGCTTTTTAAATATGTACAATTACAGTTTGGATCACTTTTTATATGCGCTGAATATCAATTGCTTTCTTTTTAAACCACTTAACACATTGAACTACAGCAACTTATGAATTTCACCTGCTCAACACACTTGTTCCACACTTAACGCTAGTACTGAGATGACGCGTCACTCATTATAATACTTATACTCTTACACAAGCCGGCAAACTCAAAAGAACAAAATAACAAACGTTGCAGGCCTGTTCTTGCACGTTGCAGCATAAAGTGGATCCGTATTTTGAATGGAAAAGTCTGCTTACAGTTCTCGGTTTGAAGTAGTGTGTTCCGACGTCACCCAAGCGCGCACGCAGTCGTCTCGCAGGTCTCTCGCTCCTCTCTCTCTCTCTCTCCCTCGTGATGCAGGCAGGCGAGCCGAGCGGTGGCTAACCCGAGGAACCTCGAGCGTCTCCGGTAGCTCGAGGCGCTATCGGGCAGCATAAATGTCCCTCGCACAAAGTCCTCAACACTGTCTAGTCCAACTCACACAGAACTCCTCGCTGAACCAGTAAAAGCGCTTAAGCTAGCGGCTAACGCTAACGGGCTCAGTCCAGGATACGAACAGTGCGGCTTACAGTAGTAGCTAGCGGCTAACGCTAATTTGCCCACTTCTAAACAGTTGTAACTCACACAATAACTCACTCACGTAACTGTGCGCTGTAACTTGGTGACTTTACTGCTACTGCAGACTTGGTGGGTTGCAGTTTACTTGCGCTAACTGGAGATAAAACTTGAAGTTTTACACATAAACGTTGCAGAGCTCTGCTAACCGCAGTAGCCCTTCCCAACCACATCGCTCAACGTCTCTCTCCCGCAGACTCCCTCGCAACAGAGTATTTCGCCCCCCTGCCATACTTGACCCCGCCTCCGGGCCGGTCTAATAGGAGAAAAACAATGATAGGCACTCTTTCTGTCCAACAGCATTTCCATAAACGCTGACAATAAAACTAGATTGTGCGAGCACATGGAATTCCAGTACGTTCCACTCAAACGCGGCATATTAAATGAGATAGCCGTTCATCTACGCATGCGTGCACATTATTCCCACCAATTCACATAGACTACAGGTATTTACGCTGAATTAAAAATGAAAAAATCTGAAAGAACAAAATAAGGGCAATGTTTTAGCCCAGGGCTACACATGTCTGGACATTGCTCACCTCACCCAAAGTCACATACAGAGTAGACATCAGAGAATAACTCAAGAAATGCTTTCTACAGATTCAGTAGGATTTATATTACATGGGGACATGGTGAAAGACTACCGCAGACCTTCATGATTTTAATACAGTACAAATCAGCTACATTCAAAGTTTTTGCAGGTATGCTTAGTAATAATTTCGGAGTTACTTAATTCCTATAATTTAATATAATCCTATAATCAGAGCTGTCCTGGTATTGCAATAACAAATCACCATAATAGTAACATAATAACAAAACCACATATTTAAAAAGTCTGAAGTCACTTCCTATTTACTAGCTTCTTGTTCAGATTTTCTCATTCCACCTTAAATGGTGCAGCACTTACATTCTAAAGCCAGAGGACTTATAATAACCGCTGCGCTGTTTAAGTAGCAACAAATTCGAACAAGCAGGTGGTGAATGTGAAGCTGATTTCAGCTTAGTAGAAAACAGTGCCTCCCTTTATTTTCTTTTTGTGTCCTGCAAACAAGACTATCAGCTAAAATAGAGCTTGATTTCATTAAAGCTCAGGTTCATGAAAACTAATTCTTAGCATTTTTGGTGATTTCCAAATTACAAAGACATCTCAAAAGTTCCTCTCGTAAGGCAGCACATATTCTGTTCTTGGGTTGCATGTGGTAAGTTAAACAAACCCACTTAACTAGCCTACTGCTTGTCCATATAGCAGGTAGCCAAGTGTCACATTATTATTGTTGTGAAGTGGCTGCGGCTGTCGCATAAAGCTGATGTAAATGCTTAAGAAAGATGTTTCGGCTCTGGCTAATTGCTGTATTTGAGGAAATTACAGAGATCCTTTATCCTGTACGACTAGTACCCACCACTCAAATTATATACTTATTACATTACCGGACTAATTCCACTCAAAAAGAATTTATGGCACCTTTAAAGAAATCTGTAGGGATATTTTTCCACACTCCAACATTCAATCTTGGAGGTTTCATTCTCTGCTTCTCACAATCCAAGGAATCTTTAACACATTCAGAGGACTCAGTGGTCAGTCCAGTGTTCTGAGAACGGCTTCTTTGATAGAGTTTTTTAATTTGCTACATTTTTCCTTTTCCTTTTTTTCCCTTTTCTCAGTAATGGCTTCTCAACACCAACACATTCTTTCAAACCCATAGCTCTAAGTTGTCTTCTCACATTGGAAGGATGGACAGAGCTTTTTTAGGTATGAAGCAAAAGAAAAGCTTGATGTTTGAGAGAAAAGAGAAAATCAATACTGATCACACTCCACTCTTGCTTTAGATCTAAATGAAAGCGTTTTGAACTCTGGCTTTGTAAGTTCTAGTCTTTTCACATATTTTCCTTTGACTTTCTCTGGTTGATTATCTTCTATCCAATCTTCTCATGACACATGACGGATGGCCTCTTACTTTTGCACAGCACTGTACATGGAATTTACTGTAAACATTATCTACAGCTGCAAACTATTTATAGTATGAGAAACATAAGCATAGTTTTTTCTTTAGTGTTTTTCAGATTTCACTTCCCTGACCTTCACATCCTACACCCATGCGAGTCCTATAATCAACAGCTGCATAAACCCCTCTGGAGACTTGCAGATGTGCAGTGTTTATGTCATGCTCTTGCTTCAGCTTGTTTGGTGCTGATGGTGGAGTAAGCTGGAGGCTGCAGGCAAATTAGAAATCCTCTGTAAAGCTTGCTAATTAACTGGCCACCCTTGAACCCTGGGCAAACTCCTCAGTGAGACAAATGAGTTGCAATTATTTCGACCCAAAGAGCGCCACGAGTTGTCTTAGGAGAGACAACAGACGCCACTCAAAAGTAAGTTAACCAAAGATTTCAAGGGTGTCTCAGCACAGGGGTGGGTGGGTGGGTGGGGGTGTGGGGTTGCGGCAGAACACCTCTGTGATGGTACACAGAGTGCACTTGTGGAGGAGACTGAATCCACACAGAATCCAGATGAGAGCAGTGGATGCCATTGTACTTCCAAATGAGAAACAATAAAAGGCCATATAAACTTTAGGCTGATGCACATGAAGAGAACGCTGTGCAAAGAGAATACTGTGCAAAAGTCAGAGATTATGCCTCATTCATTCTATTTCCAGTAGCCAACTGTAACTGTTAAGCCCTATTTGAGCTGGATTGGTTTCTTCTCAGAGCTCTGGTAATGTAATGTGTGCTTAATTTGACTGTCCAGTTTGTACAGGATAAATAAAGCTCTGTAATTTCCCCAAATAGCCCGTATCAAAACATCATTGCACAAATGTTTACATCAGCATTATGTGACAGGTGCCACATAATATGCTGTGCGGCTGAACGTTTCCCAGTGAGAAGAAGCTTTGAGAGTTCATTTTGCTTCTCTTTGTAATTCTGCCATCACCAAAAACACTGTGGACTATAGGGGTCTTCTCATGAACCTCGGGATTAAGAAACTGGGTCACATCAAGTCTTATTTTAGCTGATAGCCTTGTCTTTAGGTCACAAGAAAAAAGAAGATAAAGAGAAGCACCATCAAAGTGGATATTTCCCATTCCACCTTAAATGATGCAGCAGTTGTCATCGCCAGAATTACCTGGTGTTATTACAATACTGAAATGCTGATATGAGCCCGACTACTATTTCTGAAGAGCTAGAAGAGTTTGGCAAATCAAGGGAGATAATTCACTCCAGAATTACAACTGAGTAGACTCAAAAACTACAGACATGGCAGATTCGTACTCATCCCGTCCCTAAGTAATACAAATCCCACTCAATCATGCTCAGCCTACAAATCTGGCCGTAAATGAGAAAACACATACAACAATGCTACACGCTGCAGACATTTTTTGATGGTTCTAGATTAAACACAGATATTTGAAGCTCACAACATACATACAACATTTAACATTTGCATAAATATATTATTTCACCTCATAACGTTTTTAGAGTTACTCAACGCTTGTATTCATAGTCTGTGACAAATCTGGGGCTTCCAGAAGGTCTGCAGTGATGTTTGTTCTCACATAATGGTTATCATATATTGTAACTCAAATTGTGATTGGGTGACTCCTCGGTCACTTAGTAACTATGTTGATGGTTAATCTATTATATAGTTCTAACAAATAGAGAGTTTATTTAGTTGTATCTACCTAAATACAACAGAGAATAAACATTTCTGATTGGCTTCCTCTGAAGTCCTGGTAGGCCTTGCAGGTTCAATTCGATTAACTTCCTGAGTCATCTGTCATTTTCTGCAAGTTTTAGAGAAAACTTTACATTTATTTACTGAGTTTAACATATTAGGGTGAAAATATAACCTATGTCTATCACATGTGCCTGGACCACATTTTATGTTTTACTGATTTCCCAGCAAATAAACAGTAATTGTGCATTCAATTGTGCAGAAGTGTGTTCTTTGTATAGGATGTGATAACTTAACTTTGACAAGGGCTTCATCCAGACTTCTGCAGACATACAGGGGTTGGACAATGAAACTGAAACACCTGTCATTTTAGTGTGGGAGGTTTCATGGCTAAATTGGACCAGTCTGGTGGCCAATCTTCATTAATTGCACATTGCACCAGTAAGAGCAGAGTGTGAAGGTTCAGTTAGCAGGTAAGAGCAGTGTTTTGCTTAAAATATTACAATAACACAACATTATGGGTGACATTCCAGAGGACAAATTGTTGGTGCACGTCTTGCTGGCGCATCTGTGACCAAGACAGCAAGTCTTTGTGATGTATCAAGAGCCACGGTATCCAGGGTAATGTCAGCAGACCACCACGAAGGACAAACCACATCCTACAGGATGGACACAAGAGGAAGCTGTCTGAAGGGGATGTTGGGGTGCTAACCCGGATTGTATCCAAAAAACATAAAACCACGGCTGCCCAAATCACGACAGAATTAAATGTGCACCTCAACTCTCCTGTTTCCACCAGAACTGTCCGTCAGGAGCTTCACAGGGTCAGTATACACGCCGTGTATACACACACTCGTGCCAATGCCAAACATCGGTTTCAATGGTGCAAGGAGCGCAAATCTTGGGCTGTGGACAATGTGAAACATGTATTGTTCTCTGATGAGTCCACCTTTACTGTTTTCCCCACATTCGGGAGGACTACCAAACCATTCTGAAGGACCATGTGCATCCAATGGTTCAAACATTGTATCCTGTAGGCGGTGCCGTGTATCAGGATGACAATGCACCAATACACACAGACTGGTGAAAGACTGGTTTGATGAACATGAAAGTGAAGTTGAACATCTCCCATGGCCTGCACAGTCACCAGATCTAAATATTATTGAGCGACTTTGGGGTGTTTTGGAGAAGCGAGTCAGGAAACGTTGGCCACTATCCTGCAAGAAGAATGGCTTAAAATCCCTCTGACCACTGTGCAGGACTTGTATATGTCATTCCCAAGACCAATTGTATAACTAAGATAATCCACTTACATGAGAAAAGAAACAGCGGCTGGCAAAAATGATTTAAATATACAGAGAACAGGGCCTCATGAGAACTGTGGACCACCAAAACGCTCACCATCAGATAAGCAGTACTTAAAGCTTTCATCTTACAGACAGAGAGGAGAAAATCTAGTTCCTTTCTAGCTTTAGATTTTAGATCTGAAAAACAACTCAGCACCATGAGCTTAAAATAATATGTAGTTGCTAAGAAAAGGAAAAGAATGTGCAAAACAAACAAAGAAGCTGCTTTTTGTTAATGAACTGTCCCCCAGAGTCAAGACCTCAATGCAATGTCACTGTATTGTGATATATATATATATATATATATATATATATATATATATATATATATATATATATATATATATATACACACATATATATATATATATACATACATACCTACATACATACATTTAGCATATATGTATGTGTGTGTGTGTGTTTGTTTGCTAAAGCTTCTGTGTGATTTTCTAGTGTATTCACACTACAATGGATTTGACTTTTCATGTTTTAAAGCATGTATAGAATTCAGTGCTTTATATGTATATAGAAAAAAAAATACTTCAGTTGCATCTTTAAATTGCCATGCGAGTTTAGTTCAGCAGCTCTACACTCACTCCTATGATCTCAAAAGCCCTGCAAGCCTTTTACAGAGCCCTGTGTGCAGCGAGTGCCAAAAATACAAAAGTTATTGCGGAGTAGATAAGGAGCCTCCCTATATTTGATATTTAAAGCCGAGTCCACCAAGCTTTTCATGGCCGTCCATCTGATGTTGCAGCGTCCTAAATTGTGCTGGTGATAATGGGAGCGGATGCAGTCGTCGCCAAATGGACTCAGACTTATCAGTGCGAGCACAGTGTGCTTTGAATGTGACTTCCCCTATCACTATTCAGCTCATGTGGCTGCTGCGCTTGTGATTTGCACTTTGTTCCGAGTGAGATTTGATAGCTCTCTCATGGTTTGTAACCTCCCAGGCACATTGGATTTCTGTTGAGGATTACTTAAGGTCGTGTCCAGAGGTGCATAGTAAAGAGCAGAAGGGGCGAAAGCAATGCACTGCAGAGTAAGAAATTAGACTACTCGTATTACGCTTTACTACCAATAAAATACATGTAACATTTTTATGGGAGTTGCAAAGCCTGACATAAAGTTCAAAAAGAGACAGAAGTGGACCACCACATTCGTTCCTGGGGACCTGCATACCAAAGTGCCTGTACTATGTTAAAAACTATATACTGAATCAGGAAAAAACACTCTCAGCAGCATTTATGAAATAGCACACTTACTTTGCAGGCGCAGAGCCTCAGATATCCCCAGCATGATCACACGTCTTCCAATCAAATGGAGAACAAGATTTTTTGCCTTTTTTGGATAAAATAAAAATAAATGAAACTTTTTTTGTCATTGTACTGTGCTCAGTCAATATGCTAATGCTCTGCCTTGTTCATAAATGTGTGAGGTAATCCTGCACATATTTCATTTCATAGCCCTATAACCATTGCTTAACATTCTTCGCTGCTATCTGGCCTCGTTCAAGCTTCAGCAAAAGACATACAAGTAAAAGTTACAACAGGTTAGGCAGATTTCATGATGTACACAATTCCTGAGTCATGTTTTTCAGCCTTGGGTGGTTTACTGCTTTTGCAAATTGGTAAAAAAAAAAACTTGGCACATTAATATGTACAACCCGCTTTCAATAGGAGTCAGGATGTTGTGCACAATGTATACAAAAACAAAATGTAATGATGTGCAGTTCTATATAATTTCTAATAATATTTAGCCTAATAAACAACCTAATAAATGTGGAAACAGAGTATTTGCATGTTTGTCCATTTTTATTTTTTTACCTTATTTAAATGAAGCAGCTGCTGTATACATTTTGTGAGACTTTCCTAACGAACTCTGAAACATTTGTGATACCACTGACTTAAATTCAAAGTAATGTTTTTCTTTGGACAGCAAAATAAAATACACACATCATATATTTACATATATGTAAAGTTATATTTGTAAATTTGCCAATTTGGAAATAGATGTTTCTCTGAAAAGAGCAATGATGCAGCTATATATATCGTCGCTGTCCAATAAAAAACAAGTATCTCCAAAATTGCAACGTAACAGGAGAGACCAAAAACATATTTTACTTTCAAGTCATAAAAGTCAATGGAACCAGAATTTTTTCCAAGCTATATATATATATATATATATATATATATATATATATATATATATATATATATATATATATATATAGCTGAAAAGTTTCCATACATTAGCCACGATCCCAAATCTCCTAGTAAAATCTACTTTTTTAAGGGCTTTACAGAATCAGATTTTTTTAAAGTTTATGGCAGTCATTACTCCCAGCCAATTGCTGGCCTATGCCTGTCTTTAAAATCTTTAAAAAACTTTACTTGCTTTTCCCCTTCTGCTGCTTTCAGGTGCTGACATTTTATTGTTCCTCTCCTTCCTCCCCACCAGCAGTTTAACCCGGCCCGGTTTTCCAGTAGTGGGCTCTGTATCTGCCATACGATGGGATCTGTGAGGGCTGTAATGGTCCATGACCTGGACCTGCTGTAAAGTAGTAAATCCAACATCAAGGAAATCATATAGGATATAATAGTAGTAGGTCTAATGCTAATAGCAATAGTATTATATATAACAGACGCAATGAAGAAAATAATGACAGAAATAGAATAACACATATATAAAAACAACTAAACTGCAGCCAACCATATCAACGTAATGTGTAAAAAGTGTAAGAGGTGTGCACTCTACTACTAGGTGGCCACAGACTTCAGAATTAATGGTTGCAGCTTATCATGTAGTAAGGCAGGTGTCTTGGTTGCCATGACCACAGGCCCTGCGGCTCCACCCCATTCACCCTTGACTCAGAGATCCTATGGCTCGTTATCTGCATCACCCCTGCATGTATATATATAGCCTGTGTTTCCTCTGTGCTTACACTTACACTCTGCCATATACCCAGTGTCTTTTTATCTAGTCATCTTATCATTATCTGCTGCTTCAATCTCGTCCGTTATCGTCTTTTGTGTCCTTTTATTGGCACCACCTTTAATGACAGCCTCTCAGTACTTCATCACTGTCGAAAGAAAACAAAGTATTTCCATTTTAGTGATTTCTAGTTTTCTGCATAATTTGTTCTTTACATTGTGTCAAAATTTCATGATGAATGGACCAATAAAACACTTTTCTATTAACATACGTTGAAGGTAAACAGTTTTGCCCTCTCTTTTAACATTGTAATTTTGGAGGCTGTTGTTTTTCTTCAGACAGCGGCATGACTATTAAAAAAAAACTTTTAATGAAATGATTTAAAACCGTTAATTTTCAATATTGAAAAGACTTAAATGTCTTTAATGTGAATCATCTTAGTCATTGTCTTGATAATCAGTACAGGCACACAATCTTTTTTTTTTCTTCTTCTTCTTCTCCTTATTATTATGGCAGTTGAGTTTGTTATATTTTTATATGGTGTTGACCCCAGGGGTGCTTTAACCTGTGTGTACTGGGGCTGCAGGTGGTCATGGGTTATACACAATGCACCTGCCATTCATTACTGCATAAACTTTATAAGCCAAACGCCACAGTCAGAAGACAGTGGTTTCCCAGCCTGGTTCTCTTGCAAACATTCCGTCCCACCTTAAATGTTGAGTTTTCTTAATGTTTCTGTGATTTGGAAAGCTGTCATAACAATTGTAGCTGTTTTGGCTCAAATCAAATAAATAAAATCTTTTGGTAAGCTTATAATGCTAAAATCATTTTCAAGTCAAATTTACAAACTTTTAATTTTATGTACTGACTCCTGTTTTTTTGTTTCGTGTTTTTTATGTATGTTTTTTACAGACATTATGACAGAGTGTAAATTACTTTATAATACACCTTCAAGAGGCTATATGCTTTATAATAAGGCCAGACTTGCAGATCACAGATAAGCTATCTACTAAGTTCATCTTTTACATTTATACCCATTAAAATACATTGCATACTGAGTATATGATATCAAATCATTAAAAGTGCCATTTTTGAGAGCTTAAGCTTCCAACATTCCAAAATGAATAAAATAACAGTTTTAACTTGAGAAGATAAAGAAGAACCTCTTGTCAACTATACTGAAGGTCACGCTCCAGGTTAGATCATTGAAGGACAAGTAGCCAATGAAAGAAGATGTAAACTCAACCATGGCTGAAGTTCTTGGCAGGTGACCATTATCGCCACTGGCATTGTCCACTCTTGCCAAGGATCCACATTTCACAGCAAACAAAAGAAGTAATATAAATAGAAGCAAAACAAGCATTAACATTGGCAGTGTTTTTCAACACTAGACACAGCTCTCGGTGAGTAAAGGGAAGAACAGCTGTTAATGCTGACCAGGGTGGTCCCGAATACCATATTTTGGGCCCTAGAGTTTCATCAGTAAAAGCAAACTAAGTTTCACCCCAGCAATGTGGTGGGCTGAGAAAGCCATTCAGAAAACATACACCCGAGACCCCTGTGCAAGGCACCATCCGCAGCCCAACCTCCAGGCTAGCTGCATTCCTCACAAAGCGCTGCAGCACCCACAGCATGGCTTCGCTCCGTCTACAAGGCCCACTAGCTTCTCTTTGCGGGGGTTAGGGGGTAATAGTGCATGGCTTAGCCACTGAGGCCATCGAGGTACAAAGGGTATACATTGCAGTCCTAGTAAGGGGCCAGTTTGATGGAGCACTGTTTGCAGCCACCCTGAGAATGCATACCATCATCACTTTATTAGCAGATTTTAAATAGAAGAAATGTTGATGTTAGGCTGTTTCAGGTTCATTCATAAAAGCGCTTTCATTTTGAAGAGGCTAAAAATAGGATTGGAGTGATGGGTTTTCGAGAGTAGAGCAGAAAGCTGTGTTTTAGCTGTTGCTGGAGATGCTGTGATTCTTCCTTCAGTGTTTGGCCTGTTCTCAGCAAATTAAAAACAAAGCTGCATTATGAACCTTAACCTTCAGCTATCTAAGTTTCTCACAAGAACCGCATAGGTTTGAGTCCAGCCCTTATGCCAACACTAAGGAGGAGGGACTGTACATTTCACTACTTTCTGGAAATACATTGCCCTCTATTGTTTGGATAATTAATTCAACAGGTCATGTCATCTTTTACAGCTGTTAATGATTTAAAATGTATATGAGAGCCATTCATTAAAAAAAAAAAAAATCATAAAATAAGATAAAAAAATAAACCAAGTGTATCATGTCAATCTGTCTGTTTCAGATAAACTGTATGTCAAGGTATATGGCTTGTTAAGTTTGCATTTTTAGATGTAAAGTTTCTTATGGACCTGGCCAGAAACGTAGTCAGTCAGTTAGGCACTCACTCGTTAACGTTTAGCAGGTTAAAGATCTGTTAGAACTATTTTTTGGCTCTTCATTAGAGTGGACTTTTATCTATAGTCTTGAGCCCTACACTTCTCACATAAAATCTTGAAACTTGTTCTACAAAAAGCCTTTACAGAACATTTAAACTATGTTGAACTATATTTAGATTGTTTTTGCTTTCAGTATGTTATTTTTAAAGGCTAAGCACCAGCTAATATGAAAATATCAAACATATAAATACAGCGGAATTTGAGATCCTAACTTGTGATTATTAATAGTCAGAAAAGGTTTTTACAAAGACAAGAAATATGGTTTAAAAGACTGTTGTTTACGGCACTTACAGTAATGCAAAATGACAGAAAGGTGTTGTTGTTTTTGGCTGCAGTAATTTAATGTACAGTGGACCCCCCGAGCACAAACGGCCCAAAGACCAAAAGTGGACTAAACCTGTCAACTTTAAACAGGCACATTAGAAAGGACAATCCTCTCACTTCATCATCTGTAGTGATCATTTCACCCCTGAAGATTATCACAACTATGGGACGTAGGCTTACACGACAACAGGATCTTCAGTCTGGCGCTGTTCTAACAATATAGCCGTGTAAGAAAACCAAGCGAGGTGTTCAAGAGCCACCGTGTATGTGGAGATAAACCAGGTAAGTGCCGTTGCTCCACCTGTTTTATCTGATGTTAGCTAACATTAGCTTCACTTGCTAAGTTTGGTAGTTTATATTATACTAAGCTAACGTAGTTGAATTATGAAGATTTATGGTGTCGTATGAGTGCGAGTTCAATCATATTTTACAACAATAACTACCTCTATATTTGAGTTTAGCTGGTTGCTAGGCAATTGTGATGAATAATGTTTGTTATTTGGCTAGATACTGTTTACACTCAGGATGAGCTGCTGTTGTGGGTGTGGTTTGACTAAAGGTCTCAGGACTGAGTGATATGGTGGTCTATTTCAAATTCAAATTCTGAAATATCATCAGAATCTGAAGAACCAGCACTGAAAGATTTGCTGTCTAAGTCAGTCATAATGCTGTTTTATCGCAGCGTTGTTCACTGTTTTCCACCAGTGACATCACACGGTAGCGTTTATTTTATTTTAAGTCATGTTTATATATTTTCAGTACCCAAAGCAATGTGAAATCACCAGGGGTGATTTCTCCATAAATGGTGCTTATGACGCCTGCTAGCGGGATAAAGCAGAAGAGAATGGATGAAAGGACCAGCAGAAATGCTCCAAAAGCATTTGGAAAAAAATCTAGTTCCATTGACTTACATTTAAAGTAAAGACAGTTTTTTGTCCTCTGCTGCAAACTTTTTTAAATATATGTTTTTCATTGGACAGCAACGATATGATAGCGTAGGCCTCATTGTTTTGCACTGGACAATGTAGCCCACTTGGATTCGTTTCTGAACTGAGCTTCACAAATAACAATCTTTAGAACAGCAGTCTAATTGGATGCTGCCAAAGCTACAGAGGTAGCACAGCGCTTGAGTGTCAGTGTGACGGAATGATGGCCCCGAGGTTGGAGCAAGCGCAGGGTTTTTCATTCATCCTCACAAACAAAGGATGCATCAAGCGTTTTACATTTGCATGGCTAGCCCTCCTTTCTGTTCATTAAAAGCTGATGAATGTGGGCGTGTATTACCAAGGTTCGTTAAAGCCCTTTTCCGTGACTCATGAACATTTTCTCCGTTGCCTTTCTCTCCCTCTTTTTTCACCTCTGCTAGCCTTAACCACATGCAACACAGGTCATCAGTCAACCACCCACTCCTTATTATCCCTACGCTTTATGGCAGAAGTGCAGTCCCTGATTGCCCCAGCCACAGAAGGGGCTAAATCCAGATCCAGACTGTTGGGTCAAAAAAAATTTGCTTATTTTTCCACATATACTGCTGCTGTGTCTTGATGGAGCCTTTATTGGTGTCTTACATATTTAGTATATGCATGTACAGTACGGTGCAAAAGTCTTAGACATCTAAGCTCATTGTTTAAAAGCCTTAATCTCAGCAAATAAACGTATTTAGACCTGTAAGAACACCAGATATCATTAGAACAGATGTAAATAAGCAGTAATACAAACTAACACATCATTATATCATTATATCATTATATCATTATGATATCATTATAAGTGTCAGGATAGGCGCGTGGAGCAGACAAGGAGAAGACAGGACGGGCAGGGTGCAAGCTTTAACAAACTTTAATTTAAACAAAACAAGAAACTAAACGCTAAGCACATAAACCTTCAGTACAAACAATACTGGAACACGGAGCAAACTAAACCAAAAACCACAGAGTAACATAAACATAAGCAACATTAATGAACCATAAACACCGGAGGCATACAGAGGCTCACTACAGGAAATGAGGTACACCTGGGAACAATGGGAGGAGACGCAGACTAGAAACAGGTGAGGGGCGGAGACACAGGGCAGACACATGACCGAAACATGAACAGAAGCACATGGCGAACACATGACTACAACGTGAAATGTAAACAAAGGATGTAGACACAGTAGACATGGCCTGGGACTGAGAACTGAAAGTGGAACTGGGGACAAAACTGGACAGGGGAATGAACAAAAGAGTGGACAGGGGGCTGGATGAAGGACTGGACAGGGGGCTGGATTAAAGACTGGACTGGGGACGGAACATGAGACTGAACAGGGGGCTGGACAAAAGACTGGACAGGGGGCTGGACGAAAGGCTGAACTGGGGGCTGGACACAAGACTGGGCTGAGGACGCAATAGGAGAGGACAGGCACAGGAACACAGACAGAGACAGGGACATAGAGACAGGACAGGACCAGAAACAGGACAAGACACAGTTGCATTATGGGGAACACTGATAGGGACAGAAAGATTCCAGAAAAATCCAGGGGATAGTCACAGGAGCGGCTTGGGGAGCAGCCCGGGGCACCAAAACAGCCGAAGTGCAGGGACAGGAGTTGCCCGGTGAGCAGTCACAAGAGCAACCCGGGGACCAGGGACCGGAGCTGCGGGGCTTGCAGATACGTCCACGAGGGCAGACAGGCCTGCAGTGAAGTCCATGAGGGCAGATAATATCTTGTGCACCAGTTTGAGGAGCAAAGTGTAGTTCCAGATTTCTCCTGGATGCTGAATTAATTCAGTTCCTTCACCAGCAATCTTGATTAGTACTGAGTCAATTCTGAACTGGTCACCACCATAGTACTGTATTTAGTACATCATGAAACTTTGGTCATTCTTTTGCACACGACAGCTAAAATCTCTCTTTTGCATATTCTGTATTTTGCACATTCTACCCTGAAACTGAACGTCAGCTGCTCTGTGTTCTATTGTCCTGCACTGTTTCCTGCATGTCAGTCATGTGTAGCACTCCTTGTTGCACTGCCTGTATTGTTGCACTGCCTGTATTGTTGCACTGCCTGTATTGTTGCACTGCTTGCATTGTTGCACTGCTTGCATTGTTGCACTACCTGTATTGTTGCACTACCTGTATTGTTGCACTGCTTGTATTGTTGCACTGCTTGTATTGTTGCACTGCTTGTATTGTTGCACTGCCTGCATTGTTGCACTGTTTGCATTGTTGCACTGCTTGCATTGTTGCACTGTTTGCATTGTTGCACTGTTTGCATTGTTGCACTGTTTGCATTGTTGCACTGCTTGTATTGTTGCACTGTTTGCATTGTTGCACTGCTTGTATTGTTGCACTGCTTGTATTGTTGCACTGTTTGCATTGTTGCACTGCTTGTATTGTTGCACTGCTTGTATTGTTGCACTGCCTGTATTGTTGCACTGCCTGTATTGTTGTACTGCCTGTATTGTTGCACTGTTTGCGTTGTTGCACTGCCTGTATTGTTGCACTGCTTGCATTGTTGCACTGCTTGCATTGTTGCACTGCTTGTATTGTTGCACTGCTTGTATTGTTGCATTGTTTGCACTGTTACACTGTTTGCATTGTCGCACTGCTTGCATTGTTTGCATTGTTGCACTGCTTGTATTGTTGCACTGTTTGCATTGTTTCTATCGTTGCACTGTTTCTATCGTTGCACTGTTTCTATTGAGCCTTTGCACGGTACTTCTATTTTTTACTGGAAGGATTTTGCACTAAGGTGTTAAACGAACATGTTGCTCATTCAACATTTATAAACACAGATTAGGGCAAGACAGAGATAAAGCTCAAAGATAAAGTTCATTTGTTACATTTCAGGAGATGTAACCATGACATTGAACAAAACCTGCGAAACAATGAAATGTGACTGTGACTCATAACCTTATTGATGACAGCCTTGCCAAAAATGTTTGCTTATACTAAAATATGTATAAAGGTCACATGCAACCAGGTAGTTGAGTATTAGTAGTTATGGTTTTCTTTCCAGTTTAATGTATATAACAGTTCAAACTGGATGTGGTGTTTTCTGGGGGTGTTAGTTGGTGTCTACATTGCTGATGTTGACTACATGCCTTTGCCTTATATAGGGCTTGTCGGGGGACATGGCATAGTTTGTTATATAGCGACTTGGTATATATAACACAAGGTACAAGGGAAAGGGTGACTGGCCAAAAAGTGTTAGGTGTGGTTATATTTCTGTTATTACATTAACAAGTCACTGATTACAGCCATACAGGGGAGGAGATGTCATTACTAGCCATTAGTTTCCCCCTCAAGGTGACCGCCCACCCTCCGCAAACCCAACCCACGCACCAAACATAAGACATAACAAAACATGTCTTTAGTGGAAGCCTTTTATCCAGTCTTTAAAATAGTGCGGTGCTGTCTACACAAAAGATATGTGACTCTGGTTGGGGTGGAAAAATGGCCAGATGTGGTTCTACATGCTCATCTACATATCTATGATTTAGTCTTAGAATGAGATCAGCTGTTTTGCCTTATGAGGTGCGATCACTAAAACTTTGATGAACTCTGTTCTGATTGGCTGATTTAAAAGCCGAAAGCACACAGTAAATTAAGTTACTTGCTAGGAAACTCCCAGTTTAAGATGATCTGCTTCGACTGTTGATAGGATAACACAGCGTAGTGGCTACCTACAGGGTGCTTTTAGATTTGTGGCGATACTTTAGGTGAAACAGCAGGTCCCTTCTCGTCACTGTGTAAAGCTCCAAGTTGGCTTCCCGTCCAGCAGCTTTTCTTTGCTTCATTTTCCATTCCACCTTAAATGTTGGAAAACGAACATCTGATTAAGAAGCTGGTGAATAGGAGGCCAGTGTTTAAAGATGAACACCAAATTTGCCTGTTCAGAATTCCCTGTAAAAGGGTATGAAAAGTGCCGACATTACCTTCCCACCCTGGAAAGTTCTCCTCTGCAGGCTGCTGGAACCCGTACAAGCTGTAGCATCTGAGGTTGAATGTAACATTCCAAGCTGACGCATAGGAAACTAACTTCAGTCTCATTTTAAGATGAACATCAAGCATGCCCACTGAAAGATGACTGGAAATTGTATGAAAAGTGCTAACATGACTTCACAGACTGGAAAGCCAGATTTCTGTATATACTGTTTAATCTGCCGTTACTGTTGATCTGTTGTCATTGCTGGGCTAAAACTTATGCTGAAATATATATACACATTTTGTCGTGGTGGTGGTGGTGTGTCAGTCTGTGTTGCACTGGTACGAGTGGGTCAGACACAGCGGTGCTGCTGGAGTTAGTATATAAAATTACTGGATAGATATCAGTTCCACTTTCCATTTATTGTACATGTAAGTGTGTAACTTGGACTGTGTGCTTTCATAAAGCATTTGTAACTACACTGTTTTTAAAAGTCATTGCTGCCCTCTTGTGGCTGCCATGAGTGCTGCATGCTGTGATTTTTATAATAAGATAGAGAGTCAGGGGATTTCATCTTTTGGAAAGTTGTAGGTGTGCGTCACATATCTTGCTGAGTAATGTCAGCATGTATAAGCCTGGAACATTCTGAATGTGTGAATGCGTGTAAATGGGTGTACATTTTCATTTTTATATGGGTGGTGGATCATTTTTAGCACTGCAGTGACACAGACGTGGTCATGGTTTGTTAGTGTGTGTTCAAAAACTCTGGCAGCACTGCTGTGGCTGATCCACTCGTACCAGCAGAACACATCACTACCACGTTAGTGTGACTGCAGGGCCGCGTGTGTATATCACAAATGGAAAAATAAAATAGAAACAGTGTAGATACCTGATGAGGAAGCCATAAACCCACACACAAATGCACAAGAGTACAGTCATTAACTGTGAACATTACAATCGACAGCAGAGGCAAAAGCTCCAAAGCAGGGCCATCGCTAGTCCAAGAACTATTTTTAGCTCTAACCACATGTCTAACCACTTGTCACATGAGACAGTGTCTGTGGTACTGAGTCTGTAAAGCTTAGTTGATAACCACCAAAGTTCTAACTGTATTTTAGCTAAATCTTACTAAAATAACATCTAGTCTTTATTTGAAATACCATTATATACATGGTGTTAAGTATATCGTATTGGGGGTGAAACAGTGAGTAATTGAGTCAAAATACTGTAGAGACTCGCTACTGGTTTGCAGTGCCCTGGAAGATGTTGTCATGCAGGTTGCAGAGACTCTAATTTTAAATTTTAAAGTTGTTAATTTTAGTTTAAAGATGTGTACAGGTGTTACCTGTGATATTCTTGCTGAGCCTTGGTTCCTCTCTGCTGCTGTGTTCAATAAAAGAGCATTTTCTTAAACGTGCTATATTTTCTGTGTCTTCTTAATGCTGATATCTGCTGACAATATAGAAAAATTTACTTGGATCCTTGCTAGTGCACTAACTGCAGGTTTATATGAGGTAAAGGGAAAGGTATAGGCCATAAAACACTAGTCTAGGTAAACTAAAGAGCCAACTATTTCACCCGAAGCATGAACTTTAAGAAAGATCATTTATTTGTTTTCATATATTTTTACAGTATTTCAAAAGATTCAGTAATAGGTAATAGGACAGGTAGTACTGACCCACAGTGGAATTCTATATTCCTCATTTTCAATTTATAGAGAAATGCATGCCATTGAGAGGTGGCAGCTTCACCAAAGGCCGGACAGGTAAAATGTTTTTGACATGGTACTCATCCAACATCTTGTTAATTAGTGTTTAATAAAAATTACGTTGTAATAGAAGAATGTGCAATTTCTTAAACACATAAAAAATATAGTAAAAGAGATATATAAACGTTCAAAAAAGAAATATAAAAGTTCATGAATTGCTGGTAACCTTCTCGCATGTTGGTATTAAAGGCACAATACTGAAATAAACAACATATCCTTATATATTTATTTTTTTATTTAGAGAAAATTTGAGAGCTGGGTCTGTTCACCCAACACTTTTTTGCAGTACATGTTATAGAGGAATGCAATTCAATGCCTCAGCAATGACAATGAGCCTACAGTTCATTATGAAACTTTAGCACCCCCTACTGATTACAGCTATAACACTTCTGGTATCACATGGGTAACTGATCCATCAATAAATAATAGATACTGTAGATAGTATTTAATGCAGATTAATGTATTTTCAAATTTAATGTGTATATCTTTTAACTAATATCTTTTAAATATGTAAAAGTATTATTATTATATTATTATATTAAAGGGTATAATGAAATTCTCCAGCATTTTGTAACCAAAGTTCCCTCTACTACATCTGTGGGATACAATTGATTACCAAAGACAATAACTTCATGTAGCTTTCTGTTCTTCAGAAAACCACAGAAAAAGTGTCCGAAAGTTTCTGAAACTTCTCCATCATTCTTTGTTTCATACTTAACAGAACAGAACTTGCATTTGCATGTGAATTTTTATTTTAAATAATAAAATGAATCAATATGGCTTGGACAAAAATGTTAACCCCCCTAACCTAATATTTAATAGTACAGCCTTTGGAGATAACAGCTACAATCAAGCACCATCTGTAGCACTTCTGGTACACATGGGTACTCTGGGCCACTCTTCTTGAGCAAACTGCTCCATTTCTTTCAGGTTACATGGGTGCTTTCTCCCAACTTCAGCTCTGTCCACATATGGTCCATGGGATTTAGATCAGGACTCACTGTGGGCCACTTCTGAAGGGTCTAGTTTTTTGTGTACTTGGTTGGGTTTGTTTTGGGTCATTACCCTTCAACTGAGTGTGCCAGTGGCAGAGCAGCAACTTTTTAACGTCAGTGAATCTCCTCTATGTTTAATGCTAGGTGTTGTTTTCTTTGACAGATTAGTTTTTTGTTTTTGTGAACATACAGTTAGTATAATTTCCTAAGATGAAATCATGATTTGTTTTGTCTGTCTAAAGGATTTTAAAATATGTTTTATTGAAGTATCAATAGCAATTTATAACATAATAACATTGTCCAGAATTTTAAGAGTGCATTATAGAACAAGCCAGGATTCTCAATACACCTCCTTTAACAGACATCATTAGAGAATAGGTTGATCCCTAGAGCCTCAAAGAGGAAAGTGCCCAAAAACTTTTTTATTTATTTTTTTTTTCTGATTAATCATGCAGAAAATTCTTGATTGAAACACTGGTGTCATCTAACTAGTGTAAAGTACAGTGCCAACAGCAATGCATCCTGTATTCTGACACCTCTCTACTGGGCCACCCCATGTAAAAGGTCAGGGGTTTAGCCCGAGCACAATCTGTAAGAGAAACGAGGAACGCCTGTCGTCTTAATTCAACCATGAAACTGTAATTAATTATTAATGTAATTCATAATTAATATACAGAAATGTTACCATCTGAGAGTTTGTGGAATTTACCATGTTTTTATTTTCCTTAGTTATATCTGATATGTGAAACCTGACACTGTGGTGTAAGGCTGTCCTAAAACATACGCCACAGGCTTGATATCTGCTGCACTGAGCACAGAGCTGCGTCACTGGAACAGTTGTATCCATGCTCGATATAACAAATTAGATATTAAAGTGGGATATCACATCACCAGGACTGCATAAAAGTTTGATTATGTTTACATGAGGTAATACTAGAGTCTTGGTGTGGTTTGCATGAAAAAATTCAACAAATAAACCAGCAATAAATATGCTTTTACTGTCATTGGAGACTAATACTGTGGTGAGTTTTAGTCTGAAAGAGAAAAGCACTAAACAAACATTACAGTTCTAAACAGGGCATGGATTAGCAGTTGCGTAACTTATTTCCACAGCTTGCTGCTTGCTAGAGAAGATAGTATGGTGAAAGAAAGAGTTGGAGTTATGAAAAACAAGACTATTAAGAAAATCTGTCATAGTTAAGGTGAACAAGGTACAACAAGAGGCACATGCATGACATCTGCAGGTGGCCCATAATAACTACTGCCGATCATTTCATTTATTTACTTAAATAAATGATCTGTTTGTTAAAATCATCTTGGCTTCGTCGCTGGCCTGTGAGTCTATTAGAATGCGATAATTCAGTTTGTTTTCAAAAGAAAGAAAATTTAATAAACAGAATCGTATGTGTTGAAATCGAAACATTCCATGTCTATATTTGTTGTTTACACTTACTGAAGGAATGCGCTGAAGGATTGTGTTGCTTGCTGGGTAATAGTATATTCCACTTTGGAGGACACTCTTTGGAGGAGTTCTTTCTGAACAGTTATTTCTGGCTGTCTATGTATAGGTCAGGATCAGCTGTTGCTTCTTTACTTTATTTGGCAAAAGTCCAAGGGCACCCGGACCTTCATGAAAAAGGCCCTTTCTAAAGGTGAGTGGGTTAGCCGCCAGCACATCTGTAAACCACATCGAATCAAAGTCTATTCTCCACAAGCCTGGCTAAACTCCCTGCTTCCAGCTCTACAGTTCAGGATGGGGGTTCAAATTCTTCTGAATGTAAAGAATTAGACTTTATTAGTAATATTTTAATTTTAAATTACTAATTACAATTTCAACATAACATTTTCTTTTACTTGTGAAAATTGGATGACAACACATTTCCTTCAAGAGAGTGTCTCTTATTGTAATAAAATGGAAAATGTATGAAGTTCTTACTAGTAAAAGCTTTCAAAATTCCTAAAAGCTAAAATTTAAATCTTACTTACAAAAATTTTAGGCTTACCACTTTGTGTTTTTACTGGTATTTTTGTTCTTCAAATTAATTTTGATATTGTGATGTTCAAAAACTTCTGATAGTAAAAAACTGAACTGCTTGCCATAGTGCAGGACCTGTTTGGATTAGTGACCCCAGTTGTACTTTGCCACAAGTCCAAGTTTGTGAACTTTGTGCAACACAAGCCGTTTAGCTGCCTGTCTGTCCTGTTTACAGGTTTAACTCACAAAACTTGTTTTCACTCATACTGTCATTTAAGGTGTTACAGGTTTAGCTCATAAAGGGTAGTGATATTTAACAGATTGTGACTTGTATTGTTTTGTGGTTTGCTTTGTGTTACCTCTGTAAGAAAACATGCTAAAGGCCACTCTATAACTAATAGATATGAATGTTTTGAATGAATCACTTCACCGTGGACAAAGAATAAGGGGGGGGGGGGGGGGGGGGTTATTTGAGGTACCAAAGGTAGCAGTGAATAGTGCAAATCAAAGTTTCATAAAATCAGCCAGGAATCAAGCCTAAACTGAAGCTTTGCTTATCTATCACTAAGTAAACAATGTTTTTCGTAAGTGACATGGGGCTGTTTACTGGATTTTGGTAATCATTTAGCTGTGCAACCAAACGGATATTGACCCTTTATTTACAAATTGCTTTTGCAGCTGAAAGCAAAGAACGATACAAATGCTGTTAATAATAACTAAAATTTAACAGTAATGTCTGCAAAGCATAGGCTGCTAACTTAGCTGGACATCTACAGTACTTTTGAACATGTGAATGTAAATGCATGTAAATGCAAAATAGCATAGATTGGGTTTGAGTGGTATTTCAGGATGAATTTGGGGGGAACTGTAATTTATAACATGCACAAAAACTGCATAGTGCAGGAACACCAGGACTTAACGCCACACCAAATATATAAATTAGACTGAATAATCAGATTCCAGCATACATAATCAGGCTTGGTAATTACATTGCAGAATTGAAATACAACTAGGTACTCAGAGAGCAGGTGTGAAAATTTGAACTGACCAGTCAGATTACAGGAGGGAAAGTTTGTGGGGCCAATCATGAGACAAACTTCAAATAGCCCATCAGCAATTAGCCAGTCAGATGATCACAGGAGAGGAAACCCATCTGGTCTGCTGAGTGCCGGACACATAATTAGGCGTGTTGATTAAATTGCAAGGCAAAACCTTTAACTAGCCAATCAGAGAACATAATGGGAAATTTAGATAGCCAATCAGATTGCATGATGATAATTTAACTAGTCAACACTACACTGGATTCACTTACCCAGACAAAAACAAAGAGGGAAACTCATCTCACCAATCAGAGCACAAGCTGTGTGTGCTCCAGTCATATACCTGGATCAACAGAGTTACTTCACCCCCAAGAGTGTGCCCCTGGAATACCCAGCAAACTGAATGGAAATTCCACTGAAAGGAAAGTGTAATCTTGGATATACCCATCCTTAGTCTAGTAATAATGAGCTAGTTTTCCCTAATTGGTCAGTCTATTAGAAATAAATGAGTACATGCAGTTGTGTGCAAAAGTCAGAGTACCCCCAATCACATGACATGTTTTGTTGAATTCAAAATAAGCAATCCTCTGTAGGAAACTGGTTGTTTTTATCAGTCAAATTCAATCAAATATAAGATTCTTTTTTGAGATGTATAAAATCAACAACAAAAAAACAACAACAAAAGCTTTAATTGGTGCTAAAACATCTTCAGAGGGGGGCAGTAAGTGGAGTTTGTTTATTAGAAGCTGTTTCTGTCTACAGTTGAGAGCCATCCCCAACAAGGAAGAAGGCTAGTCACTTTAACCCTCTGGGGTAGAAGTTAATTTCTCAATTTATCCATATCTTGTTAAATTTGCCTTTTGGCATAATTCGACGTAATACCTATAAGCTTCATATCAAAATGTTCAGAACAATCCCCCCTCTCGCCATAATCACAAATCCCTACATCAACTTTTTTACAGACATGTCTTCAATTCTGACTGAATGAAGAATGCAGGGGTTCCAACGTGATGTGTAGTCCTTAGCTATTTCTTGAGTGTCCAATAGGCAGTTTCACACAGAATTTAGATGGACACACAAATCTACCAATTACACATTATAAGATAGGATTCTCAACCACTCTTCATAGACTCATCACTTCAAATGTAAGTCAAGTATGATGCCGTTAAAATATGGAACTACTGAAAGGGCAGATTTCAGGTTTAGGAAATGTTCTTTCTCTCTCTTTATATATATATATATATATATATATATATATATATATATAGTGCTGTGATAAGTATGGGTCACTGACATGCAGGCGAGTTTGTGGACCCCAGAGGGTTAATACTGTTTAATAATCTTGTAAAATCAAAACAAAAGACTATTTATGACAGCTGTCAATTTTATGTTCTTAACAGGCCTAACTCTTTAACCCTTTGATGCACAACATGGGTTAAACTTTTTTATGCATGTTGGTATATCTACTGAAATCAGTTTATTTCATTATTTAATGTTCCAAGTATTCATTAAAAATCTATTTTTTACCTTTAAATGTAGTAAAAAAAAAAAGAAAAACTGTAATAAGGATGATACAAGACGAGGAATTTGATGAATTCATGGAAGCTTAAATGATGAAATGTATTTATTGCAAAGATATTGAAAATAAAATCTCTGTTGGGTCACTTTTGACCCAGGTTGTGCATCAAAGGGTTAAGCACATGTCAGTGTCTGTATGGGAAAGAAATTGCTTTCTTTTATTTGACACTGTAATGCTAAGAGCATGAGAATGTTACAGTCTATACCATACAACTGTTTTGTATGTATTAAAATGTTTAGTATATATTGATACACGCATGCCAAAACCGTTGAGGGTTTTTATTTGAGAATACTTTTGTAACTTGCCCTTTGTCCTTAACATATCTCTCTTACAAACACAGACATGACTCATTACCTTACACTTCTCCAGCCTTGTAGGTGTTGCATCACTTTTTGGTTTACTCTTGCAGTCATCCTACTAACTATAACAAACACTTTTAGCATCTAATGAAGAAAAAGTGAAGTAGTGTAAAAATCTTGCTTGTACAGGCATGACTCATTACATTTCACTTCTCAAAACTCACAGCCTTGCAGGTGTTGCATCACTTACTCTTGCAGTCATCCTGCTAACTATAACAAACATTTCTCGCATCTGTTGAAGAAGTCGGGTGGAAATTGAACATCTTAAACAGGTTTTGGAGAAAGATCCCAAATGTGTGCAAGAGGGCTGTCTCAACTGAGCTCAATGATTAACTGAGGTCTCTCATTGATCCTCTGTGATCTGCACAGTTCATACATCAAAAACAAACGATAAGAATCCCAGTGCTGAGACTGCACGGAGGTCTGGGATCTAAAATGCAAGCGGCTGTGGAAAGCTTCATTTTTGCCCTTTTACTTTGTTCCTTTACTTCAGCACAAGGTAGGTTACCTATGAAGGCTGTTTACTTTTCTGCTATTTATGGTGAACCTAGAATAACTCCTGTGACTATTTTAAATTCCTACTTACTGTTAATGCAGCCATCTTTACAAAAGTAACACTGTTTACATGTTTTATATACACTACTTTGCAGAAGTTTTAGGCACCTAAGCTCATTGTTTCAAACCCTTTACTTTAGCAGTAAGTGTATTTTCACCACTAAGAACAACAATATATCATTGGAACAGATGTAACTGAGCATAAATACAATAAATATCTAGTAGATAATATCATGTGCTCCAGTTTGAAAAACAAAGTTTAGTTCCACATTTCTCCCGGACGCCCCAGACATTGTATTAATTTATTCAGTTCTTTCAGCAGCAATCTTGATTTAGCTTCATGAAGTACTGAGTAGTCAAAGCTGGTATTAGATGCGATCTGTAAATAATATTGGTCTACTACACTATCGAAAAGCTTGGAAAGGGTTAAATAAACATACTGGCATATGTCTGCAAATGCCTAAAACTTTTGTGCCGTACTGTAACTACATAATATAGTATAGAAGCATATTTCTAAAATTGTCCCTGTCCAATGAAAAACAAGCGTCTTCAAAATGGTAACATTATAGGAGAGGTCAAAAACAGTCTTTACTTTTAATGTAAGACAATGGAACCAGTTTTTTCCCCAAGTGATTTTGAAGCATTTCTATTGGTCCATTCATCATGAAATGTTTACACAATGTAAACAGCAGCTGTCGTGTTTAAATGATGTAGAAAACTGAAACACGTCAAAAACGGACATACGTTTTTTATTGAACAGGTTTTATATGCTTTATATGTTTCCTACATACTGTACAAAACTGTTAAGGAAGAAATAATAGCATAAATAATAATTCTTCTCAATCTTACATGGGTTGCTTGTATTCTTTATGACACAAATACAATGCGTGAACCTGCGCGATAAACAATTTGTCACCATTTGGTTTATCACAGTCCATATTTCTTAGCACTTTCAGAAGCTGCTTCAAAGTTTAGATGAGCTTTCATGATGTACACTGAGTAATTAAACCTGCTGTATGAACATATTATGATAAGCATTAAATGAATGACTTTTTTACACAATGGACCTCATTCACCA
This sequence comes from Megaleporinus macrocephalus, assembly GCA_021613375.1. Lineage (NCBI taxonomy): Eukaryota > Metazoa > Chordata > Actinopteri > Characiformes > Anostomidae > Megaleporinus > Megaleporinus macrocephalus. The sequence continues at coordinate 26,269,384 of CM038721.1, forward strand.
AACGTTCCTAAGAAAATAAGTAAAGATTCGTAAAGATTCTGATTCATTCACCAGTGTTTTCCCATTTAAGGTTCTTAGTGAAGAACAGAATCTACACACGTTCAAGAGCACAATGACACATTTTAAAAACACACCATGAATCTGGCGTAGATATATATAGGAATATACAGGTGAACGGGTTTTTTTCTTTAGCAGGCAAATATGCAGTAACCTTCCTTGATGCTTTGCAGAATGTTTCCGGAAAGATATTATTTATGAGAATATTCAGACAGTTGGTCTCTCTGACTCGTACGAGAATGGGGACAAAGTGAGAGTGAACTGTGTGACAGGCTACACCGGATTCTATAAACTTTCTTGTGAAAAGGGCCGATGGAAGCAAGACACAGGAAGAGAGTGCAAAAGTAAGCCAAGTGTGATTTTGTTTTGGTGACAAATACTGTGATGTGACTCGGGCTAGAGACTTCATTTTGTGTGTGAAATTGATTTCCATAGAGAGGCCGTGTGGTCATCCTGGAGACACACCAAATGGGGACTTTAAACTCACACAAGAGAAGGAGTTTGTCTTTGGAGCTACAGTGGAATACACTTGCAGGCCAGGGTAAGAGGACGTGTTGTGCTAAAAGTCTGTACCACTTCTTTTCCTATTTTCTTTCTTTCTGAGAGAATTAGTTATTGATGTGGTCGAAATGATAGTCTTAGTTCGTATGGTAACAGTGCAGCAAATAATAAGTCATGTGCAAGAGGAACTACTGGAAATCAAAAATCAAACTACTGTGATTAATAATCTAGTATATCCTAAATACTGGGTTAGATTATGTTTATGGACCTTAAATCATTCTGCCATTAAACAAACATCAAAGCTTGAATCAAAACATCTAAGTACAAATATGATAGAGCACAGCTTCAAAACCTCTGATCAGACCTAGCAGAGAACTGTTTGGGTGTGTCTATGGAAGCTTTAGTGAAAGTTCTGCCTGGAAGAATCTAATCCTACATTATTCGTTTATTCATTACTAATGACCAATAGCTGGTCTACACCAGTCTTTAAACGACTCTGCTCGTCTGTCCCTGCGGCTGCTGTCCAGTTGAGTATTTATGGCAGAACTAAAATCAATATCCAGCTTTTATGTGACTAACTTGTCCAAATAGGCACAAATCCACGTACTGATTAACTCCAGTTCACTACTAGCTACCCCCTATAGATCAATATGACAGCCGGCTCACTAGTAAAGAAATTATTATGGCCCAGTCACACATGGTTGACTGTTATTTTTTATCAATTATTATCTTTAGTTTTGTTGATTTATTGATTGTTTAAATTAGTTATCTAGCTTGCTTACTAGTTGCTAACTGCTGGTGCACCCAAGTCACCCCACTGTCACCTAAGCTGCCAGCTGTCTACACTATCTGACAAATTTATGTTCAGTTTTATGCTGTTACTTTCCCCAGGAGGGACCTCTGTAGCGGCAGTTCACTAGCCGTAGCTACGTACACACAGTCTATGTACCACTTTTCATCCGCAGCTCCAGGTGAATCATGGGATAGCATAGTGTGCTGCAGTCGCATACATAAAAATGGCTGCCGATTCAGTAGGTCATCCGCGTACCGTTCGCCTACTACTCAATGCCTACTGAGTATTCAGACATACTAGCCGAGCTCGCCTACTGATTTTATTCAGGGGACGAGAGGACAGAGAAACCTGGTCTCTCGGCAGCTACTGTTCTTCATGGCACGTGTGGCACAGGAGAACGTGACTAGAGCAAGTTATGAGGTGGCTATGCTAATCACTAAGCAGTGACCCTGAGGTGTTTAAACACTCTAGCAGCACTGCTGTGTCTAATCCACTCACACCAGCACAGCACATACTAACACACCACCACCTCATCAGTATCACTTCAGAAAAACTTACCATCAGAGAAATGTTCTCCACTCCATAATAGATTATGTGACTTAAGAAATATAAGTCTTGCTGTTATTGAGTTCCATAAGTTTGGTAATGCATAGCAACTGAGTGATATACAGTCTACATGAGAAAACTAAAGATACTTGATACAGAAATGTTGTTCAGCACAGACTAAATAATTATTCATTATTTTGTACATTTTTCATATTTTGAATGGAGTGTTATATGTAATTTATGAGTAATACCTTTGGAAAGAGAGATCGGCCCTTAGGTATTTTGATATTGTTGATATGTTGATATTAACTGACCCCCATTTGAAAAAAGTTTGCGCACCCCTTGGTTTACAGCAGTTAGACTTCAGTGTAGCCAGCATTCCACTTAGAAGTACTTTTTCAGCCATCTATACATATGACATTTGATGTATGTTGATAGCAGTTTTATCAGCTATGTATTAAATACGAATATGAATTGCATGGATCTTCTGTGGTAAATATATCCCTACTTCATTCTTGCCTAAGTCCCCAGATTTAGCAATTTTCTTTTTTTTAAAAAGTGTCCCCATTGTTTACTTTTGAAATCTCTTCAGTTAATTTTGTTAATTCTAGGAGAGGTTACTACATATACATTTAGAGGACTTCTTTTTATACATGATTAAATCTTAACACAGTGTAAAGGACCGCTTGTAAATTTAATTTTAGTAAATGCCTCACACCATTTTCACTGGAATTTTATCTAGAGATCGATTGGCAATGTGTTGGTATCAACCGATTTTAAATCAAAATATGTGATTGGTGATCGGCTGATATTTCTCTAATTTAGCAGATCCCGAGAGCCGATCGATGGCGTTAAACAAACGAGCTTAAATTCTGTATTTCCAGCTAGCGTTTCATTGAAACGCCCTCCGGCCAGATCCTTGCAATTCCTATCTGAACTGCTAGGTGGAAATACATACCTCGTGAGAACAGTTTACGTTCATGGCATGTGCGGATAGAAAACATCGTCCGTCTGGCAGTTTGTGACGCAAACTCATTCAGGGCGTTTTTAAAATGAGTAAAAAAAGTCTCATTGGGAAATTAAGACAAAGACTACAGACTACTAATCTGATACGCCTTAAGAGTATTAGCAAACAGCAGAGCTAGCACAAAACAAATAACCCAGAACACCATGCAGACCAGATCTAACCGGTACGAACAGTACAGCAACAACAATTCAAGATCTACATTTAATGATTACAGTTTTTTTGTTTAAAATAACCAGTCTGCATTCAATGACTGCAGTTTTGACTGAATTTATTTAATTAGCTTTTTTAGTTTTAAATAATATGTAATGTATAATGTAATGATTGCAGTATTGGGGATATTTGTTTGATTTACTTTGTTTATTTACTGTTAATTTTGTTAAAAAAATATGATGATGTTTCATATGAGCTTGTTAAAAATGGTAATAAACCAGTTTAGACCATGTTTCATGACTTGCTTGCGCTAATAACTACTTGTAACCCTGCCGTGGCATATAGCCCCGCCCTCGATCGGTATCCGCTATCGGCCGATTGCTCTGAAAGGTGATCGACGATCGGAATCGGCCTCAAAAACGCTGATCAGTCCATCTAATTTTATCACTTAATGCTCGCTTTGTATGGTGGAATTTACATGTAACTAGATGCATGTTGTGCAAAATATTCATAACTCTTGATGCTAAATGAGCAGCACATATTTTTAATACACCATCTTGTTCTCGCTTAGGTTGATTTTTACTCATTTTTACTGAATGGAAGTAACGTTTCAATATGTAACATGTTGGTCCAGACGTATACAACCTTTCTTGAAACATACACACCCTGTCTTAAGCACATGTTCAACCAACCTCTGTGCTGCTCCCAATGAAAAGCACAGTGGCTTGTCTTTTTTGAGTATTTTCACGTTCCGTAATTGCAGTCTTGCTTGCCATTGGTATCTGTTCAGTAAATTTGCACTCCTGAGGGTGTGAAAGGGAACAGGAATTAGAGGAGAGGCTGATGCAGCGCCAGAGGCTTGTGATAAACGTCAGTATCCGAGAAAAAGTCAATTGTAGTAAAATGTAGAAGTGACAGTACTGAAAACCAGTGAGTACCAGCCCTCTTCAAGCACTGAATTAATGTTAGTAATGTATGAATTGTATATCTTTAAGATACTCACTTCAGTGTATCTAGACGCTTCACTACTGCTGCTTCACTGATATGTTGTTAATGTTTTACTGGTGTTCTGATGGGAGTTAAATAATCTAGTAATAAAATCTGACGCTCATTAAGATCACTAAAAATTGTCACTAAGGACACATATGAGAAAACCATTCGGTTAGACCATTTGGCTGTGAAGACTAGGTATGAAAAAGGTCCGTAATATAGTTTCCATTGTTCAGATTAACTGAGAATTAAAATGTATACCACTGCAATAAACATGCTGCAGTGAGCTTCCATGTTTCCAATTTTCCAAACATTTTGTGTTTCAAGGTACGTAATGGCCAGCAGGATAAACACCCGTAACTGCCGTAGCCAGGGGTGGGATAACGCTGTCCCCGTGTGTGAAGGTAAAGTAAAAAAAATAACATCTATCAATCATTTTGCTTAATTATTTTACCTTTCTGTTGGCAAGCTTTACATACCGTGTTACTGCAGTATTTATTATGTCATTAGCCAACTTTATGTTAAGCCCCTGGGAACCTGAATCTTTGTTTTCTTTCTAATTAAGTAAATGTTGTTTTCTCTGGATCCCACATATACATGTACAAAAATGTCTTATGAATATCTATCTTTCCAAAGTCTAATAAATATCTGCTGTATTTCACCATATTTGTGCCCTTTTCGCGTAAACTGGGTGGTAACATGACGCCACCATCACCATCCAGCAGTAAAGTGGATAAAAGCTTTACCTTCTTTAAAATATCAACACAGGAAAACAAAAGTGTTTTAATGAGTCATGGAAAAAGCAGTCTCATCTACAACATGATCTGCAAACGTAGAGCATATTTCACTGAGGACAGCTTCAGTAACCTCACTCAGAAGGCGAGTTGTTATGCTAATGCCCTTATTCTGAAAGCTGGAGGTGATCAGTGAATGTGGGTGCCAGAGGACTTGATTTCTAAGGGAAATGTGAATTTAAAGGGAACCCCAACTGTTAACACTTGTAAGCCTTAATATTGTGTAATGATTCTTAAGACATGTTGCAAAAAATCACCAAAGTAGCAGATTTATAGACGCAGCCATTAGGCGTGTTCGACGTTCCGCCTGGCTCGGTGCGGTGCATGCCGGTTAGTTTTTTTGTTCGACTTGAATCGGCGCCACCGTCGCTTTACAATGACATACTACGGATGCAGGCTTCATACACAGTCGCTGCAGTTGCTCTCCACTAACTGCGTGAGCCCAGAAACGGCTTGATGATGACATAGCTTAATCCTTATTGGTCAGAAGCTCAGCGGACACCTCTGACATTTGACTCTTTTTACTGTAAAAAAAAAAAAAAAAATATATATATATATATATATATATATTATTATATATATATATATATATATATATATATATATATATATATATCCTCCAAAGCTCTTTAAAGACCTCATATTTACACTAATACTATCATGTCTCCTAGCACTTCATTTTCATGCAGTGTTTAACATATTTCTTTTTTCATAATTATTATTTCACATCGTGAAGAGGCTCAAGTTCCGTAGATTTTTTACTCTTATGATTTGTGAGTGTCTTTAAAAGCACTACATCACCGTTGCATTTGGATCTATTTTTCGTTCTTCTCTTTCTACTTCTTTTTTTTCTTTTTACTATTATTCTACTGCGTCTACTTCATCAGCTGTAAAGAGCGCAAACACCGCGAGACCCGCCTTTCTTCACGAAGGCAGCAGGCGGCGACTGTCCAAGTTGAGGCTCTATTCTAACCTCCTCCCCCCCACTGCGTCTGGCTGCTCTCGCTGACCAACAAACCAGACACAGCCGTATCTCGAACATGCCTATTATTACTCGTGCACAATGCCTGTTGGGTAGATGACGTCAAATGGTTCCAGCGTGCTAAACTTGACTGGGCGAAACTGGGAATTTTGGTATCGATCCAATACCAAGTAAACACAGAGCCAGTATCACCGATACCGATATCGATACTTTTTAATATATAAGCTTCATAGATCCAAAGGGTCTAAAAGTTCTAAGAAAGAATTTTGTGCAAAACATTAACAACAAAACAAAGTTTGCCTTAACATTAGGAAAATCAATCTTTTTTTGAGGTAAAAACAACCTAAAATAAAATCTCCAGAGGTAGAGGGCTGACAAACCACAATACAACAAAAGTAATACACCACAACAAATATTGTAAACAGGGGGAGGGTGGGCTGCTCCGTGCTGTGACACTGACAGAGAGTAGACTTTGATGAATCCGTGTGCGCAGCAGTCAGTGCGTGATTAGAAAAAAAGTTTGAGTATCGATCATTTTACACGAGAATTGATCAATATCAATACCAGCGTTGGTCTCCTCCCCCCCCCCATCATGCGTCCTCATCTCCTTTTTCCCCCCATCATGCGTCCTCATCTCCTTTCCCCCCCATCATGCGTCCTCATCTCCTTTTTCCCCCCATCATGCGTCCTCATCTCCTTTTTCCCCCCATCATGCGTCCTCATCTCCTTTTTCCCCCATCATGCGTCCTCATCTCCTTTTTCCCCCCATCATGCGTCCTCATCTCCTTTTTCCCCCCATCATGCGTCCTCATCTCCTTTTCCCCCATCATGCGTCCTCATCTCCTTTTTCCCCCATCATGCGTCCTCATCTCCTTTTTCCCCCCATCATGCGTCCTCATCTCCTTTTTCCCCCCATCATGCGTCCTCATCTCCTTTTTCCCCCATCATGCGTCCTCATCTCCTTTTTCCCCCCATCATGCGTCCTCATCTCCTTCCCCCCCATCATGCGTCCTCATCTCCTTTTTCCCCATCATGCGTCCTCATCTCCTTTTTCCCCCATCATGCTTCCTCATCTCCTTCCACCCCAATCATGCGTCCTCATCTCCTTTTTCCCCATCATGCGTCCTCATCTCCTTTTTCCCCATCATGCGTCCTCATCTACTTCCCCCCATCATGCGTCCTCATCTCCTTTTTCCCCCATCCTGCGACCTCATCTCCTTTTTCACCCATCATGCGTCCTCATCTACTTCCCCCATCATGCGTCCTCATCTACTTCCCCTCATCCTGCGACCTCATCTCCTTTTTCCCCCATCATGCGTCCTCATCTCCTTTTTCCCCATCATGCGTCCTCATCTCCTTTTCCCGCCCATCATGCTTCCTCATCTGCCCCCCCATCATGTGTCCTCATCTCCTTTTTCCTCCATCATGCGTCCTCATCTCCTTTTTCCCCCATCATGCGTCCTCATCTACTTCCCCCATCATGCGTCCTCATCTCCTTTCCCCCCCCATCATGCGTCCTCATCTCCTTTTTCCCCCATCATGCGTCCTCATCTACTTCCCCCCATCATGCGTCCTCATCTCCTTTTTCCCCAATCATGCGTCCTCATCTCCTTTTCCCCCCATCATGCGTCCTCATCTCCTTTTCCCCCCATCATGCGTCCTCATCTCCTTTTTCCCCCCATCATGCGTCCTCATCTCCTTTTTTCCCCCCATCATGCGTCCTCATCTCCTTTTCCCCCATCATGCGTCCTCATCTCCTTCCCCCCCATCATGCGTCCTCATCTCCTTTTTCCCCCATCCTGCGACCTCATCTCCTTTTTCCCCCATCATGCGTCCTCATCTCCTTTTTCTCCCATCATGCGTCCTCATCTCCTTTTTCCCCCATCATGCGTCCTCATCTGCTCCCCCCCATCATGCATCCTCATCTCCTCCCCCATCATGCGTCCTCATCTCCTTTTTCCCCCATCCTGCGACCTCATCTCCTTTTTCCCCCCCATCATGCGTCCTCATCTCCTTTTCCCCCCCATCATGCGTCCTCATCTGCCCCCCATCATGCGTCCTCATCTCCTTTTTCCTCCATCATGCGTCCTCATCTCCTTTTTCCCCCCATCATGCGTCCTCATCTCCTTTTTCCCCCCCATCATGCGTCCTCATCTCCTTTTTCCCCATCCTGCGACCTCATCTCCTTTTCCCCCCATCATGCGTCCTCATCTGCCCCCCATCATGCGTCCTCATCTCCTTTTTCCTCCATCATGCGTCCTCATCTCCTTTTTCCCCCATCATGCGTCCTCATCTCCTTTTTCCCCCATCATGCGTCCTCATCTCCTTTTCCCCCCATTATGCGTCCTCATCTGCCCCCATCATGCGTCCTCATCTCCTTTTTCCTCCATCATGCGTCCTCATCTCCTTTTTCCCCCCATCATGCGTCCTCATCTCCTTTTTCCCCCCATCATGCGTCCTCATCTACTTCCCCCCCATCATGCGTCCTCATCTCCTTTTTCCCCCCATCATGCGTCCTCATCTACTTCCCCCAATCATGCGTCCTCATCTACTTCCCCCCATCATGCGTCCTCATCTACTTCCCCCCATCATGCGTCCTCATCTCCTTCCCCCCATCATGCGTCCTCATCTCCTTCCCCCCCATCATGCGTCCTCATCTCCTTTTTCCCCCATCCTGCGACCTCATCTCCTTTTTCCCCCATCATGCGTCCTCATCTCCTTTTTCCCCCATCATGCGTCCTCATCTCCTTTTTCCCCCCATCATGCGTCCTCATCTGCTCCCCCCATCATGCGTCCTCATCTCCTTTTTCCCCCCATCATGCGTCCTCATCTCCTTCCCCCCCCATCATGCGTCCTCATCTCCTTTTTCCCCATCATGCGTCCTCATCTCCTTTTTCCCCCATCATGCTTCCTCATCTCCTTCCACCCCAATCATGCGTCCTCATCTCCTTTTTCCCCCATCATGCGTCCTCATCTCCTTTTTCCCCCATCATGCGTCCTCATCTACTTCCCCCCATCATGCGTCCTCATCTCCTTTTTCCCCCATCCTGCGACCTCATCTCCTTTTTCACCCATCATGCGTCCTCATCTACTTCCCCCATCATGCGTCCTCATCTACTTCCCCTCATCCTGCGACCTCATCTCCTTTTTCCCCATCATGCGTCCTCATCTCCTTTTTCCCCATCATGCGTCCTCATCTCCTTTTCCCGCCAATCATGCTTCCTCATCTGCCCCCCCATCATGTGTCCTCATCTCCTTTTTCCTCCATCATGCGTCCTCATCTCCTTTTTCCCCCATCATGCGTCCTCTACTTCCCCCATCATGCGTCCTCATCTCCTTTCCCCCCCCCATCATGCGTCCTCATCTCCTTTTTCCCCCATCATGCGTCCTCATCTACTTCCCCCCATCATGCGTCCTCATCTCCTTTTTCCCCCATCATGCGTCCTCATCTCCTTTTCCCCCCATCCTGCGTCCTCATCTCCTTTTTCCCCCCATCATGCGTCCTCATCTCCTTTTTCCCCCCATCATGCGTCCTCATCTCCTTTTCCCCCATCATGCGTCCTCATCTCCTTTTCCCCCCATCATGCGTCCTCATCTCCTTTTTCCCCCATCCTGCGACCTCATCTCCTTTTTCCCCCATCATGCGTCCTCATCTCCTTTTTCTCCCATCATGCGTCCTCATCTCCTTTTTCCCCCATCATGCGTCCTCATCTGCTCCCCCCCATCATGCATCCTCATCTCCTCCCCCATCATGCGTCCTCATCTCCTTTTTCCCCCATCCTGCGACCTCATCTCCTTTTTCCCCCATCATGCGTCCTCATCTCCTTTTTCCCCCATCATGCGTCCTCATCTGCCCCCCATCATGCGTCCTCATCTCCTTTTTCCTCCATCATGCGTCCTCATCTCCTTTTTCCCCCCATCATGCGTCCTCATCTCTTTTTCCCCCATCATGCGTCCTCATCTGCCCCCCCATCATGCATCCTCATCTCCTCCCCCCCATCATGCATCCTCAAGTGTATGATAAATACACATACATATATATAATATTATATATATATATACATATATATATTATATATATACATATATATATATATATATACATATATATATATATATATATATATATATATATATATATATATATATATATATATAATATGTGTTAGACTCTAGCCTAAAGACTTGACTTGGACTTGTATTTTGTGGTTTGTGAACATCTTTGGTACATGTTCCTTAAAGAATTGTTGAATTTAAAAAAACTGTCTCTAGTTTTAGTTTGGTTCTGAGAAGGGTTCAAATGCAAAAAAATATCTGAGCAACACCTAAACACCTTATAGAATCTGTATGTATGTTCAGTAACTGCACTGAATGCTGTCTCTGACATCTAATTGATTTGACTGACCTATTTTCAGTGGTGAAGTGCCCAACAATCTTGACTACTGGAGATGTGGTTGCAACGGGCAACACCGAGGAGGCGAGCTTTGATGATGCTATTCACTTTGAGTGTGCATCTTATCGGTTGATGCTGGATGGACCACAAGACATACATTGCACTGAACGGGGAACTTGGAGTGCACCTGTTCCAAAATGCATAGGTAAATGCTCTAACGGTGCTCTCTCTTACAGTGTTTCTGCCTGATTTATGACACTACAACTATTTGAGGTGGTGAGTGCAGGTGAACACAAACATCCTGCTGTGTTTCAAGTATATATGCCAATGTCGTGTACAGCGCTAATTTGGCCCCACTTATTTACTCTATAGATGCTAAAATTCAAATTATATTATATACAAATGATCTGGCTGAACTTGGATTTGAAGTGGATTTATGGGGGTGGGACTAGCACAGAGGTAAGAAAATGATCTATCACCCAAGCGTTTTGAGGTGGTCCCTGTGGGGGTCCTGACCATTGGGAAAAGAAAAAAAAAAAAGGTGAAGGGGGCTACCAAAGTGTGTAGACAAACTGAGGGACTACAGTCTGTAATTGTAAAGCTACAAAGTGCGCCCATTTGGCAAACGGACCTGATCAAATGGACAAAGGGTGCAGATACAGGAAAGTGTACCTGTATAGTCATTGTCGTAGATAATGGTACTTCACAATGAATTCTTATATGAATAGCTCTAAATGAGTTATTTCTATCTCTAATACATTTGATATCAGTCACTATATCTCCTCATATGAACTTGAAACATTCTGGGCTAAAATCTAATTCATACTTTACTTTCTTTCACAGAAATAAGATGCAAGCAATCTCAGGTACTGCACGGATTCATTACTGACCCTGAAAGAGAATACAAAGAAAATGAGCAGGTAAAATATACATGTAAAGAAAATTACAGGCCCAGACATGGAATTTCAAGGTGTCTTAGAAGTGGCTGGAGTATAACACCAGAATGTGAAGGTAAAACCCTCCACTTGATTTCCTTCTTACTTTACAATTGATGGAAGATGAAATGTAACCATGCAATGTATTCTGTGTGTGTAAATAGTTTATAACTTATTTGGTGGCAGATTGTGTTCATCATTAGTTTTAGAATCTTTATAGTCTCTGTAAATCTTACTTCATCTTAGATCAGCTCCTTGTTTTGTCTAAAACAGAAATTACTTGTCTGCTTGGGCCACGCACACCTGGAATTCTGAGCACAATACCAGAAGGAAAAAACGTGTTCAGGGTTGGAGAGACTGTTGAGATCACCTGTTCAGAAGGATACTGGGTAACCAATACAAAAGAGACCAAACGAACGATTAGATGCACAAGAAGTGGTGATTGGGAACACCAGCCTGTGTGTGAGGGTAAAAAAAATACATGAATACAAAATAAAACATTTTTGGTGTTTGTTATATCACACAGAGTGATGATGAAATTCTAAACATCTTTGCAGAAAGTTCATGCAATGTTCCCTTTAATGAGCATGTATACCATCCTACTTCCTACTTTCGAGGGGACAGAAGACTGGGGGTCAGTATACATTATTACTGTGAAAGTGGGTATTGGAAAAAAGCTGAAAAAGCCACATGTACGGAGAACGGCTGGTCTCCAAAACCACTGTGTTTAGGTGAGTCCCTGTTTTAGAACCGTGTGCTTAATGAACTTCTAAGCAGTAAAGTATGAAATAAGTCTTTCTCGTCTTTCAGAGATTGTGTGTTCTAAGCCAACCATCCCAAACGCAGAGGCAGTGAAAGAACTAAAGCCTACATATAAACCATATGCGCGTGTTTGGTTTCGGTGTCTAAACACACATGAATCTTCCACGTTTGAAATCACCTGCAGTTACAATGGACGCTGGGAGAATACATGGCGCTGCCCTGGTTAGTATCCATTTATTGATCATTTTGAGAAACTGACAGTAAAACACTCAGATTAAAGATGTTCACAGTAATATCAGCATCTCTGCAACAGCCTTTCTGAGCAGTCATGTGCACCATATTTTTTACACTTGTTAAGCACCATATCACAAATTGCTGAGACATTCCATCTATCATGCTTACTGATTAAGTTGGATCATTTATATGTCAGAAAATTGTTTTGAAAACAATGACCCGTCTATTAATGCCAAATGTCCTGTAAAAAGAGTCTCTTAACTAATAGTTGTCATTGTCTTCTTACAGAGATCTCTTTTCGTGATATTACATACACATTTGTCCTCTTTGGGTTTGGTTGGCTTCACCACTGAGGGAGCCACACTCTCTGCCACTTATTCTACTTACCTGTGCGTCTTTAGGATGCTAGCTATTCAACACTAGGGTCAATATACCTTTAGTTAGTGATATACCATATATCGTTTAAGAATCATCACCATCATGATATGTGCATGTGCAATAGTCATGTTGCAGGGCATGCAGGGTCAACAATGACAAACTAGAAAAGTGTATTTCCTGAAGGAAACGCAGGATGGTTGCTCCAAAACAACAAATAGAGGAGTACTGATCAGTACCATCTGTGGGTTAGAGTTTTGGGATCTGGTCTGAGTGAGTACAGGCAGTTTTGTAGCTGTAGGTTAAACAAAACCATCAGATGTGCGCAGACATGGTAAAAAGGTTTACTGGTATGAGGTGTCTCCACCAACACACTACCAAGTAACAAAACACCAAACCAGGAATAGGCTAAATCATACAGTCGTAAACACGCGAGGGTCAAAACTAGAGAGCACCGAGCAAACAATCCAAGAAGGACTAAGCAGAGACAGGTAAAAAGTTTGTAACTGGGAAGACACAGCAAACAATACACGAAGGGCTAGGCAAAAGGGCGGGAGTCGAAAAACGGATACGGGTCATAACAAGAGATCACAAACAGAATAACACTCTGTACGGCACTGGAATAAGGCTCAATACTTCGCAATGAAGCAAACAACAAAACAGAGGGCGAGTCCGAAATCACCTACTAGTCAGTAGGTACTAGATGAGAGCTTGTACGTACTGCTCGAGCGGCAGACTAGTAGGTAACTTCAGTAGGAGAGTTTTAGTAGCCACACAATCTTGGACGTACTACTTCCACCATATTGCCAGCATCCTGTGACGCAAGACGTCAGACCACCACCGTAAAAGTCCTGCTATTCATTTAAAAGCTCCGTTTACAGATTTAGATTTTTGTGACCCTGATCTGCGTTTTTGTCTGAATATGTACTCAGACGGTGTCGAGCTGTAGCTCAGAGAAGACGAAACGGGAGGAATGTAATCATTGTTTATCTCAGCAGTAGTGCTAACTTCTGTAGCGGCAGTTCACTAGCCGTAGCTGCGTACACACAACCGACGTTTCGCTTTTCACCGTTGTTTTCCTCCGATTTGAATTAATCCGCGGCTCCAGGTGAATCTTGGGATAGCGCAGTGTGCTGTGTTCGCCTACATAAAAATGGCTGCCGATTCAGTAGGTCATCCTGGTTCCATTCACCTACTACTCGATGCCTACTGAGTATTCAGACATACTAGCCGCGCTCGCCTACTGATTTCGCTACTGAGTAGTAGACAAGTAGGAGATTTCGGACGCATGCAGAGTTTAAATAGTCCCAGTGATGATCATTACTCAGGTGAACTTGATCTAAACCAGTCAGCTGACCGAGAGTCCAGAGTCATGTGATCTACCGGTGCCTGCTGGGAAATGGAGTTCCTAGACGAATGCAGCGAGTCCGGTGCAGCAGCGTTGGCATGCGGTATGACAGTCTGCTTCCAAGCAAACAACCCTACCAGCCCAGCTGAAACTTTAGCACGTGATCTAAATAATATTAAGAATGTGAGTCAGTTATCCAGAGAGTCGTGGTATAGATATACCTGCCTGGCGCATGTGCACAGGGAATATTTTACCTGTAATCTTTTATCTGACAAGATTTCATTAACGTCAGCATAGGAGGGTGGAGATTGTGTTTGCAGTGTATTTTAAATATATCAAGTATAAACCGACTAAATGCTCTTTTAACCCTTAGATGCACAACCTGGGTCAAAAGTTGACTGAGATTTGATTGTATATATTTTTGCAATAAATTAATTTCATAATTCAAGTGTCCATTAATTCCTCAATTGAATTGTTTTTGAGCATCACAAATCTTGATTTAAGTTTTATTGTTTTCACTTTTATATATATGAGATACCAAAGAGATAATATGTAATGCATAAAATAACATAGGAAATGAATATGGGTGAGGTTTGACCCATATTGTGTATTAGCAGGGGTTTGCTTAGCTTAAGAAGGGTTAAAAAAGAAACTCACGAGTGAAAGCTCTGTTTAGCAATGTATTTAAATGTAAAGTTAACTATCCTGTTGGTCACTGCATGAAGCCATATAATACAATAAAATGTCATTGCTTTTGTTCTAAAATCAGTCCTTACTTTACTTGACATGCTGATGAGCCCCATATTTTGGTTTAAGCAACATTATTACTATCATGATGTGTTGGATTATTGTAGCCTGGACTTTGTCAACTTTTATGTTGTATTCTTCATATGTTCTATGCAGATGTATTTGTATCAAATCACCACAATCATTCTAAATCTGTTAAAAACCTCTATTGTTTATTTTACACAGAACAAAAAATTTTATTGTGTCAGTTTTTTTAAAAATTATGCAGCCCTACATTTAATACATGATATGTTTTTATTTTCAATTTTTTTCCTTTTATATGTAGAAAGTAGTCCAAACACACAAGACTCAGACTGTTCTATGCAGCTTCACTGTGGCTTTTTCTGCTTTGTTGGGATTTCATTTTGGGACCCAGTGCCACCCCGTATTTGGCACCCATGATAACATCGTTTTTGTTATTTATCTGGGTGTATCCTAATCTGTTCACACCCAGTCTTTTTTATAGAAGCTTTGTTTGCAGTGTATGCCCAAAATGGTAAATTATTGCTGCTACTACTCAAGACATCCATCCAATGACATCTGTTTCTTTTTCCATCCGAAAAAACTGTGAATGGGGGGCTTGTGTTGTACATGTGCCCCCAGTTAAATACCAGACTGTTTATTTAATTCTGTTGGGCTGTTTCAGGATTTCTTGACTTTTATAAATTTTGCTTTCTTCTCACCTACATACATCATTATGTAATGAAATTATAGTAGTAATAGAACAACATGTTGGTCTCTGACTACAAAATGAGCTTTTTAAGCGTTGATTGCCTCATATAACGGGCTATTTTCAGACATAAGAGAAATAAACACTATATACATTCCATTATATTATAACTATCCAATCAGCTGCTTTATTTGTTCTTTCTATTTTAATTATAATACCTTTACATGCTAGACCTATCTACATGTCGAAAGCCTGTGGCAATAGAAAATGGCACCATTAAGGAACTTCCACTGGTCAAGGACTACTACCAAAGAGAAAGTACTGTGGAATATCAATGTTCTGAGGGATTCGTGTTTCAGGGTGAAAGCTTTGCTCGCTGTATTGTGCCGGACTGGATTTACCCAAAATGTATACGTAAGTACATTGTTTACTTTATCATCAACATTGTTTTGTGTTTTTAATGGTTGTGTTTGTGCACTATTTTTAATTTTAGCTGCAGTTTCATGGAGACATACATTATGTCACAAAAGTGAGTACACCCCTCACATTTTTGTAAATATCTTTACAAAAATGGGCACAATTTGGCCATTTTCACTTAGGGGTGTACTCACTTTTGTTGTCAGCTGTTTAGACATTAATGGCTGTGTGTTGAGTTATTTTGAGGGCATAGAAACTTTACACTGTTATACGAGCTGTACACTGACTACTTTACATTGTATCAAAGTATCTTCTGTGTTGTCCCATGAAAACATATCATTAAGTTATTTACAAAAATTTGAGGGGTGTGCTCACTTTTGTGAGATACTGTAATTCAGTAGTTGATCTTTACCAGAACTTGCGCTGGTTTTTCTAGGCGTACCGAGCAGATGCTGCTTTAATGCTTTGAAAACTGAAGAACACAAAAATTTCACCCGAGATAAAAACATCTCAGATAAAACAGTTGTTATCTCTACATGTTATGTACATGTTATCTCTATATTGCTTGGAATAGACTACATAATAAAGAGCTACTGTTTATTTAAAGCAACGGTTAGACAAAAAAGTTCAATCTATGCAGTCAATCACACTACAACCAACACTGATAATATACTGCTAGTGTACTGGTGTGTATTTGTATTGGCGCTGCTACTGGCATTTACACGCAGTATCACTACAGGCAAAGAAGGTACCTATACCTATACACCATGTACACCTATACACCAACACATTAGCTGTAAAATTGCTCATGGCAAAATCAGTAGCAGCAAGATTTCAGTGCAATAACACACCAACAGTAGCCCCTTACCTGACTGGCTGAACCAGGTTCTTCAAGCAATGACTAGTCCGCTGCTGTGTAGCAACTTGCACACTGAGTCCATATCAGTCTGGACGGCTTTTGAGGGAATGTCTGGAACTGCAGGACTCTCTGCATAGCCTTTACATCTGAAAGCCTGTCAGAGCAGAAGCCCTGTCAGCTCTTTTTCTGTCTTGTTTTTGTATTCCAGGCAGTGACTGTGAAACATTTACTTTGAAAAACGGATTTGCACATTATTACCTAAAGGATTCTCCCAAACGGTCTCACAGTCTTTTCTACTCATGTAACGAGGGTTATAAAACATTCGATGACACATGGTGGGGAGAAACGAGCTGCAGTAAGGGTGTTCTGGCCTACATACCGCAGTGTATACGTGAGTATTTTTTTGTCCTAGCAGCACGTTTACCACACAGAAAAGAACGACAGCTGTGGTTTCATGTCTCTCTGGTAACAGGTATCGATGAGTGTGGCCGGTTTCCCAATATTCCACATGGAAAACTAATTCAGACGAACAAAGTATATACTAAGGGGGAACAGGTTGCTCTCGAATGTGACTTTGGCTACAAAGCAGACCCTCCTTACATCACATGTAACAACGGCACCTGGACAACCCAAGATTGTAAACGTAAGTCTTGTTTGATTATGACCTACGTCCGTTAAATCAGTCAGGAACTTTGAGACCTTTATGAGCAGTCAAGAGCAAATTGTCTAGATTGAATCAATTCTCATGACTTTTAATGTCAACTCATTAAGAGCTAACTTTACTTCTTACCGTTTATTTTTTTATATAGAACATGCAATTAATCTTTGCCTGATTATTGATCTATTAATAGGACAATGAAAGGAAGCTTGGAGTTTTAAGAAAAGTTAGAAAATCTACAGTTACATTGCTTAATGAAGAACTGTTGTGTCGTGCTGGTGTCACAAGCTAAGCATTTCTCAAAACATCCATTTTTAGGTTTAGTAAGTGACAAGTGTGGAGCTCCTCCACGAGCCGAAAATGCAGTCATTGGCTCTTATGAACAGAAGCCTCACCTGAAAACGGCAACATTTAAATGTCGAGATCATTTTGAATTATCAGCCCGTCCCATGATTGAGTGCATAAGTAAACAATGGAAAAAAGCACCCATTTGTCAATGTGAGTAACGTTATCTGTTATAATTATTAAAATTATTATTGTTGTTGTTTTACTCTCTCAGCTTTACTGCCCCTTGCGCTGCACATTAGAACTGCTCCACACCTCAAAATAATAATCAGTTTTTATTTATTTATGTGTTCTTAATAACATCTTATATGTTAGTGTCACCATCTGCGTGTACAAAACCTGACATGGAGAAATTCAATAGTACCATTAAGGAACCTCAAAAGATCATGGACTACTATGGAGAAGAAGACCTTGTGGAATATAAATGTTCTGAAGGATACATGTTTGAGAAAGAAACTTCAGCCCGCTGTACTGAGGGGAAATGGATTTACCCAACATGCATATGTAAGTACATTTTAGACTGAATGGTGTTTATGCATTCATTATGAATTGTTATTTACGATGCACTCTGAATGACTACCACTGATTAACGTTTGCAGTCTTAGTGCTGCTGAAATGATACTTTGTCAGTGAAGAGTAAACAAACTGCCTCAATCATTCGAGAGTAAAGGGACATTTTTTGGGTGAAAAATGTAGATGAGCTAATGCTAAAGCTACTCATTTAACTTTAGATGAGAGCAGTCATCATGTACGCAAAGCAAATTATTTTCTGCTCAGTAGGTGATGTGGAAACACTTTGACTAATTTGTCTAATTCATATTGAATTAAAGACTCAGTAGTACATAATGTCTGTTCTGTAATGTCCAATATGCATTTACATTTACTGACAGTTGTTTTAATGTTATCATTATTTTCTTATTGTTATAATTATTGCTATTATAATCTTAGAATTTTAACAACACCACTACAATACTTTTGTGTGTTACTGTCTACCAAATTGGCTTCTGTTCTAGTTTATCTTCTGTAGTTTTGTGTAGAATTATGCATCATTAGTCTTCACATTCTGAACTCTGCACCATTTTATAACCTCTTGGTAATTTCCACATAATAAATCAATCAATCAACATTTATCTATATAGCGCTTTTTACAACCAGTGTTTTCTCTAAGGAGTGTAACAGAAAAGAAGTTTATGAAAAAGAGGAAACAAAGAGAAGGATAAGAAAAGAGTCCATGCATAGCAAAACGTGAGAAAGGGTATCGAGGGCTCCCTTGATAAAAGGAAGAAACCTTGAGAGGAACCCATCCTCCTCTGGTTGACCCTTAATATAGAGAGAGCAAAAAAGCTAATGAGATTATAAAACAGAATACAATAATACAACATAAATATTCAAGTTCAGGAGATAAACTTTGAGCCATCTCATAGGTTCTCTGTCAGAGTGAGAGATGGCACCAGATGATGGTGGCTCTACTGTAATAATGCTGGTCATTCAGGCTGACGAGCAGTAGAGCATCCTCAGGTCAGACAGAAGGGAGCATTGATCAGCCAGTGGGGATGGAGATCTGGTGACTTCCAAGTCAGAGAGAGAGAGAGAGAGAGAGAGAGAGAGAGAGAGAGAGAGAGAGAGAGAGAGAGAGAGAGAGAGAGAGAGAGAGAGAGAGAGAGAGAGAGAGAGAGAGAGAGAGAGAGAGAGAGAGAGAGAGAGAGAGAGAGAGAGAGAGAGAGAGAGAGAGAGAGAGAGAGAGAGAGAGAGCTACTAATTTGCTGCTGGGCCAGGCCACGTGAAATTTAACAGGTAGCCAATGCCGTGGCCACAGAATTGGGGACATGTGGTCAAAGCTTTTGGTTTCCGTCAGGACTCTGGCAGCTGCATTCTGGAGCAGTTGGAGCTTATTTGGGGCTTATTAGAGCATCCAGCTAAAAGACAGTTACAGTAATCCAGCCTGGAGGTTATAAAGGCATGCACCAGCTGGTTTAAATTTGCTACTTTACTACATACAATGTGAATTAAATGATTCTGCAGTAAACATTGCTTTGAAATGACAACTGGAAAATCTGCATGGTTTTATGACTGCAACTGTTTCTCAGTATAGACAAACTAGAGTTCATTAAATGACTGGAATGTGCATTCTGTTATGTCCACGCTAGCCCGCTAGAAGTTGCACATTCACTTGCCCCTTGACAGCATATGCTACAGGAGTAATATCAAGAAAAGAGATACAGTTTGGGGGCCTTTCTAATCTTTTACACTTTTTTCTTAAGGTTATAGACTCCCTCCACCGTCCATTTCATGGGATTTCAACTTTTTTTTTTTTTATTTATGCCAGCATCACAAGGCAATAGAGTTTTAATCCCAGTATATATTGACGTAGACTTCATGTTATCATACTTCATACTGTTTTCACCACACATTTCCAGATTTGAAATTTTTAAGATAGGATTTTTAGGCATTAGATGTGTTCAGGACAGTTGAGCTCAGGTAAACGCTCATTCTAAACCACCATTGGTTTCATCATTTCATCTTCAGTAAAGCCAGTTGAAGAACAGCCTGATTCGGACCAATCCGTCTCCAAGCCTTCAGCGAGTGCTGAACCTTCACTGGAAGAAGGTAAGAAGTCCTTCACAGTCCTTCTCAGGCCTAGAATACATCCTGTATTACAAAATATTTCTAGCGAGGTTATTTTACAGTTTTATGGTTTACAGAGGCAACAGCTCATGACTATCATTAGATTGTTAGATTATTGAGAATTTGTCACAACCAGTTATTTTTTTAATTAGCACCAGAAGAAGAAATGTTGCTTCTTTACAGCATTATTTGGTGGTTTCAGTTCCTTTTTTGGTTAAATTCTACATTCATTTTTTGTTTGTATTAAATGTTATGTTATTCTGAGTTTTCAGGATTTATTTATTTTTTGTGTTTATTATGGAAAGTTAGGACAATACCAGTAATAAAAACAGAAAGCACTTTGATCTTTATTTAATTAAGAACAGTACAAATGCAAGATAGATAGATAGATAGATAGATAGATAGATAGATAGATAGATAGATAGATAGATAGATAGATAGATAGATAGATAGATAGATAGATAGATAGATAGATAGATAGATAGATAGATCACAGTCTTATTTAATATCAGGTAAGGGTCACACAAGGTCAATGATCTGCATACTCCACACACCAAGACTAGCTTACTAATGGTAGTTTATTGATTGAACTTTACTAAGTGGGTAAATTAAATGAAAGGAGTGAATGAAATATAGAGCAACAGAACATAGCATTCAGCTGAGAAGACTTACAGTAACAAGACTTAACAGTAAATGTAGTTTGTTTAGCTGCTGAGCATTTTAAATGAAAGTTAAAATGAAATCTAAAATGAGATCTAGTCTAGTCTTAGTTACTATATCGTCTTTTCTTAATGAGCCTCTCCTCACATAGCTTTCTTTTCCCTGAATATGAAGAAATCTTCTAGGGTTGAGTTTAAGGAGGGCCGTTTCCTGATAAATATGCATTTACTTTCTGCTCCTATCCACAAAATAACTTCACACGTAAACTTCAGAGCATGGTTGTATCACTAAAATACTTCAAGCATTTCATTTTCATATATGAATGTTTGCGAAGGGCAGGGCAAGGAAGGGGAACTTTGTGAAACTTGGGGCTGGAGTTCTGGGTGGCTTCGGCTACTGGGATTTGAAGCCAGGCCTCAAAAGCTCCAGCTTAGATAGATGCAAGTTTCTCATGTGCCAGCCTGAGGTTGTTGGTTTGGGAACGAATGTAACTATGATGCCCCTGGGAGCACCAACATCCGAAAAGTTGGATTGTGTGGTCGGAGAGTCCCTGACGAGAATTGCACTGGAGAATAACCACTGAGAGAGGACGTGGCGAAGAAGAGTGTGAAACCAGAGGTGTGATATGATGGATCCAGATTCTGTAATGAAAAGAAAGTCGGTTGGTCGAGGGTTCTGGAAAAGCCTCAGGTGGAGACGTTGTAGGTTTTGTGATATGGACTGAGCTGTGATTTTAACCTAAGGTGGAGAAGGGTGGTTAGCCACGTTGTTTAGTTTGCTAGTTTGATGTTGAATATTAAGTGTATTTAAATCAAGAAGTCTGTCCTAAGCAGGTTAAATGTCTAGTCGAGTCAAGATGTGTTATTGTTATGCCTTTCACGACAAATGGTGTCATGAAGCAGCAAATCCGGGTCCAAGCCCCTAGTGAGCAAGCCAGGGGCGACAGTGGCAAGGAAAAACTCCCTCAGAGCCAGAGGCTCTGATTTTGTTACGCAAATTTTGTTACGCTTAAATGATTGGCTGACAGGGTAATTACTATCCTAGTTGGACAGTGAGTGTATATTTACCAGATAACCAATGATTGGTCTAAGACTGCTGCTCATAGTAAGAGATACGAGCACATAAATAGTGCAGATAGATTGGCAAATTGACGCAAGCAAGGCAAAAAGTTGTTCATGTAAATTTTTAGATCAATAGGCTAAATTGAATGCACTTTGTCTTTGTTCATGCATTACTCTGGTTTTTAAAGCTAGAAGAGCCGATGACTAAGAAATCTCGAGGGCACTTAAAATTATTGAGCGATAAGAAAAAATCTCAGTGCAGGATTGCTATATCATGGAAGCAAGTTTGATGAGTTATCTCAGATACGCAAGTATGGTCTCTGATGAAGTATGGACTCTAAAAAACATGCTCAACATTACATTTAATTATGAAATGCAATTGTTCTTACAATCAAGGGTTATTTTGAGAATCAGTATTACAGTATAACAGTACTCGTTATGAAGTAGTAGTGTAGTAATGAAAGAGTAGTCAAAGCCTTTGAAATTGCTGTCTGGACCACTTTAAATCCAGTTTTTCTCGATGGTGTGTTTAAGCATGTATAACAATTTGGTATAGATATATTTTAAACAAATATATTGTTGTTTTCATGGGAACTCTTTCATATCTGTGTCTAGATGAAGAGAAGGGTAAAATGGACCAACCTGTTACGACACCTTCAAGGGACAGCGAAGGCAGAACGGGATCACGTAAGAAATTCCTGAAATGTTATAGATTCTAGTAGATATAGAAGTTAGACTATGGGTACTTTCACAGCTACCTTGTTTGATCCAGACCTTCAGATGTTTCAGTTTGTTCTGAACCAAAATAGCAGGTATGAAAGGTGCTTGGTTCTGACCAAAAAGAAGTGGTCTCGATCCTGATTAAACCATCTACCATCATTTATCAAACAACAAAAGAAGTAAAACAGCAGAAGAGAAGTAAAATCGAGTCGTGGTAGTAGGAAATCAAGATGACAAATTAATTATTTGATCCAACCAAACAGTCAAAAGTTAACTTGGGGGGAAAAAGACAAAATGACATGCTATGTGGAGTTTGGCACTTAAGTGAATACATTTGAAAGAAGATATGCTTATCAGGTTCACCTATACAGGTTCTGTCATAGTATTACACAGAGTATGCAGGCAATGATGGAAACACTAACTATAATTGATGATTTAAAGTGCAAAGTGTAAGTCTGGTCTAATCTTAGTTACTACATATTTTCTTCACTAGCCTCTCCTTTCATAGCTTTCTTTCACACATAAACTTGTTGTAGAAGCAGTTCATTTTCCTATGTGAATGTTAATGTCGTTCGCAAGAAGTCCATGAAGATAAACATAAAATACATACGTCAAAGGTTAATCTAGTTTAAAGAAACTGATAAAGAACAATACGGGAGATCTATCACACTATTTCACAGAGAATACAGCAATGACGGAAACACTTAATCATCACCAATATGATGAAGACACATTCAACAAAAAATAAATCTGCAGTAGTCGAACTCCTGGCTCGCTCTTCTTTAGTTACATCTTGGTTATTTCTTGGTTATTATTACATTATTATTGTTTATTTCTTTTATACATATAGTCTATATGTATGTACATATTTACTTGATATACTTGTATTTACATGTGAATATGTCTGTTTGCATGACAAACAGACAATTTCTCAGTTCCAAAGAGAAAAGGTACCATCTTTTACTGGTGTGGGTGGGCATCCGTCGCCTTGGCATAGGTGACTTGCATATGTGTAAATGTACTATTGACGTGGAGGCGTGTATTGAGATTTTAGAGAGGCACATGCTGCCATCAGGACAACATCTTTTCCCAGGCAGTCCGTGGTTAATTCAGCAAGTTATTTCAGCATCTCAACAGTGCTACAATTCTTTTACATAACATTTCCATGTGTTTTACTGTGGGTCTTTTCGTGTGTGTGTGTGTGTGTGTGTGTGTGTGTGTGCAACATCAGTAGGTTGCGGCCGGCCCCCATCAATCCTACATGCTATCCATGATTTTAAGGAACGATATTTAGACGGTGAAAGAGCTACTTATGACTGTCCTGCATTCTATATTAAGGAAGGTGATTTGTTCCTGATCTGCTGGAATGGCAGATGGATAGGAAATGCGAGATGCTTGGGTAAGTACTACTGTTTTATTCTAATTTACTATCATTATTTATTTTTTATTTAATCAAAGATGAAGTGACTGTACATGAACATTTATAGAAAAATGATATTTGTACACATAGATATATATTATTGATGCAACAACTAACCAACATCATAGATAATGTTGATAATGAAATATTGTTGCTATTGAAATAATTACGTTCAGTCTGAGATAATTGCGTGTCATATTTATATCACATAACTAAAAGAGGGAAATACAAATAGTGGGGGCTGCAGTAACAAACTATTAAAAAACACTTTGGTTTAACTCTAAAATGCTCAGCTAAACTGCACGCTTATCAGGGTTGCTTGTATGTACACAGGCTAGCGCAGATATTTGTAAACCAAGCTTTACACCACTGAGGAGTACATACATATATTTAATGTTTTCGATGTTTCTTTTCAATATCTTTATACAGTGGCAAGAAAATGTATGTGAACCCAATGGAAAGACCTGGTTTTCTGCACTAATCTAATACCACACAAGTAGTTATAATATTTCATGGTTGTGTTTGACACATCCATTAAACATTCACAGTGCTGGTGGAAAAAGTAAGTCATCAGTCCACAAAACATTTTCACATTTTCAAGCGTGCAGTGATGTGATTTTTGGAAAGCAGCGGTTTCCTCCGTGGTGTCCAGCCATGGATACCATGCTAGTTCAATGATTTGTGTTTAGTAGACTCATAAACAGAGATGTTAATCAGTTCCAATGATTCCCTCAAGCCTTTAGCTGTTTCTCTTTTTACCTCTCGGAGTATTCTGCATTGTATCTTTGAAGTCAACTTGGCGGGGCACCCACTTCTAGGGAGAGTAGCTGCAGTACTAAATCCTCTCCATTTGTAGAGTTTGTCTAACTGTGGACTGGTTACGACCAAAAGTCTTGGAGATTACTTTGTAACCCTTTCCAGTTTTATGCAAATCAACAATTCTTGATCGCAAGTCTTCGGAGATCTGTTTTTTGCGAGGCTTGGTTTACATCAGCAGGTGCTTCTTGTGAATAGCAAACTCTAAAAGTTTGAGTGTCTTTTATAAATCAAAGTAGCTCTACACCTCGCTCCAATCTCATTTTATTGGTTGGACACCAGATTTGCTATTTCCTCACTCAGCTTTTGTTGAACTCATTAGCATAGAGAGTTCACTTACTTTTTCCACCAGCACTGTGAATGTTTAATAGATGTGTCCAGTAATAACAATGTTTGTGTGCTATTAAGTTAAACACATTGAGTTTGTCTATACTTGGGAATCACGTTTTATGAGCAATTAATGCAGAAAACCAGGTCATTTCAAAGGGTTCACATACTTTTTCTTGCCACTGTATCATATATTTTATATGTGTTATTTTTTTCTGTGGAGGCTGTATTATGTTCTTCTTCTTATTTCAAAATATTTAACCCAACTGCATCACAGTGAAGATACATTGTGAGCATGTTTACGAAGAAGTGCACGAAACTTTAATCTCGTCAACATGAACTAAATAAAACTCACCATCCCACCATCCCATGTTTTGTTAAAGAGTCTAGAAAGTTAACATCCCACAAAATGAAAATAATCTACTAAATAATTTTGAAATGTTGCATTTAGTGTATTTGTTAAATCCTAACTTTATAACAAATATGTGGTTCATTAAAAACATTCTCAGGTGGGTTTCTCTGTAAAGGAATTCTTTTGTATTTTTAGGGGCGTCCGGAGGAGAAGATAAACATACTTTTAGTAAATATCAGTGTAAAGTGACTTTTGCACAAAGTAACAGCTGAGCCATTCATATAGCCACAAAGTGCTCCTGTATGGTGAGCAGATAAAACGAGCAGTTAGTGTAAGAACGCGTTAGTTTATGTTTAACATTAACACTGCAGTTAATCACTACAGTCTGTCACTGTTTATTACTTAAGTTGATCAGTGAATCCTGATTTTCTGACTCAGCTCATCGCCTCGTTACTGAGCTTTATATGGTAGGTGTGAGCATGTTATAAAAAATCCAGGAGGAGAAACACATGAGCCTCGCAGAGTGAGAAATACAGAGGAGCAGTTGTAGAATATTATAAGGAAATTAACTGTATGTTCTCCAGGTCTTAATCTGTACTATCTGCTCTCACTGAACATAAACACAAACATAAATGTACTAATTTAAACATGTTGGGTTTGTTTCAGAACCCTGCACTGTGGATGTTCAGGATTTGGATAAGAATAACATACAGCTACTAAAAGGAGGAAGAGAAAAAATCTATGCAAAGCATAAAGAATTTATTACATTTGTTTGTAAAAGAAGATATAGACTTGCAGAAAATAGCATTGGGCTCCGTCAGCTGTGCAGTAATGGATATATTCCCTTGCCTGTTTGTGAATAGCGGACCACCGGTTTTAGTGCTGTGTGTGAAAAGCAGCATTTTTACATACTGCCTTAAACATCTAGATGTTTGTTAGTGACTTTGACTGAGGAGGCCGCCAGGGTGTGCTATTAAATGACAACAGTCAAACTTTTATTGTTGAAAATAATACTTGTGTTCATCAGCCAATTACAATATAAAATGACTTTCGTGATATGATTGCATAATATATATATATATATATATATATATATATATGCGCTCCATGTCATGGGACATCAAATAAAATGTAATTTATCAATTTTAAGCTTTAAAACCACTTTCAAACTATTCATAATCTTTGCTTGTTGTGTGTTGTTCATTGTTTATGCATTGTCCAGCTAAATTAATAAAGCATTACAAGCAATAAAATGTTCGTTGTTTCTTTTTGGAACCTTTAAATGCACTTAATGATCCGATAACAGCAGATTTTTTCAGTAATCCGTTAAACAGTTTTACACTGGAAATCAGATATTCAGATAATGGGAAAGCTGCCGGTCTGCATGAGTTGGGCAGTAATTGCATTTCCTTTGCAGCCAGCCAATGAACTCACAGAATGTGGCATGACATCAAACCATATCACAGCTTTCCAGTCACTTGACTGTAAAAACAAAGGCTACACAAAAAAATAGTTTTTTTTTTTTAAATGTGCATCTAAATGTGCTTATTTGTAGAAAAAGGAAATAAAAAAAGGAAACTGATTTCAAAGTGAAATTTAAATTTAAATTGTTCTGGGTCTGCATTGGACAACATCTGGGTCCATACCAGACCGCAGTCCGCCTATTATTGACCTCTGATCTAAAAGATTTCATCAAATGTACTTGATTTCAGCTCAAAAAGTGTTTTGTTGCCATCTAGCAGGTTTTTGTGTTAAGCATTTCTTGCTCTTTTGGGAATTCTCCCCTCCCAAATGTTTAAGTTGGTTGTGAGCATGAGTCCTCTTTTCTGGAGCGGTAAAATTAAATATAGCAACAGAATAGCGTGAAGAGTCAGTCGGTGGTGAACAGCAGAAAGAGGAGGTGGAGCTGAAAAGGACAGGTTAGAAAAAAGAAAGGTGGAAGAAGTTGCTGCCAAATGTGTGAAATGAACAGACCTGTTTTCTGGAGGACAGACTTCAAACCCCTTCTGACGCTACTGATGATCTCAAGGAGGCCATGTTTAATGGACAGGTAGAGGATAGTCTAACAGAGTTATTTAAACTCTGGATAATAACTAAGATAGTTATTTGTAATGTAAAACATAACATAGAGAATAGATGTGATATATGTTAAATTGTGTTAATGTTAATGTACACAGAGAAGGAAATTCTGATGTCTGTAGACAATGTTATTAATAAATGGTTCAGAAACCAGTGCACTGTTTAGGAGGCTTTTGATGCTGTAGGTACTAAACATGCGTGTGGGGAAGCTACTTAAGAGTTTAGTGTAAATCTAATAATAGAGCATCTCCTTGTTGGGAGGATAAATTTTATTTTAATTTCAAATTATTTTAATTTTAGTTTAATTTTAATTTTCTGTTCCTGTACAAATGCAAATATGTTTTCCTTTATCACATTTTTTACCTTTTAAATCTTGATCTGGTTTAAATTTGAATTAAGCATGTTTAAGTGAAGTGTTTTCTCTTAGCTTACCAACATATACCTGAACTTAAACCAAATAAAAGGGCGCTGTAAGAGCTAGCTGCTGTTATTCAAATTATTCAAAGTGGGCCGGATTTGGGCATTAAACTCCCGGGCTGAAAAAAAGGACCCACTCCGGCCTTACTTTGAGGCCTTGGACCTGACTGAGAGTACCTGTTGTGGATATCATTATAACTGGCATTAGGGACCTACAAAGATATTTTTGTCACTTATAGGGCTCATTTACTCGCGTTTAAATACAAATGATTTGATGTGCTGTGTATACATTTACAAATTTGTACTTATCCTTGTTCTAATGTTGGTGTATATGTGTTACACACATCAAGCAATGTTCTTTGCACAATGTCATTCTGTAAAAATCCTGGACATTCTGTAAAAAATCATGAACCTAATGCTATGAACTTCACATAGACACATGCATTAGAACTATGTTGAGACAAAGAAATAGAACTTTCAGTTTCTAACCAGAGGCGTACGTCAGGGGTGGAAAGTGAGAATGCCAACAGTCACCAAAATTTAGAGTAGAGGCTTTCTTTTTAAAGTAAGTCAATGGAGCCAGAATGAAGCTGTTTAGTTTCCTGTTGGTCCAACATTAAATGTTTACACAGTGTAAACAGCAGCTGTCGCTTTCAAGTGATATAGATATGTGCCTAGTCTTCTTCAGCAAACAGGTGAGTGATTGTGCACTGGGCCCCTTTAGCAACATTATGAAGTATTTGATAATAAGACAAGTGACTATGAAAAATTAATCAGCAACAGTTGCTCAGCATTACTAATAACTAATGACTGCATGTTGCATACATGTGTTTTAGGTTAACTTACAGTTTACAGTGCTAGGCTTTCTAATGATTAGACTTATGTATAGGCTGCAGAGAATAAAATATATATCTAAGGCCTCTCTGTCTAAAAAGCTTCTCTTAAAGTACACTGTGAAAAGGAATGCATTCCATTTACTTATTCACATACACCATCATGCACGTCTAAAATACATCAACACATCAGAAACAGGTGGATAGGTCCCACCCAATATCAGAAACAGGTAGATTTGTCCCACCCAAAAATTAAACCACAGAAAAAGCGGAAACTGTTAAAAAACACTTTATTTTAAAAGGGTGCTTTGGCAGTCCTCGCAATTCACGCGCTGTGTTTGTTGTTAGCAACAGGCTCTGGTTATTAGGTGGTCTTCAACTTTAAGGTTTGCTTGTGTACTGCAGCCAGTAACTTCACTGACCCGAGCTCTCGCCTCGCTGGACCGCCGGGTAGCTCGCAACAGCTTTAAGCGCGAGGTCAGTGATGAGAGCAATGAACAGCACAATATACTGCAATAAAACAGCTTTAGGATAATGTGTTGTTATGGTAACAGACGTAAAGTTACATTACTCTCTGGCCACGTCCCAAACTGCAGACCAGGTGCGTAGCTAGCCCTGGTTTACATTTAATGTCCCAGCACCCCTAAATATTATAGTAAAAACGTGTTTTTTCTTTTAACGTTAACATTTGCCTCTGACAAGCTGGAAATGTTAAAACTATAGGAAGTATATGGTTAAACCTTTTATTAACCCCCCTCCTTACAAAATGGTATGATCCAGCTTCTCTTTTCACATCGCGCACACACATGGTGTCAGTGTTTATCTGACTGGTGTCGTGTGTCTAGTAAGTTTTGCAAAGGAGTATTTTTGCACTTTATCACTCAGAACCAACACATTACAGTCATTATCAGCAGTCCATATTTCTGTTACACTCTTTATTCTGTTATTGTTAGCTAGGAGTGACTATCTGACTGTTTATTTTATTATATTCAATTCTTATATTTAAGTAAGGACTAAATGATATTGATCATATGCTCAGAATCTGTTGATAATCTGTTGATAAGTGATTATTAGAGTTGGTGTGTCTGATCTTGATTATTCTAATTATTCTGTCATGACACACTCACCCCAAGTCTCATGCCCTGAATTTCTCTCATTCTCATCTGGTCACCCTTTAGCCCACAGAAACTCAATATATAATGAGAAAATGTATTCTATTTTAATTTTAATAAAATGTCTTAATACAGTGTTTCCCCAACACTGATTTTGGTTTGATGGTTCGAAATGCTGTTCTTATTTGGGTGCTCAGCTAAACCTCTAAGCCTACAATCGCCCCTGCTGCAGACTACTACTACACTAAATGCATAAAAAATAATAAAATGTAATAAATAAAATAAATTCATTAATGAATAAATAAAATGACACCAGTGATAAAAGTGCTTTCAGTAGTGCAGTATGTAATGTTCCAGAGAGTGCTGTTTGGGACACAGCCTTACTGCCTAACATCTCTTGTCTACTCATACAGTGTTTTGTCATTTCATTTCAGTATTATGCCAGCAAAGAAAATAATAATTGTTTTGGTTATATAATCTAGACATTGCATGTATAAACACTACAATGTCATGTGGGATATCTTGTTAATTGTAATGTGAACTTTAACTGGATTCATCTAATAATAAACAGAAGTACAGATAATGTTGTATTTTGTTTATTTATTTGCAATTTACTGTAATTCCACAAATGTTGTTCTACGTCACTATACATACAGTGATTTACTACCTTACCTACAGTGGAATCAGCTTATAGGTAATATTTAGGGGATAGGGTGGGCTTTTATATTAGCAAATACCCCAGAGCAGAGAAAAGTGCAAAATGTACAGTAGGGGAGAGTGGGGTGAGTTGTGCCAGTTTTTACTTAAAGTGGACATGAAACACTGAAAGTATTCACAAGATGTATTTTCACTCTAACAGATCTTAAAGGTTGAACACTTGTCAGTGAAACTGAATTAAAATAATAAGCAATCTAAATGTCATTTTCCAAGCAAGTGTAGCGCCATCTTTTCCTAGCGCTGGGTGTGACCTCACGAGGTTGGTTCAGGAACACCTAGATCATATAAGCTACTAGCGTACATTAGTTTCTTAACGGATAATAAAAGTCAAACCAAAAATCGATGCAAAGAGGGCCACTTTTGTATTGCCCCTGGCTGCACCCAATACAAAATGAATTTTACAGGGTGAAGAATGTGAGAAAGATTGTTCACTTTCATATCTTGCCTCTTAAACGGACAGCGGTTCTTTGGCGTTGGCTAGCGGCGCTGAAGCGCGAGAATCCAGTTAGCCGCAATGCTAGTGAGGACTACGTGGAGGAGAGGGTTTTTGAGTCTGAAGTTTTAGTAGTCCGCTGCACAAACAAGCTAAAGTCCGAGGCTGTTCCCTCCGTTTTTTACTTTTCCTCTTACCGGCTTGGATGTACAGACCGTTCGACTCAGGTTACGAGGAAAGCAGTAGCTGTGAGCAACAAAGAACGAGCCAAACGACGCGCCACCTTAGCAGAGCAGCAAGAGGTACAATCTAGCTATATAAGCTGACAGTTAACAGGTTGACAGTGTTATTTTGACTTTTTTTCTCAGTAAAAGACAGCCATATATTGTATGATATACATTCCACTAAACTTTTAAACTCTTGCCTTCTTACCGTAGCAGAAGAGCGCAGGAGTCAGATCGTACATAATCAAATTTCCCGAAGCACACCTCCACCGACTTTACATGCTAAAAAGCTAAATGTATATAACCTAGCTAGCTAGTTAGCTGGATGACATTACCTGCTGTTGACGGGCCGCTCCAGGGTTTCCGCACGGACTTCGCATAGAGAGAGCATAGACACCTCCAAAACGTCTCGCTCACAGCAAAGTATCTGATAAGTTCGGCATTGTAGTGCAGTGACCGCATCTGCACCAGGTAGTGTTACCCACCCTCTCCACCTGTACGGGAACCGCTGGCTGCTCCTCTGTACAAATCGAAGTTTGTACCACTAATCTCCTTTTCCTCACCGGCTCGAGCGCATAAGCCATTGGGTTTCTAGGAATCTGATCAAAACCCCTTTCAGCTTCGTCTTCTTCCATAGTGTGGCAAACAACAAGCTCTTTTCCTAAACCGCGACCGCTATGCTCCTGGGCTGTCTTCAATCAACCAACCAACCAACCAACCTCGTGACGTTATCAATTCTGCACGGGCAAGATGGCGGCGCACTGGCTCAAAAGCATAGGGTAGTAACAAACTTAAATATATTATAATTTAACATGTAAACATTTTATTTGAAAAATTTCCCTCCCAAATATATTTCATTATATTTAATTCCGTAGAAAACCCATACAAACTGAACTGTTTCATGTCCACTTTAAAGTGAATTTAAAGCGAGTTCATGACTGTAAACTAAACTAAACCAACTAAAATCTGTACATATATTTCAGGATGTTGTGCATCCCTAGGAACAATCACTTTAGAGCTCAAATAAAGTATTTAAGAAATATAGCTTTCTGAAAAAAGAAAGTGGCACAACTTGCCCCTGGTGCAGGAAAAGTTGTGCCTTTGGACAGAATACATTGGGGTAAATTGTGCCATTGATTATTGAAGTAAAACAATATATTTTGATCTCAGAAACTGTAATGTTATATAAAAGATATACAAATTCAATACAAAATTACTAATTTAAGGTTTATTTAAAGTTGTTTTACAACATCAAAGGCCAATTTTCTATATAGCCTAGCACCACATAAACACATGTTCAGAACAAATAAAATTCAAATGAATGACCAAATTGACTGCAGTTCTTTTCATAGATCTAGCCTACTACATAACATTCCATTTGTCGATGCTACAGGGGAATATGAATTTCTGATCCCTTCTGGCTGTAAACCCAAGTTTTTGTGGTGTGGGTAGTTATTTATCCACATAAATAAGTTCTGGAACGCAGGTGCCTGAAATATGAGAGGTGCCGGTAAGCACTACTGTTTGTAAGTATGCTCTCAATAGTACATCGGTAGATGTCCACCAGTATCCTAGGTGAGTTCTCTTGAGGCCTTGTAAAGAGAAAAGGCATTGTTGTGTCTTTTTGACCAATATGGAGGACTTGATGGACCAGGAAAAATCAGATGCATGCGCTACAATAGCAGGGTTGATACAGATGGGTGTGTGCTTGGTACCTACTTTTCCTAACGTCCACAATGATCTCCTTGGTTTTTTGGATGTTGAGCATAAACAGGAACACAGTTGTGGGTGAACAGGAAATATAGCAGAGGGCTTAGTACACATCCTTGTGGCACACAAGTGTTTAGGGTGATACAGGAGGGAAAATGATTGTCTAACTTAACAGACTGAGGTCTGTCTGTCAGGAAGTCCAAAATCCAATCCAAAGAGAAGTGCTGATACCAAGGTGGCGATCAGCTTGGAGGGGATGACAGTGGTAAATGCTGAACTGAAGTCAATGAACAGCATTCTAACATATGAGTTATTACAGGCCAGGTGCACTGTGGAATGCTGTGGATACGGCGTCTTCTGTAGACCTATTGGGCTGGTATGCAAATTGATGAGGGTCCAGTGTAGCAGGCAGGCATAATTTCAGCTGTAAAAGAACTAGGCATTCAAGGCCATTGGAGATGATGGGGTAATTTTTTTTTTTTTATTATGACCTCAGCCCATCAGGATGCACTTCTTCTCTATGATGAACCTCCTGTATATATTCTTGCAATAGTTATGGCAGTAAAGAGCTTGAGGGTGGACTTCCAGGCCTTGCTGATCTATTGCTACTGCAACCGCACTGTTGTGAAGTTCTTGACTGATTTAATTAAGATTTAAACTATGACTGCGGTCATAATAAAAAAAGACTTATGTTTACATTCTGGGGTTGTCTATTTTCAATTGTTACATGCGATGTAAGGAGTTTCTGCTCTGTAGCCAAAATCACATTTAAGAACAACCTGTTCTCCCTTGCTATGTACTTTGTTAGTCTGATATAGTTTTCAATGTGGAATATCGGAAAAACGGCCACACTCATCGTTACCCGTTACCAGAAGGACATGAAACCACAGATCTGTCGTTCTTTTCTGTGCGGTAAACGGGCTTATAGGAAACAAAAAAACTCATATAAACACTGTGGTGCTGTCCACAGGAGCAGATTTATCATTAATCTAGGGTAAGGCTAAATGAAATATACTGAATACCAAATGGCTAATTAAAATGTTTTACATTTTCATTTTAAGCCCAAAACTGCACACAAGAAACACTGAAGTAAATGTAAAATATCTTAATTATACAAAATAGTAAAACACTGAACTTAACAAAATATAAATAAACCTGTGGTGTGCACATGTAAGCACCTGGCTAATATATAGACACTTATTATATAGATAATAAGTAACAGGGGACCCAGAACTCCGTGGGTAACAGAAGCAGTAAGTGGGTTGTGCTTTATGATAGTCGCAGACATCTATCTGTTAAATAGGATGTGAAACAAGACTGCACATCACCAGAGGCTAACACAGGAAAGATATGAAACAAAGGCTGCAGTAAGATCAAGCAAGAGTAAAACAAATGCACAACTTTAGCAAGAAGATAATTAAGGGCACTGACTAGAGCAGTCTCAGTCCTATGATGACAGTGAAAACCTGACTGAATCCTCTCAAAAAATGTTATTGGTGCTAGCGTTTCAAGAAATAAATGGTAAGTTAGAAATTAAGTAATTTCATAATTGGGCTGTCACTGTCAAAGCACAAGAACATAATAAGAGAGAGATCAATGAAATGGGAAATAGTAGGAAAGATAGAGTTGGAACAGGGTCAAGTTGACAAGATGAAGATTTAGATTTGGTAATTATCTTTGAGATATAGTCAATTTCAGCAGGACAGAAATTAGATAAGAAACTGCTGCAGGGGCTAAAAAAGAGGCAGAGCAATCAGAAGGATCAGAGTTAGGAACATCTTTATAGATAGAACCTATTTCATCCTGGACAAATGGAGAAACGTAGAATATTCTTTCAGAAGAAGAAGAAACTGCTAGAGGGGAGGTCAAAGTAGTTGGCTGACAGTTGGAAAAAGTCAGACTGAGTATACAGCGAGCTGCAATTTCAGCAGCTTTATGCTTGAGCATACGGTCTGTACAGTGTACAGTTTTTATATAGAGATGCTGAAGGAGTAAACCTGGGGAAAGAGTGAGTGGACGGCACAGTTCTGGTCTTAAGAGGAGCTAGTGTGTCAAGAATGTCGGAAACAGATTCTTTATAGAGAAATACAGCAGCATCAGAAGAGAACAGCTTATAGACAGAAAGAGAGGCAGAATTAAGATTGACCGGAGAAAAACAAAGGATCTATACAAGCACTTTACAGAAAGAGACAGAGATTGATGACTTAATGTGACTTAGATTAGGGAAGACAGGGGCTAGCAGTGACAAGAAGTCAACAGATACGGAGGAAGCTGAGTCTACATGAATGTTGAAGTCAAGCAGAGATGGGAACATGGAACTGGCAGTGATAAGCATATTGCCTAGATTCAACGCCACTGTTGGAAAGTTTTAGTGATGATAAACCAGCATCAGTAACCATTTTGAGGATCAAGATACATTCAGAGCCATATATTCAAATGTGGACGCCTTGTGTTATGTACATAGGCTAATTTCACGTCTTTGTTAAAGATGATAGCTAGCCCTCCACCTCCCCCGTTACCCTAGGTATGCGTAAACAGCTAAAAAGTGGTGGGGCAGCTTCATTAAGATGCATTAATTCACCTGGGGCTTGCCATGTTTCATTTAAAAAAACAGCATGTCTACAGGGTATTGAGGTCCATTGAGATCCTAGAGGAACATGGCTTTATAAGGAAGTGAATGACAGTTAAGTTAAGGAGGAGGGTGAGGAAGAGGTTTACTCCAGATCACAAAACACCAACATCAACATCAACCATGACTATTAATCCAAGTGGTGAAGATGCTATCTTCTGGCGTCTGGGACAAAGCTTGTCTGGGTCTTGAAACACGATGGACGAGCAAGACCAGTGGAGTGACAGTAGTTGTAGGTTAAGGAGTCAAGTTGGTAGTGGGAGCAGAGTAATCGAAGTTCAAAAGATTAGATTGTAGTTTCTGTCGTGAAATGTCACTTCTAGAGTCTACACTAAAGCTACTCATTTTTAACTATTCTACTCGTTTTCACACTTAGTTTGTTTGCAAACATGGATTTTTATGACATTTGGTACAGCTGCTTTCACACTGCAACAACACCAAATTCTACTTATTTATTGAATGAGTAAATAAACTCATACTTTATAAACATGAAGCTTTAGCTCAGCAATTACATATACAAGCAAAACAACACTGCAACTGAAACCAATAACAAATGTGCTGCCTATAGTGGTGATTTGATTTAACCTGCTTTTCTGCCCCCTAGTGGATTTATTTGGTAATTCCATTTAGTTTGTCTAGTTTTAATGACATCATCATACAGAATACAGAGAAACAAACATGGTTGTACCTGCCAATTAATCCTGTTTAATCTACCATCTGTTCAAGTTCAAGTCCTTTTCAAGCATTGTCGGTATGTTAACGTTTCTGACATGTTTATCTTGTGGTACAATGTAGTATTTCGCATGCTAGGTGTTATTTTGCATCTTTAATCTCTGTTAACTTTTGATGTTAGTGATATGCTAATAGAAATGTAGGAATTGTAATAAGAGTACTCATGCTAGTCATTTATGACTTAGGTATCCTCTAATTGTTGCACATTTGTGTTTGTCTTGTTTAAGTTTTACCTTTTCTCAACTTGCTACATTAAACAAGTAAACTACTTCCTCAGTGTAGTAAATGGGAAATAAGATAACTGCCTGTCAACTTATACATGGCGTATAAGGAGGACAGAACAACAAACAAAACAAGAAAGAGTAATAATAACAAGAAATTAAACAAATTCCATCACTTGAAAACACAAATCCTTAACTTCTACATGTATTACTGTTAATTCATTAATAATAAAGTTGAATTTTATATCTGATTCGTTATGATTGGTGTGTCTTCCATTTGAATGTGAAGTCAGGATGTTGATGCAATTCATGATCCAAAATTTAGAAATTGTTTGGTTATTGTTTCATTGCTCGTTTGCTGTAACCAGCAGCAGCTCCTGCTGCAAAAACAGTATGAGCAGCTGTCAAGATTCAGATTGGCATCAGACCATTGAGTATGGGTGGAGTGTTCACACCTCTCAAACCTGAGTGAACTACAGAATAAATAACTACAATACATGCAGAGTTTAAATACAACCTCGAGGATTATATTAAATAAAAATGACATGCATGTATTTATATCACAGGACAGGTGCAGCCACAGAAATTGATGAAAGTAGCAGGTCAATTAATAAAACTGCTAAATAATAAAACTAATGGTGTAAAATACTATGTAATATGTTTTTAACTATTTTCTTATTTAAAGATGTAGTTGAAGGTATCAGGGTGCAGGTATAGAAAAACATATAACATCTTACCAGCTATAAGTATAAACACAGAAAAAGAAGAGAAGTTGTAGGATGACTAGGTTCTACTTCATTTTGCCAAAAAAGCAAAAGCAAAGTCTGCTTTCAGCTGGGTTAATATTTCTCAATGGCACATGTCTCTCTGCCACAGACACATAAAAAAAGCTATTGTAAAACAATGTCTTGGGCATCAAGCAGCACATTTGTTGCTACTTCATTATTAACTTTCAGAGCTATTAAAAACATTTAGAGGCATTAAATGCTCGAGACAACTGGTTTCTATCACCACCACTGTGAGGTCAGTTTCTTCTTTAGAATGAAGCATTTCACATAAAACCACTAGGCTTATCTTTCATTCAGACATTAATGGATATATAGTTTTTTTAGTTAGATTATTCTTCCTTCAAATAAAAGAGCACCATAAAAAATAAATATATATAATTAATAATCCAAAAATGATTCATAATTAGAAGTAAATCAGATCAATTAGAAATGACCCAATGTGAAGTACTCAAATCCACATCTTTCTATTATTTCTCACCCAGTGAGAAGAGTGGACAAAAAACCTTTAAAAAATTATGATTTTAAAAATTTATTTTTTGAAAGAAGTGCAATAGGTATCCCAGGAATCACTGAGAACATAAAGGAGACAAATCATTCTACCATTTGAGCAAAATCAGAGCATCAGAATAGCAAAGCCAACTGCATTTGACTTGTTGCATCAGGGGCCAAAGAAAACATGTCGGCTGTTATTTACATTATATGTAAATTTCATGATCAATGGACCAATAGAAATGCTCCAAAATCACCTTAAATAATCTTGTTTGATTAATCTACACTGAAATAAAGGGCAGTTCTTGATTTTATTTTAAAAGATTATATAGCCAGCCTCTAGTTGCCATTTTGGGGATACTTGTTTTTTGGACGGCGACGATATGTTACTTTCAAATATGAAGCTGCTTTAGAGAGTGACATGATACGAATAAGCAAACTAAGCTGTTGACAAAGTTAACAAAGTGCCAACCTATTCCCGCATGTGGTTTATTGATGTACAGCTGGGAATTGACGTTCACGGCCAATGACCCTCGACCATCTTCAATAATCAACAAACCAGATCTGCAGTAGTGACTTATGGACCAAGAACAGGCCTGCAGATCATATCTATGTGACGCACTTTGTAATTTTTTTCTGCTAAATATTCCGGTCATTCAGGCATAATTGTTCATTTTGGTGGCAGCTTTGGTGTTGCATCCAGTGTTTTGAGAGGCCGGTCTGTTCCCCTCAATGCAGACCTGCCAACCTTTACGCATTTTGCGTAGCAGATACGCATAGAGCCGGAGAGCCATCATAATGAAAGTAACAAAATTGGGTTTCAGCCCTCTCGGTCCATCTTCATACTGGGACTGGTTTTAAAGGGAGAACGGTGCTAAACACAGTTTTAAAGGTAACTGGCAGGTGTGGGAATTGTAAATTGTCAATGGCAAAATTAGGGGACTCAAAAACTCGCTTGTGTAAATAGCGCGAGTGTAAATATGAAGCTCGGGAGCGCATAAAGAAGTCCTGCGTGCGTGTTTATCACGCCGTGCTTAAACCGCCTTTTTTCACTCTCGATTCGAAAGTTGTCCTTGTGCGCCATGTGAATTTCTTTGTGCTCGAGTGTTGGATTGGGGTGGCTTTGTTTTTTTTGAGCGTTCACTGATTCTCATTGCCCACTTGCCTGTTCCCCCATCAACTTTAAACTCCGGTTAAGCCGCCTATCACCAAAATGCAGTTAAACTAGCCGCACGTGAAACTGTGAGTGCGCAGCTACTATACACTTGTTGGTAAGAGTCATTGCACATTCAGACCTGAGAATAAGCCTTTAGTTCACAAGTAAAATTCACAGCTTTATAAAATAGCAATTTCTAATAGTAATCCATAAAGTCAACAGATATCAGCTCAGAGTCTAGAACACATATAAATGATGAAGTGATTCTACTGTACAGTTTTTAAGTAAATGGCATCCAATATCACCACCATGTTCAAGCGTATTTTAGTGAGAATTGTAATTTAACACATTAAATGGCATTAAATGTTCATAATAATAATATATCAGTCCAGGGTTTATTCAGGCAATAGCTTCATTTAATATTGATCACAAACGGTTTATTTTTTGCAGCAAGTACTGTTTTTGAAAGTCTGTCAGAATGTTCCAGAGTGACGGGGCATAACTATATTAAAATATGGCAATGAAATATTCTCTGTACACTGACTGCAGGATTATTCTAATCAAAAAATGTTATGATTAGGTATCAGGGTTATTTCTGCTGCAATGTTTTATAATATAGAGTAATATTATTGTATTGTCCTGAAAGAACAGTTAATATCTTTTAGAAAGTAGAGCTTTATTGTTATTTATAATGTCCAATGTATTTAAGACACATAATATGCCACAGGCCAATACAATTCTCAAGTATGCTTAAGTTTAAATTCTGTTTAAGGGACATATTTGTAGGGATTTTCAGTTACCATATGCCAAATGTCTTGGTAAGAAACATTGGAACATGTTCCAAAATTTGAAGTGTATGAAATAAAAGGTTTATTTATATTTTTTTAAGCTCTTACTTTCTTCATTTTCTTCTTGTATGTTGAATAACTAGATATGGTGGTGAGTAAGTGGGTATTATGTTCTTAGTAATAAGTTGTGATGAGCGATGAACTCAATCAATACTGATCAGCAAATGTGCCTGACCTTGTGCTGCGCAGCAACGTGCCATGCCGTGATTTGCTGCACCGCCCCACCAAAAGAAGTTGCTACTCCAAAAAAATATTTCCCAGGTTGGCAGGGCTGTCAATGCTCTGATTTTGTGTTGTGTTAGTTTGTAAATACTAACATACAAAAATAAACACATAATAAACATTTCATCAAATTAATTCATTTATTTTATTAAATATCTTTTGGAATTAGGTCAACATAACTCTAAAAACATTTTGAAATGTTCCGAAAACATTAGGCTTGGATAGAAAAGGAGCATCCAGAAAAGGCTGAGTCTTTTATGAGCAAGGTTGGATTGTTTGAAACAGCCCAGTGGTGTAAAAAATGTTCCCCAGACCGGGATACCCAGGATTTTTGCTCTCCGTGTATGTCATCACAAAAAGATTTAGGGAATCTGGTGAAATCTCTGAACACAATGAAAAAGACCACAAAGGAATGCCCATGATCTTTGACCCCACTTCAATAAAGGCTGCTTGTTTTCATAATCGGTTTTACTGCATGGGCTCAGGAATACTTAAAAAACTGATTAATAAACACTGCGCACTACCAAAAACGTCCAGTCCAACTCAAGCTCATCTGAAATGAATTGATGTTCAGTGGAAACATGTATTGTGCTCTGATGAGTCCATGTTTTAGATCATTATTAGAAGTATTGTGACATTGTGTTGTCTGGGTCAAGAAATAAAAGGACCATCCAGATTACTAACAACATAAAGTTCAAATGCCAGGATCTGCAACGGTCTTAAAGGCAAGACCCATGACTGATTTCACCAGAATCCGCTGTTTCCCTAAATAACACCCCGACACAGGAAGGACCTCAAACTTCTGCTGACATCAGCTTAGCAGAGACAACGGAGGCACACAGAGAGATTAATTAAAACACACAGACCTAAGGAGAAGTCTGAGGACCTTGTAATCTCTTTTGGTAGAAATAGTTACTAAATTTGTGTGTTAAGATATGAGAAAAAACTAAAATAGTTGGTAAGTTTGTAAAATATATCAAAAAGGTGTTTTTGTACCAGTTAAATGTGATACAGATCAAACAGAATGAACTTTTTTGGAATTGAGTTGATAAAGAGTTTTTTGCAGGTTTTTAAATACTAGGAAGCTGCAAAAACCCATAGATGAGCACAGAATGATGAACTGAGTAATAAAATAAAAATAAGTTAAAAGAAACTGAATTCTAATTCATTATAGATCAATTTTACTTTGATAAGTGTTAAATGACAGTGATAAGAATAGGTTACCTAATAGAATAAGTTGACTGTTGTGAACCCAGTGAACCGATATGTTTGAAACATAAACAGACACTATTTACATTTAGGTTTATTGAAACATTTTGTTATACTATAGCCATGCATAATGCCCGCTATTTGGCCTCACTAATCGAGAACAACAAACACAACCCTAACATACTTTTTACTGCAATTTCCAAACTTACAAAAAATCTGTTATTCTTACAAGCAATGTTTTTATGGATTTTTTTAATAATAAAATTTAAAATATTAGACAACAAATCCAGCCTTTATTATCAAATCAAAATTGTCTGTCACCTGGTATGGCTGATATAGAACAAAATTTAGTTGCGTAAGAAAAAAGGCTAGAAGCTTTTTTACCCACTTCCACAGTATGAACTAGAGAAAATGATCTCCTCTGTAAATTGTAGTACCTGCATACTCGATGCAGTTATCTCCAAACTTCTAAAAGAATTAGTATCAGCTATAATTATGCCTCCTTTAACAATAGTGAATTCATCCCTTAGCCTGGGGCATGTACCCAAAGCTTTCAAAGAAACTTTTTTTAAACCTTTGATTAAGAAACCAAATCTTGAACCTTGTGTATTGTCTAACTACAGGCCTATTTCGAACCTCGTAGATCTTAGATCTTTACTGCATATTTGAAAAATTCCAATCTGGATTGAGGCCACATCATTGTACTGAGACAACCCTAGTTAAGATAACAAATGATCTTCTCCTTGCCCCTGATAAAGGCTACGTATTCCTTATTAGTGCCACTAGATCCGAGCGCAGCTTTTGATACTATAGACCATACCGTCCTTCTAGAAAGATTAGAGAACATGGTTGGAATTGGAGGAACAGCTCTTTCATGGTTCAGATGATATTTATCTGAGCGTTATCAGTTTGTAAAGATAAATGATGTATCTTCAAATGAAACAAAAGTAAGATATGGAATACCACAAGATCCTATTTTAGGGCCATTATTGTTTATATTATACATGCTGTCACTAGGCAAAGTTATAAGCAAGCATGGCATTAGCTTATATTATTACGCAGGTGACACACAGCTGTATATATCAGCCAAACCTGATGACAAACTTATAAAGGTTGTAGTTCCAGGGGTTCAAGGACAAAGGGAATTGTGGTAAACTGAGATGCTGGTGCTGTCGTTCTACCGCTTGCATGCGGTCACTCAGGTTTGTGGACGATGGAGCAGTGGGATGCCAGTGTTTCAGGGTGTTGTGTTACCTTCTGGTTCTCTCCCTTTAGTTATGCTGTTATAGTCAGATCTGCCGGAGTCGTTAGCCACACTCTCATAATGTTGTCTATTCTTCCTATCTCCATACATCCAAACAGAACTAATTCTATCTCTTTATCTTTTGCGAGTATGACTGACACTGATGGAAGACTGGTCGCCAAGTTCCCCTGCCACCCAAGTCTCCCACCACTGATCGTCGAGCCCTGCTGTTACCCGTGTCATACCAACTACCTAGCCTCAGACTACCTGCTAAATCTTCACTACAGACTCTACTAAAAATAACATCGACTCAAACTAGTTTCTAGTTTATCACCTTCTACCTACATTAACTGTCATCATTACG
Source organism: Megaleporinus macrocephalus (assembly GCA_021613375.1). Lineage (NCBI taxonomy): Eukaryota > Metazoa > Chordata > Actinopteri > Characiformes > Anostomidae > Megaleporinus > Megaleporinus macrocephalus. Next base: position 26,312,413 of record CM038721.1, read on the forward strand.
CTCACTGTTCTCAACTGAACAGAAGTACATGGTGGTACAGTCATTATATCAGTACTGTTTGAGTCGTTTGATCAGAGGAGGATGGGTCCGCCCCTTGTGAGTCTTGGTTCCCAACTCTCAAGATTCTTACTCCCATTTTGAGGTTTGAGTTTTTCCTTGCTGCTCTCGCCTATGGCTTGCTCACTGGGGGGTTTCTATGTTTATTCTATGATTACCATGTTTTACTTCTGTGTTGATATTTTCTTCTTAGGCTTATTTATGCTCTATTGAACTTTTCTTATCACTACACTAAAGCTGCTTTGTGACGACATCAGTTGTTAAAAGCGCTATACAAATAAATTTGATTTGATTTGATATATGTAGTTCTGAAACAAAAGTTTTATTTAGTCAGTGGCCTGATTCTTGTTTGTCTGTCGTAGGTTCAAAAGCACTCTTTTTGCCCCACTACTTCTGGAGGTGTACTGCCACCCCTGATATCACTGGTGTATTAAATTCATTTGCGTTACAAAGTTGTTTACGCTAATTTTGGATTATTTGGTAGATATCCAAAGGATAAGATTATCCACACCTTAAACGCACCACAGCTGCATTACTTGAGGTAAGAACAAAAGCTTATTCATAAAAATAGCAGAATCAAGAATTAAAGTCTGACAATAGAGATTGAAGTGTCTAACCTATGAATATGCATTATTTATGTTTATCAAATCTGTTTTTTAGGGAAGAGTAATCCAGCTAATACCATTTAAACAAGACTAAAGAGATATACAGTAATTCCATGTATTTGATTTCAGTTGACAGCTAAACTGATCAGGAGTGTGATCACTGTAGTCAGTTACAATGCGCATCCCATAAATAAATTAAACTCCAGTGTCTCATTAATCAAAAGAATACACAAAGGGAAAGATGGAAAGAAACAGTGAACATTTTAAAACGGTTTATTCATTTTGAATTATTCACACAGCAAGCAATGTTTAGTAGTAGTAATCTGAGATAAATGCTACATCAGTCACTACACAAACATGCAATCTTCTCTGACAGCATGTAAAAATGACTTCACTGTGATATAAAGTACACAATCTAGCCTCCTTTCTACACACAGCACTGTAACCGGTGGTCCACTATTCACAAACAGGCAAGGGAATAAATCCATTACTGCACTGCTGACGGAGCTCAATGCTATTTTCTGCAAGTCTATATCTTCTTCGACACACAAATGTAATAAAATCTTGATGCTTTGTATAGATTTTTTCTCTTCCTCCTTTTAGTAGCTGTATGTTATTCTTATCCAAATCCTGAACATCCACAGTGCAGGGTTCTGAAACAAACCCAACATGTTTAAATTAGTAAATTTATGGTTTTGTTTATGTTCAATGAGAGCACATAGTACAGATCAAGACCTGGAGAACATACAGACAATTCCCCCATTTGGGGGGTCACGTGACTAGCTGAGCACAACGGCAGCTTAGAGGAAGCGTTCCCAGCTCAACGACGCATTCTTTAGTATTTTTACCCATTCAGACAGTTTTTTATTGAACCTAAGTGTTGGCCTAGCTTTCTTGGGACAATATGGCATCGAAATTCAGAAATACACATTCTGACATTGAGGAAACTACCAAGTCTGTGCTGGAAAAGCTACTCGTGAAGCAGCGAGACTACCTGGAGCCACGTTTTGCACAGATTCAACAGATGGAAGGGGAGACCAACGCCAGACTTGGCCTGTATAGCACTAAGTTGGACATGCTAACTGTAAGCGTTGACACAATAAACTCACGGTGACAAGATGTCGGGCCTTCTCTCAGGCCACATCTACAGCTCGGGCGAGGGGTGTTGAGTTCTTCCTGCTCTACCCAGCTACTCTGCTCATTTTTGCTCCTTCACATCACCCAAGGAGGCGGAGGGCTTTTTGAATGCTACAGCTGGTTTGCTGGGTCCCGTGTCTCCTTCGACTTCGGATTCTGGGTGAGATTGAGACTTGTTGAAGCTAATCAGCCGTTAGTTGTCGGCTAACAACATTACAAAACATTATTACAACACTAAGAACACACTTCGAAAGGTGTTTCTGGGTGATTGCTCAAGTTGTTTGTTAATTTATCAATTAAACTTTTTGGACATGCAAGAAATGGATGGTTTCATTTCTTAATGGCTGTACGTTTATTATTATTATTTTAAATATGGCTGTAGGGACTAATTAATGCAGTGGGCTCATTAGGGTCACTTTTTGGGAGCAAATTATTCCGTCTTTTGTGAATATGATTAATTACTTTATGGAAAAGAGCAGCTTTGCTAGGGATGTTAACACAGCCTTAATATGCTTGCTTTTGAAAAAGATAAAGACCCTGTTGAATGTTCTAGTTATCGTCCTCTTAGTCTTTTAAATTCTGACCTTAAGACTTAAGCCAAACCTTATATATTCAACCTTATATGCCATTATTAGTTAACTCTGATCAAACAGGATTCATTAAATCTAGACTTGCTTCTGATAATGTAAGGCGTCTTCTCCATATAGTTGATAAGGCTGCTAGTATTGACTGTTCTGTGGCTGTCCTGTCCCTGGATGCTATAAAAGCTTTTGATAGGTTGGAATGGTCTTTTTTATGGTCAACTCTTAAATGTATGGGACTAAGGTAAAGATTTATTCATATGATTAAAATCGTATACGCCAATCCTTCTGCATGTGTCTTGACAGGACAGACTTTCTCTTCTCTCTTTCCTGTATCAAGATCATCACGACAAGTGTGTCCTCTTAGTCCCTCTCTCTTTGCCCTTTCTCTCGAACCCCTTGTCCAGATGATTCATCACTCTGCTGAGGTGGTACCCATATCTGTCCACGATACCCACCATCATGTTGCTTTATATGCTGACGATGTGCTAGTATTTTTAAAAGACCCAGTCTGGTCTATCTGTGATAAATATGGATTTCTTTCTGGTTTTAAAATTAACTGGTCCAAATCTGCCCTTTTACCATTTAATGAACCTGCTAATGCAATGCCTATCATAACTGACACCCCTGTAGTGCACCATTTTAAGTATTCAGGTGTTAAAATTTTTTCCTCTTTAAATCTTACCTTCACACATAGTTATTCATCTATGTATAATAAGGTGTGTAATGATTTGAGTAGCTTTTGTTAGTTCTATGATCGCTTCCTCCACCCTCTGACTAGTGGAACAAATTACATTCTCTTGTATCTACATTTATATGAAGGAATAAACGTTGTCGTCTTAAACTTTCCACTTTACAAAGGGAGGAGGGGGGATTAGCTGTTCCAAACTTTAAACTGTACCATTGTTAGTTCACGTTGAGACCGGTGCTGAGGTGGTTGGACACTCAGACTCTTGTCTCATGCTGTTTGATTGAAAAAAAAACATTTTATGCCCCTGGAAACTACAAGATGTTCTGTTTGTTAGTCTGGCCAGTAAGGAATGCCAGCTTCAGTTTGGGCCTATTATATCTTCCCTTATTCAGACATGGTGGGAAATGGAGAAACTGTGTAAAATATCTTGTAAATGGCATAAAGTGTCACCCATATTTAACAATATGGGGTAGGTAATAGGAGGGAGACCCATCACTGCAAATCATTGGAGAGATAGGGGTATACATAACCTGGAGGATGTTTTTGATGATAAAGGACTAATCACTTCTGACATTTAATCTCTCGCAATCCTCCTTTTTCTTTTGTCTACAGCTCAGGTCTGCTCTCAGAGCAGCTGGTCTCTCACTGCAGCAGTAACTACCTATTCATCCTATTTATAAATTTTTTATCACACAGAAGTAGAATTAGAGTCTGGTTTCCATATTATATCATTTTACCCAAAAAGCTTCTTATTTACAACTCCCTTTGAACGAGATCACCGTGTCTTGAACGAGGACTTTGAATAGGATGTTGTGTGGTTGAATATCCGGAATGCATCTCGTAACCCTGATTATCAGTTATTTCTCCTGAATTACAAACAGAAAACTTATCTGACTCCTCACAGACTTTATTTCATGTTTTTTTTCTTTTTTCCCTCTCTTTCTTTAATGTATGTGCAGTTGCACTGCTCCAAGTGTATTACGCTCTAGATTCCCTCTTCCTCATTTCAGTTTCTGGATTCTCTGCACTGCACATCTTTGTAACATGCTCCCACCAACCTCATGAAGCTCAGTAATGAGAGGGTGAGCTGAGTCAGTTGTGTTGTTAGCAGAAAAACAATTTTAAATATGCTAAGAAGAAGAAAATCAGGAGTTAAGGAATACTGTAACCTACAACAGGGACTAACTGCAGGGTTTAACCTCTAACTACATCTGCCCAGATACACAGAGAGTTACTGGTTTATCACATACATTAGTTCTTAAACTAACTGTTCGTGTTATACAGCACCATACAGGAGCACTTTGTGGCTACATGACTACTGATTGTAGCTCCTCTGTTGTGTTGTGTAGTTGTGTTGTCGCAAAATTTTAGTAGTGTTAAAAAAAAATTAAAAACATTATTGCACAGTCACTTTATATTTGATTAACATAAAAAATAGAAAATAGAAAACAGCAGTACTTACTCATGCATCTCCCATTTCCTATCCATCTGCCTTTCCAGCAGACCAGGTATGAATCACCTTCCTGAATGTAGAATGCAGGACAGTCATAAGTAGCTCTTTCACCGTCTTTATATCGTTCCTTAAAATCATGGACAGCATCTGGGATTGATGGGGGCTGGCCGCAACCTACTGATGTTGCTTTTAACACACACACACACACAAACCCACAAACACACACACACGGAAAAACACATGAAATTTTAAATCATAGGAAATCATAGGCTTTAGCACTATGGTCGTTTTTGTTAGTACTGGTGAAAGGGAATACTCCTACTTTTGGATTACATTTCTTTTTTTAGTACTGGTGAAAGGGAATACTCCTACTTTTGGATTACATTTCTTTTTTAGTACTGGTGAAAGGGAATACTCCTACTTTTGGATTACATTTCTTTTTTAGTACTGGTGAAAGGGAATACTCCTACTTTTGGATTACATTTCTTTTTTTAGTACTGGTGAAAGGGAATACTCCTACTTTTGGATTACATTTCTTTTTTAGTACTGGTGAAAGGGAATACTTCTACTTTTGGATTACATTTCTTTTTTAGTACTGGTGAAAGGGAATACTCCTACTTTTGGATTACATTTCTTTTTTAGTACTGGTGAAAGGGAATACTCCTACTTTTGGATTACATTTCTTTTTTAGTACTGGTGAAAGGGAATACTCCTACTTTTGGATTACATTTCTTTTTTAGTACTGGTGAAAGGTAAAACTCCTACTTTTGGATTACATTTCTTTTTTAGTACTGGTGAAATGGAATACTTCTACTTTTGGATTACATTTCTTTTTTAGTACTGGTGAAAGGTAAAACTCCTACTTTTGGATTACATTTCTTTTTTAGTACTGGTGAAAGGGAATACTTCTACTTTTGGATTACATTTCTTTTTTAGTACTGGTGAAAGGTAATACTCCTACTTTTGGATTACATTTCTTTTTTAGTACTGGTGAAAGGGAACACTCCTACTTTTGGATTACATTTCTTTTTTAGTACTGGTGAAAGGGAACACTCCTACTTTTGGATTACATTTCTTTTTTAGTACTGGTGAAAGGGAATACTCCTACTTTTGGATTACATTTCTTTTTTTAGTACTGGTGAAAGGGAATACTTCTACTTTTGGATTACATTTCTTTTTTAGTACTGGTGAAAGGGAACACTCCTACTTTTGGATTACATTTCTTTTTTAGTACTGGTGAAAGGGAACACTCCTACTTTTGGATTACATTTCTTTTTTAGTACTGGTGAAAGGGAAAACTCCTACTTTTGGATTACATTTCTTTTTTTAGTACTGGTGAAAGGGAATACTTCTACTTTTGGATTACATTTCTTTTTTAGTACTGGTGAAAGGGAACACTCCTACTTTTGGATTACATTTCTTTTTTAGTACTGGTGAAAGGGAACACTCCTACTTTTGGATTACATTTCTTTTTTTAGTACTGGTGAAAGGGAACACTCCTACTTTTAGATTACATTTCTTTTTTAGTACTGGTGAAAGGGAATACTTCTACTTTTGGATTACATTTCTTTTTTAGTAATGGTGAAAGGGAATACTCCTACTTTTGGATTACATTTCTTTTTTTAGTACTGGTGAAATGGAATACTTCTACTTTTGGATTACATTTCTTTTTTAGCACTGGTGAAAGGGAATACTTCTACTTTTGGATTACATTTCTTTTTTTAGTACTGGTGAAATGGAATACTTCTACTTTTGGATTACATTTCCAAAACATACTTTTTACTCCTTTTTTATTTAGACCTTTAACATACTCCTACTTTTAGATTACATTTATTTTTTAGTACTGGTGAAAGGGAACACTCCTACTTTTGGATTACATTTCTTTTTTTAGTACTGGTGAAAGGGAACACTCCTACTTTTAGATTACATTTCTTTTTTAGTACTGGTGAAAGGGAATACTTCTACTTTTGGATTACATTTCTTTTTTAGTACTGGTGAAAGGGAATACTCCTACTTTTGGATTACATTTCTTTTTTTAGTACTGGTGAAATGGAATACTTCTACTTTTGGATTACATTTCTTTTTTAGCACTGGTGAAAGGGAATACTTCTACTTTTGGATTACATTTCTTTTTTTAGTACTGGTGAAATGGAATACTTCTACTTTTGGATTACATTTCCAAAACATACTTTTTACTCCTTTTTTATTTAGACCTTTAACATACTATTACAATCTCAATAACTGGGGATTTTAGTTTTTCTCTTTTCAATCAACCAAATTCCTGCATGAAATATTCAACCAGATTCATGTGATTGTAAACTGAAACTGCTCCCCACTTTGATAATTCACCTAGTACTGTCAAGTACTGCCCATTAATGACCATGATAACACTAGACTGAGGGTTGCCTGTTCACTGAAAATGACATGCTAATAAGCAATTAAATACTCATTATTTAAATATTATTAACTGCATATTAAGCATTTGTTACTGAATACACAGTAATTAATAACATTGTTAAAGGATTTAGTTTGTTGCTCATTTACTCAGTAACTGTGTACTTATCAAAATTGTGTTTTTGCTGTTGCGTAACCATCACAGCTTCTCCAAGTTTCTGTACTTTATGTTATGTTATGTATAATGCGAAACCACAAATAAAAGCCATTGCGTTCTGGACCTCCACCTTGCTTCACTATTAATCTGCTGCATTAAAAAAAAGGCTAAAGAGACCTCAGAGCATAAAACACATACCCAAGGACATGTTCAGCTTTCAAAAGATGGTAGAGTTGCTAAAAAGGCATTTGAAACCCAGTGCATGTGCATTGTTAGCTTTGTGGCAACAGAATTATTCAAAGAAGATCAGATGAGCCCAAACTCCTGAAGGGCAGCAAGAACAAATAAATCAAATTACATCAAACTGATAGTTGTGATGATGATTATGATGATAGTACCTTTGTAATTTTGTAATAGAAATCACATAGAGGCCTGTATATGCAGTACACTGTAGGACATCCCTTTAATTCAAAATGTGCTGTACCTGTTTCACCACATAAATGTGTGTACCACATAAATGTTGCCACTTATGTGCTTCTTTTATATTAAGCCTATATTTAACAGTAAAAGACTGACCGGACATTCCTGTTGCACAATCCTCAGCTTCTGGTAACCAACCAGGCTCTTCTACAGTACACAACTAAACAAATCCAAGCACAGCATCTGCCACTACATCCAGTCGCCATTAGCAAACTACTAGCAAACACAGCGCAGAAAGAATAAAATGTAAAGAGAAAGTGCTTTTCCTACAGATTTCAGGCCGAGCCAAACTTAAAGTGTCTCTATACAAAAATGACATGCCTGCACAGTTATGTTGTGCGGACATAACTTAGTTTTTGTAAATTAAACACTACAATCCCAAACAAGGCTCCAATCTGATGTTTTTATCAGGTGGCTGACATGAATCTCTAAGAAGGATCAGACTGGCTACAGACATTCAATATCAGCCTGACATGCACTGCTTTAGCCTGTCAATGACATCAGTTCAGTTTTGACCTGAAATGTCAGTAGTAGTATACCAAAATTGTAAAACTGAAGCAAGAATTGCATGTTTGAGCAGGATGTTTAAATTCAAACCTAAGAATACGCTGCCATTTTACTTACTTACATTTTTCTTTGAATTTTGCTGCTAATGTGACAGGAACATGACAGGAAAGGTAGTCTGTTAGGTAGGTGCTCTCTTTGAGAGACAGATACTTGGTGGTTTGGGTACTTATCTTTTAATAGAGGAACACTTGTTATAGGGAGTTTCAGAGACAGTTAATAAGCATAAGACCACCGACACAAGTTCCCAGATAACAGCAACCTACAACAGGCCCCATGGTAGGTGAACTTTAATAATCCTAGTTAAAATGAATAGTCATACAATCCCTATTACATACTGCAAATTTGTCCACGCAAACAATTACATACACTGTAAAAAGTGCTTCATTGGTGAAACCTTAAAAAATGACTTTATGTGGTAACAAGTAATTTGACTAGTTTTACTTTACGTAAAAGTTTTGTTAATTGAAACCACATTTTAGTTTGAATAAAACTAGTTCAATTGCACTTTTTACAGTGTATAACAAAGTTGCAAATACAAGTCAAGAAAATTAATTTAGAACTATTTGAAGATTTCACACTAGATTTTCAGTCCCTTTACTACTCATTTAGTGATTTTATAAAATAAAGGGTAAAGCTGTTTAAAGTTGACTCTCTGCCACATGTTTCATCAATGTAGATATAAAATATATCTCTAAATAACTTAAGCCTTTAAGCACAAACCACTGTTTGCATTCATCTTTAGAAACATGACTGCTGAAAGTGTAAAAACACAGAGCAGTCAGAAAAGAATGTAAAGAGAAAGTGCTTATATACTTACGAGAGCATTTCCCATTTCCCATCCATCTGCCTTGTGTGCAGGTCATGTGGTGATCACCATCCTTAACGTAGTTTGAAGGACACTCATAATGTGTAGTTTCTCCATCTCTGTAATGCTCCTTAAACTCCTGGACTGCATGTTCGACTGATGGGGGCCGGCCACAGCCTACTGATTTTACTGTTAACGGGTACACACACACACAAGTTTTAGATTTAAACTTAGAGTCAAACTTAAAGTGTCTCTGTACAAAGACGACATGCAGGGAAACTCAACATTACACATCTAACATCTTAAAGCACAGCATCTGCTAATACAACCAGCTCTATTGGCAAACTACCAACTCCTAACAGATACATTTCACTGACAACCCTAATCTTTTCTGTTGTCACATGTGATAATGATGTTCAGCTGTTAATAATCAGTTTTTTTTAATGACTAACAATCTAGAACAAGTTAAAAGACATTTAATGCCGATTCCACAAACAAAGAATCCTGCATTACAATTTGCAGATACAAGAATTAAATCAAACTTTTTCTGAAGATGTACTAATTAGACATTCAGTGCCTTTACTACTCATTTACCCATTAAAAATACAAGTTGGTGAAGGTTTTTAAATGTGATTGATATGTCTTATTCAGTGTAGACCTAGACACCTGTTCAGAGGATTCTGATTAAAATAGGATTTGTTATGGGAAACTGGATGTCAAGGCTTCTGGAAAGAAAGATTTAGAAGGGTGAGGTAAAATGTCCCTTTAGACACAGAGGTCCTGAAGGAAGAGTTAGCTTTGCGGTGAACCTCATTTCTAACTTCATCACAATGGCCAAAGGCATTTTGTGAAAAAAAAATATATGTAGGAGAACTAAAGAAGCATCATTTAATGAAAAGAAAACCTTGCCATACAGAAGCACAGAAGTATTATGATATTATGCTCTGAGGTGGTGTGGCAGTCAGTGGCACTGGAAACACTGGTGGGTGGAAGAACCGATACCACGGAGTAACAGCAAATTCTGGAAGCAAATGTGACAGTCAATCCAATATTTGGGCATTAAAATCTGCTCAGCTGTCCGAACTACCCAAACTCAAACTCAGTCCATTACACACATCTATAAATACTGATCTTTAATGCTGGATAAGCCTTCCATTATCTCTCATTGGCAATATCTCTCAATCAAAATCAATATCACTAAAAGTAAATTACTTGTCATTCAGACTCTTCCTACCTGGTTTAAAACCTTAGACTTAGTGCTGGGCAATTTTCAAGATTAGTTTAGTTCATTCGTTTAAACGTGATTTTAAAAATGGTTTAATCAATATTTTACATTTTAATGTTTTTAATCAAAAATATCCAAAAACGCTACTCATTTCTGAAGCGATATGAACGTAAAAATAAGCCTTCTTACCTTGGTTACAGGTGCTTCCCACAGACCAACGCCAACACATTTTCAAAACAAAGCAGCAGCCAACATGGACACAAAGTCTGTTGCCACCAAAAGAAGCAGCACAGCAAATTTGTCCCAGCACTTACGACACAAACACCCTGTGAAACGGGAGCAGTGCCTAAAACAATGGCATATAACAGCCAGCTGCTCTTCAACTCCCAAGGCTCCCACTACAAGACAGCTAACGTTAGCCGCTTCATTTTCCAGTGTTGCTCCATGTGACAACAGCAGGAACCGTTTGAAAGCAATAACGGAGGCGGTGGCTTTTCATATGGCAAAAGAAATGATTCCTCAAAAATTTATGTAAAAGAAAAGTTCTAGATGGTGCTGTTCTATTTTGGCACATGTACATTTTACATTTAAATAAAAAATATAATAATTTAATTTTCTTTTCTATTGTTATGCAAGAGCTAAAAAAATCTAAATTGTAATCGAGAATCGGTCATAAATATGAAAATAATTAAGAATTTTTATTCCCCCAATATCGCCCAGCCCTACTTAGACTCTATCAGGTTTTCCATTCAAACATCTCCTACCTGGTTTAAAACCTTAGACTGTATAATGATTTCCATTCAACCTTCTCCTACCTGGTTTAAAACCTTAGACTCTATCAAGATTTCCACTCAAACTCCTTCCACCTGGTTTAAAACCTTGGACTCTATCAGGATTCCCTCCTACCTGGTGTAAAACCTTAGACTCTATCACGTTTTCCATTAAACCTTCTCCTACCTGGTTTAAAACCTTAGACTCTATCAAGATTTCCTCTCAAACTCCTCCTACCTGGTTTAAAACCTTATACTCTATCAGGATTTCCTCTCAAACTCTTCCTACCTGGTTTAAAACCTTAGACTCTATCAGGATTTCCTCTCAAACTCCTCCTACCTGGTTTAAAACCTTATACTCTATCAGGATTTCCTCTCAAACTCCTCCTACCTGGTTTAAAACCTTATACTCTATCAGGATTTCCTCTCAAACTCTTCCTACCTGGTTTAAAACCTTAGACTCTATCAGGATTTCCTCTCAAACTCCTCCAAACTGGTTTAAAATCTTAGTTTTCTATTCAAATTAGACCTAATTAGACCAAAGGTAATGATAGACAAAAAAGGAAAAAAGGACAGTTAGTTAAGAAACCTAACTTGAAAAGAGATAAACTTTTATATGACAATGATCCAAAACATAACCCACAATCTTTAATTTTAAATGTACATGCAAAGAATCTAGTAAACCTAGGAGCATTCTGTATGGAAGAGTGGGTGTAAAAAGCATTTGCATAGATGTTTCTGCCAAAGAGTGTTTAACTAAATGCTGGTGTGGTGGTGTGTCCAAACTTTCACACATGCTTCTACACTATTATTTAACTACTTGGCCACTTGCCACAGACTAATTATATACTCTTTTGGATTTTACTGCATGTACATCTTCAAGTTTTCATTAGATCTACTCTTGGATCCTACACCGGTATTTGGATTTACTGTGACTTGATAAAAGATAGATGTGACCATCTTGCTCATCTATGGTCTGAACATTTTGTTCTTAGTTTGTTGAAATGGATACTCGCCGGTGCATTGGCGCATGTTGTCCCATTCGCCCTGCTGATTACAGGCGATGACAAATCTGTCGGGTTCATATCCAGGAAGACACTGGTACTCAATATTTGTACCTGGTTTCTTCAGTGATTTTGCATTTTCAATTGTTGGCACGGTACACAGAACCTCTGAAAGACAGGCAACAATTATTTTACTTGTGTACTTTAAAATACATGAGTTAATACATAGTTAAAAAGTGTACCGAATGGAGTGGCCAGAGTGTGTTTGTGGTCATTTGTCATTTTGTCACCATTATCAAGACATAAACGGACAAGTCCAACTCAAGATCAAGGCTTTGCAGTAGAACAGCCTGAGTCAAGAATGAGACCCGTGTCTGAGGCCTGATTAAGATTTTATCTAGAATATAAATATAGTCTGTAACTCTTACAACATAATATAAACCAAATATTAACACCCATTTTTATCATTCAATGAAAATATAGCAACATTCTGAACTGACATGGAACCAAGGAACAGCAACACATAACCAACGGCCTGCAAAGATATAATAGTATTATCAAACAAAATGATTTGAACATAAATTTGATTTACCAATAACATCATTAATTATATTATTTAAGATTTTTGTTTAAATATTTGTCATGACATTTTTTTTTCTTTTCACTCCTTGTTTGATTAATAACAATGTGCAGTAATACTGAAATACAAGAAAAATACAGAAAAAAACACAAAGGGGTAAAAGCTCACCAGTTTGTGATGAGATATAAACACAGAAGAAGAAAGAAAGCCACTGGAAGACTCGACTCCACTTCATTTTGCCCAAAGGTCAGTCAGTGACTGAGACTGAGTGAACTCTGCTTTCAGGTTTCAGGTTAATATGTCTAGATAAAGTCCCTCCCATTTCTCTTTATCCAACCAGCGGAAAAGTAAAACTGTTTCTGAAATGTTTCATAATCGTGAGATATTCTGCTGCAAATAAGTAATGAGGTTACGCAGTATTAGGGAAGTTTACAGGGAGACTATAGACTTGGAGTCATTTTCCTCTTTCCTCTGTAGTCTCCCTGTAAACTTTCCTAATACTGCGTAACCTCACTACATATTTGCAGCAAATATCTCACGATTATATTTCTGATAAAAAAAGACATCCAAAAAACCATCCAATTCAAACTGTCTAATCAGTTGTTCTGAAGTGCTGCTAGATCACTACTGAACTAATGAAATTGTTATTACTTGTAGTCTTTAATGCACTAATTTGAAATATGATTTGTTAGCATGTGTTCAGAATATTATACATACTATTACCTTTAAAACTTTAGAAACCAAATCAAAGCTTTTTTTTATGTTTCACAGACAGCAACTGACACTAACAACAAGGATATTAATTTAAATAAGAATAAATAAATACAAACAGTTAAACTGCTCCTCTTTCTCCACTCTTTTTTTCTATTCCACTCTTTTTTGGTTAGCATTTAGTTTGTTTTCTATACTATTTTGTACCACCTTTACATTAAAAATCCAAACTATGCTTGGTTCACATTTTAGTGGCTTTCTTATTTTAAATACACTTAAACAGTGTCGTAGCAAGCTGATACAATTTTAACACATATTCTGTTTTTCATTGCAAGATCTCAGCTGCGTCTAATGGTGTACCTGCCTTTATGTCTAAGGATGCTTTTTGCTTTTCTTTGTCTTCACAGCTTTAACGATGTTGGTGTGTATCTTCCTGATACGGCCTGATCATTGGAAACTGCTTAAACCTCCAGCAATATCAATTTCTAAATATTTCAAACTGTTCTCCGCCATCGCCGCCGTTACCCTTCTTTCAGGCTCTGCTAATCAATCTAAAACAGCAAAAAATATTTTTTTCTTTGGTTTGTGACTTTGTTTAGGGTTCATAGTTAATGTTTGGACTGTTGTTTTGTGTCTGTGTGTTTCCTGGGTGGCGGGTTTCCACTCTGCGCGCTGCGCTCTGAATGCGCTGTGAGACACATGTTTTCCTGAACCACCCGCCTTCTCGGTTACGCGTCCAGATATCTTTGCATCTGATTGGTCCACAGACTTGATTGACATGTTTTTGGAAAGAAGAAGGGCGGGGCTTTCCAACGGTATCTGCCAAACCATGGAAGTCGGAGTGGAACATATTTTAATAATTTTTTTTCATTCGATGGCTTTTATTCTGATCTGTCGGATCTCCGGAGTACTCCTTCCACAAAATGGCGGATTATTAACGATCGGATTGACGGAAAAAACACAAGTTTGGTCTCGTTTTGAAGCTGAAAGTCTGAGGTATGTGGCTGGTCTGTTGTGGTTTGGTGGTGTGTCCCTGTGGCGGCTGAGAGCCTTTATGCTTCGCAACAACGCGGAAGTTGTGGTGGCGCTAGGGGGCGTGTTACTTTTCGGAAAAGCTATTCTTTATTTTTTATTTAAATACTCCTACATTTCAGAGTATAATAGCTTACACCATCGTAATTCTGATGGTCTCCCTGTTCGTTTGATGTATAAAATCCAAATTGGCCAAAAGATGGCTTTACGAAAAATAAAAATGTTCGTAGTGTACCTAATATTTTGTCATACTAACGCTCTGGACAAGGTAGTTTTTGACAAAAATATTTATTTTCTGAATGACAATAAAGAAACAATGACAAAAGGACCGAAAAGTAGAGACTCTAAGCTTTCATATGGTACATTGATTTTATTTGGTGGAGCTGTAGATCTTCAGATATATCCTTAAATACATTTATTATTGGCGCGTTAAGAGGTTAACTGGTAGGTAGAGGGGGTGGGTGTGATGTTTGGCGGCACATGTCTTTTTCTGATGGCATTGGGTGGCAGTGCAGGATGCCGCATCTAAACACATCAATTACAGTTAAGTGTTTTATCATTGCTGTATTCTCTGTAAAGTTCTGTGATAGAGCTCATGTATTGTACATTATCAGTTTCTTAGTAACTAGAGTAACCTTTGAAGTATGTACTTTGATTGTGACAACATTGTTGTAAAAAGCGCTATACAAATAAACTTGACTTGACTTGTCTTAACAGAGGTCTTGTGAACAACATTATTATTCACATGCAAAAATGAAATACTTGTAGTATTTTAGTGATACAAACATGAAGTTTGTGTGCATTTATTTTGTGTATAGGGGCACGAATTAAATGCATAATCATCAGGAAACGGCCTCCTTAAACTCAACCCTAGAAGGCTTCTTCATATACAGAGAATAGCGGAGCATTGAGAAAAGCTACGTGTAAGCTCCGCGACTCACCGAATTGTACGGTCGCAGTCACCTGTTTACTAGGTAGCCCAGGACACACTCCACACACACCCCTACATCACCATGGCAACCTAGACATGCCTCGCACACACCCATTTTACCATGGCTACCTATCACTCACACCTGTATCCCCTTAGTGCTAGCGACAGCGCTCATTAGCACAACCTATTTAAGCTAGCCACACGTTAGCTTCAGCTTCAGCAGTAACCTCAAACTGTGAGGATCAGATCCTACCTGTCCGTGGTCTCTAGGCTGGTGTGCTCTCTGGTCTTTTTCCAGGTTCATCAAGTTTGGCATTTCCACAACGGGGTCCCGTCTACCTCCCTGGAACCCAAGAGAACCCACAGACTCCAACACCACCCTCATCACCCACCTCCGAGAGGCTGAGCCCCACTACGGCGGTGCCCGAAGAGTGAGGTCGGTGCCACCATGGGTCCACAAACTCCAGTCTCAGTACAGGTTCGTTTGCCTGGCTCCAGCTGGGCTCCTTAAAGACACTTTTACGTTTAAAGACTGCGCAGTGTTTTCCCCGGCCCCCGCCGGTCCTCTATAGAGACTGTGTTACTGCTGCGCAGTCCATTGAAAGTCGCCATATGGTGCGCTGCTCTAACCTGTCCACACAGGGCTGAATCTGGTTCCTCCTTCACCGTGGGACGTGAGTGCTGCTCAGGTTCCCCAGGACCATCGGACCAACGCAGGAGGAGCGAGTGAGTCTCTTCATCTACGCCGGCGATCCATTATCTCCATCCAGACTGCCTTCAGGATCAGCCGATGGCTACCTCTAGCCCTCCTGCTTCCAACCCTGTGGACATTCTTGCCTTAGCGAGCTCCTTGAACTGTTTTTGTTATATTTTGAACTGTTCTGTCACATTAAAGCCTTGCACATGGATCGCATGTCTCCTCTCGAGTCTGATTTCTTACACAATGTGAGGAGAGACTCGTAAATAAAAGACTAGACCAGAGCTCCACTTTGAACTTTAAATCAGCTGATTTCATTTTAGCTTTTATTTTAACTTTTGTTGTCTGTCGACACAGTTTTTGTTAAGTTTCGTTTGTTTGAAATGCTCACTGTGCTTACATAAACTCTACTTCATCTTATTTAAGCAGCTAAACAAACTGAATTTACTGTTGCTGTAAGTCTAATTTAGCCAGCTTCATTGTGAAACCTCATGCGAATATAGTTTTAGATCTCAGATAAATAAGCTAGCATTGACATCCAGCACTCCACAGGACAGGCCTCCAGCTGTGTGTATTCCCACATGACCAGTATAAGTGCTTTATTACTGGTATTGACCTTACTTGGAAATGTCAACTATCCATAATAAACACAATAGATAAAACCTGAAGACTCAGAATAGCATCACATTTAATACAAACAAAAAATAGAGTAGAATTTAACTAAAAAAGGAACTGAGACAACTAAATGTGGAGCTGTAAAGAGGCACCATTTGTTCTCCATGGTGCTTATTAAAATAATAATTGGTTGTGACTTAACTCAACTGTCCTAAACACATCTAATGCCTCAAAATCCTATCTTAAAAATTTCTAATCTGGAAATGTGTGGTAAAAACAGTATGATGACATGAAGTCTATGCCAACACTCCGTTAAAACTCTGCTGCCTTGTGCTGCTGGCATTTTTATAAAATGTTAAAATCAGGACATGTACATGAGGGGGCGGAGTCTATAACTATAATCCTGTGCAACTTCTAGTGGGCTCGTGTGGACAAAACAGAATGTACAGTCCAGTTAATGAACGCTAGTTTGGTTTATACTGATAAACAGATGCAGTAATTAAACCATGCAGATCTTCCAGGTGTTATTACAAAGCAATGCTTACTGCAGAATCCTTTAATTTAATTTGAAAGTTGCCTATTTCAGTTTGATTAGAATGATGCTAATTTCTGCTTATGTACATATTTTATGGCAGTTTGAGGAGTGTGAAGTTCAGTGTGAAGTTCATATTAGGCATGGTGCTATATATATACACACACACACACACAAACCTTTGGTGCTTCGGTATGCCTGATATGAACTTCACACTCCTCAAATCGGCAGAAATTAGCGGAAAGTAGCACCATGCTATACACACACACACACACACACACACACACACACACACACATATATATATATATATATATATATATATATATATATATATATATATATATATATATATATATATATATATATATATATATATATATAGTGTTTACAGACATGTGCCCTAAATTCTAGGAGTAGTAGCTGCTTAACCAGTGCAAATAAGGAGACTGTAAACCCTAATATAGTTTAAGAGTTTGCTGTACTGTATTTTAGTGTTAAAGAAATGAAAGGAATTTCACAATTCACAATTTGTAAAAAAAAAAACAAAAAAAAAAAAACAATAAAACCACTGACCATTGGCAAAGGGTAGGGCTATGCTAATGTAGTAATAGTTCATCACTTTCATTGGCATCGTATTCTTAAAGTGACATTAACCTATGTTCATTTCTAGGTTAAAATAACCACTGTTTTACCTGCAGTCTGATGTAAGAAACCTCTCTAGTGAATGCTGCATCATTTTGTTAATTTGCAGGTTCCGCCCTTCTAAACAATAACAACCTGCTTGGGCAAAAAGAATAGAATTAGGCTAGTATTCACGCTATTTTCCATGACAACACTGGGGGGCCATCTTTGTTTACTTTGTGTACACAAAGTACTACTGGTAAACGTCTTTAAAATTAATTAATTAGACAAGTCAAGGTGTTTTCACATCACCTACTGAGCAGAAAGTAATCTACATGATGAACAATCATCTAAAGTTAAATGAGTAGCTTTAGGATTAGCTCATCTACATTATTCACCCAAAAAATGTCCCTTTACTTTAGAATATTTATATTCCACAATATATATCCCTTCTGCTTTATAGTAGTCCATGATCTATTAAGGTTTGTTAATGGTACTATTGAATTTCTCCATGTCAAGTTTTGTACACACAGATGGTGACACATATTAGATGTTATGAAGAACACATAAATAAATCAAAACTGATTATTGTTTTGAGGTTTGGAGCAGTTCAAATGTGCTTCACAAGGGGCAGTCAGTAGCAGTGTGCTTTTTTTAACCATGATAACATCAGCTGGCAAATAAAACCTGAGAGAGTAAAACAACAATAATAATAATTGTAATAATAACAATAATAACAGATAATGTTACTCACATTGACATGTGGGTGCTTTTTTCCAGTCTTTACTTATGCACTCAATCATAGGACGGGCTGTTGATACAAACTTGACATTAAAAGACATAAGACTAGACAATTTGTTCATGACTGCTCATAAAGGTCTGTTACCAGAGAGACATGAAACCATAGATCAGTTGTTCTTTTCTTTGTGGTAAACGTGCAGCTAGGAAAGAAAACGAGTCACATATACACTGTGGTATTTAAGCTAGAACATCCTGACCGCAGCTGTTTCTCCCCATCATATCATGTGTCCTCGAATGTTTTATAACCCTCGTTACATGAGTAGTAAAGACTGTGAGACAGTCTGGGAGAACCAGAGTCCTTATATAATAAAGTGCCAATCCGTGTTCTAAGATAAATGAAAAAGAGCTGACAGGGGTTCCGCTCTGACAGGCTTTCAGATGTAAAGGCTACGCAGAGAGTCCTGCAGTTCCAGACGTTCCCTCAAAAGCAGTCTAAACTGATATGGACTCAATTTACTACACAGCAGCGGACAAATGATTGCTTAGAGAAACCTGGTTCAGACAATCAGGTAAGGGGCTTCTGTTAGTGTGTTTTTACCCTGAGATTTTGCTGTTACTGATTTGCCTGTAGTGATACTGCGTGTAAATGCCGGTAGCAGCACTGATACCAATACACACCCAATACACACCAGTACACTAGCAGTATATTATCAGTATTGGTTGTAGTGATTGACTATATCTGAGGTAGAAAAATGCATAGATTTTTTTTTTTGTCAAACCGTTGCTTTAAATAAACAGCTCTTTATTATTGTTATTATTATTATTATTTATTATTATTATTATTATTATTATTATTATTATTATTATTATTATTATTATTATTGGCTAATTATTTAACCTGAGTTTGTGGGTTTGGTTCTTACCCATTAAGTTTACTGTATAATCATGTCTAACTTAATACTAACAAGTAACAGTATAGCTAGTAAGTGGAGTTAGACACAGAATATCCATTTATTTGAAATCCATTTATTTCATTATTTAAAGTTCCAAGAGTTCATTAAAAATCTTGTTTTGATTTCCTTAAATTATAAGAATTCTTTTTTATTTACTTCATGAGCAATAAGTTTTTGTAAATATGTTCCAGACTGCAAATGTTAACAAATGTCAATAGTTCCTCTCAAATTCTATAGTAAATACATAAACGTTAATTTTGAGCCATGCTGTATGTGAGAAGGGCAGTGATATAGAAAAAAAAGTGAAAACAATAAAACTGAAATCAGTATTTCTGATTATCAAAACAAGTAAATTGAGGAATTTATGGAAGCTTGAATAATAAAAGTAACTTATATCTAAAATGTAGAAAATAAAATCTCTGTTGGGTCATTTTTGACCCAGGTTGTGCATCAAAGGGTTAAAAGAGAATTTTTTCAGCTTATACTTGATATATTTAAAATCACTGCAAACACAATCTCCACCCTCTTGTGTTGATGTTGATAAAATCTCGTCAGATAAAATATTACAGTGATGCTGAATAATGAGGAGTTGAACTGTGGGAGAGCTGAGTAGCTGTATGTTCCTCTTCTATACCAGAGTCCTACATCCTCTATGCCTACACCACGACTGTCTGGATAACTGACTCACATTCTTAATATTATTCAGATCACATGTTGATGTTTCAGCTGTGCTGGTAGGATCGTTTGCTTGGAAGCAGACATGCCATTTCATTGTTGGCTCCTTTTGAGTAACTTGATATTAATACATCAGAGTAAGTTATGATATTCCAGACAGACTTCTCATGTAGATTAGTCACGGAAAATGAAAAGTACTTGGACTTCTCCTTTGCTCTGAATCTACTGCGGCCTCAACAACCTATAATCCTTCAATCCATCCAAGCCTTTCCGACCTCCAAAACCTTGAAACTGCCGCTCATTTTCTCCACCAAATACAGCAAAACTGATCAGTATGGCAGGGCCACCCAAATTTATCTCTTCAAAGTATCCTCACCTCTCAGTCCATACGAGCCAGTTCTCCACCATATTCAAGCCTGTCATCTGCTTCTCCTATTGACCCACTCTTCATAACAGATCTGTCGCCACCCAGTGGCTATAATCCTACTCAGTTCTCTGCCTACTCCTTCAGAATTGGTGCAGCATCATCAGCTTTCCACCAAGAAATCCCTGACCATGCTTTCAAAGTTCTCTGGTGGTATTCCTCCCAACCTTACCACGGGTACATCCATACCCATACCTACGCTCTTCGCTCAGCCCATCAACATTTAGCATCGTTCTACTTTTGGGGGGGGCATTAGAACTCCAAGCCTCCACTTCAGCCCCCACTTCATTTCGCGCGGTCCAAGCTAACAAACTGAAGTTACTATGTAACTTAGTTTTGGGAGCTGGATCACACCCTGATTACCTCTACCGCCTATATGTACCCCCATTCCCATGTCAAACGACATCACACCCACCACCTCCCCATCTCCTCCCCATTTTCATTCTTATCCCAAAGACCAGGGGGGGCACGGTCATGCACAAGCACTAAAGCCACCTAGAACTCCAGCCCAAGCCTTCTGAGTTGGTCCATGCAAGCAATAATGATCAGTGGGTCAGTGGGTCGCTCGCTTTATTCAGTTATTGCATTGAAGCAGGAAATTTACAAAATAAATGTTATTTGCTTTAATTTTCTTCAAGACTATATTACTATACTTTGTGAGTATCAGGAAATAAAAGCTGTGAATGTGTAAGCTTGATCACATTCAGTGGATTTGGTATTGTTTTATTGTTTTAAACAGCCCAGGATGGCACAGTGGGTAACAGCTGTCACATCACTGCAGGAAGGGCCTGTGCTTCCGGGGTCATTTCCTTGTGGAGTTTGGATATTCTTCATATGTCTGCATGAGTTTCCTCCTGGTGGCTTTTGTAAAAATATGATTATTATACATTTGATGCCTGTAACACTGTCAAACCAGGCTTGGATAGGAGCATGTTTACCTGTATGTTACACCATGTTTCCTTTTTACAACACCATGTTTCCTTTATTTATCATTTGGGGTCAAAAAACAAAAACATTTTTTTATATTCTTCTGTTATACAAGTCTTCAGGGTTCTTCAAATATTTCGTTAGTTCGTTTTTAATGCAGTGGAGTCAAAGGTCATGGGCATTTATTTGGGGTTTTTTTTCATAATACACAGAGAGATTTCTTCAGATTCCTAAAATCTTTAAATGATGACATGAACTGTGGAGGGTTTAATTCATGTCTATGGAATTTTATTTTTACACTGTTGTCTGCTTGTCCATATATATTTAAAAAAATTACACTACACAAAAATACAAGACTGGGGCAACAGTTTCCTCCCCTCGAAACACTGGAGGAAAAATACCCGTACCCCGCCTCCCCCCAAGCCTGGATGACTGGGATGTTTATCAAACGACTGATTTAGTTCAAGGTAAGTAAATAAGTACAAAGTACGTCTGGACACATAGATATCATCTGCAGGCCTGACTCAAACACAAATATGGGCCATGAATCACTGTTGCAGATCTGTTTTTATTGGAGATGCTCAAGGGTTATTGGCTGTAAACATCCAGTTGACCATCAATGAACCATATGCTTGGCATGAACTGAGATGTTGGCTGTGTCTGAAATGTCAAAAATGCTCCTTACTTTCATGTACTTGCACCCCTTCATCTCCAGATCCAGTGTTTGTATAAAATGCTGTCTTCTAAGGTTCCTCTGTTCAGTTTAATGATGACAGCGTAGATGTACCCTCCTTACATATTGCATAATGCTCTGTGTTAGGTGAAGTTGCCATGTAACTTAGTTTTGGGAGCTGGACCACACTCTGATCTACCTTCTACATATACACGCCCAAGCTTTTCGTCTCGTACCCACCTGCCTTTTACAGTTCACCATGGACATCATAGTTCAAGCAAGGATGATGAACTTTCCTCCACTCCTGCTCCTTCCCTCGCCGGTTTCTCAGCCTTCATCACGTCCTTGCACTGTGATTACAGCCCCGCTGCACCGGTGCCAGACATGTAAAGCTCACCCCGTTCCACTCTCTGGTTCGTACTCTCTGCACACCCGCCATTCTTCCCTCTCCTTCCCCGTCTTGCCGCCCCTTTCGCCCTAAGCCGCGGGCCTCCCCTACCCCTGGTACTAGGTCTAGCGCTGGGCCTTCCGCTCCTCCTTCTCTGGCCTATATAATCGCAGTATCCTGTTCTCCTGCTCCACCTCCAAGAAAGCCCTCTTGCTCCTCCAGGCTTCCATTACCTGACACGTGCACTCGCGGTGCTCCAGCCCCAGCTCCACATCACTTAGGCTGCCCGTCCTTGAATCACTCCGGCCCAGCCAACCCAAGCCATGCCGCTGCCACATCCGCCGGATCATCCCAACCATTCCTCCAATGTGCTCACACGTGACTCTGGGCTTCCCTGCAGCCACCGCTGCTTTGCCCACACCTGCTGGACCCACCCCCTGCCATCCCCATTCATCGCATGCCATTTCTGTGGCGAGTCTACCCGCTGCCATTACCGGTTCGTGGCACAAGCCCACGCACACCACCAGACTTCCCCACACCCGTCACTGATCCGCCCCCACACCTGTTTTTTCTCATCGCTCTTCTTTTCTCCCTGCTCCTACTGCTTCCCTCGTTCCCCCTGGCTTTACTCCCTTTCTGCTACTGCTTATTTTACCCGCTGCCACCCCTTTTCTTTCCAGCTCCCTCCCATCCCGATTTCTCTCCATTCCTCCCCACCCCTTTTGTCATCCCTTCCTATCCATCTTTGGCTCCCCGCTCCATTCAAAACTCCCTCAGGCTGGAGGAAGAAACCTTGGGAGGCACCAAGACTCACAAGGGGAGACCCATCCTCCTCTGGTCAAACAGTATTTACAGTTTAATAAGCCAAATACCAAAGAATAGCTGAGAGAGTCTCTGTTTGAAGTCTGTATGGCAAAGATTAGAATTTGCACTTGTAGAGTCTTTATGAAAGGTGTACGTGAGCTGAAACAGTCCCATCCTATCTTAATGCTGGATGGCACAGTGATGTAATCGAGGGTGTTACAGTTAGCACAAATGAACAGGAGAGCCAGTTGATGGTAGATGAAGAGGAGGCCCTGCTGATCAGACTTCCAACAGCGTTAAACAAGATATGTGTATTCCTCCATCGCTCTGCACAAACTGTAACCCAACGCAGCCACCACTTACCTTGAGGGCATGAATAGCCCTTTGTGCAATCTTTCTTCATTCAAATAACAGTGACCACTAACACAACAAACAAGTAATTTTCGAACATTAGCACCTCCATCGGACCCACACGCCACGCGATGCCTCCTTATTCAGAAACAATTTTCTTCATCCTCTCCAGAATCAATCCTCCAAGCCATAGCTCTCTACAACCTCTCAATTTACCAGATCAGCTGGTTATCTTCCAAGCGTTTTCACAACTCCATGGCATTCCATTTCCATCTTTCAATCTGCAATCAACGGCTCCTTTTCTCTTCATCCTCCTTCGAGGCCTACCCAGCAGCCTTCAACTTGTCCCTTAAAAAACGCCCATCGTTCACACCTTCAGTTATCTTCCACCATCAGGTCACACCACTATTCTGAGATATTAGAAGGATTCAAGCAGCGCTCCAGCTTCAGCACCTGCCCCTCACCTCCTACTTCTTAGTCCACTGTCTTTTTTGCACTCTAGGCGCTTACAGTTTTGCTATCTCATACTTTCTATGACACATTCCTTCTCGCTTTCTCTGGGCTTCTCCATTTCTCTGTATCCACCGCAAACCTCTCCAACCCCTTATCGTCCAAGCCTGTCCAACCTCCAAATCCCAGATGCCGCCAATTTTTTTTTCCACCAACTGACCAGTACGGCAGGACCGCTCAATTCTTTTCTTCAAATTATACTCACATCTAAGTCCATATGCGAACCAATCCTCCACCATATTCAAGCCGTCATCCGTTTCTCTTAAATGACCCACTTTTTATAACAGAAGCTGAATCAGTCACCACTTGCAACTGGTTCCACCTCCTGGGGGGCATGGCTTCTGATGCACCCAGTCAAATGAAGTTGTGACAGGCGGGGCTAGGGTGGAGACAAGGAGCACGTGACCAAAACAAACACCATGTGGACATGACAGGACATAAACAAGGACTCAGACAGGGGAGGACGAGCAGGACGTGACAAAACATAGAGACAGGAACAGGTACAAACAGAATGACAGGGACCGGAACAACAACAGGAACGGGGACAACAGAAAACGGAACAGGCACAGGACCACAAATGAAAAAAAAACAGTACCTTATCAGGTACAGTTTGGGGGACAAAGTCACAAGGCGCTCTGGGCGCAGAGTCAGGAGCCTCCCGGGTCACCATCCAGGGGGGCAGAGTCAGGAGCCGCCGCACTGGCGTCCAGAGGGGCAGCGGGCGCTGCCATGACGTCCTGAGGGGCAGCGGGTGCTGCCTTGGCGATGAGCCAGTGGGGCTGGGGAGCGGCGCCAAGGAAGAGGACTCGCGCTGCCGAGAGTCCAAGCAGACAGACCCAGCAACGAAACGCAGGCTGGGGGCACAAACACGAGGAAGGGGTTCCGCAGTGCTGTGAGCGAGCAGGAGAATAGCAGTGAGGGTAACGGCCGCAGCGTTCTCCAGTGAGTCCCAAAGCCCCCCGCAAATATTGTCCTCCATCCAGAGGGCTTGGGGGTGCCTGCGGCTCTCCTT
Source organism: Megaleporinus macrocephalus (assembly GCA_021613375.1). Classification (NCBI taxonomy): domain Eukaryota; kingdom Metazoa; phylum Chordata; class Actinopteri; order Characiformes; family Anostomidae; genus Megaleporinus; species Megaleporinus macrocephalus. The sequence continues at coordinate 26,337,519 of CM038721.1, forward strand.
CCGCTGCTTCCTCTTGATCGCCCTTTTGATGACCAGTTGAATAGGGTTTTTTGCTTTGGTCATAAAAAACACTTTGTAAAAACACTTTAAACGCCTCATCATCGCTAAGGTCCTCCTAATCCGCTGTGTCCATTTTTGGTCCAACGTTCTGTAAAGGGTTTAATGAGGTCCATGAAGGCAAAACAAATGAAGCATGAACACCCCGACAGCATAACAACGTTGGACAAAGACAGACTGCAAACACGGGGTATATATATAACACAAGGTAACAAGAGGGAGCAGATGACAGGACTCAGGACCATTGAAAAACAGGTGTGACTGGCGGGACTAGGGTGGAGACAAAGAGCACATGACCAAAACAAACACCATGTGGACATGACAGGACATAAACAAGGACTCAGACAGAGAAGTACGAGCAGGGCGTGACACTCTTCCTATTGGTTCAAAAGGAACTAAAACATTTGGATATGAGTACATAACGTTGGCACTTATTTCATTTATCTTTTTTATTTTTTTTTATTTTAAGTATCTTTTTTGTTATCTTTCTGTTTGTAACCATTGACCATGTTGGAGCTCTGTTGTTCTCAACAATCCTAAAATAAAATAAAATTAGTGATCTCATCAATTGTTCAAAACTATCTACATAATAGTGTATAACTGAAAGCGCTGCAGCTTAAACAACACAATTTTTCTGATTGTAAAGCAACCCTGAGCATAGCACATACACTATATAAATAAAAGTGATGATGATGATGATAATGTTCTTAATGATAATGGTTGATTGCTTACATGAATATGTTAAAAATGTTAATATTTTATTAATAATACTTTGTCATTCTCTGTTGTATCCATCTATCTATCTATCTATCTATCTATCTATCTATATATATATATATATATATATATATATATATATATATATATATATATATATATATATATATATATATATATATGCAGATATTACACATTTAAACATTTAAATATGTTTCTTTCTCTTATTTACTTTTCACCGGATTGGAAATACAGGAATATTGAGAAATATTAACCCTGCTGAATACAGAGTTTGCTTTGGCTTCCTGTCATCATACTAACTATACTTCAGCAAAATGAAGTGGAACCTAGTTCTCCTACAACTTCTCTTCTTTTTCTGTGTTTATACTTCATCACAAGAGGGTAAGACTTTTATACTTTATGTTTTTTATAACTGCATCCTGTTACCTTTAACTGCATCCAGTATTATTTCAAATGTTTTAATATAAGTAACAATCATATTTTACACCAATCGCATTTTAACTGCTTAATGTTTTTACTAATGTTTTTTTATTGATATAGCTGTATTTCTGTTCATGCACACCCAGTACTCAGTATAGTTAAGCATACAAAGCAGCAGAGAACCATAAGTGGTAATGAATATATACATGTCATTTTTGTTTAATATAATCCTCATGCTTGTATTTAAACTCTGTGTGTATTGTAGTGATGCTCTTATTTCAGTGTTAAATTTTGGTTGAAGGAATTTAAAATATTAACCATTGAGGATTATTTTCTCTGTTGTATCTAGTAAACTTTCCCATTGATTAGGTCACTAAACAAACGAATTCACAAACGCGCTGCAAATACAGAAAACACTTTCATAAAAACGATAACATGGGCACTACAGTTAACAAACACACTGCAGATTCACAAACGCACTGCGAAACCTCTCTCAACACAACGGATGTGTTTCCAGAGACACTTAATAGATGTCGAATTTTTTTAGATGTACTACATATAAAGTGAGTTTCTAGTTACTGTTAGTTAGTTTGTTTAAATAGCTCTAAGTTTAAAGTAGAGTGTTCTGTTAAGTGGGCTCCTATGTTGTATAAAAGCCATAGTTGGCTCTTTCGACATGTTCATGTATGATAGATGAAGCCTATGGCTTTTGATTTGCTTTTTTTTTTGACCGACTCGTGTCCCCTCTCTCACAGTGTCAAAAGGTGGTGTTTTTTACATTGTCTGTACAGGATAGTCACAGCGTAACTACTAAATAATGTTTTTATGGTATTATTTATACCTGTTGAAAACTTGGCAAAACTCCATGCAGATATAATGGAATGTATGAACAATTCTACTGAACATTGTCACTGCGTTACTATAACGTTGTCAGATAGCATGCCATCAGGTCAAAATGTGTTGCCCTTTTTGAGGCTTCAGATTGGAGCAAATACCGTATATATGGTTACCGTATAAGGTCCCACGTCCCTTAATTGTCCTCTGGAAACACTTCAGTTGTGTTAGCGGTTTTGCAGCGGGTTATTGCATTTGTTTTGTGAATCTGCAGTGCGTTGTTAAATGTGGTGCCCATGTTATTGATGAAAGTGTTTTCTGTTTGCAGCGTCTTTGTGAATCTGCAGTGCCTTGGGTCTTCTCGGTCACCGTAAATGTTCTCATGTATTCTTTGTTTAGATACGAATCTGTATGTAAACCTGAATGAAATCTGTATAATATAGGTTTATTTGATAATTAGCTTTAACAGGCGACAGACTGTGCTGAAAACTGACGATGGTACTCGTAAATGGTGGGGCAAGAATGAGGATCATGGAAAGATGATCGTCCAGCTCATGCCGGCGGGCTATAATTGTAACCATTGTTTTTGTTATTTATCTGGGTGTATCCTAATCTGTTCACACCCAGTCTTTTTTATAGAAGCTTTGTTTGCAGTGTATGCCCAAAATGGTAAATTATTGCTGCTACTACTCAAGACATCCATCCAATGACATCTGTTTCTTTTTCCATCCGAAAAAACTGCAGTGAATTGTACATGTCCCCCCAGTTAAATACCAGAAGAAACTGTTTATTTAATTCTGTTGGGCTGTTTCAGGATTTCCTGCATTTTATAAAATACGCTTTCTTCTCACCTACATACATCATTATGTTATGAAATTACAGTAATAATAGAACATGTTGGTCTCTGACTACAAAATTAGCTTTTTAAGCGTTGATCTTGCCTTATATAACGGGCTATTTTCAGAGAAAAGAGAAATAAACACTATGTACATTCCATTATATTATAACTGCTCAATCAGCTGCTTTATTTGTTCTTCCTATTTTAATTATAATACCTTTACATGCTAGACCTATCTACATGTCGAAAGCCTGTGGCAATAGAAAATGGCACCATTAAGGAATCTCTACTGGTCAAGGACTACTACCAAAGAGAAAGTACTGTGGAATATCAATGTTTTGAGGGATTCGTGTTTGAGGGTGAAAGCTTTGCTCGCTGTATTGTGCTGGACTGGATTTACCCAAAATGTATACGTGAATGCATTGTTGACCGTGACAGTCTTATTTGTTTCTTTTCACATTATCATCAACAGTGTTGTTTGTTTTTAGACTGACGACCACAAAAATCTCACGATAAAACATCTCAGATAAAACAGTAAAAAAGGGACCTGACAATTTTTATTTGTTCCTTCATGTCCATAATTGCACTAGTGCAGTAAAAAAACAAAATAGAAAATAGACAATATAAAGAAACAGGAGCCTAACATCCCCTCAGAAGAAAGTAAAAAATGAAAGCAAATTAAGATAATAAGCTGTGTTATTACGATGTTATTTACATTTCTATATTGCTTGGAATAGACTACATAATAAAGAGCTACTGTTTATTTAAAGCAACGGTTTGACAAAAAAATCCAGTCTATGCAGTTTTCCACCTCAGACATAGTCAATCTGACTACTGTAGTTTATTCTATAGTGTCCCTGTGAATTCTTTGTGTGATACCGTATGACTCTCCTGCCAATATGAGCTTTTCTGAATTCTGAGCTCTACGTTTGTTCCTTAAATACCCCAGTTGTTTTTGCCAGACATATCATATATGGCTGAGAAAACATAAGGAAAGATTATTAAGAGACTCATGTTTTCAGCTGGGGTCTCTTGGTTGTACACCAAACTTGTTTTCGAACTTATGTGTGGTAAAGATTATTTTTACCTTAAGGAAATAGGAGAAACAAAGAAGCCATGGGCCCCATCTTTTATGGGCCTCTTCCTCAAAACACATTCTCATATGGGACCTCTTTGGGAGCTCTTTCCTACAAAAACATCTTCTCACACACACATATGACAAGACGTTCACCACATTACAACCAGTACTGATAGTATACTGTGTATTGGGTGTGTATTGGTATCAGCGCTGCTACTGGCATTTACACGCAGTATCACTACAGGCAAAGGAGGCACCTATACTTATGACCGACACCATTAAGCAATGGCTGATGCTTGTCAATGTGCACCATTAGAGTGAGCAGTAAAAATGCTCATGGCAAAATCAGTAACCGCAAGATTTCAGTGCAATAACAGAAGCCCCTTACCTGATTGGCTGGACCAGGTGCTGTGTAGTAAGTTGCAGTCTGAGTCCATATCAGTCTAGACGGCTTTTGAGGGAATGTCTGGAACTGCAGGACTCTCTGCATAGCCTTTACATCTGAAAGCCTGTCAGAGCAGAAGCCCTGTCAGCTCTTTTTCTGTCTTGTTTTTGTATTCCAGGCAGTGACTGTGAAACATTTACTTTGAAAAACGGATTTGCACATTATTACCTAAAGGATTCTCCCAAACGGTCTCACAGTCTTTTCTACTCATGTAACGAGGGTTATAAAACATTCGAGGACACATGGTGGGGAGAAACGAGCTGCAGTAAGGGTGTTCTGGCCTACATACCGCAGTGTATACGTGAGTATTTTTTTGTCCTAGCGGCACGTTTACCACACAGAAAAGAACGACTGAGCTGTGGTTTCATGTCTCTCTGGTAACAGGTATCGATGAGTGTGGCCGGTTTCCCAATATTCCACATGGAAAACTAATTCAGACGAACAAAGTATATACTAAGGGGGAACAGGTTGCTCTCGAATGTGACTTTGGCTACAAAGCAGACCCTCCTTACATCACATGTAACAACGGCACCTGGACAACCCAAGATTGTAAACGTAAGTCTTGTTTGATTATGACCTACGTCCGTTAAATCAGTCAGGAACTTTGAGACCTTTATGAGCAGTCAAGAGCAAATTGTCTAGATTGAATCAATTCTCATGACTTTTAATGTCAACTCATTAAGAGCTAACTTTACTTCTTACCGTTTATTTTTTTATATAGAACATGCAATTAATCTTTGCCTGATTATTGATCTATTAATAGGACAATGAAAGGAAGCTTGGAGTTTTAAGAAAAGTTAGAAAATCTACAGTTACATTGCTTAATGAAGAACTGTTGTGTTGTGCTGGTGTCACAAGCTAAGCATTTCTCGAAACATCCATTTTTAGGTTTAGTAAGTGACAAATGTGGAGCTCCTCCACGAGCCGAAAATGCAGTCATTGGCCCTTATGAACAGAAGCCTCACCTGAAAACAGCAATATTTAAATGTCGAGATCATTTTGTATTCTCAGCCCGTCCCATAACTGAGTGCATAAGTAAAGAATGGCGAAGAGCACCCACATGTCAATGTGAGGAACATTATCTGTTATTATTATTATTAAAATTATTATTGTTGTTGTTTTACTCTCTCAGCTTTACTCTCTTGCCAGCTGATGTTATCATGGTTTAAAAAAACACACACTGCTACAGACTGCCCCTTGTGCTGCACATTAGAACTGCTCCACACCTCAAAATAATAATCAGTTTTGATTTATTCATGTGTTCTTAATAACATCTTATATGTTAGTGTCACCATCTGCGTGTACAAAACCTGACATGGAGAAATTCAATAGTACCATTAAGGAACCTCAAAAGATCATGGACTACTATGGAGAAGAAGACCTTGTGGAATATAAATGTTCTGAAGGATACATGTTTGAAAAAGAAACTTCAGCCCGCTGTACTGAGGGGAAATGGATTTACCCAACATGCATATGTAAGTATATTTTAGACTGAATGGTGTTTATGCATTCATTATGAATTGTTATTTACGATGCACTCTGAATGACTACCACTGATTAACGTTTGCAGTCTTAGTGCTGCTGAAATGATACTTTGTCAGTGAAGAGTAAACAAACTGCCTCAATCATTTGAGAGTAAAGGGACATTTTTTGGGTGAAAAATGTAGATGAGCTAATGCTAAAGCTACTCATTTAACTTTAGATGAGAGCAGTCATCATGTACGCAAAGCAAATTATTTTCTGCTCAGTAGGTGATGTGGAAACACTTTGACTAATTTGTCTAATTAATATTGATTTAAAGACTTTTACCATTTTTAGTAGTAGATGTGATTTTCAAAGAAATCTATAGGGATAATTATAATTGCCTATAATTAAATTTGATAATGATAAATAAAGAAATGTGTAAGACAGCTTAGGTGTGGTTAGTAGTTGCTTGTGTTAATGTAAGTGTTTATATGAAGGGAACATAATGTTATTATTGTTATTGTTATAATTATTGCTATTACAATCTTAGAATTTTAATAACACCACTACAATACTTTTGTGTAGTAAATTGGCTTCTGTTCTAGTTTATCTTCTAGTTCATCTGGAAAAACTCTCTTGATAAAAGAAAGAAACCTTGAGAGGAACCCAGGCTCATACTTCATCATACTGTTTTCACCACACATTTCCAGATTAGAAATTTTTAAGATAGGATTTTTAGGCATTAGATGTGTTCAGGTCAATTAAACGCTCGTTCTAAACCACCATTGGTTTCATCATTTCATCTTCAGTAAAGCCAGTTGAAGAACAGCCTGATTTGGACCAATCCGTCTCCAAGCCTTTAGCAAGTGCTGAACCTTCACTGGCAAAGATAGACGGTAAGAATTCCTTCACAGTTTCAGGCCTAGAATACATCCTGTATTACAAAATATTTCTAGCGAGGTTATTTTACAGTTTTATGATTTACAGAGTCATTAGATTGTTTACATAGTCATTAGATTGTTAGATTATTGAGAATTTGTCACAACCAGTTATTATTTTAATTAGCACCAGAAGAAGAAATGTTGCTTCTTTACAGCTCATCATTTAGTGGTTTCAGTTCCTTTTTTTTGGTTAAATTCTACATAATTTTTTTGTTTGTATTAAATGTTATGTTATTCTGAGTTTTCAGGATTTATTTATTTATTGTGTTTATTATGGAAAGTTAGGTCAATACCAATGTAACGCTGGGCGAGGTTAGGAGACGGAGTGTCACGGCGCAGCTGGAGCAGGAGCAGGGAAAGGCAGTAGCGGACACACTTGCGAACTTTTGGTCAAACAAAGATTTAATAATGAAACAAACAGATAGATATACGTACAGAATACACCACAACATGATTAACATCAACACACAGTGAACGACCAGGACAGACTGAAAGGCAGGCAGGCAGACAGACAGATGGGGACCAGCAGGCAGACAGACAGGAGGAGACGGGCAGACGAGAGACCAAGGCATAGTCAGGAGGAACAAGAGCCAGCCGGGGAGCAGGGACTGCGGCGACGTCCACGGAGGCAGCAGCCCTCGCTGCATTGACGTCCACGGAGGCAGCGGGCCTCGCTGCATTGACGTCCACAGAGGCAGCAGCCCTCGCTGCATTGACGTCCACGGAGGCAGCGGGCCTCGCTGCATTGACTTCCACGGAGGCAGCGGGCGCTGCTCGGCAGACTCGTCTCCGCTCTGGAGCTCTAGGTGGCGCAGGGGCGCCAGCAGGGCTGGGGAGCGGCGCTGAAGAAGAGTGCTCGCGCTGCTGCGAACAGGAAGACCAGCCCTAATATGCTGGCGGGGGGCTCGAGACCGCGTCGCACCGGGAGCCTGCGCAACCTGGAGGCATCCCATCCGCAGCTCGGAGCACATGATCGAACAAAGACCACGTGGACTAGACAGGACGTAAACAGGGGCACGTGGACGGGCAGGCGTGACATAGTCACGTGAAATAGTCAGGACGAAGGGGGCGGACGCAGGCGCAAGAAAATACTGAAATACTTTAATAAGAACAAAACATAAACACTAGGCAAACTGAGAAAAAGTCCATGAGTAACATAAACCACAAAAACGAACCACAAACGTGAGGACAAAACAGGCCGACTAAATACACCGGATAACAAGAGGAAACAGGAGACAGCTGGTGACAATGGGAGGTGACAAGGATGACTACATGACTACAACCAGGAACATAAACGAAGGAAACAGGGCAGGACGTGACAACCAGTAATAAAAACAGGAAGCACTTTGACCTTTATTTAAACCAGATATGTTATCTTTTATCTTACATTATTATTATTATTATTATTATTATTATTATTATTATTATTATTATTGTTGTTGTTGTTGTTGTTGTTGATAAATATACACTTATTCTGGAATCTTGATTTCGCAGTATCATAGGAGCGTTAGCAGTTATTTATAGGGATAAACAGTAGTTTACTTTTCCATACTTTTAACACCAGAAACTACATTTACCAGCCATTCTAATAATTTGAGATTCTGGTGCATGTTGACATGAAGATGTAGTGAAGGTGTAGCATACTTGTTATAATATTGATCCACACACCAAGACTAGCTTACTAATGGTAGTTTATTGATTGAACTTTACTAAGTGGGTAAATTAAATGAAAGGAGTGAATTAAATATAGAGCAACAGAACATAGCATTCAGCTGAGAAGACTCCTTGAGTTTGCTGACATTGATAGCTATTTTGTGGAAGATGAGCAGAGCTAGAGTATAAATCTGGATGGAACGAGTGATCCAAGATAATATTAACAAAAGGAAATAAACAACTGCGTCACAGGCAAGTGTGTATGGATGTCGCTGCTGGCTTATTTATCTGAGATCTTAAACTGTATTCACGTGGACTACTGTTGGCAAAATTAGACTTACAGTAACAAGACTTAACAGTAAATGCAGTTTGTTTAGCTGCTGAGCATTTTAAATGAAATTACGAAATAACTAAGCATTATAAATGAAAGTTAAAATGAAATCTAAAATGAGATCTAGTCTAGTCTTAGTTACTATATCATTTTTTCTTAATGAGCCTCTCCTCACATAGCTTTCTTTTCACTGAATATGAAGAAATCTTCTAGGGTTGAGTTTAAGGAGGGCCGTTTCCTGATAAATATGCATTTACTTTCTGCTCCTATCCACAAAATGACTTCACACGTAAACTTCAGAGCATGGTTGTATCACTAAAATACTTCATTTCATTTTCATATATGAATGTTTGCGAAGGGCAGGGCAAGGAAGGGGAACTTTGTGAAACTTGGGGCTGGAGTTCTGGGTGGCTTCGGCTACTGGGATTTGAAGCCAGGCCCCAAAAGCTCCAGCTTAGATAGACGCAAGTTTCTCATGTGCCAGCCTGAGGTTGTTGGTTTGGGAACGAATGTAACCATGATGGGCCTGGGAGGACCAACATCCGAAAAGTTGGATTGTGTGGTCGGAGAGTCCCTGACAAGAAATGCACTGGAGAATAACCACTGAGAGAGGACGTGGCGAAGAAGAGTGTGAAACCAGAGGTGTGATATGATGGATCTATATTCTGTACTGAAAAGAAAGTCGGTTGGTCGAGGGTTCTGGAAAAGCCTCAGGTTTAGACGTTGTAGGTTTTGTGATATGGACTGAGCTGTGATTTTAACTGATTTAAACTTCATGGTTGTAGAAGCAGTTCATTTTTCTAAGTGAATGTTAATGTCGTTCGCAAGGAGTTCATGAAGATAAACATAAAGTACATACGTCAAAGGTTAATCTAGTTTAAAGAAACCGATAAAGAACAATACGGGAGCTCTATCATTTTATTTCACAGAGAATACAGCAATGACGGAAACACTTAACTATAATTGGTAATGTGTTTGGGTGCAGTCCAGGAAAGTCCTGCACTACACTGGTGCCCTATGCCATCAGTAAAAGACTTGTGCTGCCAAACTGAATAACAGACAGTAATGAGAGTGCCTTAAGCTTAGGGCAGAACCGCTGGTCTGTGTGTGCTGATGTTTTTGGAGGGGTAAACCCCAGGACACTTCAGCTGTGCATGATGTGCACGGTGGACTCGCCTGGGTTGGTGGCTGGTTGACCTGGCAGACTTCCTCTCGAGTTGGCTGGTCCCAGCAGATCACATGGGCTAGGTCTCATTTGAGGGTGACAGGCAAAATCAGAATCGGACTTTATTTGCCAAGTATGCTCACACATACAAGGAATTTGTTTTTGGCTACAGTAGCTCACAGTGCACGATAACTGACATTACAGAAGTAACAAACACACACACACACCCAGCCACACACTCACAGTGACAGTGACATACACGCACAGACACACCTGTAAACTTAACATGTGCAGAGTTGTGTATTTAAAGTAAAGTGCAGGACAGTGAAGGACAGTGCAGACTGAATTAAATAGATATAAATACAAAGAACAGAAGAGTCACTGGTGGAGACGGTGGTAAAGAGTGTTCTGAATAAAAATGGATACAAATATAAAGAACAGAAGAGTCACTGGTGGAGACGGTGGTACAGAGTGTTCTGAGACACTATCAGATAAATAAAAGTGCAGTACAGAGAAGAAGAGTGAGAGAACATCTGGATAGGATGTATGTATGTAGTAGACTGTATTCAGAATGTAGTGTTGTAATGTTTAGCTGTTCATGAGTGTGATGGCGTGTGGAAAGAAGGTGTGATGGATCACGGACGATGTTCTCAGCCTGCTTTCTGGTTCTGGCCGTGTGCAGGTCCGGTAGGGAGGGTAACTTCACTCTGATGGTTCTCTCTGCAGACCTGATGATGCACTGCAGTCTGTGGGTGTGGTGTTTGGTGGCTGAGCTGCCCCACACTGTGATGGATGTAGTGAGGACAGATTCTATGGTGGCGGTGTAGAACTGCACCATCAGTTCCTTGGGCAGGTTAAATTCCTCAGCTGACGCAGGAAGTACAGCTGAGCTGTCTTGATGATGGTGCTGATGTTGCAGTCCCATTTCAAGTCCCTGGAGATTATTGTGCCCAGGAACTTGTAGGAGTCCACAGCCATTACAGTACTGTTGAGGATGGTGAGTGCTGTAAGGGTTGGAGGGCTTCTCCTGAAGTCCACTCTCATCTCCACTGTCTTGGCTATGTTCAGCTCCAGGTTGTTTTGGTTGCTCCAGAGGACCACCTGCTCCACAACCTGTCTGTAGGCAGACTCGTCACTTTCCTGGATGAGACCAATGACTGTCAAATCATCTGCAAACTTCAGGATTTTGACTGAGGGGTCCGTGGAGGTACACTCATTTGTGTAGAGTAAGAAGAGCAGCGGGGAGAGAACACAGCCTTGTGGTGCATCTGTGCTGATGGTCCTGGTTTTGAGGTGACCTTTCCCGGCCTCATCTGCTGCTCCCAGCCAGTGAGAAAGTTTGTGATCCACTGGCAGGTGGAGGCTGGCACACTAAGGTGGGTCAGTTTGGTGTGTAGGTGTCCAGGGATGATTGTGTTGAAGGCGGAGCTGAAGTCCAAGAACAGAACTCTTGCATATGTACTTGGACAGTCGAGGTGCTGGAGGATGTGGTGAAGTCCTAAGTTCACTGCATCGTTTACAGACCTGTTGGCCCGATATGTGAACTGCAAGGGGTCTAGTTGGGGGTTGGTGAGTTCAGGTGGGTGAAAACCAGCTTCTCGAAGGATTTCATGACCACAGGGGTCAGTGCGACAGGTCTGTAGTCATTCAGTCCTGAGATGGTTGGCTTTTTGGGGATGGGAATTATTGTGGAGCGCTTGAAGCACACTGGAACGACACACTGCTCCAGTGATTTATTGAAGATCCTGGTGAAGACAGGAGCAAGCTGGTCTGCACAGTTCCTCAAGCAGGAGGGTGACACTCTGTCTGGGCCTGGTGCCTTCCTCACTCTTTGTTTTTTGAAAAGTCGGTGCACGTCTACTTCACAGATCTTCAGGGCAAAACCAGGGCTTGTCATTATTATATCTAATGCGAGTCCTGGTCGGAACACAGATGTCCTCACAGAAGCTGATGTAGGATATCACTGTATCAGCATATTCAGCCAGGCCGCTTGTAGAGTCCTCAAACACACACCAGTCTGTTAACTCCATACAGTCCTGAAGCTTCTCTTTAGCCTCACTGGTCCACTTCTTCACAGTACTGACCTCAGGCTTGGCCCACTTGAGCTTCTGTCTGTAGGTTGGGAGAAGATGGACCATAGAGTGGTCAGAGCAGCTTGGGAGACAGAGCTATATACACCCTTTAATACAGTGTAGCAGTGATCTAGAATATTACTCTCCTTGGTGGAGCAGGTAACATGCTGTCTGTATTTGGGCAGCTCACGGGTGAGTTTCGCTCTGTTGAAGTCCCCAAGAATGATGAAAACAGACTCTGTGTGTTTGTGCTTTGCGCTGGTGATCTGGTCTGTGAGTGTGCGCAGTGCCCCGTGCATGCACACGCTTGGTGGAATATAAACTCCGACAAGCACAACGGAGGAAAATTGTTTACAGTAGAATGGTTTACAGTTTATGAACACAGACTCCAGATCAGGACGGCATGTTTTCTTGAAAACATGAAAACATGAAAAGACTTGAGAAATGCAGCTTGGGAAGGCTGATAAAAGTATGGCCAAGTGAAGTTCACAACACACACTAGAGCTGCAGTCTGAAACATTACAGAAAAGAGGCTGGAATGACCAGAATGCCGATATGATGGAGACAAATTCAACAAAAAATAAATCTGCAGAAGCTCTTCTTTAGTTACATCTTGGTTATTTCTTGATTCTTACATCATTATTGTTTATTTCTTTTATACATATAGTCTATAAGTATGTACATATATACTTGATATACTTGTATTTACATGTGAATATGTCCGTTTGCATGTGTATGCATATGGGTATGTAGTGGTTATGTGCATATACAATTCATGAACCTTACCCTAGCCATAACACTATCCTTACCTTAACTTTATCATAAACCTAACACTTACTATAGTCCTAACACTTACCCTAAACCTAACCTTACCCGCAGTGGGTAGTGCTGTTGCCTCACAGCAACAATGGCTGGGGTTAGATACCCATACACAACCAGGGGCTTAATCTTTGAGCATTTATGGACTGGAGGTTCAGGAACCAGCCTTGTGACCAGAAGGCTGGCGGATCAATACCTTGAACCAACAGGACATGACTTAAGTGTGACTTAATTTAATCCTAGCCAACCTCAACCTGAATTTAATCTTATCCTAACTTAAACTTAGCCTTTACCTACCTTTAACTTTAAATTTAGTGCTGTACTCCACAAAGATACAAGATCCCCACAATTTGAGTATTGTTAACAGGTTTAGGTGATTTTGGTCTCCCAAGTCAGTAAAGGGAATACTTCCTAAAAAAGTATTTAAGGAACAGCCAGATTATTCTAGATAAATATGTAGAAAATTAAAAAATGAAAAATAGGATGAAAGGATATTGTCATGCTTGTGAAGAATGTTTTAGGTAATTATGTTATTGAGGCACAGAAGTCATTTCAAACACAGGGTCGGATGTAAATGAAGACAGAAAAAGGAAAGAATAGTTCAGAATCCAGTTCAGTTTCCTGTTTCCACACAGAACCGTGAGAAACTCTCTCATTTATAAAACATCACAACAACACAGTGTCACTGATTTAGAGCTCCACTTTCTCCGTACGTTCACAATCTAGCTGGTTAACGAAAACAAAATCCTCAGATCACCAGCAGACATGAGGGTCTGAAGTCACTGCTTTCTATTTTTTTGGTTTCCACTGGCAGTTTGGTCCTTCTACCAAAAAGTATCACTCAAAATCTGGAATAGAAGCTTATAAACTGCAAAAAAGAGGTTTAAAAAACGTCAAACTTTAAAATAAAGTGTTTATTTCTCCTGATTGTGTTTTGGACTCACCCTCACTCTGGCCATCTGCTGAGGGGCTTGCTCGTTCTCCATCAGCGACCCCATGTATGCGTCCTTCTGGAAGACGGGCGGGTTATCATTCACGTCTATCACATTGACACGGAGATGACCGGTAGTCTCCTCCCCTCCTCCGTCCCGGGCCAGTATGGTCAGAGTGTAGCGACGCATCAGCTCATAATCCAGCCCGTCCTTCAGAGTCACCCAGCCTGTGTCAGCGTCCATCGAGAACCTGCGGGCAGGAACAGGAAATAAAAAAAAAAAACAAAAAACGTTTACAGTGATTTACATTAAAGCTCTTTTCTGAATAATAACACCATATACTGTTCTCAGTCTCTCCAAACAGAACTAACTATCTTTGTGTTTCTTTGTCGAGCTTATCAACTACCCATCCTGTGCAGTCTGATGCTGAACAACGTCCTATAATGTGAGGTCTGATACTGAACAACTACCCATCCTGTGCAGTCTGATGCTGAACAACTGCCCATCCTGTTCGGTCTGATAGAGAACATCCTTTTTTTATGTCTGGCAATTTCGCCAATCGGAATGGTAATCCGAATGCACTGATGTACCAAACATATTTGCTTTTACAAGAACAGCTCTATAGGTTTATATAGCCTATTCTTGTTAATGTTTGTATTTCTATTTAATTAATTAATTTTATTTATTTATTAAAAGACAACAATTAACACACACATACATACTCACAATTACAATAAACATTATTCTTTCTTTCTTTCACATACACTCACCCACCTACACACACACACACACACACACACACACACACAGTGGTTCCAAATCCATGACCAACTGGCCCTATGTGGGGAACTGCTGCTGGTTTGACTTGATCCAACTTAAAAAATATTGTAATCTATTGGCTAAAAAATTGTGATAGAAGTTTGGAAGTTCTAGACGGCCGTTGCATTTTATCTTATGCAAAGTTTTCAAACATATTCTTGATGTTTTACCTTTCCATAAAAAATGTAAATATTTGAGTCTAATGACTTATACCAAGCAACAGGTTTATTAGGGATCAGTGAGAACAGATTATTGATTTTAAGCAGAATCATCATTTTTATTGTGGCAACTCTCCCCATAAGAGATATAGGTAGAGAGTTCCAACATGTGAGATCCTCCTCTATTGTTTTTAGTAGAGGAATATGGTTCAATCGTACCAGGTCTGACAGCCTGGGGGAAAAAATTATACCCAAAATAACTAATATTGCCCGACTGTAGTGAGGTTGTGATGATTTTCTGAAATTTACAATTCAGAGGCAAAACTGTTGATTTATTTCAGTTAATGGAGTAATCTGATCCTGATTTTAATGGCACTGTGTTTTATTGTGCATCTGTTTTTCTACTCAAACTAGTCGCCGTAAAGTGAGCTATAGTCTCAATAATCTCTAACATTGCTTGTTGTGGACTATTGTATTTTATTGTTTTGTGTACCTGTGTTCGGGTTTTTTAAGGTTTGACTCAGATGGCTTGATAGTGTGTTTCCACTTGTACTGGGTAAAACAGACAATTTCTCAGTTTCAAAGAGAATAGGTACCATCTTTCACTGGTGTGGGTGGGCATCAGTGGCCTTGGCATAGGTGACTTGCATATGTGTAAATGTACTATTGACGTGGAGGCGTGTATTGCTATTTTAGAGAGATGCAGGCTGCCATCAGGACAACATCTTTTTCCAGGCAGTCCGTGGTTAATTCAGCAAGTTATTTCAGCATCTCAACAGTGCTACAATTCTTTTCATAACATTTGGGTCTTTGCGTGTGTGTGTGTTAACAGCAACATCAGACTGTGGCAGGCCCCCATCAATCCCACATGCTGCCCATGATTTTAAGGAACGATATTTAGACGGTGAAAGAGCTACTTATGACTGTCCTGCATTCTACATTCAGGAAGGTTATTTGTTCCTGACCTGCAGGAAAGGCAGATGGATAGGAAATGCGAGATGCTTGGGTAAGTACTACTGTTTTATTCTAATTTACTATCATTATTTATTTTTTATTTAATCAAAGATGAAGTGACTGTACATCAACATTTATAGAAAAATGATATTTGTATACATAGACATATATTATTGATGCAACAACTAACCAACATCATCGATAATGTTGATAATGAAATATTGTTGCTGTTGAAATCGTTTAGTTCGGTCTAAGATAATTGCGTGTCATATTTATATCACATAACTAAAAGAGGGAAATACAAATAGTGGAGGCTGCAGTAACAAACTGCATCAACAAACTGCTTGGGTTTAACTCTAAACTGGATGCTTATCAGGGTTGCTTGTATGCAAATGCACACAGGCTAGCTCAGATAATTGTCTTTTTTTTTTTTTTTTAAGTTGTAAACCGAGCTTTACACCACTAAGGAGTTTATAAACTTGTTATCTATTATTTGAATTTGGACTGATAAAAACATAAAAATTTAATACATTCGGTTCAATACTCTCTCTCTCTCTCTCTCTTTCTCTCTCTCTCTCTCTCTCTATCTATATCTATATCTATATATATGTATATATATATATATATATATATATATATATATATATATATATATATATATATACATATCGAGAAAGAGAGAGATGAAACAATCAATACATGGGTGATTCTTCAATTAGGGGAACCCAATAAAATGCTAAAAAGTGATTAATTTATGAAAAAGATCACAATATGACTTTCATAATAAGTGTATGACTTATGCAGGGAATTATTTAATGGCAGCACTTGTTAAGTTGTAACCATGGAAACAAGGACTCACAAAAGAGCACATGTCAGCCATGAGTGAAGAGTGACATGTTAACGTCTGGAAATGGGAGTAACTGAATCGTGTATTGTTCCTGATCATAGAGTACATTTATTCAGCGTCATTACCGTTTACATCAATATGGCAGTACTTTACAAACATTACATTTACACATTATTTATTTATTTATTTATGTGTATTTAAAGTGCATCTTGTACTGGCTGTTAACTAATTTTAGCAAATCCATGGCCTAGCTAGTTTTTTACTCAAAAAAGTGAAAATTGTTATTACTGCAACACGTCATTACCAACACATAACCTGTTGAGATGGTAATGACATTTGTTGATGGTAATGACAGGTTTTCAATTTCACCATCATTATCTTTTAAATTAATATAATTTAAATATATTAAATATAATTAAGTCTAACAGTGTGATTTTCTAATGAAATTCAAGTGAAATGCATTACTTTATAAAACTAAGTGAAGATGGTGAAAAGAGCCCACAATTGAAAAATCACCCATATATATATATATATATATATATATATATATATATATATATATATATAGTTTTTTTTCTGTGGAAAAAATATTTAACCCAACTGCATCTCAGTGAAGATACATTGTGAGCATGTTTACAAAGAAGTGCACAAAACTTTAATCTCGTCAACATGAACTAAATAAAACTCACCACTATTTTTAACTTACAAAACTAAAATAACATTTGCAGATCATGGAGAAAAACGAGAAATGTTGCATTAAGGATATTTTTAAAATCCTAACTTTATAAAGTAGATATGCGGTTCCTGCCTGCAGTAATCTTGATCTCTCTCATTAATAATAATGTCAATATGTAGATTCTTAGAAAAACGCCTAGAAAAAAAGACAGCACACACACTTTATTGTATTAGAAGAACAAACAGTTGCTTTATCCATTAAAAATATTCTCAGGTGTGTTTCTCTGTGAAGGAATTCTTTTGTATTTCTAAGGGCGTCCAGAGGAGAATATAAACATACTTTTAGTAAATATTCGTTTGAACTGACTGATCCGTTTAAATGAACTAATCATGTAGCCACAAAGTGCTCCTGTATGGTAAGCAGATAAAACGAGCAGTTAGTGTAAGAACGCTCTGAATATCTGGAAAGATGTAGAGTTAGTTTATGTTTAAAACTGCAGTTAATCACTACAGTCTGTCACTGTTTATTAATTAAGTTGATCAGTGAATCCTGATTTTCTGACTCAGCTCACCTCCTCGTTACTGAGCTTTATATGGTAGGTGTGAGCATGTTATAAAAAATCCAGGAAGAGAAACACATGAGCCTCGCAGAGTGAGAAATACAGAGGAGCAGTTTTGAAGAATATTTTGTAGAATATTAAAAGGGAATTAACTGTATGTTCTCCAGGTCTTGATCTGTACTATGTGCTCTTATTGAACATAAACACAAACATAAATGTACTAATTTAAACATGTTGGGTTTGTTTCAGAACCCTGCACTGTGGATGTTCAGGATTTGGATAAGAATAACATACAGCTACTAAAAGGAGGAAGAAAAAAAATCTATGCAAAGCATGAAGAATTTATTACATTTGTTTGTAAAAGAAGATATAGACTTGCAGAAGGCAGCTTTGGCCTCAGTCAGCAGTGCAGTAATGGATATATTTCCTTGCCTTTTTGTGAATAGTGAACTACAGTTCTACAGTTCTACAGTTCTACGTTCTGTGTGGAGTCCACAGTCCAAAGACATGCATGTTAGTTAATTAATCACTCTGGGATTAGGATTACTTACCTCAATAATGCAGATTTAGAGCATCTCTAAACATTCAACGTGGGGATAATCTCATGTAAAAAAAAATTTAATTAGCGTAAACAACTTATGTTACCCAAATGAATTTAATACACCAGTAATATCAAGGGTGGCGGTGCACCTCCAGAAGTGTTGGGGCAAAAAGTGTGCTTGTGGACCAGCAACTGACAAACATATATACATATAACTACATATATCATATTGCAGGACTATAATATAATAAAATGTTCCAATAACCATATATGTAAATAGTGCCCGTTTATGTTTCAAACCTATGGGCTCACAGGGTTAACTTACCTATCTGACCTATCTTAAACAATGTCCCTTAACACTTATCAAGTAAAATGTAACTATAATTATTATTATTATTTATTGTATATTGTATATTATTGTTGTTTATTTTATATAATTATTATAATTATTGTACATTATTTTAGATCATTCTGTACTCAGCTACAGAGCCATCCACAATCATTGGCACCCCTCATTAAGATGTGTTAAAAGCCTTAAAATAAATTCTATTTTTATTGCAGAAATATAACCTCACACTTAAAAGTGGAAAATGTAACCTTTAACTTAAAATGTAAAAAATAACCCTGACTTAGAAATCATTATTTTTCATAAAATCACCTGCAACACCATTACACTATTATTTGCACCCCTAACAATTCCTAGAAAATAAATGTAATTGAAGCATTGTAATTGAAGGAGGATGGGAAGAGAAGTAAAAAGTTCTCCAAAGCTCATTGTAAGAGAACTGCATCAAAGAATAGCATCTTGGCGTCACAAAATCTACATAACAAACATGAAGCGCTACCTACATGCCATCAAGCTGTTCGGGAGTCATGCGCGGAAAAGGCTTTTCTCACTTACAAGAATAAATGTAAACATCTGGAGTTCACTAAGCAGTACTGGGACTTCAACTGGGGCTGTGTGCTTTGGTCAGCTGAGACTAAGATAGAGCTTTTTCGCAACAACCACTCAAAGTAACACAAAAGATGAGTATGCAGAAAAGCACCTCATGCCCTCTGTGAAGTAAGGGGAAGGATCGGTGATGCTGTGGGCCTGTTTCTCTTTCGAAGGCTGCAGAAAGCTTGTTGGGGTGCATGGCATCATGAACTCTTTGAAATACCAGGACATTTAAATCATAATCTGGTGGCATCTGCCTGAAAGCTGAAGATGGGTTGTCACTGGGTCTTTCAGCAAGATAATGACCCGGTTGCCTTTTTTGCATTGTTGTCCTATATTATAAAAAAAATAATAATAATTAGAAGCCTAAGACCACATCTTAATATGGGGTGCCAATAATTGTGGAGGGCACTGTTATTATCAACTCAATTACAAAATTTGAGACAGTACGCGAAATGCTAATAAAAACAAAAAAAAACAGTAATTAGTAAATTCTCTTTGGACTGTATCATGTGTAAACGGCACAAAAACACATTTCTGATATATCTTACCAAGTTCCCAACTATTTTTTGTTAATATATGCTTAGTGCACATTCAATGCCAGCAACTCATTCAAAAAATGTTGAGGCAGGACAGGAGCACTGTGTCATTTAGTTTTTTATGCAGTCATACAATTTGTCATATTTTGAGTTTAACACAGTTTCAGTGGGAGATCATTGAAATCATTGATCAGTTTCAATGGGAGATCATAGTTCCTGCAGTCATACAACACCTGCAGAATGTTTCTTTGTGTTGTCATATTGAAATAAGCATCCCTAAAAAAACCTGGCGTAAGGCAGCATATGTTGCTTCAAAATATGTTGCACTAATACCCATTGATACCCACCCCAATACCTTGACAGATCCTGGCATTTGAGCTTTAGGTTGTTAGTTAATCTGGATTGCCCTTTTATTTCTTGGCCCAGACAACACAATGTCACAATTACTGGCTGCAACACCACCACTGCCACCAAAATCAACAATTATGTCTGGATGACAGGAATATTCAGCAGACGAGAGATTCAGTTCAAGGTAAGTAAATAATTACAACTTACGTCTGGACAACTTACGTCTCTAGATATAATCGGCAGGCCTGACACAACACAAACTCGTCCATAGATCAGATCTGATTTGTTGATTATTGCAGATGGTCGAGGGTCATTGGCCGTAAACGTCAATTCCCAGTCGTCCATCAATGAACCACATGCGGGAATAGGTTGGCACCTTGTTAACTTTGTCAGCAGCTTAGTTTGCTTATTCATATTATGTCACTCTCTAAAGCAGCTTCATGTTTGAAAGTAACATATCGTCGCCGTCCAAAGAAAAAAAGGATTTCCAAAATGGCAACTAAAGACTGGCTATATAGTCTTTTAAAATAACCCTTTTTTAACATCTGAGAGAACAAGAACTGGCTTTTAGCTTAATGGAACAAGATTATTTAAGGTGATTTTGGAGCATTTCTATTGGTCCGGTCATCATGAAATTTACACATAATGTAAATGATAGCTGTCATGTTAAAAAACAAATCGACCAATTGTACAGTAACACTATATAGTTAAACATAGTAACATATATAGCCATGTATAGGGACGTAGCCTCTGATGCAACAAGTCTAATGCAGTTGGCTTTGCTTCTCTGTTTGCTGTGATGCTCTTATTTTGCTCAAACGGTAGAATGATTTATCTCCTTTATGTTCCCAGTGATTCCTCAGTTATTTAATGCACTTCTTAAAAAAAGGTACATTTCAGTAAATTTCTTATAAGGCCTTTTGCCCACTCTTCTCACCGGAAAGAAAAGAAAGATGTGGATTTGAGTACATTAGCATTGTCGCCTCACAGCAAGGCGATCTGGGTTGGATTCCTGGTCCAGGCCGTTCTGTGTGGAGTGTGCGTGTTCTCCCCATGCTTGAGTGGGTTTCCTCCGGGTACTCCAGTTTCCTTCCACAGTCTGAAGACATGCATGTTAGATTGATCAGTGACTCTAAATTGCCCGTTGGTGTGAGTGTGTGCGTGAGTGAATGTTGGCCTTGCAATGGACTGGCAACCTGTCCATGGTGTACCTCACCTTGACCCAATGGTGTTGGGATTGGCTCCAGCGCCCCCGTGACCCTGACTACAGGTTTAAAGCAGAATACAGTGGATGGATGGATGGATGGATGGCTGGATGGATGGATGGATGGATGGATTTGAGTACATTGCATTAGGTCATTTCTAATTTATCTGATTTACTTCTAATTATGAATCCTTTTTGGATTATTAATATTTATTTCTTTATAGGGCTCTTTTATTTGAAGGAAGAATAATCAAACTAAAACAACTATATTCATTAATGCCTGAATGATAAGTAAGATAAACCTAGTGGTGTTATGTGAAATGCTTCGTTCTAAAGAAGAAACTTGCTGACTTGTTTAAAGTGGTGGTGATAGGCACCTCAAGCATTTAATGCCTCTAAAAGTGTTTAATAGCTCTGAAAGTTAATGATGAGGTAGCAACAAATGTTAAAGACATTGTCATTTTTATGTGTCCATGGCGGAGAGATGTGTGCAGGGCCTTATCAGAAAAAACAAAGTATTTTTTGAGATTTACTGCTTTTTCATCATTATCAGAAAATTTCGGAAAATTTCAGAAGACACCTGTAGCTTCACTGGTGGTTTTAGATAGTACACACCGTAAACAACCTGATCTGGGGGCATTTTTAGTTTGTGGTACACTACTAGGGGAAAAAACTAGAAACACTGGCACTGTATTAAAATGATACAAAAGGTGATGCATTGTTATTGCTCTGTACATAATACAATCCATCTTTTCCACACAAATAGTACAATAATACAATTATTAATAGAAGTGAACCGAAAGGCAAAAACTGCTGGTGTATCTTAGTCATTCATGAGGAAATGGTGTGTTTAAATCAAGTAAATTAAATCAAATTATAAATCAACAGCGCTGACTTTATGAAAAAAATATATTCATACAGACAGACTTTATTATTATTTATTATTAGTAGTATTATTATTTTGCCAGCCTTTGCTGCAGGTTACACATGATTCTAACAGATTAGAAAGCTAGTCAGACAGCACTGTTAACAAGCCTCACTGTAGTGGTAAGGCAGTCGAGTAAGGCAGATACATACACAAGTATCTTTTAGTGGAGTCCGCAGTAGGAACAAAAGCAGACAAACAAAATAACACAGCAACTAGTATAATAAAAACAGAACAAACAGAGCAACAAAGTAACACAATAACAAAGACAGAGCAATATGGAAACATCACAACATCAGAGCACAAACCACAATGCACAACAAAGACAGGGTGCAAACAGAGGGTATATAAGAGCACACAGGAGACGAAGAACACCTGGGACAGTGAGGAGACACAAACTAGGAGCAGGTGAGGAGTTTGACAAGAGGGCGGAGCAAACAACCAAAAAAAACATAAGCACATGGAACATGACAGAAGAGTGAAAACAAAAGCATATGTAACCACTGTTTATACATGGAGTCAGACACAAGGGCTCAATTTCCACTGTGTTTATTCTAAAACAGGTTTCAAGGTGTATTAATCTTCACTTGTAATAGATGACTGCAGACTGCACAAGCTCAACATGTAAAAGTTCATCTGCCTTTGCTGCCAAGGTCATGTGACCTAATCGAGCAATGTTTTAAAGATTTGTCTTGAAATGGACTAAATTGTTACAAATAAATGATGAATTACAGCAGCTGCGTACCATCCATCTCACAGTTCTCACTTGTCTGATGGAGGTATGGTAGCAGTAGAGGGACATAGCGTATGTCATGCCTGCCCGTCCACGTGCCCTTGTTTACGTTCTGTCATGTCCGCGTGGTGTTTGTTTGGTCATGTGCTCCCCTCGTTCTCTGCTCCGCCCTTGCCCCGCCTGTCTCGCCTGTTTGTCATTTGTTAGTCCATGTATAATTACCCTGTGTATTCCCTCTGTCTTCGTCGCTCATTGTTGATCATGTTGTGGTGTATTCCGTATGTATATCTATCTGTTTGTTTCATTATTAAATCCTTGTTTGGACTAAAGTTCGCAAGTGTGTCCGCTCCTGCATTTCCCTGCTCCTGCTGCACCGTGACAACGTACAGTGATGTCATTACAAGTAAAGAAACGCTCCCTAAAAAAGTTTAAACTTTTTTTATCAAGTATAAATAATAATAATTTTTTTAAATAACTCTTTTGTCCTTTGTCTAGAATAATACAGTCACTTTGGTGAAACTATTTAGTATATTATATTTTAGTATATTATTTAGTATAATATGGTATATATTATTTAGTATAATACTTTTTAACTTTACATTTTAACTCTGTAACACCTAGACAGAAAGAAACAAAGTGAGACACTTACACTTGTATTCAGCTGTAAAAATAAATTCCATAGCATGATAAAGCATCATTGTGACAGTTAATCTGCTAGTTTCATCAATTTCTCATACAGTCAACATACAGTGGATATAAATACATGCATGTAATTTTTATTTAATATAATCCTTGAGGTTGTATTTAAACTCTGCATGTATTGTAATAAATTATTCTGTAGTTCACAAAGTTTTGAGAGGTCTGAACACTCCACCCATACTCAATGGTCCGATGCCAATTAAACACATCTGGAAATGCAAGCTGCATGCTTTTTTACTTCTTCTTGCAGCACCTCAGCGCCAGACTGGCTGTATAACCTTTTAAAAACAAATTATTATTATTATTATTTTTAATTAAATTATTTTAACATTATAATTTTAACAGCTGCTCATACTGTTCTTGCCGCACAAGCAAGCAAATGAGCAAGAAACAATAATCAAACAATGTTTTAAATTTTCGCTCATGGATTGCATCAATGTCCTGACTGTTTACATTCAAATGGACAAACCAATTATAACAAATCAGATATCAATTTAGGTTTTGTCTTGGTAATGTTGAATAAAAGTCCGCCAATGGCAGACATGCCGATACTTTAACAGTATATGATAAACTGTGTCTTGATTTTCTCTGCCATCACGTGTTGGGTCTTCCTGCAATGTGCTTTGCTTGTACTGAAAATTTACAGAACCCTGTGAAGTTAGTTTCTCAACAATAGCATCATCTGTGAACCCATTTGAACTCATTTCACTAATCATTATACTCAGCTGTTGTACTGGACTTACATCAGTAAAAGGCATAGAATGACATGGCCCATCCTGTGCAAACTGCCCCACATTAGATTTAACTGGATCCTTTCCCAACCCTGAATCGTTATTACTTTTAGCCAGCACAGGAGAAACACCCAACAACTTCAGGGTACACCTAGGTGTAATGGGCATAGACATAAAAACCTCTACCCCTTGCAGAAACAAAGCAGTGCTCATCAGCATCACTCGAATTTAAAAGGTTACTTGCCATTTTAGTCTTGGCTTCAGTAAAGCTAGAACTAAAAAACATTCACAGTCTGAGTGAGAGAGAGGAGGAAAAAACCCACTTTAATTATGGCTGAACTGTCCCGTGTACCTGACTAATGCATAAAAATGTGGCAAAGCGCTGAAAGAGTGTGGCCTCACGGTTTGCGCGTGGAAGGTTGTGGTCTCTCTGTACGCGTGTGCTGAAAGGCCTGGGCTTTGCTGTTTGCACACACTGAATCTCCTCAGCAAATGAACAAACCAATCATAACAAAGCAGATATCAATTAAGGTTTATTATTAGTGTTTTAATAGTGATACATGTAGATATTAAGCATATCTGTTTTCAGGTGATGCATGTTTTATTTGTTATTCATTTTGGCTAAGTTGCAGCATTGTTTTGTTTGTATACGTCATTGCTAAGCTAAAGCTTCATGTATGCACAGTATAAGGGGTTTTTTTTTATTTGGTGGCAAATGTGAAAATATTTCTGGAAAATGTCTCATAAGCATAATTTAGTGCCATTGCAGTGTGAAAGCCGCTGAACTAAATGTTACAAATATCTAAACACACTAGGTGTGAAAATGAGTAGTTTTAAATGAGTAGCTTTAGCGTAGACTCTAGAAGAGACATGTCAGGACAGAAAATATCATCTAATCTTTTGATCTTTAATTACGATCTAAAATTTAGAACTTCACTTATTCTGCTTATGCTATCGCATTAACTCCGTAACTATCACTCCCCTGGTCTTGCCCGTCTATCATGTTTCAAGACCTAGACCAGCTTTGTTCCAGACGTCGGAAGCAAATATCTTCACTATTCTGACTAATGTTCATGGGTGCAATTTTAAATCCATCCAGGCAGTTGATGTTGGTGTTTTGTGCTTTGACCTTAGTTTAGAACTGCTGATTTGGCGTAAACCTCTGCCTCACCCTTCTCCTCAACTCAGCCTTACTTAAATGTTATTCACTTTCTGACAAAGCCACGCTCTGCTATGATCCTATTGGACCTCAATACCCTGTAGACATGATGTTTTTTAAATGAAACATGGCAAGCCCCAGGTGAATTAATGCATCTTAATGAAGCTGCCCCACCAGTTTTTAACTATTTACACACACCTAGGGTAATGGGTGAGGTGGCGGGCTAGCTGTCATTACACAAGGCGTCCACATTTGAATATATGGCTCTGAATGTGTCTTGATCCTCAAAATTGTTACTAATGCTGGTTTATCATCCACTAAAACTTTCCAGTGGAAACAGGAAGTGGCTTCCTGTTGAATCTAGGCAAGATGCTTATCATTGCTAGTTCCATGTCCCCATCTCTGCTTGTACTTAGTGACTTTAACAATCATGCAGACTCAGTTTCCTCCGTATCTGTTGACTTCTTGTCACAGCTAGCCCCTGTCTTCCCTAATCTAAGTCACATTAAGTCTACAATCTCTGTCTCTTTCTGTAAAGTGCTTGTACAGATCCTTTGTTTTTCTCCGGTCAATCTTAATTCTGCCTTTTTTTCTGTCTATAAGCTGTTCTCTTCTGATGCCGCTTCTGATTCTCTATAAAGAATCTGTTTCTGACATTCATGACACTCAAGCTCCTCTTAGGACCAGAACTGTGCCGTCCACTCACTCCTCTCCCTGCTTTATTCCTTTAGCATCTCTTTATAAAAACTGGTTTGTATGTACACTCTCTCGCCTTCTCAGACCATATGCTCAAGCATAAAGCTGCAGGAAATGGAGCTCGCTGTATAACGTCGCTATCCAATGAAAAACATATCTTTCCATTTTTGTTGATTTTGAGTTTTCTACATCATTTGGACTCGACAATGGTCATTTACATCATGTGAAAATGTCATGATGAAGGGACCAATAGAAATGCCCCAAAACAGCTTGGAAAAAATTCTGGTTCTATTGACTTACATTAAAAATAAAGAATATTTTTGTCTCTCCTGTAAAGTTGCAATTTTGGAGATATTTGTTTCTCATTGGACAGTGACGATATTCAGGCCATTATACTAAACACCTTTTTTCAACTGTAAGCCAACTACTTACAGAATGTACTACTTTTCTCCATTTGTCCAGGATGAAATAGGTTTTATCTATAAAGATGTTCCTAACTCTGCTCCTTCTGATTGCTCTGCCTCTTTTTTAGCCCCTGCAGCAGTTTCTTATCTAATTTCTGTCCTGTTGAAATTGACTATATCTCTAAGATAATTCTAAATAAACACCAAATCTAAATCTTAGTCTTGTCAACTTGACCCTGTTCCAGCCACTCTCCAGGAGCTATGTCTTTTCTCCTATTTCCCATCTCATTAATCTCTAAGCACACAGCCAAGATAACAAAGGAGTGGCTTTGGTACAACTCTGTGAATGTTCTTGAGTAGCCCAGCCAGAGCCCAGACTTGAACCCAATGCAACATCTCTGAAGAGATCTAAAAAAAATGGCTGTGCACCGACGCTCCCCATCCAACCTGATAGAGCTTGAGAGGATCTGCAAAGAAGAATGGGAGAAGCTTCCTTAAAAAAAGGTATGCCTAGCTTGTATCATCATACTCAAAAAGACTGAGGCTGTAATTGCTGCCAACGTATTGAGCAAAGGCTGTGAATACTTATGTACATGTGATGTTTTTTTGTTGTTTTCTTTTTTTGGTTTTATTTTTAATAAATTTGCAAAAAAGGTTTTGGGTGAAATATGTAGATGAGCTAATGAGGCAAATTCTTTTCTGCTCAAACACGTTGACATGTCTTGTTAATATTAATTAAATTTTTCAGCAGTACATATGAGAAGTTTACTCTCTAACAATGTCACATGTATGTTAAACTGTCTCAAGTATTTCTGTTGAACCAGTATAATACTTTCTTTTCCAAATATCCAGAACAGATGCTGCTTAATACTGATATTGATGACCTTAAGGCAGGTTATTAAACATGAGATTAGATACTAAAAAGAAGAAATTTATATTTAGTCCTTTAAGTCTTACGTTGTACTGTCATATCTGTATGTATCTTTTGGCAAACTTAGTATTACAATGAATTACTTAACCCTGTTTACAGAAAAGTTGGGATGCTTTGTAATATAAAAATAAAACAGAATGCAGTGATATAAAGAACATTTACAGCCTATTTAAATCAACAAAGTACAAAGACATCATCACAAATTTCAGGTTGTGAAACACATATGCCCATGTTGAAGTTGATGCCAAGGTCCCCTTTGTTGTATTTCATATTTTATATTGCACTGAATGTTTTCAATGGGTGGCAGGTCTGGACTGCACACAGGCTAGTTTCATAATCAAACTCGACTACGAAGTCATACTGTTATATTGCGTGCAATACAACTACTTTGTTTCCTTACTTAAGTAGAAATTATGGTTATTTATACTTTACTGGAGTCATTTTTATTCAGAGTACTTTTTACTTCTACTCCTTACATTTACACACCATTATGTGTACTTTCTACTCCTTACATTTTAAAAATAGCCTCATTACTCCTATTTCATTTCAGCTTGTTTTCATTCATGTACATTTACATTCCAGTACATTCAAGGTTATTGATAACATGCCTTTGGAGCTTGACTTTTAGCACCATTACAATACTTATAGGCAACTAGTCATCATATCTTCCGCTCCATGAAACACATGTTAATGTTCAGTA
The DNA here is from genome assembly GCA_021613375.1 of Megaleporinus macrocephalus. Taxonomy (NCBI): domain Eukaryota; kingdom Metazoa; phylum Chordata; class Actinopteri; order Characiformes; family Anostomidae; genus Megaleporinus; species Megaleporinus macrocephalus. The sequence continues at coordinate 26,365,866 of CM038721.1, forward strand.
GTACACAGATATGCTTCTATAATATATTTGTATTGTACTAAAATACAATTAATGGGCATATATGCAACTGAAACAGGAAGCCTAGCACATCCCAAATTTATCAACATTAACATTTTAATATAACATTATAGTCATTATGGCTTTTAGAAGAATTCTTTTTTTTGAAGGTGTGCTAGTGCACTATAGACCCCTGTAGTGTAGCCTAAGATTTTGTCCTTAATGGCATTTTCTTTCCTTAAATTACTTTTACTTTTATACTTTAAATATAAAAGCCACATATTTTATACCCTAGTATCTATACTTCTACCTGAGTAATGAATGTGAATACTTTTGACACCTTTTGCCAGAGGAGAAGATAAACATACCTTAATATCAGTTTGAACTGACTGACCCGTTTGAATGAGCTAAACATGTAGCCACAAAGTGCTCCTGTATGGTGAGCAGATAAAACGAGCAGTTAGTGTAAGAACTACATAAATGTATGTGATAAACCAGTAACGCTCTGAATATCTGGGAAGATGTAGAGTTAGTTTATGTTTAACATTAACACTGCAGTTAATCACTACAGTCCGTCTCTATTAAGTTGATCAGTGAATCCTGATTTTCTGACTCAGCTCATCGCCTCGTTACTGGGCTTTATATGGTAGGTGTGAGCATGTTATAAAAAATCCAGGAGGAGAAACACATGAGCCTGGCAGAGTGAGAAATACAGAGGAGCAGTTGTAGAATATTAAAAGGGAATTAACTGTATGTTCTCCAGGTCTTGATCTGAACTATATGCTCTCACTGAACATAAACACAAACATAAATGTACTAATTTAAACATGTTGGGTTTGTTTCAGAACCCTGCACTGTGGATGTTCAGGATTTGGATAAGAATAACATACAGCTACTAAAAGAGAGAAATCTATGTATTGCATGGATAATATATTATATTTCTTTGTAAAAGAAGATATAGACTTGCAGAAAATAGCATTGAGCTCCGTCAGCAGTGCAGTTATGCATATATTCCCTTGCCTGTTTGTGAATAGTGGATCACAGGTTTCAGTGCTGTGTGTGGAAGGGGGGCTAGATTATGCACTTCACTGTGTATAGTAGAATCACACTGAAGTCATGTTTACATGTTTCCAGTGATTAATTCAGCATTACTACTTTAAGCGCTGCTTGTTTTGTGCTGTTTATTGATTACGTTGTCCAGCTAAGTTAATAAAGCGTTTTAGGATATTCACTGTTTCTTTTTTGTCTTTGCCTTCACAAAAACTTTCCTTTGAGAAAGAAAACTAGATATGAACAGCATGTGACCTTCTGTACTATTTGTAGAATGACTTTACTTGGGTTAATTTATTGTATCAGAATTGCTCTTCTTTAAAACACAGATATGATAAACACACATTAGGTTAGAAGTGATGTCATAATCTTCAGTTCAGTTGATGATTCTGTTATTTTCATTTCTCAACTCTAGTCATGCAGCTGTGGCACATTTAATTAACATCTTGCAGGCTTTAAGTAGTGTGAGAAAGCCCAACAGGTGAAATGCCATCTTCTGGTGAAACAACAGTAATACAGCCTAAACCGGTCAGGACATGCCCAGTCACACTGACAAGCAGCAGACCAGCCACTGAGCAGACTGAAGCTGCTAGGACTTTCTGTGTGTGTTTCCCATATCCTGTGTGCGTTCTTGAGAATATGTAAGTAATTTATATTTATTTAGTGACAGATGATATGATTATAACTGCAGTATGTGTCCAATGAAAATATATCGTGCAAGTTAAGTTAGTTTGAGTCAGCTAAGTAGCCTGCAGCTCAGTAGTTGAGAGCTTTGCCCCTTGCTAGCGCTGCAGCTAAGTCTGAAGAAATGATTATAAATATTTGGTTTGTCATGCGAATATTACAACTCACTTTATTGTTGTGGTTGTGACTAAGTTTGGAGAAGTTTGAAATGTCAAATCATTTGCTGTTGTTATGCTGTTAAGCAGGTTTTCCTCTGCTAACGTTATGTTGGCAATTGTACAGTTTGTTCATGTTTCAATGTAATCGTTCAATAATTTCTGATCATAATTTCTAATACATTGTATTACCTTTCTGTATGTTTTCAGACCACACACACACACACACACACACACACACACACACACACACACACACATACAAAGACAAACAACCTCTATTAAAGGAGAAAAAGGGATCTCTCTCTGTCCAAGTGCCTTGATTCTTTGGCAGGGATCATAGTCCATGATCTGCCGCCTCAACCAGCAATCCTGCTTTCTGAGTCTCGCCCCTCAAACATTGGTCCTTCGAGCCGGATTGAGTGCAACCTAAGAGGAAGATCATGGACAACGCAGCATCAGGCAACGCAGAGCCCCGCAGACGTCCACAGAGAGAACATCACTTGCCTGCTTACCTGGATGACTTCCAAGTTGGATTCCAACCATCTGCGCACCTGGACCTACCGACTGCTGTTTCCCGCTCTAGCAGCCACCACGGCAGTAACCATAGCAGGTCATCCAACAGAAGTTCATATAGCCATAGCAGATCTAGTAGGCGTACATGTTACTCAGTTGGTACGTATCCCACTCAGGGTCTTACCACTGCACAAGCTGCAATCTTGGAAGAGAAAATAAAGCAGTTGGAGCTGGAAGATATGCGCCGCATGATCGAGCATGAAACACAAGCTGACGTTGAGTGTGAACTGCTGGATGACCAAGCCAAGGAAGCACAGCGACTCCAAGACGAGGCACTCAAAGCCAGAGAAGCACTCACTAAGCGGCTAGAAAGAGAGCGGCGCCTGACGAGGGCTGAACAGGACCTTGAGATCGCTAGGCTTCGTTCTTCTATGCTTTCCAGTAGCTGGGCACCTGCACATTCATCTGCACACTCCGATAAGTCAGACCCTTTCCTGGACTTATCAACGCCAGTGCGGGTAAGACAGGTCGACGAACGTTCAACCACCTCCCAGCTACGGTCAACCCAGTTACTTCCAACACCTGCTTCTGTTGTGCACTCACCCATTTCCTCCCCACAAGTGATGCAACAAGTCACTCCAGTCTCTATAGCACTTCCTGCGACCACCCTAACGAGACCAGCTCCTGCAACAAACTCAATAGCTCAGCCCCAGGGTCCAGCGCCCATGGCACCTATGTCTGTGAGACTACAACCTGGCCCAGTGGTAACATCTGCTCCTGCGCTACAACCTGTGCCACACCCTGTAGCGCATGTCATCACCTCAGCACCTCTGACGCATCATGCGCCACAAATGGCATCATCCTTTCAGTCAAAACTCCCTAGTGGCCTAGCACCAGCGACGAGTTCCTACTCTAACCAACAATTTCCTGCTAATCCAGTAGAGTTTTCAACAGTGTACCAACCCGCCTACAGCTACAGCCAACCAGCCATGGAGCCACTTAACACTGCTCAGCACGCCAGCCACGGAGCTCCACCGCTTTTCTTCACTCACCATGGGCAACAGCCAACTCCAGTCCTCTCCGCTCCCTACCCTGGCTACACACCACTACCCGGAGCTGAGTTACTCATAGCATCAGCCCTTGGAATCCCTCGGCCTTCCCTTCCAGTGTTCGAGAGTGGTCGGGAGAGTGACTTTGCTCTGCTTAAGCTTGCACTAGACAATGTACTGGGGAGCAACCTTCACCTCAGTGAGCAATATAAATATCAAGTTCTGATAGGACACATCAAGCTCCCAAGTGCGCTGCAGCTTGCCAAGGCGTACATGCATGACCCGGCACCGTATACGAGTGCACTGCAGGCTCTACAAGATAAATACGGGCAACCACGGCAGCTGGTTCAGAGTGAGCTAGGTGCCATACTCAACGCGCCTGCTCTAAAGATTGGTGATGCCAATGCCTTTGACTCATTCGCCTTGTCAGTCCAGTCCTTGGTAGGCATGTTAAAGACACTTGAGGGACAGAATGGATATGAGCTCCACTGTGGTTCCCATGTTGATCGTCTGCTCAGTAAAATGCCTCCCACTTACCGCGATGGCTTTGTTGAGTATTGCCTGCGATATGGTATTCTGCAGACCGGCACTGACAGAACCTACACCCTTCAGGACTTGGCTACCTGGCTCCAAACCAAGTCACAAGCAAGGCGGATCTCCAGTAGAGCGGCAGCACTGTATCAGTCGAATACCCCCAGACCAGCTAGGAAGGATCAGCGAACTGCCCAACCTAAAGAGAAGTCAGATACTGTTTGCTTCAATGTAGCTGACAGGGTGATCAGGGACGAGACATCTTCGGCAGAGCTCACGCGGATGAAGGCCAAACCCAAGCCCAAACCGTTCTGTCCATATTGTGACAGTCAGGACCACTACCTCAATTCCTGTGAGGAATTCAAGAAGTTGACCACCGATCAGATCCTAAAGTGGCTCAGGGAGGGCGAACGGTGTCAGAAATGTGGACGCAATCACCCTGAGGCCCGGTGCACGCTTAAGCGCCCCTGTAAAACCTGCAAGGAGACACATCTCACCATCTTGCACGAGTCAGTACAGGAAAACAAACGGAAGGTGTACACGGTCAGCCTACTCCCCACAAAGGTGTACCTGGATCGGCCCAACAGGTCTCAAAGAGTAATGTTGAAGGTGGTCAAGGTCCTCCTCCATAACGGCAACCGAAGGATGGAGACTTATGCAGTACTCGATGACGGGTCTGAGAGGAGCATCGTCCTTCCTCAAGTGGTGCAACAGCTCAAACTCGTCAGCCATCCAGAGACACTACCCTTGCAGACTGTGCACCAAAGCGTTAAGCAACTTAATGGCGCATCAGTCTCCTTGGAAGTATCATCACTGCTGCAGCCATACGAGAAGCACCTGATATCCCACGCCTTTACCGCAGAGGGATTGGCTCTCGCTGAACACACTTATCCAGTTGGTGTGCTGCAGCAGAAATACAAACATCTCAGAGGACTTCCCTTACCCCCCATGAATCGTGCTCAACCTCTGCTCCTAATTGGGTCTGATATGCCCCACTTGATCACTCCAGTCCAACCAGTGCATGCAGGACCATCAGGCGGACCTGTTGCCATCTGCACTAAGTTGGGCTGGTCGCTTCAAGGGCCAGTTGATACTGTCCATCTCTCACCTGGAGTCCAACAGTGCCTGCACATCGCCACAGCCTCCAGCGAGCTTCTCAGGAATGTGGAACGCCTTTGGCAAATGGACACCTTGCCCTACAATGACAAAGCTGTCACTCGTTCGAAGGAAGACCAACACGCTCTTACTCTGCTCCAGACAGCCACCACTAGAGTCACCGTAGATGGTGTACTACGCTACGCCACCCCTCTTCTTCGCCGTACGACCGGCATAGCTCTCCGGGCTCCTGCAGAAGCAGTACTCCCCAGGCTTCGTAGCACAGAGAGGAAGCTCACTAAGAATCCTTCCCAAGCTAAGTCTTACTGCGCTGAGATCCGGAAGCTGGAGGAATCAGGCTATGTTTCAAAGGTCTCACCAGAAGCAGCCAGCAAGTCGCCAGAGTCATGGTTTATACCACACCACATGGTCCACCACAACGGAAAGGACAGAGTGGTCTTCGACTGTTCTTTCCAATACAGAGGGCAGTCACTGAATGAGCTCCTGTTGCCTGGACCAACCTTGGGGCCTTCCCTGCTTGGTGTCTTACTGAGATTCCGTCAGCACTCGGTTGCTGTGAGTGGGGACATAAAGGGAATGTTCCATCAGATCCGCTTGCAGCCCAATGACACACCGGTGCTGAGGTTCATCTGGAGAGACATGCAGAGGGAGAAAGAGCCAACTATCTACGAATGGCAGGTGCTGCCGTTCGGCACTACATGCAGCCCTTGTTGTGCTGTATATGCTCTCCAACGCCACGTCCGGGATAACTGTGGTGACAAGTCCAACTTGGTTGAAGTAGTGGAGCACTCCTTTTATGTGGACAACTGTCTACAGAGCACCCACACTGCTGCGGAAGCCAAGGCTCTCATTGATAACCTACGCAAGCTACTTCTGGAAGGAGGATTTGATCTCCGGCAGTGGCGAGTAATGTGCCAGCGGTAATCAAGCACCTTCCCCCAGAAGCCAAATCAGACCACTGTGAGCTTTGGCTGTCTAAGGGTAGTAACAACCTGCAGGAGTCGACCTTGGGCCTCCAGTGGAACTGTCTCACCGACTCGCTAGGCTTTAAACACCGTCCAGTGGACCACCTTGCACCAACCCTGAGGAACATTTATAGAGCTCTAGCGAGTCAGTATGATCCACTGGGCTTCATCAATCCTTTCATTACCAGGGCTAAGGTCATCATCCAGGATATCTGGAAGCAAGACATTGGATGGGATGATCCAATTGAACCTCAGTCTCTGAGAGAGCAGTGGACAGATTGGGTAAAGGAGCTCCCTGATCTCATCCACCTGCAATTTTCACGAACCTACGCACCTCCATGTGCCGACAAGCTTACTGCATCCAGGGAGCTTCACGTCTTCTGCGATGCGTCAGAGAGAGTGTATGGTTCAGTAGCCTACCTACGCACCGTCGATGACCAAGGTCATGTCTACATCTCCTTCGTGCTAGCCAGATCAAGAGTGGCACCGAAGAAACGCCTTAGCATGCCACGTCTGGAACTTAGCGCAGCACTCACTGGTGCTCAGCTCGCCAAACTTATCCAGACAGAGCTGACTATACCAATCCAGCAGACGTTCCTCTGGTCAGACTCCACTACAGTGCTCCAATGGCTGAGATCAGAGTCGTGCCGCTACAAAGTTTTTGTTGGCACGCGTGTCGCAGAGATTCAGACTCTAACTGAGGTAGCCAGTTGGAGGTACGTAGACTCAGCAAGAAACCCGGCGGATGACATAACGCGAGGCCTGAGGCTCTCAGATATGGTGCATCCGCACCGATGGATTAATGGTCCAGATTTCCTCCGTCAGCCTCCGGACCAGTGGCCGGCTATGCCCACAGCAGCCGAAGATGAACCTGACTCTGTTGAACTTCGGAAGTCCACCCTTGTCAGTATAGCATCAGAGGCTCGGAACCCAGACCTACCTGATCCAGCACAGTTCCACACCTGGAAGGAACTAGTCCAGGCTACCGCCACATCCCTTCATGGGGCGGCTGCCTCCGGTGACTGTCAGGCTGCAGACGCCGCGACCTACATCTCCACTGAGAAGTTACTCCTGGCCCAGGCTCAGCAGGACTCTTTCCCGGGGGAGGTGAAGACCCTCAAAGCCAATCAACCTGTTTCAGCTGACAGTCGTCTGATCACACTATCACCTGAATATGACCAAGCCACAGGATTACTTCGCGTCGGGGGTAGACTGCGGCATGCCGAGAATCTGGAAGCAGACGCTATTCATCCGATCATTCTGGACCCAGCACACCAGATCACTAAACTGCTGATCCAGGACTTCGACGACAAGCTTCTCCATCCGGGGCCTGAACGTGTGTTGGCCGAGATGCGACGGCAATACTGGGTCCTGCGTGCCCGGGAAGCGATACGGAGGCATCAGCACAGATGCAGGGGATGCCAGCTCTGGCGCGCCAAGCCAGACATTCCCAAGATGGCGGATCTTCCACTCTGCAGGCTGCGCATACACAAACCACCATTTTACTCCACGGGAGTGGACTGTTTTGGCCCATTCACTGTGAAGATCGGCCGCAGGACTGAGAAGCGATGGGGGATTGTGTTCAAATGCCTAACTACCAGGTGTGTCCACCTTGACCTGCTAGAGAGTCTTGACACAGATGCCTTTCTGCTGTCCGTTCGCAGATTTATAGCCAGGCGCGGCACACCGTTTGAATTCCTGTGTGATAATGGTACCAACTTCGTTGGCGGTGAACGGGAGTTACGGGAAGCCTTTGATGCCATGGCACCTGAGCTGCGAGATCAGCTAGCAAAACAGAAGATCTCCTTCCGGTTCAACCCGCCAAGTGCCCCACATTTCGGGGGGGCCTGGGAGCGAGAAGTTCGATCTGTGAAAACTGCACTCAGAGTCATCCTCCGAGATCAGTCAGTACCAGAGCCGGTCCTGTACACCGTTCTCGTTGAAGTGGAAGGGATTCTAAATGCTAAACCACTCGGATACGTCTCAGCTGACGCTGCTGACCCTGACCCGGTTACGCCGCATGTTCTACTTATGGGACGTCGTGATTCCTCATTGCCACAGGCCCTGTATGACTCAAGCAGTATTCTGGGGACACGACGATGGAGGCATAGTCAGGTGCTAGCAGACAACTTCTGGTCAACCTTCATCCGACGGTACCTGCCAAGCCTACAGGGACGATCTAAGTGGCAGACTGATGGAGGTCAGCTAGCCGTGGACCAAGTCGTTCTAATAGTTGATCCACAGCTCCCACGAGCTCTCTGGCCAGTGGGCAAAGTAGTCGAAATCCATCCTGGAGCAGATGGAAATATCAGAACAGCCACTGTCAAGGCTAAGGAAAAGACCTACGTCCGGCCTGTCGCCCGGCTCATCCAGCTGCCCAAGATTAGTGACTCTGAGGATGGCACTAATTGATGGACTTTCTCTGGGAGTTCAAATGTCCTCAAGACGGACATTTGGGGGCGGCTGTGTGAGAAAGCCCAACAGGTGAAATGCCATCTTCTGGTGAAACAACAGTAATACAGCCTAAACAGGTCAGGACATGCCCAGTCACACTGACAAGCAGCAGACCAGCCACTGAAGCTGCTAGGACTTTCTGTGTGTGTTTCCCATATCCTGTGTGCGTTCTTGAGAATATGTAAGTAATTTATATTTATTTAGTGACAGATGATATGATTATAACTGCAGTATGTGTCCAATGAAAATATATCGTGCAAGTTAAGTTAGTTTGAGTCAGCTAAGTAGCCTGCAGCTCAGTAGTTGAGAGCTTTGCCCCTTGCTAGCGCTGCAGCTAAGTCTGAAGAAATGATTATAAATATTTGGTTTGTCATGCGAATATTACAACTCACTTTATTGTTGTGGTTGTGACTAAGTTTGGAGAAGTTTGAAATGTCAGATCATTTGCTGTTGTTATGCTGTTAAGCAGGTTTTCCTCTGCTAACGTTATGTTGGCAATTGTACAGTTTGTTCATGTTTCAATGTAATCGTTCAATAATTTCTGATCATAATTTCTAATACATTGTATTACCTTTCTGTATGTTTTCAGACCACACACACACACACACACACACACACACACACACACACACACACACACACACACATACAAAGACAAACAACCTCTATTAAAGGAGAAAAAGGGATCTCTCTCTGTCCAAGTGCCTTGATTCTTTGGCAGGGATCATAGTCCATGATCTGCCGCCTCAACCAGCAATCCTGCTTTCTGAGTCTCGCCTCTCAAACAAGTAGCGAGGATAATGAAGAAGTATGGCTTATATCCTGTAAACATATTTTAATACAGAATTCTTTTTCTTGCAAATATATTTCTTACACCTAAGAAATAAATACTTTGGATTTATCTGAAAGATTATTTGGGAACCTTTAAGTGAGAATAAATGTTGCAGCATTATTATTATTATTATTATTATTATTATTATTATTATTATTATTATTATTATTATTATGTGCATGAAGGATCTACTTGGACATCTTTGTTGACTAAAATTAAATGATAATCTCACCCAGAATTACTGCTGAATTCATGACAGGCGTATACTCTCGTATACATATACTTCTCCTCTGCAAGTATTGGAACAGAAAAGTAAATTATTTCATTATTTATTTTTCTATACACTAAAGATATTTGGGTTTGAGATCAAAAGGTGAACAGCTTTGATTATTTCTTAATATTTAAGATAAAGCTGGCCAGAAAGTAAGCAAAAATATATGGAACTTGACTGGCAGGTAGAGAAGTGTGTTTTTAGGAGTTTTATCAGTATCTATGTGTCACGGTCTGCCTGTGTGCCTTGCCCTCGCCTGTTTGTTTAGGTCCTGTCTTTCCCATGTGCTTCTGTTTATGTTCCTGGTTTGTCATGTGCTCTGTGTCTCCACCCTTGCTCCACCTCCCTCACCTGCGTATTGTTTGTAATTAGTCCTGTCAGCTGTTTCCCTCTTGTTATCCTGTGTATATATTCCCTTTGTTTTCATCCCTGGTGGTTGGTCATTTCGTATCGTGTTTCTATATGCCTGGATCCACGTCCGTTTGCCCCCCGTTTTGTTTGCGTTTGTAGTGAATTTATGACATTATGTTGATACAGATACGGTTTATTGATATTGATACTCTTATTGATACTAAGATGTGAAAAGCTGTAGTCATCTCACTACAGTCAATTACAATAAGCAATTCAATATGTGTTAGTCCTGGATGCCAAACTATCTATAGGCATACTGACAATATATAAAATATATATATATATGTATGTGTCCCAGTAGGTACAACAATTAAAACATTTGATACTTGTACTGTTTAAAATACAGACTTTCTGTTTTTATTTTTATTTTACTAATTTCCATTACAATTCTATATATCATCGCTGTCCAATGAAAAACAAGTATCTCCAAAATTGCAACTTTACAGGAGAGACCAAAAACATTCTTTACTTTGGAACCAGAATTTTTTCCAAGCTATTTTGGAGCACTTCTATTGGTCCATTAGTCATAAAATTTTCACACAAGGTAAATGGCCATTGCTTTGTTCAAATAATGTAGAAAACCTAAAATCGACAAAAATGAAAAAAATGATATTAAACAAAATCACAAGACAGGGGGCAATAATTCTCTCCCCTCCAAACATTGGAGGCAAAATACCTGTACCCCACTCCCCCAAGACCTACACTTGGATGACTGGAATGTTAATCAAACAACTGATTCGGTTCAACGTAAGTAAACAATTACAAAGTACGTCTGGACACATAGATATCATCTGCAGGCCTGACTCAAACACAAATATGGTGAGCTGGCAGTGTAGATGTATCCTTCACTGCCCTGCATATCTTGTTAACTTTGTCAAAAAAGTTTGCTTATCTTATTATGTCACTCTCTTAACAAGCTTTATGTTTCAAAGGTTAAATAATGTAAGTATATTACTGTATATGTTTAGTTTTGTCTGCGTTAACATTTTAACAAGTAGCTGTATCTTAGTAGTTTTTCTGTGGTGCTGCATTTTAATAAAAAAATCCTGTCTAGACCTTTAAAGAAGACCTGATCTTTTTTGATAACTGAAAAAAATCATGTTTGTAAGCTGCGTATGATTGTTGTATTAAAACTCGGCAGGTGGCTCTTCTGTCCTAGATGCGTTTAAAGTGGGAAGAACATCTTTGAGCTTTTCATGTAGTTGTTTCATGTGATATAAAGGTAGAGTCACCAAACTGATGTTACTTATATAAAGAAAGGCTTGTTAACATATGCCCAACCAGTCCTTTCTGCAAAAGCTGTAAAAGCAGAGTAAAATCTATTGTTCATACTTACTGGGCCTGTCTTATGCTTCAGTCATAGCTGGACAGTGATTTTTAAAACTGGCATTGCTCCTAGGGGTCATAATGCACCCAGTCATAAAGTTGCCTTTGTCTCTCTGATGGCTAGAAGACTGCTCATACTCAGCTGGCAAGATTAGTCCTGTTGGTACTCCCAGTGGATCAGGTACAATTAATTCTTTTATAAGGGCTGCTGTCCACTCTTCCTATTTGTTCAAAAGGAACTGAAAGATGTGGTTGTGGGTACACATCTATTTCTTTGTTATTTATTTCATTATTTTTTACATTTTTAGTATTCTTTGTCTGTCCTCGACCATTGACCACTTTGGTGTTCTGTTGTTCTTAACAATCCTAAAAATAAAATATGATTCGTTTACAGAGTTCTACTTCCGAAAAAGACGTGCATCCTAACCGCTTCACTGACTTCATTGGGTTCATTTTACCAGTCCAGTCCAGATCTGTCATCATTTTGTCATTTTTAAAGCAGGAAACTGATTTAGCCTAATACTTTGTGTGTTTGGGTCAAAATATCTGTGATTTACAAATGTTACAAAAAATGCACACATATATATATATATATATATATATATATATATAATTTTTTTTTTGTTTTTTTTTTACTCTTATTTACTTTTCACTGGATTGGAAATACAGGAATGGGTGGGATCAGTTGAGAATATTAACCCTGCTGAATACAGAGTTTGCTTTGGCCTCAGCAAAATGAAGTGGAACCTAGTTCTCCTACAACTTCTCTTCTTTTTTTGTGTTTATACTTCATCACAAGAGGGTAAGACTTTTATACTTTGTTTTTTATAACTGCATCCTGTTACCTTTAACTGCATTTAGTATTTTTTCAAATGTATTAATATAAATGTAATAAAAATTAATATAAAGTATGTTACACCACTCCTATTTTAATTAATGTTATTTTTAGCAATGTAGCTGTATTTCTGTCACTGCACCTGTTCATGGCACACCCAGTACTCAGTATAGTTAAGCATACAAAGCAGCGGAGAACCATAATAAATGCTCTTATTTCAGTGTCAAGTTTTGGTTGAAGCAATTTAGACTATTATCCAGTGAGGATTTTTTTCTCTGTTGTGTCTAGTAAAACTTCTCAATTCTCATTGGTTAGGTCACTAAACACTAACATGTTTGAGAGCTTGTTTAGAATTCAGTCAAAATAAGAAAACAAAATATAAACATATATTTCACAAAAATTAGCCAGAAGCCTCAAGAACAACTGAACCCGAATTATTGTAGTGTCTTGACAAAGAAGAGTTTGAATGAAATTTAGCATTTTCTACTTTTCATAGTGCAAGTGATCACAAATACATCTGTTAGCCATAACATTAAAACCCTGTATCTACACACATTGTGCATTTTATCAGCTCCATTTACAAGCAGGTGCACTTTGTAGTTCTACACTTACAGACTGTAGTGTATCTGTTTCTCTGTATATTTTGTTACTCTGTTCTTCAATGATCAGGACACACAAACGACCACCACAGTGCTGCTGGAGTTCTTTAAACATTGTGTCCATTCATTGCCCCCTCTATTAGACGCTTCTACTCTGCTGGTCATCTTTGTAGATGTAAAGTCAGAGACCCTGAGAACTCCAGCTGTGCCTGATCCACTTATACCAGCACAACACACACTATAACACACCATCACCATGTCAGTGTCACTGCAGTGCTGAGAACGATCTACCTCCCTAAAAGTACTGAACAGGGAACTTGGAGTGCACCTGTTCCAAAATGCATAGGTAAATGCTCTAACGGTGCTCTCTCTTACAGTGTTTCTGCCTGATCTCAGCACACTAGAACTATTAGAGGTGGTGAGTGTAGGTGAACACAAACATTCTGTTCCGTTTACATATATATGCCAGGGTCGTGTCCAGGTTTAAATGTTTTCCAGCGCTAATTTGGCGCAACTTTAAGTGTATAAAGTGTATAAACTAGAGATGGACCGATCAGCGTTTTTGAGGCCAATTCCGATCACCGATCAGCACGATCGGCCGATAGCCGATATGGATCGAGGGCGGAGTATATGCCATGGCAGGGCTACATGTAGTTATTTTAACGCAAGCAAGTCATGAAACCTGGTCTAAACTGGTTTATTACCATTTTTAACGAGCTCATGTGAAACAGCAAAATATATATAACAAAATCAGCACTAAATAAACAAAGTAAATCAAACAAATATCTCCAATACTGCAATCATTCAATTTAGACCCTTAATTTAAAACGAAAAAAGCAAATTAAATAAATGCAGTCAAAACTGCAAAAAAAAAAAAAAGTAATTAAACACAGACTCAGAAACAACAATCTGTAATCATTAAATCTTGATCTTGAATTGCTGCTGCTGTTCTGTTCGTACCGGTCAGATCTGGTCTGTACTGGGTTATTATCTGTTCTGGGTTATTAGTTTTGTGCTAGCTGCGCGTGCTAGCTCTGCTGTTTACTGGTACTCACTGTATTCAGCTGTGTGCAGTGTCGTATCAGATTAGTATTGTTAAATGTCTTGGTCTTGGTTCCTCAATGAGACACGTTGATTTTACTAATTTAAAAATGTCATGGATGAGTCTGTCATGTACGGTAAACACTGCCAGACGTTCAGCACATTTTTTTCCTGCAACGTCGCTGCTTTAGTCAGTCTGTTGAAAATGAAACGGTACGTATTTCCACCTAGCGGTTCAGATAGGAATTGCAGGAAGGGGGTTCTCTAGCTGGAAATACAGAAATTAGGCTCATTTATTAGATTGCTCTCGGGATCGGCTCTCGGGATCGGCTCTTTGTCTCTTGTTCAGTGAGAAAAGTGAGCTCTTGGTTGTCCAGCCAGGACTTTAAATCTTGGCTGAAATCATGTTAGGACTATTCTCACACACATACGAGACATCCGGGCCGTTCTGTGTGGAGTAGGCATGTTCTCCCTGTGCTTGAGTGGGTTTCCTCTGGGTACTCCGGTCCAAACACATGCATGTTAGGTTGATCGCCCGATGACGCTGGGATCGCCACGGTCTCAGAACATATGAGACATGTTGGTTTGGAGCTGTCTGTGCAAATTATAAACATGTCTCAGTCCATTCCACCGTCAACTTTTCTTTTTTAGAGCACGCCGTCTGACTCGCTTTATTCTCCAACTGCTGCTTCTCGCCTGTGTGTGCGCTGCACTCCCGAATCTGCACAGATCTGATTGGCTGAGGAGGTGATTTTACTACTCACGCGATTGGTCTGTAAGGTTACTGCGCCTCAAAGCCCGTATACCATTAAGACAAGGAAAGCTCAAAATAAACATCCTTCATCCTTAAATCCTTCTCAACAGTTTATCAGTTTTGGTCCGCACTGGACAACGTCTGGGTCCAGACCCAGACCGTGGTCCGCCAATTAGTGACCTCTGCTATAGGTACTAAAATTATAAACAGATAATCTGGCTGAACTCAGTTGATTGTAAACAGAGTTAGATTTATGGCTGGGACTAGCACAGAGCTAAGAAAATGATCCATCACCCAAGGAATAACTGTTCTGTGGTGGTCCTGTGGGGGTCCTGACTATTTAAAAAAACAGGGTACAAAGTGCACCTGTATGGCAGGTAATGGTACTTCACAATTAATGCTTATATTAATAGCTCTAAATAAATAATTTCTATCTCTAATACATTTGATATCAGTCACTATCAGTCAGTCTCCTCATATGAACTCATATGAACATATAAACTCCTATAAAACATTTGGTTAACATGTGCTGTGAGATGCTAAAATCAAATTCATACTTTACTTTCTTTCACAGAAATAAGATGCAAGCCACCTCAAATACTGCACGGATTCATTACTGACCCTGAAAGAGAATACAAAGAAAATGAGCAGGTAAAATATACATGTAAAGAAAATTACAGGCACAGACATGGAATTTCAAGGTGTCTTAGAAGTGGCTGGAGTATAACACCAGAATGTGAAGGTAAAACCCTCCACTTGATTTCCTTCTTACTTTACAATTGATGGAAGATGAAATGTAACCATGCCATTTATTCTGCGTGTGTAAATAGTTTATAACTTATTTAGTGACAGATTGTGTTTATCATTAGTTTTAGAATCTTTATAGTCTTTATAATCTCTATAAATCTTACTTTATCTTAGTGAGTAGATCAGCTCCTTGTTTTGTCTACAACAGAAATTACTTGTCTGCTTGGGCCACGCACACCTGGAATTCTGAGCACAATACCAGAAGGGAAAAATGTGTTCAGGGTTGGAGAGACTGTCGAGATCACCTGTTCAGAAGGATACTGGCTAACTAGGACAAAACAGACCCAACATACGATTAGATGCACAAGAGGTGGTGATTGGGAACACCTGCCTGTGTGCGAGGGTAAAAAAATACATGAATACAAAATAAAACATTTTTGGTGTTTGTTATATCACGCAGAGTGATGATGAAATTCTAAATATCTTTGCAGAAAGGTCATGCTATGTTCCCTTTAATGAGCATGTATACCATCCTATTTTCTTCTTTGGAATGGACAGAAGACCGGGGGGCAGTATATTTTATTACTGTGAAAGTGGGTATCGGAAAAACGCTGAAACAGCCACATGTACGGAGAACGGCTGGTCTCCAAAACCACTGTGTGTCGGTAAGTCCCTGTTTTAGAACCGTGTACTTGATGAACTTGTTTATTTCAATGCGCCATCCACAGATTTTAGATATACTAAAGTCTCTCAATCTCAGCATGTTTGAAATGGCACTCACAAAACGTAAATAAGCCTATTATTGTCAGTAATAACATGCTGGAGACATGCTTTGCCAGTCCAGCACCTTTACCCTGAGTTTTCATGATCATGTGGGAATACTGCCCTGTGGCCCAGTTTCTAAAGGGAGTGGGTCATGCTCTGCTTCAGTATGTCACAGTACATGCTAGCATTCATGGTTCCCTCAATGAACTTGAACTCCCCACAGCCAGCAGCACTCATGCAGCCCCAAACCATGACACTCCTACCACCATGCTTGACTCTAAGCAAGACACAATTATCTTAGTACTCCTAATCTGGTTGCCGCAACACGCTTGACCTATCTGAACCAAATAATTATCTTGGTCTCATCAGACCACAGGACATGGTTCCAGTAATCCTGTTTGTCTTAAGCAAACTGTTTGCGGGCTTTCTTGTGCATCATCTTTAGAAGAGGCTTCCTTTTGGGACGACCCGTTTGATGCAGTGTGCGGCGTATAGTCTGAGCACGGACAGGCTAACCCCCTACACCTTTAACCTCTGCAGCAATGATGGCAGCACTCATACTATTTTCAAAAGCCAATCTCTAGACATGACACTGAGCATGTGCACTTAACTTCTTTGGTCGACCATGGTGAGGTCTGTTCTAAGTGGAACCTGTCCTGTAAAAAAGCTGTATGGTCTTGGCCACAGTGCTGCAGCTCAGTTTCACGGTGTTGGCAATCTGCTTGCAGCCTACGTCATCTTTATGTTGAGCAACAATTCTTTTTTTCAGATGCTCAGAGAGTTCTTCGCCATGAGGTGCCATGTTGAACTTCCAGTGCGCAGTATGAGTTATTTTGAGGGCTCAGCAACTTTTACACTGTTATACAAACTGTACACTGACTACTTTACCTTGTATCAAAGTGCCATATCTTCAGTGTTGTCCCATGAAAAGATTTTTAAATTTTAAAAACGAGGACATGCCTGTTATAAATGTGTTCAGATTGATGCTAACCAATTGTCATGGCTGGAATCCAAAGAAATGTGCATCTTTATGGCCAACTTATCTTGGTTGAGGCCGAGCACAAAAGTAAAAAACACATGCTGAGTAAAAAAATGTGGAGCTTAAAGAAAATATGGTGGATCATAGCTGACAAGCTGTTGAATGTAACCCACATCAACTGTTAAGAGCTGTAGAATCAGGACACTTAAACACATGAAATATTGATATCTTATAAATTCTTAAACTTGAAAATATGTGCATCATTATATCCTTGCTGGCCGCATGGTGGTGTAGTTATTAGCACTGTCGCCTCACAGCAAGACAATCTGGGTTTGATTCCCCATCTGAGATGTTCTGTGTGGAGTTTGCACGTTCTCTCCGTTAAGAAGGACATTTAATTCTGTAGGGCTATTTTGTGGGTTTCTTTTTAGCCTTTTATAGATTTCATGTACACTTTGTTCTCACATACATTCCACCATGTTCTTATTTAAAAAGACTAAATGTTGAAAATTTAACCAGTTCAACCACATTTATTTGTTCTTCTTATAATTCTAATCATAAGGTTTTTATATGTTTAAGATCCACATTCTATGTGTCCAAAACCTGATATGGAGATAATTAATGGCACCATTAAGGAACCTGGAATGATTATGAACTTCTACACAAGAGGAAGTACTGTGGAATACACATGTACTGAGGGTTTTGTGTTTGAGAATGAAACCTCTGCTCTCTGTACTGGGAGGGACTGGATCTACCCAAACTGTATATGTAAGTACATTTTAAACTAACAATTGTGATTTATTATTAGTAGTAGTGGTGGTAGTTGTAAAAACAACTCTTTAATTAAAAATTAAATATATATTTAATATATATTAAATAAATAAATAAATACATGCATAAAGACTGGATATCTATATTTCAGTGTCTGGCTATAATATATAATCAAGGAACTTGTTTTTAATAGGCATATATCTATTCTTAGAAGACAGGACGCTATTTGTTTTTTTTGACGCAGTTCAATGCAAAAATTGGATTCCGCTTTAAATAACAAGTACTCCATGCAGTTTACACTTTGGGCACTGGGATGACCACGGCAAAACCTTTATTCAGTGAACCATTTTTGTGTTGATTTGAAGGTGTACTTTAGATCATTTTCCCGCTTTAAGATCCAACCATGGCCCACTTTAAGTTGTCAGGCTTTTACTCTATTTGTACTTAACGGAGTCTGTGATATCATGCATCCGAACATGTTGTCCATATCTTCTGGTCGTACAACATCACAGATCCACCACCATACTTCACAGAGAGGATGAGATACTTTACTGCATAGTCATCCTTGTGCCTATGCCAAACTCGCAAACTGTAGGTGCTTGAGTTTGTTAGTCCCTGACAAAAGAGGATGTTTCTAGCAACCTTCCAAAACTTGTAGTTTATGTAAATGCAGACATTCCAAGTCTTAATGATGACAATGAAAGTCTCACCTGCTGTACTGCTTGCCATAGTGATTTCAGCTTTGCTAAATGATTGTAAAAAGCATGTTTAGGTGAGCTCATGTGACAAATATACATATTAGCCTTATTAATTATTTGGCCAGTTGCCAAGTGTGCCCTGATGGTCAACATACCTCCTTGACCTTGTTGAAGTTACAATGGAATATAAAAAACAAGTCTACAGAGATGGTAAATGTAGTAATCGTATTGTTTGTATTGAGAAAATAAATTATTTATTAATTTATTAGCAAGGAAATTAGCAAGGTTTTTTTGGGCACGATTCCAAGGAGGGTGGGTACAAGGGCGGATGGGGTCGGGGTCTGGTTCCAGGGGTACCTCACTGAAATGAGTTTTTGCAACTTGTGATGTCTGTAAATGGCATCTGATTGTACTTTGGGAGACATTTGATCTCAAGACCTGAGCACGGCTAGTATGTCCGGATACGCACTAGTCATCGACTAGGACGCAAAGCGTTACCAGTATGACCCACTGAATCGGGAGTCATTTTAAGTCTGCGACCACAGTAGACTGTGCTATCCCATAATTCAACTGGAGCTGTGGATGAGTTTAAAGTGGAGAAAAATAAAACAGTGGAAAGTGGTCTGTCAGCTGTGTGTATCTAGCTACTGATAGTGAACTGCTGCTACAGAAGTTAGTGCTACCACTGAGGTAAATAATTAAATTCCTCCTTCTCTAAGTTACAGGTGTCACAAAAAGTAACAAAAATATATGAATATAAATTTAATATAAATAGCAAGACTTACAGTGGAGGATGCTGGTAAGACGGCAGGTGCAGTATGTCCTAGATTGCATGGATACGGAAAACTCATTTACTGAAACTGCCTATTACTCTACAGCTCGAGCAGCATGTACTGGCTCCAATCTAGTACCAACTGACTTCGTAGGCAATTTCAGACTCACTCGGACTCAAATTTGGTCAACAGTTTCAAGTTAAAGTTGCATGTACATGCATTTCCTGTCTGTATTGCTGGAGTTTCTATCATACTGACGGGTTAAGTAGTAAATACACAAGACGGAAGCAAAACTGACCGATGAAATCACATGTAACATTATGTTCGTTGGTCCTAATTAAATCAGTTTTTAGTCTCAGTCAACATGCAGCTCAGTTCTAAGTGCCAGTTTTCATCTGTATTGTCTACACATCTAAATAGGGCCTGAGAGACTTCTACACCTGTGTGTTTGACCATTAGTGCTGAGAGCAAAGCCTTCACATTCATCCACTGGTTGAAGAAGTATCTTGACCAACGTTGCAAAATGTCAGTAAATCTGTCCTTAAAACACTGAAGTTGTTTTTTAAGTGTCAGAAATACAAACTTAAATAGTGACAAGGCAGTGAGGAGCAGCCATACCACGGTTCCACTATCTTTAAGATTATTGTTCCCTGTTATTTAAATGCAGTCTGACTCTAAATAAAAATATCAACACTGGATAAATGGAAACACCAGAGCGTGTGTTACTTGTAACTGTCATGACCGATGTCTCAATGTTTGATGTCGTGACAGCATATGACCATTGCCATGTTTACTGTATGGTTATGTCAATGTTAGCAGGGTTCCAGTAAAGTGTTACTGTATTTTCCAGTCATTGTACTCATAGCAGGAGTCTGTCCAGTGCCAGAAACTAAGAAACATGCAGGTAGGATCAAGCCAGGACACAGTCGGAATGTTTCAGAGTGTGGAGGGTCCAAGGTCTACAGAACAGCAAACATTGCCATGTTTTCTGATCATTAACTGATCTCTTCTGATTTATGTATGTTCTACTATTTACTATACTATAAAGACATGTGCTGGTGCTTTTAGGCCTGTTTAAGATAAAGCTGCTACACAATTGTGTTATACAAATGTTTTGTGTGTGTGTGTGTCTTTGTCTGAACAGCAAAGATACTTGAATGTGATCAACCTCCAGTGATCCCACATGCGGTGTATTATTTAAAGGAACAATATGAGGATGGTGAAAAAGTTACATATGACTGTCCTTCATACTACGTTAAAGAAGGTGATCCCCATATGACCTGCAGACATGGCAGATGGATCGGAAGTGCGAAATGCTTGGGTAAGTTCCCTTCAAAGTTTCTAAAAAACATTCATACAAAACTTGTCCAGTTTTTATGTGATGTGACAAAAAAGTCATGAACTAACAGATAGATGGACAGATAATGAACAAACAAATGGATGAGCAAAGGAATGGGCGAACATGTAGACAGATGTATAGTCAGACAATAATGAACATCATGAATGAACAATGCTTATGTACAGATAATCAAACCAGTTTTTGTTACGCTGGTTTAGCTTTAGCTTGCAAAGTTTTTTGGCCTTTTGGTTGGTTAGAAACATATTTCATAAAGTTACCAAAGAATAGGACTGTCTAGTTTACTTCAACATATATCAGTCAGTTATTGAACATGTAATCCAAAAGATATAGTTAATGCATGTTTTCCTAGTTAGACAGAAAACACAGATTTAGGTAAAATAAGTGCAGCCCTTAATAATCGGCTGTCTCCAGGGGTTACGCAAATTAAGATTGTTTAAAGTCAAAAGTCGAGTCGACATTGCTGATGGCGTCATGAATAAACCCAGATAAAAATGTCCTAGTGAGAGTAGGAAAAGAAAGCTATCTCTCTATTTTAACAGCTTCTGCAGTAAAACATTCACCACAGAGCAGCATTGGAAACTGCTTTATTGTTTAAGGTGGAATGAAAGTCAGCTTTGTGAATTATTTAGTTTTTTCTGTGAACTTTGTTTGGGGTGGTTATGTGCGTTTTTGTTGTTTGTTGCTAAATTAAACTCAAACTGGTGATTTGTGTATACTATAGCATGTACAATAACATCATGTCTGTGATAATATCTGTATACTATCAATTCTGTCATTGATTGGAAGGGTAAAAAACAAAACAAAAAAATATATATATAATATATATATTATATATATTTGGAAGGCAATATTACGGTTAGCATCATTGTTTGGTGTTCAGTGTTAAATGTGTTCAGTGTTAAAATGTTTTGCATTCCAAGTTTAGGACTCAGGATTTCAGATTTGCCTATATTGACTTCAGACATGACTGTCTTCTGGGTGGTGCTATGTACTGTTACAGTGGTATCACTGAGGACTAACAACAAACTTTGTTATTTCAGAACCCTGTACTGTGAGTGTTCCAATTATGGACGTACGTCATATACAGCTGTTGCATGGAGGAAGACAAAAAATCTATGCTAAGCATGGGGAACGTGTGGCGTTCACTTGTCAAGGAAAACATGCACTTGTGAAAGACAGTGTTGAACTACAGCAGCTGTGCAATAATGGAGTCATTGCCTTGCCTACTTGTCAGTAGATATGCTGTCTTACAAGGCTTGCTGTTTGTGTAGTGACTGATGCAGCCAGTAACAGAGGAAGCCGCCAGTATGAGTAATTAAATAAAAACATTCAAACAAAATTCAGATAAATTTCCATTCAGGTAGTATTACAATGAGCTATGTTCAATCGAATACACTAACCAGAGTCAATAATGAAACAAATAAAGACAGCATATGTGTAACTACTATTATATATACACCAAATATTCCCACAATATCAATAAAGAACATGTACTTATTCTTTTTATGTCTGCATTATGTTTTTTATGTGCTTGTTGGGTAGTGGGCTGGTTTAACATAGTGAAATGTCTGCCTCACAACACAGTATTTCTAAAGCTTCTGGAGATCTAATCCTGGTGGCACCATTTTTTTTTGTTACCATTTTTTACCATTATAACTGATTATAACTGATTTATCCATCCATCCATCCATCCATCCATTTTCTTCCGCGTTATCCACTAGTCATGGTCAATCCCAGCATCATCGGGCGAAGGCAGGGTACACCATGGAGGTCAGGTCACCAGTCCATTGCATGGCCAACACACACTCAAACCTACAGGCAAATTAGCATGCATGTGTTTGGACTGTGGGAGGAAACCAGAGTACCTAAAGGAGTAAACTGTGCAGTTTGTAATTGTAAACCTACAAAGTGTGCCTGTACGGTACCTGTAGCTGATCCACTGAATAGTAATTGTAGTTACAAGGTAGGTGTACCTAACAAACTAACAATTTAGTGCACAGGTATAAACAGTAGACATAGTTTGGCTAGATGAGATCAGAGTGCTCTTCCCCACAGTATGAAGGTAAAAAGCACATCGGCACAAGCACGCCATCTGTTTCACTTTAAAATAGAAATAAATAAATACATAAATAAAATCCTTTCGGTTTCGGGCAAATATTTAACATGAAATGTAGTCAACATCCATCTCTGATCACCTCCCCATTTGATCACAATGCATCCTGGGGTGTTCGCACCCAACCTTTCATGCAGTCAAGTGTACTCTGAATGTGATCCTGTACATGCCCTTAAAAACAGTCCATTTAAACTGGGAAGTTGCAATTTATCATTTCCCAGACAACATGCCTTTGGACCTCAACTTCCACAGTCAAGTGCCAGAGCCATGACAATAAGAAGAGACATAGACGTTTTCATTGCAGCTGATATGAGATCCTTTTCTGTGGTGGAAAATACAGCATTAGGCGACAAGAGAAGGCATCACCCCAACAACCGATGCTTGGACGTCTAGAGGCACTCTGAGTTATATCACAATTATGAAACGAATTAGTTTTAAGGGACTCAGTCATGAAGGAGAGAAACCAGTCTGTTGAGCATTTTTTGCCTTTTCCAGACATATGTCTTATCACACACCTATTTATTAGCACTTGTAGTTGTCATTTGAGTCTAATCAAATCTGTCACTTCTAACCGTGGGCGTGTTCCTACAGATTTTGGAATCGTTATATACCTGGCATTACTGGCAAGCCTCGTTGAAGCTGGAGACATTCACACCATAACATGTTAGATAATAATAATGATCATAATAATTATAGCAATTATTTTAGAAATGCTGTGCATGCTGCTGTGAGAATGCTGATGCCACATACCCCAGCAAATGTGGGCTTCAGCAAGGACCACTGGTTTTGATTGACCTGGTGTGACAGCACATCGACTAAAAGCAAAGGGCTACCAAAATCTCCAAAAGATCTGAGACCATTGGCTTAAATCTGCCATGGCTAAAAATAAATACAACTACAAGGAAAGAAACCACATGCTTCCATGTGGTGTTCTTTCTTGTTGTTGGGATAGAGGTGCACACACCTGAAGCAGTGGGACACTGTAGTAGGTTCATAGCATGCACTGTCACTGCAGCCAGCTGAGCAACACCAACTGCCACACTAACTCCACCTTGTAGAAAAAATAAGGGTAGATGGTGAAGCAGAAGAAGCCACACGGTATACTGTTCACACTGTTCATAGTCTTTAGCCCTGTCTTCTTGTTAGTCCCAGGTTAGTATATATACTTATTTTCTTATATACGTATATTATACTTATTTTCCCTAAGCACACAGTGTGCTCTCTGGCAGTTTAAAGAGTTTCTGTGAACGAGAGGGGGGCAGTTTCTCTGTATTACTCATAGTTGTCTGTGGATACTGTTGAATTTGAAACTGGCTGTGCTTGCATTCTGCCCATTTTATACTTTAGAACAAAGATGGGAACCTACTGGTGGTTTGGAACATGTTTTGGGTTTGTTTGCTACATGAGTAGCTGCAAAGCTGATGTAAAGATGGAAATAATTTGACTTCTGGTTAGATAAGTTGGGGCATTTGCTGGCTCCAGTAGGGCCGTAGCCCTGAAGAAGTTTGTGTTTCCCTGCTACCCTTTTTGTTTTAATGCTACGTTACTGGGGAAATAAACGTATGTCTCTATTGTACAGTGTGCCTGAGATATTTATTCTTTTAATATTGCATATGACATTGTCAACCTGAGAATTAATGTTGAAAGCAATTAACAGCAATTATTTATTACTGTAAACGTTTGAAAGTCATATTAATAATGAACATTCACTATTTTCAAGTGTTTTGGGAAAAATGAAGTTAAGACACAGTAATAAAGCAAACGTAAAAGCAATTAATACATTAATAATAGCAATTTTGCCATGAAATTTAACAAATGCAAATACAGCTTGGATTTTGATCTGAAGGGAAATAGTTGCTTATAATAATCTAGGTATGCATCTAGGAGAAAAACCTATGTGGATCATGTGGAACATTTTATATACTTTATATGTCATTAAGGAAATTATTAAATAACTCTCTGCACTGCAGTGATGAAGCAGTGACTACTTCTGTCTGTGAAAAGCATACAGGCTACCATCACTTCAGCTCAGTCTTTACTTCAGTCTTTTGTTTACCTTCCAGTCATTTTCCATGTGCTTCTTTTTGTTTTGGTTTCTTAGCCCTATTAGTTTTTTATGCCCTATTGCCACACATTTCATCTGTTCATAGTCTTTTGCCCTGTCTTCTAGTTAGTTTCCTGTTAGTTTCTGTTTATATATATATAGATATATCTTTGCTTGGTGTTCTGTCTCGTTTTGTGATAGCCCTGTTACAGTTTCCTTTGATTTTGTTATTGCTTGTATTCTTTGTTTGCTTTGATTTTGTATCTTGTTTCTTTTCTGACTTGTTTAGCCTTTTTGTTTTCAATAACACAACTAGTCTGAATGCTTTGTTCTGGCTGTATTCAACCACAGCTTGCCTCACACATGGTCAGACCGCTAACAGCCTGCCCTACAAAATGGGTGAAGAGCCCGTGCCATGTCTGCACCACTCTAGCGCTTAAACTTAACACCACAGTTCTCAAACATGACGACTCCCAACTTCCCAACGTCCTTCCCCAAACATGCTATAATATTATTTTCAAATATATACAATTAATAATGATTTTATTACGGCTGCATTTCAGTTGTAGATCTTCATCACGTATATACTGTTTTGTGTCTATGAGAGAATACAGCTGAATGTTTCTTTTTTTCAACTATTTCTTTGGAGGTTTTATGATAACTGTAATTACACCACTTACAAGCTCAGTTTAGATATTTGTGTTAAAACATGTTAAAATTGTTCAGTTCAAAAAAATCTACACTGGGTCCATTGCGTAAACTTTTGACACAAGGTTTTTGTTCAAACAGTAAAAGCTAAAGAAATAACAAAAAAACTGTACACTGTAAATAAAAAAAAACACTGGATTATTAGAGTGTGTTATGACACTGTGTAAACAATACAACAATAACTCATGAGATTTTATTTACTTTTTTATTTTCTAAATCGTTTGGCCACTGTAGAAATTCTGTTCAGCTCTGTTCATATATTGATATACTATATTATATGTAGTTACAAAAACAATATTTCGTAATCTAAACATCTTTTTTCTTTAATGCCTCATCTTAAAACCATGAGCATTGATATAAAAATTATATTACTACATTTTCTGTCTGTTTCCATTGCAGCTGTTACAATCTGGTGCAAACAAGCCATATACCGTGAAAGATGCATCATTTAATCAAGTAAATACGTCTTTTCTATTACCGTAAATTGCATCTGTACAAAGTGTACAACATTTAATCATTCACAACCTGAACACTCATGAACACAGGCCTTATTTCACAATCTTCAAACTCTTGCTGGTTTTATGTTTGTACACATGCAGGAGGGGGCGGACCTGAACTGAGAAATATTAAGCCTCGTTGGTTGTTTACTTAATAAGTGGTCTTCTGATCCCCTGTGAGTAAACAGACAGCAATGCAGTCAAGCGTAGTTATCCTGTGTCTTTTCTTCTTTGTCAGGGTTTATACTTCAGTTCATGATGGTAAGTATTTTTTAAAAATAATTATATTTCACACTGTTATTTTTGTTTTTATATCTAGTTTTGTAGTATTGTCGATGAAACAGAATAACACTAATGTTGATGTTGCTGTAACAGATGCCGTGGACAGTGATCCATCAGCCGATGCGGCTGCTTGTTCAGAGACGCTCCCTGTGGTGGACAATGGAGAGGTTTCTCCCATGTCTTTGAAAAGTAACTACACTGAAGGAGATAGATTGCTGTACACTTGCCAACCTGGATATGTATCTCTGGGAAAAATAATTTATGTTTGCAATAAGAAACAGTGGGTCAACATTCGAAATGCCAAATGTTCACGTGAGTACAGTTTCCAAATATGTGTATTTAGGGACATATGGTTGATTTTGTACAATTTTCAGCTGTTCAGACTGTAGTAATGCTCAAAAACATATATATATATATATATATATATATATATATATATATATATATATATATATATATATATATATATATATACATATATATATATATAATTTACATAATATATAATTTTCTATTGAAATATATTCTATATATTTTATTAGTACTCCTAGTGCCTGTTCATGTGTACAGAGTTACGCGAAAGTTTGAACACGTCCAGTTAAATGACGTGTTTTTACTGATAACTACAATAAATAAAAGAAACTTTTGCACAGGCACATTTCATGTTTTCACCAATGAATAAAATAAAAAAAAATAACAAATGAAAATTGCAGAAGAGGATGTGTTAACTTCACGCAGAATATCAGTAAAACTTGTCATTTGACCGAAGGTACTCAAATGACTCTTATAACTTTGTTTTTGTTTACCAGGAAAACGCTGTGAGCTCCCAGCAGACATACCAAATGGCCGTTATGTTATAATTAATGGCACTGATTTTGTTTATGAAACTACTATCAAATACATATGCAAAGAAGGGTAAGTCTAAGCAGCCCTGAATGAATCTGGACACAGTTCAGTCCAACATGCTCCTTACACAAAGTTTTCTTTAGCTACCAGATGGTGAGCCAGATAGACACCAGAACATGTTTGGCTGCGGGGTGGAACAACCATTTGCCCGAGTGTGCAGGTAACGTAAAAGTCAAAAGCAAATGATGGGAATTACTTAGTGCTTAGCTTTCGTCATTCTGTTTTGCAATGACTATAAATAGTTTTGCAGTGATCACAATTAGAACTGTTCTAAAACGTTTGACTGGTAGTGTACTAAAACGTTTGGCTGGTAATGATCTAAAACGTTTGACTGGTAGTGTACTAAAACGTTTGACTGGTAGTGTACTAAAATGTTTGACTGGTAGTGTACTAAAACGTTTGACTGGTAGTGTACTAAAATGTTTGACTGGTAGTGTAATAAAACGTTTGGCTGGTAGTGTACTAAAACTTTTGGCTGGTAGTGTACTAAAACGTTTGGCTGGTAGTGTACTAAAACGTTTGGCTGGTAGTGTACTAAAACGTTTGGCTTGTAGTGTACTAAAACGTTTGGCTGGTAGTGTACTAAAACGTTTGACTGGTAGTGATTCAAAACGTTTGGCTGGTAGTGTACTAAAACATTTGACTGGTAGTGCTCTAAAACGTTTGACTGGTAATGTACTAAAACGTTTGACTGGAAGTGTACTAAAACATTTGGCTGCTAGTGTACTAAAACGTTTGACTGGTAGTGATTTAAAACGTTTGACTGGTAGTGTACTAAAACGTTTGACTGGTAGTGTACTAAAACGTTTGACTGGTAGTGTACTAAAACGTTTGACTGGTAATGATCTAAAACGTTTGACTGGTAGTGTACTAAAACGTTTGACTGGTAGTGTACTAAAACGTTTGGCTTGTAGTGTACTAAAACGTTTGACTGGTAGTGATTTAAAACGTTTGACTGGTAGTGTACTAAAACATTTGACTGGTAATGATCTAAAACGTTTGACTGGTAGTGTACTAAAACGTTTGACTAGTAGTGTACTAAAAGGTTTGGCTTGTAGTGTACTAAAACGTTTGGCTGGTAGTGAACTAAAACGTTTGGCTGGTAGTGTACTAAAACGTTTGGCTTGTAGTGTACTAAAACGTTTGACTGGTAGTGCTCTAAAATGTTTGACTGGTAATATACTAAAATGTTTGACTGGAAGTGTACTAAAACATTTGGCTGCTAGTGTACTAAAACGTTTGACTGGTAGTGATCTAAAACGTTTGACTGGTAGTGTACTAAAACGTTTGGCTGGTAGTGTACTAAAACGTTTGACTGGTAGTGTACGAAAATGTTTGGCTGGTAGTGTACTAAAATGTTTGACTGGTAGTGTACTAAAACGTTTGGCTGGTAGTGTACTAAAACGTTTGGCTTGTAGTGTACTAAAACGTTTGGCTGGTAGTGTACTAAAACGTTTGGCTGGTAGTGTACTAAAACGTTTGGCTTGTAGTGTACTAAAACGTTTGGCTGGTAGTGTACTAAAATGTTCGACTGGTAGTGATTTAAAACGTTTGGCTGGTAGTGTACTAAAACATTTGACTGGTAGTGCTCTAAAACGTTTGACTGGTAATGTACAAAAACGTTTGACTGGAAGTGTACTAAAACATTTGGCTGCTAGTGTACTAAAACGTTTGACTGGTAGTGTACTAAAACGTTTGAATGGTAGTGTACTAAAACGTTTGACTGGTAGTGTACTAAAACGTTTGACTGGTAATGATCTAAAACGTTTGACTGGTAGTGTACTAAAACGTTTGACTGGTAGTGTACTAAAACGTTTGGCTTGTAGTGTACTAAAACGTTTGACTGGTAGTGATTTAAAACGTTTGACTGGTAGTGTACTAAAACATTTGACTGGTAATGATCTAAAACGTTTGACTGGTAGTGCTCTAAAATGTTTGACTGGAAGTGTACTAAAACATTTGGCTGCTAGTGTACTAAAACATTTGACCGGTAGTGATCTAAAACGTTTGACTGGTAGTGTACTAAAACGTTTGACTGGTAGTGTACTAAAACGTTTGGCTGGTAGTGTACTAAAACGTTTGGCTTGTAGTGTACTAAAACGTTTGACTGGTAGTGCTCTAAAACGTTTGACTGGTAATGTACTAAAATGTTTGACTGGAAGTGTACTAAAACATTTGGCTGCTAGTGTACTAAAACATTTGACTGGTAGTGATCTAAAACGTTTGACTGGTAGTGTACTAAAACGTTTGACTGGTAGTGTACTAAAACGTTTGACTGGTAGTGTACTAAAATGTTTGGCTGGTAGTGTACTAAAACGTTTGACTGGTAGTGATCTAAAGCGTTTGACTGGTAGTGTACTAAAACATTTGGCTTGTAGTGTACTAAAACGTTTGACTGGTAGTGTACTAAAATGTTTGACTGGAAGTGTGCAAAAACGTTTGGCTTGTAGTGTACTAAAACGTTTGGCTTGTAGTGTACTAAAACGTTTGACTGGTAGTGTACT
Source organism: Megaleporinus macrocephalus (assembly GCA_021613375.1). Classification (NCBI taxonomy): domain Eukaryota; kingdom Metazoa; phylum Chordata; class Actinopteri; order Characiformes; family Anostomidae; genus Megaleporinus; species Megaleporinus macrocephalus. The sequence continues at coordinate 26,395,599 of CM038721.1, forward strand.
AAAATGTTCGACTGGTAGTGTACTAAAACGTTTGACTGGTAGTGTACTAAAATGTTTGACTGGTAGTGTACTAAAACATTTGGCTGGTAGTGTACTAAAACGTTTGGCTTGTAGTGTAATAAAACATTTGGCTTGTAGTGTACTAAAACATTTGGCTGGTAGTGTACTAAAACATTTGGCATGTAGTGTACTAAAACATTTAGCTAGTAGTGTACTAAAACGTTTGGCTGGTAGTGTACAAAAATGTTTTGCTTGTAGTGTACTAAAACATTTGGCTGGTAGTGTACTAAAACGTTTGGCTTGTAGTATACTAAAATGTTTGACTGGTAGTGTACAAAAACGTTTGGCTGGTAGTGTACTAAAACGTTTGGCTGGTAGTGTACTAAAACGTTTGGCTTGTAGTGTACTAAAACATTTGGCTTGTAGTGTACTAAAACATTTGGCTGGTAGTGTACTAAAATGTTTGGCTTGTAGTGTACTAAAATGTTTGGCTTGTAGTGTATTAAAATGTTTGGCTGGTAGTGTACTAAAACGTTTGGCTGGTAGTGTACTAAAATGTTTGACTGGTAGTGTACAAAAACGTTTGACTGGTAGTGTACTAAAACGTTTGACTGGTAGTGTACTAAAACATTTGGCTGGTAGTGTACTAAAATGTTTGACTGGTAGTGTACGAAAACGTTTGACTGGTAGTGTACTAAAACGTTTGACCGGTAGTGTACTAAAACGTTTGACTGGTAGTGTACTAAAACATTTGGCTGGTAGTGATCTAAAATGTTTGACGGGTAGTGTACTAAAATGTTCAGCTGGTAGTGTACTAAAATTTTTGGCTTGTAGTGTACTAAAACGTTTGGCTGGTAGTTTACTAAAACGTTTGACTGGTAGTGTTCTAAAACGTTTGACTGGTAATGTACTAAAACGTTTGACTGGAAGTGTACTAAAACATTTGGCTGCTAGTGTACTAAAACGTTTGACTGGTAGTGATTTAAAACGTTTGACTGGTAGTGTACTAAAACGTTTGACTGATAGTGTACTAAAACGTTTGACTGGTAATGATCTAAATCGTTTGACTGGTAGTGTACTAAAATGTTTGGCTGGTAGTGATCTAAAAAGTTTGGCTGGTAGTGTACTAAAATGTTCACCTGCTAGTGTACTAAAATGTTTGGCTGGTAGTGTACTAAAATGTTCAGCTGGTAGTGTACTAAAACATTTGGCTGGTAGTGTACTAAAAAGTTTGTCTGGTAGTGTACTAAAATGTTTGGCTGGTAGTGTACTAAAACGTTTGGCTTGTAGCGTGCTAAAACGTTTGATTGGTAGTGTACTAAAATGTTTGGCTGGTAGTGATTTAAAACGTTTGACTGGTAGTGTACAATAATGTTTGGCTGGTAGTGTATTAAAACATTTGACTTGTAGTGTACTAAAACATTTGGCTGGTAGTATACTAAAATGTTTGGCTTGTAGTGTACTAAAACATTTGGCTGGTAATGATCTAAAATGTTTGACGGGTAGTGTACTAAAATGTTCAGCTGGTAGTGTACTAAAATGTTTGGCTGGTAGTGATCTAAAACGTTTGGCTGGTAGTGTACTAAAATGTTCAGCTGGTAGTGTACTAAAATGTTTGGCTGGTAGTGTACTAAAATGTTCGACTGGTAGTTTACAAAAACGTTTGACTGGTAGTGTGCAATAATGTTTGGCTGGTAGTGTACTAAAACGTTTGGCTTGTAGTGTACTAAAATGTTTGACTGGTAGTGTACTAAAACATTTGACTGGTAGTGTACTAAAACATTTGGCTGGTAGTGATCTAAAATGTTTGACGGGTAGTGTACTAAAATGTTCAGCTGGTAGTGTACTAAAATGTTTGGCTGGTAGTGATCTAAAACGTTTGGCTGGTAGTGTACTAAAATGTTCAGCTGGTAGTGTACTAAAATGTTTGGCTGGTAGTGTACTAAAATGTTCAGCTGGTAGTGTACTAAAACATTTGGCTGGTAGTGTACTAAAATGTTTGGCTGGTAGTGATCTAAAACGTTTGGCTGGTAGTGTACTAAAATGTTCAGCTGGTAGTGTACTAAAACGTTTGCTGGTAGTTTACTAAAATGTTCAGCTGGTAGCGTACTAAAACGTTTGGCTGGTAGTGTACTAAAAAGTTTGGCTGGTAGTGTACTAAAATGTTTGACTGGTAGTGTACTAAAAAGTTTGGCTGGTGTGTTAGTGTTCTAAAACGTTTGGCTGGTAGTGTTCTAAAACGTTCGGCTGGTAGTGTACTAAAACATTTGACTGGTAGTGTTCTAAAACATTTGGCTTGTAGTGTACTAAAACGTTTGACTTGTAGTGCTCTAAAACGTTTGACTGGTAATGTACTAAAATGTTTGACTGGAAGTGTACTAAAACATTTGGCTGCTAGTGTACTAAAACATTTGACTGGTAGTGATCTAAAACGTTTGACTGGTAGTGTACTAAAACGTTTGACTGGTAGTGTACTAAAACGTTTGACTGGTAGTGTACTAAAATGTTTGGCTGGTAGTGTACTAAAACGTTTGACTGGTAGTGATCTAAAGCGTTTGACTGGTAGTGTACTAAATCATTTGGCTTGTAGTGTACTAAAATGTTTGACTGGTAGTGTACTAAAATGTTTGACTGGAAGTGTGCAAAAACGTTTGGCTTGTAGTGTACTAAAACGTTTGGCTTGTAGTGTACTAAAACGTTTGACTGGTAGTGTACTAAAATGTTTGACTGGTAGTGTACTAAAACGTTTGACTGGTAGTGTACTAAATTGTTTGACTGGTAGTGCACAAAAACGTTTGGCTTGTAGTGTACTAAAACGTTTGACTGGTAGTGTACTAAAACATTTGACTGGTAGTGTACTAAAATGTTTGACTGGTAGTGTACTAAAACGTTTGGCTTGTAGTGTATTAAAACGTTTGGCTGGTAGTGTACTAAAACGTTTGGCTGGTAGTGTTATAAAACGTTTGACTGGTAGTGTACTAAAACGTTTGACTGGTAGTGTACTAAAACGTTTGTCTGATAGTGTTCTAAAATGTTTGACTGGTAGTGTACAAAAATGTTTGGCTGGTAGTGTACTAAAACATTTGGCTTGTAGTGTACTAAAACATTTGGCTTGTAGTGTACTAAAACATTTGGCTGGTAGTGTACTAAAACGTTTGGCTTGTAGTGTAATAAAACGTTTGGCTTGTAGTGTACTAAAACATTTGGCTGGTAGTGTACTAAAACATTTCGCATGTAGTGTACTAAAACATTTAGCTAGTAGTGTACTAAAACGTTTGGCTGGTAGTGTACAAAAATGTTTGGCTTGTAGTGTACTAAAACATTTGGCTGGTAGTGTACTAAAACGTTTGGCTTGTAGTATACTAAAATGTTTGACTGGTAGTGTACAAAAACGTTTGACTGGTAGTGTACAATAATGTTTGGCTGTTAGTGTATTAAAACGTTTGACTTGTAGTGTACTAAAACTTTTGGCTGGTAGTGTACTAAAATGTTTGGCTTGTAGTGTACTAAAATGTTCGACTGGTAGTTTACAAAAACGTTTGACTGGTAGTGTACTAAAATGTTTGACTGGTAGTGTACTAAAACGTTTGACTGGTAGTGTACTAAAACATTTGGCTGGTAGTGATCTAAAATGTTTGACGGGTAGTGTACTAAAATGTTCAGCTGGTAGTGTACTAAAATTTTTGGCTTGTAGTGTACTAAAACGTTTGGCTGGTAGTGTACTAAAACATTTGGCTGGTAGTGATCTAAAATGTTTGACGGGTAGTGTACTAAAATGTTCAGCTGGTAGTGTACTAAAATGTTTGGCTGGTAGTGATCTAAAACGTTTGGCTGGTAGTGTACTAAAATGTTCAGCTGGTAGTGTACTAAAATGTTTGGCTGGTAGTGTACTAAAATGTTCAGCTGGTAGTGTACTAAAACATTTGGCTGGTAGTGTACTAAAATGTTCAGCTGGTAGTGTACTAAAACGTTTGCTGGTAGTTTACTAAAATGTTCAGCTGGTAGCGTACTAAAACGTTTGGCTGGTAGTGTACTAAAAAGTTTGTCTGGTAGTGTACTAAAATGTTTGACTGGTAGTGTACTAAAAAGTTTGGCTGGTGTGTTAGTGTTCTAAAACGTTTGGCTGGTAGTGTTCTAAAACGTTCGGCTGGTAGTGTACTAAAACATTTGACTGGTAGTGTTCTAAAACATTTGGCTTGTAGTGTGCTAAAACGTTTGACTTGTAGTGTTCTAAAACGTTTGACTGGTAATGTACTAAAATGTTTGACTGGAAGTGTACTAAAACATTGGGCTGCTAGTGTACTAAAACATTTGACTGGTAGTGATCTAAAACGTTTGACTGGTAGTGTACTAAAACGTTTGACTGGTAGTGTACTAAAACGTTTGACTGGTAGTGTACTAAAATGTTTGGCTGGTAGTGTACTAAAACGTTTGACTGGTAGTGATCTAAATCGTTTGACTGGTAGTGTACTAAATCATTTGGCTTGTAGTGTACTAAAACGTTTGACTGGTAGTGTACTAAAATGTTTGACTGGAAGTGTGCAAAAACGTTTGGCTTGTAGTGTACTAAAACGTTTGGCTTGTAGTGTACTAAAACGTTTGACTGGTAGTGTACTAAAATGTTTGACTGGTAGTGTACTAAAACGTTTGACTGGTAGTGTACTAAATTGTTTGACTGGTAGTGTACAAAAACGTTTGGCTTGTAGTGTACTAAAACGTTTGACTGGTAGTGTACTAAAACATTTGACTGGTAGTGTACTAAAATGTTTGACTGGTAGTGTACTAAAACGTTTGGCTTGTAGTGTATTAAAACGTTTGGCTGGTAGTGTACTAAAACGTTTGGCTGGTAGTGTTATAAAACGTTTGACTGGTAGTGTACTAAAACGTTTGACTGGTAGTGTACTAAAACGTTTGTCTGATAGTGTTCTAAAATGTTTGACTGGTAGTGTACAAAAATGTTTGGCTGGTAGTGTACTAAAACATTTGGCTTGTAGTGTACTAAAACATTTGGCTTGTAGTGTACTAAAACATTTGGCTGGTAGTGTACTAAAACGTTTGGCTTGTAGTGTAATAAAACGTTTGGCTTGTAGTGTACTAAAACATTTGGCTGGTAGTGTACTAAAACATTTCGCATGTAGTGTACTAAAACATTTAGCTAGTAGTGTACTAAAACGTTTGGCTGGTAGTGTACTAAAATGTTTGGCTTGTAGTGTACTAAAACATTTGGCTGGTAGTGTACTAAAACGTTTGGCTGGTAGTGTACAAAAATGTTTGGCTTGTAGTGTACTAAAACATTTGGCTGGTAGTGTACTAAAACGTTTGGCTTGTAGTATACTAAAATGTTTGACTGGTAGTGTACGAAAACGTTTGGCTGGTAGTGTACTAAAACGTTTGGCTGGTAGTGTACTAAAACGTTTGGCTTGTAGTGTACTAAAACATTTGGCTTGTAGTGTACTAAAACATTTGGCTGGTAGTGTACTAAATCGTTTGGCTTGTGGTGTACTAAAACTTTTGGCTTGTAGTGTGCTAAAACGTTTGACTGGTAGTGTACTAAAACGTTTGGCTGGTAGTGTACTAAAATGTTTGGCTTGTAGTGTACTAAAACGTTTGACTGATAGTGTACAATAATGTTTGGCTGTTAGTGTATTAAAACGTTTGACTTGTAGTGTACTAAAACTTTTGGCTGGTAGTGTACTAAAATGTTTGGCTTGTAGTGTACTAAAATGTTCGACTGGTAGTTTACAAAAACGTTTGACTGGTAGTGTACTAAAATGTTTGACTGGTAGTGTACTAAAACGTTTGACTGGTAGTGTACTAAAACATTTGGCTGGTAGTGATCTAAAATGTTTGACGGGTAGTGTACTAAAATGTTCAGCTGGTAGTGTACTAAAGTTTTTGGCTTGTAGTGTACTAAAACGTTTGGCTGGTAGTGTACTAAAACGTTTGACTGGTAGTGTTCTAAAACATTTGGCTGGTAATGTACTAAAACGTTTGACTGGAAGTGTACTAAAACATTTGGCTGCTAGTGTACTAAAACGTTTGACTGGTAGTGATTTAAAACGTTTGACTGGTAGTGTACTAAAACGTTTGACTGATAGTGTACTAAAACGTTTGACTGGTAATGATCTAAAACGTTTGACTGGTAGTGTACTAAAATATTTGGCTGGTAGTGATCTAAAACGTTTGGCTGGTAGTGTACTAAAATGTTCACCTGGTAGTGTACTAAAATGTTTGGCTGGTAGTGTACTAAAACGTTTGGCTTGTAGCGTGCTAAAACGTTTGATTGGTAGTGTACTAAAACGTTTGGCTGGTAGTGTACTAAAATGTTTGGCTTGTAGTGTACAAAAACGTTTGACTGGTAGTGTACAATAATGTTTGGCTGGTAGTGTATTAAAACATTTGACTTGTAGTGTACTAAAACATTTGGCTGGTAGTATACTAAAACATTTGACTGGTAGTGTACTAAAACATTTGGCTGGTAGTGATCTAAAATGTTTGACGGGTAGTGTACTAAAATGTTCAGCTGGTAGTGTACTAAAATGTTTGGCTGGTAGTGATCTAAAACGTTCGGCTGGTAGTGTACTAAAATGTTCAGCTGGTAGTGTACTAAAATGTTCGGCTGGTAGTGTACTAAAATGTTCAGCTGGTAGTGTACTAAAACATTTGGCTGGTAGTGTACTAAAATGTTTGGCTGGTAGTGATCTAAAACGTTTGGCTGGTAGTGTACTAACATGTTCAGCTGGTAGTGTACTAAAACGTTTGCTGGTAGTGTACTAAAATGTTCAGCTGGTAGCGTACTAAAACGTTTGGCTGGTAGTGTACTAAAAAGTTTGTCTGGTAGTGTACTAAAATGTTTGACTGGTAGTGTACTAAAAAGTTTGGCTGGTGTGTTAGTGTTCTAAAACGTTTGGCTGGTAGTGTTCTAAAACGTTCGGCTGGTAGTGTACTAAAACATTTGACTGGTAGTGTTCTAAAACATTTGGCTGTTAGTGATCTAAAACATTTGACTGGTAGTGTACTAAACATTTGACTGGTATTGTACTAAAACTTTTTGCAGGTAGTGTTCTAAAACCTTTGACTGGTAGTGTACTAAAACGTTTGGCTGGTAGTGATCTAAAACATTTGACTGGTAGTGTACTAAAACGTTTGGCTGGTAGTGTACTAAACATTTGACTTGTATTGTACTAAAACTTTTTGCAGGTAGTGTACTAAAACGTTTGACTGGTAGTGTTCTAAAACGTTTGACTGGTAGTGTACTAAAACGTTTGACTGGTAGTGTACTAAAACATTTGACTGGTAGTGTACTAAAACGTTTGGCTGGTAGTGTACTAGAACGTTTGGCTGGTAGTGATCTAAAACATTTGGCTGGTAGTGATCTAAAACGTTTGGCTGGTAGTGTACTAAAACGTTTGACTTGTAGTGTTCTAAAATATTTGACTGGTAGTGTTCTAAAATATTTGACTTGTAGTGTACTAAAACGTTTGATTGGTAGTGATCTAAAACATTTGACTGGTAGTGTACTAAAACATTTGACTGGTAGTGTTCTAAAACATTTGACTGGTAGTGTACTAAAACATTTGACTGGTAGTGTTCTAAAACATTTGACTGGTAGTGTACTAAAGCATTTGACTGGTAGTGTACTAAAACGTTTGATTGGATTTCTTTTTGCATCCTTAGGAGGAATTGACGCCAAGATTTCATAAGTATTAAAAAGATACTGTAATTCACTAACTAACAAACCTCATTGAATATTGCAAACTCATCCCACGGCAAATGAAAACATCTTAAATTTGGTTAATGTATCACACACACACACACACACACACACACACAGAAACACATGCACACACACATCTATATATATATATATATATATATATATATATATATATATATATATATATATATATATATATATATATATATATCTCCAAAATAGTAACTTTACAGGAGCGTCTACTTTCAATGTAACACTTTTTCTTTTTTCCAACCTATTTTAAATATTTTTTATTGGTCCATTCATCATGAAATTTTCTTCCAATGTGAAGGGCCGCTGCTGCATTTAAGTGGTGTAGAAAAGTAGAAATAGACAAAAATGGAGATATATGTTTTTCATTGGACAGCGATGATATATATAAGCCATGAATAGAATTGCTTACTGTGCTGCCATATATAAGTCATTATATAAGTCATTAATAGAAGACTCTCTTTTTATTAGAGCTGTTATGTGCTCCACCTGAAACTGAGAGCAACATCATTATGGATGAGCTACTTGATTATGACAGCACGCTGAGATATGGACATAGGGTGCAATTCAAATGTAACAGTCCTGGACTTAAACTGGTGGGACCCAAAGAAGTCACATGCCAAGAAAACGGAAAGTGGAGTAGTTCTCTTCCCAGATGTGAAGGTAAGAAGGTTTCAAAGATTGGCAAGATTCCTATGATGAAAAAAACTGCAAGACAGAACGCTATTAATTTGCTTCTGGAAAGTAAGAGTGTTATCAAAAGTGATGGCAATATTTTTTATTTGCATGAGTATATACATTCTCCAAATCATTGGCCAAAGATAATGTCAGTTTTGTCTTGATTTATCTTTAAAAAGTTATTTGACATCCAACAATTTATATCTTTCTGACAGTTGGAATGTCATTGTCACCACTGTAAAGGCATTTCCATAACCTCCATTAAAAACAGCACCTGTACTGTCTCCAACTTCCCTAGATGTGACATGTGAACTGGAAGAGATCAGCAACAGAGTGTCCGTGGTTAAGCTTCCAGAAAAATATACACCCATCAAGTACGGGCACACGTTACAGTTCTACTGCTCTTACCTTGGTATGACATTGACAGGACAAAGTGAAGTGACTTGCTCAGCAGGAGGAACCTGGAGCAGCCCTTTTCCCACATGTGAAGGTAAACGCATTTCATTATGAGTTATCATATTATGAGCTTGTTATGTAATAAAGAACCCATTTGTACTTAGCCATTTTTCAAATTCTTTATCCCTTAGAATTCAACAGACTTTTTTATTGCTGTGTCAGCGTAAGACAAACTCAGCACTAAGCATTGTATGCTATTGTTTAATGCCCTTTGTTCAAAGGAACAGTGTGTAACCTCTAATGTTGAGGTTCCGTATTGCATTACAGAACCCCACCCATTACTCTCTCTCTAAAAGCTATGGTGGTCGTCTGGTTTTCTGCCCTTGCATTAGCACCTGTCATTACTTCATTATGCTCCCATATGTTTTTATAGCAAGAATTCACACTCCTTTACTTTTTCTTCTGTTATTGGGCTTAAGAATACTAATACTAAAATAAGCATTTTAAATCTTCTCACTCAAACTAATCACAAGACAGTCATACTTAGCATACTCTTTTCATTAGTATAGTGTAGTAAATCAGTGTTTTAAAAATGTTTTTTGTCTATTTAGTTCAGACATAAACACTACTGCCCCACCCATACTTAAACAATATGTAAACAATATGCTATACTGTAAACAATATGCATTGATTTGTTACTGGTATTGTGCATGTAAATGAAGATTTTTGTCAGTTTATAGTGTGGTGTAAACACCTAATCCATAAACAGAATAGAATTAATCTAATCTGATTAGTGGAAATCTTTCACCAATATAGTAACAGGACGTGATTAAATACAAGGTATGTGTGCCTAACGACGTTAATGTAGCTGGCATCATACCTGTCCATACCATGGTGAAAAAAAAACCTTTAGTCTCTGTCTAAACGTATATCTCATTTCTTCCACAGTGGTCACCTGCAAAGAAGGAGAGCTAAATAATGTTAAAATCATCAGGGGAGATCCCAGCACAGCTCCACCATATAAACCCAATCATACCTTATATTTTCAATGCAGCTATTCGTACATGATTATGATGGGACCATCAAAAATAACATGCAGATCAGATGGAACATGGAACAGCCCATACCCTACGTGCTCAGGTGAAGATCTTATTTGGTTCTGATATATATTGCAGCACTGACTGATCTAACAATTGCTTTTTCTTGAAGAATTCCTTTCACTACATCTCCTCTTTGGTCTTCGCTTTAAGAAATAAGTAACAACTCACCCTTTCTACAAGTCTTTGGTAAAAATAGGAACTGGAAAGTGGTAACTGGGCAAGTTTTCAGATGTACTAATATGCTACAGCATTCTGTAAAGTTTCTCAGAGATCTATCTCAAGTATGGTTGCAGTTACCAGGCTATAAAGGACCAACTGAGTAAACCTATTTAAGAAAAAGGCGCCACCCTGAGGCAGATCTTAATCAGTAGCAATTAAGAATATCTTGCACAGCAGGTTTGCCTGGATTTTAGTGACAGTGATATTTCTCAAACGATATCCTACTTTAGATCACATTCAGGTTTCTTACTTCAGGTTTGATATTCATAAATTAGCAAGTCTGTCACAAACCATTTTCTTTGAGTTTTAGTACTAAGAATTATTAGCACAGTATTAAAAAATATTTTGTATTTAAAATATTTTGTGACATCCAAGGAGAAATATCTGACACAGCTCGTAGGTCTGTCTAACAAGTCTAGATGTACAGAAGGAATGGAAATGTATAGTTATGTGTTAATATAATTTTTGAGCAGATGGAGGGTTCATTTGGCAGAAAATGAATCAAACCACTTTTGTTTTCTCTGCTGCCATCAGGTAACACAAGGGTCTGTCAAATCTAGCCTTGATCACCAGTGACTTTATAAGAACACCAGTCTAACATAGGAGAGGGACCTATCTTTGCTCATAGAATAGTGTGAATTCTGTATGGCAGAAGGAATTGGAAATAGTCCTTAGAGATTCTGATCCATGTCGATATCACGCAATTGCTGCAGATATGCCAGCAATGCATTCTTACAGTGAAAATTAAATTCTTGTTCTTGGGTGCCAAGAGTGAAACCCTGGGCAATCTGTTGTAGCCCATCCACAGATGTGCTGTGAATATAATGATGTTTTTCTGATCACCATGGTTATAAAATGTACTCTACACGTTATTGAAGCCTTCCTGTCAACTTCAACTAGTTCAGCTATTATGATTTGACCTTCGTATCAGCAAGGTGTTTTCATCTACAGAACTGAACCAAAGCAAATTATTTAAAATGATTTTATCAGTAACTAAATTGTTGTTGTTGTTGGAATAATAGAGTTACTTGTTTTAAAAAGGGACTTATTTATCTTATGAGGAAGTTAGAAGAACAGTTTTTTTTCCACATTTCTCCTTAACGCTTTCATAGCATCTGTTTATTCAAAGCCACCACTAGCAAGGAGCCAAGCAAGATATTGGGTGATAATTAAAATGAATATGCTGTCATTTAAAACACTTTTTGTTGCCAACTGGTGGGTTTACAGCTGGCAAGGTGTTGTTTTCATCACGTGCTGTTCCATTTCTTCATGGTATTGGCAACTGTGTCCCTGTGGTTTAGTTTTTACTTCATCAGTTCACAACACATCTTTCAAAAATGCCTCTATGGGTTCTACTTACATTTCCGGTATTTCTTTTTTATTATCTACATTTATATACAGGGCGTTTCAAACAAATGGTTTTAAGCAATATACAAACCTGTGCACAATACTGTACAACAAGAAAAATTAACAGAATTTTATTTGTGTTAACAGAATATGGTGCTTGTGGTCCACCTCCCAACTACAGATTCACCGCACTAACTACTATTCCAAAAACTTACTACAGACATGGTGAATCAGTTCAATACACCTGCCAGGAAACCCACACTATGGAAGGTTATCCCTATGCGATCTGCGATCAAGGAACTTGGAGAACAGGATCTTTAAAATGTTTAGGTAAGTAGTGATAAACTAATGATCAATCATATATGCACGTAGTTAGGTCTGTGGAAATTAAAGCTTGTAGCACTTACTATGTGAAAGCAAGAACTTAGGATTGCCGACATTTCACCTGAAACTTTAAAAGAGTGCATCTGTCAAAGTATTAAAAACTTAGTGCCTCAGTTTTGACAAGCAGTGATGCACTATGCATTGTTATAAAGCAACTTTAGAGACTTTAGAGAACTATATAATATGTAATATTATTAATAAATTATAAACAATAAAGACAATCCCTGGACTAATAGCTTATTTGCTATTTCACAAGAAAACTGTGTAAACTGTATAAACATACAGAATATTGTTAGCATATTTGTGCAACAGCTAAAACTGTGTTAATTTGATAATTCACATTCATTTGTTTTTTTATGTATTAAGATCCATAGAATGTGTTTTCCACTAGTCTTCAATATGGAATGGATTTTCAATAATAACTATAATATATAAGAATAATTGTAATCTTTGTTGCATGTTATTTTCTATTGCAGGACACTGTATTGTGATGGAAAAAGATATGGATGGCAAAAAAATAAAACCATATAATCACAAGAAACAAAGAATGACTGTAAGGCATCGGCACAGTATTTACTTTACATGTCAAAATGGAAGACACCCGAAACCAAGCGTTGTTACCTTTTGGGCCACGTGCAATGATGGAGTAATATATTTGCCTGTTTGTCAGTAGAATATCATAAATCTGTGCTCACGCTAGTACTGAACCTTTGAATTCTGCTTCCAGATTCACAAACACAAGCAAACTTGTTTCATTATATTAATATGAAGCAGAGGCACATGTGAGTATTATACTCTAATTGTGCTTGTCATCTTGTAAAGGTGCATACAAGTCTATAGTGTGTTTCTATTCTGAGTGTTTTACTGTATGATTTTCAATAAAGAAATATTGAATATTCAGCTGCATGTCTCATCTGCTTTTTATAAAACTGTTTATCATTTTGGTGAGCTAAGAGCAATATTCCTTCTGCATTCAGTGAAGTTTTAAGATATTGAGGATCAAAGTTTTCACTGTCACAATAACAAACCTTTTACATTTTATAAATTCAAAATGAGCATACATTTTCAAGCAACTAGAACATTTCTACTTTTGTAACATTTTCAGTTAAACGCTGGGTTTTAATGATTTGCACATCATTGCATTTAGTTTTACTTTAAATTCTGCACAGCGTCCCAACTTTCAGAAACAGGGCTATACATAGGACAGTTAAGTTTCATACGAGAGCCATAAACGGACCAGACTATACATCCATTCATTAAGGGTCACAGGGAGGCTGGGGCCAATCTCAGCATCATCTGTACAAGTCACCAGTCCATCGCATGGCAGCGCACACTCAATTTAGGCAATTTAGAGTGGCCAGTCAACCTAACATGCATGTGTATGGACTGTGAGAGGAAACACACTAAAGCACGGGAAGAACATGCAAACTCCACACAGAACGACCCGAAGCGGCAATCGGTGCTAACCATTACACCTCCCAGCCGCCTCAGACCAGACTATTTTAGTTTTAATCAGAAACAGCTCTGTAAGCTTTACATTTGACTATTTCTCATTTATATACAGCATCAGCTGTTCATGTGTTTAATTAGTGATAGTATCTTATTCAAAGGCAGAAATGCCATCATGCTGATCTTTGCTGCAGACTATATCTTAATGATACCGAAACAGACTCTATCCTTCTAAATAATTTACTGAAATGGACATTTGGGTTTCCCTTGTGCAGCTGGTGCAAACGGAGTCTACCACAGTACCACAGTAATGAGTAATGAGATTCTATTTTCCAGAAAGTATTAATAAACATAATCCCATTACATTTTGAGAACAGTAATTAGTAATTTGGGAGTTTTTAGCAATTATATCTACACATGCCAACAAAAAGAGGGAAATTTTTCCAGATTATCAGCAAGGGCTACTGTATGTTAAACCAAGACATATCAACCTTCCTGCCCGGGTCTTACCCTCTACTGCACTAAGACTCTTGTTATTGAATAGATCTAAATTCAAAACCTTACTCAGTTATTCTTTTAGTGCTTTCCGTTTGTTGAGAAACAGAAGGCTGAAGTTGATAAGGTGAGTTACATGTCCTAAACAAATAAAGAAAAACAAAGGTGCTAGTGTTCCCTAATTCTATGCTAGCTAATATTAGCAGACATAGTAAAAGCCAAACTTTAACCTTTGTAGATATTCTTAATACACACTACGGCTTTTATGGTGTTCCTTGCTTTGCAGCCTCATCTTTAAATTCTGGTTATAAAGCTTGTTGGTCAGACAAGGGCTGTCGAAGATAGCTAGCTAGATATGTAAGGTGGTATCTTCACCTCAGCTGGGAAACACATAAAAACAGCTAACAACCGGAACTTGAAGAGGCGTATTTATCAAGAAACAGCCTATAAAACCAGTAGTCTTACATATTTATGCATATCCATATTCCATCTTTATCAAGGAGATCTACAAAGGCTTTTGCCAGTGGGTGCTAACGTTAGCTAGTTAATATGAGACCAGTGGCATCAATCTTTGTTTTTCTTAAAAGTAAAGTAAGTCATCAACTTACTTTACAACTGCAATATATTATATTACCAGAAAAAAACAAATTATATCTATGTTAACAAATTTTAAAAGAATCATTATAGAATGTTAAATAATATTAAAAACATGTATTATTATTATCCTGCAGCTGTTTAAAAGCCTGGAGGCAGAAATTCTGGAAAACACCAGCACCAGCAAACCCATCATATTTAAGACCAGCTGACTACAGGTCAACTAGCCTGAGCTCAGGGGCAGAAGTTCCTGCTGTAAACCATCAGGATCCGCTGAGACTTCATGCAATCTCTGTAGTATTCAGTGTGCCCACCTGTACAAACAAGCTTTTAACAGATTCCATAGTATATAACAAATATTCACAACACAGGCCACAGCACTGACTCTTGCAAAGAACTGGGGAAGCAACTATGAATACAATAAAGACATGAGGTTATACAGACAGTAGAACGTCACACTATAGTATGTAAGCATATTCTTCACTTAACCTCATCACCAGTGACCATACTAATAAAAGTTTCAGCCCGCTGTAGACCGCCTTGTGCTGAAGCTTCACTTTCCCTAATCTGCTGGAGTCATGTGAAACTAAAAACAACCTAATTTTTCAACTTTACTGTAGCCTTAGATAGCCCTAGAAATCATATCAACAGCAATCAAAGAATAATGTTTGTCTGTGTGTACATTATAAACAAAATAAATACTGAAAAAAAAAACATTTCTGTAATCAGAACACTCTTTGGAATAGGTGTAAGGTGTAATGTCGATATATTTAAAATAGAGCTGGAGCGCTGGATGTAATTCTTTAGAAGGATAAATGATAAGAAGAGCAATACTTTCTTCAAATATCTGAAGCTTTTCAGCATGTTTGGAGTCTCTCAGTGTCTGATGATCATCATGCTGTGATTTAGTGTTAATATCTGTTAAGTACATCTGGATGGTTTGATTATTTGATTGTAATAGTAAATTATTTGGCTTTGTAGTATTGATCTATGGAGCAGTTGAAATGTGTTCTGTGAAGTACGAAATCAAATGTCTCTATTTGTAGAGAAAGCCTTTCCAGAAGAGTGGAATCTATTATAACTGCAAAATGAGGACCAACTCATGGAGCTTATCCCATCGTGTGAGTGGAAGTCAGGATACACCCTGGATGGGCAGCCAGTCCATCACAGGGCAGAGTGACAGACTTACACATTAACACACACACGCACCTAGGGGCAGTTTAGTATCTCCAGCTCACCTGACCGCATGCCTTTTGACTGTGGGATGAACACAGAATCCCTCGCAGACATGGGGAGAACATGCAAAACCCACTTAGGGAGGGCCCTGGTCAACTGAATCAAACTCAGAGCCTCCTCCTTGTAAGGCGACAGCACTATGGAGACTCAAGTATCTTTAAAATGTATAAATGTATGGGTATCATACAGGAGTGTACATAATGCAGTATGCATATGTGGAATTAAGCAGTGTGTAATGTTGTAGTGGTCATCTTGATGAGACGCAATAAGCAGTGGACCACACAACTGGTCAAATGCTTATGTTAGTGGAGCCTGAGCTGGTATGGTGGTTGGAGTGAGGGCCATCGGGTGTGAGGCGTTCAGAGCTCTGAAGGCCTTGGAGTAGAAACTGTTTCACAACGTGGTGGTCCTTGATTTCACACTCCTGTATTGTCTGCTAGATTGGAGAAATTAGAGGCTGTGTTGAGGATAAGTTTTGTCATCCTGAGGACCCTGGAGTGGTAAATGTGTTGTAGTTGCACGAGGGCCATTCCTGAGCTTGTCTGGGCTGGGCTGACCACTCACTGCAGACACTAGCAGTCCTGTGCAGAGCAATCTTCATACCAGACTGTGATGGAACTGGTATGAAGGCCAGATTTCTTGAGTCTTCGTAAGTAATGCAGTTGCTGTGTTTCTTGTTTCTTTCTCGACTAGTTGTTTTGAGCATCCAAGTAACTGATGTTACTGATGTTCACACCAAGAAATTTGAAGGGGCTCACTCTCTCTACTGCCATCTGAAGAATGAGCAGTGATTTGAACTGCAATGCCCTCCTTTAATAGTTCACAATCAACTCCTTTGTTTGACCACATTTAAGAAGAGATTGTTCACCTACTGCTATGACACCAGATTTTCCGCCTGCAGCCGCATGAAAGTGTTATCACCATAGATATATCTATGGGTTGTCCACACTTCTCATACATACATACATTATATATATATATATATATATGATGAAAAAAACCTTACTGATTCACCTCTCTGAGAAATTTCAGGGGCCTCAGCATCTGTCCCAATTTTGGTTTGCTTCTTTACGTTTTTCTTATTTCGATGGCAAGGCATCAACCTCCTTCGCTTTTTCTTGTTTTTTTTTAATAGAATAATTTGTCATAATGTATTCTACCCATCAAATCAGCCCTATAAGCTGATTCATCCTAAACAATCTTTTAATGCTGGTAACACTGTCTGATAAGGACATTCACCAGCCTTTTGTTTAAATGTTCCCACATCACCTCAGACTTAGGTCTTCACACAGGGACCTCCATGCTTCAGGTTATAAGTAGCATAAGATGTTTTCATAGATTGTTTGCTGAAGGTGTGAGAAAGTAGTTTTGCTGTGGTCATCTTTTTTAGGCAGATCAAGCTCATGCAAATAACATGAGATCCATTAACAATCAAAGTACAGGAAATGGACAATTTCAATTGAAATCGTGCAAAAATGAATAATGCTGTGTTAAAGGCTTGTAACACAAAACTCTTATAAATTTAGTAACTGAAAAACCTAAAAGACGACCCAAAAAAACCCCACAACTTAATGCATTACACCAAGTCATAACAGAAAAAATATATAGGCCATGTGTGACAGTGAAAAAACAAAAACAGGAGCTTAGCAAAGAAATTTTATTGCAATACCATCATCCATTTTTGCAGCTGATATTGTTCTGACTTTTATATTACATAGAACAATATCCAAATGTAAAGCAGCGTCTTCAAAGCTTATAATTGAAAACGTTTTTTTTTTTGGAAAGGTAAAAGCAAAGTATAAAAGCATTATTTTACAAAGTATGTACAAGCCTACCTTGCAAGGCAAAAGATAAAAACATTGAAAAATGTATACACTATATATACACATACGCACACAAACAGTATACAGCTGCTTTGTTAAGGCATCAGGGCAAGAGCTTTGACCAACATCTGGATGGCACCAAGAGGATCGACAATATCCTTCATCTTCCTTCTGTGCAGAACCCAGTCCGGTGCAAATCTGCTGAAGACGAGAAATCAAATTAATCAGTAGTAGAAATCAACCAAATGTTTTATTTGTAGTATAAGTGACTGGCAAGAACTTAGAGCTACAAGTTGGCTTCTTCTTTACCACCTTCATACACTGACTGCTCAGCTGCTTCAGAATTAACACCAGCTTGTCAAACTCAGACTTGCATACATTATATGTGACTACATTAACCTTCATTTCAAGAAAATTGGTACAACACCAACACAATCCAGATAGCAGTCACATGAAGCAACCAGAATGTGAAGGAGTAAATGGGGTCATAGTAATCTGCTGCCCCCTTCAGATTATGTTGTTAACTCAACCTAGTTTGTGGAGAGTTTAAAATCCTTGTTGATGATACTGGTAACACTAAATAATTGCCTTAAAAGAAGGGCCTGATAATAATAATGATGATGATAATAATAATAATAATAATAATAATAAAACCAACCAATAAAAAACAAACAAAAAAAACCCACAATATTCTCCACAGACCCCACATGCAGTTAATCAGGCAAGACATGTCTGGTGTCCAAATTTTACTTGATCAAGTTAAGGATTTGGAGCTATGAGGCTAGGATTGCTAACAAACTATACAAGTCAATACCCAAAACTCAATCTGCTCAAACAGTATTCAAGTTTCCATTAATTACATGTAGACTTGTAAATGTATTTTAGGACATAGACATACTGTGAGCTATGAAAATAAACAAACAAAAAAAAATGTGTAACTGTACACTACGCACACGCATTGGACTGTAGTTGCTGTACCAAATTCATATCTGTTGTTTGCATGCACGCACATGACGCAGGCACACAGACGCTACACTATAGAACTGATTATCAATTTACTTGTAAACATGTATCATCTTTAATCAAAAATGTAAGATTTTTTTTACATATATATATTTTTTGTTAACAAAACAAATTTAAGTGTAAAAGAAATCCGTAGCGTTAATTTACCTGTAAACATGTTGTCTAATATGGTTTCTTGCAAATTTATATTTTGTTCATACGGTGTCCTAAACCACATATAGAGATCTGTGTGACATTACTGCAGGCCTGAACATATATTTAAAAGTTTGGCTTGTGCTGTAAGCAGATTTTTAAAACCTAAAATATGCTGGTCAAACTGGCTAGTTGTACCTTGTTTAATCTCCACAGTAAAAAGTGGAACATCTGTCAGCATATGAAGTAAAAATGTGTCAGGAGTGTATATTTATGGCCAAGAAGTAAAGGAGCTGTTGGCTTAATACTGAGGACGTAATATCCTATTTAATGGGACCTTTGTGGTAAATTTTGCCGTGCATGTCACAGTAATATAAAGGCAATTAAAGGCTGCAAGTCTGTGAAAGCTTCAAAATTAGCAATAAAATGTTTGTTGGTAAGGTAGTTAGTTGTTATGGTGTTCCCACATACACATCCCTACACATTTAAGGTTGACTTACAGCTAAATGTCTATGTAAATCATCACCCACATCCTGAAGCCCTAGTGTCTTTTATTCGGCACAGATAGCGCTTGAGTGATTGTGGTATACACCAGTGGTTGGATCATTAGACCTGGAATTAAACTTTGCAGGATGAGGAGATCTCCAGATTATCACTGTGCACAAATATACCTGACTGCTGGCTTGGACTTCTGAGGAGTGGCTTGAGGAAGGAAGCTTCCATTCAGCGAGACATTCATCCTCTGCTTCACTTGGATTCTCTGGACATCCATTTTGTATTTTCGAAGCATAAGCCGGTAGATGCTGCAAATGCGGTCTGAAGCCTTGGGAAGCTTTTTTACACCCTAGACAATATTGAAAAATCAGAAAAAATAAATAAATAATAAAATACATGAACACGCCACTAATAAAACTATGCATGCTAAAGACATCTAGACAACACATACCATTGCCCGCCCTTGGTCCTGTACCAAAATCACCAAGAGGAAACATGCTTTGGTAAAGATGCTGCCGCCTTTGTCTGCGACCTTATCCCCAGCCTTGTCTCTGTAGATCTGGAGCAGATCCAAGAGTGTGTCCACAGAGTCCGGGACTTCATAAACAGCATCTATGGTTTTGTTGTACTATAGAAGGGGCAGGAGGGGAAAAGATGTGGACAAATTATTAAACAGGATTTGGAATGAGCAAACCTTTTGACACACAGATATAAAAAAAATGGTACAAAAAAGTCCCAGCTGACACGTCTTCAAACTGCTCCACAAAAACAGCTATTCAGTGCTGCAACTGAACAGTAAGACAGTTACAATTACAGATTTTGCAGAGAAACCTCTATACATATAAAGGTGATCACATACTTTTGATAAATTGAGAAGAACTTGGGTCGCTAAGGTGATGACCTCCATTGAAGGCACACTCCGGTTGCAGCTTCTTATCAGGGTGAAGATGGTCTGCGTTGCTCCACTGTTCACAAGACGCTCGCAGCATTCTGGTGAAAGTCTGGTTGCCGTGTCTTTAATTAAAATGACAGTGTTAGTCGGTGCCCTTACTTTCAATCACGTGAGGAAGTGCACTCTTACATGTAAAGACATGAATATATTAATGTATTACCCAAATGCTTTAAAGCAGCAAGAATGTAGGCATAATTTTGATATCCAAGCAGGTAACTCAAGGCAGTCGTGGTCTTATGACACAGTTTGTCTTCCTCTTTGGCCTCCCTGTTGACTTTCCTCAAGCGATGTCTGATGGAAACGACTTTGGCGGTATCATGAAGCTTCCTTGAGCGATGACCTCTCCATAGAGCCTTGAGAAACAGTTAGAAGGTAAGCATTGGGCTACATTAGTGCAGTTTTATACAGTCACATACTACAGATTCGAGATCAAATGAAGCTGCTAAAAAGGGGACACGTCACCACATACCTGCATCTTTATGATTCTTTGCTGTTGCCTTTCTATCCTACGTCTCAGAAGGAATCTCTTGACGGCACATTGGATAACAGTGGCTGCTTGGTTGCGATGACCTAACCAAGCCTTAACTGCTCTCTGCACTGTGATGATATTCTGTCTTTGCTCAAGATATCGCTTTCTCTGAAGTTTGGCCCTGAACCATCGCTGTAACACACAGAAGTGAGGATTTGCACAAAATGGTGAACATTGGTAAACACATGGAATTGTGTGAAATTATCTATTTCAAAGTTGAAGAGGACATTAGGGTAAATAACTGAGAGCAGGATATGAATATACATTTATTGTTTTGCAGGATTTTATTAGATTACAGAAAACTTGGCCCAAAAAAGCCAGACTCAGATGGCAAGCAGAAACCCCGTTATATCAGTACTACAGTTTTGTTTTTGTAGTCTCTGAAACAATGCATTATTTATTGAAAGCTTTTTATTATATATTTTTAAGACACCAATAAGAAAAGCACCAGATTTAAGGCTAGCATGTGTGATTCTTTCTCACCGACACCTTCATAGCATAAGCAAGAGAAAAGACATTTAGAAAGAAGAAGGGGGGAAAAAATAAATAAATAAAAAATGTGTATGAGTATAATTACAAAATATGTGTGAGCAAGGGATAGACTGCGTGTGTCTTATCAACAGTGGTACAAATCTGCATAAACACTGATAGCTGTTGAATCTACTTCACTCAAATAGTATAAACAAATTTAAGAAATTCATGTGTTTTTTTTACAATTGGTCCAAAAACCACTAATTAACATGAACAAAGGAGATTGCCTGTTGACATGGTGCATATTCTGAATTCTATTTGTATTAGTTATGATGGAAATTGACTGTTAAATGTCAGATCTGTTTTAGTCAGGTTTACTGTCATGCATTCTCCTAAAGTGAGCATGTCATTAGATTGATGTACTCCACTAATGAGCTACACCACTTAAGCTGCATATAAACCAATTAATCGATGACCAGTAAAAAAAAAACAAACAAACAAAAAAAAACAAACAATGTAACCTCTTCCTGTGTCTGGTAACCTATCAGCCTACTATTTTCTGATGCTACATTGAAAAAAAAAAAAAAGTTTACTACAGAAGGTCTACAGTACCTGGATATGAATGACTGAAGAGATCTGCCTCTTGGCTGCTTCCAGTGCCCAGTGTGCTCTGAGGGCTCTCTGGATCCTCACCGCACATAGATGATGGTAAGCAGCAGCAATGAAGCGCTGAAGCCTCATAGCATTTGCAGCCTCCTTTGCCTAAAGATAAACAGTACAATACAAACCATTTAAATAAAATAAAAAAATGCTACCTTAATATAGTTCCCTTTTTAAAGGGCAACTACAAGCAGACTAAAACCTTACAAGAAGTGCAATGAGTGTAATAAATATTTATAGTGAGTAATCACATACAACATGTGGCAATGCATCAGGTTGTTACTAACCCAAACACATCATGTTAATCAAGGGAGACAAAAAGCTCAGTCAGTGATACTACAAGATTTAATTAACATTCTGACATGACTCATATTTTTGATTAATCCCCTCTTAAGTAAAAGGTTCTCTCTACAATGCTGTTTATTAATGGCTGTACAGTCTTTAAACATTGTTTCCTTAAACCATTGTTTTAAGACATGCTTCACAATCATATTTTTTATTGCGGTCTGGCATCAGACATAATTTCCAATATATTTAATTCTGAGAAATTTGCTCTCATACTTGCTTCACATTGAGAGATGCTTTTAAGTTGCAAATGCTTAGTATTTACCCGTCGTCTTGCGAGCCAGCCACGACAGAAAGCCTGTATTGTGACAGCAGCAGAACATCTTCTGCACTGATTCTCCTTCTCAGCTTTGACAAGCTGTAACGCTCGGAAACGGCGCTGAAGCAGCAGGACCAAAGCTTTCTTCTGCTTGAATGTCTGTCTTTGTCTATAGCCTCTGAAAGCAGACTGTATCACCACAGCTGCACTTCGTTCCTACACACAGAGAAATACAAGAACTTAGCTGAGTGATGTCCTAAAAAATACATTGGAGAAAAAAAAAAAAACCAAACGAACAAAAAAAAAAAAAAAAACAATCCACAACAACAAACCCAGAGGAAGAGGAAAAACAATTTATAAAAAAAAATTAAATCTTCACACACCACATTAACCATGCTTTGTACATATTCAGTGTTATATTTTTAATTCAAAATACTGAAGACCAGCACTACTAGAGTACCAAACAGCTTTTTCCCCCAGAGCTCTGATTAAGCATAATGGTCACTCTGCACTTTAAATTCAAACTCATACTTAAACTGAATCTCTGTGTATTACAGTAACTGCTTTGAACCAATGCTTATTTTCACAGCTGCACAGGTTCTGTAAGTAATAGCTCTTATAATACGTCTACATACTTAGAATATCTGTACACATATAACACATACTTTTATATATCTGTTCAGCAAAACAATCGCACTCATTAGCACCTTTCCTGGCTCTGTATTACTCTTATTATTCTTTATATTGTATCTTCTTGTGCCTTTTCTCTTAGTATAATAGCGTTCTTGTTACATGTCATACTTGTGTGCCACACCAAGACAAATTCCTTGTATGTGTGACATATTTCATGAAATAAACGATTCTAATACTGTGGGGTATCAAATCATGAATCCAGTATTAAGAATCACGACACTGAAATATGTTATATTATTAAAAAAATAACTGCCAATGACAGACATTCACTAGTATACTGAGCCAATCTGGTAACTCTGCTGCCAACAGAGACACAGCTGCATATGAACTAGGCATACAGAAACATTTACCCCACCAGCTTTTCAGTGATAAACATTGCTCCCAAGCAATCAAGATCAATAAGTATAGCTTATGTAGGTAATTTAGTACTTAAAACATTTAAATAGGTAAGAATTTTACAATCACAACGCAAAGCTGTTTGAAAAACAACTGTAGTCTTTTGGAGCTCTTTGCATTTTACAATTGCTTGCCATGTATCTATAAAAATGGAAAAAAAATCTCTTAATGAATAACATGTCTGCTTCCAAAGGGAGGACAGAAATATTAAGGAAAGGACAAGTACCTTCTGAATTGATTTTCTGACCCTAGAGCCTCTCCACAAGGCCTGCATATTAACAGCTGACTTTTTCAATCTGAGAAAGTCTGTTCGCTGCTTTCTTGCAATCAGTGTCTCCCTCCATCTTCTTTGAATGATTCTGACACTGTGCTGGATTGCTCGAAATCTGAGAAGCAAGGTAAATAAATAAATGCATTCAGAAAACAGTGAAGTACGCAATACGAAAAATAAATAACTAACAGAAAAACCCATAACACCTAAACGTACCTTGCTCGCTGAACTCTTGTTCGAAGACACCGATGAACGAAAGCTACGGCAGTTTGTTTTGAGATGTAGTCACGTCTAGCTTGGCACCCTCGGAACCAAGCCTGAATCTTAAGTGCGGCTTGAGTGTGTGCTTCAAGTTTTCTTGCTTGGTAGGCACGGAACCCTGCCTATAATTTATTAAAAAAAAGGTCAAAAAGGAATGAAGAGGACAGAACAAAATAGCACTCACTGTAAAAACCATACATGTAACGCTGTAATAAAAAGTGCCCCTCCGCTGTTGTTTTATTATTACTTTTTCTCATTAACAGATAGAAGCGCCATTATAATTGGTCAGCCTTACCTGTATAAGAATCACGGACCTCCTCACTTTGAGAAACCGAGTCCGCTCCCTCTGGCAAAGCTGGTAAGCTCTGTAATGTTTCTGAATAACATGTGCAGCTTTCCTGAGTTGCTGAAACTTGCGTCGTTCAATCATTCCCCTGTAACACGCCTGAGGGAAGAAACAAAAGGAGAGATATCTATTAAGATGGGTGCAAATTTTCAATAAAACGTCCAATTAGTTCCCCCAAACACATAATTTATGTAGTAAACAATTCAAAAAAGACCAACCTGAATTGTGACTGTGCTTGCTTTCATTTTCTGGAATCTTCTGTATTCAATAAAGCCACGAACATGAGCTTGGATGGTCCGAACACTGTCCAGCATCCTCAGGTAACGCTGCCTCTGTTCCAGTTTCGCTCTGTAGGCCCTGTAGAACGTCTGTACAGCAACAGCAGCAGTCTGGTATGTCAGATAAGTTCTCCTAGCTACACACATTCTGTAACGTGCTTGAAGCTTCACAGCACATGAACGCAGCTTCAAGTAGCGACTGCGGTGCACATGCATGCGCAAAATGGACTGAATCTTGACAGCAGCCCGTCTTCTTTCGGCTAGTCGCCTGGCGAGCGCTCTTCGTAAAGCGCGCTGCAAAGTTAGTGTGGCTTTCTGAACTGCTTTGAAGTTGTTTTGCTGTTTTTGGACTAGTTTGCGAGATCTGTACCACTGCTGGATTACTACTGCAGACCTTTTCATCCGGGCATACTGTACCCTACACGAATGTCCCCTATAAGCAGACTGAATCAACCCAACTGCAGCCTTTGTCTTCATGTAGCGTTGTCTTTGGATGGACATCCTTAGGTACGACTGGATTGTCCTTGCGGCTTGGATCCGTTTCGCCAGGTCCCTCGCCTTCTTGCCTCTAAATGACTTCTGCAAGCATACAGCTGCATCCTTCAATTGCTTGTACCTCTGCCTTTGCTGACGTCCAAGCTTCCATGCTTGGAACCTCTTCTGGAGAACGTTTGCTGCCCAGCACTGCCTCTTGAACTGGGATCGTTGCTTGTGCATTCTAAAAGCAGCTTGAATTATGGTGGCAGCTTCATGCTTTTTTGTAAGACTCTTTCGAACAGAGTACGCTCTAAATGTGGCCTGGATCAGTACGGCAGACTTTTTCAGCAACAGATATTTCTCACGGTCAATTTTAGCCTCAACGTAGGACCTGTAACGTCTCTGTATGATAATGGTGGACACCCTCATGGCCTGGTACTTTGTCACCTCCCTATGTCTTCTGAAAGAAGCCTGTATCAGCTTAGCTGCTTGATGTTGCCGAATAACTTCCCTCCTGACCTTCTGACCTCTGAAGTAGGATTGGAGGAAAAGGGCAGCACAGCGCAACTTTAGGAAGTCCTGTCTCTGCTTTCTCGCAGCAAGCGTGGAGCGATATCTTTGCTGAATGGCAATAGCGGCATATTTCATGCATAAATACCGAGTCTGAGCACAGTAAGCCCTGTAAGCGCTTTGTATCACAATGGCAGCCTGTTGCTTTCGTTTCAAAGCCTGCCTGGCCTTCATACCACGGAATGCAGCCTGCAGAACAGCAGCAGCCCTCTTCTTCTCCTTCAAGTTCTGCATATCTTGCTTCATCATTCGATTCGCTTGGAATCGTTGCTGAACAGTCCTGGTTGCCCACAGAAGCCTCTGGTAGTATCTTTTTCTTATGAGCTTCCTGACATGGGACTGAATGGTTATTGCAGCCTCACGCTCCATTCGCATTCGCCTGCGAACTTTCATTCCTCTGCAAGCTGCCTGAATTGCGATCACGGCATTACGTTTTGCCAGGTATGCTTCTCGCGCCCGCCTTGCGGCCAAAACGGCCCGCCACTTTTGTTGACAAAGCTCAACTGAGGTTTTGATGGACAAGAACCTTTTCCTGTCTTTGTAAGCCAGGTACTTCCTCTGAATAACCCTAGCTGCGGAATGCAGTGCGGCGATTTCACGCCTTGTCCGGTTCCCTCTAAAAACAGCCTGGATGGCGATGGCACTGTGACGCAGCTTCAAAAAGCTTTCCCTTGCCTCTTTTCTTTGGAGATGACACCTGTACTGCCTCTGGACGAGGACCGCAGCAAGTCTCAAAGCTTGGAAGGCCTTTCTTACTCTGTACATTCGGCACCATGCCTGTATTATCGTGGCTGCTTCGTGTCTCTTTTGTACCTCTTTTCTGACGCTCATCCCTCTAAAGGCAGCCTGCAAAGAGATGGCAGCTTTCTGCATGCAGCGGTACCTCTCAAGCTGCCGTTTTGCCAGAAGCGTAGCCCTGTACTTTCTCTGTATGATGACGGTTGCTTGTTTGAGGTTCTGATATTCGTTGCGCTGCTTATAAGCTTTGTATCTTCGTTGGATAACTCTTGCAGCCGTTTGCATCTCTGCAATCTGTTTCCTTGCCCTCATGCCACGATATGCTGACTGAATACATGAAGCAGCTTTTTTCATCTCTGCATACTGTTTTTCAGCAGCGTTCTTCATCTTGTTGGCTCGAAACCGCTGCTGTAGAACACTTACTGCCCATTTTTGTCTCCTGTATTTCACAAGCTGGGAGTGTCTGCGGAAACAAGCCTGAATCGTTGTTGCCGCGAGGTGCATTTTTTGAAGATCCTTGCGAACTTTCATTGCTCTAAATCCAGACTGTATAGTTACAACGGCAGCTTTCGTCCTTAAATAAGATGCACGAGTGCGCTTTCCACAAACGTGTGCCCTGTAATGTTGCTGTATGATTATGGCGGCGCACCTGGCAGCCAGATAGCATACTCGTGCCTTATGCATCCTGAAATTTGCTTGAATAACAGCAGCAGCTTGCTGCTTTTTCTTCAGTTCTCTTCTCACTCTACAGCCTCGATATATGGCCTGTAGCCGTATTGTCGCTTGCCTGAGCTGAACATAATAGGCTCTTTCAGAGCACCTTAAAATATGTGCCCGGTAGCGCTGCTGAATGACAACGGCAGCACTTCTTAGAGCTAGAAATCTTCTACGCCAAATAAAGGCTCGCACAGATGTCTGAATCAAAGTGGCTGCTTTGTGTTTCTTGACCATCTCCTGCCTAGCTCTCATGCCGCGATAGGCACTCTGAAGCACAGTTGCAGCCTTCTTCATTGCACGAAACTCAGACTGTATTCTCCTTCCCTCTCTGAAGGCCTTAAATCGCCTCTGAATGACGAGAGCAGCGTGCCTCAAAGCCAGCAACCTTCTCTGCATCACATATCTGCGATAGTGTGACTGGATCACAGTGGCACACTGATGAAGTTGTTGGATCCTCTTCCTCTCTGCTCTCCCTCTCCACAATGCTTGAACTTTCACAGCAGCATGTTTAAGAGCCTCGTACTGCTTTCTTAACTTATCTCCAGCTACTTTTGCCCTGTACCTCTGCTGGACAATCACCACTGATCGTTTTAAAGAAAAGAAGCATCTTTGAGCCACAAATCTTCTGTAAGCTGTTTGGATTAGAAGAGCGGCTTGGTGGCGCCGTTTCACTTCTGTACGGGCCTTCCATCCTCGAAACGCTGCTTGAAGGGTCACTGTCGCAGATTTCACTTCTAGATACCACCTTCGCTCTGCATTCCTCAGCAAGCAGGCCTGATACCATCTCTGTATGATGACTGCAGATTGCCTCATCTCACGAATCTGTCTTCGGACGAGAGAGGCTCTAAAAGCACTCTGAATGACTGTGGCAGATTCATGCTGTTTCTTCAATGTCTGAAACCTGTGCCTCTGGCAGTTACCCCTGAACCATGCCTGAATGTAGATGGCTGTGGATTTCATGGCTAAGTACTGTGTTTTACATCTCTGCATCCTGTACCATGCCTGAATTCTCAAGGCAGCAGCATTTCTCTGCATCATTTTTCTTGCACGCCATTTTCGAAAGGCTGCTTGAATGACGACACAGGCATGATTTTTCTTCAGCAGTGTTCGATTTCTCCATCCTCTGTATGTTTTCTGTACAAGAGAAAAAAAAAAAAAGTATTTAACATGCAATAACATAAATCGAAACAATAAAAAAATTTTAGTAGCTTTAGATTTTGAGGATAGTTTTATTGTCCACAGCTCAAACAATCTTTGTAAATTCTAAATCTTCTCAATATGTCTAATATATCATCTTATACCTACCACAACAATAATGAGATAACTTATACAATATACTGTATACACAAAAAGTTATAAATGTGTGAAAGTTCATGTTTTATTTCACAGGCATACAAGTTTTGATGGATAAAAATGACTAATTAACATTAATAACCCTAGAGTCAAAATTAATAATCTGAAAATATATATTTATTAATTAGATGCAAGATGATTTCAAAATATAGATATTTTTATAGATATATAGATATATATTCCTAGCAGTGGAGCTTAGTATAAAACGAACCATTCACATAACAATAGAATATGAATTTCTATATATTAGAAAAGAAGCAGATCATGATACTGCAGAAGAGACATGCTTTAGGCTTATTTTTCACAGCAAAGTACACGTCATACCTGAATTAAGACTGCGGCTCTGCTTTGGATAGCAAAGCGCTTTGCTGCTTTCATCCTTTGCAGCTCTCTTCGGGCAGAATAACCTCTCCAGAAAGCCTGAATGATAGTAGCAGCCCTATTCTGTCTGTTTAGCCTCCTCTTCTGCAGGAAGCTCCGCACAAGAGCCTGAATTTTACTGGCAGCCAGGTTCCTTTGCTGTTTATAAAAAAAAGGTGATTACATACAAAGAAGATTTCTCAGACATAGAACAGCAGAGTGTGAAATATCTTTATAATGCACATTACCTGATTGAGCTGCATGTCTTTCATCAGCTTATACCTCCTCCATGCACTCTGGATAACTCGTGCAGCTCTAGTCTCATTCCGGAGATCCAAAAGTCGGGCGCAAAGGAAGGACAGGTAGCAGGTGACCACCTGAAGAGCACAACACACATAGTATTTTGACACAACAACCCAACAACTGGTAGTTGATAATCTCTGAAATAGAGAAGGTTTAAGAAAAAACACCTTTTCATTTGGGATTGTGTTGGACATATCTTCTGCAGAGATCATGGCAGGAACTCCTCCAAGGTAAGATACAGCAGTGTTTACCAGCTGGAAATTTCTCCTCTCATTCTCAAGAAGCACCCTGAAATCTACTGGTGGTGAACTTGAGCCTGAAAAACAGAATCACAATTCTTAAACAGTTCTCATTCTTAAGTCTAATCAATTCATAATCACAACTTAAAACAGGTTATATCACGTTAGACACCACGTCATCGATTACCAAGGTCATAAATAGCAGAAAAGAACGGTTACCTTTTTGTTCCAATGAGTCAAAGGAGCAGTCGGAGTCACTGGAAGAGTTGTTTAGTTCCACTCTGCCATGATTGCTACACTCAATGGTCTGGGTTGTTTTCTGGTGGATCTTCTCAGCTAGTAGCTGGTTTGGATGGTAGTGATGAATAAGATGGCAAAGAATTCTACCATCAGAGAATGACACTGTAAAGTTTTCAGCCTGGAGAGAAAGACAAAAGACAAAATGTTATTATACAGCCCAGGGAAACAACTATTTCATACAAACTACTCTGCGAAAAATGTAATCACAGGACTAGACATTAGAGCAACCAACAAAAAACAAGAATTTCAGCACCTAACCTTAAATTGTAGAGTTGTTTCCAGAGGCATGTTCATAGTGGTTATAAAATGCACATCAACAACTAACCTTATCAGTCAGAGCATTCTTGAAATATACTAAACTGATCCAGCTGAAGCTCCAAAACAAGTCAGTCCAAGTAATGCTAACATGTACAAGTTTAAGTCAAAATGCATCTGAATACTGAACAACAGGGCATGTTTTGATGTTTCTAATTTGGCTGCCAAAGTATGCCTTTTTTGGATTAACTGAATTTTATATGAAAAGTTAAGAAGTACAACTTGTTGGCTACTTTCCAAGTGGTCACTGAGCACTAGCACAGATTTTCCCCAAACCCTGGCGCCGCATTTTAGTTATTTCCATGCTCCGAACACACTTGAACAAACTAATCAGTGTATTGAAACTTCATACAAAGTTGGCACGGGGGTTAGCAATCATTTTTATGATTCTCTTGTATCTATTATGTATAGTTTATATTGGCCTTCTCTGTGGAGAGACTATTTCAAATGATTTCTTCTGTTGAAAGTTGAACGGGACTAAATTTGGCCTTTTACCTCACATAAAAAAAAAAAAATACACAAAATACACAACCGTAGACGTAGCTAGATAGTTACATCACCTATGATTATAAAAGTATACACGTTCCAACAGTCATGAGTGTGCCTGGGCTCAAGGAGTCATTCCAAACCGAAGATAAGAATCTTTATTTAACTGGAATCTTAAAGAGGACAAATTTTCCTGGTTGTCGGGTTTGGCCAACTTGTTGGCTACTTAACTATAAAGTATTTAACTATGATTAGACTGCATTAATACATAAATGTGTTGAACATAACATTGGTAAATGCTTGCTCTGTGGCTTATCTTTAATATATTATAATACATTTTTAAATATTTAAAACCAGTAGACAGGGGCTTTAAAGCAGGGAAAGCACAGAAGGGAGGAGAAGGCTAATAACAGTGACAGACTGAAACTGGAAAAAAAGTAACACCATTTAAATTTAACAGGTCAAATTTTTTCTCTTAAATTAGAGGAGCTAGAACAAAGGACTGAATTATTTTCTTTCCTCCTCCCCTCTTTCCTCTTTAATAAACTATGACACTCAACAGAGAGTTATTATTGATTCCCTGAGGCAAGTAAAACATTAATTTGGGGCAGCAGTGTTATAATGCACTTGGAAGCTGATGTTCAGCCACAGGGTGCTTTTGACAGTGAACTTCATTATGCTTTCATTCTCTTTTATATACAATCACCCCCTCACAGCACAAAATGTGTAATCTAACCATTTGTATTGTGAGATAGCATTTTTTGCTGCAGGGTTCAACATCTTACTTTTCCTGACTTGCCCAGTCATTTTTTTTGTGACCAAAGGATCTTAGCCTATAGACAAATATAAAAGTGGATTTTCTTGTCTACAGAACAAGTCAGCAAGGAATCTTAACGTCAAGCCATGCTTTAAGATCAAGCACTGCTATGTTCAACAGTCTTAGCATCTGCAGCAATGTATTAATGAGGCACACAACCAGTATGTCAACATACAACAAGCATGAAAATCCATGCATTTGAAAATATCATAACCTACCTTTAAATTGTAGAACTCACAAACAGCATTGACCCAGTCAAGCAGCAGAGTTAGTTTCTCACTGGACTGTTCAGATCTCGGACTTCCGTTTGAGCTCCTCACAGCACGTTTATCAGCCTTTAACAGAGCCAACTTCTGCTTTGTCCTCCATGTTTTCCTGAGAAAGCTGATTTCATCTTTGAGTTGCTCCTCATCAAGTAGAACCTCAACCTAATTGTGTGCATAAAAACAATCACTATAAGTAGTTGCCCATTACAGCTGGACACGATGACAAAGTAATCAATAAGTAATCACTGTCAATAACCAAAACTAGGCATCGGGGCGCATCATATCAGAGTAAAGCGAGTGGAAAAGGGATGCACTGAGGCTCTTAGGGATTTTTATAAACCAGTTATAAATTACAGAGGTTGTAAAGTTGTTAAAGGCTTGCACAGTAGTAGGTTATAAACAATTCTACTGGAGAACCTAGAACCAAACCATTCTAAACTCAATGTAGTTTATAACAGCTCTGTACATTTAAATGTACACAAAAACACAAAATGTTAAAACTGTATCAAAAGCAGTATCAATCTTGAAATCTCTGCATTGTTATGAACCCAGTGTACAGGTATTTAAGCCAGTCATGGTGCAAATATTACAATACCAACATTAACAAGGCGCTCATTTAACATATTGCATTTAATGCAGTCTTTAATGTCATTACACCCCCACACAGTACTAGATTAATACCAAAATATTACTGCTATAAACATGATCAGCCTAGCCAATTTAATACACAGTATAGAAATGTCTACAGTACAGTAACAAAAAGAACTAGGGCTGGAAAAAAATTACCAATGTTTAGAAAAAGTACTGTTATGACATTTTATAACAACAATACATGTTGTCAGTACCTGCAGAGCAATGACCAACTGCATTTTTCATCATAAAGAGAGCATAATACACCCTGCTTAACAGGATTTTGAGCAATATGTCTATTTAAAAAAATGATCAGATAAACAAATAAATAGAGAGACACTGTTTACAGTGAACATTTCTAAAAGTATGATGATATTCTCATCTTGTCTACCTCTAAACTGACCCTGAAGAGGAAGTCTGCTGAGAGTTGAAGGAGTCTCCTAGAGCCAACACCACAAGTAAAAAAATAAAAAAGAAAAAAATACCTGAAAAGTAAAGATGATTTTCCACAGGAGGTTAAGGGTCTTCTCTCTGTGTCCATCTACTATGTCTCTGGAGTCAATGACCGTCCCTAGAAAAGACATTAATAAATAAGTCATTTAGCTGCTAAGATTCATCATTTACATATTTTGCCAGAAAAGCATGTTAAACATGTAAATGTGCATATGTGTAAGAGGATTACTGGTTAAATTGTCTAAACCATTTAAGTACCATGGTCATCTTTTAGGTTGACCCCTTTTTCTTTGAGCACTAGCAACGCAATGTCAACATTGTGCACTTTCTGAAGACGGCTAATAGCAGGCATCCGCAGTTTACTTGACAGCGACCAGTCTTGAGTGAAGAGCTCCATGATGCGCCTAAAAAGAATTTCAACAATAATCACCATTTACGGAGAAGACACATTGAACGTGTAGCTTTCAAACTATAAAACCAAATGGCAGGTTATCAAAGAAGTGAGTTGGACAAACAATACTAGTAATACATAAAAAACAATAGACATCAACTCAAACATACACTAAGCGGATGCCACATCTCAGATCAACAGCAAGATTAAGCACAGCAAAGTTGAACTCAGCCAGCGGAGTCTGGACATGTGACACAGGGAGGCCTAAAAGGTTGAGATGGCGAGAGAGAATGCCCTCTCCGCTGAGGAAGTCCCGTGCAAATGCCAGCAGCAAATCCTTGGTTGACTAAGAACAAAAATAAAAACAATTATTAAACTCAAGGATTAAAACTCACAAATACTTACATTTCCAGACAAAACATCAAATTTGTTAATTTTTGCATCTCCTATCATTACTGCTGTGTAGACATTAGTCAGCAAGTTTCTCTACAATGACCCATGTCAAGACTATAGTACTGTAAATCACTTGAATCGCAATTATTGAAAATATTAAAAGTAAAAGTTCTTCATTAATTAATGTAAAAGATCTGTGCACATGCTCATTAGATACAAGGTGCTGCAGTAACAAAGACTTAAAGAACCTTGAATTCAGCATCCATGCAGAACAAACACGGGTCATGCTCAATTAGTCTGGACTCCTTGGCCTTGTCCAAAAAGCACACAAGTAGAAGCAGTTTCTTTAGAGTGAAGCGGGACAGAGCCTCCTCGTGTCCTGTAACAAAAATAAACAATGGAAAGTGTATCAAGCACCATTCAAACATAGCAGATTAAAAAAAAAGTCCAGTTATAATGACAATTACCATCTCTGTACAAGTGGGGAACTTTGGCGTGTCTGAACTCTGCAGCAATATCTGGATTCCAAAGTAGTCGACCAAGTATGAACATAGCCAGACCCATGACATCACTGTTGCTCTCCAGGGGAATCAATTCTCCGAAGATTGTCTGAAACAACAACGTGCATGAAAAGCTGAGTAAGTAAAGTAGCACTTAAAGAACCTATTTTAAAGTTTCTAACAGCATCTCCAAGAGTACCTCCAGGCCAATTCGCAGCCAAAGTGGATTGTAAGACAGAAGCCAGTTTAATACTTTTTGTCTTTCACCTATAAAAAAGAAAATAAAAGCAACACAACAAATAAAACTTCAGTACTCACTATAATGTAGAAGATCAAATATGCTGCAGTAATGAACAACATTGCCATCAGAATACATACACAATGCCAACTACAAAAAAATGTGATTCTGATTTTCAAACTTCAGTAAACCTGATTCTTCTGTTTATATACCTATATCCTTCCAGAGGTGACGATCCTTGCGTACAAGAAGTCTTTTGGCCTCAACTTCCAGCTCTAGACGCTGGATGGCCTTCACCATGCTTTCAGATGTGAACAGCTGACAGGCTGCACGGCGAAGACGGTTCAGGCGTCGGCGGGCTGTGTAGGTTCTGAAGGACATCTCCTCCTTAGTTGGTGCTTTGGGTATGTTAAACTTCTCATCTCCCATAGTTAGAGACAAGGCATTCACTGCAAACAAAACAGCTTATGAACATCTGAGAGCCAGAATACAGAAACAAGGTTAAACAAACAACCCCACAATTTTTCCACTTATTCATGATGTGCATGACCAGTCAAGACATGTTTAGTGTCCAATTTTTACTTCTTTACATCAGAAAACTTAAGTTAATTTAGAAGTTGAAGGATATTTATTAATTAATTGTCCTCTTGAGTTTTATCCATCACAGTAATGTAAGGCAGTTGTGGCCTGAAGGTTAGAGATCTGGTCTTGTGACAGGAAGGTCGCCGGTTTGATCCCTGGGACGAGCAGGACACGATTGAAGTGCCCTTAAGCAAGGCACCTAACCCCCAACTGCTCCCTGAGTGCCATGGAGGGGACTGCCCACCGCTCGGGGCATGCGTGCTTACTGCCCCCTAGTGTGTATGTTCACTAGTGTGTGTGTTTCACTGCACGGATGGGTTAAATGCAGGGGTGTGCAAAGGTAAGTGACAAGATAATTCTAAACTCATTGAGTTTATACAGACGCCCTGTGCATTTGTAATGAGTGCTGGTGTTTGCATTTGCATAGTAGCGCTCTGTATGTCTCTAGTACTAGAGACAAAGTAGTGGTGTAAACTACACCACTACAAGTCTGCACAACCTTGAGGGGAACCCTGGCTCTTAAGGCATAGAGGCCTAAATATGAATTGCATTTCCAATATCATTAAAATACGTTAAATACGTTTGAATACATTCAAATATTTTTTTACCAGTAGGCCGCTATTTTTACTGAGGCATCAAATGTTTGCTCTCTTGTCCACTGAGCTTTTTAGACTGTTATTTTCTGTTGGACTCACTCCACTGTAACCATATGCAATGCATTGCAACAAAAAAACTACAAAACTACATATTGATATAAAAAAAAAACATATTTAAATAGTACCAGACATGTACACCGTTTTAAGGCATAAAATGTCTCAATAGTCAGGGTTCTCTTTAATTAAGACCTGCATACGGAGAAGTCTTGTTAAAAGCTGTGCAAATTATATTTTCACCATATCATTCTTTACAGAGTGTAACAATTAATGAATAGCCAACTGCTAAACAAACAACGCACCTTTGGTGACTTCAGTGGCAACTTTGAAGTCGTCTGGGGTGAGGACATAATTCATCCACCATGTGAACCCCCTCTCCTGCTTCTCAAGCCATCGCTCATCATAAAACATGTTCTTTGCAGCAAATGGCAGAGGATGCCTCGGAATGGCTGTAAACATTAAACAAGGGATCAAGATTTAGAATAGAGATTCAAAGCATAACACTAGCATTTTAGCCCAAGTTAGAGGATCTCACTACAGTTCTGAGGGACAGTCAGCCCACCTTCTGTTATATTCTGTTTGCAAACACGCTTGTTCCAAATCATTAAGAACTGAGAAGTATTAGGCACTGGGAACGAGAATACAACTAAACTGTGGACTGACTGAGGATATCTAAGCACTTTATAGTCAAGGTAATCAGCAAAGATTTAGAAGTTAAAAGAAAATTCAGCAAAGATTTGATAGGATGCTGACACACTGAGGAAATCCCAACAAGCCAAAAAAAACATCTGTAAGAAAAAAGTCAATCATCTGGAACAAAATCAAATGAATATAAAATAAAACCAAATACACATATACCTGTCTGTGTTGGCTTAATAAAGTTAAGTCGGGACTGTGCCACGGCTATAACCTTTGCTGTTTTTACTTTGGAAGTGCTGAACGACTTCAAAGACTGTCCTCCTGTACAAGACAAGCAACACACATTTATACAGCAGCAGTACTGCATCACAGCTGTAGAATGATAAACGAAAAAGAATAAGGTCTAACATTACCCTGCTGACTTGATTTTGGGCAGGACCTTTTGGGGGGTAGTTTTGTGGACTTCCTTGAGCTTGGTGGTGCTACAAATAGACATTCACACACATTACACCAACATAAAATCTCCATATCTACCAGAAATAGTTTTTGTTTGCTTGACACTATTATATTGTTTCATAAAAAGAGATAGGCCTCAAATGAGCTGTAATCAAATCATATTCTCGCAATCTTAAACATATACAAACTATGTTAGAAATATAACGAGGCAAATCTATTTCTAAAAGGCATATTCCATGTCATATTTCAATCAAGGAGATGTCATTCTGAGTGGTTTGTGAAACAAAGAACTGCAGGGAAACTTATTGGCTTTAAATACTTTACACTGGTGGTTACAGAAACCAGAGATCTTACTGATTGTTGACTGCAATGCAAATTTAATTGCATTGTTTATATTTACATACACATGCTTTTCCATGTATTCCAACTTGTCGAGAGCTTCAGCCACTGTTGTGTTTTACTCATCCTGTCATTGGATACCTGTCCTTAAGTGATCTAACCAGGAGCAGTACATTCAACATCGATGACAGGAAATTACAAAACCCTGCCAGGGCAACACTACTTGACAGAATAATTGTAGCCACCACTAGAGCGACTCCCTATCTCCCTGGGATACTTTGAAGATAGCTCTGCAACCCAATACATAGACTAGTCTTTGACATAGTGACAATGTTTTTTCCCCTTCACATTGTGTTGATCATTATATATGATGTTGGAATATTCTTATATGATGTTGAAGCTAAATTTTTATATATTACTCCTTTAGCACTTGTTTGCTTCTGTGGTGGACGTTTTTATTATTGCAGATGTTTTTAAAAACCATTGCATGGTTATTGTGTGAGGTATTATAAGTTTTAAAACAGTGAAAATATTTTGTGATCTAAATTGTAGCGTTCTCACAACTGCATACTGAGTGCATGGCGAAAACGTGATTACAGTTTGCATAGACTCGCTGATTTAATAAGAGTGAACTGATAAGAGTTTGTGGCTTTTCTACTGGTGAGAAAATCTGCAGATCAAAATTGCATTCTTTACTCCTAAGGCATTTGGTTTATTCAGTATTTGTAATATATTTCATGTGCAGTTCCTAAAACTACCACTGTTAACAATTTCAGAATGCAGCATTTCACATCTTCACTTTACATCACTCAAAATGTCTATTTTAGGATCTTAATTTATTTTTAAAGACAGCTTAAAAGTTGGTGGAATTGCACTTCATGCTATATAAACTTTAGATCTTCACAGAGACTTGTTTTACTTACCAGTTGTTCTGCATTGTTTTGGTCCAGATCTTGCACTGAGCCTCTTCTCAGGACATGGTTTCTTGGGTTCTTGAGCCACAGAACAGCTTTGTGGAACTTTAAGAGATTTCGCTACATCATCTGAACAGTCTCTCGAAAACTCCTCACTTTTTCTTTTTTTATTCTGCTTTGACGCACGACTGTGCACAGGAAATGAGTCCAGAGAGAGACAGGACGGCGACATCTCAGACATGGGGCTGTCAACTTGTACTGGAGCATTAATGTTAACATCAGTAATACAGTCAGGTTGAAGTGGCACAGAGAGCATGGAGGTGTTCTGATCCTGGGAGACTGGCTGTTTTGGCATAAGACTTTGTGGAGACACCTGCGGTGAGGTCACTATAAATTTGAATCCAACATCAACATCACAGTTTATAACAGGCAGCACG
This sequence comes from Megaleporinus macrocephalus, assembly GCA_021613375.1. NCBI lineage: Eukaryota > Metazoa > Chordata > Actinopteri > Characiformes > Anostomidae > Megaleporinus > Megaleporinus macrocephalus. Next base: position 26,433,744 of record CM038721.1, read on the forward strand.
GAAACTCCTTGAGATAAGACTGTGCGTGACTCAGTGTTGCTTGGATCTGAAAGTGAAGAGGATTTCTCCAGTAGTCTGCGTCTTGAGGTTCTTATCCTGCGTGTGCCAGGACTGTGCTCAACAGAGGCCTCTGCTTTGGATTTGGTAACGGTAGCAGAACTAAAAAGGATCTTCTTGGATTTGGGACCTTTCTGATCCTGTGCAGTGCCGTGCATCGCGCCATCATGACTTGACTTGTCATTCTGCACTTTGTTTGATTTGACAAAGAAGGTCAGCCTTGGCTGGGCAGCATCGATAACTGGGGGAACATTCTCAACAGCTGCTTCAGGTTCACAGTCTGCGATTAAGTGTTCAGACTCTAGAGAATCTGAGAGGTTAAAGCTTGAGCAAGCATTTGGAGGGCTAACAGCATGAGTTAGATCAGATTCAATGACGGCTAAAGCTTGCCTCACAGATAACACTGGTGTTCCTGGGACTTGGTTCTCATCCTTAACTATTTTACCAATGACGGGAAGTGGACTCTGAAAGCAGGATGACAGGGGATTGGAAAACCTCTCTGGAGTACTAATAGGCGAGAGCGTCTTATTCATCAACCTGACCTCTTTAGGTAGAGGCAAACGGGAAACATCTGCTTTCTCCGACACATCCAGAAGTTTATCAGCTGGAACCAACAGAACAAGTGGAGAGCTCTTCTGAAGGGGTATGTTTTCTAAGTTAGCCTTGACAGATCTGGGCAAATCTTGAGGGATCTGAGGGCAAACAGAGAGGTTAATGTTATCCTTGCTGCCACTGGATCTGCAAGAGGACCTTTCCTGGTTTAATGGTAACAGTGGGTTTGATCCTCTGTTTCTTTTGTACTGTGGCTGTCGTGACACCTGAAATGTCTTGTTGGCTGCTTTTATTGGCATCGAGACCACCTTTACGCCTTTTGAGACTGTAGAAACGTCTCTCTTGGATTTGATTGAATCCCATAGACTTCTCTATAACAAACAAGAGAATATCAGTCATTATTTAAGTCGCACCGGGACTCAATTCAGTTGTAGACAACGGTAGGGTAATTAAAGAGATGTGTCTCCAGAGCGAAAGGTTTACATCATACTTCCACATGTAATTCAGCTCGATTTTAAAAATATTGGTAACATAAGGCAGGGAAACACTGTAGAGTGTCTCTGCCCAATGGCCATGTGACAGAAAATATAATTGTAATGACATAAATGCTTACCTTTTTCTTTTTTATAGCCTCTGCTTTTCCAAGCAAAATAGCTTGATGTTTCACAATGCCATTGGCGATAAAGCTGAGGAGCTCCCTAACACCACCTTCTTCCACAGGGGTCCATGTTATAGTTACAATGATGCTTTCTTCAGGCTATTAATAGAGCATTAACACACAAAAATATACATTTAGAACAGAGAATTCTAACATTTACAACCAAGATTAGCCTTAAGTACACACTAAACATAACAGCACATGCAGAGAGCACATCACAGCAACTCATAATGTGACTGAGTAATCTGTATGCACACCAGACAATGTGTCAACATGCTCCTGAGGAAACAATTGATGGTGGAGCTCCTCTCAACCCTGGATCAGGGCATCAGTGATCTCCAGGACAGTCTGTGGCGCTACTTGGCATAACTGTAGCACTGTGACATAACATCCCAGAGGTTCTCAATACGTTTCAGGTCTGGGGAACATGATGACCATACAACAGCATCAATACCTTCATTATTCAGGAACTGCCTATACACTCTGACCACATGAGGCCAGGCACTGTCCTGCACCAGGAGGAACCCAGGGCTCACTGCACCAGCATAAGTGCTGTCAAAGGCTCAAATATTTTATCCCGGTAGCTAACAGCAGTCAGGGTACTGTTGGCTATCATTGTGAAACCCCTCAACGTACATGCCCCTCCAGGCAATCACTGACCAAACCAAGGTTTCTAAATGTCTGAATAAATGATTTCTGAAGACGCAAACAGATTTATTAGTCTGGTTTGATGTGAAGTGGTTAGTAATAGAGAAACATCTATAGAGAAATCTGTTTTTTTTATGTTGGTGTTGACAGTAACAAGGTGTCACCATGTCTACAGATGAAACATCCAAAACTACCAGTGAAGCTGCCTTTTGAGTTTAATATGTTGATAGTGATAAATCTGAAAAACCAAGTTTCTTTGGGGACTATTTTCTATAGACATCCTATATCTAACGACTTCATGGATTAAAAAAACTTTATGTGAAAGAAGTTTCTTTGAAATGGAGAATTTCACAACAAACCACTCGCATCTTTAAGGAGTTCCCCTTTAAGTAGCTAGTCGTTTCCTTTGGTACATTAATACTTCATTCAAGTTGTTGTGAAATATGTTAACATGTCTCAGAGGTAAAGAAAAGCAAGCCATGGGTTTAGGCTAACGTCCAAGTTACTCCACCCAGGTCTTCTCGCTAGCTTGATTCACTACAGACCAAATTGTGAAATTCACAGTCTATTAACTGGCCAGCTAACAGCAATTCGCTGGGTTTGCTTTCTGAAGCTAGCTTCTTATTCGAATCCCCCGTTTCACCTTAAATGGTACAGTGGTTACATTCTGGCGCCTGTTATTGCTTTTTACCATTTAAGGTGGAACGGGGAATTGGAATACGAAGCTAACTTACAGTTAACGTTAAGCTCTGTGAACTCAAACAGCTAGCCTAGCAAACTCACCTGGATTGTGAAGGACGTTTGATCCACTGAGAAGCCCTTTGACGATGAAATCTTATCCACCGTTACTGTCGTTACTGCGTCCTCGCTCGGGTTGTCAATGCGCAGAGGGAGAGATTTCGACGAGCCTAACTTTATCGTACCGAACGCCACGAAAGGAGACCTGGAGAACTGAACCAGGCTCAGAACTGGAACAGCCGCATAGTTTTCCTTATTGGTTTTATCATCAGCGTTTCTGCGAGAAGGCGTATTTAAAGGTGGACTGAAATCCAGTAAACCCGCTTTCGCGACGTCAAGCGACATATTCCTGTCTACTCTTCCAGACTGAACATATCAAATATCCTCGGACGCTGACTTTGTTAAAGCCTCCTCTACCACGCGAACCACACTGGACACTTTCAAAAGCAGATACCTACAGCCTGTATTTTGAATCTGATGCTGAAACGCTCAACCAATCGTAGCACAGCACGCCGTTAGTCTGTCCAATCACAGAGAGGAAAACAAAACACAACCAATCAGAGTTCTACGATGAGTTTAAACGTTTTCTAGCCACGCCCACAACACAAACAGTTAACGCCTCATGCAGACGATCACTTAGGTCCAACCACCTGGTACGCACTTTGTAATTTTTCTTCAAGTGATCTTTTTTACGTTTTAAAGCCATTCAAAAGAAGCTAAACAAGCTAATCAGATCCAAAGATAATATATAACCAGTACGTTCGTTGTTGGCAATAAGTTAATATCGTCGCTGTGTCAAATACAACCTTATTCAAAACAGAAGCCATTGTATCTAATATGACAGGGGGATTCCACCAATATTTCAAAATTTCTGATTATTCCAGTGCTTGAGATGTAAACAGATTCATTTAGAGAGGTTTGATGTAAAATGGATTACTGCAGGAAACCGTAGTTTTTTTTAATAGTGGTCATTTTACCATTATGAACATATACATGTAATGTTCATATGTAACATTTATATCTATTTTTCTTTAGGGACTATTTTGCCTTACAGCACCCTTCATGTACTCCTTATTCATAAAATTAATTAAAATAAATACTAATTTATGCCAAAGATGTACCACAAAACAATCCTAAAACAAACATCAGACAGCGTATATCTAATCATTTCATGTAATAACGTTCTGTGAGCAATGGACTCGTGATGGGCCTAAATGATCAGTTAATAGGCATACAAGTACAGGTATCAACAAAACTGTCTATTACATGATTCTTAAAGTTAAACATTTAAATAAAAGGGTCCAGCTGTAATGTTTTGGTTGTGGGTTCCAGTTGTGTGTAGCAACAGCAGCAGCAGACTGAAATGAAATGGAGTTAGGACCCTAACCACTGATTTTTGAAAAAACTGTAGAGTTCCCCTTCAAGACTCTTACACGTTAATGCAGGCGTTATCTCTGTGCACAGCTTGCCGGCCACACAAATGTAGAGCTCATGGCGCATTTTCACTCTCAGACTAAAGCACGTGCGTCCAGCTCGAGCAGTTTTATGAAATGCAAATGTGCAGGACTGATTGCATTTGAATGTGAAGAAGTATGCATTTTAACCCTTCACTTCCCTCCCTCTCCCTCTCTGAGTGTCCCCTAATTATCATTCGAAGTGCACTTTGTCGGTTTCTTTGCTTTTTTCCACCAATCCCCGGAGGCGTCTTTGTGCGGATGGAGTTGAGAGCTGCGTCCTATTGGCTGGAGCGCGGCTGATCGCGCGGCCCTATTCAGAAGAGGCTGCTGGAGGACAGAACGTGCACAAGGAGGAGAAGCTGCTGCCGGAGCCAAGAGCACCATGATCACATCAACTAAACCACAAACATCATGACTCCTAAACATGGGCACTGCTTTTGTGCGAGCAGGGAGTGTTAACTCATTCGTGCTTCTCATTCTTATTGCGCAGTGGACACAACGTGAGTAGCCAGTTATGTTACGAGTTTACTTAGCAGGTCATGCACCTGTTGATTTAACATTTGAGATTTTATTGTCTTTGAGCAAAAACGCTAATACATAGGGTGATAAGTTTCATTATTATTATTTTTATTATTTTTATTATTATTATTATTATTGTTGTTGTTATTTCTTTTTGTTGTTGTGATGATTTTATATTTTATTGTGGTGCATCATATTTAAGCTTAGTTTAGTGTATAACCTTTCCTTTAACATTCATGTGTGTGAAAGCACCTCAGCATAATGTAGCTGTGATGGTGAAGATTTGCACTGCATGGCTCAGTAATTTGGGAATTGTTGACTGACTTTCTTTCTCTTGTCAGTGTCTCTCTCGGTCACACATGGCGAGAGAGACACAGACAAGAGAAAGAAAGTCAGACAGAAACATAAAAGGCTGGTCTTCAAAGACTCAGAAGCTCTACACAGGTTGTTGTTTTTTTTTTAAAGGAAACTTTGATGGCTCACATCAAAACCAGCAGCTGTTCAGGTTTAGATCTCTGTATTATGAGAGGGTATAGTATTGTGGAATTGACCTACTGGGCACTGGAACGTTGCTGTGGCTCCTTAACAGTCTTGTATAGATTTAAGATGTGCCGTCCATATGGCTAGACAAACTAACATTTTGGGTTTAGCCCCCAACCCCCAACCCAGGGTCATGCTGTGAGGTGGTCTAGACTAAGTGGGGCTTATGGAAATCCCCCCAAACATGTAAAGTGTTTATTTGAGACTGCTAATGGAGTTCTCTATATTATGAAATGCACCTGCATGTTTGCTATTATTTCATAGCATGCCTCATTGGGCAAAACTGGTTCTATAAGGCCTCTGTTATGACCCTGTGAGCCTAGGGGTCTAAGGTTTGAAACATAAATCAACCGAACAGTCAGACAAAATTTTTGACGTCAAAAAGTGTATTTTTTTACAAAACCATAACATGACAGTCATTTCACACTTAACACAATTAAATAAAGGGGAAAAAAGAAAGAAAAACAATAAAGAACTAAAGAGCAAATTACATTAACTTCAGGGTGAACCAAAGCCAAAATAACAAACCAAAATAGCTAATTAACCAACAACCTGACTAACCTATCAGCAAAAGAAAAGACAACAAAACTGACCTATCTCCCTACACATAAACAGGAGAAAACGAAAGTTTTAAACTACTAGAAACAAATAAATATTCAACAATACAATCAACAATTAACATCTAAACTAGGCAAAACAAAACTGAACTAGACCACAGCAGGTTTTTACATTCCTATTAAAACTCAAAACCAAGAAAGAAACCACTAAGATGATTACCATGGGCCACGTGGTGGAAACACCAGGAGGCACCCACAAGGACGTGGTGCCACTTTTTGTAGCTGCGTGAACATCTTGGACGTAACACCTCCAAATGGAGTTTTTAGAGTGTTGTTTTTAAAGGAGGCCTATTATGCAATACTGAAAACTGTATTTTTGGATACTAGAATAAATCTACAGGCTTTATTTTTCCAAACACAATATTTTTCTCATACTGTACATCTGTATCATCCCTCTGTTAGAGCTCCTGTGTCTTTAAGACCGGCCTCTCAGTAAACCCAGTGTGCTGTGATTGGTCTCCTATAGGTTCTGCACTGCACATTGCTGTGGCTATTCTTAAAGAGGCATTGGTTGGGCTGTATCAGGTTGAACCAGAGTCCAAGGTGTTTCAGGCAGCTGAAAAAGTGGAGAGAGTTTCTCCCCCTTTGGGCTTTATTTGTATCATGAGCTTTATAACTTTGTAGACCTCTTACATGCACAAACAGCTACATAACACACTAAAACAAAAAAAACATGATTAGGTCTTTTTAAGTTAATGTGTGTTAAATCATGCAGCTAGTAGCTACGAGCTATGATGGGCACGTCTGACTGTTGCTTTCCAGTGCCTTTGGATTCTGTGTGAGTCTGCTGACACAGAGTGCTGTGAAGATGCATGACAGATGGTCTCGACTGAGTGGTCATGTGCACAGTCTTTGATTTACTCTTAAGCCCTTTTGTACTGTATTCTTTGGAAAGTGGACTGTGACATGCTTTTTGAGCTAATAAATTGATATCAAAAGAAGATTAAAATTACAGGGTCTTGCTCAAACTAATCTTAAAATATGCTCATATACTAGTCAAAGAAAGTATGAACTGAATTTGTGACTAAAGTTTGTAAAGAAAACTGAGTTTGGTGGAAACATCAAGTGTGATCCATGCAAAATGTGAATTGTTTAATCCAAACCTGAGATATGTAAAGAATCCCTGACTGACTGTTGAGCACATTTCACCATGTTTTGCAACACTCCTCCACAGTATCCAGCAACCCCTGGCATGTCCTGTCTCATGATACCATTTTGTACCTTAAGAGGTAATAGTAAGTAGGTGTAGCATTGAGTCTAACATTGTCCAACATCAGAGGATGAAGAAGTAGCACTGCACCAATGGGGCTTTCTAATATCCTGTCAGTCATGTTGAAGGTGCTGCTCCCAGTGAGATCAATGGCAATAAAAGGAAAGATAAAAACTATGATGGCTGAAGCTCTTGGCAAGCGACCTTTATAATTATCACAACCCACTCTTGGCAAGAAACCGCGTTCAGGCAGCAAACAAAAGAAGAGATATAAATAGAAGCACTTGACAAGTAAAGGAATGACTTTGACTCAACATTTCTTTTAGACTGGTAGGAACGGAAGGGGGAGGAGGAGAGACTGTGCATTGTGTGGTAATATTTTGATGCCCCGTGTTGTTTGAAGTATGAATCTGATAGGTTGTGTCATCCTACAAATTGCTACTTTAAGCATTATAATGTGAGATATGGTTGGGGGACACAGAAAAAAATATTAATGATTATAATTTTAATCATCCATCCTCCACCAAAGCTATGAAGCTGGAATAAAAGACAGCCCGCTAAGGCATGCTGGGTGTGCAAAATTAGCTTTTTTAGACTTGTAATGGAGCTAAAAGGCTAATGTAATACAAGTCCACATCTGAATGCAATGGTTTGAGCATCACTGCTGAAATAGCAGATTTTCTGCAAAGGGTAGAGCACAATTACAGTTTTATGGCTGAGTTTAACATATTGGAAAACAGTAAAACATACAATATAAAAAGTGCCATTAACATTACAATTTCCAATGCATGTTAAATTTAGCAAATAAACCGTATGTTCTCTGTAAAAAAAATGCACTCAGAAAAATAAACAAAACATTTAATTTGACCAGCGGTGCCCAAACTCCCCCATATGACTTTGGAATTTTGGGTGACATAGGCTTCCATTACTTGTACACATTAGCCCTGTAGCTCCAGGGCAGATCTTACAGAAAGCGGACTTTAGACATTATCGGCTTGGTTGATCAAGTATGTTTTGTGGAAGAAAAACTTATGCAAATTGCATTCTTGAGTGAAGCGTTCCTTTAAAAACATGAGCAGCAAATGTGGGTAATTCATACAAATACAGGAGGTCCTCCTCCAACAAAACCATCACCATTACCATCATTGCTAGTGCCATTTGCTTAGTCTCGCCGCTCGACCTGTAATAAAGAAGACAGAGCTCGGAGGCGGAACTGAATGGAGTGATAAAAGCCCCCTAAACGACTGACTTATGTCTGCGGCCGGTCACCATAGCAACCCCAGCAATGTGGAGCAGGCAGCATGGAATGGGTTGCCATGGTGGCAGATCTGACGCTTTGTTAAGACCCTGAAGTTTGCAAATGTCCTTGTGGGGCTCGTGGGAAGTGAAAGGAGCTTTTCAGTGCCAGAGCGGCGTTTCTCGCAGCGATAACGCAGAACCACAACTGCTGACAGTCCACTGAATGTGTCACTGGACAGCTCATTGTCCTGTAGCTAGTGCTGCTCACACATGATGGGGAATAAAGACTTTCGGGAAAAGCACATAGGTGAGCCTTAGGCCTCTCACAATTAGTGCATAATCACCTTTGATTTAAAGCTGCCATATAAAACAATTATTTAGTGTTTTAAATAGTTCTCTGATGTCTACATAGAAGGCATGTGATCAGGGTAAACAATGCCCAGATGTGGTTTTACACACATCTTCTGCTCTGATTTGCTGGTTCACAGTTAGGCACCATGATGCTTACACAGATATGTTATTGATGCATACAATTTAATGCACTGCAAAATTTTGCGATGCTGTGATTAAGGGATGCAATCTATTTTTATTTTTTTTATCTATTTGTAGATGGATAAACCATTTTTGTACTAAATATTTTTTTGTACTTAAAAAATATATTTTGTACTTATATTATTTACTAAAATAATATACATTATGGATGATCAAATATAAGATGTTAAAAATCAATATTGTGTTTTTGAAAATGATACACAACCACAAAACATAATACTGCAATACTCATGTTTATCAGTATACAGAGGCATTGTTTACCAGTTTCAAAAAAGTCTGGTAAACTAGTAAACTGAAGAAAAAAATTTATAAAATTGTATGTTTTTGAATCAGATGAGCGAAATACGATCAGAAAAAGGATATGTGGTCAAACATTTGGAATATATTTTTAACCAATCAGCCAATCAGTTAATCAATTAAAATACATTTCAATTGGCGTGACATTTGTAGTATGTTTTGATGAAACTATAAATATAGTATTTGCTATCTTTAATTTATATTCTAGAACTATACTGTACTTCAGCCTGTCAAGCTATTACAGACTCCAAGATGCTGAATTAGATTAATCTTAATTCCATTACCACTACATACAAGTAAGTAATAAAAAAGCAGTATGATGACAAAAACATTTGTTTAGTAAAATATCTTTTTAAAATATCTGTCTGATTGGCATTAAAACTTAAAAACTGCAGATGAGTTTGCAGTGAGAAGACAAGTTGGCCAAAAGCAGGTTATACCTAAACCTACAGAACTACATAAAATATTCATTTGAATTTACATTAGGATGTGCCCCATAAATCTTCATCTCTAATTTATGAGCTACCTAAGACAGGTTACCACTTTGCTGACTGGATAGGAAGAAATGATTTTATTTAACTTGTAAATGTCTGCAACTTGATTGTTCCATTCATCAGGGAAGGTCAATGGCCTCTACAGTTGATGCTTCAGCTGAGGGATGATGGTAGTGGCTCTTACATATGCTTGAAAAGGAGCAGTTGATTATTTAAAATCCCGCTAGCAGTACAGATCTCTATACAAGTCTTGCAAGGACTGACCTGATGAGATCTCATCCTAGCTCACTTCTGCAAATTGTTCCTTCCTGGGACCTTTAAGTGCCCTTACCACTGATTTTGGTTTCAACTACTACAGGCTTACAGGCAAAATCATATTGTAGGATGAATAAAGCACTTCAAAGTAAAAGCAGTGACACACGGCAGCAGAAAGTAAGCATAGATTTGTGAAGGACTGTTGACGGATCACAGAGCAGTGTGGAAATTGTAAACCTATTCATGCACTTCTTTAGGGATGTCATTAATAATTGATTAATTTAAACATTGTTTCGACTTTGCTCAAGTAATCTAAGGGCAATAAACAATCAAATGGTATTGCCTGAATGATAAAACTATGAAGATATCTTTCCTAGCCTTTCAAAACAAGAACATTTGCAGTTGTATGCAAACGTTTGGGCATCACTTTCAAATTAAGACAGACAGAAAGAAAGAACCTGCAATTTCTCACCATTTACAGGAATATTTTCACTTTTAACCTATTTAACTTTTCATTTTTGCTTTTTTTTGGAAGGGAGGGTTGCAGTGCTACCTTTTCTCTGTTACAAGATGACACCATTTTGTAACTGTTATTGCCCGCCTATCGGCAAGCTTGGCACACTCCCAACACACAGAGAGTAAAAATGTAAATGCTCCTTCTCTAGTCTAGCCACAGCACTCTGGCGGTTGATCAATCAGAACAGAGTGGGTGAGCTGACCAATCAGAGCACACTGAAAAGTATGAATATTGAAAAAAAGCACAAAGTGTTCCAGCTAATGTGCTTTGTGCATCTAAATGGCTATAATCACAGCACATAGAGAGGACAACTGCTAGCAAAAAAAAGAATTGAGTAGCATTTGTACAGTCATGCAGGACAGCTTTCAGGATAGAACTGACTGAATCAGAACAGTGGCTGGCAAAGATATCAAATGCTTACAAGCATAGAAGCTCCATGCTTCATTTTTAAATCACTTCACACTCGCCAGGATTGGGCAACATTGCAAACACTGCAAGAATTGGTTGAATTTGCATGAACTTTCCTGATTGCAAATTTCTTGAGGGTCTTTGGCATTTGACACTTGAACCCATGCTGAAGTTTTAAGGAGTGCTTCAGCCTGGACTGCTTTTTAACAAGACACAATACAGAGACTGAAATCAGAACAGAGGTCATTTGCGTATATCATTATTAATTCAATTTACACTTTAGCAGCCTAGTACAGCTTAATTCTATGGGATAAAGAGATCTGAGAAAAAGGACAATTCTTAAGTGTTTTTAGTACATAAACGAACATAAATGATATAAGTAGAAGTATATAAATATCAAGTGTAATCTTGGCAGGCCTAGCAGTTTTCTGGCGTGCTATGGGATTCCATTCTAGCTCTATCACTGTATTCTCAGGTGCAGCACTACTGAAGGCCTCCTCCCTTTGCCTGTCCAAACCCTGCCAGAATGGCGCAGAGTGCCGAGATGACCCCTCCACGGTTCTGTGCCAGTGTCTGTCTTCAGCTGTGTTGCTGTCCAGTTCGAGCTGTGCCTCCAATGCCCTCTGCCACCCCCCCATCTGCCCGAGCAACGCCACATGCCAGTCCACCGGCGGCCGGGGTGGGGAGTTAGCCTGCGTTTGCAGGTCAGGCCTGTCTGACCAGGCCTGTCAGTCCAGTGCCCAGCTGTGTGCCCGTACGCTGTGCGGAGAGAGCCCTCGCTGCCTGTCCGTGGCCCACAGGGACCCAGGCTATGTCTGCCTGTGCCAACAGGGCTATACCGGCCCCCACTGCCAGAGACAGACTGACCAGTGCTTGCCAAACCCCTGCCGTAACCGGGCACTCTGCAGGACCGGTCCGCATGGCCCCTCCTGCTTTTGCGTGCCTGGGTTCCAGGGGGAGCGCTGTGAGATCGAGGTGAATGAGTGCGTCTCACAGCCTTGCATGAATGGAGCAACGTGTCTGGACAAGATCGGACACTACCTTTGCCTCTGCAGACCAGGATACACAGGTGAGATACATACACGTTGCAGTGTATGAGTATGTATAAATGGACAAGCTTAAAGGGAAATTATTTAAAATGTCTGCATAATTCAAATGTAAACAAAGTAGTTGAGAGTAGTTGGGTGTGAAATGACTCATTACTGACTCAGAATTCTTTACAGTGCTGGTGAAAGGAACTAAGAGTGGCGATACAAATATATATATATATATATATGTATGTATATATGTATAATATTTATATTTTCATATGTACTTTATCAGATATGAAACAATTCTCAAAATTGATGGTTTAAGTTGAAAAATGCAGTGTTTGCATCACAACACCCTGCATGTGCATATAATATAGGCAAACTTGTAACACACACAGACTGTTTCCTTCCTGTACTAGTCCTAATTTTAACCTTGACAGAATTTCTTACGTTTAAAGAGGATTCCCAGGATGATGCCTTTGAAGAGTAAAATAAAGTTCAGGCTAAATTTCTACTACAAAACAAGCATGAAACAAGCTGAAAGCAATGTATCTGTAACAGCTTGGTGTAATAACTTTCTGTACGTGAGATCACCAGATGAATAATTCTGACTCAGCAAGCTTCTCTAAAAGGATACACAATTTCACATCTATTCACTCTTTTTTTACATTGAATTATGCAGAAATTCTTCAAATTGTTGAAATTTCCCCTGATTTGCACATCAATTCCATAATTCTACAGTGTACTTACTTTGGGCAGTAATAATGTTGCTGTAATGAGTTTTATTTATGTGGAAATTATGGACATTTATAATATTTAAACATTTGTTCATATGGAAATTTCAGTGCTTAATGATTTTACGCAGACAAGTAAGTTGTATATGTTTATAATTGCTGTGTAATAAAAAGACAAAAGGATGTTAGTGTAATAAAGGAATGGGAAGGTGTTTTAAGTTATTTTAGATGTACAGAATAAGGAACAGAGCTATGAATATTGATTAATTGGTTATTATGGTTAGTACGATATTATTATGTTAATACGATAATAAAATAATTAACTTTCTTTCTATTTTAAAAGGGGTGATCTCAAAGCAGATATATTGACAAGTATGCGGTATATCATAATTAATACATTTAATACATTTTAAAACATTTTAAATGCTCTCTAATGTGATATTTAATATTTTAATTAAAAATCTATACTTTATAAATAATTGGTTGAGTATTATCTGAATAGTAGATCATGTGGCCAGTGAGAGCAGCTGGCAGAAGTGGACAATGTGTCTTCGCTCTTCCCATAAAAGTACCTTTTTTCTGTGTTCCTCTGCCCTCTAGTGGTGCAACGGAGATATTACATTATAGACATTTATACCACTTTGTTGCAGAGGGATCAAGTTTATATAACAGCATTCAGATTGCAGCACTGGAAACATTATTCAGCCTAAACCTGTCATCAGAGACACACCTATTAAATATCAACCCGAGCAATATGTTTTAAGATTTTAATAAAAAATAAATCAGGCGTAAAATCATAAAACATTCATTTTCAAAGAGAAGCCTGTGCCTTATCAGTGTCCTATCTAGTATGTGAAACTGGAGCAAGCTCTTTCTGGCTTTTATTGTTATGCGTCTGAAGCCATTATAAACAGCTTGTTTAGTTGATGCCAGTTAAAGCAGCCTGCTGCTTAATGATCGTTTCCCTGATATTGTTATTGCAGGTGCTAACTGTGAGGTGCAGATTGATGAGTGTCAGTCCTGGCCGTGTCTTCATGGTGGTACTTGCCACGACCACATTAACAGCTTCTCGTGCACCTGCCCAGTTGGTTTCCAGGGAAGCCGCTGTGAAATCAACATTGATGACTGCAGAGACCACCTGTGCCAGAACGGAGCTTTGTGCATTGATGGAATCGATAGGTACGGTGGATGGTTTTTGTTTTCATGCTTGAAAGGGAATTTCTACAGATTTCAGTTCACTGACATTTAAGTGAAGTTATTCAGAGCAGCCTGATGTAAAAAGCTGCAATCTAGAGAGAGACTCTGAATTAGAATCGTTCACAGTGGTGGTGAAGGGAACCACCACCAAGAGTTTAATGTTTCTAAAAGCTACATCACAAAAAGATTTTACATAAATTGGTTTTCATGGTTATGAATATATTATCTGATGCCTGAGACATCAATTTATGATAATTGAGTGACCTACAATGTTTTGTTTGTTTTACAATTGCACATTTATAATACAGGGTAAGTCAAAAGTCTTAGGACACACTTTTATTTCAGAAATTAAAGGGAAAAAGACATTTCTAAATACCCCAGCAAGTAATGGGTGAGGGGGTCTATCTTTTAGGCTATGTCCCAAATATGGCCTAAATAAATCTTGAAAGTCGCCATATTGGATCAAGGGCAAGTTTTTTCAATGGGAAATTGGTCATGTATCATAGAATTGTCCCAGAAATAGATTGATGCAGTCTCTTCTGGTTGTCGTAACTTGGTATTTGCCGTCAGAATGAAGAGGGAGACCAGTTCAGAGAAAAAGCTTTTATTCTTTGGACTGCGGTACTGACGTTTCTCTGAGCTCTAACATCCTGGTCTACCCTGGTCTCAATCGGGTCTCTGACTGCATTGTCTTTTATAGGCCCGCCTTCCTGCTGCTTTTGATCCATGTACACCTGGTCAGTTGTAATTCTCTGGGTGGACAGTGGTTCTCGAATAGAAGTTCCCAAGATAAGTCACAGGGTATATGGCCCTCTATGACGGGGGTCCCAAAAAGCCCAGATGTTCCCGCAAGCTCTGCAGCATTCTTTGGCCATCTGTCTCTCATACACTTTTAACAAATGCTATAAAAACAATCACTACATGCTTCAAACGAAAAAAGCAATTTTGTTGAGAGTAAACAGTAATGTTAGTGTAATTATGTGAGTATGGGAAGGTATTTTAAGACATTTTTGATGTGTGCAGAATAATGAACACAGCTTCTGGATTATTGGTTATTATTTAAATCAAAATTATTATAAAAGTTGTTATTATTTCAAGTGGTGATCTCAAAGAAGATATATTGACAAGTGTACAGTATATTATGATTATTATGTAATACTAATGAGGGTAAAACAATGTTTGATCAGTAAAAATACGTTTATATTGGGAACTATTTTGCTGTAAAGTGTGCTGAATTAAATATATTCTTAGAAATAATTTAAATTTACAGTAAATGTTCATGCACTAGAGAAACAGTGTGTTAGTTCACAGTTTGAAACATGTCTTTGCAGCTACAGCTGTGATTGCTCCCAGAGCGGCTTCACTGGCTCCTACTGTGAGTCACCTCTTCCGCCTTGTTGGAATCAGCCCTGCCTCAATGGTGCCCTCTGTCAGGACGAGGGAAGGAACTACACATGCAGATGTTGGCCGGGTACGCGAAAATAGCCCAAAAAACATGTGCATGTTAATGACATCAAAAATTTTTTGCATTAATACATTACTTAGAAATCATGTTTATTTATTATTTTTTATTTCTTAATTAATTAAAGAATAAATAAACATGAGTAAAGCTTTAGTTCTAAATGGAGTGCAGTAGTCTGAGGGTGATGACAGCCCTTGGGTCTTAGATGCTTAATGCTTAATTGTTAAGTAGTTTCTTACACTATAATACTGTTATCTAAAACTGTGCTGTATATATAAAACAGTAGTTTCTAGTTCTTTGTATTTTTTTTGTCCATGTGTATGGGTAACAGTAGATCATACTGTAGATAAACAAGTCTTTTTTAAATTACTGAACAGCTCGACACAGTTAGAAGCTATTTAACGATAAGACGTGCTGCTTGCATTATGCTACACCATATCAGCCACATAGCTGAATTGCAAAACTACAAAAGCAAATTTCAGAGATCTAGCATGTCTTGGCATTATCTAACCCATCTCTTTGAAACCTGATTTAATGAAAAGAGTTTTTTGTAATTGTAAATTAAATTTCTAAATGTCCCACCATCTAACCCCAACACCATTTTAAACAGATGCTATAATTAAATGTATTTGTTTATTACAGTATAATCATAATGTCGTGAGACTTATATGTTTTTTATCTATACTGTGTGCTCATCCATCCTCTCTGTCGCAGGCTTTGAGGGACATCACTGTGAGCTGGATGTGAATGAATGTGGCAGTGGTCCCTGTTTGAACGGAGCCTCCTGCATTGAGCGCTCCTGGGAGAAACACTACGGGACAGAGACCCTGCTGCCTGACCACTATGACCACAGGCATGCTGCTGGATATGTATGCAGGTGCCCACAAGGATTCACAGGTAAGGTGCCTTGATGTTACATTCCGATACTTGAAGATATTATTCCTGAGTGTTGTCACTGCCCAAGGAAAAACAAGTATTTCCAAAATGACAACTTTGCAGGAGAGAGCAAAAACAGTCTTTACTTTCAATGTAAGTCAATGGAACCAGAATTTTTCCAAGTTTTTCTGTTGGTCCATTCATCTAACACTTCTCACACAATGCAAATGGCAGCTGTTGCGTGAGGTAGAAAAATACAAATTGACATGTTTTCCAGTGACAATATATACATTGTATAATGTGCAGTGGCAGTTGAACAGTTTATTCCAAATCTTCCAAAATTCTTAGTATTTTATTTTTAACCATATACTTTATGGGTACTATACTAAATCTGCTGATCATAAACATGTGTAATATCAACAATTATTTAATTTTTAGCCTATAATAAATAGCTAAAAATGTAAAAGTCTGCAATAGTTATTTAGTTCAAAAAGCTAGTGTGAAGCACAAAAGAAATAATACACTTGAGTCAATGTCACTGCTAAAACATTTTTCTGCCATCTTGTACTAGTAAGAGAAATACATTGACTAATGCACCTTGTAAGGCAGTACATGCTGTGAAGTAGATCTTTCAGCATGATTCAGCCAATAAACGCTACACAAGCAGTTCATTCAACCAAGATTTCAAGGTCAGTCAGTCAGTTACAAAACCAACTGTTCTCTTGCTTTCAGTTCAGCCCCTCTTACAGTGCAAAAGGTAGATCAGGTAGACAGCTTAAGAAGTGATTCGGAGGTGCAGTCTATAATTGGGCCTTGCTGTGGTAAGATGCTCAACTAGTATTAAGCTAATCCTTTAGGAGGTGGCTTTGACGAGAGCTGCATCATGAAGCAGTGAGGGCTACTCAGTGGGATGGCCAGAAAGAAATATGGATATATGGCTGATGCGACTGCATGAAAGTTTGGTGACTAGTTAAAGTATCTCTAGCATTATGAGGAGAGAAGTCATTTGGGTTTGGAGTGCCCTCTTGCTTAGTTCAGGTAATGTCTTGGTCTCTCTCAACTCTTGTGTTGTGTTAGTCGTCATCTCTTGAGGTTAATTATAGCTATAGCTGTGTCACAGTTTTATTACTAGGATAGTTATATTAGCAACACAGGCCTGCTTTTCTGCTATGCAGGTCCATCAACAGATTCTGTATGATTCTGTGTTCATATGATTTGAATGTCACAAACTTTTTTTGTGTAGCATCTTGTATAGTTGCTTAAGTTTTGTATTTTGATGGTGTAGTTTAACATTTCATAACCACGTGCTGACTGTCTAGCTGTCGTTGATGTTGCTGATTCAAACTGTGGGCATAACAATTTAATCCAATGAATCCAGAAGCTCTGCCAGTTGGACACAGCAGTGGCATTAGAACTTGGGAATTATGAAGCTAGGTTGCGTGACTGTTTGAGCAACGACCAACTAACAGATGCCCACTTATTATCCTTGGCGTCAACAGGGCCAAATTGATGTCCGTTCCCACATGAGCGGAAATAAAGAGAGATATATATTATTACTGAGCCAATTACATCTGGACAATTTTGAGTGGGGAATTGAGAAGTTTGAAATTACCGGTTTGAAAAGCACAGTGCACATTTCCTAACTGCCCTGTGGGAAATAATAAATAACATGTCAGTTGCTTTTTTCTAAGTGTTAACTTTATGTGGTCAACATCAACATGAAGATTCTGAGAGCACACCTTCAACCTATAGTTGTTGCATGCGGTTAGACTATGTGTCTCTTTTGAGAGTTCTGGACAGGTGATATAAAACATTTATGTATAATTTCATTAATTAATTGATTGTTAATAGGACTGAGCTGAAGTTTATGAGTAACCAATAGTCACAATACATACAACACAAACACAGATATTTTCGTTTCTATTCAACATAACTAGTGAATGTACATGTGGCTTCAGAGTTTATATATGTAAATTTCATATAGGCAATGTTAAACCATGTTAAATCCCAAATCCTGAAGTGTTCTTTGGAGATTGTTAAAACAATGTTTTAATATAAAATTTTATCTTAAAACTACCATAAAACAATCCTTCAGGCATCAAGAAGTTCTACAAGGTAGCATTAAATTTTTTTTTTATGATGTAGAAATTCCACTGACCAGACCACCCCTAAAGGCCTAAGAGATAGCAATAGGAATGGGGAAGATATGTTGTCATCCCTCTGATCTTCACCTATTTCATAACTTTCTACTGGGTCCCGCTTTAGGTGCCTTGTGTGAGGAGGACATCGACGACTGTGCTTCTGCTCCGTGTGATAATGGAGGCATCTGCAAGGACACTCTTGGCAGCTATATCTGCATCTGCCCCTTAGAGAGTCAGGATGGTATCCTATATGGGGGCCATAACTGTAGCGAACCCTTGGTGGGCTGTGAGGGACACGAGTGCCTGAATGGGGCAGCCTGCAGGCCTTTCCTGAGTGAGGGTCTGCATGGCTACAGCTGCTCCTGCCTACCCGGCTACACTGGCTCACACTGCCAGACCAGCACTGCCTTCTCCTTCGAGTCCTTTGGAGGTTTCTTAAGCTTGCAGACTCCACTTCTGGACTACTCTTCCAACATCAACTTTAGCTTCAAGACAGTTGTGAGCAACGCTGCACTCTTCCAGCGAGGAAGTGAAGGACCCCAGCTAACCCTGGAGCTGCTTCATGGCCGTTTGCGGCTAAGCTTAAGAACAGACTCCCAAGGAGAAGGCCCTGCCTGGGCTCTGAAGCTACCTCAGAATGTGGCGGATGGTGAGTGGCACACGGTGGAGGCCACGCTAGGTGAAGGTATGCTGCTCCTCCAGCTCTTGGAACACTGCCAAGGTGAATTTTGTGGGGCAGCAGCCCAGGTGGAGACCGTTCCTTTGATGCTGGAGTCAACCCTGCAGAGCACCTTGATCGGACGCCTGGCAGATGGAGGCTTATCTGGTTCCTTTATCGGCTGCATGAGGGACCTGTATGTGGACTCGCAGCTGATGGTGCCAGAGGACTGGCTAAGCGCCTCAGCTGTGAATGTTACACATGGCTGCGACCACCGTGACCACTGCCTGGATGTACCATGTGAAAATCAAGGCGAGTGTATCAATCTGTGGCAAGGATACCAGTGCAAGTGCCAGCGGCCTTATGAAGGACACAACTGCGCTGACGGTAATTTGCAGTTTGACAATGTTTTAGGATCATACATGGATAGTGTTTATATATATATATATATATATATATATATATATATATATATATATATATATATATATATATAATTTTTTATTCTTTTTTTTTAAATCCATTAATGGTTTGTTGATAACAATTGTGTGATAACAATTGTTGATAGCCATTACATATGCCCTCAGGAGCATCCTGTATCATAGTAAAGCAGGATTTCCCAATCATGGTCCTGGAGTACCTTGCATCTTTGCTTTTTGGTGTTCTCCTGGCTAAAAACGTGCTTAGTAAACTCATTACTTAATTAACAAGCTCTTTATAAGATTAGAATGCTTGTGTTAAGTCAGTGAAAAAACACTAAAATGCAGAGTGTGAACTATCGGGGACTGAAGCAGTGGTGACCCTGTCCTGGAGCACCACTCCTTTGCTTATTTGGGTATTTTCATTGCTTTAATACACTTTGATCTAACTAATTATCAAGCTGCTCCTGAGTTGAAGCGGGTGTGTTAGAAAAAGTAAAACACTAATCTATGCAGAATTTCCTGTGGACCAAGACGTTTGAAGTGGTGGCAGTGTGATTGGGGTGGGGAGGGGGAAGCAGACATCAAACTATTGTTGTACATAATTAGGCAACTTAATTATATAAATTAATACAGGCTAGTTATTTTTCATTGATAGTTATAACTAAGTCCTCAAGTGTTTGCCCAGCTTCACTGCTTGTCTCTACTCAACAGCATAAATGCTGACTGCTAGATAGCAGTGTTGTTATCTTTCTTTAGCCATTTCACTCTTCCAATACAATGTAAACAAGTAGTATAAGAAGGCTGACATTAGTATAAGTACACCTATGCACATGGTGGTGTGTTTCTTTTTATTCCATGTCAGTTTTCCTAAAATTAGATTGAGAACATTGCAGTATATTACAGTTGATTATAGTATTGCAATATATATACACTGAATATATAAATACATTGAATTGGCAGGAATTGGCCTTGCCGTGCTAAAGACCAATTTTGTTCTTGTTTTTTGCCCTGGCTGTAAATATTTGAATATGGTGGGCGGCCACAGGGAAGTGCTACCAGTGGAAACACTGCTATGGGGTACCCCAGGGCCAGGGTTGAAAACCACTGAACTGAAACAACATGCAATCTTCCTTGATTTTCATCCAGTGTTGATGTCAAAGTACAAACTTATTTCCAAAACAGCAGGGACTGTATGTGTCTCGCTGATGAAAACAGAAAGTAAATTTGGCCTGTACAAAAAGTTGATTTTAATGTTTTGCCCTGTGAACTTGACTGTAACATTCCAAACACACTTTATTTACTTCTGTTATTACATCACATTGAATTAACTTATTTAACTTATTAATCATTTGGGGACCGAATATACTAATTAATGCAGTTTTGAAAGTAGAGTTACTTGCCCTTCTCTTGTTATACAAGTTTTTGGTACGTAACATTAGGGGTGTGCCATATCGTTTTGTACACAATAATATTGCCAACATTTTTGAATATCGTAAACGATATTATACCCTGAAATATCGGACCATGTCACCCATCCCTAATTATCACATCAGTGTACTATTTTTTTCTGTTATAATCTGATGAAAATGTATGTATTTTTTAATATCTCAGTTAGGGTTGTGCCATATTATATCATATGCAATAATACAATTTAATTTACATTTTGTTGCAGTAGTGTATTCTTGAAATATTTTTTTTTAATTTAATGTTTCGTCATATCGCTAAGAGTATCGTTATCGCAAAAATTCCATGAAATATATGATATTATTGTCGGTCCATATCGCCCAACCCTACGTAACGTACAGGTCTTTCGTTGTCATATTTCCCTATATATTATGCTCTGCACATTTACAAAGTTGAGCGGATCTGGACTATAGGCAGGCCAGTCTAGCACCCATATTCTCTGATTACACAGCTATGCTATCATAACGTACAGAAGGGTCACAGCCTTGGTTTTTAACTTTATAGTGGTTAAAATCTGGACTGTCCTTTCCTTCTTTGACCTGGAAAACACAACAATACATTATTACCGTGACTACAATATACATTTCCCTGATGATGTGCATAGAGTATGAAATCCCTGCAAGTGCTTCTTGATGAATTATTTGCTGGCACATTGTTTGGCAAAGTAGCAAGCCCCCATAAAGGACAAGGCCTTGCCTGGATGCTCCTGTTGTATTTTCATTTCATATCCCGCCCCTACCAAGTTTGTAGATGAAAAGACATGAAAGTGCAGCATAAGTTTTATTTATATTATAACCATCATAGGTGAATTGAATCATTTTTGTTTTAAGTCTGTATCCTTTGTCCTACAGAGCATATCCCTGCCAGGTTTGGACAGGAAGACTCGTTGAGCTACGCTGTCTTCACTGTTAGCGCTGAGCCTGAGCCAAACATTATCACCCTCTCCATGTTCCTTCGTACACGTCGAGAGTCAGGCTTGCTGCTGGCACTGACCAACAGCACCAGCCCATACCTTCATGTGTGGCTGGAGCAAGGGCGAGTCAAAGCGCAGGTCGACAACTCACCAACAGTTGAGAGCAACAACACCGTTGGAGATGGTGATATTCACTTCATACGCATAGCTGTTGAGCAAGGTCAAATGACCCTGCTGGAATCTGATCTTGTGTCCGGGCCTGTGGTGGTCCGCCCTGTTCATGTTCGGGCTGGGGACAAGCTTTATGTGGCCGGGATGGGTGACACACATGCGTCAACTGTGTTTGGCGGCCACTTTAAAGGCTGCATTCAGGACCTTCGGCTCAATGACCAGCAACTGCTGTTCTTCCCATTGAGCATGCCTTTGAAGTCATACAGCCCAGAGCTTTTGGTTAATGTTTCTGAAGGCTGCATTGGAGATGACCCCTGTGTGGTAAGTGACAAGTCATATGCCATAAGCCATTACCTGATAGTAATTAGTGATTAGATTACCCTAATAGTGTTTATTAATTCTGCTTCTGGGGACCAACTGCCTTGCATTGTTTCCACAATATCTGATCCATCAGCATATCTGATCCATCTTATTAACTGACCCCTTCCTTGCTGGTTCAGGTCTGTGAGGCAGGAAATGGTTGCAATTGAGTTTTCTTTAGTTTTACACTAGCACTAGGAGTCGGCATAGCTAACAAGTCATTTAAGCTTGTTAGTACCTGCTTCCCTAAGCCATCACGCAAGCTTCAAACTGCCCATCTCAAATGGACTTGCTTAGGTAGTTTACAATATGACAATATATATAAACTAAACCCACCGACCACTTTATTTTGTACACTGCCCTGTATCTACACTCACTTTATATCAGCACCACTTATCATGTAGGCACACTTTGTAGTTCTACAATTACAGGCTGTAGTCCATCTGTTTTTCTGTATACTTTGTTACTCCATATCTCTTCAATGATCAGGACCCCCACAGGACCACCACAGAGAAGATATTAATTGGATGGTGCATCATTCTCAGCATGCTCAGCACTGCAGTGTTAGTGTGTGTTACACTGGTACAAGTGCTGCTGGAGCATCACAACCTGTGCAGCAACAGTTGAGCTGTCATCACTGACAAGGTGAACCAGCAAGGTAGGAGTGTCTAATACAGTGGACAGAAGGTGGATACAGCACAACACACACTAACACACCACCACCTTGTCAGTGCCGTTGCATTGCTCAGAATGATCCATCCAAGTGCAGTTATATGATAAGTGAAGCTGATAAAATGACAATATTAATATGTAGATACAAGGAGATGTACTTAACGAAGCAGCTACTGTGTGTGTGTGTGTGTAAGTGCACAAGAGCATTTGTTTATTCACTTTCTTTTTTTATCCACAGAAAAACCCCTGTCAGAATGGTGGTATGTGTTTCTCAGTGTGGGATGATTTCACCTGTGCCTGTCCCCCCAGTACCTTCGGCCAGCGCTGTGAAGAGGTTCAGTGGTGTGAGCTTTCCCCATGCCCTCCCGAAGCAGAGTGCCTGGCTGTTGGTCAGGGCTATGAGTGTAAGTGAAACTGCAAGTTTTTCATTGTTCCTTGAAATTGTTGACTGGAAGAAACAGGTAAAGATAGTAGTTCTACGGCTGGTTTTCAGCATTTTCAGTTTTTTAGAATTTTTTATTTAAACTAGAAAATAAACTGTTTGTACTTAATTATGTAGTATATATTTTTTTATTTGTTGTTTTTAAAAGTTGTTGAATGGTACTTACTAAGGATATAAGTACCTGTTTATAGTAGTAAATATTGCATTAACTTGACAAGCTTCTGTTCATCAAATTTAATTAGCTAAAACCTTTAGCTAAAAAAAAATTTAACTGACACGTCAACAAACTGTCCGGTTGTCAACATGCTTACTTGCATCCTACTATTTATTGGAAAGTGTAGTACTATAATTTTAGGCTATCCTAAATACCACTTTTTGGTCTCTGGGGCTTTTACATAAATCCACAAAAAACGTTCAAAGATTTGTCTTAGTGGGGATAGTGGCTGAGAAAGTCATTCAGAAAATCTGTGTCCCTCCATTTTGCAGTTAAATATCTTACACAGCTTTCGTTCCACTCCAGCTAGGGCCCTATCTGCTTTCCTCACTTTACTTTGGCATCGCTACACTGCAAATAAGTAGTTCTGTTTTTAAAGAGAAGTGTTTATGTTGGGCTTTTTTTAGGCTTTAGGTTCAAACAAAAACAAAGCAGATTAATATCCTATTGTCAAAATTAAAAATTAAAAATACCCAACAAACAGTTGAATAGTCAGGCCTAAGTAGTCCGGCCATGCTGTAATCATAACTACAATGGAGAGAAGGGATTACTTAAACAACTGACCAAACAGAGATAATGCTCACCAGATAATGAAAACAAGCTAGAAGTGAAAATTACCAAGAAAAACTAACTTTGTTATCTAGACACTTTACCTCAGTTCAGCTCCTTTTTTCTGACTGGAAGGATAAATATTGTCCATTTTGTGCAAAATAAAGATTTGCTGCTCTTTAACTACCCAAGTAAGAGCTACACTAATCCTAACTCAGTATATACAGTATTAGTATATAGTTTAGTGGCAGTGCTAGCAGTCATGGTTGGTTGACACCATAGTGATTCCACATAGTTGTAGAATGCCATTTCATAGTGAAATGCATGCTGGGTGTCATTGTGAAAAGACAAGTGATGAACAAAACTATGAAAAAAGGGAAAAAAATGAAATTGTGAATGTAAATGAATCAATGCTGAGGTATATATTGCTGCTCTACAAAATTTAGTGTTACATGACAAATAACATTAAACGCTGGTTTTAGGCCAGAATTCTTTGTAGAAAATGTCTTTTTGACATTGGAACTCATGAAAATGATATATGCCTGCCTTGATTGTTGTCTGAGTGTTTAATCTCACAGTATGTTTGTGGTTTGTAAGTCTTATTAGGAGGCAGATTGATTCCAGCCAGGATAAGCCTGCTTTGGATTAAGTATGATTTACTTCCATCTGCTATGTCAAGTCATATGATTCCACAGTAATATCATGAGTCTGACTTTGACAGCAGGATTAACTTCTACAGATCAGCTGAATCCAGGCTAACACTTTAACACTAATTAAAATGTTGTAAATGTGAATGTATGAGAAGTTTTGGTGAATAAATCTGGGAGAAAATTCAGTGTTTGATGTAACCAGCTGTCTTTACAATGTCAGTTTTAGTGTTGTTTCATTTAATTAACCAGCATCCAAGAGGATTAGCCTTAACAATGCATAGCTAACAGTGATTAGCCAAGACTGTTGTTAATAGCCATTTGTTTCTCACTAGCCACGGTCAAACAGGGCAGATTTGTCTAATGTAGGTTAGCAGAACAGGAAGCTTTACCTTAATCGCTAGCTAACCTGAATTGCTTTCTATGCTTACAGGTATTTCAAATGCTACTTTCCAGAATGACATCACGCTAACATACCTTGGAAACGGGCTGATCACCCGCCACCTCACCAACATCTCCTTCAGTATTCGCACTCGCAAAAGCAATGCAGCCATACTCTACGCCCACAGCAGCTCTGGCTATGTTAAGGTGTTGGTGCAGGACGGCCTGCTGGTGTTTGCGTTGTCTTTACCCTTATCTTCCACCTCCACTTCTCCCCCCTCCACTTCTACATTAAGCCTACGCAGTGCTAGGCCCATAGCTGATGGCAAATGGCATAGTGTGCAGCTCTTCATGGTTGCACCCGAGGCCTACACTTCTCAGTGGACCATGCTTCTTTTGGACGATGAGGGGGAGTCTGTCACCTCCGATTCTGAGGGTAGCAACCTGGACTTCCTACGAGAGGGTGTGGACATTATTCTAGGGGGGTTGGGCACCAAGCCAGGCTGGAACCTGATTGGCTGCTTGAGTAACATAGAGATTGGTGGAATAGTGTTGCCATATTATGGACCTGCCGATGTCAGGCTGCCCCGGACCCAAGAGGAGCAGTTCCACAAAACATCCACAGCATCAGTTCTCAGCGAGTGCACAGGTGGGCCCGTGTGTGAACCCAACCCATGCCTCAACGGTGGTGACTGTAAGGATCTTTTTGACCTCTTCAACTGCACCTGCCCCTTCGACTGGACAGGCCAGCGCTGCGAAATCAGCACCGACGTTTGTGCCTCCAACCCCTGTCAGCATGGAAACTGTACCTCTCAGGACCTGCGGTACAAATGCACTTGTGAGTTTGGCTACACTGGCACAAACTGTGAAGTGGAGGTGGACACATGTGCCCAACACCAGTGTGCAAATGGCAGTACCTGCCTGCACGGCATTGGCACATATGCCTGTCTCTGTGCTGACAATTACACCGGACCATACTGCACGTGAGTCCCACCAATAATTCTCCCTATTGAATAAATAGTTTGGCCAAAAATGGAATTAGCGCATTTGCTTCAACTTCAAAAACATATTTGGCGAAGTTTTGTACTTCTTCTAATGTAACTAACAAGTGCCGGAAGCATATACTCTACAATTTAGACCCTTTATCATCACACACTTGCCTCATACCACATTATCTAAAAATAGACATGCATATGTGTTTTGTGGCATTCTATGATATGCTTTCCATTCCATCTCGAATGGTGCTGCAGTATAAGCTGTAGCTTTTAAGCTGTTAAGTGAAATGTTCAATTAAGAAGGTTTCAAAAGGGTATGAAGAGTGCCAGCATCTCCTTTACAGCCTGGAAAGGATTTTGGAATCTGCTCGTTTTACTGCCCTCCTAAGTAAGAGCAGGATTTGTATTTTTGTATTTGAAGGAGAAACAACAGTGTTTGAGGTTCACAGTATATTATTTCCAAACTCTAACTATTCAACAGTGACATTGTAAATACAGATTTTCATTCTATGGCACCTTTAACAACTTAGATTTGTTTGGAGGACCTTGTCTGAATCTCCCCCTCTTTCCAGTCTATATGCCTTTAAATCCTCTGATGAACTATTTACACCCCACTGTCCCCTTCCAGTTCCTCAGTCCTACTTCTTTTCATTAGGGTGGATTTGGTGGAGGGGTGGTGCTTCTGGTCTCTAGCATAGCCTCTTTCTGCAGACCCCCTCATGGCAATACCACCAGCAATGGCAATTGATTTGGATGTATGACATTTCGCCTGTAACTCAGTTATTTGTTTAAGGATTGTAGCTTCGTTCTTTAAAAAAAAAACTTAGTATGTTCCCCAAAATCTTATTACCAGATTAAAGAGAACTCTTTGTAGTTGTTGTGTTGGGCTGCTAACGAGCAATGAGTGGTGACAGGGGAGGAGTGAGAACCCCCTGTTGTGAACACAGTTTACACTTCTTAACAGAGATGACCAAGTTGAAAATCTTTTTTACACAACTGCATCATTCTTGTCATCAAAAATTGTGGGCAATTGCCAAACGACATGCATTTAAACACAGTAAATTACATTTTTCAGATAAAGAAGTAAGCCTGCAGCTCTAAGCCCATTTCTTATATCTTCCTTCCCTGTGCTTAACTGAGTATGTGCTTTTTTAATGTTTGTGAATACTCGAATATTAATCAACTATGCACATGCCTGGCACGCATTGTGAAAAGGGGTCAAATCAATGCATTGGGGGGCAATTCCCTAATGATTTAAGTGTGCAGTTTGCACTGTGCTAATTGGTGCTCATGCGCTTCTATTACTCTGTAGTGCAAAGCTAAAGACTTGAAGAGGAGTGACCACTATAGCAGCAGTTGTAAGCCTGGCTTACAACTGTGAAGTATGTTTGTGAAGTATGAAGTACTTTTCCTCATTTTCTCTTCAGTCATCTTCATCTTCAGTCATGTTCACCTCATTAGAGGGTGTGTTTCGTGCTCAGGGTGATCACGGTCCCACGTCTAAGTCGGCACCATTGATCTTAACTAAAGCAAGAGCTTAAATCACACACGCATAAAAAAACGATATTCTCATGAAGCAGTACGTGGCACTTTTTAATAAAGAGAATACAAAACTATATTCTAGCCTTTGTACATTTTAATGGGGCGAAAAGCAAATACAAAGCCTCTCCTTTAAGGAGCACAACAGTGTCTTCCTTTCACTGAACTCAGGGTGCCCTCTGGGACTGATTTGTTAGCCTGAGAATGCAAATGTTTTTTTATGATATTATTTATGTGTGTGAGTGTATTTGTGGTAATGTGACTGCTGCCATAAGTGTCATTTAAAAGCAGCGATGGTTAAAATGGTGTCTCTGTTGAGGAAGCCCCCCCACACACACACCCCACCTTCTCCCCCCCCCATGGATGTGCTTTGCCTTTAGGGCAGCATCAGAGGCACGCCTGCAACCATTTATCTCGTAAACACGTCTTGCTGCCACATCGCTTCCTCTCGTCTCCTTTGAAAGTGCTTCGCAGGCAGCGGGGAGATGTAATACATCCATCTCTTCTCCCCTCCAGAGCGAGAGACATCTTTTGGTGCAAAGTTTTCTTGTGGAAAAACAAAAAAGAATCACATTTTCTGTTTTCTGTTTGTTTGCCCCCTCACAGCGACCAGGTTGAAGAGATTCCTTGGTATATAAATGTCAAGCGCATGTGAGTTTCATCTTTCTATTTCTTTTCTTTGTCTCTGTACTTATTGTAGTTGTTGCTGTATTTCTCCAAAATATCAAACCCACCGCAGCGCCAGCAGCATCATTAGCTTCATATGGAAATGAAACACAGATATAAATGAGGCCACTTACAGCATCCTTGTTTCAAAGAAGGAATAAATAGCCTCATTGACATTGACAATGATAGCCTGTCATTGACAATATTCGTAAAATCTGACATTTGCGTTCGTTTTTTTCTTCTTTTTTTTCTTACAGTACGCTGATATTGTTAGCGCAGTCCATATTAGACTGATGTTAATCCTCAGACACAGCGATGATTTAATATGCTCTTGTTTAGCAGTCGGGGGTCCATTCAGATGCTAATTTCATTATCCTGATCGCTGGCTAATCCGCCTTTGTGCTGGATGGAGATGGGGGGACAGCCGGTGGCCCCTCATGGGGCTCTCCAAAGCAGGGGGATGCCTGCCTCATCTTTTTCTTTTTTATTCCTTTTCTTTTCACCCCAGAGGCCCCAAGCTCCCAGTGTCCATCTGTGGGGACGGGAAGCAGAACTACACGTGTTTTAATGGGGGTAACTGCTCTGAGGCAGCTTTTACATGTGACTGCCTGCCCGGCTTCACTGGTCAGCGGTGAGTATATCTCTTTGTTATTCGTTCACTCATTTACTCATCCCCTTGTGTTTCTCTTCTTGCTTTCTTTGTTTTCTCTGTGCATTCTGATTTAGGGCCACAGTGAATGGTCAGGCTCATACAAAGGAAATTTAGTTATGAGGAAACACTTCCTTTAAAATATGCAGGAAACGCTTAAAGTCTGGGGTCAGCTGCTCCAGTCAACAACAGTTCAGTTCAAAATTAAGCCCAGGGTCGAGTGTACTGTTTTGGTCTATTGAATAAAATAACACATAGAAATGCAGAAAAAAACATCAAAACATACAATTTACTTTGTAGTTCATACAATCAAAATGAAGGAGTTTGAATACACTGGTAATATCAGGGCTTTGGTAGTGATGCACTGTGTAAATAATATCAAATAAAAATAAAATGCAAATGTTGAATCACAGTGGTGGCAAATTTAGCAGAATATTCCTGCAAAGCACTTTTTATATTAGACAAATAACATAGTGTTAATATAGTTAACATGTGAAAACATTTATATATTCTTTTCTTCTTCTTTATAATTCAGTGATTATTTACTGACATAAAGAGCCATCAATGCCCCACACAAAAACACTGGATTTTCACTGAGGGCCTGAAGGGTCCTTCACTGCACAGTAGTGGTCCACAGCCCAGTGGTGGAGAAACCCTGATCTAATAAGAGTTTGGTACATGGTCATTAGGAGGTGATGATTTAGAAACTGATACATACGTCCACAGTTTCGTACTGCGGCTCCAGAAGATAAAACTGTGATACCCCACCCCCACCTGCTGCCACCAGCCTGTTGAGCTTTCATAACATTTAACATTTTTTATGTCAGGTTAAGTTAATCTATTTTTTGTGTTTTTCATTGAAGTGTTCCAAATACTGGTGAATATAATAAAACTATGTATCTTTCTCCACTTCTCTTTGATGTATATGTCCATGTTCAGGTGTGAGCAGGAGCTGGACGAGTGCAAGTCCAACCCGTGCTTGAACGGCGGCTACTGTCGCAACCTGGTCAACAAGTTCCAGTGTGTGTGTGAGCTGAGCTACGCGGGCGACACCTGTCAGATCGACGTAAGCGACATCTACTTTTACGTGGCCGTTTTACTCTGGCAAAACCTCTTCCAGCTGCTTTCTTACCTCATACTGCGGCTGGACGAAGGCGAGCCAGCCGTAGACTGGGGGGAGAATGAATGAGATGTGCGTGGGTGGGTTGGGGGGAGTTCACTAGAAGAGAGGGTGCATATGAAAAATGTAGGAAAAACTATCAGACGCTGCTGAAACATGCTGGTCAATAGAAATTATATCATGGGCTGCTATTCTAAACTGCACTGTTTTCTACATAGAGTACATTTTATTATGAATATTAAACTATGTTTTATAATTTAGCGGTTAGAAAAAGCTCAATTATAAAGTTGTAAAACATCATGTGTAAAAGCATCTTAACGTAATATTTTTAATATTTCTCTTAATGACAGAGAATATTATTTAATCTGTTTCTAGACATTTTATTGAAATTAATTTATATTAATGACATATGAGTAATGTCAATCATTTCAAGAGTCTGCAAACTAACAGCAACACTAAATAGGTTTTATCCACCAGTGAGGGCAGGGCTTTTAACTCCTTTGCAATGGTAAACAGGCTGGGGTGAAAGTGGAGAGTTAAAATTTTGAAAATATGTTATGGATGTTGAACACATGTTGTTGAATTCCAGAATAATCCAATATTTCACAACAAGTCCAAGTCCAGAGTGTCTTTATGTAACCTATACCACTACAGCTCTCCTCAGATAATCATCCATTTTCATCAGTAACACTGTCACCATGCTGGTATTACCACTACAGATATGCCAACCCTTGGAAAATATTGTGCGTAGAACCCCATCATAACGCAACTGCATTCACACATTCGCATTGAAACAATTCTGCACATCATAGCGGTTATACCACCATTAGAATAAAAATGAACTTGGACCTTTAAAATTTACATTTTTCTCTTGTTATACTGTCAGTGTATGAAATGTTGATTCTATTGACTCTATTGAGCTGATAGCAAGGGTAGAACCATACCAATATTAAGCATGCAGCATAATAACTACAGCTTTCTGGATATCAAAAAATGTATACAGCTGCCACGATAACAGAAAGAAGCATTTAAACAAAATCTAAACAGATAAATTGAAGAACTGCTGAAGGGCATTAAAAACAATCAGAGGCCACCAAAAAATCCAGCCCAGGTTCTCAGAGTTCTTTTCCCTCATATATGAATACAAGCTGTCTATACTTCTAATATCACAAAAACAGCCCTATACAGAGAAACATAGCTATATTGCCTGCAGTTGTTGCTCAGTGTTGACCTACATACCTGTAGGACAAATTTCAACCATGTGGCATTCCGTTATTAGACCTCATGGTTTTTCATCAAATTTAAGACCATCAGTAATGATACTTTGTCCATCTGCTACACTGGGGGAAAATCCATTACGTTTTACCATTAATACCAAATTTCCAGTCCCTGTGACAACTGCTTGGACGAAACAAGGGATCTGTTTTGTGCCTTACTCTCATTTTAATTCAGTTTCCTATTAAAATATGTTATGTTCTGTATAAAACTCTGTACAAGGATATAAGCTGGGTTAGCTGGCTACTATATAATATATACTTATAATATCCCACTTATGATTCCTACAAAACTTGAACGTGGGCTTGTAATAGTATGGGCCACTTATCCTTTATTTGCTTTACTTGTTAATATTGTCTTAACCAAGTAAAGCTGAGAATATAAACTTTTGATTTACATAGATATATAGGCAATATTTTAAAATATGATTCAATTATTTATGTTTATTTAATCTTTAGTTCAAGCACTTACATCCATAATCCTGAGTGATTATAATGTATTTCTATCTAAAATCATTTTTATCTGTGTATCTTTCATTTAGAATGTATCACTAGATATTCTGCATTAGCTTTTCTCTCTTTTGACCCTAAATATTTGTCAGTAGTTGTTAGCATCTACTAGTATAGTTTTCATCTGTTCATTCGTTTGTTCATCTGTCTGTATTACACTGTTTATATGTTAGTGTGCATCATGACCTGAACATGTTCTTGTCATGTGTCTCTGTAGAATTCTCCAATCATGTCATGTAGCTTTGTTATCTTCCAATAAAACATTCCGTTCTATCCATTCTCATGCTGTCATTTGTCGTCTGTAGATTTTGTTTAGCTGTCTCTTGTCTCTTATTTATCATCACAGGACCATGACTCTACCCATAGTTTGTCTCTGTTTTTGTACACTGTGAGATGCTGTTGCTACAGATTTTGAAGGACAGCCCAACTGAAGCAGGCACGTCAAACATCACCAGTGAAAATGCAGTCAAAGAATCAGCTGCAGGGTGTCAAGTCATCACTGTCTATGTGCCCATCTCGAGTCTGCTGTATGTCAGGGGCTGGCAAGCATTTACTTTCAATATCTTGAAACTTTGGAAATTATGTTTCAATTAAAATGGTCAAACATTCATAGCAAAAATTATACATAGTAAAAAAAAAAGTGGAACCCGCATATATAGGGTTCAAGAACTACAGACCACAGGTCTTGCATCATAGACAAGAACTATTTAACCACCATCCACCGATCCATTTGTGTGGTTCCTGAAGATTCGTTTTTTTTAAAAGCATGTTGTACTATTGCTCTTGCATTCAGCAGATGTGATAATACACTTACTAAGTTCAGAGCATCTATTTTGACCTTTCATTGCAAAGAAATAGCAGAAAAAACAACATCACTATCATGTATAGTTCTTTTCACTTCAGTAATTGATCAACATGATGCATTTGTGCTGGAGCTATGAAATATGAGTTATATTTTTAATTTTAAGTTTCATGTTCATAATTTATTTTTGGTGTCTGCTAGAAGTCTACTAGTGTCTACACTACAACTGTATTCACGCTCTGTTTAAAACACTTTAGAGCTCCTGTTTGTTTAATCAGATAACACTGGCCTCACGAGGAGGTGTGGCTTAATCAGCCAGCCCATCTGTTTTGCTTGGTCAACCGTCAGAGCAGTTGAAAGCAGTCTCGTCCCTACAGGCAGCCATTAATAATTGTGTTATGAGATGACATCACCTTGTAACACAGGAAAGAGGACTAGGAGGCTAAAAAAATGGTTTCTGTAGGAGAAAGTTTCTTCCTCTCATGTGCACTTTGGGCTTCATTACCTGCAGACCGTTTACATGCACAAAAAAAGGTAGATAACACACTAATAGAATAGGAAATAGGTCCCTTTTAAAACATTCTCAAATAACTGAAATTATCAACAGAAGGTAAAGAAATAAAGATGTCTATGTATCGAAAAAGTCTATAGTCTACTCACTCTGTGGTCATCTTTGCAAAGCTGAGGGGCTGTTATCCCTTGCCATACAAGACCAGACTCTTATCTCTCTGAATGGAAAATCCTAAATTCTCAAAACAGAAAGCCAAATTACTGTTTAGAAACATACTTAAAATGCAAATAACAAGATTTTTCAGCTTGTTTTGGCTACTGCCCGCATTCAGATCTTCACAACGGGGAGGGGGCCTTCCTTGCTAGCACCACAGTATTGCTGACCCTTCTCTGCTTGCAAAACTAATTAGTTATTTTTCTTTGTGGGAGCCCATTTTCATCATTACGTATTTTCGTATCTCAACCAGTGAGTGTGTTGATATCGTTAGCATGCTAAACAGCTAGTCTCACCCATCCCATCTCGTAGTACCACTTTTTACCTCAAGAGATGTAAGCAAGTCATTGTTGGGTTGAGCCATAATTCCAACATGAGAAGAGGAAGACGTAGCATTGCAACGATGAATTATTCTAACCTCTTGCCAATCATGTTGAAGGTCCTGCTGCTGGTTAGATCATTTAGGAACAGATAACCAATGAAAGGAAGGCTCGCTGCCCATTTGTGGCAAAAGAAACATATTCAGCAACAAACAAAAGAAGGTTTATAAATAGAAGCAAAACAAGTGTTAACATGGGTGTTGCTTTCCTTCATTGAAGGAGAATAAAATAATGAAATTTAATACTGAACTCGCAACATTTTCCTCTAGACTGATAAGGAGAGAGGAGAAAGGAGGAGGGACAGTGCACTTTATGGTGATATGTTGGTTGCTTTTGTTTGTAATATAAATTAAACAGGTTGCAAAATCTTTTTTAGACATATAGCTCACTAGAGAGTATGTAGCATTGGTAAAACTATAGTAGCAGCCATTCTGAAGCGGTTTGATGATTTGTATAGATAACAGGGGTGCTGTAATCTGCTCGAGGGCCCTGGGACTACAAGTGTTTGCAGACCGTATGGGTCTACTTAAACACCAAAAACTGTTTTTATGAAGGTACACGCTGGCGCTGCAAGCCAGTAAGTTGAACAAAGAACTAAACCATTAAACGCTGTAGTTGGTCAGGGTTGGAAAATTTGCACGGAACAGACAAATGAATGGCACATTCTGGCGCCTCTAACTGCTGCACCATTTAAGGTGGAAAGGAGATTTTAAGTATGAAGCTGCTCAAAAGCTGCAAGTTTAAGAGGAGAAAAACTGATGTTTGAAAAACCAACACTGTGGCTCCTTACCTGTGAAGCATTATCTGCTCAACACAGCTAGTATAGCTAGTAGCTAGTACTTGCATTTCAATTTAAACACTGCCGTATGGATCACGAACTGAAAGCTGGAGGGACAGCAGCAGTACATTGGGGGACTGAAAAATAGGAAGTTTTGCAGAAAGTGTATGATTTGAATGGCCATGACCCAGTTTTTTTTATCTTAACCAATTCAGCCCATTCAATTATTCTTTCTCCATTCGATTTGATGGTCAATCTGGATAGGGCCGGGCCATGAGAAAGGAATAAATAAAACACTAAAGATTGGCCAATCAGGAGCCCTGAATTACTACAAATAGGTAAATATGTAATCCCATACAGAAAATCACCCCTGATAACAATATTTAATCCAGCTTCAGATCTCACATGACCAAACCTCGACAGGATTTAGGTAATATTGTGAGTTAGTACTGTGATTTAGGAATGTAGTAAGCACAGTGCTAACTAACTGAAAATGTAAGCTTTAAACACATTGGGAGGTAACAGGAAAAACTCTAAATCTGAGATTTAGCCTCCTTGCTAATCCCTACTAATAGGATGCAAAGGGGTCACATGACTGCACCTGACACTCTGTGTAACCCCATGGAAGCTCAACCACGAATACTTTTTGAAAGTTTGCTCCTGCTGTGGAAGCAGTGTGTCTGTGGGGTGAAAGTGCTTCTAACATTTACCGTTATCACAAGTTTATGCTGTCAGTCAATCTCAGTTACAGTCAGCTTTACTTTACATGGATAGTCTGAGATAAGTTGCTTATCTAATCAACTATAATTACTAAAGCTAAAGTTAACACTTATGCTAGGTGTTACTGCAACCCGAGCCTAGCTCTACACTTGTTGTAACACTGTTGAGTTGTTGAGTTGTAACAATGTCCAATTTTTTTTGCTACAGTCTGTTGAAGGGCCTGTCTAAGAAAACCCAGGAAATCGGATATTTTCTAGGATATCTCACAATGCAACATACAACTCAGCAAGCATCTGTTCATTATGCTCTCTGACTTCACGCCCTGCCTCCAGCTCAACCTTTAGACCAATGCTGCATGCGATCTCATTTGTCTTTTCACCTGGAAAAAAATATTAAAAGTGTTTTTTTCATATTCGTTAAATTATTAAAGCCTACCACGTATTTTATATCTAGCAAGTTGCTTCATCACTTATTACCACAGTTTATCATTTATTATCAGCTTTTTACTAACAGAAATGTTCATAGCAAGCTGTTATCTACTAATTGTTACTACTGTTATCTGCCCTGATAGGAATGTGATGTTTAAAACTACCTACAGTATAATCACACACACTGTTTAGCGTAATAGAATGGGCTATATTTCACAAGTATAGCACTTCATTCATTTTTAGCGTGAACAAATCAAAACACTGAAGAAACATTAGCCTGACCTGCTAACAGGTTATCTATTCCTTTTTGGAAATAATCAGTTACAGACTTTAAAATTAAATATTTACTGAGAAGATCTGATGTTATGTCTACTTAGTCGTCAAGAGACTGTGTTTTAGCTACAGCTGTTATGAATTGTTTAGGTGGTTAGCTCAGCACTATGGGCACTAATGGAATTATAAAGACTTTTTCATTTCATTAAACATTGCTATGTGTGACTGACACACGGCTGTATCTGGCTCTCAAGGTAAACAAAGTGAGAATGTCCAGAAGTGCACAGCATGCCATATAAGCACAGCCCCGTGGATGAGCTTCTCTGTTGTGACTGTTGTAGCAATTTGTTTTTACATCCATGTCAGAAGTACATGAGTCATCATTGTCCCAGTGTTCCATGCCATAGGGAGAAATTCTCTCTGGCATAAACCACTTTTCTTAACAGCCCCAAATGTCTTGCTGGAATTCCAGCCTTTTTCTTCATTACGAGGTGATGTAATCTTATAACATAATCCTTAGTGCCCGCCTACTGGCAAGCTTGGCACACCCTCACAAAACACAGAGAGCTAAAAAACTTACAACCCTAAAATGTTCTGTCTAGCTTGCAGTTGTGGATCAGACCTATCAACTTGCTCTACCTGACTCTAAGGGTTGGACTCATATCTGCTTAAACAGATATGGCAGAACCAACAGCATTGTAAGAAAAGTCACAGCAGTGTTGGGATAAAACTAGTTGCAGGATGCCGATCCGGCGATTGAACAATTACAGCACACTATATATATAGCATATAGAGATTAGGCTTAAAAACACAGGAGCTCTAACAGAACATTTCAGACAGAGGGTAAATACAGATTTACAGTATAAGAAAAAATATTGAAGCATGTAAATCTATTCTAGTAGAACCCAAAAGTAAAATTCTGAACATTAACAATTATCCAAATTAACTGAAACCATACTTATTTTTTTACCCCTGGTGTGCAGCAGAGCTTCTTCCGTTGTTTCTCTTAAGGGAGGTAATGCCCAAGCCAAAAGCATGAGGCAAGAGGTTTGAACTGCAAGACTAAGTTCATTACAGAGTTCGCTTTTAAACAAGTCACAAATCATGCGACAGGGAAGAAGCGAGCCAGGGCCATCTTGTGTGTGCTAAAGCATAAATCTCAGAGGACTGAGTCTGAGCTGAGCTGGTGGCTGTACTGTAGACGTGTGCGCCTTCAGAGTGAGTGAATAGTGCTGGGCCAGCAGAAAGACGCCACACGCTTCTCCACGAAATGCAACTCAGCAGAGCAGTGGCAGCATCGCTGCAGGTCGGAAAAACGCAGGCTAGATGTATTGGAGCAGCTTATCCTGATGACAGGATCGTTCATCTGGAGGAAGTCACACACACACACACACACACACACACACACACACACATACGCGCATGCATGGAGAAATCCGCCCACAGTTATAGAACAGGTGATGAGCTCAGCTCCACTCACTGGAAATGAAGTTTCAAAGGCCTTCGAGCCTCTACCTGTCACTGTTGCTCATAACAGTCCAGTCAGTGCTTCTGGGAGTTGTGAGCACCTTTCATTCAGATTTAAAGGTTGAACGTTAACCTGTAGTCGAGTTTTGGTACTTGCTTTGACTTGCTTTTAATTATGTAATTACATTTTAATCTATATTTGCTTTGTTCTCTGTTTTAATAGGGTTTACGTCTGCATGTCTGGCTTATTTTCACAGGGTGTCGCATATATAGTAATCACTGTCAAACAGATCCTTACCAACTTTGATGACTAGCTGCTCATACGTGCATACAAACCTTTTTGTATCTACACGCACTGTCCATCATATCAGCTCTACTTACCATGTAGATAATTACATATAGATAATTACAGACTATAGTCATCTGCATATTTTGTTTATCCCTATTAACCCTGTTCTTCAATGATCAGAACCTCCACAGGACCACCATTGAACATGTATTATTTGGGTGGTGAATCATTCTCAGCACTGCAGTGACACTTGATGGTGTGTTGTGCTGGTATGAGTGGATCAGACACATCAGTGCTGCTGGAGGTTTTAAGCACCTCAGTGTCACTGCTGGACTGAGAATAGTCCACCAACCGGCAACATCCAGCCAACAATGTCCTGTAGTCCTGTGACCACTGATGAAGGACTAGATGACCAACACGACATATGAGATCATCTCTGACTTTACATTCACAGTGTTTAATGATTTAGTGTTAAATAATATTTAGTGTTTAATAGTTTTTATTTCTTTTGTCACAATAATAAGTTCCTATCTCATAATTATGACTTCCTATCTGATAACAGTCAGTCAGTAATTATGGTTTGATGTCTCATAATATTTGTGACATTGTATCTAATAATGAGAATGAGCTGCTGTGTCCTAATTATAACTTAGTGTCTCATAATTATGACTTGCTATCTCATATCTCATTGACCCCCATGTTTCTGAATAATGGGAAAGTTTCACCTGATTATGACCAAGTAGTTCATTATAATAATTTAACATTCCATAAAAAGATAATGTGTATGTGTTCATATCTTATAATTATATCTTGTCTAATAAGAAAGAGATCCTATGCCATAATTCTGACTTAGCATCTCATGATAATGACTTGGTGTCTCTTAATAAGAAAACATTTTCTCAGAGAATTGATGCATTGTTGCTATGAGATTAGTAGTAACAATTAAGTCATAAGTAAAATATGCTAATTCATAATTATGAAAAACCTTCTCATTATTAGACATATCAGTTAGGCCTTTTTTCCCCCTCCAAGTGGTGGAAACATGTTTGTAACATGCTTAGAAGGCAGCACATCACATTATTGCCAGTATACTGCAGGGTGAGCACTCCTGGCTCAGGTGGCTGGAGGAGCACAGGAAGCGTGTCCGTGTAGAGCGGCCATGCACAGAGACATGTTGTAAACAAGTTGTGTTGTTAGGGCGAACATGTGTTGCATGTGCTGTTTTGTGCTGGGCTGTACCCTGCAGCAGAGATGTGTGGCCAGTCATGACCAGCCTGCTTCAGCATTTCAGCAGTGCTGACAGGTGGTATCTGACCTGCTTCTGCGTTCAATAATAGAGCATTCGCTGAAAGTCCTATGCTTCCTACATATTTCTCTTTGCCAATGGTCCAATAAGAACAGCTTGCTGCTAGCTGTTAGCATTTAGCTGAGTCGTCATGTTTAAGATTGACTGGTATACAGCATTTTGTATAAAAATGGATAAAAATATACATTAAATAAGCTTCACACAGTCAGTAAGAGTTGTTTTACTGGGTGTAGAGGTGAGCTAACTTAGCCTTAGTGTTAACTTACCTGGAACAGTAGCTTACAGTCATCAAATACCAGCCACGCCCCATCATTCATAAATAAAAAAATAATAAATAAATAAATATATGAATGAAATACCAACAAGAAGACCCAGTGTTCGGTTTTCCAGGTGGGCGACCAGGGTCTTTTCTGCATGGAGTTTGCATGTACCCCGCCCTGTGTCTGCCTGGGTTTCTTTCGAGTTCTCCTGATTCCCTCCACATTCCAAAAACTTGCAGTCAGGCTAACTGGAGATACTGAATTGCCCCTAGGAGTGTGTGTGTCAGCATGCCTGCCCTGTGGTGGACTGGGGGCCTGTCCAGGGTGTTTCCTGCCTTCTGTTCAACTTTATAAGAAAAGTCTTATTTACTCGTGTCTCACCCCCTGCCTGTCCTCTGTCCTCTTTTAGCTGAATGTGGAAAGAGTGGCCCCTGATCTGCTGCTGTTCGTGAGCTTGGTGTCGGTGGTCCTGTTTCTGGCTCTGCTGGCCGGAACCACAGCTCTTGTGGTGGCCCTTAATCGGCGGGCTACCCGCGGCACCTACAGCCCGAGCCGACAGGAAAAGGAGGGGTCCCGCGTGGAGATGTGGAACATTGTTCAACCACCACCTGCAGAGAGACTCATCTGAGCTGGAAGCAATTCTTTCAAAAAATTCACAGGGTCTGAGGTGTCACAGTGTCTGTGAGCCAAACTGCCAAATGAAACGAGCACGAGTCGAGCTGGATCAGTTTCACCTCAGGAGGAATTTGTAGAACATCAGCAAACGCTTTCATCATTATTTATTTTGAGCACTACAGTCATAGGATCATCATTACTGCACTAATACTCTGGTTTTTACAGTAACAAATCAAAATAAAACTAAATCACTGCACTGTTTATTTACCTTTAGGGGTTTTAAATCTCAAAAAACAAAAATAATTTTATACTCGCAATACATTTATTTAATACAGCTAAATAATTCTGTACCTGTTCAAATAAAAACATCAACACAGTTACAAATAAGTGAACACTTACCTGGAGTTCTGCATTGATTACTAATAAAATATGGTCTAATTATTATCCAAGTCACATTCACAGACAAACACAGTCTAACTAAACTACTAACATACAAACAGTATTTTTTGTCTGTTATTGAGCACATTGAGTAACAGTCACAGTGTAGACTAGAAACAGTGAACCTCTGTATTAATGTTTTCTCCAAGAGTTAACTGGCAAAAGGTGTTTCTGTTAAGAAGATAAAACTTAAAGGTGTGGCTTTCACAGGTGTAGTACTCTTTAAATAACACACAAAGAGCAAACAAAGCCTGGAAACTGTCAAATCTGTTCTTCTCAAGAAAGGACCTCTTCTTAACTGTGAAGCATGGTGGAGGTAGTATCCTGGTTTGGGGCTGCTCTGCTGCCTCAGGGCCTGGACACCTTGTGAACACTGAGGGAAAAATTAAGTCCAAGGCATATTGAAACATTTTACAGAAAATTGTAAGGGCAACAGTCCGTAACCTGAAGCTGTTGGATGATGCAACCCAAAGCACACTCAACTAAAGGTTGAAGAAGAAATAAAAAGAGTTTTGGAATGCCCAAGTCAGAGTCCTGACCTTAACCCAGTGGAGATGCTGTGGCATGACCTGCAGAGGGCTGTGCAAGCAAGGCAGCCAAGAAATACTGATTAAGTGAAACACATTTGCAGGTCCACAATTCCTCTTCAACATAGTGACATCATATTTGCAGCAACAGGATGTTTAGTGGAGGTGACTGCTTCTGAAGGGGTAAATAAATGGGCTGCTTGTGTGTTATTAGATTGGTCAGATTCAGTTTGTCTTTAATTGTGACTTAGATAATGATCAGACCAGTTTTTTAAGTAAGCAATGCAGAAATACAGGCAATTTCAAAGAGTTCACTTAGTTTCAAAGAGTTCACTTCGTTTTTTTTGCAACTGCAGCTTAAATCAACAAGCCAACCACAGAGTAGGAGTGAAAAAAACAATTCAACAAGTCAATCAGAGTGCATGAAGAAAAGAAATAAACAAGCTATTTGGGTGATATTATTACCATGACAGACTTAAAATGATAAACTTTAAACACTTATAGATTGTGAAAAAAGAAATGGTTAAAATTGTGTTTACAGGCTATTCAGAGTTCAGTAAAAGTAAAAAGACAAAATTTCATATGCTAGTAAGACCCTGGCTAATGAACTTCAGACGTTTCTCAGCTTGATGGCTGCATGGACATGTTTGTTATTCCAAGTTCATTATGAACAGCACTGCTATTATTGATGGTGCAGAATTATGATGAATCTGCATCCTCCATAGTTTGTCCAGAGTTCATCACATGTCTTGGTTGGTTGTCACTTAAATGTACCTCCCTGGGTTAAGCTGATACAGCTCAAATAAGGTTTTAGATCGCATCAAATCTCATGAAGAACTGGCTCTATTTGAGCTGTAGAAGTAGACAGTAAAGTTGTGGAATGCTAGACCTTGTGGAAACTTAGGGGTAAAGAATTGTTCAGATGTGTGTGATGATTTAGACTAGACAATCTCTGTGTAACACTGTAATGCTGTTTTTTTTTTTTTTATCAAGTCAGTTTTGTTTATTTATGTACGTCTGTCTCAGTTTTATGCGTAAGAGCAAATTGAACTCTTTTAAAAGTGGAGTATTTATGATGCCACATAAAGCTTCCGCACAAGTGGAATAAAGGAAGACAACAACGATATGAAAGTTGCATAAACATCTATATAATTTATTCTCAGTTCACAGTGCATACAGTTGTACCAGTAGTTCCTGAAACAACACATTAGATTGACCTATACTGTCCTTAAACACTATTACGTCTGTATAGAGGGCATGCAACTGCACTTGGACAGAGTTTGTACTACTAAAGACCACAACTGAAATGCATATACTCTGATCATTACAGTACCTGGCGGTTCAAATCACATTTCTTTGTGTGTCATTATAGGGCAGCGATTGTCACTGCTGTAAGAGAATATCTGAATAAGTCTGATTAGGGGTTGTATGTAATGGTATGCTGAAGTCAGGAGGAATTGTCATTTAAAGCTATAACATGTAGGATTTTGAGCATTATTTATTGCACTCACACTCAATACAGCCCTCACAGCAGCCAGTCGGAAAACTCAGCTGAAGTACGTGAGGCTGAGCATGTAGGCACTGAAGCAGAAGGCCGTCTCGGCTATGTACCATTACAGAACAATCTGTCCCAACTTTGAGAACATTTGGATGTGGTGTCAAAACGATACACTGATTATTTATAGAAGCCTGTATAACTTCTAAAGGACCGTATAGAGTTTGGGTTCCCCCCCGGGTGAGGACGTCTTACAGCAATGCTCAAAATCATACAAATGTTTACATAAGGATCTCTTTGAGAAACAGAATCTTGACTCGTAGTAAAGCACATTCTAGAAAGCAACAGTAGTTCCACTACAACACACAATAAATGTCAAATAACTGCACAGTAACATCAGAGAATTAAAAACAAACCAAAATAATTCAGCAAAAACAACAAAAACAAAAGATCATGCAGGAACATACTCTTAAAAACAAACACAAAATCCGACGAGTTTATTTGTTCTTTGCGACTCATGCAATTTGTAAGAATATGGTGAACGTAAGCACAGCAGTAAGCTTTCAGTTTAAGAGCCAGAACTGCTCAACAAGAGGAATCGTCTGTAAACAGGAGAGAAAGACATTTAACAGAAGGATTTAGTAGCACTTGACTTTTCAGAACTACAGATCAAGTATTTCCCGCTAAATTTCAGAACTTGCTGTTTTCTTGTGAAGTCCTATTTGCCGAGTACCTGCTGAGCAGTAGTGTTTTTGAAAGCTGACGAATGTAACGATTATAAGTGACAACCATTTTAATATTACTTATTCACGCTAACTTGGTAATTAGGTGGTCTGAGAAGAAAAGTTAAATCGGCCACATGATCACATCTAAAAAGTTTAAAATTTCACTGAGCAAATAAAGAGCAACCGAGAACTGGAACGACAGCACGAAGACTGCAATGTATATACGTAAAAGGCTTAAAACAACACACACTGTCACTTAAAAAGGGCACGGGGTGTATGGGGGGGTGAGGTGGAGGGGAGGGGGGGGCTACCAAAAACAAACAAACAAGCAAGCAAAACAGAAAAAAAACATCCTCCACTGAGAACAAACAGTTTTCTGCAAATTGTAATGCATAATTTATCTGTTTATCACACTAAAAAAACAAGCCGAAAATCTAGTGTGCCATAACACAAGATTTACAGAAGACACATTTTATCTTTTACTTTTCTTTGCCAATCCATTAAGCAGGGATGCACCGATACCACTTTCCCCCTCTGATACCGATAACTGATCCATAAATATAGGCCAACAATTATGATAACCCTATCTTACATAACTAACCTGTAGGTTTTAATATTAAAAAATGTATATATATATATAAAATTTCATTTTTCAGAAATAAAACATAC
This sequence comes from Megaleporinus macrocephalus, assembly GCA_021613375.1. Taxonomy (NCBI): domain Eukaryota; kingdom Metazoa; phylum Chordata; class Actinopteri; order Characiformes; family Anostomidae; genus Megaleporinus; species Megaleporinus macrocephalus. The sequence continues at coordinate 26,477,485 of CM038721.1, forward strand.
TCAGTTTAACTGAATGGCTTTTATATATATATATATATATATATATATATATATATATATATATATATATATATATATATATATATATATTAGATGCTTATAAAACCCATTTTTTTTTTACTATATTATTTACTATTACTATTTACTACTATTTATTATAACTCGTGTGCTGCATCTTCACAGTTTGGATGCGGTATGAGCATCAGTCATACTGTCAGTAACTGTGACTTCCAAAGTTTTTTGCCATCTTGGTTGAAGCATAGGCCCCTAAGACCCCACTACTAAGTGATACAGCTGACCGACAGAGGCTAGTGGACACACTAGAGCGGGTAGCAGGCTGCTATGCCAGCTGAAAGCTAAATCAGGGATGAATGCTAAACATTAACTTGGTAAGTGACTACACTTGACTTGAGCTTGACGTAGCCATTCAGGTAAGAGGCCCCCCTGGGCATGTTCTTCCAACAAATTACTGGCGTTACAGATTTAATTATGAGCTGCTTGTCATCCCGCACTGCTGTTATGTTCTGCCTACCGCCATGCATTGAGTCACCTGTGCGTCAGAAACTGCTTTGTGGTCTCAGTGATAGACGAATATCTCTATCCCAATAGCCAATACTAATGCTGCGTTTAAGTGTCCGTATGAGCGCTGATAATAATATGGTATCGGTGCAACACTACTGATAAACTCAGCAAATAAACAGTAAGTATGCATTCAAATGTGCAGAAGTGTGTTCTATGGAGAGGATGTCTTGAACTCTGTAGGACGTTTTACTTTCATAAAATGTCATTGGAGCAGGTGTACCCAAACCTTTGCAAACGACCATTTCTGAGCTCACGTGTATCAAACTTTCTGATCTAAGATCACCTTACGTCTCCAAAAGAACTACATGAACAGACCCTAAATCAGTGTTCTAAATATGTACCAACTAACAAATAAACTTTGGGAAATGAAAATAAATAAGCATAAGACTAATCCGTAAACAAATGTATTTTGTTCCAACGAAACGCAGTGAAATGCTTGTTCAAATGCAGCTTTTAAACGTGTAATACTGACAACAAAGCTACACTGACACAGTCCCAGCTATTCCACTGAGATTTCCTGTGCTCATTTGATCCAGACGGGTCCTCAGTATGACATCCAAAATATTTAAACATTTAACTTTTATCCACTTTAACGAGTTGTTTTTTAACCACCATGTAAAAGCAAATAACTCAGTTAACATTATAACATCCATATATCTGCTTTAAGCTTTTTATGGGGATTCTATATAATATAGACATCTTGTGAAGTCTACATAAAAACAAAGTCTGTACAAGCAGGCAAACTGTGAACAAGAAAGAGAATAATGAACTCAGAACCTTCCTTGAGTACCATTTACTTATTCATTTAAGGCACAACCTGACATTCAAACTAAAAGTCAAAGCTGCTGCTGATGCTGCTGTTATAATGTGTATAGACAGGATTTGGAATATATATATATAATTAATCCTGGACCATTATTTCTAGCGAGGTTGTGACAAAACAATTCTACGGAATTACCCACACAGCGAAGATCGAAGGCAAACCATAATTTGTACCAAATACCATCATGAATATCTATATACATGTGTTCAGAAATACCAGTGTCATTAATAATGAATGAAAGACTGTTGCCAGGAAACAGCGCTATGCTTATTTGCTAATAGATGGCACATTCATTCTTAGCAAATATTCTTTTACCACACCAACAATCAGCCTCTGAATCTCACAGTATCAGTACCTCCAGATTTTCCTAAACTCCACTTCAGCAGCAGTATAGAGTCAAACTGATTATCATACGACTTATATTTCTAGATATATTTTCCACATACAGCTTTGGGGAGACTCATATTTTGACATCTTACTGAAATATACGGCTGAAAACTTTTAATGTCTATCAGAACTGGAGAAAATGAATTTGCATAGTTCAACAGGGTTCTATTTTAGGGCTTTTCAATTTTCCAAGGAATAGAAAAAGCCTGGGAAAACTGCATATATGTTCATGACAGCCACAGAGTTTTGGAGAAAAAGAACCTCACAGCGGCAAATACATTGCGAACAGGCTAAAGGAAACTGAAATGTAGATTTGAGGCGAGGGTTTTTTCTTTTTCTTTTCTTTTCTTTTTTTTTTAAAATCACAGAATGCTTTTACAAGCACATCGTTACCACAAAGCAGCGCGCAGGAGGGGGTGAGGTTGGCTGTTAAAGTGTCTGACAAAATGTCATGTGGTGTAAATCACTAAGCCTGAGAGCTTAAATACTAAATCTGGCCAAATAAAAGAAATGCCCGGCAAAACTGACACTTCTACTCGTTTGCTCCAACATGGCTTTGGAGTAAATAGCCAAAGGTGACTGAAGTGAATCTGAAAAGCTCAAATCTCTCCCAAAGGAGCTAAACGTACTTTACAAAAATGATGTTTCCCTGAAAGCTCAATGTGTCACTTGATATTTCAACTATCCTTAAGAATCTATTGCTCAATTTTGGGCGGTGTTAATGAGCGTGCGATTCGTCTAAACACTTTGCACTGCTCTGATCCAGCACAGCAGGTGGCGTGCTTCTGAAACAGGCAAAACATGATTCAAGGTGCTGCGTACTGGCCTCCATTGTACAAGTTAAGGCTAAACACACTGTTAGAGAGTAAACTGGAATCACTCAGTGTTAACTATCTACATGTTCACCTACAGCTCTAGGGTCAGTATGTATACCCACAGTCTATAATACGGCAAGGCCAGAGTCAACATATAAATACTAGCTAAAGTGACCTGAGAAAAGTTTTGGAAAAGAAACATGCCTCTAAAAATAAACGTTTCATTAACTACAGAAGGTGTGAACTAAATAGCCTGTTTTCTTTGAGCTACATACATATACCTCCAAATACTGTGGTGTGGAGGGATACAATTAACCTACAGCTACAGACAACTAAATGTAGCATTTATGTTGTAGGCTCCAGAATTAATGTCTGATAACACTACGTAGTGCCAGAAGCAACTCATTTTAAGGCATCTTGTTTGGCTGAAATCCTCTGTTCCCCGCCCCCCACCCCAAAAAAATATTAATCTGGACAGAACTTTGTTCTCCAAACAGCAATTTAGAGTTACAGTGATTAGATAATGAACCTGTGCAAAGTATCGGTCGGGAATTAACTGGGATGTACCTACACTATGTATGTATGTATATATAACTGTAAGACAGGAGAAGAAATGTGGAACATTTTCCCTTCTCACCCATTACAGCACTCTTCACTGCTCATTTTTCATCGCATGTCTGTTTCTACACGCTTCTCAAACGTTCATACCAAGCGTGAGACATATGAAGACCTACTGTTTACAAGAACTTCAAACTATGAAACGCACAGAAAGAAAATCAAAGCAATACTCTTCAATACCTCTGACGCAGAAGAAGAAGGAGGTGGCGTATGTAAGAAGTGAAGGACATGAGCTGCTTAGAGGAGGCTTGTATTCTCAGCTTTTGTTCAGGCCGGTGTTGTTATGAACTTGCGTAAGCTGCAGGCTGGAGTCAAGGGCCGTCCTGAGGAGACACACAGACTCTATCTCCTCCAGCAAACCTTTCTCCTGCACCTCTTCTTCCTCTGTTTGTCCTCCATGGTCCTCTTGCTCCTTCTCCCAGGGCACGAGCATTGAGGGCTGCCTGCTGCCCTGCCCTGCCGTTCCAGTTCCTCCTTGGCGCTCCTGGTAGTGTCTCTGTGTCTGTTTGGACAGGACCTTCCTCCGGAGGGCGCATTGGGCTGCTGGCTGCTGGTCATCTGGGCTCAGTTGCTGGTCTGAAGGGGGCTCTGGGTGGGAAGGAGGTTCAGCGACAAGAGGCTTGCCTGTTACAGGCTGGAAGGATTCCTCTTGGAGAGAATTCCTGGTTGGAGGCTGCGGGAGGTCTACATCAGGAAGGTCTTCAGAGGCTTTGGGGAAAGGGACGGGTAGAGACCTCGTGCTGCACTGGCGCCGGGGTGAAGGGGGAAGATGTTTGCCATGGAGAGCGCTGTCGTCCTGCCCCATGTTCCAGCCACTCTGCTCTCCGCTGCCCGCTCCACCTAAAGACCCAACCTGAGCAGGACTGCCAGTACTTGGAGACTTGACTTTGTTCTAAAACACATGTTAAAACAAGGTGTCAAATGAACTACATATATTTTGGAAAATTATACAGCTGCACAGTTATCATGATAAATGATTCACAGACAAAATGTAATAAGATATTATATATGGAAATCTTTCATAGTTAGGAAGCAGTTTTAAAAATGTTCAACTGTAAAAAGTAAAATAGTGATTTTTAAAGAATAATTCTAATTTCTACAATATTATCTCATATAATTTGTAGATATATGCATTTATTTTGTAACTGATTTAAAATGTTGCAAGGTCAGAACAAGAAACATTTATCTTAATTTATATAATTTATTCTGGCTACTATTTAGAAAATCCACTAACCGTGCAACAGTGTCTGAACAGTCATTAATAGCCAAATATCTTAGCATAAACAAAGCTCCCCCCTCACCGTGCCATCGCAATCCAAGTCATCCAATGACCTGAAGAAATCAAGGCTCTTGGCAGCTGAGAGTTTGCCCTGTTCTATACTGGTGGTGCTCAAAGAGTCCAGGATTTCTTCCAGCAAATTCATCTGCCCTGTCTGTCCTGTGTCGGGTTCCAACTCATACGAGTCATCACTGTCCTCAGTGTAAGATGGCACTTCCCCACTGTCCTCAGAGGAGATCCTACAGATGTCAAACCAAACATTAAGATCATGGATCAAATTTTGCCAAACATTTTAAAAAACATTTCTAATTTTTTAGAAAATTTAGTTAGCCCTGTAACTGTTTAGCACTTTCTTACTGAACAGTCTTGTCCTCTTGCCTTGGTTATTCAGCTAACTGAGGAATCATCCTTCATGAAACACCTTCAAAATCAGTGATTTGTTTAATACTGTAGAGATATTGTAAGGGCAATGATGAACACCAGATGGCAGTATTGCTTGGACCTTGAGAACAAATACATTAACCAATGTGTTGCTGAATCGGTCATATTCACTTAGGTAGCTTTGCCTTATTTGCAAGAAAAAGAAACACTGAGGTATAGACAAACATACATGTTATGCATTATACCTTTAAACATATTAAAGGTGAAAACTGATTAAAGTCAGGCTCTTACTTGCTGGCTGAGTCCAGTTCATCTTCTCCATCAATGGCATAGTCAGGATAGCTAAAAGCCATGGGGGACTTTTGAACCTGATACTGAAAGAGAAGTGAAAATGTTGAAAACCATGCGTTGTTCAGAAGCAACCGTTCAAGCATTTTTTTTTTCCGATGATCGTTACAAAGCGACAACATTCGTTTCTTGGCCTGGTGCAGGCCAGTTGGACCACTAATCCCTGGGCTTTATAACACACCTGAGTAACACTTTTAATTGGCAAATTAAAGTAGTGAAGCATTATAGGGCACGGCCCCATGCTGTGGCTTCAGGCCTCAAGGCCTGCCATTAAACAGCACTGCCGCGACGCGCACACTCGCATGCGTGTATAAATATGAAAGTCAGACAGTCACTAAGGCAGCCCATAAACTGGCGTTTGCCACATTATCAAAGCCTGCTACTAAACTGGAGGCCACTTACAGTGTCCGTGGCTGGAGAAAGGAAGTAGGCTCTTTAAGGGCTTTGATTGGTCTAGCCTTGACGGATGACGGCCATCCACCAATTCGTCTCATTTAAAGGGCCAGGGCGGCAGCCTTAGTCAAGACTAGCAAGGGGTCAAGTGCACCCGATGTCTTGACTATATGCGCAGTCTGAAAGGGTTAAGCGCCACCCGCTCCATAAAAATAGCTAAGAAACGTGTGCGTCGGCCACTTAAGGCCCTTTGCCATTGGAATAAACAAGAACACATGTTGGGCACTGATTGCCCTGCTCGCTGGTAGCTGCGAGCTATAATGAAAGCGATTACAGGGGAGTGTAGGCCTCGAATTCCCCAAAAGGCTTTAATGGATTCCTGTGTCAGGGCCGTAAATCTGGCCTGTGAGCCGCTCCTGCCCGAGAGAAGGGACTGGATGCACCTGCGGAAACACTGTCACATTTACTTGGAGAGGGTGCATATATATATATATATATATATATATATATATATATATATATATATATATATATATGAGTGAATTTGAGTGTGGGTGGAAGATGGAGAAATTTTCGCATGATCATCAGACATGCAAAACTATAAAAACAGGATCTTGGTCTGAGTCCTGGTCAAGAGCACAGTCTCAGTACTTGTTGGAAATTTTTATGGCCACAATACTGTGCTGCTATTCTCTTTAACTTTCAGTTTAAACCTGCACTAAAACTGCTTTTGTTTAGATTAGACCTGCATCATACTGACAAATTACCTGCAATGTAATTATACTGCTACATATTTTGACTGCAATGTATTAAAAACGCATTGGTGCATCAATAATGTAACTCACCTGCATTGCCAAGTACAATGATTAACTTTTGTTGGATAATACAAAAAAAACCCCCTAATTTATCAAAACACCACCAGAAACTTCTGACACAGTGTAACGGTAACACAGCTCATGGATGCAAAGAACTACTATGAAACCTTAAAAAGCTATTTCACTATTAAGCAAGTTCCATGAGGTGCTTCACATCTAATAATTGTAATAAGTAGGACCAGGAGTTTGCAAACTGCTAGGTGGCATTGCAGGGAACTCTTAAAACTGTGATTACATTTTTATTTTATTTTTTTTTTATATATAAATAAAACATAGTTTGATCTTGTAAGAACTTTCCCACATTCAGTAATAATCAACGTTAACTGCAGAACATAGTTAGAAGCTAGGTAAACCATTCTTTGTGGCTAAAATGTCTTCATCTTTAGAACTCCTTAAAATGGATAAATACACTGTCAATAAAAGATAATAACTGGAAGAAGTACATCTAAAGACAAGTCAGACATGAAACCTTAACATGCACAGACAGCGACAAGGCCAAACATCTCTTAGAAGAGTGATGTTTGAAGCGGCTTTCTAAACCAAGTAAGATGTCAGTATGAAAAGACATTTGAAACAATATATTTGTTTTATTTAATATCAAATTGAAGGCCTTCAGCCAACGTTTCCAGTACAGATATGAGGATAGAACTGCCATTTTTTAATGTGGTAATCGAAGATGACAATTTATTTTCAAATTTAAAGATGCACAAAATTTAGATCCCACATACAACACCGTGAGCTGGTTCATGCCAAAGGAGCAGCACAGTCTTTTAATATCTAGTCACAGGCTTTAATCACATGAACATACTTTTGTTTCCTCTGATCTGAGATTAAAGTTAGTTAATTTGGGTGGTTTTAGTTTTATTAAAATCTGTTTTGTATTTCTGAAAAACAAATAATAAGAGATGTACAACATGGCGTTTCACCTTTGCCATTTTATCAGGGAGTAAAACCAGAGAAAACCAGCCCTAATGGATGAATGAAGACAAAGTCAGCTTCCTATAGCTTTCATAAAGAGGCCTTTTAATCAAAGGAAAAAGTACTTGGGCTTTTTTATAGACCTGACAGCCTGAACAACGATGTTGATTGTAGAAAGATTGTGCAACATGTGTAATTTTTCCAGAACTAGTCTTTTCTAAAGAAATACTGTACCATGCAAACGTCTTAGACAACTGAGAAAATTACACTTAAGAAGGAATTTAGGAGTAAGCTATTATTAGTCAGAGTTAACAATAGTTGGAATTAGTAAAAGCACTAATATTACTAGAACTACACTTAAATAACACAGTGTTTGTCATTGTTGAACTTGCATTTAAAGAATATTAATATTATTATATTATATATTATTATTATGATGATGATGATGATTATGATTATTATTATTATTATTATTATTATTATTATTATTATTATTATTATTATTATTATTATTATTATTATTATTATTCACAAGCTGGTTAGCTTAATTTGAATCAAGTACATTCATAGCAAGTAATGATTTTAATACAAAATCTGGAACCAATCTTTGTTCTCCAAATAGGCTGACAAGACTTTTCTTAATAAGAAACTGTTGGGGTTTACTATATTTTTGTTTATGTATGTAAGTACTGCTAAATTATATATTGTGTTTTACAAGGGAGAAAAAAATGCACTGCTGAAACAAATGGTTTAAGCAATGTGTTTCCAGTACTATCAATGCAAATTATAGCAAATTATAATTAATGCATAATGTACATTCAGTCACATATAAACTCTATGAATATGCATTAACTATAACTATAGAATTGTAAACAAACTCCTACAATCAATCACAATTACACTTCTGAAACAGAAACGTGTATACTAATGTATTCACAAATATAGTGTATTGTAAACCTTGCACAATCATACTATACATTTGTACGACAACATCTGTAGCCTGGGGGAAAAAATCTAGGGGAAACGCTGCGTTCAGCTGACAGAGACGTTTGGGAACATAGGTTAGATGTCTCTTTTGCTTATTGCAACTTTCTGCAATAGCAGTAGTGCAAAAGCCAATGTTGCAACAATGACTAACAAACAAACTGTACAGGCCTTAGTCTTGCGTTCAGCCTCCAAGGATCTAAACTTGTTCCAACTATGAGCCTTGCCGGTTGTGATTTTGCTCCTCTGGCATTCAGTCTGAAACTGCTGTTTGCAGTCATTTAGCCTGTTCCGTTAGGCAGCAGGGCGTGGTGTGCAATGGCCTCCCCCACTCGCTCTGTAAGCGGAGGTGTTTATTAAAACAAGGTGAGTACAGTGGAGCTCTTGCCTTTTTTTCGCCCTCCGAACAGCAACACCAGGCCCACAGCTCAGACCCACACCACCACACCTTCCTGCACATGGTAACGATCAGTATGCATACACCATCCACAATCATATCCTATCAGCTTCGCGACGCTCAGCATTAATTAGTCCAAATGAATCTGCACCTTTTACAAGACGGCTGTCTGTTTGTGTGCACACGTCGTGTTAAGGCTAATTCACTGTTATACCTTCTGAAAAGTCATGACTAAGCTTCCTTAGATAAAAAAGTAAAGATGAAGGGAGAAATTGGGGGCTGGTTTGTGTATGTTTGTCACACTTTAGGATGAGAAAAGTGTGCAAGAAGTCAGCAAGTGCAAGAAGAAATCTGCTCTTAAACTTAAGGCGGCAATCACAGACCTGCGCAACAAAGAACAAAAAAAAAAAGAAAAAAGAATTAAGCTTACGGATTACTCGCTCATTTCATCTTTCATACTTTCCGAGGTTATTTTCAGAGTGCTCAAAGAGGCCAAGAAAAGAAACAGCATATGAAATGAAAGAATAAAAAAAATGGTTTATGCCACTGGACTGAGCATGGCCAAAACCACTAGTTTGGAAGCAAAGAAAAAAAGAGGCATGTGCCTATTTGATTCTGTTACATATGCACTAAATCACAAAGGACATACTGAGCTGGTACAGGTCAATTCCTGCATTTAAAAGTGCTCAGTCAAGTCCTGCTGGAAAAAGAAACCATACCGACAAACTGTGCATTCAGAGAAAAGACTTTTCAACAGTAGAACTGCTTCTACACTGTAGGTGATATAAATTTAATGGCCTATATTCTACATTGTTTTGTGTATTTATTTTTTTCCTTTTTGATGTTTGCTTGGATTTATGCACCTAAAATATTTTTTATTTATGTACCAAATGATTTGGTATATTTTTTACATGATAGTAAAAATTAAACAGGGTTTTGCTGTTACTCTGCCTCTCATATATATGTAAATAATCTTTGTTCTGATTGGCTGCCCTCAATCAGAAATCAGCCCTTATAACTTAACGGTGAGTGAATAGGCTGAACAGACATATATAAAACCAGCCTTCGTTTCTATATAGACAGTCCAGACTTAGGAGTGTGGCACATTTAAAACTTTAACAACGCTTACGTTACAACAATAACACTATTATTTAATGAAATCAACAAAATCTGCTACTACATGAGACGGGCCTTTTCTTGACTGAGAATTGACTTCATTTTGCTTACTCTCAAATGTCTTTTCATGAGGTGTATGTGTATGCATTTCCATCTAGGCTACATTGTCCAGAACAGTTACAGGCCTTTCCACTGCAGCCAATGCTCTTGCCAGTTTAATAGCAAGACGTGCATTATGCATTTCGCATGCTATTTCAGTCCGACCACTGATCTCATCAGCTTGGCAGCGTTTGGAAGGCAAGAAGACATTGCCTGGAAAACGCAAAACAAAACCCCAGCGCCTCAGAGGCCGAACCGCAGCCAGCGTCTGCCGAGGCGCTTGAGCGATTCCCCCCCACCACCCGAAACAAAGCCCGGAACCCTCGTCTCAGGCAAGGCCCGGCGTCCTGCCTGCTCCAACTGGCTCTGGCTGAAAGACGCTTTCAAGAATATCAGAGGGAGGCGCTTCGGTGCATCTCGCTTTCAAAAGCCAAGTCTCGCTGAGCATTAACGCGTGCGCACTGCTTAGAAGCATCCAGTAGATGGCACTTTGGTTACAGCAGAGGTGCATTCGCTCGTCCTAAAGGAGGCTGGACTGCACCCGGTCCAAAACCTGCCTCCCACTGTGTATCCCCTAGACTGCAAAAAAAAAAGCCAAAAAAACCCCAAAAAAAACGATGCGTTCAGTCTCAATACAGCCATGCAGATGTGCTGCTTTCTCCTCTGTTCGCAAAGCTGCCCACTAGCCAAGAGCGCTTTCTCTATTTGTATGTCAATGTTTTTTGACACCCAACAAATCCATCCCAACACTGGCAGTGCTCCAGACTCATGAAGTGTCACAGTAGGCTGACAAACAGACACACACACACGCACGCATACACACACACACATATACAAGCATATATGTTACAGCACTGTGTAAAACTCTTTGAAAATCTTTGGACCCAATCGAGCAGTGAGCAATTATTTGTTTAAAAAGTCCAAACAACAAATAAACAAACAAATATATTATGATTTGTGTGTTAGATTAAACATTTCCACTTCACTTCATTAAGTTATGATGATCAAATGATGGTAGGAGTATCTTTTTTATGTAATAATATAACATAATAACTTCTGAATCTCTATATGTATCTGTACTTATCTGAAAACTAAAAAAGCGTTGCTATAAGTGGTATAAGCAATTACTTAGTATATCTATTAGGCCTTGGGCCAGAGTTATGGAAAATAAACTAGAACAGTGGCCACAATTTTTTTTATTATAAATAATAATAATACTAAAAAATTACAGAATGTACAAAAAATAAACCCCTAAAATTTGAATCTTTCAAAATGTAATATTAAACTTCAAAATTTAGTTCTGAATAAATTTATTTACTACTAGTTCCACTTTATTTTAATGAGCTCTAACAAAACCAAACGACAGTAAGATTTAAACTTTTGGAAATAGCTTTTATTATCGTTATTTTTATTTTTATGTTATTATTTATAGTAATTGTATGACATTAATTAAAAACAATAATATGTTCCACTCATGTGGTCATCAGCCATTCAGAATGTACACTGAGATTTTGTATTTGGCCTCTTCATGTGACAAAGACATAGGGGTGACATCCTACCCAGGGGTCGTCTTCCCGAAGTTAAAAGAACAAGAAACAACACACACACACACACACACACACACACACACACACACACACACACACACAGCCATATCAATAGGCATAAGCCAGCATGGAGATAAAATTGTGGCTGATGTAAATGAATTGCTCCTAAATCTAAACCTCTGGTTAATACAAAACCTCTCAGCATGCACACAGCAATGAACACCATCGCTATTAGTTTTTCCACAGAGACACTTACATGACGGATTTGAGATTTCAAACGCTCAATTAGATTCAAACTCTGAAAGGAGATGAAACAAATACAAGTTGTCAGCATTTCTTTTTAGTTTTAGTCTGGACTGGGTCAAGTGCCACAGATCAAGCATTCTCTTGTTTGAGTCATTTCAGGTTGAGGACGGTATCATGTGTGATATTAAACGGCAACAGAACTGCTATAATATGGTCAGTGCGTGAAGCGGTATGGAAATGAAGGTGGAGGCCTAGGAGCTGCGGCAGAGATGTCTATGAATTATACACTAGTTGAACAGGGCTTTCTGGGCTTTCTTTAATATGCAGAGCTCTTCAACTGGCCTGGCTGAGGGGGGATCCATCTGCCTGTCTCATTCAGAGTGTGTGTGTGTGTGTGTGTGTGTGTGTGTGTGTGTGTGTGTGTGTGTGTGTGTGTGTGTGTGTGTGTGTGTGTAGTCCTTCCCCAGAGGCTGTGTGACACTCAGAGGAGCTGGCCACACACATCATAAACACACTTACACATACAGCCATAGCTTCATTCAGTTGGAATGAACAGTAAGAGCAGTAAGTATGCAGATGTGCAGGAATCAGTTGCATTTTGCCCCAGGCCATGCCACTGACACCCAGCCTACCTCTCACCAGCACATGGGCCTGCCCCAAAAACCTCCTCTGCCTCACATCCCTCAACACCGCACTTACAATCACTCCATCCACAGCAGTGATAAAAATGAAAACGAAATTTCGATGTAGGCATCAAAACCTTGCGACGGCCCCTATATCGCAAGGACATTTCACTGAATAGACCATCAGAGATAGTCACTCATGTTAATGTATAATAACTCAAGAGTGTTAACACTTCAGAGACACATTTGTGTAGGTTTGGTTACAACAACAATTTCTCAGAAACTTTAGCTGGATGAGCTATACCCATTCAAGTTCGTGCCATCTACTAGTTATCTAGTGATGGCAGAGGTGTTCACTGCTTAATATAAGTCCAGGTCAATATGATGTAGGTACGAAACTCTAGGGGATAAGTCCAAGAGTCTTGAGCCATATGAATGAGAGTTAACTCCTGAGTCACTTGGGTGCAGGTCTGAGACAATCTTAAATTACTGGGCTGCAAATCTAAATCTTGTTCTAAGTCATTGGGGTGTGAGTCCATGTTGAGTCTCAAGTCTTGCGAGCCTGAGCTAACTCTTGAGTCTCTGTGGTGCCAGCCTGAGAGAAAACTTGAGTCACAGCGGTTTGAGCCCAAGACAAATCTTGAGTCTCTGGTATGTGAGTCTCAGGTAATTCTTAACTCTCTGGTGTGCAAGTCCAAGTTGAATCTCTGGGATGCAAATTTGAAACATGGGATGTGGCTCTAAGACAAGTCTAGGGTGTCTTTCAGATGGATTATCTGGCAACTGCAGCTATATAAGCTAGTGCTCTAGTTTGCATTCTCGCTAGGCAAACTACATTTCAGCCAATGTTTTACCTCTTTTCTTTAAACATCACCTTTACTACATGTACAGTGGCTGTTCTACAATACAAGGCTGGTCATTTGAAGAAGTATTGAAATCGCTGCTGTTGTAAGCTGGAGGAGAATGGCATTGCAGTAATGATGGTGAATGACAGACAAGGTAAAACAACCACAGTTGGAAATGTCAGGCTTTATATATTTACCACATTAAGACTATAGGCCGTAGTTTAATCTGTTTGCTTCCATTTAGTTTCTCAAGTCTGAGTTGCGAGCCATTTAAGTACAACTTGAAGTTGACTTTAGAGTCAGTAAACATTCGACTCAAGTGAGACTTGAGTCACTATCTCAGCCAGATGGTACATACAGTTTCTAATTCTTTCCAATTACACAGAAATGTCTTCTGCATTAATATTGCTGGTTTGACTTCCTGAGCAAGTAAACAGGACCCACAAAATCGTCATCAGAGTAGGCTCTCGTCACCACGCTCTCTTTTGGGGGAAAAGGATCCCACGTGCCGAACAGACAACAACAGAGAAAGTTGAAACACATTTAAATATATGTATTTTGAACTAACCAGAATAAATGAATAAGGCTATGGTGAAGAGATGCTGTCTGGTTGGTTGTTCTAACTACAAAATAAAAAAATTAATAAAAAAGCACTGCCATTGCCAATTGCCATGTTCTGGTTGGGGTCTTAAGTTAGACGACTGAACTAATGTAGCCTGGTCACCTGTCAGAGCACAGTGCTAATACTAACCAGCATACTATTTGTTGAGCAGGACTAAAAAGTAAAACATTTTTACGTAATATTTTGTAATATTATGAAATATTTTATATTTTTACTTAGAAAAGTAGAATATTTCACTGGTGACTGCCTACCTGGAGACTCTATTTCTATGATAAAAATAGATGTCCAGCTAAGATATTTCTTGCCATTCTGTAGGGTTGTTGCACCATCTTGATGCTGGGAGACTGAAGTGACGTGACTCAAGATGGAGTAACACATCTTTTTTTTTTTTAGGTATCGTTTACATTCTGCGGCAGACAGAGTCGCCATATCAAAACAAATGACCCCAAAACAATAATTCAGTTCTCGTGGTCCACTATTGGTTTTTATTTTGTACTGCTATTTTACTTTACAGTCTACAAGTGCCATTTGTTTCAAGCCAAAGGTCCTGGATGTACCTATCTGATGTATTGCCAGTGAGATCAAGACTAGAAAAAACATCAAAACTGAATCATACATAACCATAAATGGCAACTTCTACTAGTAATTTAAGAACAGTGTTGGAAAAGATACAATAAACACTGGACCAAAAATCCAAACTGAGAAATTTAGTAGAAGCAGCAGAAGCATGGCTCATGTCATTAAAATAATGAGTGGCTGCTTTTGTAAAGAGTGAAAGAGTCTGCTGTATTGGAAGATGTATCGGCCAAGCGTTGTGCCGCTCTTGGCCTGTCTTGGTTTGGTCTTTTCTTTGAAGATAATGATGACTGGACTGTGCTACTGATTGATTTAGCCATTGATCGTGCAGGGGGGCTTTGTGTCAGCCATGTCCACCACACACAAAAAAAAAACCACACTCACCGTGTAGGACACGGTATCCTGAGTGTGTGTGTGTGTGCGTGTATGTATGTATGCATGTGTGTGTGGGTGTGTGTGTACGGTCCCCTGGGGCCCGTTACTGTGGAGCAGAGCAGGGAGGGGGTCCAGGCCTCCCTCTGAAACACCCTAATTGGAAGACCTCTGTCTCAACACCTTTTTTGTATTGCTTATTTAATACCCCTCCCTGCACCCCCCCCACCCCAGACGGCAACATAGCAAATAGCCACGCTAATTAAAAGAGTGGAGAAGAGTCAGTGGTGGCGGCAGAGGCCAGACAGAGGCGAGATCAGCCCCGCTGCCCTTCTCAAGCATGAGCGTAGGTGGGACTGTGGATGAGCAAAAGAGCAGGACACTGCACTGCGTGCATGACATTTTTCGGTGGCGCTGACCATTTCACCAGAGTTTAGACTAAAACCAGTACCTAGTACCTTCAACAGAATGATAACTGTGCTCCCTTCCTCAGAAATATTCATGAATTAAATAATAATTTAATAATTTAATATATTAAAAAATATCTGACACTAGCACTATTTGACATTGTCTCACTTTTTTCATGGTCAATATTTTTTATATCTGTCAAACTCTTTCTTTGACTCATTTTAAAAAAAAATGAGTGGATGAAACTGATGCTTAGTTCAAGTGAGCTCCTTCCTCCTTTTTTCTCTCCAGTGTTATGGTCTGGTGGTCTAGTTTCCCTGTATGCAGTTAAATGCTGTACTAGACCTTAAATCTGCTCAATAATTAAGAAACATTTTGTCAATGCAGTCAAATTCACACACATCATGATTCTGTTAAAGATAACTCTCTAGATGTATCACTCTTAATTCATTTTTCAGTGTCTGTAGGTGCTCTAAAGTGCCAGGCCTGGGAAAGCACCTCCCTTTCTGGCTCCACCTCAGCATAAACACCTTGATTCTTTATAGAAAGTTCACCTGATTCGTGAGAATGTTTGCACAGTAAAGAGAAAACCCTCCAAACCGTGAGCACACAGCAGGCTTTCAGCATTTGAAAGACCAATATTGTGATGATGATTAACAAATGATATCATGTGCACACCAAATGCAGAGCTTCGTGATTTTAGTGACGTGTACTGTAACAGCTGGCATGTGTGCCTTCATGCTTCAGCAGGATGCGTGAATACTTTGCATAAAAAAGCAGAGAAAACATGGCATTTTTAATGACGCCACAGGAAAATCTGATTCAGAAACTGCTGAATTGCAGATGCTGTTTTTTTTTTTTCCACGGAGCGGAAGATGTGGCCTCTTCTTGGGCATACTGGAGAAAATGAAAGACTCTGGAAAATGAGCTGCAAATGCAGTGAAAAGATGTTGGAAAAACGAAGTGAACTCACTGATGGAGTTCATGTGCCACAGCTCTGTTAGTGATGAAGATTTTCAGGCAAGTCACAGGTAAAGAGAGCTAGTTTTCCTCACCACAAGGAGATTCTTCTAATAAGTTACATGAGCTAATATAAAAAACAATACAGATTTTAAACAAACCGTGAAATGTTCTTGTATTTAGCGTCATATTCCTTGGAAGCACTGCTAAATGTGCTAAATTTTAGGTTCAGCAGTGACACTCCGGAGGGGTGCTTGTGGGGGAGGATGATAGCTGGAGTGAGGAAGAGGAGAGGAAGGATGAAGGGGTGGATCGATGCAGCCAGCACAGCACTAGAGTCCCAAAGGCTCCTAGCCACACTGCATGAGTGAAAGTCGCAGAGTATGTGTGTCTTTGAGAGGGAACAGGGGTGGAACCGGCAGTTGACTGATCTCAAAGGAATCAGCCCATACCTAATACCAACACTGCCAGACAGACAGACGCATGGTGGGCATAAACATGTGCACACTAATATACTGATTAGAACATATGACTGTAAGGTCAGCTCGATGGCTGATTTTTAGATGTTTAGCTTTTAATTATGTTTTTAAATGCATGAAGCTCACATTTGTCTAAACTAAATGACCACAAAATACAACAGCACACTAGTATTTTAAATTATTAAATGGTCTTCAACTTCAATGACCAAGTTAAAATAAATCAGAGCATCCAGCAATAAAAGAATATAAATAATTTTATATCATAACAGCAGCTGATTCTGATTGTGCACCCCTAAAATATGCATTAAACACTCGACCCAGCATGCTAACATGGCTTTAAAGGGAATGTAAGCAAGCGGTAATCAATTAGCATGATGTTATTTATATAATTTATTTATATTTAGCCACAGTAACTTTTTTAGACTGAACTGTTAGTGCAAAACAGCTGCTGCAACATCAACATGTGAAGTGTAAGCACAATGGGATTCATAGAAGCCTCATGAGGACAAGCAGGCTACATAAAGCAGGCTATATATTTATAAATCTAATTCTAATAATGAAGGTACCATGCTATTTTTTTTAAACCCCGACTCCTGAGGATGCTGGACAAAGCATTCTTCAGGTGACTTCCACAAAAACATGAACAAATTCCCCATCAATTAAAAATACAAAAAACAAAAAAAAACAAAACAGACCTCAAAAAATAAATCAATCAAAACCATCGACCCTCAAAAAATACTGGCAGTGTAAAATATCATGAGCGCAGAGCCGGTGGGCTATCCTGTGGCCTATTTGAGTGTGAAATGAAGGCAGGAAAGAGAGTGGTTGGAATCCAGGCCACCTCCTGTGTCTGTAGGGGGGGCGCGCAGCCTCCCTGCCTGGGCTTGGCAACACATCACTGAGCCTCGCACACCACACATCCACTCCACACGGCCGCAGCAGCCACAGCTGTCAGTCATGCAGCCTCAAATCGCCTCAGACTTACTGGTGTGCAAATGGGCGATCGCTTTCAAGAGCCGGACTGTCCGAAAACACATCGGCTGTGCGCGCGTGTGTGTGCTGAGCTGCATGCGTACACACTCACCCTTCGCTTCTGAAGCCTCCTGGGTGAGAGGCTTTTAGTGCTGGTGGGAGAACCTGCACAGTATGGACCATCCTCCTCTTCAGCATCCTGCAGAGAGAGAGAGAGAGAGCAAGAGCGAGAGAGAGAGAGAGATAGCAAGAGAGAGAAAATTAAGCATAGTCAATGGTTGAACATAACTGCAGTGCTAACAGACAAACCTCAAAAACTAATATGCAGACATAATTTACAGTATAATATAAAAGTCTTTAAATGTATGGATTATGCTGCACCTCTGAAGTAGGTCTGTCACGATCATCACATTTTAGCTAAGTTATTTAAATAACTGCGATTTAAAAAATGTAACTGTACATTGCATGCAACTATTGAAGTACACGCCGAATTGGTCAAATAAGCTGATTAGCTATTAATAACTAATACTTATTGTAGAGTCAAAGTCATACACTGCACTATAGTAGCTACAGAGCTAATACACCAACATTACTCAGTACTGCCCTCTAAACATGTTAGCATGTCAGATACATTTTATTGCTTACTTTTATCAGCTTATATGCTCAGTACAGCCAGTAAACGTGTACAGTAGGACTGGGTGGTAGATTGAAAGCATACAAACTGGAAGAAACGGACTAGGTTTCGTGTGTATGCGCATCACCCAGACATGTATATAGTTAATCCTTCACAAACTAAAGATGCTGATATTTCAAGAACACTTCAAACACAGTTGTAATTCTTAAGTCTGGAGTAACAGTTCAGCTCTTATGATGTAAAGCTGCAGTATTGCTTTTCTCTCGTCCTTATTCAACTTCACTTCTGGAAATTCACCAAACTTACCCCAACTTTTCTGTAATTAACCTAGTGATATCTAGCCAGGACAAATCTACTTAATGAACAAGGTCATAAACTCATATACAGTGTAGTGCATAAACAGAAGTAGCCTTTTGAGTTTAAAAATGGCAGTAATTAGAGATTAACTGTGGTTGAAATATTAGCAGACTTTAAACCTATTTTAAACCTGCCAAACTTATACATACCTCTCCACCTCTTATCTGTTGTGTACAAGGTCAAATTAAAATCAATGTTATTCGGGTTGCTCTGACTTACTGTGGTGTGTAGGTTATATCATATAAAGCATATTTATATAAAATGCATTTTTTCAGACTGTCTCACATGTGGCACTGAACTGAACTTAATTTAGCCCACTTTTTGGAAAAAACAGAGATTTATAATGTGTATTGCTCTGAGCGTCCATATTTTGTTGACGCTGTTGAATATGCTTTCAATCATGCACAATCCAGTGACTACTATCAGCAGGTTTAAGGATAAATTTGGCAGCCTCCAACTGCTAAGACTAAACAATGGTTTGCTCTTTGTGATCCTAAACACATTCAACCATCACTGTTCTGAGAACATCAGCAGCTTCTCTGTCTGATTTGCAATTTTTCTAAAGATTTCTTTTTTCTAAGTAAGGGCTTCTTGACAGCTACACATCCTCTCCAGCCCAAAACGTTGATTTGTTTCCTCACACTGGAAGGATGGACAGAAACACCTGTGGATGTTTTCAGATCTGAAGCTGAAAGCTTTACGTACTGTTTATCGGATGCTGCCTGCTTTAGTGTTCTACCACGCCTTGCTCTGTTGTTAGAAATCCCATGTCCTCCATATTACCATGTTGGCATATGCACATATACATGCAGAGGCACTGTCCATCATTCAAAGCTTTCAGTCGTGTGACAGTCTGTTTTGTTTTAGCCGAATCAAAGAAGGTACCAATAGGAAATTTGCATCAGACGTGAACGAATCCTCAGTGGACCGGGCTCGGTAGGCCCGTGGCCTGACAGTTCATGTCACAATTCCCTTATCAAAGCCATCAGCGTTATGGAAACATACATCTCGTTACGTTGGCTTTGAACAAATCACTCACTCATTGATGAAATATGCAAAAAATATGAAGGGGCATCTCCGAGCGAGGATACGACATGACAGCCCATCGCCAGAGGCAGACTTGTTAAAAACGCACTCTCCCTGAACAAAGTGCTAAGCAGGTTTCATAAGCCTGTTTAAAACCCTGAGCTCACATCCTGCACTCAGTCATCGGCGCTACGTTAAGCAGTGCAGGTGTGCGGATATGCAGAATATTTGAGGGACTTACCTTCTGTCTGATCCTGTCCTTCACACCCTGCAGGCCTTTTTTTGCATGAACTTTGGCCTTTTGAGGAAAAAAAAAAGAAGAAAAATGAAAAATATGCATCTTTATTCAACAAAACGCCAATTATTTTGCCCACCATGAGAAACTACACAGCAATACAGCATCACATGAATGTTGATAACACCCATAAGATCCTTGAAGAGCCCAGGAGTACCAGAGCACAGACAGAAAACTGCAATTTATAGTGCAATAAATGAAGCAATACGTTAAGGAATAGTAGCGTCTCTACTGAAAACAGTCAACATGTTAGATTTAAAGTTAAAAGTTAAAAAACTTACAATCTTGTAAGCTGATTTCACAGCAGGGCTGGCCTTATTCACTCCTCTCTACACAGAAAAAGAGAGAATCATTTAGTGAGGAGTTCCTTGCCAGGGTCATTACTTTTGCTGACTGTATGGAAAACAAGAAGCAATTACTGAAAAATATATTTTAATGTACGTGTATATGATGTATCAACATAAACACAGCTGACCACATACTGTCCCGAATCGTTATCAGGTGAATAAACGGCCTGTGTTTAAGCCAAAACTTTTACGACGCTGCCCCAAATGGACGTGAAATTGTACTAAATACTCGCTTGACGCCATTAAAAGAAAATATTTAATAGGGCTGCTCCTGAGAGAGTGCTTGCCCACGTATGTAGTGGTCACACTTCAGTCACGGCCTAACACACAGCGTGGGCCATTTCATACAGCAGGAACCAGTACAACATTAACACAATGCAAAAGAACTGAAGTACCATTACTAAAAAATACAAAAAGAATAAAATAACCAAAAAACTAAACAATACAAAGTATTTTTTGATAAAACTAAATGAAGTTCTTATATTTAAAACACAACATATCAATAATGAAGTTCCCATTACATCTTAAAAATAAGTTCCAGTGGCTTTTTAAAACTGGTAATGGTACGTGTCCGATCTTTATCTAACAGTGAGGTTCCAGAACTTTGGTTCAGAGTGACAAAGCTGTTTCAACAGCTTATTTTACATAGCACACTTGTTTCAGCTTCACTCCACTGGCTGCTTGTTTCTTTTAGAGTTGATTTTGAGATATTTTGGTTGTTTTTTAAGCTCTTAACAGATTAGCATTGCATTTCAAAACAGCTGAAAATAACATTATAACTCAAATCTGAAGATGAAGCGCTGGCCTGCTGAATGTTCCATCGTCTACAGTAATATCTGAATTGCCTTGTTAATGATGATGAGCTGGTGTTATCAAGTATGCTAGTCACTGGGAAAAAAAAACATAGCAATCATATATCAATCATAACCATAATAAGATATAGCTATAGCTGCCTAAACAACACACCTAAAGCTGAAAATGAGTGAACACACTGCACCAGGGGAAGAAATTCAGACATTGCCAGCCTTGCAGTCTACCGCCTTAGATTTAACTCCTAGGTGAGCATCATCATCACTCACATGGACCTGGTTTGGAGTTGAAAAGACTGAAGTTGCTCCGAACAAACCACAGAGTATGAGGAGTATTAAGTGCTTCGGGAGCCCGCTGTCCATGAACTAAACTAGCTAAGGTGTTTGGCAAAACACACACTCAGCAAACTTTAGTGGAGTCGTTCACTACAAAAGCGCCAGGTCTCCAGCCCCCCCATTATTTTTAAATAATGCAAAATATTGTTTATTATCGTTATCGACAAAGTTACCGAAAATATCCAGATCTTATTTTTTGTCAATATCGCACAACCATAGTTCCAAACTAAGTACTACTGCACTGATAATACTGATTCTGCTTGTTAGTTCTCGAATAAACTTTACTGAAAAGTAAATTTCAGGTTCTGTTAAGTCAATAGCTCAGAACTCAGGATAATCGGCTCATACGTGACACAGACTTGTTCTGTTTTAATAACTTGTATAGCTAAAAAGTTAAAGACTGTTCAAAAGCCTTTTTTAGAAAGACTTTTGTGAATAAGAAGTGTGAGGTGGAAGAACATCTTTACAGTTTCAATGTAAAAGCTAAAAATTTCTGTGAAGTTCTGTAGAAAATCCCATGTAAAGATTCTTCAAACCTTTAAACAGAATCTCTCAATCTGAAATGGTTCTTTAGTAAGGGGGGGGGGGGGGGGGGGGTTATCAATACAACACATGGTACCGCATTGTTTCATGTTTAGCATGTTAGCTTGGGGTTAACATATTAGCTTGTGGCTAAAGTGATAGATCAGCACACTATTTCAAAAGATGTATTTTTATAATGTTTTCTGCTCTAATAAACACTTTAATGTACATTCAGGCCCTCTGTTTTTGAAGCAACAACAAATTGCACTGATTCGAGGCACCGCTGTGCCATAACAAAGCAAAGTATGAATTTCTTGTAATGTTACTTCTTTAGGGAAGCAAAACTGGGTCTCCTACTGCGTCACTGTTTCATTACTATTTCAGTTTTACTGCTGTGGTAAATGTCTCTGTAAATCTTCCTGTAAGGTTTAGTTTATTAATAAATGTAGCTTTTCTGAAATCCCCCCTACTCTTCTCCTACTGGACCCCCTTCTCTCTTCCAAGAGACTGCAGCAGTGGAGCAGAGCTAGGCTAACACGCTAAACAGCTAAAATTGTCTCGCACTAACACCAGCGCTTCGATTCCAAGTGCTCGACCAGCTGGATGGAGGTGAAGGCCCCTCTTATGGATTTGTGTCAGTCAGACGATGTGAACTTTAAAGGAAACCTTTTGAAAAAGGCACTCCGGAGAACTAATTCGGCACAGGCTGATGGGTGGCGGGAAAAAGAGAGGAGAGAGGCATAAGGGTGGGTTGGGGGGGGGGTGCTTTTCTCTCCTTCAATCTATTGAGTAATGGCTGTGTTTCCTGCCAGAATCCATGTGTCATCTCAGATGACTGGCTGTCACATCATATCAACGCCATCTCAACATCTCAACCGCCCCGCACGCGTGTGTTCCCTGCCTTCCGCTTCTGCTCTGCCGCAGCTTTTTCCAGACTTCGCGGCCGCTTGAAGAGCTACTGGATACGCCCGCTTAACCAGCGAGAGACAATACGCACGATTCCGCAATCAGCCTCAATTATTCAGGTGGAATTGAATATTAATTCGACAAAAGAAATAAATTAGAAACTGCTGCTTACCTTCACTGAGTGCATCCACTGTTGATAGGACCTTGAATTACCTGAGAAACAATTGGGCATAAAAATACTGTCATTAACACACACACACACACACACCCACACACACACCCACACACACATAGACACACGTTTGTCTTACTACATTAGTGAGGTCATCCATAGGTTTTTATTGATCTTTGTTTTACTATAACTAAATAATTCTACACCTACACCTAAACCTAACCTTAACCTTAGTACCCCAAAGACTAACTCCTCACTTTACCAAAAAAATTAGACTGTACTATACTAGTGACGACATGTGGTTCTCCCAACTATACCTCTACAAGAACACACACACACACACACACACACACAAAGGAAAGTAAAACTAAAAGTGGGCAAATTAACCAAAAATTCTAAATTACTGTCAGTTTAAAAATACTTCCAGGTATGTTGATTTTTTTCATTCTGGGACAAGTTTGATTTATTTTGACTTACTAGTTATTAGTTTTTATTAATTGTCTTAAGCTAATAAGAGAAAAGATGTTGCCTATTTTTTCCTTTTTCTTCTTCCATCTCCAAACAGAGAAATGCCACTCACTTCCACAGAAGCCCCCCTCTGTGATCTCCTCCTCAAAGACGTCTGTGAAACCTCTTCCTGCGTTTAATTTGGCCAGTCTGCCATCAATGAACTGCAACCATAAATCAGAGTATCACAGGTTATTAAAAGAGAGAGAGAGAGTGAGAGAGAGAGAGAAAAAGAGAGTGAGAGAGAGAGAAAACTAGGAACTCCACCGCAGCTATTCTACCAAGTCTGTTCCGGACACAGTCACTTGTGCGCACGTGTGCGTTTTCTATAATTCACGTCAGGTGAAGGATTAACATAGCAGACGGGCATGTTGTGCATGCAATGCTTTGTGGGAAATTCAATTTCCTCCCTTGTCAAGTAAAGGTTATAAAACAGCATCCAATAAATTTGCCCATTAGTAGCAGTCCAGTGACGGGGCTCAGACAATAAACAAGACAATATTGGGAATTTTTTTTTTGCCGATATACATTCAATGATGTGGGGGGGAAAAACCAAAAAAGCTTTACTACAAAAGAGCAGAGCAGAACAAATCTTTGCTGATTGGATGTCGCACGAGTACTTTAAAAGTAGCAAGCAGCGTAAAAAGAACCACTGTAAAAGGTGCATGTGTAGCATGCGGGTAGCTTTCCATGGTAAAAGGTAAAGTCATCTCTGGGGGTCAAGGCTTTGCGTTGGGCGCTGATGGAGGCTAACTTCATTACAGCAACTTTAATGAGTGACGAGAGCACAAGGCTCAGTCTGCGCTGTCTGACCCCCTAATTAGAGCACATAATCAGACCAAATTAGCACCCAGCCAAATCCCCCACTTATCCCCTTCCTTTAGGACCACATTACACACACTGCGCCTCTGTTCTCTTAACTGGCTACTTGCTTTCAGTGTCCGTGTAGACGACTCAAGCTTTTTTTTTTTTTGTTTTGTTTATCTTGGCAGAAGCAAGTGATCAGGCTACATTATAATTATAGTCTATATTCAAATCAACTGCCCACAACAAAGGGCCATTACAATGTGACAACATTAGAAGTTATTGGTGTATATGTAAATATAAAAGCAGGTATGATTACTAAGTTATTAGTGAACTAAAATACTAAAACAATCAATAATAAGGGTTTAAAATTACTACTGACTGTCAAATCAAAAAGTGATAACATGACAAAGTTATATACTTTTTTTTATGCCATAAATACAAAATTATGACCACCTGTAGAGGCATAGCCTGAAACCCAGATGCCCTATGTGTTGCCATGATAGAACCTGCCATTGTAGCGCTTCCTTTCAAACTTCTAAACAGCAAAAAGCAAAAGTAGAAACACAAAGTAGCATAAAGGCAACAAATACAGATGGGTTGGAATCACTGATTGTACATATGATCTATAGTACTGTGGAAAAGTGTTTAGTGTCCAGAAACAAAGTAGAAAAACAAATTAGCGAATTACACAGAAGCCTCAACAACTAAACATAATATCAAAAATGTCTATCCTTGGTGCCCACCCATAGCCATAGCTTCTATTCTTTTAGGGAGACTTGCTTGCCAATGCAACCTGAAGGGATATTTCTCAACAGCTACAAAGTTCAGTCCTAGCATTTGGTTGCACTTTCTGCGTTTTCCGATCTGATGGACATTTAGCTTCATGTGAAGACTGTTCATGTTTAAGATTGTAATAAATCGCAATACATTTATTCAGATGAAGCTCATTTTGTCCACTCATATAGCAACAACAATACAGCGCACATGTGCTGTTCGTAAAATGGAATTAAGAAAAATCAATTATACCAAAAAAGTGAACAATCAGAAAAAAATAATATAATTTAATTGACAGCCCTTATTAATATGCATAATAAAAAACAGGTGCTAAAGCTTTTAGTTAAGCAGCTTTTAATTGACTGATATCAGTTACTGGATTTCTCAATTCTAAAATTACACACAACTGCCAAATACACAGCAGAAATAATAATGTAATAAATAATATTAGATCCTACAAATGTCTCAAATGATACTGATGTGTGGGGATAGTGCATCCCATAATTCTTAGTGTATTGTCAGTTTCTTCCTGCTTTTTAGTTTATTTTTATTACATGTCATGCTTAAGGTTTGGTTTGGATGTATTTTACAAGCGTCAATATTGTCAACAGGTTCAACATTTATCAGTTCAGCTTAGTATTACTGTAATAAAGGTGAACAGCTGGTGACTGTCACCACTATCAGCGGGGGATTCCTGCTAATACTGATAAATCCGTGGAACCTTAATGCTGGCTGGTTTTACTGGCCAGACGAT
The DNA here is from genome assembly GCA_021613375.1 of Megaleporinus macrocephalus. Classification (NCBI taxonomy): domain Eukaryota; kingdom Metazoa; phylum Chordata; class Actinopteri; order Characiformes; family Anostomidae; genus Megaleporinus; species Megaleporinus macrocephalus. Next base: position 26,503,396 of record CM038721.1, read on the forward strand.
ATATCAGACAAGTCCTAATACATGACGCAAAAACATATTAAGCACTGACACAGTACCTCACTGCAGTGCACAGTAATGAGAGACACATGCTATCACAACCGCTCTCTCCATCAAAAAGCCCAGCAGCATAACACTGAGAACAGAAAGCTCTACCACCTATTAAAAAAATAAGAATAAAGTAACAAAGCTGCAATTAGAAACACCCCAAAAAACCTTGCGTGTCATCCTACAAAAAAAGCACTAAACGGTTAACGTGATGAGAGCTGTGAAACGGTGCCAGCTAACTAAAATAGGGCACACTGATGTGTGTGTGTGTGTGTGTGTGTGTGTGTGTGTGTGTGTGTGTGTGTGTGTGTGTGTGTGTGTGTGTGTGGGGAAGTGCATGAGTGCATGAAACTTTCTCGCAGGCAGTGTGAACGTGAAGTAACGTCAGAGCAGAGGCAGAGTAGCGTGTGTGTGTTGGGGGGGGGGTCAGAGACAGAAAGCAGGTCGATGCTGACAGGCTTCCCCCGCATTCTCTTGGCAGCTATCCTCCGCTCATTTCTCGGCAGGGCTGGCCTCCGAGCGGATGCAGTTCATGGTCAGAACGGGGCACAACGGCGCTGGCCTTTCTCAGTGCAGCCGGCCAGCAGATAACGGCTCTCCTCGAGCTACTGCGCAGACGGGAGGGGCGAATGGCTTTGAACTGCTGGTCACTATCTGGATCTTGGAGGAAAAAGTAATGTGGATGGAGTGTCTAAGACAAAGGCAGTGATTAAGTGCATATCAGCTCCTTTCAGGGGATAAATTAAAACTTATCTGATTCAGGCTGGGGGGGGGAGTATTGGTTGGACAGAGACCCACTGTAAGGGCTATAAAAAGAAGGAGATGGTCTCTAAGCGTTGAGAGAGAGTTGAAATTAGGTTCTCCAAGTCATAGACCTCAGCGCAGCAGCCTTTTAAAGTGTTCGAGATTTGAAGATTTGCCACAAATGACTTTAAGAATTAATGGAAGTGGAGCTTAGACAATAAACATGACAAAACTGAAAGAGAATACTGACATACTCTGCAACGTCCAATTAATAATGCAACAATAAATATTAAAGAATAATAAATATTTGACTATTGCTACAGCAACTGTACACAACACACACAAGTACATTTAGTGGCGTTACTCCCACATAAACTCTGTGACACTTATCCCACTCCACACGCACGGGATTGTTTAACTCCTCTCTCCCTTGCAGGACACTGAAATTAAGTACCACACAACGTGGTGGGACTCGTGAGTCAGACAGGTGAGTCATGCAGGAACGCAGACCTCTATTTCGGACCTTTTTCACAAGCAGATGAATTTGTTGACTGAAAAAATCAAGAAAATTCAGTCAAAACTTGATGCGTTTTCTGAGAATGATTCAGAAACATTGAGCTGGACCTTCTTTTTGATCTTCCTGTGGGTGTGACATTAACAGCACGTTGGATGTTTGTACCTAGGCCTGCAACTAATGATTAATTTATTAATCGATTAATCTAACGATTCTTTTTCCGATTAGTCGACTAATCTAACGGCTAATTTTAGATTGAATTTTCTATTATTTTGTTATGAACTTGTGAACAATTGATGATTTGTGGACTATATATGTGGCAGAGAGTCATTTGAGAAGCAGCTACACGTGTTTTAAAGCTCCCACTGTATCGAGAACAGTCTTGGGTATCTACACTGGATAATTAAGAAATGATTAGCAACGCAACTTTTTTTAATGCGACAACTACTAAAAGAAACATGTCACGTGTTAATACAACATTAAGCTGGACCTTCTTTTTGACCTTCCTGTGGAGGTGACAGTAACACAGCACGTTGGATGTTTGTACCTAGGGCTGCACCTAAAGATTAATTTATTAATCGATTAATCTAACGATTCTTCTTCCGATTAGTCGACTAATCTAACGGCTAATTTTGATTGAATTTTCTATTATTTTGTTATGAACTTGTAACCAATTGATGATTTGTGGACTATATATTTTGGCAGAGAGCTATTTGTGAAGCAGCTACGTGTGTTTTAAAGCTCCCACTGTATCGAGAACAGTCTTGGGTATCTACACTGGACAATTAAGAAACGATTAGCAACTTTTTTTTAATGCAACTACTACTAAAAGAAACATGTTACACATGTTAATAACCCTAAAATAATATGCTAAGATAAGATAAACAGGTTAACAGGTGCTGTCTTGCTGTTGTGTTGACAAAGTGCTATGGGATGTTTGTGCTTCAAGTGTTCGTGTATAGCAGCTGTACAGTTGTGTTGTGCAGAGCTGACAGAGCACCACACTGTTGTGTTTGTGTGTGAAACACTCCCACAACTTTAGATGCACCTGAGCGACTGTTTGTAGCTGCAGCTCACGCTACGGATATATCCATGCCTTCAATAGACACAGCCATCTTTGCGACGCATCGACACACGTTAAGCTATTTGATGTAATTTTGTAATCTGTTACGTGGATTACGTCGCCACAGTCCTATTCGTACCATATATGAACAACAAAAGAAACACAAAATAAAAACCATGATTAAAATAGCTTAAAATTTGCTTAAAATATCTTTAGCATGGAAAACATATCACTTGTGCTTTATATTAAAGTTTACTGTAATATGCACATGTTAAAGTTTCAAAATGCAGCATACAAACACACAATAACCAAGACACAGTCCTATATCCACTTACACAGCCTACAGCAGCCCAAACACACTGAAGATGTAAAGAGTGATTCAGCCCCGAATGCTGAGCCACAACACAGTAAAGTTAGTCAAAATTAGGTCCTTTATATACAATCATATGCAAAGGTTTGAAATGCTTGGGCGAATGAGATGTTTGGTGAAAATGTTAAAAGGTACCTATTATGCTCATTTTCAATGTTTATCATTTTGATTTGGGGGTCTAATAGGATACATTTACAAGCTCCATTTTTCTGAAAATACTATATTTATCTCCAGAATTATGTTTTTTAGAGGATGTGTTCTTCTCACTATTTACAACTTCTTGTCAGTCCTAAAGTCACAGCAACAAAAACAACCTGTTTAATGTCTTTAGGGATAAAAGAGGTCGAAACAGACTGTGGGGGAGACAAAGGTTACTTAAACATTTGTTTAATACTCTCTCAATCGTGCTGATATTTATTACTTTCCAAGGGTTTACTTTACAGCCTACTCACCGTTTCTTATCATGTTCTTTTCATAACAATCTGGACACACGTCCTAATCAGTAATTGATTATGTGAACAATCACATAGCACAGTGACAAGGCCTTGGTTAAGGCCACAGGAGGAACCTTAAACTCTCGTCAGAATACCAGCAGTAGCAGAAGCCAGAGGCGGTGGGGCAAAGGAAAGGTAATGAAGCTGCACTGCATCTTCTCAATCATGTGTGCCGTACCTGCTTGAAGAGTTGCAGGTTCACGGCCATCTCGAGGAAATTCCTCATGGTGCTGGAGCGGTGCGCCACAAAGCTCTCCTCGCAGAAGGTGATTGGCTCTCCCTGGGGACAGAACGAAGCTGACTTTAATGACGATCTACGGGCTGCGATCAGCTAAATCTAAAGCTTGCACACATCTACCTGGATTTTATCGTTGCAATCAATTACATCATTTTGGTGTGTCCTCAACTTACACGAACAGAATATGTAAATTGCCACCGAGAGACATTTAATTCACGGTCCATATGGATATGTAAATAGGGATATTAATGTACATGCATATTTCACCCTTTGTATGATTTATTTGGGGATGAGTTAGCATGACCTCTGCCAGGCACTTCCTTTAAACGAATGCGAGCTATTTCCATTTCCCTCTCATGATGTTCAGACCCAATTACACATTCATTAAATTAACATACACAACAGCTAGGATACTGTCTTAGATCTGTCAGATCCAAGTGCACGCTGCACTCAGCTTGCTGCTGGAGATGCTGATGTGCTTTCACTAATAAAAGCTAATGTTGAAAAGGAACAGAAGATGTGTTGCAAAGATCAATAACAGAAGCAGGCTAGTTCCACAGCAGAGTTTAATGACCTATATACAGTAAGACTGCGATTGCCACCTCTTGCATGGTAGCTCATTATCATTTCCAGCTCAGTTAGACTTCATTGCTCATCAGAGCTGCTAGTGGGAAGGCAAACGGGCTTCAGAAAGTAAACCATAGCAATGCAATGGTGCATGTATGATGTAATTGGGTTTTTTTTATGGTCTTGAAAAAAAAATTATATACTGTGCAAATCACACTTCAGTGCACAACATGCAGTGAACATGGACATTAAGCACAGTTTTTTTTCTGGAGATATTTTTGAGGATATTAAGATATTTTACTTGCATAACAAGGAAGAAAGTCAGAAAAGGATGGTCTAAAAGGATGTGTAGCTGCCAAGAAGCAATTACTGAGAAAAATAAACAGACAAATGCAAAGAAAATCAGGCAATGAAGCTGATGGTGTTCCAGCAACAATGGACTGACCACCCCAGGCCTCAGATGGCAATATCACTGAATGTGTTTGAAATTATTCGGATCATGAGAAACCAAACATGCAACCATTTTTAAAACTGAGCTTAGAAAAAAAATGTCAGCTGTAATAAAGGTGGATACTAAGGGTAGATACTAAATATTGCTGTGCCTCCAGCGTAACTCTGTTTAATATATATTTTTAGCTTTTTCATGATGCTGAAAAAATAATAACTGTCTTGATTGACTGGAGATTAAGATCTTATATTAGTCTAAATGAAGCATGTGAAATCTACACAATCAGAATGCTTTAAATTATTTATTAAAGTCCACTTAGACATTGCAGGTTTCTCTGTTTTTATATAATTTATCTGCACAAGACCACTACTGCCAGCCCCCAAATGCAATAAGGGAGCACTTAGTTTGCACATTTACTGTTTTCTCTTATTCAGAACTCAGCTGTGGTACAGGTTGGTGATATGGCAAAACAATAATATTGCTATTATTAATAAATATTAGTACTGTGATCATTTTATTTTATTTTTTTATGTGATAGTATTTCTTTTTGCAGCTGGAGCTGAAAAAAATCTCCAGCAGTGCTACATTAAACAGTATTAAAAACTGTGAATGCAATTCTATATTCTGTTAATTCTATATACTGTGTTGCACTAAAGCTATTTAAATGGGTCTGCTTTTGCTCTCTTTATAATGAAACAGGCTACTGGTCAGGGTTCTGCAAGTACTGACGATGTACACAGTATGTTCTGAAAAGGACACTGTGTTGTTTTGTGACACAATTTATTGCAATAATGATATACATATAGTCATATTGTCCAGCCCTAAGCTAAGGCGCTGTGTCTAGTTGTTTCCTTTCTTCTTCAACCTCCTAATTAGGCTTTAAATCTATTTACCAATCTTTATAAGACCTTTCTAAATTGTTTCCAATGTTAGAAGTAAAGCAGCACTCATCATTTTCCGTCCTATACGGATCTCATGTCCAATTTGTCAAAACACAACAAATCACCCTTACAAACTCTGCAGCTGTGACACATGATCATGAAATTTAGTTTACCAATTCATCTGAACTGAAATAAATTAGTTGTACTCAAAATAACAGCAGACCCCAGAGGTAAAAGTCCCATGTTCATGTTTTCATAACACATGAGAGTGCCTCCAACTAACAGGAAGCTCTTTCAAATACGAAGCCCGAGCAAAGCCGAGCGTTTCTCGCAGAAGAGAAAGTTATTACAATTCTATAAAGATTTGATGCCGCCGTGCTCAATTGAGACAGTGCTTTGAAGGTTAAGAGTCGTGCAAACCCGCCTTTCTTTTCTTTTTTCTTCCTTTCTTTTTTTTTTTTTTTTTTAAACACAAGTGTTTTTTTTTGTGTCTGAGAAAAGTCAGCCTGTGTACACACCACCGCTGCAACATCAATTATGTATCTTCGCGCTGTGGGTCTACACAAACCAATTACTCTCACCCTTTCCAACAAAGACAGCCATATTTGACAAACAGAGAGCGTACTTTGTTTTTACCCGACGCCGGGCACAGGACTGAAAGGCGCATTTCAGGAGTTGAGAAGGGCCTGAGAAGAATACCGCGCCAGGCCTGAAAGGAGGCTTCAAAGAGACTGTCCTGGCTTTTCAACTTCTGACATTTCACTGATACAGACTGGCCCACCTTAGCCACCCCACCTCCCCCCGCCTCTTTGCTTATAGACAGCGCTCCGCTCGGCTACTTTTGAATGGCTGCCGGAGTAATGGAAGACGATACGATCCTTAGCCTGTGGTCTCTGTGAGAAGCTCAGTTGTCAGTTACTGGTTCTAAATAACCAGTACAAATCAGTCATTAATTACGTATGTGTAATTACGTATGTAAGTTACATCACAACAAGGAAGATATGAAGCATCGGCCTACGAACAGGTAAATACATTTTATAACGTTATTCTGTCCATTAGGGAAACGCTGACACTCCAACAGAAATTCAGAGAAAGCTCACTGTTTAACCTGCTTCACCCAAAATCAGGGAACTTCTGTTTTTGGTATTCTTAAGGCCCTGGTCTGCCTCAGGGTGGAGCTGTAACAAACCCAGGTTCACCCAGTTCTTCATATCCGACTGTAAGTATACCCAGGATATCCTCCAAAAACTTATATGCTGTAGCATAAACATAAATTGGAAAAACTAATGGACAGTTTGGGAGAACATCTGAAACCTGAGACTGGTGGAAAGAACCTCGTTATTCATTTCTCAACCCAAATACAAAAAAGGAGATGTATTAGAAAGCAGTTAATGTGTGGAAGAACGCATTACCAAACTAGATGCACCAGCTCCACTACAGGACGTGAGTTACCAGCTAGTCAGCGCTGGCGTAGCCAGCCAACACAGGACCTTCCAAACACCGGGAAGTATCTCGCATGATGGCATACATGCTGATCACCATTTTAAGGGAAGCGTAACTAAAAGCAGCTCATTTTTATGTTTTTGTGTTTGTTAAAAATTTTAGATGGGAATCCACCAGCAGTCACAGTTTCCACATCAGAATGTCTTAAAAACACGTTCATTTTCAATTTAGTAAATCATAGATATGATATGGTTAACAATCATTTTGGGTCTATGCCAATATTCAATATTTTTTCACATTCACATATTTGCTGATGCCAATACTGATATGTAAACATTTATGAAATGTTGAAAAAGAAAATAAAGTAGCATAGATAAGCATTTAGGAAAAATATTATAAATATTTCTGTAGTAAAAAAAACTAAACTAAATAAAATACATTATAAAAATTGGTCAGAAATCTTAACATCAGTGTGATAACTCTTTAAGCAATGATCTGCTGATACTGATGCTGCCGTGTGACTCGTTAGAAGCAGTTGTATCAGTATGGCATATCTGCGCAATATAAATGTATTGTTATAAATGTATTGTTATAAATGAGCTATATAAGTTATAGCTCATTGATGTAGTAATGACATCATTAACTGCGAGAGAAAGGAGAAATCTTACAGGCTTATATCTCAGGGCGTCCCTATAGGAGCCAAATAGAGCGGCCTGTGAGCGCAGAAAGGCCCGAGCCACTCCGCTGCCCGTAGCAGTCGACTGCTTCTTCAGCTTACTCTTTAGACTGGAAACCTGAGAGAGAGAGAGAGAGAGAGAGAGAGAGAGAGAGAGAGAGAGAGAGAGAGAGAGAGAGGGAGAGAGAGAGAGAGAGAGAGAGAGAGAGAGAGAGAGAGAGAGAGAGAGAGAGAGAGAGAGAGAGAGAGAGAGAGAGAGAGAGAGAGAGTTAAATTAGCACCTCTGAAATTGGTGGGGGAAGAGGCAAAACCATTCAGGGTGTGAAGTGTCACATTTGCAGGTCACCCTCACAAAGAAGAGAAAGAGAAAAGAAATAAAGAGAAGCCTCTTCGCTCCCCTTGTAGCTTATCTGTTGTGCTGCCGAGAGCACCTGCTGCTCTGTTAATTGAGGCAATGGCAGGGTGTGTGGGGGTGGAGCTGGCTTTTTTTCTCCTCTCTTTTTTTTCTTGAGGAAGCTGAAAGCAAAGAGACTTTGACAGGGCATCTTTCTCTTCTTCACCCCCTCTCTCCATCCAAAAAAGTATCTTGACACACATAAGCTTTAATTATTTTTCCATGCCACCAGCCCTGCTTTCAGCCTCTCTCTAAAGGTACCGGATGGTTAAGGAAGCAAGGCATGATTTGACTCGACCCAGAGGGCACAAGGCACGGGCCATTCACCGAAACAGGAGGGAGAACAGACTCAGACTACTTTTAAGGGACTCATCATAAAAATCTTGAGCAGTAAATCAATGGATTCTCTATAAAAACCTATAAAAGTTTAAGCAATAAATGAAAGGGGTCAGCATAAAAAGTTGTAGCAGCAATGCAGTCTGCCAAACTGTTCAGCTAAACCAACAGAGGCACCATAAAAACCATAAAATGTCTGAAATGCAGGATTTACCACGACAATCCAGAAATTTCAAGCGGGGCACCAAAAAAAATCACCATAAAAATTTTGAGATGCAATCTAATAGATTCACCATGAAAAGCCATAAAATACAGAACCTCAAATTTACCATAAAAGTGGCTAGAAGTATGAAACAATGGGCAATCCATAAAAAGCCCAGCAGTAAACCAAATTTGTTTGGAAACATTACAAATCATTTAACTGATTTTACTAATTTCATAAAACCTCCAGCTGTAAACCAATAAATTCACCATAACAATCTTTAGACACAAGAACCCAGTGGATTACATGTCATTTCTAGCAGTACACCAATAAATGTACTATAAAGGTGATTAGACAGTACAAATACAAACGGATTTACCATCAAAAGGCCATAAAGTTCTAGTTGCTACAAAATTGCTATAAAGAAAAACCAAGGAATTCCACAAAATCTGCAAAATGTAAAAGCACTAAACTAATGCAGGCCCCATCAACATGTATAGCAGTAAATCCATGGATTCACTACATAAGCACAAAAAACCCTCAAAAAAACAAAAATAAACCCAATAAATTCAACAATGGATCCACCATAAAAAAAACAGTAAACCAAACGTATCTACCAGCAATGCTGTTCTTGCACAAATCCAGGGAGCGCGTTTTGAAACCAGTGTGAATGTGGAGGATAAGGTTTGCCAATTTTAATTACGAAGGCTGCAAAGCATGCAGCATCTGCTATAACCTCATTTACATTCCTGCATCCCGAGCTCAGCACCTAGCATATCAATAATCAGTTTGACTTCGTTCATCAGTGAATATCAAGCAAGAAGCAGAACCCTTAACTCAGTCAAAGAGGCCTTCGAGTGAATACTAAAGCAGGAGAGGCTTCATCGAGCATGCAGAGACGGCTCCCTGCATCAAATCATTATTGACATTGTTCGAAGTGGATGATATGATGAGGGAAACTTGGAAAGGAAGCAGAGTCATGGATTTGTAAATTCAAAGGACATTCATGCAGTGCTACGCTGCACATTCTGAGCGGTTTTCTTTCCTTTTTTTTTTTTAAACCTCGTCTTTTTGTCCCGTGTCTCTGCTGGGGCGTCCTCTCCCGCTCATGCCGTCCCCGAGCTGCCATCGCGAATGCTCACAAGCATCAAACAGAAAGTTTAGCAGTGCTAAATTAACACGTGTCATCTCCATATTCACGCTGGACTAAATGCTTTTATGTTTATGTAAAGTTGGCACCGTATTAATATTTCATGTTGATGCATTAACTGTTCTTCTCTCCCCAAACAATCCATTAAACTGCCTTCATTTTTACTGAGAAATCAAAGACAACAAACTGTCATTCACACACGGGAGAGCATACCCAGCAGGCGAGTAAGGAGGAGGTATAACAAGAAGTTATTGTGTTCGCAACAGTCATCAGCATCTAAATACGTATAATGAGACGAGGTATTTACTGTACACACACACACACACACACACACACACACACACACACACACACACACACACACACACACACAAACAAACAAACAAAACAAAACGTACAGTGCTGTGAAGAAGTCAGAGATAAGCCATCATTTACACAATGTCTAGTCAAAAGGTCATTACGTATGAGGTATTCATCTTTTTGGAATAAGAAAAAAAAAGGACAACATACACAGAATTCAGTATTCAGTATGCTACCATACTGTTATTCTTCTTCTTATTATTATTATTAAGGCTTTTATTCTTTCCAGGAGACTTCCCGGACTCAGTCTCAGCTCAGTCTCAGAAGTTGGTTTTATTTTCAGCTTGAGGTGGTCAGTCCATTGTTGTGTGAGCACCATAAGCTTTCATTGTGGTTGCCAATATTTCCTCCTTATTTACTCTGTGAGGGCTTCTTGACATCTACACATCCTTTCAGACCCACTGCACTGAGTTACAAGGAAGGATGGACTAAAACCTGTGGATGTTCTCGGATCTGAAGCAAGAGTGAGGCTGAGTTATCTCCTACGTTTCAAAGATGAAAGTTTATCTAATGGTGACAGTTTCGGTGGTCTACCAGGTCTTGCCAGGTCCTGTTTTATCTGTATCTTTTAATAATAACTTGCATATTACTTCGTTCCTTATGCAAGCGGTTTATCTGATTTTCTCAGTGATACGTAATCTTCCTGAGTGGCCACTGCGATTGCCATCACAGGATAAATATTTGAAAGTGAAAGTCTTAAATGAAAACAAACACAGGCATGGTCCATGTATGTTACCGCACTCCTGTTTCTACCACTGCTCGTATCTGTATGCATGTTGTGGCGGTAAACTTCAAATGAATAATAGGGTTTCTGATAGCGTCTCATCAAGCATGCAATAACAGTAATTGATCTGTCAGACTAATTAACTATTATACTTTGAGTATCGCTAACGAGACATGAGCAGGGGGGCTTCAAAAGGGAGCTTAGCTCTACAGGTGATAAACCTATTTGGCAGTGACATTTTTTAGTGTAAAGTCACTCAGCCTATGATCTGATCAAAGGGAGAGTCCCCCATTGGGTCCAATTATAAGCATGGTATTGTAGGGGGTGGGTAAAGAGAAAAAGTGGGGGGGGGGGAGCGAGGGGGTTGATGTTGAGTTATGATATTCATAATCTATGCAGAGAGGCCTTTCCAGTATAGGTCTTTTCCCCGTAGCTGTGATCTTTTCAATTTACATCAAGGGAGGACGGTTCGGGATGAAAGTGCTGCGTCCGACTCGCAGGGCCCGCAGAGGGCAAACATGGGGCCTCATTAAACTCTACTGCATGGACTCCCCAACAGGGTTTGAAGTGCGTCAAGTAAAGAGCACGGGGTCAGAGGTGGCCCGCAAAACACATCTCCATTTAACTCACCAGCTGGAGATGATAATTAGCAGGTGTATCACTGTCTCCTTCTCTAGGAAGGGATGATGCCACGAGCCTCTCCTCAACGGTGGGCTGCTATTATGCACTCAGAGCTGCCCCACCACACACCCTGCTTCAGCAATGAGCTGTGTATGCTCAAGTCCATCCATCTAATTGAAGTGGACAAGATCTGGCCAAATATACGCAAACCATACCGCATAAATGATTCAGCTCTCAGGGCAAACGCAACACATGCCACCTATAGACTGATTTCTGACAGCTTGCTCTCTGTGAGGCTGCTCTCACTTACAGATGCAGCCGCATGCAAAAGATGAAATAACCCCGGTCGAATGACACATAACTGAGTTAATGATTTTCTGAGTGAGAAGCAATTACGACATTGGGTTACAGTTTGTAGGACAAGCTGCAGGGATAAAACGTATAATCTAAAATGTGTTGGCTCATTTTGTGTCTCATTTTTTCCTCATTATGTTAAACTAAGTAAATAACCAGTAAAATGTTTACTTATTCAAATGTGCAGGAGTGGGTTCACTATAAAGGGTGTGCAAACATAACAAAAAAAAAAAAGAAAAAAAAAAGGGAAGCATGATCGGGGTGGCCAAACCTTTAACTGTGCCATACATAGAGCTGAATATTTCAGGGAAGAAAAACGAGTATCTCCAAGTATGTAACTTTACAAGAGAGTGGAACAACCTACTTTACCTTTAATGTAAGTGAAAAGAACCAGATGTTTTCCAAGTTTTTAGGATTTTATTGACAGAATGTAAATGTGTTGAAAATATGTAGAAAAATAGACATTTTTTTTTTTGGATCTACAGCAACAAGCTATTTCTAACCAACATTATGCCTGAGATTTAAATTGCTGCTACTTCTCTAAAAATTAAGGTTACTTTTTTTTTCAGGACAAGACCACCAACATATCTTTTATGGTGTTAACACTGAACATACCAGACTGCTGGTCAGCGATAATGATGTTGTCTTAAACACAAATTTTGATTAATCTAACTTCCTAAATTGTGGTATCTATAGATGTTGGGGGTACGCAATAAAGATCTGCTGCCTTATGTTTACAATCTAAATATAATCTTCATATCATTCTATCAGCCGGTTGCACAATTACACAGATACTTGCGTGACAAAGACAACACAAGCAGCTCTGCAGAGACACTTTTACTCTTTCATTTCTTATAAAAATAACAAGGCTAAATGAAACACTCAGACGTATTACTGCTTAGGGAGCATGGAGAAAGTGCACAAACGGTAAAGATTGACATTTTAACACAAAGTCAGAGGCTGTAGGGTTATTGTCGGCTTACTGAACGGGTGATGTGGCTGTGCTGAATCACTGAGACGTTACTGAACATGTTCATTTTACAGCCGCATACTGCATACATACAGCCAACCGTGCACTTAGAAATAGTGTTATTTCAACAGTATTATTAAGTAGATCTGGTGTGAAGTGCCATCACGTTAATAATATTTTAAGGGAGACTGATTTTAACAGGCTGAATGTCTTACATATGCACCATGGCAATATGGAGTATGCGTTGAGAGTTTAAACATCTGAAGGGGTACGGGACCAGAAAACGTTTGGGAGCTGCTGGCCCTGCTCATCTACAGTTAGTTCACAAGCTCCATGTTATTACGCTAAATTTGTAAGACAGCACTGCTGATACTTCAGGCTGTAAATTGCACTCATTCAAATTTTTGCAATTTTCAGCCCCAGCCCCAGCCAGACCCAACAGCTGATAATTTAAGTAGCATTGTTTCTACTGAGACTGCTACTCTTTTAAAATCACAATGATTTCTAACACCCATTTAATTTCTTAACAAATAAGAAATAGTAAGGGTCCCGAAAATATGGCCTGTATCAATGTCTATTTTATTCAAACAGATTAGAGAATCAGTATGCAGAACTCCCAGCCAGTCTTTTCAGTGTGCAGACTTTATCTGTACTGGTGTCCTCTAACTTATCCTCAATGGCCAGGTTCCTGACCAAAGGACCGATGACATATGAGAGCAACATGTTCCCAAATGAGTTGATATCTTGTGAGCCAGCAAGAGGAACAAGTTTAATTCCAGATTTCTTCTGAACTTCTCCTATAATCAGCAGGAGCAGCCCAGATTTTCATTCATGAAGGACTCATTAGGAACTATCAAAGATATTTGTATTTATTCTAATATCAGTGTTTGAGGTGTTGAAAACCTTTGCACAGTACAACACATGACCTTTTTTAAATCACAGTTTTTAGGGATTTTATTGCAGAAATTGATCTAGCAATCTAATAGTAAAAATAGACATTTCATTTTTAACATTTAAGAATAAAATAAAAATAAATAAAACAATAATATCTTCAATATACCTCAAAACACCTGAAAAACTATTTCAGCAGTAACAATTTTTTCACTGCTAAAGTAGACATTGACTTGCATGAAACATCACAGATGAAAGTGATGAAAATACATCAGGAACATGAAAATCACCTAAATTATTTCTCCTTAAAAGTGAAGAAAAAAATAAATTAACACAAACAACCGGTAGCGCTAAATACTGGAATCGCGCTCATAAAGAGTGGCTGAAACTTTTCTGTAAGTCAGTAGTGATGGTGGTGGGGAGGAGGGTGTTTTGTTAAGGATTCTGTCCAGGGATGGAAAGCCGTGGGGATGCAATTAAAAGAACTACAAAGAAAAAAGGAATAGTTATGAAAATCTGCTGCTTTCTTTTGATGTGCAGCAGGGTGAAGTGTATATATACACACGGAACGAATGCACCATTCCTCTAACAGAACACAAAGGCTGCTAACATTTCAACCGTAATCATAAAGGAATCCCTGACAAATAAAGGCCGGTGTCTGCTCCTCGTACGAGCATGATCTTTACATTTCTTATTAATGTAGATTGATTAAATGCCAGAAATTATAGGACCTGCTTAATACAGCCGTGTAACACTAAAGGTTCTGAGAGAACAAGAGAGAGTGGGGAAAATAAGTAGTGACAATTTAAAGAAAACACTAAAGGCACTGATGATTGGTTGCTCTGTAGTTGTAGACTCCAGCATACAAAGGGAAAAGCACTGGAAATGACTAGAAAATGATGACACAAAATAACCGCTATGACCAAAATAACACAACATAAAACACAAGTAACCCTCATAAACAAGCGGCGTAAAAAAATGTGGAACTTTTCATACAAAGGAAAAGTTTTCTTAATCTGGAGTATAAGTTATTATAACAAGATGTTTCCAAATCATTTTGGATCATTTCTTCTTTATCACAAAATGTTCACATGATGTAAACGGCAGCTGATGTTTTCAAATGGTGTAAAACACAATGTATATACACACCAAGTACTGTGTGAATATCAGAGACTACCCTTCAATTATTTCATTTCCTTTCAAAACAGCCACCGAGTACAAGCCATTTGCAAGTTAGGAAAAAGCAGAAAACATGTTTAACAGTAAATTAAACAAAAGCCTTAACAACTAAAAGCAAGCTACATTTTTTTGTATTCACTGGGTCCACTCTTTGCTTTCACTGCCGCCTCCAATTTTTTTTTAAAAGACAATTTGCTTTTTGGATTTCAAAGAAATCTGCGGGGATATTTTTCCACACCTCCAAAGCAAATCCTCCCAAGCGCATACAATAATGTTGGGGTCTCTAGGGTGGTCAGTCCGTTCGTTGTTCTGAAAACAAAAGCAGATTCTTTGGCTGATTTGTAAATTTGCTTCTTTTTTGTAGTGATGTAGTACTCCAGTCTGGTCTAAAGACCATAACCTAGCACTCTCGGTCTTGGTCTGGGGGTAAGGTCTACACAGAAATCGCTGTTGAGACCAGATCAGTGAGATGCTTCTGTCCGAGGTAACTGGGAGCTGAATTATTACTGAATATCACTGAATAAGAAAACCAGAATAAACATACTAAAAAGACCTTTCTCTCATCAGAGCTTCCCAAACTTTTACAACTCGCGGCCACACAAGTGAACACAAAAGCTTCAGCGGATTTAAGTGCTCAGATCGTCTTCCCCTGACTCTCCTACTGAGAAAGCAGCTACCGAGCGCTGGATGTCAGGCTGTAGAGAGAAAAGCTGAGGGTTTCTAGTTTAATTCAGCATGTTTACATACACATTTGTTGTGTTTAGTTTCCAAGTGACTGTGTAAGTTGTTGAGTTTCAAATGTTTATTTGCTGAGACCCCTTAGCAAACAGCACACAGCGGAGATATTTATTGTCAGTTCTCATACACATGAAGTTCAGATCTCCGCATTTACTGCTGCATATGCTTATTTTTGTTGACTCGAACTGAAACCACACACATAACTAGTTAAGATTTTTCCAGGATTGGATACATTTATTATAAACCCCATACTACATAAAAGATTGGCACACTGAAAACCACTGTTGTACACAGTCCAATATAATCTGTTGGTTGAGGATCTATAATGGCTTTACCGAGTATTAGTCGCAATATAGGATATATATATATATATATATATATATATATATATATATATATATATATATATATATATATATATATATATATATATATATATACATACATACACACACACACTACCGCTCAAAAGTTTAGGATCACTTTAGAATTTAATTTCATGCAATTTTCATGCAATTAACAAACAATAAAGCCCATTTTACAATTAATTTAAGTGTATCAGATGATTTTTAAAGAATAAAAATGTTTGTATTAAAGCCTATTTTTGTAAAGAAGCTTATTTTACATATAGTTCTATTATCAGTAATTCTCAGTCCTCTGCCTAAATGTCCTGGTACGGCCACCAATCCAAGTTAAGGATGTTATTGGGTAATTGGTATTTAGGACACCCTTACTTAATTGTGATGCACAGCTGAAAAACATTCTACTAATAAGTGAGTATAAAAGGGAGAAACAACATTCTAGGTTAGTTTAGTATCTGAAGATCAGCAGTTGATGGCTTGCTGACAGACTCAAAATGACCAGAAAGAAACAACTTTCTTTAGAGACCCGTCAGAGACCCTTGTGTTAAGGAAGGAAGACTACTCCATTGAAAACAAGAACATTTCACTGATTCCAAACTTTTGATTGGTAGTGTATATATATATATATATATATATATATATATATATATATATATATATATATATATATATATATATATATATATATATATATATACACACACACACACACACACACATATGTTTTCAGTTCAAGCAAGTATGGAGGTTGTTTTCTTCTTTTTCTCTCTCAAAGAAGCTTTAAGTACAGTTTATCTGATGTTTTTAATGATCTAGCTGGTCTTGCACGATTGTTAGGAGTTCTTTGAACCATCTTTTTAACTTTAGTTTGGAAGTAGTTTTCTCTTTATGTGTGTTTAGATTTTCCCCTACTGTGTCCATGTGGACTCTATATTAGGTCTCCTCTGAAAAATCTCCTGTAATATCCACTTCATTGCAGTTTTGACTAGAAAGAAATTAAATAATGGCTTGTTTTTGTGCAGCACTGCATATACAGAGAAGACGTGTGCACAAATTTTGCCTTCATAGAGAATGAATAGAAAAAATTTATATAAAGGAGCTTTGGCACTCCATCATTATGAAGAATCTTTTCTGTCTTTCCTGTGGTGACCCTGATGTTCAGCCAGGGTCTAGCATAGACGCTGCACCGCATTGAAAGCTGAAACAACGCGAGGTGTGAAGACCCTCTCTTCATGGCCAGGCTGGAAGACAGGCTTGATTCGTTTGTGCCGCAGAAAGTACTTCGAGAAATAGAACAGGAAAGCCAGCAAATATTCAAAGACTGAACTTTCCTCTCTTCACTGTAATTGTTCAGCGTGTTGGCTTATACAGTTGTTGTTATTGTTGGTGGTGTTGTTTTCTCGCTGCAAAACACTGGAAGCTTTGCACAACTCCCAATTAAACACCTCGCTTTTGATTCGCTGTGCCAGGTGATCTCAGAGGACGCACCTTGATATTGTACTTTATATGATTCATTTGTTAGCTTACATGTGGTGCCTTAATACACATGAGGTGGGTGTGCAAACTCAAATTTCCACTCCTGATTGAAAACCTAAATGATCAAATGCAGGAAGGATACAAATATGAGCTGTGTCTACAAAAAAAAGAGATGTCATATGAAAAGCAACAGCAAAAAGAGTAGAAGAAGGAGAAAAAATAAACAATGGAGCTTTCTGCTCCTGTTGCTCGTAATAAAAACCAAAAGAAATTCATGAAGACGTCTATCTTAAGGTTGACGCGCGACCTGCGAACTCAAGATCAAATGAAAATCATGCTCAATTCTGGGCTGTTTGGTAGCAGTAATGGATTCATAATTTCCTATTTTTAGATTGTTTTAATGACTACAGAAGTAAACACCCCTTTCCCTGCTACCGAACTCCAATTATAAGTGAAAAAGAAAATGCAGCAGTTTCACCATTTCTGAGAGGAGAGAAAAACACCTTCATCTGTTGGCTAGGGGGAGGGGGGGAGGGCGGACGACAAGCATTCCAATAAATAAATTAATTAAATTTTTAGGAAACTCAAGGCACCCCCCCTCCCCGTCTCCTTTTCAGCAATCTAAACAACCTCCTAATAACCATTTCTATTCTTCTATTTTTGAAAATCTTAATGACTGCGAGTCTTGCTGAAACATGCATATGAAACCAGGGAAGAGGAGTTACCAAAGGAAAAAAAAAGAATTAATGAAAAGATCAGTATGGGATATAATTTGTTGCCACTGTTTACCGGAAGGCTGGTGTAAATTACTGCATATACATCCTCAGACTATGGCACAATATTTGAAGTGATCTCTTTTTTTTTGTTTGTTTCTTCTTTGCTGAAATGAGAACAAAAAACAGTGAAGTTGTGAAGAAAATGATTCAAAACTTGTGGAAAAACTTGTAGTAACTTCTAAACAAGGTGCACATGAACAATGGCACTGTCTCTACTCGCTGTCGAGTTCAGACTTTCTCAGAGCATGTCGCGAGAGTACCACAAGCCTAATTAACACCGGACTTCCAAGCCCGTCACTTTCTGTGTTTTCAATAAAATTTAATGTTGAAAATCATTCTCAAAAGACTGCCATATCCTCTCCAAGCCACACCAATTATTCTCTCTATTTGTAAACCCATAGATTCTGCATGGAACGGAACCGCTACTGGCATGGAAGCGTTTCTAATAGTCAATAAATCTAAAATATTATGTGTGAAATTGGGGAAAATGGCCATTAAGCGCTGGACAGCAAAGAGCTCAGCATAGGGTCCTGTCTGAATAAAGGGCCAGGTAATGCAGGACAACTGTCACCTCTGACCCGTCTGAGAGCTAGACCAATGGTCAGACTGAGCCAATAATAGAGTCCACATGGCTTAAAAAAAAAAAAAAAAAAGTCTTCCAAGCTGTAATTACACGAATCTCAAAAGGTTCAGCTTAAATCAATATAAGACGACTTGCTCAAGGGCTCTTTTTTATTATATTTTCCTGTTTAGCAGTAAACGATATTGATTTTCTTTTAAAATGCCTACAATCCTGTAAAGTAAAGGCCTATAAGAATATCTATTTTTTTAATCGTTATAATTCAGAACTGTGACGCTCATGTACCTGGATATCTGGAAACGCAATGCACTTGGTTTTCAGCTTTAGCTGTGTTCTCATGTAAATCATACTTGCAATCATATTGATTTGCAAGTTGCCATCTTGTAGGAAAACGCTGCGTGACAGACAGTTTAACTAGCAAATTGGGGTGGGGGGGGAGTGCGGAGATGGGGACCTTGAGCTCTGCTCAATTAGAGCCTTTTGCTTTTGTTCTGAATGTTAATATCCCCAAAGGTAGGATAGCCAGTAAGAGAGAATGAGGAATGAAAATTTGTGGCGATAAATATATTATTGCAGGTGACATCTACATTTCAGGTAGGGGTAATTTAACATGATATGCAGAGCATGTTCTATCATTAGTCAATGAAAAATTGCACGAGAGGATCAAAGCAAACATAGTGCTGGCACTTAATTTATCAGAGTATGAAGACAAAGGGCTTTTTTTTGCTTTCCTCTGTCAGTTTCAAAAGACCTTACTCCTTTTTATGACACTCTCAGTTTGCAATTTAATTTACAAATGGGACGCCAGTACGGAGACAGCATCACAGAACTGTGAGGGCTTTCCCCCCCCCTGCTTCGATAGATAGCAGCAGGGCTCCACTGATTCATATAGGACCAATAAAATACACCCCCCAGCGGGCCAGAGAAAGGGAAAGGAGGGGGTGGGGACACACAAACAAATTCCTTAATGTTCAAAAAAGGATGGATGACAGACATATTTCTGACCCTGACGGTAGCTGCATTTCCTGTTGCACTGACCGGTGTCACCACAACGTTAATTAAAGGGAGAAGGCGCTGGCAGGTGGCTGGAAAGCGGTGACTGATAATTGGCCCCCTTCTCTCCCTGCGCCTTCAGAAAAATCCAGCGCGCTCTCTTCCAGCGAGACGTGCCACTGGGCAGGCAGAAAAGGCATGCTTTGTAAAAATAATGATTAAAATAAGAAAAAAAAAGAAGAGGAAAAAAAAAAGAAAGTCAGAAAGAAAGAAAAAGAGATGAAGGGTGGAAGCTGCGCATTCGCTGAGGCTCTGACGGCCAGTGAATAGCGCTGGCCTTTAAACGAGGCGAGATGAGTTTACCCAGCGCAGTTTGAGGATTTACCACCGCAGATACTAATGACGAGGAGCAAGAGAGAAAGAGACAGAGAGAGAGATAGATAGTTACAGAGAGAGAGAGAGAGAGAGAGAGAGAGAGAGAGAGAGAGATAGTTACAGAGAGAGAGAGAGAGAGAGAGAGAGAGAGATAGAAAACAGCTGTGTTTTTCTCTGGCCAGAGCGCGTTGGAGTGGGTGAGAAAGAGAATGAGGAACACACAGAGGAAGCATGTGTGAAGAAGGCAGTGAGTGTGTATACATGTGTGTGCATATACCAGCGCGGAGGAACAAGCAAAAACAAACACACACAAAAAAAAAGCCAAGTTTTGTGCTTCTGAGCAGCACTGTTCAAAAATCTGAGGCCACCCTTCATTGATTTCATTTCCAGTCAGAACAGCTAGTAAGTACTATTATTTGGGAGATATTTCTGAGAGGATTAGATTTATGATTATCCACTTGCATGAGAACAGGAAATGTCAAACGAAAAAAAAAAAACTTTAGCTCAAAACTGAAGCTTAGAAAATAATTAAAAGCTACAGAGAAAACAGAACTCCTAACAATCACGCAAGACCTGTTAGATCACCAAAACCGCCACCACCAGATAAACAGTACTAAGAGCTTTCATCTGTGAGAGAGAGGAGAAATCAAGCTCCACTCTTGCTTCAGATCTGAAAACATCCACAGATGTTTCTGTCCATCCTTCCACTGTGAGAAGACAACTCAACACCATACGTCTGAAAGGATGTGAGCTGGTCAATAAAGAAACACAACAAGGAAACAAAAAGGAGAATCAATCAAAGAAGCTGCTGGTGTTCTCAGACCACCTCAGACCTCTACATCACTGAATGCTCCTGTGATTATTATATGGACTGTGAGAAACTGAAAATGCAACTTTTTGGGGGGAAAACGTCGCTGCAGATGTCTTTAAAAACTGAAAGCAAGTTTCCAGAAAGAATGGAAGCTGCAATGAAGACAAACGGAGCATATTAAAAACTTTATATTATATTTTATATTTAGTCTTTGAAGCTTCCTTGTTATGTTTTCTGCTGCTGATGGTTAAAAAAAACTCTTGCACTTAATGGCTGTTTTGACTGGACATTAAATGCATGCTTGACTTTTGTACAGTACTGTACGTGTGTGTGTGTGTGTGTGTGTGTGTGTGTGTGTGTGTGTGTGTGTGTGTGTGTGTGTGTGTGTGTGTGTGTGTGTGTGTGTGTGAGTAAGTAAGGGAGTGAGTGAGTGAGTGAATGAATCATGTATTAGAGGACTTGCAGCTGTGGACACTCACCACATCGCTGGGCAGGTTGTGCAGGTCATCTGTGGGGCTCTCCAGTGTGTTGGTGTCCACATTGAGAATGACCACGTCTTCCAGGGACCTGCTCTTTACTCTCTGCAGGAACACAGATGATTAGAGGTTTCTCCAGCAAGATGACAATAGGGCTCATTTTTTGCAGTATTAAAGCAACAAACATCAGTAACTACCAGTTTCTAGACTATTACTTGAGAAACAGTAGTGACTGAGCTATAACAGTACATACACAGTTGGAACGCAGTGAGAGAGAAAAGCTTATTATAAATTGCAACTAGCGTCCCCTCCATCCTCCTACCACTATCTGTGCACAACAACTACTGGCTAAGCATTACGGCTATTTTAATCACCACTGAAACATAAACATGAAGATTTCACTCTTTTAACAATGACAGTGTAAAATATCTACCTGGACACAAATATGCAATAAAAATCATTATGGATATTTAGTGCACTTGCACAAAGATGATTTCTCAATGATGTTAGTGCTTAAAAAAATTATCTGCAACAGTTAGACTTTTTTAATGGGTATTTTACAATGTGTTTACTGTCCTCCTGAACACCAGTTTGTTTAAAGTGATGCTGTGCTGCATTTTATTCAATTTAGTGCAACTGCAGCAATGCATCTTCTAGTTCTCCTAATTGCTAATCCAGGTACATGCCAATAAAAAAAAAAACAAAAAAAAAAAAACATCAGCCCACTGCTCTCATTCTGTTGCGGCCTTAATAGCCAGTATTCTCCTGACTAGTACTGACTGAATGAACAAAATATCATTAAAAATATAAATTCCAAACTTTTACATTCAAACACCTGAACTGCTTCATGCAGGAACCAGTAAGACAATATAAAATATTGCTCAAATACCACAAAGACACATCTAACTTATCAAAAATGGAAAAGGCTGCATTCAGCCACTTTGAGTACCATTTTTTTTTTTTTTTTTTTTTTTGGTTGAGGCGCCTCATGCATCCGCACAGAAAAAAAAAAAAAAAGGTAGTCACGCATCCTGATGGCGACAAATCCCGCAATTATTCTATCGGTGCAGGTGGGGAAACAGCCGAGTGTGTAGAAAAAATTTCTGGTTTGTCACTTTTGACAGTCGTTGCTACGGAGGCCCGCGTGCTGATTTGGTCTAATTATGTGCAGCCAGATAGGGGGACTGTCACTAATGCGAAAGTGTGATAAATACCGCCAGTGCCTGCGACTGTCAGCGCTATCAAATCCACACGCGCCGCTATAGGTCTACCTCCAACCAACACGCCAGCTTCCAATAACCATACACACCAGCTCTTTGTTTCTCTCCTCTATCCCACTCTTTCATATCCCGGCTACGCATGCACCCGGGAGATAAAAAGCAAAACAATCTGTCAATTTCTGTACATATCCTCGTGTTCGGCGGCGAGGCGTCAAAGTAAATACTGCACCATTAGAATTTCAAACAATTGAACAGATTTCAACAACGCTGCTGGCTCGGGACCGGTTGAATCAGGACAGCTGAGCTGAAATGACCACATGCATATTGTACAGCGACAGACAGAAAGAAGATGGACAAAAAACAAAACAAACAAACACATACACACATTATTATATAAATGTAAAAGCAGCCTTTTTTTTTTTGATAAAGGCGTTTGGTGAAGTGTTTAGCAGAGGATAAACAGACATTGAGCCACTGACAGTAGATTGATGTTGCTTACCTCTAACAGGCTCAGATGAACTCCAATCAGATACGGCATGGGAGCACTATTGGGAATAGAGGCAAGCCACAGTCATTAGCAACAGAACTAATAATAACCTGCAAACAGCTCACCAGTCAAAGCAGAGAGAGCCGGTCAGGTCCAATACAGCAAATTTAAAAACACTGGCATTAGCTCAGCAATCTTGAAGAACACTGACAAATGAACAGAGCTTTTGTATATAAAACCAGCAAATCTCAATTTTAAGAAAGAAAAGAAAGAGAAAAAAAAAAGATGGAAAACTGACATAATTGAGGCAAAACGCGCTTAGGGAGGTAAACTTTATTAGCGTCTTCGGCTGTTTCCAGGAAGGGGCACTCTGAGCGGTGAAGGTGATTAGTGTAATTGGTGAGCGTCACTTTTCAGGCTCGCTGGAGTGTGGAGCGAGGCAGGGCCGGGTAATTAGATAGGTTTGGGTAGCTGCTGCTGCGGTTGCTCAATCAAGTTACATGGCTAATAGGCTAGTCTTGCTGCTGCATCTGCTACGGCCTCTGCTTCAGCAGACATGTAGAGAGAGAGACAGACAGAGAGAGAGAGAGAGAGAGAAAGAGAGAAAGAGAGAAAGAGAGAGAGAGAGAGAGAGAGAGAGAGAGAGAGAGAGAGAGAGAGAGAGCCTGCATCCACTGCTGTGACTGTATTACTGACCATGCCTGTAATTTCAATTGACTCGGAAGATCTACTGTTACTTTTTACTGCTTCACAATCTCTGAAGTACTTTTTGGAATATATTTTAATAAATAAACAGTAGACACTAGTTAAAACTCTATTGCATATATTTGTAATTTGTAATATACTGTAAGAAATAAGCACTAGACAATATTACTTAATAAAAATATAACTTAATAATAAGTCAAAGAGTTATGTAACATTCTAATAATTTATAAATAGACACTAGTGGAAAGTCTACTCAGACAAAGTATTAATTGTAATATATATATATATATATATATATATATATATATATATATATATATATATATATATATATATATATATATATATATATATATAAAAATATGTGGATAATAAATAACAAGTGTCAGTAAGCACTTCAGTAGAAAGTCAAGTTAAACAAGGTATTCATTGAAATATATTCCAAAAAATATAAGTATGAGCTGGAATGCAAACATAGCATTATCTGTAAAATATTCTATTGAATAATTAACGGAAACAGTAGCAGAAACTATTCAAACACGGCATTATTTGTAGTATACTCCAATAGATAAGCAGTTGACAAAGCTGGCACAGTGTTGACTTTCCATGAATAAGATATAAATAAGGCAAAAGAAAAAAAACCCAGCAATTCTATATGAAGTCATTGTGGAAAAGAGCTTATCCTTAAGGCACACGGAGCACTGTGAATTCTCCGAATGAGCCGAAGCGTACAGTTCACCGAGCGCCTACCAGGCCAATTACGCCGCGTATAAATGCATTCTTTATTTTGTCTGCTCATTTGCGCTGTAAAGTAAAAGGAAGTGCTGTTGGTGGCACTGGGGTCAAGCACAGCAGCATGGGCCAATCAAAGCGAGACTGGATTAACAGTATGGCTAAGCTAATGCAGAGCAGAGCAGAGCGATACATTAGCCCGCGGTAATGGCCAAAGTCCAGGACTGGCATGCAGAGACCAAAGTGCCTGTGGTTAGCTATATTTCCGTGCAAAACAACAAGGACTCAGCAAGCCAGACTCGGTGGGGCGATCCTGGTTCAAATGCAGCGGATTTTGGGCTGATTTGTAATATTCAAATCCGCAGAGAGCTCAGACACGCTGGAAGATGAGCTTAACCAGCTGAAGAAATCAAATATTTAGAAAGGTTATTCTAAATGTCCGCTACAAACAGACATCCCTGCACGCTAGACAACCAGAGCGGTGCCGAATGTGGGCTTTAATCACCGCTGGAGCATGCGGCACACTTAGCCCTGCTGAATAACTCAAATAATAATGACCTCGACAAGAAATGGATGGCACGTAAAGCTGCATGAATCTTGGATGATTTCTCTAAGAATAGATAAGAGATGTGCAAGCTATATCCAACACCAAAGCCAAGCACGCACCCGTGCGCATCCTGAGCTCAAAGCCATGGGCAAGCCGGAGTCAAAGACGTCTAGGAGAGGATCTGTAGGTCTGAGTGGAAGACTGTATCTCTAGGAGGCTGAATAAGTGAAAGAGCGCGCGAGCCAGCGAGTGAGCGTATGAGCAGTGATCTTACCAGCAGTAGTCCAGCAGGTGTGGGGGAAGTACAGGGATGTAGATGTGTTGCCAGTGCATAGGGTAGAGCATGGCGGCGGACCCATGCACACATGCAGTTAACTACAAGGAAATGAGAGCAAAAAAAAAAAAAAAAACACGACACAGAGACATACTTATGAGTCCCCCTGTAATCACAGGCAAAAAAGCACTCCTTTAGAAAAGCTACAGTACAGTACAGAACACCATGTTCAGTGTGCTATGCTTCAGGGGATTCTATATAATATGGGCCAGGAGAGCAAGCAGAATCAGAGTTATCCTTTCATCTTAAAAAAATAAATAAATAAATAAAAACCCAAAACAAAAACACCATCACGCAGTAAAGGTTTTTTTCTGCTTTTCTTAGCTTTGATGCGTACAGGTTTCGGAGTCTTAATCAGAGATCATGACATCAATCAAGCTGCATTTATGCATGTATTTATTTATTTATTTATTTATTTACAGTGCTGTGCACAATTCAGCCTTAAAAACATTATTTATTACACTTTCAGTCAAAGTCAAAGACAGTCACTAAGTACAAGCTAGTTATTTTTCCGCGTCAGAAAATATGAACAGAAAATGACAAAGAAGCCACCAAAACTTTATAGATTTTTTAGATGTTTTTTCCCCACTAAGTGTCCACTCTCTGCCCTAATTAGAGCTTCCATTCTTTTCAGTAGACTCCCTTTTATTTGTTTAAGGAAATCAGCAGCAATACATTTCCATGCCTCAGTCTTAGAGCTGGTTGCATTTTCTGCCCCTTGCCATCCAAAGAATCACCAACACATTCAATGATGTAGAGGTCTGGACGCTGGGTGGTCAGTAGATTATTCTGAGCACACCAGCACCTTCTTAGTTCTTTTTAAGTTCTGTTAATTTTTTTTAACTTTTTAAACATCTTTTTAACAGCTACAAGTCCTTTCAGATGGTGCAGTTTTCTTCTCATAGTGGGGGGAAAGAAAGCAAGAGTGGAGCTTGATTATCTCTCATAGATGGTGAAAGTTTTGGTGGTCTACTAGGTCTTGCGTGGTTGTTACCAGTCACATTACTAATAACTTAGTCATTTTTTGGGACGTTTGGTTTTACTCTAACTGTCCTTTGACCTAACGGTCCTCTTTTTTAAGTTTATGCACTAATTTATGTGTGATCTTATCAGTAATTTCAATTAAGTATGCTTTTATGGTTGTTTAGATTGGAAATTAAATGAAGGGTGGTCCCAAGTTTTGTACAATACTGAAAAAATTGACTTTTAACTTGATACAATTGAATTTAAATGTAGGAAATATACCACTGTGCCATGGATGCAACGTAATTAGCATGTAATTAAGTGCTTTTAAGATCCTTCAATAAGAGGAGTAAGTAACGGCAATAAACAAAAAGCCAACAGTTAATTGTACGGCTGGTGTGGTGAAAACCCAAGTGAACCCTCTTCACACCCCCAATCCATGCTTGTGGCTACCTAGCAATTGTAATGACCTATCCAGACACACGGACACACACACACATACGCGCTCATCTACAAGATTAAAATAACATGATTAAATATGGAAAAAGAACAGAGGTCTGAAGGCTCCTTTGGGACTTCATTAGGGCAAATTGCCAAAGAATGAAACATGAGTTCGCTGAGAGAGACCGTGAGCCGCTGGAATACCAGAGGGAGGTGGGCTGGGCGAGGGGTGGTAGGGGGTTGTGGTGGTGGTGGTGGTGTCTGCTTGACAATTGGAGCTTCCAGTAATGTGTGAACCCCTGCTCCAAACTATCATGAACGCTCACTGACACACAATGTCACAAGTGACCAGTGAAAGCAGTCAAGCTTAGCCGCGGTACGGCAGCCAGCTTAAAACCCACTCTCCCTCTTCTACCAACACAAGGCCACGCGGAAGGGAGGGCAAGCATATGACTGTGCTAGTTGGTATAACGTGTGCGCCTTTGTGTTACAGTCTAAACAAGACGCACTAAACGCATCCACTTCGGCTAAGTTTAGCTTTAATTAAGAAAAGGAAAAAAAAAAACAGGCCTTGTTCTGCATTTTTACATATGCAAATTTGCTTGTGCCATTTTCTTTGTAAATAAGAAACCTTAAGCAGTGACATCTAATTGTGTCTGGGTAATTTAGGAGTAATAAATGAATATTAATATCGTCTCACACCAGGTGGGTATCAGATGATATCAAAGCCTCCAGACATTATCCGTTTCATTACTGTTTTCCTTAAATGACCCTGCAACTAGAAGTGATGTCGAGGGGTCACCGCGCTGCTTGGGAACACTTTTCTTCAACGGTGCAAACAGGTTGCTGTCTCATTTCCTGGAGAGAATCCTTTCCGTACCATGTAGAGATGTGGAAGATGACTCGGGAACGCACTCCAATTATTTCAACAAAGCTTAAAGACAAGCCCCATTGGCTTGATTTATTCAGAACTTAAAAGGGAGCCACTATCTCTCTTCAGAGGGACGGGAAGGAGAGGAGGTGGTGAAACTAAGATAAATATTTGAAGGTGAAATTTAGAAAACAAATTAGACCCCCCCCTTCAACTCTCCCCCCCAACCACCTGAAAGAGACAACCTTAAGTAACCCAGAACTCATAGAAGGCAACCAGCATATATTTAAGTATTAATGGAATACAATTGCAGGGAGAAAAAAAAACACAAGAAACGAAACTCCAGTCACTCTACACAATATTCTATTGCTGAAGCAGCACTGCCGATAAAGGATTTGCTAAGCTGATAAATATTTAATGACAAAAGCCAAATGGCTTACATGGAACACCCCCTAAAAAGGTGGGGAGGTGTGTGTTTGATATTCCATAGGAAAAAAAAAATACAGATAACGTCTACAAGAACAAATGCTGGATTATGGCTCGTTTGGGTGTGGACGTGGTGTCTGCTGGGGCCCCTGAGCTGTAGTGCTAATGAGCAGGCTCGGAGCATGTTAAGTGGATACCAGCCACACACGGTAGATTATAGAGAGGTGACCAGGCTCCGAGAAACAACCCCATCGAGCCATTAGGGACATCCCACAGCTTGGTGCCTCCAACGCAGCCCACACAGACAGATTGGGTACGCTGTCGTATCGAGACAAAGGGCTCGGAAATCTTTACCGCGCTGAGATTTAAGGGATTAGTGAGCGAGAAATATTTACGATATACGCTGGAACCACTTTCAAGATAGCTGAACATATTCCTGAAACAGAAGCTCGAGTCCTTCCTGTCAAGAGGGACATGAAAAAAGCTCTTGAGTGTCAGGGTTGAGCTGACGTAGGCCTGGAAATGACAGGGAATGAGCTGAGAAGGCCTAATAGGTCTGGGACGTTTAAGCTGTGCGCTAAGGAACGGGCCTGCAAATTCCCCTCAAGAGGAACAGGCGAGATTTCAGAAGATCCAGCCCTATTACGGACACTTTCCGAGGGCGAGTGACAGTACTGAAGCAGTGGGCTTTGATTCGGAGAAGAAAAAGCGTAATAATTCAGGAGCGCTCCTCGTACAAACTTGCACGGTATGACAGGACAAGATCGGGTAAGCTTCCCGGCTACATTTAAAGCAGATCCACCACCAGGCACGCTCCATCTCCTCCATTGTGCCGGGGCTGAGTTAACTGCCGATGCCTCCAACAACACCGGCTACAGTCGGTTACGTCCACGCGAGGAAGTTTCTCGTTCTCTTTGCATCAGACTACGTGTCCATAGCAACACCTCGGAAAAGAGACAAAGACGAAAAAGTCCTGATCTTTGATAAGAGCAACACTGCAGACAGCAGCATCGCTGTGATTGGGGGCAGAGTGGAGGTGTGATTCCGCATGACAAGGGGTGACAACACTGGTGCGCGCACCAGCTTCTCCTGCAAGCCGCCAGGCTCCTCTCCCCTGGTCCTCCGCTTGCTTCCCAATTACCACAGCCTCCTTCCCAGCTCCTGTCGACAAACTAGCATGCTGCTAAGACTAGCGTACGGCTAAGAAGCAGGTGGCACCGAGAGAGAAGAAAAGAAAAAGGTGCGGAGAGGGCACAGGGAGGTAAACACGAGATAATAATAATCCATCCCTGTAGCACACATGGGGAAGAAAGAGAGAAAGTGGCACTGGATGAGAAGTATAGAAGTATCTATCAAAGCCGGGGTATGAGAGATAGCGCGGAGAGGGCACAGAAATGAGACCGCAGAGTGCTGAGCAGAAAAAAAAAAGAAAACTGACAAAGAGAAAGGAAGGGAAGGGAAGGGAAGGGAAGGAAGGGGGGAAAAAAAAGTGAGAAGTCTGAGGCCAAAAGGAACTGCGGTGGCTAGCACCACAGGCCAAGACAGGATCAGCTCTTGTTAGCATACCACTGACAGCATGATGAGAAGGCTGCTGTCAGGACTGGGGGCCGGCCGAGGGGGGTCTCGCGGATGAAACGCGCAAGGGGCCTCCCAGTTGACTAGTTAGAGGGCGCCTGATGCAGCACAATTATACTGGCATATGACAAGGCTGCACGGGCGGCTGCACTCGCGAGCCAGGCGACACGGCTTTAAAACAGTGGTACTCCTTACCTCTGGTCACGAAACAGCGATAAGTCAACTGATGCATTGTTGTAAGATCATGATTTATTCCTTTGCTTTCCAACACAGGCGAGGCTGCACCCATGTTCTGCTAGACTGACACAGCAGGTACACCGGGGGCCCCAAACACAGAGGGTCGGCCTGAAGCATACATAATGTATGGCTCTCTCTCCCCTTTTCGCCTTCTCTCTTTATTTATCCTTCTAGCTCACTGCAAGGACAGCAGGACCAGATCCGCGCCTGACCACACCCTGCCCGCTGTCACGTCCGGTCCTGATTATGTCAGGGATTAAAGAAATTATGGTAATGCTTTATTTCAGGGTTTGAAAACGTGGCGCTCAGAGTCGTCGGGGCGGTCCGCATTTTGCCTTCATACCTGTGAGCTGTGAGTCAGGTTGAAGCAAAAATACGGACTGTCTGGAGGAGCCCTGAGGACCAGGCTGGGATCCTCACTTTAGTATGTACTCTGTCATGAAACTCACACTCAACAGAAGTAAATATATTAAAGCCATCTTAACAATTTCACCTGCTTTATTTTAACCTCCAGCTGAAACGTAAAGCAGGCACAAACCCTGACCTGGTTAATAATTCTCAAGATGGTATGTTAAGGGACGTTCCAGGCATTAAATGTTACATTTTATCATCTATTAATATCCTCCAACTACAAAACCCAGCATGCACTGCACAAACATGCCACGCAACCATTGAGACCCTCTCCATCATGGCAATAAAGAAATCCTGGCTGCAAGCTTAGTCACTGACGTAAAGACGAACGCTGACGTTAACTCTCTGGACTCCGTCTAGCCAGCTAGAAGGGACATTTCAGACAGTCCAACCTCAAGTATCTGTCCCAAAGCCTCTGTAGTCTTCAAAAAGGTCCTCCCACCTTTGAGACACATCATCAGAAGGGTCTTTAAACCAGTAAATCTCACTTTAGAGACGACTGCTGCAACACTGTTGTGTAGATATTAACTGGCTTTGCAACGTATGTAGTAACAGTTAATTTTTTTAATTAGGGGAAGAGGCCCACATTAACGAGGAGAGGCACTAGTACTAGGCAACAGTACTTGAATATCTTGAAGAAAATATATATTTTTAGTGATAAAATAAAAAGTTTAAACATCCATTTATGCAGCCATGACCAGTTCGACTGATCGATCAGTTAAATTAGTGATTTTTTTGGGTGAATTGAACATGTTTCCAATTGGTGTACAACAAAAGCCAGAGTTTGCTGCCGGAACGTTCTCTGCAGCTGATCCTCTTACTTAAACAAGCAATACAGAACACACAATTTAGCTGTTTCTAAGGCCTACTTTGATTGATCAAATAAAACATTTATAAATGAATAAACAATATAATTAGTTTGGATATGCACAAATTTGATACTACTGTGGTCCTCCCAAGCATGTTGGCTAAAGTGTCAGATTATGATCCAGCTAATCGCACATTGGCACGTATCCCTCCGCTGTTTGCTGTATCCCGTGCTTGTGTGCTCGACCATTGAGGGTGAGCTAACGAAGTAAGACTGATGGGTTTAAGATTTGGAAAGATGAAAGGCTTAAGCGAAGGGGAACCCTAATAACACCAGACTTCATACTAAGTCTGTTGGCATATTAGTTTCATAAACTGGAGGTCGGCTGCCCCCTCGTTCTGCAAAACAGTAAATCACATTAAAAAAGGTTGTATTTTTTTTGGGGGGGGGGGTGTAGGGGGGGCTCTCTTTACTCAAGAGGCTAATGATTTACACATTCTAAACCCTCGTGTCAGTGAGCACGCGGAATGATGGCGGCAGGCTGGAGGAGTGAAATACTCCACAGATTGGGTCATCCTGATGGAGGCCGCTGGTTCCGGCACTTTGGGCAGGCTCGCTTTCTCTCCTGCTACAGATAAACTCCACAGAACGCAGAGATAACGCTCGCCTGACATCACTTGCTGCTTTTCCCTGAACCATGCACAAGGTCTGGGCTGTGGCCCACCCCCCTGCCCTCGCCTCCCCCTGCACCCCTTCCCTGCACGATAAGCTTCCACTCCCTTTCTGAGGGAAGAGGAGCTGGACAGAAACTATGTGAAACAGTTGGAACTGTAATAAGTGATAATATAAAGCCAGCCGGACACTATAGCAGAACAGTATGAAGACAAGTAATGAGACCAGAAGTCCATGCATGCAGTACGAGCTTAGTCTAATCATGTCCTTTTCTTATATTATAAAAGTACAGTGTAGAGAAAAGATGATGTAACAGGACAGACCACCCCTCCTAGTTACACAACGGATGAAATAATTTATACTGGATATAGATGGCCTTGAAATGTCTCTTGTTGCAGCTATTCTATTTGCAATAAGAATAAAAAGTTTTTTTTCCTATAGATTAAAATCTTTAAATCAATATCACAACATTTTATTATGATCTAGATTTGAATAAGTAATATTGTAGGTACAACCTTGTTTAACATATTTAATTTACATATTTTATTTTATTTCTAGGCATTTAAACATTAAAATAAAAAGAAATGTGATGTGAAAAACTGAACCTGTCGATCAAGAATGTAAATCAAATGTAAATGTAACTCACTACATAAATAACTATAATCACAATTATGCACAAACATTAGTATGCAAATGTCAAATTACATGTTTTGTTGATTTTGTAAGAGAAAATAAGTTAACACATCCTCTACAGGAAACAAACATAAATATGGAATGTTTATGCAAATTGTACAGCACAATTTCCATTTGTTCAAGCTTAAAAATAAAACATAAAACATAATATAAACTTTAATTGTTTTCCCCAGAATGTTCAATTCAGGCAAAGAACATTAACTGCGCAATGAAATGTGTGTTCTCTGTAAAAGACGTGTGCACTTAGCTTCACTATTTAAAAAAAATCACCATTTTATCAG
This sequence comes from Megaleporinus macrocephalus, assembly GCA_021613375.1. NCBI lineage: Eukaryota > Metazoa > Chordata > Actinopteri > Characiformes > Anostomidae > Megaleporinus > Megaleporinus macrocephalus. The sequence continues at coordinate 26,536,050 of CM038721.1, forward strand.
GGAGGCTCAACCTGACCATACACACAAACCATAACATTATTATCTGTATAGAGCTGAGGATTACTGAACCTCTACAGAACTGAACAGCATGAATAATTCGATTTTGGAAAACACATGAGAGAACTTTACTTCAGGAAGTGGTGGAAAGAGTGAGGGCGAGGAAGGTGAACGAGGTACTCACAGTGCTAAGCTTGCTCGAGGTAATGATGATGCGACGCTCATGAAGCATGCTGCCATACAGTTGCAGCATGTTGTTCACGTCCACCGCCACAAAGTACTCCGTCAGATTTCTCTGATGGATGAAAGGAAAATAAAAGCTCTTTGGCATTCATGCGTTTGTGTTTGGCGTTTCAGGCACAACACTTAACACTTTTTCACATGTTTGAAATACTGACAAAGAACAAACTCTGTCTTAGAATTGATAATTGGGAGTCGTCAGAGAAAATGTCTTAAAATGTTGATGCGGCTTAGACGGGCTGCTTGAAAGTTAACGAGGAACTGATTTCTCCAACTTGGCTAATTTGATTTACTCCTCAAATCGACCTACAAATAACTTCACCAGTGTGCAATGTCGGTGATGCTAAAACAGCATTAAGCCAGACTTTTTTCTCGCAGTGTTATTTTGTGCAACACCTTGCATGTACCTCTCTAGCATGAATACATTTTTATATAATAAAAAAAAAAATAATAATAATAATAAAAAAAAGGTTTTAGGCCAAAACTTTTACCCAAATGAAAAAATGTAGTGTACTGTTATTATCTATCCAAAATAGTAGTCACTGTGATAAAGCTTTTCGAGCCAGTAAAGACGTTTGGTTACTACTATTAATATGGGAAATAATTTACATGGTTGATCTAAAATTTGTGCATTTATCTTGTGAAGTGAATGCTTAAAAAAGCTAATATACTTGAGTTTGAGGCAAGTGTGAGAGTTAGGCATGCAGTGTGCACAATGTTGATGCGTCCTTATAAGACTGCATTGCATGTGACTGATGTTTGCTAGGTAGCCTGCATGCAAAACTAAGAATGTCAACAATAAACATGGGGAAAATGTATTATTATTGTTTTGACCCAACTTCCACACATAGTTTTATATATGTCTTCGTTCAGAGTGGTTTGATGTGAAATACTACATATACTACTAACTTTGATCACAGTGGTGGTGATGGTAACCAGACATCTGATGAGTTTAATACCTTAAACCTCCTTTACAGAAAGTTATAACATAAAATAGTGATGAACACACGGCCAATAATTGAGCTGTAAACATTGCGATGCCTGGTTTCAGTGTGCTTGTTGTGCTCGTAGAGGAAAGAAATGAGGTGCTTCACATAATAAAATTCCTAAATTAAGGAAAAAATGAGTAGTGTACTCACACTTTCAGGTATGGTGGGAAGTCCATTGATATCTGGGGCTATGAAGTATGAGTGCTATGGGAAGACACATGAAACAAAAAGAGAGCAGTCAGAATGTTCACGAAGACCAGAAACATTCCTCTATCATCACTCAGTCTGCCTCCACCTCACCGTGCATTCAACCGACTGAACTAGCGGCGAAGTTTCTAATCAAACACACCACACAGTACAGCTAGAGTCAACAGCAGAATGGATCCCCTGTGGACGCTGGCTGAAGGAGGTGAAGGGGTAGAAAGTCTTTATTAAGGCACAGAAAGCCAACAGCTCTGTTCCGACAGGATCAGAAGGGTCCGCCCGGCGCACGTTTGAACGAGCCGAGCAGGTTTAATGTCTGGATCAAAGAGGCTCCGGAGCAAGAGATCCCCACACTGCACGCTAACTTTAGAGCTTTTGTTTGCCTGTGTGGCGTTCCTCCCTCTCTCACTCTCTTTCTCTCTTTCTCCTCAGGCTAGGCCGTATCTCATTGTGTGTGAAGAGTGCCCATCTGTTGCTGAGCGCTCGGGTTCAACTCTCTCCTGCCTTTGCATATGTTCTACAAACAAAAGCAAGTTCAACTCGTGTAGCGTGTTAAAAAAAGAAGCTTGATTTGAATTATTTAAGCTCAGTAAACCTGCACTGTCACAAAAAGGACCGAATAAAAGAAAGAGACTTCATATCAAATTGAAAATGTTATATAAATAAAAAAAACAACACACATATTGCTACTGTACACGCTGAAACATATCACACTCCAAAAAAAAAAAAGAAAAAGAAAAACAAATTTATATCGGGTGAAGGTTTCATGATGAATGGAACAATAAAAATACTATCAAACTGCCTCAGATATAATTTCTCAACATTAACTTACATTGAAAGTAAAGAACGTTTTGCCCTCTCCTGTAGAGTTACCATTTTGGACTGTTGAAAGTGAAAATATATACCTACATACTCTTGCTGTGTAAACAAACCTCCAAACAAGTGAATATATAGGAGCAGCCAAAAAAAAAAAAAACCCAGAACAAATCCAACCTTAAAATGGAACAAAGTTTTAATCCAAATTAGTCTGCCTATTTCTATTGGTCCATTTGTCCTGAACTATTAAGAAAAAAATAGTTCCAAAAATATAGTACATAAAAAAATAAATAAATAAATAAATAAATCAGACAAAAATTGAGATAGAATGACAGTGACGTTTTATTTTTTTAACTGGGCTAATATAAAACAATAAATTATTACCCCCAATTATTATTTTTCCCCCAGTAACACATTTCCTTTATTTGACCCTTAGAACTAGAGGGAGGTGATATAGAAAAATCTGTGCAATAAACAATAAGTCCAACAAAATATTTAAAGAAAAAGTGGTGAAGAGGTCTGTATGGGACTAATTGTTTCATCTCGTTCCCACTAGAACTAATTAAAAATCTGCATTGTCATTGTTTGTAAATATAATACCCACTCTATTAATAAATAAATACATTTCTTCTGAAATTATCATGACTCAAACTGTTGTATGTCAGACTTGCCTTTACTTAGCTTAATAGTGATCTACTTTCTTTGGTGCACTTTGCACAGCTGAGACTGACCATTTAAAGGCTATACCATTCACATGTTGCTTTGCAATTATTTTAATTTAATTTATTGCTTATTAATTGCAATGCATGTTCATGTTAATTATGCATGCTGATAAGAATGATTATTCCACAATGTTTATTCATTGTGGGATTAGTTTTTTCTATACAATTTTCTACTCCCACAGGCACAAAACGGGTTAACAGCCTGTTCCTGTGCATGCCATTGTAATTATTATTACTACAATATCCTGCCCCATTATGTATCATGCTGCAGTACGACGCGTTACTGCAGGACCACGCGTTACTGCAGACCTCTACAGTACCGCTACATTCAAACAATACTACTACAACTGAATACAGTAAATCCAGGAAAACGATACTAATTTTGCCTTCTTTATAATGAAACTGCAGTATTTTACAAGTACTGACAAAATCCATGATATGTTCAGAAAAAGCATATTATACACTGCGTTCCAGATTATCATGCAAGTGTTATATCAGTAGGCTTTCAGGAAAACTGTTTTAGTTTTTTTTATTTAGTCTTTATTTTGTATATCTATTTAGATGACATCAATCTCAGACAGTTTGTGAATTTGCTCGACAGGTGATCTTGATTTAGGGGAAGTGTAAGAGATTTTTCTCAATATATGGACTATGTGGATCTTTTAAAAGATGACGAGCATGAAATAGTGCAAGGTTTTGCAGAAGACACAAAACACAACTGATATTTCATGAAAACTCAGGAAAGATCATCAAACTGTGGGAAAAAAATGTATGAATGATTTAGGGCACAGACGAATGTGGTCAGAAAAGACTCAGTAGGAAAATTTTCTGTCAGATAATTTAACGCTATTAAAAGGGCAGCTATAAAAACGCCACTGTTGAGCAGCAAACTGGTATTTGAAGCTGCTGGCGTCTCTGCAGTCTTAAGAACCTCCTAACGCAGGATCCTCCACAGATTGGCAGTGGCACATAAAGCTGTATTTCAGCCATCATTAAATAAAGCTCACAAAGAGAAACGTTTACAGAGGGCGCAGAAATACATGAAGACTGAATTTCAAACTGATTCATTTATCAATAACTGCTACACTGGACGGTCCAGATGGAAGGAGCAGCTCTGGATGGTTGGTGACATGCCACCCTATTCCCAAAACACTGCAAGGTCAGCAAAGAGTGAATCTTTGCACCAGAAAACTGGTAGATGAGGTGGAAGGTCCTTTCAGGATCCCTCAGGGTCCCAAGTTTCTGAACTACTTATGACTTAAACTTTTTGGAATAGAGGTTTTATGATATACGGAGGTTCCTTAAATGTATCTGGTTTACAAACCTGGGGATGTAAAGACGTATGCATTTTTAAGGTGCAAAAAACGATAGAGTGATAAACGATAGAAGAACGATTTTTGATCCCCTTAAACCCGTTCAATGGATGTGTCAGTGTGAGGGATCTTTTTAAGGGTTGAGGAACATCTGCATTCTGTGAAGGTTCTTAAAGCAAACTTCACATTTTTAAACCCTTAAGAGACGCCACAGAGAAACTTATTTGGTTCCTTAAAAAGCTTTCAGTGGAACAGTGTTGTTCCAGTATGAAGAACTGTGTTTATTTCTATGTTTATTTCTAACATAGATCTATAGTGAACCAAAACTGTTTCTGCTACTGCTTTGCTTCAAATATTATGGAACCATTTAATTGCTTAAACAATCATAGAAAGCATGTAATGTTTTTCTATACTCTTTTTAAAAAGCAGGTTCTTCAAGTGTTCTTCATCCAAGCTATATAAAACTTTAGAAACTCAAAGCTGCTTTTAGCATGTTTAAAGGGTTAAAAGACAAGAAATGTATATATATATATATATATATATATATATATAAATATATATATATAATGTTAAAAAGACCTCTGCTAGCTATGATCCTAACTGACTGTTTTCTGAGGTGGTATGAACTGAAATAAAATTCTTTTCATGCCGGACAACACATCTATATGGAAGGAGAAAAAAAGGAGGTTCCATACAAGGAAGATCTAAGAGAGTGGGCAGCAGTATATCTCCACACAGCTGCTCTGGGAGGCTATACTGTCGTCTTTAAATGAAATGCAGGCAGAAACTATACATGGACCTACAAGTTCAATGAATGAGAGAGATGCTAAAGTCATCTTCACGAAAGGATCATATATCAATATGTAACTTGATCTGTAAATCTGATTCTTTATTTAAATTTATTCAACAAAATCAGCACACACAAAATTCCTGTTCCCTTTATTAATGTCATTATGACCCACTGAACTGCATTCTATATAATAATCTGGAACAGTGTAGTTTATGTTCTTTTCAAAGTGCCAATAAAGCCATTCTCAGTATCAGCACTCGCACTGTTATAACATTCACACTGCAATACAACTGTTGAAGATTAAAAACCACCTTAAAACATACTGACTTTGTAAAGCACACAAAATGGCATGTGCATAATAATTTGGAAGACGCTGACGTAATTTATAATTGCAACAATATACATCATAATGCTCAGCCCTACTTCGAACCACCCATAGTAGTTCCAGGCTGATGCCCACATGTAGTGCACTGTATGTTGCTATAACAGAATCCACAATAGTAGCCCACTTATTTAAAACTCTTTTACAGCGATGCTTTCAGCACCTTCAGACTACACTGGGCAGAGTTAGCAGGAGACCTATGAATAAATCCACTACCTGATGTTACATATATTCAGACTGTAGTCTTTGTGTGTATGTGTGCATTTAGATATAAGACATGGGGTTATAAACTGAGAGAGTCCACAAGAATGTTTTTGGCTGAAAAAAAAAGAAAAAAGGGAGCCAAAAATAGCATCTAGAGCCTTGCTTGAAATCGTCCCCATCAGTGTGCAGGCACATGTGTGTTTATTTTCCCACACAGAGATTCTGATTGGCCTCTGTGTCGTGGGCTGCAGTTCCAGCTGGCGGTGGCCGGCGCTCTGCAGCCATGTTTATAAAAATCACACATTATCAGAGCGCTTGTTATCACTGTGCTCTGCCTGCCTGCCTGCCGTTCTCCCTGGTGTGAGAAGGATCCTAGATAGACCCCCCCACCCCACCCCCCCCACCCCCACCACACACACACACACACACACACACACACACACACACACACACACACACATTACAGAACACACAGTAGCACTGGAGAAAACCACAGCCCTCGCTGCAAATCTCCAAACCCAATCATCCTTTTCAAGATTTCGCCATTCCTCACCTTTCCCAGCATTAGAAACCTGGAGAAGAAGGCAGATAGGTGAACCCACCACCTGGCGAGAAGGCGTTCAACATTCAGACTTAAAAGCAGAAGGCAACTCTAAGAAATCCCCTTTGATGACTGGACCAGGCTTTATTGCTGCCACGTCCAGACTGAATCTCTGCTTGGCGATGGCGTAAGACAGCAGGCTTATTAACTACACTTTCAGCTTCAGCAGCCGAGGACAAATCCTGCAGTCTGAATGAAGCTGTTAGGAATCAGTCTAAAAAAAAATAATTGACTGCCTTTGCTTTTTCACCGTGTCATTTCATGGTTAACACCAAAGGAATTTTTTTTGTATGCGATACCTGCGCTCGTAAAAATAAAAGTTTCTGAGCTACTCATGACAAACTTTTTGGTATAGAGGTTTTATGTTATACTGAGGTTCCTCAAATGTATCTGGTTTTCAAACCTGGGGATGTAAAGACATGTGCATTTATAAGGTGCAAAAAAATGATTTTTGATCCCCTTAAACCCATTCAATGGATGTGTCAGTGTGAGGGATCTTTTTAAGGGTTGAGGAACATCTGCATTCTGTGAAGGTTCCTGGAGCAAACTTCACATTTTTAAACCCTTAAGAGACGCCACAGAGAAACATATTTGGTTCCTTAAAAGGCTTTCAGTGGAACAGTGTTGTTCCAGTATGAAGAACTGTATATTTTAAGTATAGATATAAAGGGAACCAAAACTGTTTCAACTGTTTCCATATATATATATATATATATATATATATATATATAATCAAGAAAAGTTCCAACAGTTGTTATTGCTCCAAAGAACTCTTTTTGCCACCTTTATTTGTAAGTGTGTATGAGCAGATGATTTACGCCGCAACAGAAGTTACTGAGTTACATTTTTAGGTGGAAACCTTACACGATGCTGCTGCCTCTTATTTAAGTAGATATTTAAGTGCTCGGAGTTGCGGCTTGCTTACATATTTTGGAGCAATGTTTTATAAAACCATGAAATATGGGTTAACAGGAAAAGCATCAAGGAGATTTCTTGAGCACAACTGCCTTCTGCTTTTAACGCTAAACTAAAGAAGCTCTTTGATATTAAGAAAAGGGAATACAGCAGTGTGGAAGAACATTAATCATTTAGGAAGTTTGATTGTTTTCCAGAAAAGAAGAAACAGACACCAACACCCAAGATGTTTTTTTTTTTTGGTTTTGTTTTGTTTTTCGCCATATTTAAAAGGGACAGCGCTGGATTCTTTGGCAAAACTGGAAAGCTTCCTCTTCCATGCAATTAGCACCGCAGCTTTGGATTTAGGAGCTTTTTTTTTTTTTCCTCATGCACCCACACTTGCTCACTTTCCACTCACCGGCTTTTGGCTTCCTGGATCGTTCTCAACTTGCCCACTGGCAATATGCAAACACTTGTTCTTGCGCATTGAGAAGAAAGAGTAAAACAGGGTTCACACTCAAAATGAGATATCAGCCTTTTTTTTTTTTTTTTTACACTGCCACCACTCACTTTAGACATACGGCTGCACCAATCACATATTAAACTTCGCTTCAGATAACAGCTCTAGCATCACCTCCCGGTATAATTTGTTTCTTTGTGAAGTTGAGGAAACGTTTGAAAAATGCACATTTCAATTGACACCTAATTGCACCTGTTTAACAATGAACTGTTGCTGTTTAATAGCTGCAGAACTAAAATAACTACCAAGTTTAATCAATAAAGTAAGTTCTATGTGAAAAAAGGAGCTAACTGGGATAACAGTGAAACTAAACCCCCAATACACAGTATAATGTGAAAAATTAGGAGATCCAGTTATAAATACAGGAACATTATTCATTTTTTAGGAAAAAACATAAATATAAAAATATACTCAATAAAAAAATTATATCCAAGATTTTCAGTATTTAGTGTGTTCAAACTTTATCTTCATTACAACCATTCTATTCTTTTGGAAGCAAAGTTTAGTCTTAGAAGTTGGTTTAACTTTCTGCTTCTCAAGATCGAAAGTTGGCCAAGAACCCATCGAATGTGTTCAGGAAGAGGTTAGGTCAATAAACCCTTCAGACCCATAATGTTGAGTTATCTTCTTACAGTGGAAGGATGGAAAGAAACACCTGTGGGTTTTTACAGTTTTGAAGCAAAACAGGAGCAAATGTGACTTCAGTCTACAGTGACCGCTTTGATGGGCCACTAGCTCTTGCATCAATGTCTTAGGCCCCATTTTCTTATATTTTTCTCTTGAATATTTCTTTAAACTTTCTTTTTTCCCCTGTTGCTTCCATCTTTCCCCTTCCACGTGCAAGTGAATTATCTTCTATGATTAACTGAAGTACTTAATGGGTAAATTGACTGGTAATGAATATCTATAAATGTGGTCTCTGATTTTTGCACAGTACTGTACATGCAGTGTGTGCTTTAAACTAGAAAAAATAACACTGGAAACTATGTAAGACGTATAACACTACTACATGTTGAAAAAAAAAATTGCAGCAAAACTTTCACTATCATTTTCAAGAAAGACACTGTGGTTAATCATAATATAATCAATAATAATAATAAACTATAACATATACTTGCATTATTTGCATAGCAACAGGTCTCTAAAGCTCCCACTAGCAAGTGATACTTTCAGACAGAATGTCAAACTTGATAAATATTAACTACTTTAAACTGGATTTGTTGGTTTACAGTAAAGCCACCATTACGATTGAGGGTATCCAGTCGAGGCTTATTTGAGAGAAGCAGCCGCAGACAGAACTATGCTTTTAAGCTCTGGTACCTACCACACTCAGATTCACCGGCGTGCTGGGCTTGGGCACGGGCAGAGCGTGCAGCGTTTCCAACATGTCGTTCAAATCATTTTCCTGCGAGAGACAGAAGATAGGAGGGAAATGCACAAGTTATGGTGAAAGCATGGCAATCGGTGACCAAATTGGAGCCCAAGTGATCCTACAGCAAGGGGGAGGAAAAACATCCGACTGACACGCATTTAACAAGCAATCCTGAGGTTAAGAGACGGTAAGCTAGGCCGTGGCAGACGCTTATTATTCAGGCCATGATTTATGGCCAACATCGGCTGTTCGTAATTAACCGTAGGCGCTCGCTCAGGGAAGGCTTTAAGAAGGCACTGGAGAAAAGCTTCAGCCACAAAACAGGCCCCAGGATTATAACGCTGGCCTTTTACGAGCTCTTCCGAAGAGGGCAAAATTTACACTGTCTAACTCCACACACTGTAGAAAGGCAGTTCTGCTGCTGCAAAGAAATACGGCCGGACAAAACGAGAGGTGCGCTGTGTTTGGATGTAGGTGCTGCCTTTGTTCGTAGTAAATAGTTTAAGGTTCTCCCTGATCGGTTGTTGAAGGACTGCTGGCTGTGTGTGTATTTGTCTGTGTGTGTGTGTGTGTGCTGCAGTGTGGTTTAGGCTGCTGTCACGATAGGCCGGATGCTCACACGCATGGTCAGTAACACAGCCTGGGGAAGCACTTCATTTCCCCTCGCCTTAAACCGTCATCGCTCTTGTCCTCCCTCGTCAGTCAACCTCGGATTCACGCTACATACAAACGCACTCGCGCGCGTGCATGCACACTCACCACACACTCCCAGTCACTTAGCACGCTGCGTTGGCTTCCTCAGTTTGCTAAATTCTTTCATTCAGTATAATAAACAACATGCTTTTTCATTAAATATACATTAATTATAGTGTATAAAGACACAGAAGCAATAAATAAAAACCATAAGAAAGAAATACTCAGGAGAATATCAAGCAGTTCATATTCTACCAAACAAACAGGCAAGCAAAGAAACAAACAAGACCGATTACGTGGCTGAACGTATAAAATGTTTTAAAGTAATACATGTAGGAATTATTAGCTAATGTTTTGCTTCATGAATAAATGAATGATATGATAATATGAAGATTTTATCCAAGTGCAGTCAATCTACTGGCCAAAATACATAAAAACAGAACTTACTAAATGAGAGTAAAGGTTGGTCATATGCAATATGAACTGTAATAGTAGTTTTTTAAATAAACAGTTTACCTTCTGATTAGTACATAAGTAAGCAAATAAATAAGCAAGACTGATAAAGAAGATTGCTGTCCTTCATTAGAAAGAAAGAAAGGAAGGAAGAAAGGACTGACAGAAAGCAAAAAAGAAATTGTATTAACAAAAATTATTACAAAATGTAACATAATATGCAAAAACAGCTAATCTATCTAAGTAAATAAATGAGAATCAAAGACCGAAAGAAAGAAAAAAAAGGACAGAAAGAAAGAAAGAAATTATATTAAAAAAGAAATGTATTACACAACGTAACATAATATGCAAAAACAGCTAATCTATGGCTTAGTAAGTAAATAAATGAGAATCAAAGAAGGAAAAATAAAAATCTGATATGTATTAAGAAATGTCCTGCATGTAAATAATAATGGTAATGTAAGAGCACTTAATCTCTTATATGTAAGTAAATAAATGAGGGTGATGAAGTGGCTGATATACTTCTTAAACGCAGATAAAATAAAAAAGATGAACAGAAAGAAAGAAAGGAGAGAGAAAGGGAAAAGGAGAAAGGCGGCTGGGTTGCATTGTGAAAGGTAGTAAATAAGAGAATGAATAAGTGCAGACAATCTATTGCTCAATGAACAAATAGCTGAAGAGGTGCTTGCGTGGTGGGTGGCTTGATGATGTGGAGCAGCGTTCCTGCTCTCTCTGCCTCCCAGTGTACTTAGCCTGTGATCTGTTTGTGTTAACTGTGAGGAGGTTTCGTCCCCTTTACTTCTCTCTCAGTAGCTCTGCTAAGCATTGCTGCCTGACAGCCCACTGATACAACAACTCCAACTTCCTCCATCTCCCTCTGTGCTAAACGCTGCCTCTTCAAGACCCTGCCCCCCCCCAACCTTTCTCCTCATGTAAGCTGCATATTTCAGCCCCATGTTCTCCCTTCCCAAACTATTCCCCTCTCCCTCTCTCTCTCTCTCTCCTTCCCCCTTTGCAGTTACAGAATGCTGTGCACTTCTTTTTTTGGGTGGTGGAAAGAACAACAGAAAGGTTTGGCACAGTGCACTTCCCAGCGATTTGTTTTCCAGTAAATCACTGAGGATTGACTTCCTGTTCGATGTTTGGTCTGTTAAATGTCAACAACACAGCAAAGCGAAACGCGCGAGTGCCAGCCAGCGCCGCCTGACTAACTGGCCCGGATTAGCCGTGCAGCGATGTTTGTCTTTTACTTCTCATCTTTCTTCACACTTCACCGTGTAACGACTGAGTTCGGTTTCTGGGCTGCAGCCTCGTCCCGGCGCTGGATGCAGGGAGACGGGGTAATTCTCGTGTTTGTGACATTAGCAGTTTGCTCAGCAGTGGGCCCTGCGTGCTCTAGCCAGCCACATGAAGCGCTGACATCACAGTGAAAAGTTTTAAAAGCCCTCATTAGCATTTCAGAGTGCCAATGTGAGAAAGTGACCAGAGTCTGGCGCGTACTGCGGCTCCGAAGACACACACAAAAAAAAAAAGAGAGAGCCACTCTGAAAGTTTTCCTTTGTGAGGGAACTAACACTTGATCGACTGCAATGTTTGTTTTCGTGGAAAACTTCAGTATAAACTTACCTGGCGTTTTGTTAAGTAGTCTGCGAGGGTATTTAGCAGCTTGTAGTAAATCTCAAACCATGGAAGATAGCTGAGGAAAACAGAGACAGACATACAATCAGGCATCACAGAGAAAATGTGATTGGATAGAAATAAATGCATACAAAGTTTATTCCTTATACATTACTGCTACCTGACAGCAATAAACAACAACTCAACAAAACCCTCACTGATTTAAAGAAGGCAGCACCGGACTAATATAAAAGATGCTCTGTGTGTGTGTTCTTGTAGAGGTATATTTGTGAGGACCACATGTCTTCACAAGTATAGTACAATCTGAATTATTTGGTAAAGTGAGGACATTTTGCTGGTCCTCACTTGAGCACAAGTGATTTTCTACAAAAATCTAAATAATAAAAAAAAAAATAATAGAGCAGAAAATTAGTCTTTTGGGTACTGAGGTTAAAATTAGGGTTAGGTTTAGGTGTAGTATTATTTAGTTCGAATAAAACAAACAGCAATATAAACCAAGGAATGGCCTTGACAGTAATGACAGTAAGATAAATGTACGTACATACATGTGTGTGTGTGTGTGTGTGTGTGTGTGTGTGTGTGTGTGTGTGTGTGTGTGTGTGTGTGTGTGTTTTACTCCTGCTGTTTTGCATATTTTGCCATAACTGTTGAACATCAGCGGGTCTTACATTGTGTTAATGTTTCATGATGAACAGAACAGAAATAGAAAGATTTTATGCTGCTCCTGTAAAGTTATGATTTTGGTGGCTTGTTTTTGATATCTCTATACATTACACTAACAGGAGGTCAGAAAGGTAAACAAGTCACAAAGTAACTGTTAATAATACAATAACCATAATACATGTACAATATGTTACTGTTTAAAATCTTTGTTCAGACATTTGAGGTGGGACTTAATAAAGTCTTAAGTCACAGTTTGATATTACTGTGTTTTTTAAACATTCATTATATGCTGATTATTCCTATAAAATAATTACTTATACTTAATACTTCAATACATTGTCAATTTTAACATTGTAAAACTTCATCTCACTTTATTTATTTGATTGTATTAAGATGCACTGAAATTAATTTTATTATGTTTAATATGCATTTGCTCTATAATTTCAGTACTAATATCAATTTTATATCCTTCACGTCCATGCATTGATACATTATTGCCACGCAAAACACCACAATAAAATGATGTATTGACTAACCCTAACCTTGTTAGTTGTGTTTATTGTTAATCCAGCTTTATCTAATTGATCTTAATTGGGATTTACTAAATACTCAATCATGAATGAAGTAAGTTTGGCAGGCTAACACAAACCTCACGCAGACATATTCCAGTGTTTAATATAAAGTTTATTGATTTAAAGAAAACTCTACTGTTTGTTCATTTTGTTTTTATTTATCTAACAGGAACAATATGCATTTATCAACATAATCATCATCATCGTTATTTTATAATGTAATGCTCATCTGCTGTCCAGTAAACATTACCTATAGGACTTTATGTCCTGTATGAATCAGCTAAACCCATTTTCAAGTTTTTATACTTAACTGATCTTCAGTTTTACAAAATACCCAAGGACAAACGAAGCTGCAACTTGGGAAGAGCCTGCTCTGCAGCTTTAAACTATATTATTGAATGATAGTACTTCTTATAGTCTAATATCAGGTCCATCAGTGGTCACCAAATTATGCATGACTTCAGATAAGAGTGTCTACATAATGATGCACAATATCACCATAAAATGATAAAACATTACAATTGTTTAAAGAAATTCCAAAATTAAATGCAATTTATGAATTTCCACTATTTAGATATCAGTATCAGCCACAAAATATATTAATTATTGGTTGTTTTGTGCACAGAAATCCCATATCAGTGCATCTCTCGTTGACCTCCAGTTTTGCCTGCATTTAAAGAATAGATAAAAAGAAACTGAATTTTAAAAAATATATAATTTTTTTATTAAAATGTGGAAAACCTGAATATTTTCCAGTGATCCACCCAAAAAACCTCTGATGTTCAGGCAGCGATAAGTCGTGCTGTCATAGCATTGTTTGGTACCGAACATTGCAATACTTCACTTGATATTGAGATTGTATCATAACAACCTTAAAACTAAGCGACATTAAACAACAGTTCTTAAGTAGATAAAAAAATAAACAAATTATTATCGTCCTTCAACACCCCTCCACCCCCACAAAGAAAAAAATAAATAAATCAGTCCGTCTCTCCCTCCTGCCTCACCTTGACATTTAACCTAGTGGCTTTGGCCTTCCTCCAGCGTTTTCAGCTACAGTACACCATCCCCTATTATCACATTCTTTGTACTCGCCGGCACCCGCATTTTAAACATTCCAGTCGAGGCTGCACTTTGAGGAGTGGGGAAAAGGAGGGTAAATAAAAGGATTTGGTTTCTTCAACAAAAACATGACTGGGCCACTGTAGCCTGTAATAAACGAGGGATAGGGAAAAAAAGAGAGGGATGCAATGGTTTACAAGCATGCTGCACCCAGATGCACCAGGCATCTCACTTCAGCCACTAGATGAAAAAAGTACTTTAGCCCAGCCGAGCCAACTGAATAAAAAAAAGAAAAGAAAAGAAAAAAAGGAAAAAGTAAAAAAGAATAAATTATACTGCATCTCTGGTTTAACTAATCGCACCATACCTCGCCAAGAGATACTGTATCATGTATCTGCAATATTGTGTTTTTTGTTTAGCTTGACAGATTCTTGGCAAAGTTGACGGGATCCTGGAGGTGGAACAGGGCCAACATTTTGTTTTGGCTTAGAGGTTGCAGGAACACACACCATTTATTTTGTTATGCAATCTAATGGAAAGAGAGAGAGAGAGGAGAAAAAACACAAGACATCTAGTTATGCTAGACTTGATTTCAACACTGCATTTTGACTCAATCTGAAATCTCTCACTTAATTGAGGCTGATTACATCACTTTGTACACCGGGCTGCAGAGTCTTATCGTCATAAATGCTTCATTACCTTCATTTGCAAGGACGTGGCTAAAAAAGAATGAGAGGCTTTAATTAATGGGTGACAGAGAAAAGTTGAATAATGTAACAAAGCCTGTTTTTTTTTCCTCTTCCTCCTCTTCTTCATAGAACAGGTTATGTATACTGGATTCCTCACTGAACTGCAGCACAGACATTGGGATGATGAGAGTACCCCCCCACCTCCTCCTCCCCCCCACCCAACCACACATCTTTGCATGGGTCAGTGAGCGCTCCGGCAGACTGGAATTAACAGACAACAAGAAAAACAATAACGTGAACGTAATGCAAATTTTCATATTGCTAAATCCGCGGAGGGGGCCAATGACGGCGACGTTCCCAGGGAAGTGCGCTCAAGCGCGAGAGCTGGAAGTCTGAATGACCATTAACCTGAAACAATCAGCTCTTAACATGCCAATATTTTGACATCCCAAGAAAGATTCTCCTAAACCAGGTCACACGATCTAAATGAAATATGCCTATACAAAAAAAAAAAAAAAAAAGCCTATATACTAAAGATGGGCCACATGGAAAAATTACAATATCATGATCCTTATCATTTTTCACGATGCACCATATTTTGTTGGTGAACAGGTTAAAAAAAAGTGCTATGAAGTTTTTGAAGTACAAAGTTTATTCCAGCATTTACAAAAACTGTACGAGGTAAAATTAAACAATCAATCAATTAAGATGATGTTATAATAAGCTGACGTCCAATCAGCTACTTGTTTGTACACTGACTGTTGTATACAGACTCATTATGAGTGGTCCAAGTCTCTCATAGTGCAATACAAGCGGTCGCTGGTGTTCTAGAAGTTCTGACGAAACAGATCACACACTCCAAGAAGCGCTTCCTTTTCCAATTCATCTTGATAATAATAACAACAACACATCATCATACTGACCAGCTCCACTTTAAGTACGTACAAACAGGCTGCCGCTGAGTTTCGGTCAGCATGACACATCGTTTAGCATATCACAATCGACTGACACCTTCAACAAGCCTGTTTGCCTGGCATAACAAAGCTAATCGTTATCTCCCTCGCCCTCTTTGTTTAAAATGCAAGGCTCCTGGATGCTAATCCTCCATTTTTCACTTGTGAAGGGGATTTAAATAGGAGTGCCTGCTGTCAGAGAGGCTCGACAGGCCTCGGAGAACCCAAACACTCATTATACTCCTAAATGAGGGAGGCTGTAAATCTTTTGTTTTAAAGCCAAATAAATTATTGCAGTATGAGCAGCGAACCTTAGCTTATCAAAATATCCAGGGAGGAATACCTTCCACATAATCCTGGCACAATGTTTTATTTCAACATAATAAACTGAAATTACACCACTTTCTGATACTTTTTTTTGGCCCCCCCCCTCCAGCCCACTAAAAAAGAACTTGGATGAGAGGTGCCCCCCACCCACCCACCAAACCTTTGCAATCTCTTCACGGTTAGTGAGTAAAAATGTGTTTGTATTCGACAAATCTTCCGATAGGACGACATTCATCATGTCGAACCGCGCTGGGGCTAAGCAATCTCACCGGCCCTTTTAAACTCATAGCTATGCAGTGGTACGTCTTTTCGCAAAGTAAACCAGCTAATCTGCGGCCCACTCGCCACTCCTCACCTGCGTTAGCCCGGAAAGAGCTAACCGCACCTATAGGGTCTGCCAAACTGGCATCATAAATAAGAGATATCTTGCTACAAAACCCTGAATTTTTACTGGAGAGGGCAAAAAGTTAATAACATTAACCTCAGATAATTAGACAATGAGATATGATGGGATCAATAAAGTATCTATCTATCTCATTTTTGGTCCATTAACCTTGAAATCTAATATATATATATATACACACACACACACACACACACACACATTAGAGTTTTAATACGAAAGCACCTGCAAATATATAATTAGCATTTTAAACTAACTGAAACAAGCCCTCGTAACCATTAAACATAAACTTCTCGCTATAAAATACAAAGACTACACAATACCTTAAGATATATTTATGATATATTGCACATAGACGTACAAGACATGCTAACATAGACTTGTGGCACTCCATTCATTATATGTAATATATATTTCCGATCTTAAATTAAACTGCTCAGGCGCATTCCTTAAGACAGCTTGCACCTTGTAAGCAACTTAGACTGTGATATGATTATAGCTTGTCTTTTTCTCCGTAGGTGAAAGGTTAAGCAAAGAAAATGAGTTATCCTCTGTTCGAGCTGCTAAGTGACCAGTAGCGATAGAAAGCCTCTATATCACAATAGCTGGAGTCGCAGGTCTGAGCCATCGAATAAAGCAGGCCTTTTCCATTTTGGGCCTCTGAGACGTGCAAAGACTACCGCTCGCTCTGCTCCAGAGTGACTGAGGGGCGAGCACAGGGAACGTTAAAAAAAAAAAAAAAAAAAAAAAGGAATCTGCTTTTAAAAGCGCTTTGGCCTAAAGGAACCCTGCCCTTTTGGCCCGGGCTCCAGACACTCAGCTACAAAGGCCTGACCACATAAAACTGTCCTTCTCATTAGGCTACTTCCTCGTGTAAGCATAGGTGACAATTTTATGGTCCCACCACTTCAACTATCGTGTGGACACAAACTGTTTTAATTACTTTGTTTTATATATATTTAAGCACAGAGCCGGAGCATGAAGTAGATCCTTGAAGAAAAGGGATTTACTCAGCGACCTTATTGCGTATTTTCTTCTCTTAGTAGCATTTTTAATATTTAACTAACCATAATTTTTTAAATCTTCCCTTTCTTAAACTAAGGTCTATTTTTATTTGTATTAAAAAAACCACCACAAAATTATCATTAACTGTGTTTCTATGTTTTTTTCTATCTGGCAATTCTTCCTCTCAATGCACACAAAGAACTCTGAGACCTTTATTTAAAAAAAAAAAACCTTCAAACTTCCAATGCATTTCTTATTGTGAATGAAGTAAGCCATGCAAACTACTCAGAATGCATAATGAATTTTATACATCATATGTCAAATGAATTAGCATGTAAAACTCAGTGAGAAGGACAGGGGAGACTTCTGCTAATTGGCAGTGAGGCTTCATGCATAATTATTGGCGAAGCGTCTCTGGCATGCTTCTGTGCCAGTAGCCGAATAACGAGTGGAAAGAAAGAAAGGAGGAAAAAAAATACAAAAAACAAAAAAAAACAAAGGCCATCCAGACCGGGGTGGGAGGAGAAAAGATCTCGACAGCAGCTCATCAAGTCTATGATGAACCTGCAATTGTCCATCAAGATCATGCAATCATTTTAGCAGAAAACCTTTCTAATTAGGCTTTTACAAATTCTATAGGTAACTGCTTTTTCAGCAGCTCTCTGTTCTCCTGCACGGCGTGTTTACTTTGTAGAATAATTCTGAATAATTTAGCATTTTGCTTCATTTAATGAAATTTAAATTAAAATGGTAAAAACTGCAAAAAAAACTACATAAATAATTCTGAACAACCATTAAAAAAAATCTATAATTCTATATTCAAAAGTTCTTATTAAGCATTTACTCAGCAGAAACATCCAAAACAGTGCTGCATTTTTTTATTTAAGAAAAAAAAAAAAGCTCCATCCTCCACATGAACACGGAGCCTGCTTTCCAGATATTTAATCTTCCCAAACGCACCTTTCATTTTGAAAAATAACCTGTTAGCTCTGGCAGTAGAAACCCCTCTTCGCAGCAGCACCGTAGGACTTTAGAGCGAGTGAGAAAGAAAGAAGCCACGTTACTCACCTGAGCAGACAGATGCACACCTTGCAGCCGGAGGTCAGACGGCAGAAGCCGAACCTCTGCTTGCTGTCGATGTCGGTGAGCACGAATGTGAAGTTCTGGCCCACTTGATTCTGGGACACTCTGCAACCAGCACACACAGAACAGAGCGCACGAGCGTGCTTCAAAAACGGGCCCAGAGCACTGTATGAGCTAATGAGACGTGCTGGAGTGACTTTAGAACATGTTGACTCATATTTTAAACTAATTGCAAGAAAACTCAAGAAGGGTGGGGTTGGGGGTGGGGTGGCTAGGGAGCTCAGTCTAAGCATTCATTAACCTTTGCTTAATTATTTGTCATCAGAGGACTCAGCTTTTAATAATAAATACAAGTGTAGGTTATTTGAACAGTCCTGCTGTCTGTAGACCAACTCCTTGGAGATGAACGTACAACTTATTTGTCATTAAGTGCAATAATGAGCGAGTCTCAATAAACATTACTTAGCACAATGTACATTATGTATATATGTAAAAGAGAGGAAGTAAAAAAAAAACCTCCTCTCTGTTAAATGACCACATACTATAGCGAGTATGTCTGAACTGAACTGTGGCAGAGCAGCTAAATCAGTATGTGCTTCAACACTAGATGGCAGCAGTTAAGCTTCAGCAGAAAGGCCTGTCCCCACCCCCACTACCTATAAACTATACAAAAGCACTTTTCACGTTTTTATTTCCACAAGCAAGTCTACTCCGCCGCTGTGAGAACCAGGCCCCTGCTATGTCCCCGAGGACCCTCTAGTGACATGCAAACATACAATCTTATTTACCAGAGGTGAGGGCCTCTGTAGGGTTTTGGTTAGTTTCAATATATAGGTTTTAGAGTAGGGTCAGGTGATTAAGGAGGGAAAGAGGGGTACATGGCACATCCCGTTATTCATTTACCCATCGTGTGCACATGCAGGTGTGTGCAGTGCGTGTTATTTGTGGACGTGTGTACACTCAGTGGTTTTGCATATAAAAAAAAACAACATAAAAATAATAACACCTAAGTGGCGGCGGTTAGTGGGGCAGAGGAGGGCAATGACAGGGAATTCCTACCTTTCCACGTCAAAGGGAAAACAGAACTTGGGCACAGTTTGCAGGACCTCCTACAAGAAAGAGAGAACACAAACCAAAATTACACATTTATAAGAGCTTGCATGGACAAACTTACTAGTAGTATTGCGATTGTATTCCTGCATACTGCAGAGGAGCTTGCAATGAGAGATGCACGATAACTACTCAGGCATCTTAGAATCAGATGATAATAGCTAAAAATGGTCTGATTAGGCTATTTACAGTACAGAAGCTGAAAGTTACTGTGCTGATATACCATTTTACAGCTTTCTGCATTTGTAAATGCAGCTTTACAGCTTTTTTCTGCATTTGTAAATGCACAGAAATAAATATACTATTTCTCTGCAACAGCAATCCAGCTGAATTTGAATTTAAACATTTTTAAATGTTTACAGACAGGCATAGCCAGATATGTACGTAAAAGTGGCTGTTATCAGAAAACAGCCATATTAATGCATTCCCGACTTACATTATGGAACATATTAACATATTATATTAATATAACACAGATGATGACTGACCTGCATAACACTGACCAACATCATTTTCTTTTGATAGATTGCATGCATACCCTGATTCATCATAAAAACTCCCTTCTGGAATGACTGATTGGCCATGACCACACACAGTAAAAATGGTCTGCAACCTTATTTGCATATCAAAACCTTGTGCCATATTACTAGTGCAAAGGCCTATGTTGTGATCATGATTCAGAAATTATTTCATGAGTCACACATTAATATATATATATAAACACTGTTCCATTTTCAGTTTCCATAATGCTAGCCGCAAGTTGGCATGATACAACAAACAAGAGAAAATACTTCCACGCAATTCGATACAATAAAATAAGTAGCAGTCGATATATTGAGCAGCTCTACAAGGTTTGATGACAAAGCCAGATTTAGAAAAGCCTTTTGGCTAGTTAAAGTCTCACTGAATACTGAATCTAAACAATGAGTAAATATCTCAATGACATGTTACGACACACTTCTTTCTGTGTGTTAGTACAAATAAGCTGTTTGCCAAAGATGGCAATTGAACGAGTTAATGAAATAAATCAGTCGACATGTGCGGCACTTAAGCTCGACCGTGACTGAGCTAGCAGAGGGGGGTTATCAGTAGCTTAAATAATTAGCTACCATTAACTTCATCCACTGGCAAGGTGGAGCAGAGGAGGCGGGTGTATTGGGGGGGGGGCTGAAGGTGCTGCCAGATTGCTGGGACAATGGCTAAGCGGCAGCGGGGATTGGAGAAGTTTGCGGAGGGGAGAGAGGAGAAGCGGCCTTAAGGGCTTTACCTCCCTGCGCAGCCCCACAGGGAGAGGCCCTGCACCAGCAGCATATGGATTTCCACAGCCTGCCCAGCGCCATATGGGTTAGCCACGTCTGGCCGGACCTGCACCACAGCTTAGCCATGGGGAACCGCCAGTGAACCCCCACCACACACTCACAAAAAAAAAAAAAAAGATTGAAAGCTGCCACCATTCAGAGGGTGGGTGTGGCGCTTGTGCGTGTATCTGTGCATGTATGTGTGTTTTTATTTGTGCGCAAGAGTACAGAGCTGATGACTGTCTGTTGTACGGCTCAGTAGGAGGTGGGGTGGGGTGGTGGGGCGGGTGGGTGATAGTGTGGGGGGGGGGGCGGCGGTTGCGGGTGGTGGGGGGTCTTAGTGAAATAGCAGCGATAGCGGAAGAGATTGAAGGCTCTGGCAGGAGAGGAGAGCAGAGTTGGCAGAGGCAACACTACCCGTGCCGTGTCTCGCCGTGGCCTGTGACTGTACGACTGCTTTTTAAATAAATAAATAAATAAATAAATAAATAAATAAGAGAGTGTCACACACAAGCACGCTCAGCGCTGCCGTATGTGCCCGCTACTATTATTAACCGCCATAGGCGCACTCCAATATGTTCGGCTGCGCCTCGCTTTCCTAGCTGTGCATATGGCGCCAGCCCCAGCATAAATAAACTCGTCTGCTCACCGCATTCCGAAGTTGTCATGGTCGCCCCCCATGTTGGCCGGGGTACTAGGGATGGGCAATACTGCTGATTTTCTTGGCGATCGGATACAGAGTCACGTCGAGGGTAGTATCCAAATGCCAAAGGCAGCAACAAAGCCTTTTTGTGCACATGAAATGCAATGAAAATTATCAAATCTGTGTTGTTTTGTTTCCAATATTAGCAACCAATCAGATTTTTTATTGTATTAACTGACTTTTTGTGCATAACTAAATTTTCGTCTACGTTTAGGTGTAAATTAATACATTTGGACACAAATTTTGGTGTAAATTCAATACGATATATATACCAATGGTTTTTATTGCACTTGAATGCCCACGATTTAGCATGATGACGACGATGACGAGTGGTAGGCCAACATCAGATTTCAAATACCATGAGCAAAATGCTGGTTGCATAATTATTGTTTCACCTAAGAATCATTTTTACAAATTTAAAGGGGGCCGACATAGAGAAGTTTTACTAGGGATGCATAGCGGTGTTTACATTATATTATTATCAGCACATATTTAATGTATAGAAATAAATAAATAAATGAGACTAGTAGATTTACACAGTCTTAATAGACAAAATCACTACAGGCAGTTAAGCAGTGGAGTAGACAAGCCTAAATGTATACAAAAACTTAAAATGTTCAAATGTTTGTTATTTGTCCCTTATAAAAGAGTATTTCTGTCATTTATAGTCTTATCAACTATTTATTATCTCTAAAATTAATAACCTTTCTGAAATAAAAAGTGTCTTTTAAACCCATTATTAACCCAGACATTATTTTTTGTAAAAAGAAAGGGTAATCCAATTTTATCATGAGATAAATCACTAATAGTTAAAGCAATCAATTTAAAAAACATGTATACTATACATAATATACTTATTCAAAGCATGCACTACAAAATTAGTACTACAAAATTATTAACCGCAATCACTTCCCTGAATTTTTTCTTTAGCATTGAATACACATTTTACCAGAGAAAATAAATATTACAAACTACAGCCATAACAGTCCATATGAACACATTTAGATTTTATGGGAGGATCAAATCTTAAATGGAAACATCATGATATAAATTCTTTATGTTAATTCACTCCTCCTAACTAGCTAAGTGCTGGTGGAACCATAGTTGTGTTATTAAAGCAATCTTATAGATTAATTTAATGTACACATTCCTCTAAATGTTCAAAGTTTGCTTCTTTCGTTTTTTGTCCTGAAGCGTCTGTCCTCGAAGTTTTGTTTAATTCATATTACTGTATACAGCTTATTGTGTTTCGCATGGATGACTTTTACTGCTGCACTTCACGCTTATGCCAAGGGCAGGTGACGTGAAGATGATGTGATTAGATGACACCCGAAAGAGAGAGGCCAGAGAAAACAACAGAAATTGTCCAAAGTTTAGGATCATTTAAAGCTGAAATACACAAACTCTGAGTGTCTACTGTAAAACCAAACTAGTCTTCTAATCCATTCTTTACAAGGCACATGTATACAAGGTAATGTTAACTTTAGCATTTAATGTAAATCTATCTGAGCTAGACATGATGCCCCTTAAGTTAGCTAAGGTCTGCAATCAAATTATTAAGACACACACAGACACACCTATAAAAAACCCCAAAAGGCAAAATAACAGGTGGTGTAAAGAGCAATTGGAGCATAAAATACCCCAGTCTTGTACAGCAAGTGAGTATAGTGTGTTTAGTGTGGTTGCAGTAGGTCGAGTCAGCAGGTGTAGGGCAACTCTTCAGCACTGTAAATTAATATACATTCACCTAAAATGCAATATGAAACCTAAATGCACTAAATTATTTACAATATCAGCAAAACAAAGGTAGCTTTTCTAAAACGTTGCTCATTTCAAGAGAGCTGCTTTATTTTGTGTATTTCATTCGAGTTTCAAAAATTTCACGACGAATGGACCAACAGAATGACTTCAAATTAACTTCCATTGACATGCAATGAAAATAAAAACTGGACAGTGATAATTTTCTCTTTTGTGTATATAGTAGTGCTCATTAATAAAGCGGTGGGTATTTCTAATCTAATAACTTGATTCATGGATTAAATAATCAGTAAAATATACAATTAAAAAAAAAACTATCAACAGCTGCAGCCCTACACTGCATAGCTAAACACTCAGTATGTTATACAGTGTCAAACAGCATAAGCAAGTCTATTGGAGATTACTTAACTAGGCATTCTGGGATAAAACTTGTGATTTGCCATATAACATAGTATTTAGTAGTGCAACACTCCTCCACACTGGTTTGACGGAATTCAGAAATTCCAGCATGCCTTACAAAAATGTATCATACAAGCGTTTAGAATCACTATGACATTAGGGGTGTGCCATATCGTACCATACACAATAATATCGCCAACATTTGTGAGTAGAGTGAACGATATTATACCCTGAAATATCCCACCATACCACCTATCCCTAATTATCACATCAGGGTACTTTTTTACTGTTTTTAGCAAAAGAAAAATTCACACTTTTCTCATTTCCCATTATATATCTACTAGAGACAGATTTTATCTGTTCAGTATCATTCACTTTACTTCAGTTCTGGATATATGGAGATATTTGGAGTGCATTGTTTAGTATCGTGACATTCTGGATCATTGACTTCTGTTACAATCTGATGAAAATTCTTGTATTTTTTAATATCTCAGTTAGGGGTGTGCCATATCATATCGTATGCAATAATAAAATGTAATTGTCATTTTGTTGCAGTAGTTTATTCTTGAATTGTTTTTTTTTTTAAATTGAATGTTTTGTCATATTGCCAAGAGTATCGTTATCGCAAAAATACCATGAAATATCATATATTATTGTAGGGCCATATCGCCCACCCCTACATGACACATAACAAATCAGTCATCAAAGTTTGTTTTTTTTTAGTTAAGAGAATGTTTTGATCGCAGAATTAAGAAGTAAGCACCAAAATATGTGTAATCATTTTACAGAGCGCCCCATCCCTTTAACCTAATACAGAGCTACTGCTTTAAGATTCTGCAAGACTGCAAACACACCTGCAGACTAAACTATATTAACGAATACTTCTAAACTAAGGGGAAGCAGATTCACAACAAATCTGGT
Source organism: Megaleporinus macrocephalus (assembly GCA_021613375.1). NCBI lineage: Eukaryota > Metazoa > Chordata > Actinopteri > Characiformes > Anostomidae > Megaleporinus > Megaleporinus macrocephalus. The sequence goes on from CM038721.1 coordinate 26,560,827, forward strand.
TACAAATGCGGTAAAATGAATGGAAAGTAGAAATCTTGGCCTAGTAACCCAGCGTCACCTACACGTCCTGCTCTTCCAGAGTTCAATAAAACTGCAACCAAATGTCAGATTGAAATATCCGTCAAATCTAAACATCAAACCAATATGACTGTGCCCCCCTACCAGACACCTCAGTGATAACAGCAGTCGACAGATTTCACAGTCTTGACTTTATCAGAGAGGTACTGAAGGAAATTCATTTATACAATAATGTAGGGGAAAAGGAAGAGGTAGTTAGACGTGAAGCTGTGGAAATGAAAGAGCAGGAAGACTAAATGTGCAAAACCGGCGCCTCACGCTCACTACAAATTCTTTTCTGGGCATGTGTTTAAAAATCCATACGCAGCCGTTAAAAAAAAAAGAAAAGAAAAAAAAGGGAGCGCCATTGGGCTCGCAGCAGCCTCTCAGCGAGAGCGAGAGAAACGTTCCCACGACTCTCCTCGCGGCATTAGTGAAGCTAAAACGCTGCAGTACGCATGTGCTAACGTACCTTTTCCCCCCTCCCTCACTGTTTTAATACCATTCATCCAGGTGATCAGGGGACTACAGCAAAGCGTGTCAGGGGAGGGGAGACAGACCGGCAGGGGGTGGGGTGGGGTGTGTACGACGTGTGTGTTGCTATTGTTGTTGTTGGGTTGTATACCTCCTCTCCGCCCCCCACCAACCCCCCCAACACACAGACACACATACGCATACACATATCTACACACTCTTTCTTTCCTTTTCCCTTCACTTCTTCCTCGCCAACCATTTTCCCAAGACAAAAGAATATAAAGCAGCTAATACATTTACAACTCACTGGAGGCAGCAGCGGGGTGAACTCTGCGGGCTGCATTATTTATTTACTGTTGAGACAGGGATATCACTCAATGAGACAGCAAAGTCTCCATTCTGCCCAGGTCCCACTGCGGAGGCCCTGCAATCACAGCCTTTCTCTCTCTCTCCTTCTCTCTCTCTCTCTCTCTTCATTTATTACCTCCACACACATCGACAAGACACTACCCCCCCATCTCCTCCATCACCAACACCACCTTCCTTCACTCCCCCAGAGAGATGGCAGCTTCTCCAGGGCTGGACGAGGGGGCTGCATAAGCAAGAGAAAAGGAGGGAAGGAGGGAGAAAAAAAAAAGGAAAAAGCAGGAAGAATCTGGGGACTGGAGCAGTGGGCTTGCTCACAGTGTATCTGGGTGTCAGGAGCATTTCTGAGCAGGGGATATTTAAATGAGAACAGTGAGACAGAATGGCGAGAGAGAGAGAGAGAGAGAGAGAGAGAAAGAGAGAGAGAGAGTTTTTTGGCCCTGGGATGCTAGCAGGGGGAACTTGGCAGCGTATGCTAGTGCTACTAGGTAAAAGAGAGAAATGCAACACACACACACATAGACACAACCAAACTGTGTCAATACTTGCTGGGAGGTTGGGGGGGGGGGTGATGGTGGTGGTAAGAGAAACAGGATAGAGTGAGACAGTGAGAGAGAAAGAAGAAGACAATGAGCCAAAAAAAAAACAGGTACAGGGATTGAAACTGACTGAGACTTCGAGACAGAGAAATGAGAAGAAAGAGAGCGAGAGCACATAAGGAAGGACGGAAGGAAGGAAGGAAGGAAGGAAGGAAGGAAGGAGCAAACATGAAGGAAGGAAGGCCAAAATTCTGAAATACCAAAAGAAAAAGATGGAATAACATTTAGAATCACAGACAAAAAAAGGAAGACTGAAGAAAGACAGACAGACAGACAGACAGAAAGATAAAAACAGACAGAGAAAGCAGCACAGAAAGATTTTTTCTTCTCTTCCTCCCTAAGCTGGTGGGTTTCCTCTCCAGGGGTAGGTTTTTAGGGGGGTTGAGTCTTTAAACCTCGATGCTCTTTAAAAATTCTGCCAGCCAGCAGGTCTACACACCACTGAGAAGCTGAGTGTCTGCAGCAAGGGTTTTTCTTTTGGGGGTGGGGGGCTTGGTGAGACTGGCAGAGTCACCATGCTGGTGGTACAGAAGTGCTGGTGACAGGTTTAACCTAGAGTTTCACCTGCAGATCAATGCTGCAGCCCCCGGCCTCAAGTGTCCAGCTGACACTCGGCACTGAAAACAGTGATCTTTGGTATGCGGCTGCTTCAGAGCATCACATTCTATTGGTAATGCTTTCCAACTCACTGTAATGACAGTGTGGAGGTAGCAAGAGGTTTACCTTGATGTAGCTGACCGCCCTAATGAGAAAGATATTTTTGTCAATTTTCATTTTTCTAAATCATTTGAGTACAACAGCTGTCCGTTATACCCTGTGATAAAACGTTTCATGATGATTGGACCAACAGAAAAGCTCCAAATTACTTGGAATAAAACCTCTTTACATTAACTTGCATCGAAAGTAAAGAAAGTTTTTGGCCTCTCCATTAGAGTTACTATTTTGGAAATACTTGTTTTCCTTGGAACTAAGACAACATATAAACCAGTGCCACCATGGTCTGAAGTGACCTGACGTTTAATAGCACACTGTGAAATTGCTTTATTATTTTTTTTTATCTCTGATGATATCTTGTGGAATAAATAAATAAATATTAAAAGGCCTGTTACAAATCGTAACTTCACAGATGTTTGCAACTTTTAATGCAAGTTAAGACTTAAAGAGAATGTTTTCAACAGTGTAAAATGACTGTATTTGGATGCATTGGATTAATATAAACTCAACTTAACTGAAAAATAGTATGTAAAAATAGTAGTTTTAGCTGGTGCTATAACAACTTTAGTGAGCAGTGATAGGTAATGTTTGTTTATTTGAGCTCAAGCTGCAATTGTCATCAAGTTGGGAGCTACTAAGCTATTCGTGGGTGTGTACTTTATATAATGTACAAAAAAGGGGCAAATTGTTAACCACAATTATTTATGAGGCAATTAACCATCAAATAGAATCTTTTAATTATTTTTTTATTACTGTTATGTTATTAGGCCTACATTACTGATGTATATAACGGTCAATGAACAGCTAAAAATTATGCATATTTATGGCAGTAATCTTTATCATAGAAGTATTTACAGTGTATTACTTCTTTCATATAATAAAAACCCTGCTGTTCACAGAATAACCCAAATAAGACTATATTTTAGATGCAACCACATTCATGGTGTAGACAACAGTGGAACAATGCATTCTTTGTTAATTGTTTACATATTATTAATACTGTGTGCATATATGGCTGCAAAGAAAACTAATGATACAACTGATACCTGAAATAAGAAACCACCTCTAAAATTAGGCTTTTTTGTTGTGTGATATAACTATTCTTCACTATTCTTTAAAAGTTACCCAACCTAGCACAGTGGCTTCTACTGAATGTTCTTGTGGGTAGAGCATGATCAGATTAATACAGAAAATCTTCATGTTTTATGGATATTAATGTCTGGGTGCACCTAGAGCTCTCATCATGAATGGAGCTAGATCCCCCCAACCTGTAACTTCAGCTTTAAAGGAACTGGCAGGTACGGGTGGATGCTGTCAAAATCATACCACAGTATGGTCCTGACATAACACTCATGGAAGAAAAAAAACAAAACAAAACACCAGGGCTTTCACCCAGCTGGTGAACTGAATTCTGACAAATGACTGAAATGTCACCAAAAAAATTATACAAATAAGTTTTAATCAGCTGTACATAATGGAATTAAATTCTCGCATCATGTCTGTTAAAACACTTCTGAGAGAAATATACAGAGTTTACAGAGAATCTAACGCTGAGTAGCTTCTCTGAGCGGTTTGTATCTATAAAATTAAAGTTTACATGGTGAGAGTACAAAGACCAAACACAATGAATAGTAAACACCTGCCATCTTTTGTTTTCTCTCAAAACCTGCCAGCATTTAATAGAGCAAGTCCTTCATTGACGCAGGCCGTGGTGGGAAGAATCTGAGGGGGCACCACGGACCATGTCTGTGGATAGGTTTACCTTATTGCAGACTAGTTTTATTTACTTTCACCTATCTATCTTTTATAACTCTATGAACATTAACTGACTTTATCATACTCTGGTAGATGTGAAGGAATTCTTCCATGAAAATTTCCCCACATTGTTGCATGTCTGGTGTTCAAACTTTGACAAAGAGGAAGTGACACGCGATTCCTTAGTGAAATGCTAAATGACACCGATCAGTTGTAACATTAAAATCACGTCCGTCCCTGTATCTACACATATTGTCCATTGTATCAGCTCCGCTTACCATATAGGAGCACTTTGTAGTTCTCAACTACAGACTGCAGTCCATCTGATTCTCTGCATACTTTGTTTATTCTCTTATAAAGAGCAGGTTCTATTATTGAGGCGGATCATTCTCAGCGCTGCGGTGACACTGATGTGGTGGTGTGTTAGTGTGTGTTGTGCTGGTATGAGTGTTTAAACACCTCAGTCTCACTGCTTGACTGAGAATAGTCCACAAACCAGCAACATCCAGCCAATAGTGTCCTGTGGGCAGCTTCCTGTGACCATTAATGAAAGATTAGAGAATGACCAACACAAATTGTACAGCAACAGATGAGCCATCATCTCTGACTTTACAGTGACCCACAAGGCAGGCGTGTCTATTAGGAGCTAACAGTCAGTGAACACTGTGACTGTCATAGGATGCATATCCTTCATTGCATCAATCACTACACAGTTGCATGTAGAAGCAACATTGGCACACGTGTCTGGAGTTTCATGAATTTGGTTTTAATTGCTAAGCCTATCCCTCAGCTATATAAAAGCTTAGTGTAAAGCATGCAGTCACTGGACATTGGAGAAATGAAAAAGACCTGGTCCACCTCAAGTGAGTTCAAACCTTCACACAAATGTGTGATATGTTACGTATAGAGATGGACCGATCAGCGTTTTCGAGGCCGATTTCGATCGCTGATCACCTTTTAGCACGATAGGCCGATAGCCGATACCAATAGAGGGTGGGGCTATATGCCACGCAAGGGCTACATGTAGTTATTAGCGCAAACAAGTCATGAAACATGGTTGAAACTGGTTTATTACCATTTTTAACGAACTCATATGAAACAGCATAATATTTTTAACAAAATTAACAGAACAAAATATTTTGTTAAATAAACAAAATAAAATCAAACAAATATCCCCAATACTGTAATCATTCAATTTAGACCCTTAATTTAAAACGAAAAAAGCAAATTAAATAAATGCAGTAAAAACTGCAGTCACTAAGCGCAGACTCTGGTTTATTTTAAACGAAAATCTGTAATCATTAAATGTTGGTCTTGAATTGCTGCTGCTGTTCTGTTAGTACCGGTCAGATCTGGTCTGTATGGTGTTCTGGGTTATTAGTTTTGTGCTAGCTGCGCGTGCTGTTTGCTGATACTCACTGTATTCAGCTGTGTGCAGTGCCGTATCAGATTTGTAGAGTTAAATGTCTTTGTCTTGGTTCCCCCACAAGACACGCTGATTTTACACAGTTTAAAAACCCCCTGGATGAGTCTGCGTCACATACAGTAAACACTGCCAGACGGACGACATGTTTTCTATAAGCACATGCTTTTCTCACGATGCTGCTGCCTTAGTTAGTCTGTGCAAAATGAAAGGGTGTGTATTTCCACCTAGTGGTTCAGATAGGAATTGCAGGGAGCTGGCCGGAGGGGGTTCTCCTCTTTCTGGATGAAACGCTAGCTGGAAATACAGAAATTAGACTCATTTGTTTAATGCTATCGATTGACTTTCGGGATCAACTAAATTGGAGAAATATCGGCCGATCACCGATCACATATTTTGACTAAAAATCGGCTGATACGGATACATAGCCGATCGATCCTTCCCTCTCTAGTTACGTACTTTATTGATCCTACAAGTGAAATGTATTGTTATGTTGGCTAACTATCCTAGTCTGGGAGGACAGTAAGGGGTTAAGTGCCTTGTCCAAGGCCACAACCAGACATGTCCAGTCAGCCCAGTGGTTTGAACATGCAACCTTACAGTCATGGGCTTCCCAGGCCAGACAATGTTCTTCAAACATGTAATTTCCCTTTTCTTTTTATTTGACAGGATGAAACCCAAAACTAGAACAAAGCAAAAAAAGAAAACCAGCAACATTAAAACCAGTTTCATTATCAATTTAAATGATTTCACTGCATTTAAGTTACCAGGTTGTGGTCAATAATACTTCAGAACACGCCTTTAGCTTGTGCTACTAATTTCCGCAGATAACGTATCACTGCAGAACAGTGAAACGCTACGGGAACCAGAGGAAACAGATGACGTGTAACTAAACCAGCCACTTCTTTCTTCTGAAATGGCTTCTTCCTCATTTATAATGCAAATTGCAACAACCCATTAATAGTGTGCTGGCAAATGTTGCACTTTTCAGTTTAGGAAGTTTTTCCACTCTTTTACAACAGCAATGGTGAGAAATAAGAAAGTGGCAAGCCCGTCTTAAAATCCGGTTAACTTCTGCTTAGAGTGCCTGATATCCTGATACGGCTCTAAGCGCATACAGCCTCACACCTCCATTCTGTTTCAGCACCACGGTCTGATGCAATGGCAGATCAATGGGGGGAAAATAATCTTTGTGTGCTCTGGACCTTCCAATCCTCCAACCGAGATTTCTTTCATTATATTTTAATCGTATGCTGCTGGCTTGCCGTTTTGACCCTGTGCTACGCGCCTTTAATAAGTGCCGACTTCGCCCCTGGACTAAAGCAACGTGCTAAAGGGGAAGTGTGAGGCTCGATGCAGTTTCAAATTGACGCTGGGCGTTACATTTTCACTTGAAAAGACTCGAGCAGAGCAGGGAGGTGCTTGATTTCTGCTTTTTCTCTCACTCCCCCCACCCCCACTCGCCCTCCTTCGTTTTCATGGCTTCTCTAGCCGACCCTTAGGTGGAAAGAAGCTAATATTCAGTGTGCCAGTGCAGAGGTCATTTCTCTTGCTCGCAAATACGGGCCGTGTGCATGAAACTGCTTAAGGAAATGTAGCAGGTGAGGTATTGATCTTCAGCACGCTCATAAAAGCACTGACAAGTGTGTGACAGGGCCGCAGAGACCACGAACGGGGCAAGACGGGCAGAGAGATTCCAGAACAGCCGTTCAAAGCTCTCAAAAAGACCCAGTGGTCAAATGTGAAGACGAGGTGTGTTTCTTCCTTTCAATCAGCATTTCAGGAGAAAGAAGCTGGGCAGCCTTGTGGGTTCTGGAAGCTACAGCTGTGAATATGCATGAACACACTTAAAGAGGAAATACATAATTCCATACATAAATACACATAATTCAACGGCTAATTTTGCAAACCATGTCATTCAGAGAGGTTTGGTGTGAAACTCATTTTAGCTTATAGCTTATACATGTTCAGAATGGAAAAAAGCAGTAAATGGAAAAAAGCTTAATTCTATGGGAATACTACTTTGCCTTATGTCACACATGTACCTTTTCGGCATAATTTAATTTAAGAAAAAATGCGTTAGAAGTCCGATCAGCGTTTTTGAGGCCAACTCCAATCACCGATGACCCTTCAGCATGATCTGCCGATAGCCGATACCGATCCGAGAGCAGGGCTGTATGCCAAGGCAAGGCTACATGTAGTTATTAGCGCAAGCAAGTTATGAAACATTGTCGAAACAGGTTTATTACCATTTTTAACGAGCTCATAAGAAACAACATAATATTTTTAACACAATTAACAGTAAATAATCTCCAATACTGCAATCATTAAATTTAGACTCTTAATTTAAAACGAAAAAAGCTAGTTAAATAAATGCAGTCAAAACTGCAGTCATTAAACGCAGACTCCGGATATTTCTAACGACAATATGCAATCATTAAAGGTAGATCTTAAACTGTTGCTGCTGTTCTGTTCGTACCGGTCAGATTCTGGGTTATTTGTTTTGTGCTAGCTCTGCTGTTTGCTGATACTCACTGAATTCAGCCGTTTCTTTGTCTTGGTTCCCTCACGGGACATGTTGATTTTACAAATTTTACAAAACGTCCTGGATGAGTCTGCATCACATACGGTAAAACACTGCCAGACGGACGACATGTTTTCTATCAGCACATGCCGTGAACGCTGTAAACTGTTCTCGCTTCAGTCAGTCTTTGGAAAATGAAAGGGTATGTATTTCCACCCAGCGGTTCAGATAGGAATTGCAGGGAGCTGCCCGGAGGGGGTTTCAAGGAGGGTTCCTCTTCTGTAAATACAGAAATTAGGCTCATTTGTTTAACACCATCGATCGGCTCTCGGGATCCGCTAAACTGGACAAATATCGGCTGGTCACCGATCACATATTTTGCTTATTTTTCGTCCGATACCGATACATAGCCAATCCATCTTTCCATCTCTAGTTATGGGTCATGGAGTGATTTTAGGGGTATTTTAAGCAGCAGATGTCTGGTTCCCTTCATCATTAGTCTTGGGCGATATGGCAATATTATCAGATATCGTTGATGACTGATAAGCAAACCAATGACTAGGATTAAAAGGTGCCAAGTACTCTGTTGGGTAACAGGAGAGGACTCATTTTCCCTTAAACCACTTGCACAAGTTGGAAAACTTTGCTTTGTTAAGAACTTGCCTTGTAGTCCTCCTGGTATGCACTTTAATGCTAGATCTACCTACAGCATGGCTAATCCTGACATGTTTTGCAACTTGCTCCAGTGTGATTCAGTGCAATAAAATAACCGAGCTCAAGTGACTGGATATAACCCTAAAGCTAGCTCTACACCTTGGACCTTTAAAAGAACAGAAACTTCCTCTGATCGCTGTCTAGAGTCAAGAAACAAAAACAGGAAAAGGAAATAAATAATTCTATTATGTGCACATAATGTTTAATGTGTACAAATCGTAATACACACTATGAATGAAATGGGCTGTTATTTCCATATAGCTTGATCGTTTTGCTAGGGTAGATGAGTTATATTATGAAAATGACAAAACACCACACTACATTGATTTCCAAAGACATCTGCAGCTGAATTCCAGAGCAACTCTGTTATATGAGAGAAAATATCTACTACCTTAAATTACACCTGGAAATCACACATTTAGAGTACTGCAGTCTCAAGTTTCTCCAGGAAAGGAGTGCTATTAGCATGCAAGTCGCAATGAATCTACACAAGAAGAAATAGCACTAATGCATGTTCGTAAAAACATCTATTAAAACAACAGATGAAGTAGTTTTCAAATATGTTGTTCATTCAGTTTTCTATATCATATTTTAGCTTAAACTAACAGTAAAATACAAAGTAGGTGCAGTGGACTACGTGCTTTGTTTGAGGGGATGGGGAGATGAGAAAATATAACTGCAATTATCTTTCATTAGAAAATATCACACTAATCATTTTTTGATGTCACCCAGGTCAAATCATTAACCCTTTAAAAGATTCGGCCTCAAAGTTTCTCTAGAAAAGAGCATTTTACTTTAAACTATGCTAAATGACTCAATTTAATCAAGCAGATTAATCAAGCAGAAACAGTAAATTTAATAAAAATGTCTAGTTAAATAGTCATAAATAGTGAAGTGAGGGTGGTAAATTTCTATTTAACCAACATCTAAATTTACATTAAAACCACCAGACTTAAAAAATCTATCGAAGTATTCCATCAGCAAGGCTCAGCTTGATTTCAAAGACAAGCACAGAAGGAGATATTCTCTCCACGCTGCATAAATTAGCAAGTGACAGGCGAACGGTTTTGTTCTTATGATACAACTGATATTCATCTGGGCCAAGTGGAGATTCAGCCACATATGCCCCAAAAGTGTGGAGCCAGAAACATCATTAATTGAGTGCCAAGTGGCCTGAGGGATTTTCTGCATTTAAGCTGTCATCTCCCATCGGAGCCTGCTCTCTCTCTCTCCCTCTCTCTGTCTGTGTGTGTGTGTGCGCGTGTGTGTGTGTGTGTGTGTGTGTGTGTGCACGTGTGTGTGCGCAATGCTTCTCAGTCTACACACTTGTAGCAGCAGAGTCACCTCTTCACTCTCCCTTTGAGAAGAGCTGAGTTTTAGCATCCATGGTTTAATCTACTTTTGGTATATTAATGCTCCTTGGCAGATAGGGCAGGAGACCATCACCCACTAACGTTTTTAATTCACCCACTTCCCCAGATAGCAAGATATTTTGTTGTTTGACCGCTAACATGGTAGTAAATAAGTAAATCGTTTAAGTTATCCCACAGCTTGGAGCTTAATACAGGCTCTTCGATCCTTGACATGATAGTCTTACCTTCTGAGCAACAGTTTGTCCAAACGTTCCTCTAGGCTCAGTTACAATCATTTAATTGTATCCATTAAATACATTATAACATGAAAAATATACATTACTACTCTTTATACATATGCAATGTACATTCAGCCATTTGAAACAGTACAAAATCAAAAGACTTTTCTTCTTATTATGCTTATCATATTTGTATTATCATATTTCTAAAGGGTTCAGGTATAATATAATATAAAGTGCAAAAAGAATCAAAATTTCAATCATTTTCAAAATTGCAAAAATAACTTTAAGACAGGAAAAAGTAAATATCACTGACAAGCTGAAGAGAAAAACGGTGATAGAAAAGTGTTTTTCTATTTCCGTTAACGTTTTAAGCTGTGAAGTCACATGACTCCATTCCACCTGATCATCTTGCTGGGCATACAATGTATACACAACAGTGAACTGCTGTTTCACTTATGCCAAACGCTTCGCCCACAGCCTTACACTCCGCATAAGTGGCCAGCTTGTATACCTCAATGGCAATTCTCTTATCAGTTGGCACAGGTGGCTGGTGACTGGAAACAATTGGCCCTACAGATGGTCCGATCACGGCGCATAGCTTTTCAAAGGTTGTTTTCGACATTGCAAAATACTGAATCCAAAGCTCGTTTGAATACCACAGTGTGCTCCCTGAATTGTCTGGTGTGTCTGCGTTGAAAGATGTAAGTGGAATGAGGTTAAAGTCAGCTTCTTATCTGAATCTCTGTGCCATCCCGACAACGTCCATCTTCACAAAGCTGAAGCTGAGTTTTCAGAAGTGAATTTCTTATTCTACCTTAAACTGAGCCAGAACGTAACCTCCATATAGTTTAAAGTGAAAAGACAAATATAACTAAGTAGCCAGTCTACTTATTTATATTGTTGGGTTTGCACATAGATCTTAGGCCTCACTCTCGGCGTGCTGCTTGCAAACAAATAGATTGAAAAGATATTAATAAAAGCTTAAATCTCTCCATTTGGCTCATTTTGACGCAGCCCCTGATCGCAGTAGCCGATATTTCATAAACGTATACATTCTGAATGTAACCCCGGCTAATATCGGTTGAGCTTTGTGTGTACATTTTATGATAAACGGACCAAAAGAAATGGTTTTCAATTACTTGGAAGAAAGTCTTCCTTACACTGAATTGCACTGAAAGTAAAGAATACTTTTATTTTGGAGATCATACTTCTAAGAGTGAACTTGGAAGGTATGAAGAAATCTCCTTGCATATTTCTTTAAAGTACTAAAGGCAAGTCAAAAAACTGCAAGCTGCAATAAAGACCAAGAGTGGATACATTGAACAGAGCAAAATTTCAAATTATATTTATATTAGTTGTTGAGAATGGCTGTTTTGCTTGGAAGTTAAATAAATGATGGGTGGTCTTGGCACAGTACTGCAGATAACCACAGTCTATCTGAAGTAACTAAACTTTAATGGACTGATGCAAGAGTGTGATAACTTAGACATGCAGTTTGCACAACGCTCCCTAGCAGCTATAAGCTATAGGCGAGACTAAAAAAAGTAAACCTGCCAGTTGCCAGGGATGTCTTAGCTGCCTTCATTCAGGGTAAGTGAACATTTGTGTACATTTATTATTTGGATATAACCATCGATTTGATGCGTAACCATCATTTCATTTGAATTTGGTTGCAAATAAACAACAACAACAAAAATGGCACCAACTCCTTGATCACCCATGATGCTAGCCCTGAGGTCAGGGTAATCAGGAGGCATGAGCAACACTGGGGCCTGAACGAGGGGGTCCAGCTCGGGCCGGCACAAAGGCCAGTTCACTAGGGTCGGTGCGCGCGTGACCCGCAACTTGGGCAGGTCCCAGAGGATTCAGGGCCTAGAGAAGGAGGGGGAGAAGCCTTAACCCCAGGATGCAAGACACAGAGGGAATGCACATTATAGGGCCACGTGCAGAAGTGCTGTCAGTGAGTGCAGTGAAGGAGAAAAAGGAACCCCTGCCACTCCTCCCTTCCTTCCAACTTCTGCCATGTTGTCCTCCCATCATGGCTTATCTCTCACACGCCCTCCGTGCTAAAGCATTAAAGAGATAGCTATCACTGCAGTGGCTGCCCCCGTGCTCCGGCATGACGCTCCACTGGCTGGCTGTCCCCTGGGGTACCCATCAACATCCTATAAGGGAGTGCGTGGAGGAAGAGGCCACCAATCATGAAGTGTCAGACTGGGGGCATGAGATTGAACACTATGTCAAAAACAGACAAATATTTGCTCTGTAGTGCTCTGGGGACCAGGCCTCAGGTGCTGGAGCATTGCTAAGCACACTGTCTCTCAGCTTCGCCAGGACTGCCTGCCATCAGGATGAATCTGAGCTGGTGGGCTTCTGATCTTATTTACAAACTCGCAGCCAACCAAAACTGGTTCTCCTCGGTCTAAAAACGAGGGGAATGGAATGCTACTTTCTACTAGCGCCACAATGGGATCGTTGAAGTTGTTAGTGCTAAGCTAAATGCAATTCACACACATTCTTTGATCATTCTAGAAAATCTACAGACAAGTTTGTAAGAGACATTAACATGTATATATTTTGCATTACAGCAGTTTTACAGTTTCCTGCATATTCGCAGCCACAACATTTATCTCACCCACTAGAAATCAAAACTGCTTGATTCCAGTGTCAGTTGCCAAATATGTTAGTAGGTTTTCTGACACGTTAGGCCTTTAGTTCAGCTCCTAAAGTTCCAACTGGCCAAATGCAGCACACAGGGTGGAGTGGACAGTAAGTAACACGCTCCCGTTGAGCATGTGTCAGTATGCTAACATGCTAATCATGCAACACAAAGTGTGTTTTGAGGTTGAACATCATGCATATTAAACAAATACATCTGGGTGGCTATAAACGGGTGTGAAACTGTGGCGCAATGCTTTTCGATTAGCTGTTGTTAGCCTTGCAACCTTTAGATTTTTAAGGGCATATTAGGAGCGGTATTAAAATGGACCAACGGGAGCTAACTTGGCCATATCTACCTACATACCTCGAAGATCCTCACTGGAAAATTTGACCTTATAAGAATTAAATTAATTATATTAAATAAAATTAGCTAAAAATTGACTTTGAAATGAAATCATTAAGCCTCCTGAAGGCGTAGAAGTCATGTGAGTTTCCTTTTCTGATGCACTGTATGACAGCTTCTCATTGGGTCCAGCATACATGACAGCAAAGTTAAGAGGTTAGACTAACAGATAGGACTTCTTGTACATGGTCTCTAGCCTTTCTTAATGAATACGGTCTTTACTGTTTGGCATTTAAAAAAATGGAACTTCTACAACCTAATACAGGACAACCTACAAACACCTATTTTGCAGTAAATATCTGAATGGCTTTCAAAGGGTCTAAGACATTTTCAAGGAACATCAGTCAACCTTGCGAAAAGAACTGGGAGATAACAGCTCTATGAAGAAGTATAGCTCTCTAGAAGTATACAGAAAAATCTCTTCCGGCCTGCCATTTCATAAAAACACTTTCTTTTTTTCAAAAGTTTTGGGAGGATATCTGAGTTCGGATTTCCATCTGTCCCCTTCATTTGCAAAAAAAAAAAAAAAAAACAGCTTCGCTGCAATTCAAATGTCCGCCGCTCTGGCCTCTCCACACAGCAGCTGTAGATGACCGGGACTACAGCGCAGTCTCAGGGGCCGAGGTCCTTGCACTTCATATTTCACCACCCCTCTGTGCCAGCCTCCAGTCTGTTCTCTGCTTATTTCGAGCCCCTGTTCTAGCAGAGCAGGCAAGAGAAGAGAGGAAGAAGGGAAGGGGGAAAAAAAAAAATCCATATTTCCATAATCCACACTGCTGTCTGTCTGTCTCTTCCCTCGCTCCCTCTCTCCAACTCCCGCTCCCTCGCTCTCTCTCTCTAGCGCTCACTCTCTCTCTTGCTCCCCTGGGGAAGACTAACCCCTCCACCCCTATCTACGGCCTACAACTGTCATTACGCTCCGCAACAATAACAGGATAAACAAAAGGGGACCTGGAGAGATTGGGTCTGCTGCTGCCATATGCTGGCTAACTTGAGGAAAAAAGGGATTTCTCCGGCTACAGAGGGAGCAGCTCCACAAAGAGGAAAAGGAGCCTAATCCTGGTAATGAGGCGACTGAATGAGGGTCTTTATGTGGACGTGGAAAAGGCCGATCCATCTGTACACACCGAGCAAAAGCACCGTCCTACCACGGCGACGATCCTGTTAATCAAAAATAAATAAATAAATAAATAAATGAAATAAATACAAAAAAAAAAAAAGAGAACGAGGAAAAGGAAGGAATTCTGGAATAAACTAGTGTAAAGAAGTAGGCTAGACTTCTTTAACACTGCTGATGCTTTCTGAAGGTATGAGCCAGTTTCTCTAACCACAATGTGTGAGTTTTCACGTCTTCTGTTTTTCTTCTTGCGCTTATTGTTGTTGCGGGGTAGGCAGTGCCTGCAGCATCACTGCAAATGCTCTCACTTCAAAGTGCATGAGAAAGGCAAAGCCATTTAGACTGAACTAAACCAAGTAGTTTACACTTATTTGTTTCTCTTTCTTGTCTCGTTTTTGATCAACAGTCTGTTCAGTTTAGTCCTCGAAGAACTGCCAACAGGCCTTTCAAGACCATGAGCAAACAGCGGCCATGTCAAAGCGCGATATGCTGCCGTGAGAGCCAGAGCCACTTGACTTTCAGCAACCACAACTTCACACGTTAGGACAACAACAACCGAGCACGCTCTGTAGCCAAACAAGACTCCAGTGTAACTTAATTCTAGTCTCAATGACCGTTAAGAAATAGAAGTATTCTATATGGCTTTAAATACATTTACTGTATCACGACAGAGAAACAGGTTAATACAGAGCAAGTGGCCTTTTACAGGAGTCATTAACCTAAGACTCGCATTTAATTAAATACCTCCCATCAGGACCCCCCAAAGGTAATCAAATGGTAAATACCCTGCTTAGCAGTGCGGAGGTGAGTCTTAGTCCTGGGATTTGCGTTTGAATCCCAGCTGCGCCAAGTGATGCACATGAACAGAAACGTTCAACAAGCTCTCCCTTGATTTGTCGTCTGCTCCGTCATGAGGCGTACTGCACGTGCCACGCCATGGCAATTTTTCGAACCGTCATTCTCCAAGCATAATGACATGTGAGAAGGTGAGCTATGCTGGTGCGTTTGGTTATTGTAGTTAATGAAAACAGGCCTTTAATAATTGAAGATCTACGAAAAAGTGATATGACAGCAATAACATAAAAGTAATTACTTTCTTTTTTTTTTAGTTAATACTATAATCTATATAATGTTCCTGTTGAAACAAAACCTTATATAAGCAAAATGGTATAAAAGAATAAACAATTCTTAAAAATCTGCTGGACGGTTTCCATTATGTGTTTCTTCTAGGACAGGGGTCAGCAACCCAAATCTTAAGGGTCATTTTGTCCTGATTCAGCCACAAAATTGAATTCAATTTTATTGATGTTAGATTTTAACACCTTGGCGGTAAATAGTTAAACATGTGCTAGTACAGCATTTTATATATATATTTCCATGCCTGTATGCACATACAAAAAGATGGTTCTTCAAGAGCTGCAAAAGTGTTCTAAATAGTGCAAAAAGGATCCTCTATTGCTAAAAGGTAGGCATCATAACTATAGCAGAACCCTTTTTGGTCTTATACAGAACCCTTTAAAAAAATGTTTTATAGTGTGCAATTAATGTCTTTGTTTTACTGCAAAGGAGAATTATTATATTTGTAAAAATCTAATTTAACTGTAAAGCTGCAAGAAAAGAGCTGTATGTAGATCCAGAGCGGTATGTTGCCGTCCCCTATGCACTGAACATAAAAAATAAATTAATTAAAAGAAAATTAAAAGAAACGTTCACTTGGGATGGCTGGGTTATAACATTTATTTTGAAGGGCCTGAATACAGGTGGGGTGGTGGCGTATTTCCTGAAGCTAATGAGTTTTACATTTATTCTTTAGTTAAGGACGGCTGGGTTTTTAGCTTAGCCGGCTAACAGTTTCATTCAACAGTATCATTTCTGCAAAAGTAGAGTAGTTTGCTGTAAAATGTCACAGGAAACCAGCTGGAGTGCAACTGAAACAGATAATAATGTGTCAACTTATAAATATAGTATGCTGTTGGCATGGACCAAAGAGTGAACTGATACATGAAGTAAGAACCTGGTTTTGGTAACAGGCTAAACAGCTAAAAGGTAACAGGCTAAACAGGCTCAACGAGGCTAAACCACTCCTCCTCTGTACATATTCAGTGCAAGAATTTTAATTGAAGTACTTACATAACAATTACTATAAAACTCAAATATAAAAAGTAAGGTATATGGTACTTGAATGTTTTACACATCTCACATGTCTGCAGTTCTGGTTAGATCTGTCTTATGTAGCATCTCAGTAGCTTTCTGTGTGTTTGTACTGTGGTTATAATTAATAATTATTCTAATTAATAAGATATTTTATAGGAAAATAATGCCTTTTGTCAAGCAAGAACACAATTCACATGTGACAACAATGGTGTAATACACAAGCTCTCATGGTGTCTCAGAGGTGTTATCCACTATGCCATCTATTAGAGTGATTTGTTCATAAGCGAACCTTGAAAAGAACACCCTGGTTGTAATTACTGGTTGAAATGGCAATCACAGACACATAATATTAGCCAGGGAGTATCATAGAATATTTTTGTACTGAGCATATTGAGCATAATCATATTTTATAATCATATATAATCATATTTTATATGTAAAAAAGGTTAACCTACATCAGGATCTCTTGCTTTTATTACCATTTTGGCTTTCTCCAACTTCATGCAATGCATCTAGGCTATGAGTACGAAGAAATAAAACAGACAGAAGGTGGTGGTGGTGGTGGTGGTGGTGGTGGTGGGGGGGGCGGGTCTTTCAGACTATGAGTGAAGTCCTTGTCTGTTCCGACAAAACAAATTAGCAGGGAATTCTAGCCAATTACAATCAAGATCTAGAGGGAAATGGGAACTAGCGAAGTTCATTCCTAGTCTGCCTAGGAGTATCTATTAAAATGCATTTTATTTGATTACATGTTTTTTAATTCATATGAATAAAATGAACTTTCTTCTTAGGAATTTACAAGTGATGTAAATGGACAGGAGTAATGCACTGGAAGATAAAAGGCTTAAGGTCTTTTGTAGGGACACTGCACTGGTGCTATGGTGGGTGGATGAGAAAGAAGCCCATCTATACTGAAAGTTGTGAGCATGTGATGCTCCATCCATGCTTATTCCTGTCATGGCCACATGATAATTACCACTACGTCAGTTGAAGACCTGCTCACTGCTTTTCATTATCAGCAGTAGCTCAATGTGAGGTGGGGTGGTTAGGAAAAAGGGGGAAGTGGGAGAGAGAGAGAGAGAGAGAGAGAGAGAGAGAGAGAAGAGAGAGAGAGAGAGAGAGAGAGAGAGAGAGAGAGAGAGAGAGAGAGAGAGAGAGAGAGAGAGAGAGAGAGAGAGAGAGAGAGAGAGAGAACGCAAGACATAAGAAAAAGGAGGGGTCGCGGATGAGGTGAGGAGGTTCATTTGAACAGAAATGAGCGAAGGAGGAATAGGAGGGGGGGGGAAGGGGGAGAAGGAAAGGGGAGAAAAAAAAAAAGTTCCTCTGTTTCCAACCTGGTCTCCGAAGTCCTGGGGGAACTTCCACAGCACCGTCGGATCTGTAAGCAATTGACAGACAGCATTAATCAGTGGCTGCACAACGCCACGCACCATTCAGAAGACATACATATTAATGAAGGGGGTGGGGGCAAGGGTGGCTTCTCCTATGTGCCGGCACACTGCAGCGCAGAGCAGAAGTATGAGGGATTCTGCATATGCTAATAGCAGCCGTGCGGAGGCCCACAGACATACAAATCATACATGCAATGAAAATTTCATACTGCGCCAATCTTGACGAATGTGCAGTGCATTACTGGCAGAAGTACTGTAGCTTTAACTGTAATGGACATAACTAATGGCGTTTAGGTTCACCACTTAAAAATGCTTATTGTTATTTACACTGTGTGAAGATGCCATGAGGAAGTGACCATTAAAAGTCTCTGTATATAACCAGAAAACAGTGCTATGGGGTATCATCATGCTTTAAGGTCAGTCCTCCCTAAACCATATGGAGAGGTCAAATGTCACAGAAACTGGGATGTAGGTGGTCCAGACAAACCTAACCCCAGACAGATAATGAGCCTAAACATCATCTAGAGACAATATTTGTCCTCAATCGATAGTCTTTATTGGGGAACCTGGCAAAGTCTACTCATCACTATAACTGCTTTCAGAATTAATTAATATTTTAGTCCATGCAGGTCAAAACTCATTAATTCAAAACAATAAATGAGGCCCTTCAGATGAATTACAGCAATAGATATATCCCATCTATCATCAGAGAAAATTCTTTTCGTCATGGAATACTGTACACAGTTAAAACTTAACAGTACATTATTTATAACGTCATTAAGCAGGATAAATGAAATAAAAGCCTGGAGGAAAGGCAAGGTGGGGTAAAAATTTGTACATACTACTAATAAAAATAATTTCATAAATACACAACCTATTAAGCTATTCACCAATTTTCAGTGAATTTTAATATCTTTCTTTCAACAAATATCTAAATATCTGAAACAGGAAGCACTCCTGCCCAAACATATATGATAACTTATGCATTAAATTGAAAACGATGCTCCAAATCAGGTAAGTGCAAAAGCACTCAACATACTGAACAACGACTTACATAAGAGAGACCATGACAATGCATCACACAGACGACCCCATATAACATTCAGAGCGCAAGGTCAGTAGATCTTTTACAAGTTTGGGGAAAAATGCTATTTGTCAGACTTTCTGGTTTGAATGATTCAGTTTACCATGTCAGATGGTATGACCTGAGGAAAAACATGTAAATGTGGAATTATTATAATAATGTTTATTCATTTGAAAAATATAGTAGAAATTCAAGTTCAAGGACAAAAGCTTCACTGGGTGTCTCAGCACATCTGAAATTAGTCTGAAAAGTCAGGTGACATAAAAAGCAAGTTAACTGGTGCAACCAGACCAGAAGAGTCTTAATAACTAATAAGTTATATAGAAATATATATATATGACACACGCTACCACTCGAAAGTTTAGGATCACTTTAGAATTTCATTTCATGTAATTTTCATGCAATTCACAAACAATATTGTCCATTTCACGATTAATTTAAGTGTATCAGATGATTTTTAAAGAATGAAAAATGTTTGTATTAAAGCCTATTTTTGTATAAAGGCTTATTTGGCGTATAGTCCTATTATCAGCAATTCTCAGTCCTCTGTCTAAATCTCCTGGTACGGCCGCCAATCCAAGCTAAGGATGTTGTTGGGCTAATTGGTTGTTAGGACACTCTTGCTCAACTGTGATGCACAGCTGAAAAACATTCTACTAATAAGTGAGTATAAAAGAGAGAACAACATTCTAGGTTAGTTTAGTATCTGAAGCATCAGCAGTTAATGGCTTGCTGACCGACTCAAAATGACCAGAAAGAAACAACTTTCTTTAGAGACCTGTGAGTCCATCGCTGTGTTAAGGAAGAAAGATACTCCATTGTAAACAAAAACATTTCACAGTGATGAAATATATCTAAATATATCTAAACAAATATCTAAACAAAAATCTATATTTTTATATATATGCAGTAATATAGGATTTGATTGATGTGTGTGGTTGTAAGCATGCATTTTACAATGGCTTGGAAAACAGTTCAGCCAACCAGATTTCAGAACCAGAACATTTTTTTATATGTATTTTAATGCATCACGTTTTTGATTTTGGACTGTTAACTGGTTAACTGGTAAGAATGAATTGCCAACTAAAGACAGCCGGTTAAAGGTCTAAGAGACCTTGCATCCCAAATGTATCAATACTGGAAAGGTCAGTATCGCAATGACAAACAATATATTGCACAGTGCTGATGGTATCAGCTTTCCAGCCCAAAAATCTCCGCCTCTATTAAAGTCTGGGAGGCTTTGACCACTTGCCAACAATGCCAAAAAAATTAGTCCAATAATTCTAATCTCACTGTATAAAAGTGATTATTACTAGGATTAAACATCCCTCTTCACACCCTTTCAGATGAATTACTGCTCACAACTAACAATCTTCCTCCTGAACTCTTCCTGTTCTTTTGTCTTATTCAGGCAGTCCATTACCAATAACACTGTTTCTCCACAATGTCAAACAAACATGACTTCAATAGAGCTATGGAGGGAGGGGGGGGTAGGGTAGAAGTTGGCAGACAGAGGTGTGTTACATAATCCCATTGCAAGATTTCACGGACCTTGTCTTATAAGATTTCTTTTTCTTCCCCCCAAAACTGAATTTGCTTCTCCCCAGGGACTGCGAGTCCAACTCCTTCATCTGATCTGGCAGAGTTCGGTCAATTTTATGCTGATTTTATGGGTGACAGGATGAACACCAGTGCCAAGGAGGAGGAGGAGGGGGGAGGGGGGAGAAAGAAAGAAAAAAGGAGATGAAATAGGAGCTGGGAGAAAGAAGGAAAGGAAAAAGAGGAAAAAGTGTGTAGAAAAGAGAAGATGGAGAGTCAGATAGAAATAAAAATACAGGACAGTTAGAGTAGACAAAAAGAGGTGAGGGGGGAAAAAGAAGGGAGGTGCCACCCCAAACAATGCATCTTCTGCAGAATATATCCAGGAGGGTCCCGTATTGTAAAGTATTCAAACATACCTCAAGACATGCTTATTCATATGAACTTGCAAATCTCATCCCCCCAGAGAATTCAGCTTTTTCTCCGCCATAGGGAATTCACATAAAAGGCCCAGAATTCAGATGAGCTCTTTTCATAAAGGGTCTCTCTCTACTGTCCCACCTCGAAATAAATGTATTTGTTAGTCTGGGTTAAAAGTGCCACATTTGCTCAAACACTGGAAGAGCCTGAATATTTAAAGCAATCATCTGCGCACAGAGAAATTTGTTGCTTTAAGAAAGATGATGGTATATTATAGTAACCCTCATTTATCTCTTTCTAATGTAGCCAAGAGGGGGTTTAATACATCTCCCACTAACAGAAGGGCTGAATGATATTGGAGAAAATTATATTTCAGTGATATTTCAGGTTTTTACAATAAATGCTGCAATATTTGGGGGAAAAAAAAGATTCCCAGACGAAGTTCTAGCAAATTACTTTATTAGATACAGGCTTAAAGAAGTACTTAAATATTCTCTTTTACTTGATTTAATTACTTTCCATGCTGGAGTTGGATGAGATGGAGTTGCTACAGCCTTGGGCAAATGTCACAAATCAGTCTTCGCTCCAAGTCAAAGTGGCCATTGAGGACAAGGTACTCAGTTTTCACGAGGTATGTCTGAGGATTTTAAGAAATTATTAAAAGTTATAAAGATAATTAATCTTCTAACACCTGATACAACACAATGTCGTCATCAAGTCTAGCTCCATTCTTGCATCAGATCTGAAACAATCCACCAGCATTTCTGTCCATCCTTCCACTGTGAGAACACAGAAACTCTAGGGTCTGAAAGAATGAAGATGTCATGCAGCTCTTACTGAGAAAATAAAATAAACAAAAACTCAAACTGCAAACTGACCGCTCCCGAGTCCAGATCCCTGAGATCTCTGAACGCATTTGGCATTATTTGGATGAACCAACGTCTAAGACTAAACTCTGGAGGGGTGAAAAAATATTTCGGCTGATTTCTTTGCTACGCTGAAAGCAGGCCTCTCAAAAAAATAGAGGCTGTAATAAAGATAACAGGTGGACAGAATAAATGCTGAAAATGTAATGTTATATTTAGTTGTTGAGGCCTCTGGGCACTGGTCACTTTGCCAAGAAAATAAATAAAGTGAGGTCTCTAACCTTTACATAGTACTCTACACATGTCTATGCATTTCTTATACAAACGAGTGGACAGTATATTGTTGTCCATATCTTGATATTTTACAGACACACACACACACACACACACACACACAAGCATGCAGGGAAACACACACACATACATATACTTGAAATTTAGGTGGCAGGCACTGTCCTTTAAGATTTTAAATCTTCTATCCACGGCTGCCATAGAGAGGACAACTGATCTGTTAATCAGTGGAAAATAGCAGGCCAAAGTCATTGTTCACTCTGATTTAGTCACCAACTGTCCTCCTGGTTTTTTTTTTGGTGTTGGGGAGGGTGCAGGGGGGTGTTACACTAGGGAATGTGGTGAGATGAAGGCCCCTGTCTGACGGTGAAAAGCTGTCAAAGAGACCCCGGCTCCTTGCCTCTGCGGGCTCCTGCTGCCATATTGTGAGCGTTCTTGCGGGGGCGAGGCGTAGGGGCAGACAGACACAAAGGGGATTAATGGGTTAAGGCTGAAAGTTGAAGGTTAGGAGGGTAAACCTATCCCCTACTGCTGAGCCAGAGAGAAATGTCACCATGACAGACCTGAGGCTGCTTAATCCCCCCCACCCCACCCCAACACACACATATACACGCATACAGACCTTGCCTCACCCCTCTTGCTCCCTCCCTAACGGCCTTCCCTCTGCCCCCCTTGGGCCTGATGCTGAGAGCGCTCCTGTTCCCAGCAGGTCTGTGAACCGCCTCGAGCCAGAATACACACCAGCACACACACACAAGCTGGACACTACAACATATAACATTTAACATCACAGTGTATGATTCAAACTCAAACTTCTGCATGTAGACACAAACACAGATCTACTCAATCAGCAGATCACTGTACATGTTTATAGACTTGATCTATCGTTTTTTTTTCTTGCCCTGATTTTTAAATGATTGTGTATTTTATTGCTATACACTTCCAGCAGTAGTACGGGTTACGGTTAAAGCTCATAGAATAATTAAAATGTCATACAGGTTTAGTACATAGATATGTTATTATTTTTTTTATCCTCAATAAAACCATTTCAGATGCCTCTGTTAACCTTTTTACTGTGGGTGAACACTGACCAACTATGGATATCACTTTTACACTTTCAATAAGATTAATATTTCACAAATGATGGACCTTAAAAACAGTATTATACAGCAAAATAGCAAAAATTAAACTAGCAACATACAGATAAACCAAATATCAATCATCCCAGACCAAGACACTTATATAAACGTGTGCGACTGTCAGACACTGCTGGCTTATGGTAAATATTACAAGTACATGCTGGCAATCGAAGCTGAGAAGATGCTCGCTGGGAGGAAGAGGCCCCAAGAATGTGGTGCTGTTTGATGCAACTGACCGAGTCAGACGACACTGCAGGGAGCGCATGAGGTAACAGAATAGAGGCAAGTGGTCTGGTGTCCACCACTGGCTGAAGGCTAGAGAACCACTGATATTTTCATATTATTATCTTACTACAAAACAAAGTACCTGGGACTGCAAGTCACTACAGGTGGCTCTTATTTCCACTCGTATTGTAACTGAAACATGCCTGAGATGCCTTTCAGTTAAATGGGTCAATGTTACAATGTTCTGAACGTGGCATTACGTGAACAAGTCTAAATGTTATGACATAGCAGGTAATATTTCTAAAAGCATACAAAAAGAGCCGTTGTACTGCCCACTACTAACTTCTTGCATGTGAAAACATACGAACAGAGCCCATGTGTTGACTGTCTCAAATATATTTCCCTTAATTTTAACAAAGTCCAGTAAGAAATATATTTCTTATGGATAACAATGGCACACCTGTGTCACTGATGGTCATTCCCATGATCTAAACCTACACTTTAACCCAGTCTCATGTAAATATGATCACAGCCCACATGGTTTATGATTCTAAACAGCAATCTAACAAACTGGCTTCCCCCCCCCCAAAACCTAGATAAGGTCATGCAATATTACAAAATTAATATTGCATTACCGTACAGTATGTATTTATGTATTTCTAAGCATACTGTAAAAATGGTCATCATATAAAGAACACTTACCAAAAACATATTTCATTACAAACAGAACACAATCTGTCCATTCAACTGGATTTAGTATGACATTTCTTCAGTATGACACTACTAGTCCTTTTCTGTCTACATCAAGTCTCGGGAAAAACTAAATACATCATCATACACCATGTTGTCAAGTATCAAGATCCTGTATTTTTGACATATTGCCCTTATTCAGAAACATCCTAACTGGACACTGCTGTTTCCTTCCCACTGTCTGATTCTTCACAGCTGAGCAGAGTGCTAACCTATAAGCAATGCAAAGTATATAATGACCAGGTCTGTACTCGTAAGCCCTCTATTATCAAGGCACCTTTATGCAACTATAATATACTTCTATATACTTTAAAACACAGTTCTATGTGCTTTCAAGTGCAGAATTATTACAAAAAAA
The DNA here is from genome assembly GCA_021613375.1 of Megaleporinus macrocephalus. Taxonomy (NCBI): domain Eukaryota; kingdom Metazoa; phylum Chordata; class Actinopteri; order Characiformes; family Anostomidae; genus Megaleporinus; species Megaleporinus macrocephalus. The sequence continues at coordinate 26,585,445 of CM038721.1, forward strand.
CAGTGAAATAAAGACGAAAAAAACAGATAAAATGGGTAAATATAATACGACAGACAAAGGAAGCCACTTGGGTAAAGTCTTAAAATGTGTTGTGTGTCAGTGACAGTGGAAAACAATCCGGCACACTCCTGTCGTAAGTCCGGGGAAAAGTCATTTGACTGTGCTATGAACACCGACTAATGGGTGAGAATTGAATTGAAATCACCTCTGAGGAGTGAGCTATTTTCGATTGCTTCGCACCCAAAGAGTAGCAGGGCTGCAGCTGATGGTGGGGCTCAGGAGGACCCTCCATTGATCCCCCTTGGGCTTCATGCCCAGCTAACCTTCGACAGGACCGCCGCCGCATGGCAACACGCTAGTGCCCTGAGCGCAGGCGGCGCGGGTCAGTCGCAAATCAATGTTTTGACGTCCCGGGGATGCCTGCCTTTAAAAGTCGATACGCGGCGCTTTGATCGAGCCTGGGCCGGAGGGGAGCAGGTTAATAGGTGAGTGGTGGAGAGAGCCCAGCATGCTCTCACAGCTGACACCACTTTTTACCACCTCTGTCTGTCTGTCGGCACTCCGGATGGGCCAAGGAGATATCGCAAGAATATACAGACACAACAAACAACATGGGTCAGACTTGAGGCCAGCCCAGCTGCTTGGCTGTCATCGTATGTTAATGGAACTGCCAGTAGCTTCATGTGTTTGATTTTGTTGAGGGTCGGGCTGTGCTAAATAAGAGGTCTATAACAACAGTGTTGATGTCAATATGTCAACAGAATGTGCCATCATTATCTTGAAGTTTGGATATAGCACTAATTTAAGATTTGGTTCATCTATTGCTAGTTTCTAGATAGGCAGGTTGGGATCATTTGCACTTAAAGACTGGCAGGAAATAGTGTAAGCAGTTGGCAAATCTGCAAGAAAAATTATTGAGGAATTCTTGCTCGTAGGTTAATAAATTAGATTGAGATATCAAATCTATCTACTAGGATTAACAAAGGTTTGTTTGCAAGCAGTAGTAATTTACAAATGAATGCTTATATCTAAACCGCTGATAAGCTATTTAAATTGACAATAGTATAAAAGTGTATAAGGATAAAACACTTTGCGGCACAATACTGCTGTTGCTGATAATGCATGCAGCATGTATAGCTAACTACTGTTAAAATGGCTCAGAAGAGAAAACTTTACAGCTGTATGGAATTACTGTACATTGTACTAACTAACTAAAGGACTCTACAATACTTACTTTTCAACAAACTAATTAAGAAAAACTAGCTTTAAATAATAACCAAGACAGCACAAATGAAATTGTATTCTTAATACATGCCCTTTTTTTTTTTTTATTTCTCTAAAAGCAAAACGAGGAAATGATCTCTTTCAAGTTTCGTATGCATGCATTCGGACGATGACGCTTAACATACCTAGGCAAGATTTGGGATTGGGAAGTGAAAGCAGATAATCTAGGCTGAACTTCAGTGTGAAAGTCCCAGCTGTGATGCTAGGAACTGCACTGCAGGCTCAGGTTTCCACACAAACACGTGGCTTTACAAATGACCTGAGTTGTAAAGCTGTAATGGTGTATACTTATGGTTCGCCCTCTGTCAGTGATGGCACTGCCTGTTTCACTGGTCCAAACCTATGTAATATGTAAGCTCACTTATATATTCCACTGTGCTGAAACAGAAGTAAGCATGAGTGATGTGTTAGTGTCAAGCAATAAGAAGGATTTGTATGATTTATAATAAGGAGAGCCATATTTCACACACATATGTGTGATGTCATCATGTAAGGGAAGTGCTCCATTAAAAAAACGCTCAATTTAATAGCTGTTAAAGAAAAATACTGAACACAATTCTTGATATTTTACTTCACAATTTACCATTTATTTACCGTTTATGAACCAATCCAGCTTATGTACACTCAAACGCAGCTACAGTTAAATCACTTTAGGCAATCTGTGATACAGTTTTATAATGTAAGCAATGTAAGGCAGGTATGTTGCTGCCACACTTGTAACAAAATGAGTTAGCATAATTATGAAGGACCGATTGTGCTAAACAGCCAGTTGCCTCTGCTTTCGGTGTAACACTGTGCAAGTCATTGATTCATTTTTTGTTTAAGAATCCAAAATGTCAGTTTGGCACAACATTTTGGCAAATAAAGTAGTGTGGCGTAGCGTCAGTAAAAAAAAAAAAAACATAAATTAAAAAAAACAATAATAAACTACAAATACATGAATTCATAAATAAAATCAGCCCATAAGAAGAGGAGTTTGGGCCAATTTGGCTGTAGAGACGTCGTAACTGAAAATGGCCAAAAAAATAATCATGACGAGTGCATCTCTAAGATTCATTTACGCCTCTACCACAGGGTGTTAAACGAGTGCAAAAACAAAAAACTAAAAGGAACAGAACTGGATCTGGCTTAATATAGTCAATACGCTGGGATTGGCTCTCACAACTCAGTCCTTTGGATTGCAACATCCCTAGTTCATAACTCATAACTCCTGTATATATATATCAAATCAAGAAAGATAGACAAGGACTACATGTCGACAATCTAGGATGAAGAACGCCTGTCACGTAACGCCGGTCTCCACGTTCCCCTTTTCTCCCTCTCTACATTCTCGGCCAGAGGTTAAACTGCTGAACTCTCAACCTTCTTGGCAAAGTCTTTTTTTTTCTTCCTCTTCTCTCCCCTCTACTTTTATCTATAAAAGATTTATTTCACAGTATGTAGTAGTCCGGATTAGCCCACTCCATGGCTGAGAACAAAGCCATTGTCTATGTGTCCTAACAGGTCTGTGGAAAGAGGCAGCCAGTTAGAGGAAGCTGCAGCTACTTAACGCCCACAATAATGCCATTGTAAGTGGCACACTGGAAAGCTCTTGGGTTTTCTATTGGTGCTCGTCTAGACTTTGAGCAAGAGAGTCAAGGAACTGGGAGAAAATCCCATCAAGCAGTCGAGTGAGAGTTAACTAAGGTAACCTGCTGTGAACCTGATGAAGATGTCAACTGAACATATGGCCAAAAAAAAAAAGGAGAAAAAATTCTATTGTCGGAACAAGGAGCTTTTTCTCCCCCTCTAGAATGAGGGGTGTGCAAAAAGAGGAGGGGAGGATGGCGTTTGAGTGCCAAAAGCAGGGAATAACTGTGGTCATCAGTTTACTTCTGGATCAGTAGCTTTATTCCAGCTACGAGCAACTCCGCCTCCAGAGCTCACAATTAAAGGGGTAAGCAGATTAGTGAGCATCTTTGAAGCTCGGGCAGAAAGAAAACACTCACAGTTGTTCAAAAATGTTTTTCTCCATCTCTTTTTTTTGGCTCCCCTGACTGCATGCTGCAAATGGCATTACATTTCATGCTACTTTAGCAAGCAAGGCCTTCAAGAAAGGACATACTACGCTGCAATGATATGCTTCTTAAAGTTATCACACTGATCACTTGTTGCCCGTGAACTTATTTAGTGAAAGGAGAAGCCCACGACTCTTGCTGAATGATAGTGTGTGCTTTTGTAGCAAAGGTTAGCCACTGTACGGTCGCCGAAAAAATCTAAATATTCACGTTAATATCAGCGCAGCGTCATGTGGAAATGTGTTTTCCACTATTTCAAAACAACCCTGATCTACAACCACAACAGATGGTTTTTCTCAAACACTAGTAGCATGAGGTTTCTGCATAATATACATTTTTATTAGGCATTCAGACTAATTTTGAAATATCTAGTAGAGCTGATGCACAAAAAAAATAACCCCAAAGAGAAAAATACAGAGAAAAACCAGTAGGACTTCATATTGTATGAGTAACACAACAGAGACTACCCCAGATCAGCTAATGAGCAAAAACTAAAGCTTACTACTGGCAACAGGAAACAATTTATAGTTAAATAACATCTAAAATATATACATTTCTGTGCTTGATTTTTGGCAAAGCTCAACATTTTGATTACAACAGAACAGAGTATAAAAAGTGCCATACTATTTTGCACAGGCCATATCAATCAGCAAATAAACAAGAATTGTACATTAAATTGTGCAAAGATGTGTTCTGTGCAGAGTATAACCTATTTTCACTTTGAAAATCAACAAAACTTGACCAGGAATGTTTAAACCTTTGCAAGCAGCTATACTAAGCACCTTCTCAGTAACGTCCTCAACAATAAGAACAAAGCAGGACGCTGAGACACTCCAGGGAACCCTGACTGTATGCCTTAAAACAGTGTACAAGTCCAACAATCAAATATGACATAAATCAAATGGGAACATTTCGTTTATTATAAAAAATGAAAATTCCTTTTTAGTAGCCCACCAGTGGCACACCGTGATGATGTCATATGGTTGCCCTGAACAAAAAATAATAAAATTAAACCTGAAGTTAGATATTTATCGCTCTGTTCCTCACTCAGTGGGCGAGAGAGATTATTTAACTATTTCATGCGACAGAATTTTGTCTATTTTCAGTAATAAAATGTTCCTTTTGGCTTAAAGACTATATATATATATATAGTCAGTGTTCTCTTTAACACAACATAGTATATTCACAAACAAGGGCTAAACCTTCACATAAAATCCACACTGCACGCAAGTGTCAGTGTGAATATTGTTTCAGTCTTAAGTTATGAAACATACTGAACAGTGATTTCAGTATTCGAGTGCTTACCAAGGACTCAAGTACCTGTGCGCATCCCCAGTAAAGTCATGAAAATACAGAAACTGTGATATATTCGAAAGAAAATTACTTCGTTAACTGATAAAACCTCATATTCTAGCACTAAACAACAGAGTTCTCGCATTGTCTTGGATCTTTCAATGTGAGAACTCTGGGTTCACCATTTCATTAGCCTGGAGGGACAGTAAAAGGTTAGATGTAGCAGAGAATTCACTTGTGCAGTCTGAATTCTAGCCATGCCAAAATGCCACAGCAGCGCTCACATGACCAGCTATGCTCACAATGGGCTTACGTTCTCTCCTTGCCGTTACCAGCTAACAATCTTGAGGACTTCTTTAGGCTGCATACTGAACTGAATAATGTCTTCGCTAAGCATGCTCAGCTTTCCTGCGATGCTGTACACACAGCAGCATCTCAGAAACACTGCGACTGGCTTTCTGTATCAAACAGCACATTGTTAGGATTCAGACGATATAGGGGATCTGCAGTCAGTCAGAGAGAACTGGCTTGAATTAACATAGAGTCGAGGGAGCAGTGACACAACGCGGTGGGTATACCTGAAGTGCTGAGTGTAGTAAGGAAGACAATACAGACGCATTTTCCTCATTTTTGTGACCTGCTGTTTCCCTATTTCTAGAGGAACTAACTGACTCAGAGTGGAACTAACAGAGCCTGTGTTCCTTTTACCTGGAGTTGCAGTTTAATATTTAAGCTGGCGACTAGTAAGTTTTATCTATGACCACTACAAACGCTGGTTACTCTTCTCTATTGAATTTATTCAGCACTTTTAATGCATTTGTATTGTGTTAAGCAATGTCATACTGCAAAGCCAATTAAGATACAGATTACTGTTACAGAACATACTGCTCATTATAACGGAGGTGTTACATTAAACTGAAATACAGCAAGCTAAATGAACAACAACAATAAAAACCCACACTGCTGAGATGTGAAGAGCGCAGCTCAGATTGGCTTGATTTGAAACTGTAAATTGAAGTTCACCCACTCTGATGTTCTTTGCATTTGTGGCAATAGGAACCAGGAGTCACAGTGTCTATCATTCAAATATACCCAGTTTATTTAGCAGCATCAATACAGCACCAACACAGTGTAGTACTCCAAATACCAATATTGTATTACAGAAATTTAAAGCTGGGTTTTCATGACTTTGTTAGTTGCTGCAATACAAATGATCCATGTGAGATGAACAGCAGTAAACCCACAGTAATAGCATATATGTACTCTTTATTGGTAATGATTGATTTATGAAAAATCAATAACTTAACAAAAAAAAGGCCAAAGGTTTCTTTCAAAACTAGAGTTGAACCACACTGGGAACATATTAATTGCGCATGTCATTGTCTGTGAGATACCTTTGGATGCTTCCCATCACCACTGTAGACAATTCTCACTCATGTAAAAGTAAATAAATAAATAAATAAAAAAATACATACATAAATAAAGTACTGTTCTGTGGGAACATACTCAGTTGTGAACTGTGTAATTCTAACCAAGGAAAGTTCATTGCCTTCTTCTAGCTATTAAAATCAGAAGGTACCTTGTGTTAAATAATATGTACAAAGGCATTCTTTGTGTAAATGTTATCCACAACGACTTTTTGTGGTCTCGTTGTGGCCTTGATCATCATCCAATCTTGTGTCGGTGCTTCAGTTAGAGTCAAACGCGCTGTTATGAGCAGAGCTGCTTTCATGTTAGCTTTGCTGACAGGCACTGGCGATACACTGCCAATCCGTCACAGCCCTAAAATTACTGTCAAAGACAATATTTCTTTATTCTATATTTCACATATTTCACACTTAAAGTGGCCAAATTTGCTCTTTTTATAGAATCATGCAGTGCTAATATCCAAACTGGACTTAAAATAGCATACTCACGCTACTAATTTAATAATTTTACTTTTAAAACCTTTTTAACACCTCCAAAAGGAAAAACTAATACCGTTGCTGCGACAAAGGACAAACTGGGCTACACTATACACAGTTCTGCTGAATTTAAATTACAGAAATATTCAGTGCACTTTAGCTAACTGTCTTCTTAATAACAAAAATAAGAAAATCACCTATAATACATGCAGTTAAACTAGCCAAACTAGCCAAACAGTGGCATAAGACTATTGGCAACTCTATGTTAGCATTAAAATAGTGTGCTTATTAGATTTCAGGTTGAAATCCAGTGCTTAACAACCATCATCCTAAGTTTCAATGTTTTGCAATAGAGTTCACATCACGCCTCATACAAAACACTGGATGGCTTCAGTCATGAACAATATGTGCCATACTCCAGCCACTTCTTACTGAATTAACATTTACCCACAGCTGAGCCTCCTCACAATGTTGTGTTCTTGGTTTCTAGACAAACACATTCTTTTTCTAGTTCAAAATATGGATGTAAAGTGTACTATGGGCAGTAGGTAGTGGATTACATAAGCCGCAAAGAAATACCATACATCCTGGGCACTGTGGATAGAGAGTGGGCTATTAAATACCTGTAAATTAAATAGTAAAAACTGAACAAGAAAAGACACCATTGTTCATTCTGCTCCATATCAAATATCTCTCCTCCTAGAAGTCTAGACATTCAGACAATTTTAGACCTTCAATATAAAAGAAAACAGATGTACAATTTAGAGTTTTTAAGGATTTATGGGGACCCTGATACTGGGTCCCCATAGTATCATCATAGTGCCCACCCCTACCTTGTGCAACACATTTTATACATTTGGTGAGAACAGCCAACCTACAGAAAAAAGAAAAGGCTTCCTCTTCTACATTGCTAGTATAGTTAGCTAACTGTTTTGGCCCATCCTAGGCAAATAAAGGCCTGAATATTGAATCTAGTTATAGGTGTATTGATACTTTGAAGAATTTGTACAGTATATGTATATTGTATATTGTACACTGAATGTGTACAGTATATCCAAATAGGATTAATTTCCACTATTCTTCCACTACCCAGGTGGTAAAAGAAGCACAATTACTTGAAAAAAGTGAAAGCATCAGCTATCCCCTCATGCAAACTACTACCAAATGCAAATTTCCTCATATTTTTCATTACAATATGTAACAAATGCTGCATCCTAATTTGCATATTATACATACGCTTAAACCTCTTAGTATACAGTGAGAAAAAAATCTGGTACAATGAGGGAAAAAGTACATATCTAAATTCATGAAGTAGATCGGGGTACACCCCAATTTCACAGCTTCATGATTGAGTGGAGCAGCATATGGATGTCGACTATGTGACAGTCGCAGCATAGCACTGTATATTAGCGCAGTCTGTCACAATACATGTCCACAGCCAGGAATGTTTATCAACTGTCTGCATGTGAGAGGATTCCGCCCCCCCATCCCACCACCCCTCTCCCTATCCCACCACCCCCCTCCCCATCTTTCTTGCATACCATTTACTCCAGCGGCTAGCTCTGAGAGGCAACAAACGGCGAGCAGCAGCTCGACAAAGACAATAAACAACGTTCAAACAATCTGCCTCGCAAATCACACCTTAACTCCTGACTCAAGCGTAATTTATATGCACGGAACACACTTTTCAGGGGCAGGCGGGGGGGAGGGGTCTTCTGTTGTGGAGCTATAGCTAAGTACGCTAATCATATCAGTCATCAGACTGCCTTATCACGAGCTAGACCACATCTCGCAGACATTAAAATGTCTTTACCTCTTAAAGGGGGGCAGCCGCAACTCCCGTTAGGGTGTGTGAGCAGGAAAGCTGGAGAAGGGCTGCAGCAGGTAATCACAAGTTGCAAACCATATGCTCGCACCATCTGCCTCACGCATAACACATACACACACATCTAATAACAGGCTACCTAAAGAAAGAAAGGGGGGGAAGGAAAAAAAAAAACACATTCATTCAGGGAGATGACAAATAACAACTGGCCTCAGACATCCAGCATAGAGCTACCAGTCATATTTCTCCCTGCAGAATCAAGGTTCGAGGCCTGGGCCATGCCTAAGGGATGTTACCAACCTATTACGTTCAGCGTTATCATCAATACTGTGCCATACTGATAAGCTAGACCGCTATTTTGAGCGAGGGCAGCAGAAAATGCGCTTGTGTCACGGTGAAATTAGCGGCAAAGCCTGACCGATATATCAGTTGGCCAATAATATCAGCCACAGATTGAATGGTCTCCAAAAATTCCAATGATAAAACATCAATCCTTAGTGGCGTGTTATGTATTGTAATGACCAGACTTGGACTTACGGACGTCGTTCACTTTAAAGTAGAGATGGAAGGAACGATCAGTTATGTATCGGTATCGGACGTTTTTTAATCAAAATATGTGATCGGTGATCAGCCAGGATTTAGCAGATCCCGAGAGCCGATCGATGGCGTTAAACAAATGAGCTTAATTTCTGTATTTCCAGCTAACGTTTTGTTGAAAGCCCCTCGGGCCAGGTCCTTGCAATTCCTATTTGAACCGCTAGGTGGAAATACATACCCTTTTATTTTCCATAGACTGACGAGAACAGTTTGCGTTCCTGGCATATGCGGATACTAAACATCGGCCGTCTGGCTGTTTGCTACCGTATGTGACGCAGACTAATCCAGGGCGTTATTAAAATTAGAAAAAAAGTCTCGTTGGGAAACCAAGAAAAAGACATTTAACACTACTAATCTGATACGCCTTAAGAGTACCCCACGCAGCTGAATACAGTGAGTATCAACAAACAGCAGAGCTAGCACGCGCAGCTAGCACAAAACAAATAACCCAGAACACCGTACAGACCAGATCTGACCGGTACAAACAGTACAGCAGCAACAATTCAAGATCTACATTTAATGCTTGCAGTTTTTTGTTTAAAATAACCAGAGTCTGTGTTTAATGACTGCAGCTTTGACTGCATTTATTTAATTAGCTTTTTTCGTTTTAAATTAATTTAATGATTGCAGTATTGGAAATATTTGTTTGATTTACTTTGTTTTTTTAATGTTAATTTTGTTAAAAATATTATGCTGTTTCACATGAGCTTATTAAAAATAGTAATAAACCAGTTTAGACCATGTTTCATGACTTGCTTGCGCTAATAACTACATGTAGCCCTGCCGTGGCATATAGCCCCACCCTCGATCGGTTTTGGCTATCAGCCGATCGTACTGAAAGGTGATCGGAATCGGCCTCAAAAACGCTGATCGGTCCATCTCTACTCTGCGCCTATGCTCAAATGCTATGTTTCGTTGATATTCCATATGGGCAAAAATTAAACAGCCCCACTTCTACATAATTTGATATGCAATTACTCTTTTTCACTGATTTTAACATAAAAAAATAAACAAAACAAACTAATTTAATTCCAATATGTTTTAATTTAGCAAAAAAACAGAAATTTTGCATTAAAATTAGCAGAAAAATGTCATATTGTAAAGGGCGGCATATCACCCAGTATAGGATGTGGTTAACTGCTCTTCCTTAGAAAACATACAACACAATTAGTATCCAAACTGCATACAACTTCATATCTGAACACAAATCATCACAGTTGCAATGTCACACACAAGTAACACAACATCCTCGGCCCTTGTATAAAGAGAATGATAAAACTGAGAGCTGATTAACAGCATTCTGGGAAGCTTTTGTGACAATAGCCAAGTACCGAAAGCAAAGCTGTGGCCCAAGCAGTAGCCAACACTGACACTTATGCCGAATGTGCCTGGCCACATGTCACACAGTGACCAGTACAAATGCACATGTTGCCCACGCCGCCACTCGACTCACCAGGTCATTTGAATTTTCACACATTTTTAAATATTTACCATTAACAACAAAACATCAACTTTGTACACTCCTGAACAAGATGCAGAGGCTGTTTAGTCAAACACAGTACTCATCAAAACATTTGGTTGGGAATTTCCAACTAACGAGACAGTGAGTGATTACTTCTCCAAGCATTCCTTTGTAGTTTGCCATAGTGGTTTGGACTATAATCCATCACAGACTACAAATCACGAAGAAAGTTTGGAGTCATCTACAAAAGAAATAATATATGCAGAGTATGACTTTGAAAAAACAGATTACTGGAGACTCGTCTATATGTATACCACACACTGAGCAAGGAAGCCTCCTTGTTTGTACCACATTATGCAAAATAAAACAGTCTAATATATCAGAACATATCACTGGAAATAACATAGCTTAGGAAATGGAACGAAGGAAAAGCCTGTTAATGACAAAGATTGGCACGTAAAATCATTTTGTTTGTAATTAAATTCCGTCCCGCAAGCTAACAAACTGTTCCACTTACTAATGCACCCTGCATTCCATTTACACCTTTTTAAACAGGCTGTAAAGACAGAAATAGTGTAAAACTAAATTCATTAGCCTTTTTAAAAGATGCATAATACAATCTGCAGAGCTCCTTTAACATTAGCCAGTGGTGAAGATGTAATGCAGAAATGCAGAAGATGGTGAAAGATACCCTCATAGTGCCCCCAGAAATTGTCCAATCAGAACTTGGTGATGGAGTGGCCCTGAAATGCAACCCACCTAGACTGCAGTCTTGCTTCTTTACATAATATCCCACTGTGAGATTATGTCAAAGATGCTGCTTAATTAAATCGTTAAGAAACGAATTAAACTAAATTAAACAATTTATAGTTGGGAAGTAAAAGATGGTACTGAAGCAATGTATGGTACTGAAGCAGCTGTCAATATCAGCTAATATTAATACTTGTCCACATTATTGTCTCCCTAAAATCTGTACCAGTCACAATGTTCTTAGACCTTAACATACAAAACTTCTTTGTGTCTTATTAGCAGTTTAAACTTTGTTAAAATATGATTAGCTATATGTCCCTTCCATTAATCTTAAAATGTTTTAAAACTTGACGAACACTCACTTGTATTACTACTCACTAGGTCTAGCAGGCATATGAATGATCTGAGGACCAAACATTGCAGAAGGATGAATGGTTCTACAGTGGAACAGACAAGAAGAGGAACAAATGCATGCTTGCATACTTAAGCAATGACAATTCTTATACTAATTCTGCCTGACACTCACTGAATCACAGGAGTTACAGCAAGCCAATCAGGTGAAGAGAACGCTGTGCCATGTGTGACAACAAAGACCTCATGGATGAGTCACATGATACTCAATGACAAATAGCACAGCCAAGCCCTCACAAAGACATGCATTGGGGCTGACCTATATTCAGTGGTGAAAAATGGACTGCAGCCTAAAAAGGCCAATACTGCTCCACGCAGCACAGAGGAGTGTCACTCTCCATGTGAACACTTCAAGCAGGCATATAAGGAGGGAAAAAATATGCCAGTAGGCAATAAAAGGCCGAAGCAACAAACTTTAGATAACAAGTGGGCCTTGTACCATTTTGGATGTTTGCCAATGAGTCCGTGAGCCCGTGAGGGGGGAAGAATTCTTTGAGGGTTTTGTTATTGTTGTTGTTTGCCTGAGGAAGCCATTAGTTCCACTAAACGGCATACCAACACAAAGATGTGCCATGGAATACTTCACCAGAATTAATTAGAGAAGATAAGGTCAACTACTGCATTCTGGGTTTTTGTGGAACCACAAAATGGGTTCTCCAAATTTTTTGAGTTCTCCATCCAGAAATATTCTTACTTAGCAAGAAGAAACAGAACCCATAAATAACTATAACATATGTATTTCTAATTTCTTAAGAATGGAAAAGGCAGGAGTTCAGTGGAACAAACCCAAAACTTCTAATCAGAGCTTGGAGTCAGTGTTAAGACAGTAAAATACATTTTCAGATCAGGTCGACTATTCGATAATTCTATCTAAGGAGTCTGAATCGCCTGCCATCTTACAGTCTAATAGTTTCAAACGTGGTTATAAAACAAGGATCATTCCATTCCAGCTATATGGGGTACATTGTGTTTGACTGTACACAGAATTCCAATAAATTATCAGCCTAGAAACAATACTGTGAATACTACTTGTAATCAATGTCTGTACACCTAATTCACACATGCTTTCTCTGTGTGGGCTACTCAACAAAGCAGGAGTACTGCTACAGCTCGCTTACGCTGGTCATTCACACGTACAGTGTTGCAGAGCAAAGACAGATATACGGTCATCCATTATCCAAATGGACAGAGAGTCTAATCAGCCACTCTGCTCAATAAAAATATCATTTAGAAACAAACAGGTACATTCGCTTGTCGCAGCATTTAAACTTGTGGGACCAGATGGGAATCCTGTGTGCAGTACAGAATGTTTAAGTAGTTTTTCATTTAACACCAGTAATGCATGAAATTAAATAAAATAAATACTACACCCCCACAGCCCCAAAGTTTTTATTAGTTTCGACTGTTCTCTAAAATACCACTTCAGAGTTGGAAGGATTAAACACGTTCTATGATAAAATAAATTCTTACGTCTGAAAGACAAATTTTGTGTTTAAGCTCTTTATTCTTGTGTGGAAAAATGGAAGTCAATGATTATTGAAATTATTGAAAAAAGAATCCAACCATCAGGTAAGACTTATCAAATCATATCTAACATGTAAATGATTAGCTGGGGACGGCCCTACACATCACCACTTTTTCTTCTTCAATACTTCAACTAAACAAAACAGAAAAAAAGCTTTAAAATTGACCATTTTTAAACAGATGATAGATTCAAGCTGAAACATGAAAGTACAATGTTTCACAAACAAAACCACAGCTTCTTTCTTAAAATCACCCACAGTTAGGGGTGCAGCAGTGGCTCGCAGGGCTAGTGTGTTGGCTTGAGGCTAACCCTTCAGTCTGGCTAGATCATTAAATATTGGACATATTGTACCAATGTTGAATGATCTAATAAAATAAACATTAATGTCCCACATCCTACACAATTTCTTGTATTTAAGACGTCCACTTACAACATTTGAGTGCTTTTGTATTGCAGGGTTTTTTTTTTTTCCCCAACCTGTCTTTAAAGGAGCAATGCGTAAGATGACACAACCTGTAGAATTCATACTCCAAACAACAGGGTGCAACGTCATCAGAAATTTGAGGTATCCAAATTCATTCTAAGAAATGGAAATCCCTCCTCCTCAAAGTTAGCATTAACCGCTGTTTACTTATCAGTTATGAGACGAAACATTGCAAGTTCAGAATTAAACTTCATCCTTTGTTAACAGTCACTTCTATTATTTGCTGTGAAACAGGATTTCTGACGGGAGTGGCCACCGGTTACATGAAAGAGCTTCACTAAGCAGGACGGGAGGTTAACTGGTCATCCTGATAACTTTGTAGATATTTCTGCTGCATGATACATAGAGGTCCATTAACATACCGTCAAAACGGCTATCCCTTTACATTTCGATGATAATTTAAGTTCAACTTGGAACATTTTCAAAATAAAAACTTACACATAGCTCCTTTAAATGAGCTGTTTGGTATTATGCTTTTAGGGTTAATTTATGTAAATGACCTCTGATTTGATTAGTCCCCCTGTGTTTCATTCAAAAATCATCCTGTGTTGTGGCTAGAACATGGCAATATAATACATATCATAATACAGGGATCATGATTTAATACACTATGATAATTCTTTAATACTAGAGATATGTTGCAATTTTTAAATGAATTTTAAGAAAACTGCTAGGACTGGGCAATATAGATCAAAAACAATATCTCAATATTTTTAGCTGAATGATGATATACGATGTATATCTCGATAATTTTTCCTCCCATAAGGTGATAACAAAAAGGCACTTTTGCATCTAAGCTACACGTCCCAAACGTTTGACTACGGCTGGGAAAATTTAAGATATCGATAAGATACCTTTTTTCTAAATTGTAACAAAAAATACAAATATGTATGTATTTACATGAGCAACCTCAGTTTTATACTGTCACCATAAGATGCTTTCTTTTTATTTTTTATCTTTTTATTTGGATCTTGTTCAAACAATATACATCTTGTGCTGCTTTATTAAGAACAAAACATTAGCATTACTTATGCTCAAACTAAAGTTATGCAATCCTTAACAAAATTGGTTACTGCTCTGTGGCATTCATCCCTTCTCTCGACCGTCATCCCCAGCTTTTCTGCTAGTGAAAGGGGCTGCTTCTCTGTGAAATCGATACTCAAGTAATTGTTAGTTAATGTTATACTTACCGAACACGAGCGATACCTAACAGCGTTACAGGCATGTTCATACAGTGACTGAATTTTAGCCATGTCGCTAGCTAACTAGCTAATATGTGCTGGTATTGTGCTAACGCTAGCTGAATCATATGCCACTCAGCGCTAACAGACGGCAGTAAGAGTGTTAGGGTGCGTCCGAAAACGCATACTTCCATACTGAACAGTTAGCAAAAGCAGTGCGGGAGTGTGACTAGGGTGTCCGAATACTTAGGGTGCATCCGAAAACGCATACTTCCATACTGAACAGTACGCAAAAGCAGTGCGCGAGAGTGACTAGGGTGTCCGAATACATAGTGTTCGTCGAGCAGTACGTGAAAAGTCCCCGGATGACGTTCTGCACCGGCAGTAATTTTTAAGCATGCAGCCCCAGCACACTGTCCTATCCCAGGATTCCATCGGAGCCGCAGAGGAATTCAAAGCGGAGGAAAAAGCGAGGTGAAACGCGGTACGCCGGCTGTGTGTACGTAGCTACGGCTAGTAAACTTCCGCTACAGGTGTTAGCGCTGCTTCTGAGGTAAACAATGATTACATTCCTCCTGTTTCGTCTTCTCTGAGCTACATCTAGGCACCGCGTGAGTAGATATTTAGACAAACACGCAGAACGGTGTCACAAACAGTCTCTAATCCCGTCAGTAAACGGGGCTTTTAAATAAATAGCGGCACCTTTACCGTGAATGTCTGACGTCTTGCGTCACAGGACGTTGGTAAGATGGCGGACGTAGTGCATCCGAGGTTGCCTGGATACTAAACACTCGCACACTGCTTTAACAAACAGGCAGTGCGCTCTAGCTCCAACTGAGTACATACTGTTTAAGTACGTGATTTTGGACGCACCCTTAGTTTCTCTCGCAAAGCAAGAAAGCAGCACAGTGACCTGTTAACTTGCCTGATGATATTTTATCAGCGGAAACAGCCGTTTAGCGTATTTAGTCCAGATTCTCGCGTCTCCGTCAGCGCTGTAGTGCTGCTGTTCATCATAGAGTCGAAAATGCTGCGGTTTTCTTGGACAAGATTAATTTAATGTGTAATCAGATGTTTCATCAGATTAGATGTATTACCCGTTCTGGAAGCCACTATCTTGAAGCGTTCGCTGCACCTGCAGCTGCTCTCAGACAGACTCTTTCGAAGTAGAGCCAAACTTTCGAGCACTTCGACGTATTTAACTAGCTCTCGCGGCGCCGAAAATAGCACCTTTTTTTTTTTCCTTTTTCATACTCGTATCGAGACATTTCGATCGGTAACTTTCTGTTATCGAATTTCGACACTCAGCCCTACTTTTGACCGCCATTGTTTTTCTTTTTACTAACCAGCTCCTCTTTGATAGCCTCTTTCATGTCTTTATTCGTCTCCATGCTGCCGCTGCCTGCATTTTTACGTAAAGCGGTGGTGAGGGGTGAGTTTTGTGAGAGAGAGAGGCGGGCAGTGTAACACAGACTATATCGATATAAACGATATTGTCTCATCTTATATCCCATATGAAAATATATCGATTCTTCTTAAAAACTCAATATATCGCCCAGCCTTAAACTGCCATAGTATAAAAACACCAACTGTCCACTAATCACGTTTGGCAAGTGTTGCTTTCTTACCATATGTGTTTACTTTGGAGTGGAGGAGTGTAGTAGCTGAAAATAGATTACAACACAAGTATCTGGCAGTGAGGGGTTTAAACATAACACAGAATTAACTACTGTCTGTCAAGAACATCTGCATGTAAATTAATCATGTGAAATCGATACTGTGTGTTTTTGAGAATTCATATAATATCACAAAACATAACACTCTCATGCACTCTAAGCGTATTCATATTTTCTTACGCCCGTAAGCTAAAACCCTCTTATGACTTTAGTAGAGGGTCAAAACACTTTACATTGAATTGGCAGATATACTACTAAATATAAGTAAATAAATAATAAGAAGAATTTTTTGTGACATCACAAAAACATACAATTTAGAATGAGTTTCTTTACAGTTGAATACCAGTGTGCACATATTACACCCAAAGGAAAATTCAGTGTTTCCATAACGGATGCCATTGAACATATTTTATGAGGCACAGTTTCAGCATTTTTTAATATAAATAAAATGTACTGAAACTAATTCTTAACTTTGTGTACTTTTATCCCCCGTTTACAGTTCACCTGTGTAATCAGACTACTTGAAACAAAGGAATTCTAGTATAATATGTATAAGGGGTGTAACACTATGACATTGATCGTAACACTGTGATTTCATTCTTTCAAAAAGTGTTTTTGGAGATTTCTGAGATACTTAGAGAATAAACATATGGCATACAGTACAAATGCATTGTTGGAACACAAAAGTTTACAAACAACCAACAACAATCAAACTTACTCCAGCATGTCAGGGGTGTATGTCATACTTCACTCACCACGGAGCTCGTTTTATATAATGTAAAGGTTGTGAGGTGTATAGCTATCTGTCCCCAATACACATGCATGGCAAATATAAATCACATCAGTCCTAGATTTACTACAGAACTGAATTAAATTAAACACGAACACGGCAAATTGGTGGCAACTCTTTCTATTGACTGCACTGGGTGTGTTGCATGGTTTTATTGACTAACTGCAATAATACATGGAAATGAGCCAAAGAAGCGGGTTACAGCTGGGGTTGTTGGTGGGCGTGCTGTGACGGAACCCACAGTACCCTGCCACTTATTACTACAATAAGCATATCTTCCCTGCTGCTATCCCCTCACTCAGACAGAGCTATGACCACAAGACCCTTCCAAACTGAGCCCAGCAGTTCCTGTACAGCATCAGGAAGGTCAAGCCACCTGAGAGGAGTCAGGCCCACTCCCTGCAGGGCCTGACTGTTCCCGTCACAACTGCTGATCCTCAGCTGCTCTGCCAGTGCTGCGCACCCTGCTAGCGCAACTGTCATCCAGGAGCAGCAGCGGCTGCCAGAAAGCTAAGGAGCTGAGAACTTGGTCAGCTGTCTTCACCACAGTCCTGCCTGTACTGACCGACACATGTCACTAAATGAAACTTGCACTTGACCTAAAACTGGTAAGATGTAACAGCAAAGACAAAACTAAAAACAATTGGACAGTCTGCAACGATGCTCTTTGTATTTCCGGTGCTGGAGATTCCTTACAAACTTAGAACATGTAGACAGCAGCATAAAACTGACATTAAGACATGAGACCGCCATTCAACAGAAAAGAAAAATAGGAACATAAAGAGGAAACAAAACAGGAAGCATAACACATAATACAGAGCACAGTCCATAGCAATACAATTTTCCTCACTGTAATGAATAAAAGAGCTTCATGTAGTATGTGTATATATACACACACACACATACATACATACATACATACATACATATACATATATATATATATATATATATATATATATATATATATATATATATATATATATATATATATATATATATATATATATATATATATATAGAGAGAGAGAGAGAGAGAGAGAGAGAGAGAGAAAGAGAGAGAGAGAGAGAGAGAGAGAGAGAGAGAAAAAGAGAGAGTTAAAAATTAAAATATGGTGAAAACTGTGCTTGGAATTAATAGTTTTTCTGATGAAACCCCAAAAACAATAAACATGCATTTTTCAGTTGTTCAACCAGCTGTTTAGCCCCACCCACAAGAAACATCTCATCCTGCACTGGATTCGTTTTAATGAGGCAGCATTTGCATATTTTAGTCTTAACTGCACAGTGAAGAAAACAATCCCTTTATTTTTAAGCGGTCCTTTTTTGGTACATGAAACCACAGAAATGTTCTGAGTGGACAAGAGAACTGTAGTATTTGGGCCCTTCAAGTCTTATACAGGGATTTGAAAGCTAAGACAGAGGACATGCTACAGAGGCTCTGTGGGAGCTCATTCCAGAGTTTAGGTATCACTACACTGAAAGATCTGCCACTCATGAAAGAGTCTAGAAACTTAGGAACTGCAAGTAAAGCATGACTAGAGGATCTGAGAACATGGGCCAGGGAGTAAGGATGGAGTTAACTTGGACAAATATTGAGCGGCAAGCTTGTGAAGAGCTTTAAAGGACAAAAGAAGCGCTTTGTATTGTATACAAGCTGGTAACAACGAATTACTTACACTGAATGCTTAGAAGGCCAACCGTGTAAAAAGTCCTGGTCTTAATGGTTAAACATCAACTGTGTAACTTCAAAGGCCATCTAAATCATCCTCTATCTTTTTAATCCCTTCTATATAGCCAAGTACTCGATAGTAGGTAAATAGGCTTGTCAGTAGTTATGAAATTCTAGCTGACACATATATGTATAAAAACTTCAACATTTGTGTTGGCCATAATTCTACATTCTCTACATAATTCCTACATCTCTTGCCTACCTCTCAGGCTGTTTTTGTTATTGGGCCCTTGGCTACGTTCACACAGCAGGTACAAGTGGTCCAAATCCAGTTTTCTCACCAAATCCATTTATTCTTGTTAGGCTGTTCATTATGTCTCTTAAATATGACTAATATCCAACATTAGCCTGAACAGATCATGCACCTAAACTGATGCTTCACATGGCTCAATCACCTACAGACAAACTATAATGACTACTAACAAATGCAGGATCACTCCCAGAAGTTCCAATGTTATCTTTACCAGCATCAGAGGGACGCTATCACAAAGTTCCAGTGGCTGACAGCTGGGCTTATAATCAGGAATGTATTTAAGCTGGCTGTAAAAGGGTGAATTATACATCCAAATACATTATTCAGATGTTCACATCCTTGGTTTCTCAAAACTTTGTTTTTAGCTGTTTAAATTACCTTTGACCCTGTCGTCTTGTTCTCCTTTGGCCATGGCTGCCATAATCTCCATCATAATAGATAACAATGATAATAGATGCCTTGCAAAATTTGTTTTGTACAGAAATGATAGCCCAAACGTTTGAGACGTCTGCAGTGCATAATCATGATGAATATCAAGTAATATTAACATAAAAATCCCATAAATTCCAATCTGGCTGATCACAGTCACATTGCCGGTTTTCTCAAATAATTATTGTATTTCAGTGACCCACATAAAAGCGTCCCAAATTGGAACCAAAGTCAGAATCAAAGTGTTCGTTGCTGTTTACACTGCCATACACAACCAAAAAGATCAGATTTGGCCTTTTTTCATGCTTTGTGAATGTAGCCTATGTGACTTATAGGAGTTCCGCTCTGATTGGCTTCCGTGTATTGGGTCTCATTCAAAATGTCTGGGCTGAAAAAATTGTTATAGCTACAGCATAAACAGGCTTACCTGCTGTAGGCTGACTAGATGAACACGAGTAAATCTGTTGGTTTTTTGCTAAATCATAAAATACGGTGTAAAAATGGGCAACCCATCATTCACATAAGGACTGCAGGGACTGAGAAGCAAACAGTATGTTTTGAAACTCAAATGCTCTTTTTCTCTGGTTTTACCCCTTCTGCTTTCACCAATACATCTCAATTGTCTGTATGGTCATTTCATGTCCCTGGTAGTTTGCATATCAAAAAAAACGCCTTCCCCATCTTTATTAAAAGTCCACATTTCATTAACCTGTTATTTTTCTTATTTGATTTACAGAGTGTCAAGCTGACATCATCTTTATATCACACAAAAAGACAATTAGTGGTTATTTCTATGAATGACTAGAGCATACATCCATCAATGTGCAGGTATTTAGTGAGGACCACTGGAAACTTTTCAAATGAATAAATATCTTTAAATTCAAAAGATCAAACCACAAAGACTGAATTCCAAAGCCCTTTGCCAACAGAGCACTAATGCTGTGGTGATGCAAGTGCACAGAAAAAAGAGAAAGACTGATTGAAGAAACGCTCACATCCCCAGAAAATAAACACGATTCAACACTGATCACTAAGGAGAGCGTCCGACAAAAGGAATTTCACATCACGACCAAACCGTTCGCTGCTGAGCACCTGGGAGAAAACAAGTAAGCAACCGGCACAACACGACGAGATTCACTTGGATACCAAAGGTTTATACAGAATACCTCAAATGACCCCCAAGATTAGGTTAACCAAATCTTTAATCTAAAAATATGACCGTGCAATATCAAGTAATACGGTGGAATTATTTCCATTTTCTTCATCGTGGAAAATATTCAAATGCTCTGTGATACAGAGAAAACAAAATTCTTAGGCAGCGCAGCAACTATGAAATCTCAGTGAAGTGTAAATCAGTATCTATTTACACCCACTGTAAGTAGAGGTCAAACTGAATTCAGTTATTACGCCGAGGTGAGGGTGGCGGCAACTTCTGCCTCAAGGTAGACTGTTTCATCAGGATACTTTAGGTGATAAATGGGAACTGGGGACCAAAAAGACTTCCTATGTGAAGCTCAGCAAACATAATGAGGACAGTTTAAATTAAGGCTGGCGACAGGAGTGAAAAGAAAAGAAAAAATCTCAAGCAAATCAGCTCCGCAAACGACTGCATAGCCTCTCATCACTAATGACCAATCAACACCATCTTATTCACAGCGGTATCTGTTAGTCTGTCAGTGAACTCCTAGCTTGCTCCTGACACAGAGGCACATCTGTGGGCCAATCAAACGTCTACTGAGACATGCAGGCAGCCACTGAGCGTGTTCTCTTGTGGCTGCAAATCCTTCTCCGGCGACTACAATGCAGAAGCGTTTCAAAGGCTTTGAATGTTCACATTAGAGTTATATTATTAAGTCTGTGCAAAAGTCAGAGACCGCCCTTCATTTACTTTATTTTCCAGCCATAAAGGCAGCAACGAAATTCATTTCTCAGGACAGGTTTCGAAAGAGATTATAGGCTAAGCCCAAGCTAATATGAAAATGTAAAACACATAAATAGAGCGGAATTTCAGATTCTAACTTGTGATTATTAATAGTGAGATTGTTTTGCAAAGTAAAGAAATATGGCTTAAAAGACTGTTGTTTAGCCCCGTCCGCTGTTCAGAACCTGTGGTAGGTGTTATGCGTGTGATGTAGATGGTGGAAAACAACGCTAGAAGATGCACTTACAGTAATGCAAAATGACAGAAAGATGTTGTTTCTGGCTGCAGTAATTCAATGTACAGTGGACCCCTGAGCACAAACGGCCCAAAGACCCCAAAATATCCAGAAAGTGGACTAAACCTGTCAACTTTAAATGGGCACATTAGAAAAGACCATCCTCACAACTATGGGACGTAGGCTTCCACGATGACAGGATCTTCAGACTGGCACTGTTCTAACAATATAGGCGTGTAAGAAAACGAGAGGTGTTCAAGAGTCTCCGTGTACGTGGAGGTAAACCAGGTAAGCGCAGTTGCTTCACCTGTTTTAGCTGATGTTAGCTAACATTAGCTTTACTTGCTAAGTTTGGTGGTTCATATTATACTAAGCTAACGTAGTTGAATTATAAAGGTTTATGGTGTCGTATGAGTGCGAGTTCAATCATATTTTATAACAATAACTGTACCTCTATATTTGAGTTTATCTGGTTGCTAGGCTATTGTTATGAATAATGTTTGTTATTTAGCTAGATACTGTTTACACTCAGAATGAACTGTATTTGTGTGTGGTTTGACTAAAAGTCTCAAGACTAAGTGATATGGTGGTCTATTTCAAATTTAAATTCAGAAATATGATTGGAATCTGAAGAACCAGCACTGGAAGATTCGCAGTCCAAGTCAGTCATAACGCGGCGTTGTTCACTGTTGTCCACCAGTGGCGGCACACGTTAGCGTTCGGGAATGTCCGTAGCGAGCTCGTGTTTTTCCATCAATATAATTACAATAGTCTATTTTAGAGCAAATTAAGCAGTGAATTTCATTTTAGGTCATGCTTCTGTATTTTCAGTATCTAAAACTATGTGAAATCACCAGGGCTGTCTAAAAGTGGTGCTTAGCCTTTAAAGGGGAAGACTGAGGAGAAAAAAAAGTGAAAGACAGGAGTTAATGGGACTCCTAACAAAAAGACCTGCTAGACCACCAAAACAGTATGAACAGTACTTAGAACAGATTTAGTGCAACATAGTATAAGAAATTCAGAATGAAAGTAGCTGTAGTTACGAGCTGCTGGTGTTCTCTAAACAATGGACATCACTAAAAACAATGCAACCAACTTGTAAGACTGAACTTAGCCCATGTGGAAAAACATAACTTCAGAATTTCGGTAGAGCAGAAGCACTAAATACTGTAAAACATGATATTATATTTAGCTGGTGAGGCGTCTGTGTAACTGTCTAGTCAATACACACTTTCTGTTATTTCCCCCTGATAATGAAACATAAATAACCTGGCAGTCAATCGTCGTTTTGACTGGAAATAAGATCAATAAAAGGTGGTCTCTGACTTTTGCACAGTGCTACGATGAATTGAACAGCATTTTAATCAATCTCTGTGAACGGAATTTCCCCAAACAAGCCTGCGGAAAAACCATCTGCAACATTTGCAAACATTCTCTGCTTGGCTACCCTGCTGATCCATAACAGATTCAGTTATGAATTTTTTGATGAGCTTTAAGAATACAGATCATGATATGTACTGGGTGCCAGATTAAAGAAAAATAAAGCTGTTGGGGGAAATGCTTTCTCTAACTGCTGCACGAGGGTAGCTGTAAAACCGCTTTTCAGATCCATTATCTTTATTGCTTTATTACGTGGAGTTATCTGGATGAAAAGCACAGGCAAGACAGGTAGCATCTGTCTCCACCTACTGCCTTGGCACAGTTAGCATCATCTGCTAGTTTTGGCACAGAGTTGGAAAAACATCAATATGGCTCAATATAGCCAAGTGCGAGCATGCCAGTCATGCTCAATGAGAGCCGACTGAGCAACTTCTAATGTTACCGCTTGGCTAAAATAAGCCACATGCCACACCGCCTAAGGTCCTGTCAGATCCAGTTCTGCGTTATTGAGTTAATAAGGAATGATAGCGTTACGCTGCAAATTAAACTGCTCAGAAATAAACCTGTTTAAGGAGAACATTTTATTTACACCAATTAATTGTCACCAAAAGACATGAACTTGGTATTGACCACAATTAACGGTCAATTTTACTTTGACATGAACATCTTTATCTTAACGGTACTTAAAACAAACAATTAAAAAAACACTTGGGTAAAACAAACACACAAACAACTGACCTCTACAGGTGGCTATAATTGGTAAAGGAAATCAGGTCTCCATGAATTTTAACCAAAAAAAGGAGCAGAAAACAACAAACAAACAACAAAAACAACAGAACCTGCTTCTTCTCTGCCATGAGCACAGAACAAGTGGATGCTGTTTCAGAAAGTGGTAAGGGCAGGTTTGCATACCATCTGCTAAAATTCTTATTTTTAGAAAACATTCCTGTTTTAGCTCGCTTCCTGTAAATCAAGATTGGCTGAGGATTGAAGAATGACAGCATATTCAAAATTCATACATACACCATCCAAAGTCATTCAGTCCATCCCCAATACAGAGTCTCTATTTAAGCATACATTCATTAAAACATGATAAATATTGCTTAAGGGCAGAATACATAATGACGATTGTGATAGTATTCTCCTCAGGATATAATGTTATAACTAATCTTTATTACAATAGCCGCTACAATAACTTTCTATACAGTATTATACATTCATACATCCTGGACTGAGCCTTTACATAAACCACATATAACCAATCATATTGTAACCACTATAAAATTCAACCACAATATTTCTATTACGAGTTCACTGCTCATTCTCTGTGATGATACTAAGAAAGACAAACCTTTATTAGTCCTTTATTCTTTATTAGAAACGCAGTGTTACAGCAGCAAGGCATTCAGTACAAACAATAGATAAATAAACAGTACAGTATATACAATATAAATAATAAAAAGAAGTACTGTCGTTAGCTATAAAGAGGCACTAAGGAATATTTCAAATGCAACTATCAACTTAAGCCTGTTTGTCCACACCTGCAATCAATTCTGAAGCAGAACAACTGTAATATGGTGTCCGGTTTCTTTGGTGAACTGCTTTACTGTGTAATAAGCTCATATTGGATGACATCAGTTGCTGTTCAACTAAATCATTTTATCTTTAATGACTTAATGTGTACTCTCCCATGTTTAATATAGGACAGAACTATCAGTCTGAATAAAAAAGATAAAAAGCTACAAGAGAGGAAAAAATAAGCTTCACCAAAATGTATTTATTACTGCCAATAATTAATAAAACATTATTTTCACTGTGTGCACGCAGAGTGAACAGAGTTTCTCATTTCCATTATCGACACCCAGTAGGAACAACAGCACATCCTTGAGTATTCAGTTATTGAGTAACTACTGAGAAGTTATTAAGTATTAGGGCCACCGCCTAGTTGATCTCACACGTTGTGCTACATGACAGCCAGAAGACTCTAAACTGTGTTACCTCAACTAGCACACTACCAGACAAACGTTTTAGAACACCACCAGTCAACTGTTTGACCGGTAGTGTACTAAACCGCTTGACCGGTAGTGTACCAAACCGCTTGACCGGTAGTGTACTAAACCGCTTGACCGGTAGTGTACCAAACCGCTTGGCCGGTAGTGTACTAAAACGTTTGGCTGGTAGTGTACTAAAACGTTTGACCGGTAGTGTTACTAAAACGTTTGACCGGTAGTGTTACTAAAACGTTTGACCGGTAGTGTTACTAAAACGATTGGCTGGTAGTGTACTAAAACGTTTGGCTGGTAGTGTACTAAAACGTTTGGCTGGTAGTGTACTAAAACGTTTGACTGGTAGTGTACTAAAACGTTTGGCTGGTAGTGAACTAAAACGTTTGGCTGGTAGTGAACTAAAACGTTTGACTGGTAGTGTACTAAAACGTTTGGCTGGTAGTGTATCTAAAACGTTTGGCTGGTAGTGTACTAAAACGTTTGGCTGGTAGTGTACTAAAACGTTTGGCTGGTAGTGTTACTAAAACGTTTGACTGGTAGTGTACTAAAACGTTTGGCTGGTAGTGTACTAAAACGTTTGGCTGGTAGTGTACTAAAACGTTTGACTGGTAGTGTACTAAAACGTTTGACTGGTAGTGTACTAAAACGTTTGGCTGGTAGTGTACTAAAACATTTGGCTGGTAGTGTACTAAAACGTTTGGCTGGTAGTGTACTAAAACGTTTGACTGGTAGTGTTACTAAAACGTTTGACTGGCAGTGTTACTAAAACGTTTAACTGGTAGTGTTCTAAAACGTTTGGCTGGTAGTGTACTAAAACGTTTGACTGGTAGTGTTACTAAAACGTTTGACTGGTAGTGTTACTAAAACGTTTGACTGGTAGTGTTACTAAAACGTTTGACTGGTAGTGTTCTAAAACGTTTGGCTGGTAGTGTACTAAAACGTTTGACTGGTAGTGTTCTAAAACGTTTGACTGGTAGTGTACTAAAACGTTTGGCTGGTAGTGTACTAAAACGTTTGACTGGCAGTGTTACTAAAACGTTTAACTGGTAGTGTTCTAAAACGTTTGGCTGGTAGTGTACTAAAACGTTTGACTGGTAGTGTTACTAAAACGTTTGACTGGTAGTGTTACTAAAACGTTTGACTGGTAGTGTTCTAAAACGTTTGACTGGTAGTGTACTAAAACGTTTGGCTGGTAGTGTACTAAAACGTTTAACTGGTAGTGTACTAAAACGTTTGACTGGTAGTGTTACTAAAACGTTTAACTGGTAGTGTACTAAAACGTTTGACTGGTAGTGTTACTAAAACGTTTGACTGGTAGTGTACTAAAACGTTTGACTGGTAGTGTACTAAAACGTTTGACTGGTAGTGTACTAAAACGTTTGACTGGTAGTGTTACTAAAACGTTTGACTGGTAGTGTTACTAAAACGTTTGACTGGTAGTGTACTAAAACGTTTGACTGGTAGTGTACTAAAACGTTTAACTGGTAGTGTACTAAAACGTTTGACTGGTAGTGTTACTAAAACGTTTGACTGGTAGTGTACTAAAACGTTTGACTGGTAGTGTTAGTAAAACGTTTAACTGGTAGTGTACTAAAACGTTTGACTGGTAGTGTTACTAAAACGTTTGACTGGTAGTGTTCTAAAACGTTTGACTGGTAGTGTATCTAAAACGTTTGGCTGGTAGTGATCTAAAACGTTTGACTGGTAGTGTTAGTAAAACGTTTAACTGGTAGTGTACTAAAACGTTTGACTGGTAGTGTTACTAAAACGTTTGACTGGTAGTGTTCTAAAACGTTTGACTGGTAGTGTACTAAAACGTTTGGCTGGTAGTGTACTAAAACGTTTGACTGGTAGTGTTACTAAAACGTTTGACTGGTAGTGTATCTAAAACGTTTGGCTGGTAGTGTACTAAAACGTTTGACTGGTAGTGTTACTAAAACGTTTGACTGGTAGTGTACTAAAACGTTTGGCTGGAAGTGTTTGTCTAGTATGTCCAGCATTCTTCTTCACTGAAAAGTTGTATATGAACAACAATCGTAGAATGAGTATTTATTACGAGATCATATCCTAATCATGTGAAGATTGGACAATAGGGAAATTTAATATTAATACATGTAATTGAGAATGCCTTTCCAGCCCTAAATGGCAAAAACTAGAATTCCAGTAACAAATGACAGGACTCACAAAATGAATGCACTAATGAGACTAATAAAACACGCATTACAGGTCCGGTCATGTCTCAGATATACTATTTTTAAAAAAATGCTCGCCAAGAACTCCAAAAGGCAAATTTTTGTAAGGCACACTTTAACTACATATTATAACTTATCATAACACTACTCAAAATAAACACAAACATCATTCCTGTGATAAATGATGTAGCCCAGTCACGTATCTTACAAAACATTTCATTTGTAACAAAATACTGGAGGTGCTTAAGAATATGCTGAGCAAGTTCCCTGTTCCAAAAGCTCTTACGCTTTAGGATAACACATCAAACTTTTCCTTGGCCTTAGGCTGGCTGAAATGTAGCTGCACTCTTGAGAGCTGAGGTCAGGAAATGAGAATAACCTCCGCAAATCATAAGGGAAGTGGGCTGCGAGTATGCGAGACCTGAACACATTTTAAATTTCACGTCAGTGACTGGACACGCAATGCTTTCCTTTTTCGGTTATCGTGAACGCTGTTTAAGTGGCCCACCTGCGTCTCACCTACTTAATGTCAGGCAGCGGTGATGAACGACAAAGGCGTGGGAAACCACATGCAGCGTACGTACCACAACTGTTCATATCCTTTCACTTAGTATGTGACATCAGTGTAGACACTGTGGGTTTTGTTTTTATTTTTAATAAAGAAAAACCCAATTCGACCCAAAAGGGGTCATTACCTGCTCTGCTTTTGTTCAGGCTTTGAGAGGAAGAGGCTCGCTGTACAAATACATTCGCAGAGAAACTCAATAAAACATCATCCAGTCTGACTGCTGGCTAGTCTGAGCCAGTGTGGTGACTTAGGAGAGTGTGGAGTGGGGGGATAAACCTGACTCAGTGACCCGAGTTCTAAGACAAAATGGAAACACAGACACACTGACTTATTATTATTATTATTATTATTATTATTATTACTACTACTACTACAATAACACTGGTCCCTGCACAACAATCATCAAAAATTATTTTTACTATGTTTCGTAGAAAGCAGTGGAAGAGTCAAGCAGTTGGGTGGCGTTTGTAGTCCTGATACTAAACTGTACTACTCAGGACTCTAAACCCACATGGTGTGATATAAACAGCCTTCCTAGTCAGATCTCACTGAATTGAAGATCTACTTTAAACAACAACAGAGGCAATTTAAGGTTCTGCCTTAAAATCTCAGGACATATGACATAACTTGGAGATTAGTGCAAAGCTAAATGGGTATTATGCATAAAGCTCACAAAGATGGACAATTAATGGTTCTCAATCTGTGCCTACAGTGTTCTTCTGGCAGACTGGCTCTCTTCTATTAGAGATCAGCCTCGAAAATATAAAATTAAACATAACTGCCACGCAAACTTTACAATCCAGTGCTCTGGAATCTGTAGCCATTAACCTGACCTGGCTGTCTGAGCCCTGGCGCTGTGGTCTGAAGATGTGCTAACGTACATACCACATAGACATCCTTCTGTACACGCATGATATCTGCACTGCTCCGTTTCCAGAATATTATCATTTAAGTACAACAAACACAGAGATAAAAGTAGGACATCCCACGAACCAACATATTTAAAAGCTCCGTTATACTCACTTGTGAAAACACTAGCATCTTGTTATGGTTTGCATAAAATAAACCATAAACATTAAAATGAACTACGCTTTTAAATTGGCAGTAAATGAGTGAAAGGGTACTGTTGCCACAGTAACTTTGTTAACCATGACTGGGCACAGGCCTATCAGCGTGCTTGTTCTGAACTCTAGAAAACTGACTGGCTGTCAAACAGTCGTATTAAACAGTCGATTATTCAACAGTAGCCGAAGTGAAGCTGATTTCTCACATTCTGCTTCTGCCAAATGTGTTTATGAAACATGGATCATTTCATTCTGACTACATCGGAGTGCTTCATGTTTGATTTTGCACAGAATTGCTTAATTTCTCCCAATAAATCATGATTTCTAGCCTATTTTGGTACAAATATCAGCCTATTAATAACATTATTAAAACAAATCAAAATTTACAAGTATATATATATATATATATATATATATATACACACACACACACACACACACACACACACACACACACACCTCCTTACACCTGATTCACACATGCTATATCTGCATGGCATAAATGACGCAACGGCGTGACTGCTACAGCTATATGATAATTTATATAACAAAATAATAGTCAAACCAGAAATTCTGCTCAGCTAATTTATAAAAGAACAGGAAAAAAATACTTTAGGAGGGAACATGTGTTTGCTCTTGTTAGTATTCTGACTTGTGATTGGCAGACCAGCTGAGAATTCTGTATACAGCATGGAATGTTTAAGTGGTATTTTGTTTTAAAAAATGTATAAATTAAATAAAATTAAATATATTTTTTTTTACATTTTTTTGTGTAATTTTTATTTTAGTGTCTTTTGTTGCATGTTTTTTTTAACATAATTAAA
Organism: Megaleporinus macrocephalus; assembly: GCA_021613375.1. Lineage (NCBI taxonomy): Eukaryota > Metazoa > Chordata > Actinopteri > Characiformes > Anostomidae > Megaleporinus > Megaleporinus macrocephalus. The sequence goes on from CM038721.1 coordinate 26,615,288, forward strand.
TACAAAACAAATTATAATAAAATAATCATAATAAAAAAATACATGATGACAAGACCTGACCAGCAAATTCGTAGTCAGGGACACCACCACATCAACACTTTTTGATAGGCTCACTGGGTTCCAGTACATCTAATTTCTTGTTTGTTCAAGCCAAACTATTGCTGCAATTAAAAAAAGGTTTAAAAAACATTAATTAGGAATCAGTATTAAAGTCAAAGTATCTGTGTTGGTATTGAAAGTTTTTAAATGATAACTTAACCTTAGCTGTGATTACAGAAAGTTATGCACTCTCCACTTGTGAAGCAATTCAAATATTTAATCTGAACAAGCACAATTGCCTACAACGTCCACAATCTGCCTAAAAAACAACGGCAGCGTGATCAAGTTTGTGAGCCATGCTCAAATGGTACACGGGGAACGCAAACACAAAGAAAACAGTACCCTTTAGAAAAGTCAAACTTCAGCTCTGGTAACCCCAGTTTCTCCAACTGATAACTTACGTTGACTGCAAACCCCAAACAGCATAGGCTGGATGCAGTCTAGCAAAGCCTCATTTATTTATTTATTTATTTTATTTTGCTTTGACCAACATATTAACGGATAAAAGACCACATATGTCCACCTGGTGTCTGGCCACCTGTCCAACAATGAGCTATGCCTACACCAACCCATATTAAGAGGAACCACAGAAGCTCCACACTTACAATGGCTCTCAAGAATGTTTACATTCGTAGCATTTTTCCCCAAAAATCCTGCTACATTTTGATCAGCTTCCATATTCCAGTCCAGTTACTGCACTTTATTCACAAGTAAACAATCTAGCTGTTGTATGGAAACCACGTCTAGGGCACTAAAACACATGTTTTTATCTATATATAAGAATATCTGATTATAACAAGTCACATTATTCTCGTATCACATACAAAAGCAGCTAAACAGGCAGAATGAGTCTGTAGGAGCCATAAAGATCATAAAGAAACCTCCACATATTTTAATCTTTATTTCCACATACTTTTATCTTTACTTTAATTTAATTTCAGCCAAAATGCACTAGAGAACGCCACAGGAGGTCATTCCTACCAGTGGCTATCAGACTTTATACCTCCTCTCTTAACGTACGACACCTTTCACATGTACAGTAATAACAATAGAACAATAATTTATTAATTTATTTAATTATGTGTACAACAACTCAAATGTGCAATAACTTCTTACTTCTAAACTCTTACTGCTGTATACAGTATATCTGTACTTATTATTATAGCCACAGTCACTTTATAGGCTATTCTTCTATTGTATTATAAGACTTTATATATGTGTACATATTGCAAATTTCTTTTTTGTTGTAAATTATTATTAGAGAGTTTATTCTTCTACATAACCGGCTGCTACTGTAATAACTGCAATTTCCCCCTAGGATCAATAAAGTATTTCTGATTCTGATTATCGATATGATGTAAACTACATCTTTCAGAGTGGTTTAAGGCTTCATATGTAATGCTGTTCAAAGAAACTTAGCAAGTCACAAAATCACATTTGTTCATGCTGGTGGTGATTCCAACCAGACGTCTGAAGAGACTAATGCCTCTAAAACAGTTACAACATTGACAGTTACTGCTTAACACATTGTTTCATTGTTTTTTCAACAGAAACTTAAATCCTTAGATGATGTGTGTAGATTAACTGTTCGTTTGGATCATAAATAGCACGGCTAATATACACTGTTTCCAAACAAGTTGGGATGGTGTGTAAATAAAGACAGAATGCAATGACGTGCAAATCATTTAAAAGCTAGATTTAATTGAAAACAGCACAAAGAGAAAGACATTGTTTAATTAAAACTTAAAGCTAAAAAAAGATCTAAGAATATGATTGGTTATAAAAAAAGCATCTCAGGGAGGCGAAGTACTGGTGGGAAGCGGTTTACCATTCTGTAAAAGACTGTGCAGGCATATAATGCAACAATTCAAGAATCACATTTCTCAACACAAAACAGCAGAAAACTTGGGGATTTTGTCATCTTTACTACATCATATTAAAAAATATCTCTGTAAACAAAAGGACAAGGCCAAATTCAATCAGATATCATACCGCAGATATCATACCGACGCACACATCTGTAAAAACACCATTAATGCTGAACGATACGTCGTGGCAATCAAGTATCTCCAAAATGCCAGCTTTACAGGAGAGAACAAAAACGTTTCCTTTCAATGTAAGTCAATGGAACCAGGAAGTAATTTTGGAGCATTCCTATTGGTCTACTCATCATAAAAAAAACAGATGATATATGTTTTTTTTTCGACAGTGGTGATATATGGGTTTTAGAGCCACATATGATGCCCTCGAGATGGCATCTTGTTTATTTTATTAAGACAATGCCAAACCACATTCTGCACATACCACCACAGCATAGCTTGTAGAAGAGTTCAGGTGATCACCAGTAACACATTGTAAACATTCAGTGTGTTATAAAACAAAAAATATGACATAGGAGACCCCGCAATGTTGAGCACCAGAAATTCTAAATCAAGCAAGATTCAAAACTACAGCAAGCGGTCTCTTCAGCGCGCAAACGCTTACAGAGTGCTGCTGAAAGAAGAGCTGATGTAACACAGTGGTGAATATGAACCCACATTTTTGTGTTTCTGCCATCAAATAAAAAAACTACCAAATATTTATTTAAAAAAAACAAAAACAATTAACATTTAATTAATAAGCTGTATTTTTGTATTTTTCAAATGTGACATGATTTGCAAATAATTGTATTATGTTTTATTTACATTCTGCATAGTTTCCCAACTTTTTTGGAAAAAGTTATATTTGTGCTGTGCAGTATATTTGTGCTGGTTTTCCACAAGTGCAAAAATATCTGTTTCTCTACAACAAATTACTTCACATCAAAGCACCCAGAATAGCTAAACTCACTCAACAACATACTAATCGTCGTTAATCATTCCAAAGAAAAACTCCATTCCATGTCTCCATTTTTGGTGATTTTTATGTTTCTGCATCATTTGAACACCACAGCTGCCATTTATGTTGTGTAAAAATATTATGCTTTAAAATCACTTGGAAAACATTTCGGTTCCATTGACTTACACTGAAAGTAAAGAAGGTTTTTTGCCCTCTTTTGCCTTTTTTTGGAGTGATTTTGAAGATTTTTTTTTCTTTGGACAGCAACGTTTATGCAGAAAATAAGACCAATCGAGTAACTGTACTTTAATAAATATAAACTATACAAATATATTTGTATAGCCCATAAACAGCATATAAAAATGAATTCTTCTTAGTTAAGTTGCCCAAAATCCAGCACATAAAGCAAAACTGGTCTTTAAGTAGATCCGGCTACTGATATTGAAGTAGACAAGCATTCATCAAACTGGAAACCACTATGAGAGGATTGTAATTTCTGTAAATTATAGTTTTACCACAGTTTACACCACTCATAAAACAGAAGGTTTTCGAATCGGTAGTGCTTGGACAGCATATGTGATGGAGTACAGAAAGAGCACAGAAAGCAAACAACAGAAATAAAAAGTTATTTTAATGTACAGGAAATCTACCCTTTGCACCCAACAGCTTTCTATAGAATTTCAACACTGGCTTGCAATAACGTAACCAACTAGACTGTCACAGATTAATAATAGTAGCAAGAGGCACTTTACACCCACGTTGACGACAAATGTCATGAAATCACAAAGTGGGCCGAGTCTGCTTTTTAACCGATTACTCCAGTTTACAGTGCAGAATGCAAAAGATATGGTGATAACAGTCAGTGGACAGTTTTATGTACACAATCACATGGATTTTCAAATGTTACCTTTTTTTATATATTTATGCACACGAGGAGTGTAATCTATGCTTTGCTAGTTTTTTTGGAGGAGCAAAAAAATAAATAAATAAAATAAAGGAGAAAACAGCCTAACAGACTTCACTTGCTATGCAGATAAATGATATGACGTTTCACTGCAGTTCTGAAACTTCTGTATTGCTATTGCTTATTTGTAAAAGTAATATTGGAGCAAAGGAATCCCAAAATAAATGAATAGAGCATTTTATTTTCTTCTTCCTGAAGTTCACTTACAGCATTATTGTGGTTCACTTCACTGTATTTACTGTATTTTGTCTCCTTCAAAAAGCAGTCTGGGCTGAAACACTTCTTTTTAGACCGTAATCATCACATCTGGTGTGCTGGAACCCTTGCTGTCTTGTCTGTTTATTGCTTAAACAAACTATACGTGGAGAACAAAAAGATCGACCACTAAAAACCTGACTTGCTGCCTTGACGGTTGGGAGCTTTCTTACCATGTGAAGAGGAAAGATGCATGTGGGTCACGACATTAACCCAGTCACGGGATTTCTATTATCTTTTTTTAAACAGTTAAAACTACATATAAAAAATAGCATAATATATACATGATATAATGCATTGTTTTTCTATTCGGTCTAGAAACAACAAGAAAATATTGTGTGCAACATCAAGAAAAAAACTGGGAAACCAAACACAGTGAGCAAGTGTATTTCAACTTTCAAATGTTTGGGATGTGGCCTTTTCCAACCATTCAATCACAGATATAGTATTTGCTAAACTGCCTAAACGGCTGAAAAACAGCTATTACAAAAACAATTAATTTTAAAAAGCACGTTTTTGCAGCTGATTTTCTACATATGAACTGTCTGGAGCGGGGAGTGAATGGTACGTCTGAAACCAAATCTGCAGTATAATTGTGTCTTCACGTTGTTATTATGGGCCCTTTAAGCCTTTTTGGCCGTATTACAGAAAATTCTTAAAAGTCTTAAGATCTGACAGGTTGTAAAAGCAAATCTTACAGCATCTCATCTCAAGTTCAACTGTCAACTGTTAACAAGCACCTGCCCTTACGTGCACAAAGAGGAAACATAAACAAGCAATTAAAATAATGCTAAAAAGTTACAGCTGCCAGATGTATAAAAAATATATAATTAAAATGTGATAAAGTTATGAACACTGTGTGAGCGCTCTGTACTGCTTATCAGAGCTGTGCTTATGTTATTAATCCTAATAAAACAGCCACAAGTCTTCTCATTATTCAGCATTTTATTTAGTTGACACGCTTTTTGATGAATATTAACCTCTGAAGGTGATGAGAGCGGATGGTGGAGATTTTAAAAGCTGTTCGCAGTGTAGGCAAATGCAATGTCATCATGTTAGTTAAGGTGAACTATGCGGCCTGTCTCTACATACAACAACTGAGACAGTTAAAACAGAAGTTAAGACACTATTACAGGTGTCTTAAAGTTAAGACAGAATTTAGGAAGTGTCATCTAGTCAGGATGCTTCACTGAGTTAATGGATCGCATTATAAAGTTCAGAGATGTTGTTCTCTAATAGCTCCTGTTCTTAATTCAGTCCTAACTTATGCTATCATTGTAAATAAACAGATCAAATCCTCTGGTAAGAAAAAAAAACAACAACAAAAAACATTTAAATAAAAAGCTTACCTTCATTTTCAGACACTGGACATTGGACCTGCAGTACCAAATCAAAAGTCCTCTCTGGATTCTCTCTGGAGACAAACCATAAACAGACACAGAAGGAGATTAAATCACATCTATATGCAAAATACATGTGCAATTTCATTTCTGCATTCGGGAATTTTTATTCTACATCCCCAAAACATAAACCACAGCAAGTCCTAATGCCATCCTCTGCAGTGAAGAATGCATGCGACGCTCTGTTTTGACCAGTTTATCATCTCAACGCAGCTTTAAGTCATGATATTTATGCAGTTAGTTTTAAAATATGTTACTTTGGGAAAATCAACATTCTGTTTCACAAGTAACATACCCAGCTTCACTTAATTGTTTTAACTTGTAATGTTATATGTTAATATAGTTAAATATAATAGTTTACACCAGATCTGAACAGTACATAGATAAACATATACATGGAGATAAATCAGAATTTTTCAGGTATTTTCATTCTACACTACCAAAACAATAAGCCCAGCATATTAGGTCTCAATGCTCTCCTCTGCACTGAGGTATGTGACGCTCTGTTGTTTTCAGTTTGTAGTTGCTATAAGAAGGTAGCTCGTTAAAAGGTGCAGAGTTAGGTAGATAAACTGGCTAATTTCAGCAGCAGGGTTCTAAAAACTTACTCCAAGCAGACCCCTAGTTTGGAGTCATTATTAAGAGTAAACTTGAAGAAAGGCATGGCTGAAGTCAGCTGCTTACTCGAATTCTGCTGCACCATTTAAGGTGGAACGGGTAGTTCGAAAAAGCAGCTAACTTCAGAAACAAGCTGCTGAGCTTTTCCAGCAAACTGACAGCGAGTCTGAGTTTTACGGTAACCTCTACTTGAGGCCGTATGGTATGGGGCTGTCACGGCTCCTCGCTGCTCCGTGTTCTTCTTTCTATCAACAGAAAACTGCGCTAAACTACAGACAGCAGCGCCGTTTGAGTCTGGCTAGGCTAAGCTAAGCTAAGTGACTGCTCCGTTAGAGAGCGCTTCTCCTCCACCTCCTCGTAGCCCCGCGGAGCTAACTGAGCTAAGCCAGCAGGAGTAATTCATTTCAGCTCGATGGCAGCTTCGACACGGTCACCGCTGTGGCTCGTACACTCCGTGCGTGCGAGCAGGACACAGTGTCCCCCCGAAGTAAACAGCTCGGACGTACCGTATCCTGCTGTCCATGGCTACAGCATCGCGACCCTTCTCGCCGGCTCTGGCTTGCAGTGTGGAGCGACGCAGGCGGACGTGGCGGCTGGACGCTGCGGGCGACCGGCCGCTCTGGAGCTCTGTTTCGCGGCTAACTGAGGCACATTTTAGGACAGGCCGTGTCTCCTGTCCGCACGCTAACTTTGTTCCCACTGTGAGTCGAGCGCGGCTATCCGGCCGTTTCACTTCTGCTCCTGCTGTGTTTGGCGAGCACCAGGAAGTGCGACCAACACCGCGTGACGTCACGCCGTTAGCTGAACACCTGGGCAGCGAGGAGTTCACAGAAAAGTGAAGTGGAGGAATTTCTGACTTCCACGTTTCTGGGACACTTCTGGATGATCTGCTGGAGGGAAGAATGTCGCTTCAGACCAAAAAAAGGAAAGAGGAAATCTTTCATTTTTAACTTCTTATCTCTGTTGCATCAGCAAGTACAGACATGCCTAATGTTAGTCAGGCTCAAACTTTTGGTCTTTGGGGGCCAAAGAAGAATATATGTGCAATTACAAATTTTAAATATTTTATTTTGGTAAATCCACATTCTGTGTCACAATTAAAACCATGTATATTTACCATATATGAGCACTTTGTAGTAGTTCAACAGTTACAGATCCATCTGATTCACTGCAAACATTGTTTATCGCCTTTTACCCTGTTCCTTAATGATCAGGAACCCCACAGGACCACCACAGAGCAGATACTATTAGGAAGGTGGATCATTCTCAGCGCTGCAGTGACACTGACATGATGGTGTCAACCAGCAACATCCAGTCAACAGGGTCTTGTGGGCACTAGTGACCACTAGTGAAAGACTATAGGATGACCAACACAAACAGTGCAGCAGCAGCAGATGAGTTATCCTCCCTGACTTTACACCTACACGGTGGACCCACAAGGTAGTTGTGTCTACTAAAGTGGACACTGAGTGGACACAGGGTTCCAGCAGCACTGCTGTGCCTGATCCACTCGTACCAGCACAACACACACTAACATACCAGCATCAGTGTCACTGCAGTAATGAGAATGATCCACCACCCAAATAATATCTGCTCTGTGGTGGTCCTTTGGGGGCCCTGATCATTGTAGTCTGTAAGTGTAGAACTACAAAGTTGCAATAGTTTGTAAGTGTAGCTGATAAAATGGACAATGTGTTTAGATACTAGGAGGTATTTACTGTTGTATAGTTAATAATACACATTAACAATAAGAACAGATTTGAACAGTAGATAAACCAGTGGTGTGTACATGTAAGCACACAGCAGCTTCTCTGCCTCAGAAAAAAATTGAGCTGAATGTCAGTAGAAAATATCACTATCACAGTTAACAGTAACAGGTGATACGGCTGACCGTCAGTGGCTACACTAGCTTGGCTAGCAGGCTGCTATGGCTAAATCTAAGGATAAAGGCTATTATTATTATACAGAGTGTCCAGCGGTTCTGTACGCTCTCTGAATAAAAATCTAGACTAACATTAACTACACAGCAGCAGAAGAATGATTACTGAAAGAAGCCTGCTTCAGCCATTCAGCTCACATTAAATTCCAGAAAATAGAGATGTGAAGATTTTTCTGTGTTATTTTATATTTAGATTCTAAGATAAAAAAATATATGTTTACAGATTTCTGTTTTAAAAACCAACTACATATAGTCCATAAATATGCTTGAGACTATTGTGTGAAGGGTGGGGTAATTGTTAAGTGACCCCTAGACCTGCAGGGCAGCTCTGCTATATACTTATGTGCCAAAACCTACCGCTGTTACACTGCAGTAAGGAAGTAGAAGTCTAGAAAAACAATGCCTACCTAATAATACAGGCAGGTTGTCGTGGTCTTGAGAAGGAAGTAGCACATCTTCCATGCCGCCCACTGGTTTTGAGAAAATGACTAGGTGTCATTACACCAAAAGGCCTGTAAAGCCCAGTCACATATAAACAAGCTTCAGCCAAAGTTGACAAAACAGCTGTTAGCCTTTTATCTACTTATAATAAAAGAACTTTGGGAATATAAAAAAGTGTAATCTTTGTTTTTTTTATATATGAATGAGGAGGTGCAGGCCTTAATGTTCAGAGATTAATATATTTTACAGCATCAAGAAACTGAAAATAAACAAATATTCTAGCACTGTCATGTAGATTAGAATCTAATGCTTTCTTAGATATAAACTTTGTCCTAACAGGCTGTCACTCAAATATAAAATCAGGTTTATTAGTAGTAATTTGCTGCTATGGTGAACTACAACATCACAAAATGAGTCATAAGGGACACTCAAACCTAGAAAGCAGTAAGTGGGAATATATTTTATAATCATCCTAGTATTCATCACATACAGACAGTAGTGGCTGCGTAAGCTGGTTACTGTTTTTAACCCTTTTGACCTCCTTGTGCCACGTGGACATATATAATAGAAGTGACCACCCGGAGAACTGGACAAGAGAAGGACATATAGGTGGATGGCACAATTATATTTAAATTAAATCAACATGAAGGAACCTGCCCTTGACAGCAAGCAGGCCATTAGTTCAGAGGTAACAAAACATACAAGACCATATACAAACAATTAACCACGCCTGGTCAAATTGCATATTTTGTTGAATATTTTCATTGAAAATTAATAATGATTTTATAAAATTCACTTAACCGGCTCCTTTACAACCCTGTAAATTACAGTGAGTTGCCAAAGAATGCTGAACAATGGGAGGGCCTGAGTCACTAAGTCTGAATATAACCCCTTAGCCCTGTAGAATTCAAAGAAGTAAGAACGGTAAAGAGTAAGTCAATAGCTGCGATCCAAGGTCTAGGCTGTAGTTGAGGAAAGTGGATCCCCAGTAGCTCTGTGCCATGACGGCTCCTCATTTGTATTACATAATGCAAAGCAGAACAGTACATAATGCAAATCGGAGCACCAATTTGTTTGTAGGTAAATGTTGTCCTGCAAGCTAAAACCTGTTCCGCTCACTGAAAGCAAGTTCCTTTCCCACTTTGCATTCAATTCATATCCTCTTAAACAGATACACAAGCAAAGAAGTTAGTATTGGCAGTCCAGTGAGCTAAGTATAGCTAGCTGAGGTTGCAGATGTGATGGTTTCATCTGCCAGAACTGTCTTCAGGTCAGACACTTGTGCAAAGTGTATGTGTGACAGAAGACTGTGAAGGATCGTGTGGTAGCATCTTCGAAAACTGTCTTAGAGCGTATGCTGCATTTTCTGAGCTGTATTTACAGAATCCCTCTGCCTGGATCTGCCTTCGATAAAACTCAGCCTATGTTCAATCTGCCAGCCCACATCTGATTTTTGGTATATCCAGATTGTAACCAGGTTGATTTCTGATAGTTTAGACAGTAAAACATCACCTGAAATGTGATTTTAGTAAATCAGATCCAAACCACGTTAAAATGGGTTATAATGTAATTCCAGACTTGCAGTCTAAACATGGGATCTGAGCAGTGATGAATTTATCACTGTAAAATATACAGAAAGAAGTGCATGAAATAGCACAACATGTAATCTAGTTTGGAATCAGCTGTGCATCACAATTGAGCAAGAGTGTCCTAACAACCAACTAGTCCAATAACATCCTTAACTTGGATTGGTGGCCGTACCAGGAGATTTAGGCAGAGGACTGAGAATTGCTGATAATAGAACTATATGCAAAATAAGCCTTTATGCAAAAAAGGGTTTTAATACAAACATTTATATTCTTTACACTTCAATGAATTGTGAAATGGACAGTATTGTTTGTAAAATTGCATGAAATGAAAGTGATCCCAAACTTTTGAGCGGTAAGGTATGTTTTATATGGAGACTTATTTTGCCTACTTGAGAAGTACCTGGGAATGCTGGCTAATGGTACATTCATAAAAAGTGAGAAACCTCAAATGGCAGATGGCATTTATCTAGCTGCTGAATTAACCTTTAATGGAAGATTTTACATTAAAATGGATACATTTTTTTATGTGGATGTAAGGCAATTCACTAATAATGTAGGGCCAAAAATTATGACCCCAATGTATCGCAGTGTATTTAGAGATTTCATGCACAAATACAAATGTAATGTTTTAAGTTTCGAGTTTATCTGTCATTTGCACATCATGTCAGGACATAACATGCATTGAAATGTTTGGGGTGAGGCTCAGATAATAACTCTACAACAGGGCAACATTATATATAGTAGTAAACAGTGCAAACATAACAATAAATAGACAATAATAAAGTAAATTAAGCTAGAACATGTACATGTAATAACTGAAATATATCAATGAAGATATGGTTTGCCTAAAAATCACTTCATGTTGAAATGATGTTATAGGAGCGCCTGAGAAGCTTTGACTTTCCGAATGGGAATCAGAAACTTGACAGTAGTTTAAATGGATTTTCATCACCTGGATGTGAAAAACTTGCCAGTTCCGATGTGATCATAAACACAGCACAAGTTAATGATCTCAGACTCATGTTTTGTACAGAATATGTATTTAAAGGAAACAATTTCACAACTGTAATTCTATCAGCCATTACAGTGGTATGATGTGAAACAGTTCACTGTAGAGAACCTTACCATCTTGTATTTGTTTACAGTAGTGGTAACAGGAACGACCACTGTTAACAATACCTATTTGGTAAAACTCCCTAGAACAGAGAATTTTATATGCAACCACTCTAAATGACTTTTGTTTGTCTTTCAGTGGTAGACTTATAGAGGAACTCTGAAGCATCAGTGGAATTTCCACCTTCTAAGGAACTTTGTGAACATATAGGCCATAATGTGGTGTAATATGTCCAATACCCAATATGGTATATAAACCAAGCCAAATAATAATAATAAAAAATAAAAAAAACTTTTATATTAGCTGCCATTTTTTGCTGTCTATTTCTCTTGTCCATTGAGCGGGGAGCAGCAAGCTACAGATCTTATTTAACTCTGATAAATCATTCAGTCTTCTAAATCAGGACAATATGCAAGAGAAACACTTTTTAGATTATAGGACTGAGTTCAGTGCAGCATATATGATGAACACTGAATAATAAATTCTGCCTACTTGTATTAATAATAAACAAAACATTCCTATTTGGTGTACACGTCATATTTGAATAGTATTGACATGTATACTGTCATATAGGCTGTTTTTGGAGGGAAAAACTGAAGGAGGATCATATTTATTTCTAGTCTTTACTGAAGAGTCGTCCACGTGTTCGCTGCTGACGTCTCCGCTCCTGCTGGCTCAGCTTTCCCTCCACCATTTTGACACAATGACAGCAGTAGTATGGCAGCTGTGAGGTGAGGCCGAAATGCTTCTTCTCAGTGGACTTTGCAGAAGCTGCTGGACTCCAAAACTTCTCAAAGCTCTGATGATCATATCAGTTCAGAGCTGCAGCGCGCGCTCCGGTCTCGGGGAGCGGGGACACATTCTGACCCGCTCAAACCGCAGCAGTGCACCGGAGGACCGAGCGGACTGGGAAGCGCTTAGTGTGGGAAAGTCTGGAGGAGCCTCTCCGCCGCGGGAGGAAAACACACTGTCCGAGCAGGAGGAGGTCATTCACAGGCTTCACCAGGAGGCGTGCAGGGTAAGAGTGAAGGGGACGGACTGGAAGTGTTACAGCTAAACTGAATCGTGTGGTACACGGAAGCTGTGAGGGATTGTCCGCTTCTTTCGAGGCGAAACAGAAAAAGCAACATCTCCCTAGACGTTTCGAAAGAAAGTAATACCACGCAGTGTAACCACGAATAGTCTCTCCTGTTTCGGTTCGCCAGCCAACCGTTGTGTGCAGCAGGTTTGCGTGGGTTACAAACAAACCGCTAATTTTACTTCAGCAGAGCCGGAACTTGGGGACTCCTGAGAGAGTTTTCACTCCCTAGATAGTGCACTAGCTCCTCAGGCCACTCACACACAGGCCCATGGGCGGGATTCCCTGACCGAGTTTACACTAAAAGACTATTAGTAAGCTATTAGTAAGCTATTAGTAAACTTCTTTTAAAATAGGTCAGTATGGTTTTAGTTTACTTTGTATGTGCTTCTGAGTAAAATACTAAACAGTTGTACTTCAGTATTCTTGGTTATTTCTGACAAGTATACTGAAAAATCTAAGCATCTTTGGCCTTTCCTTGCACGTAATCTTAATCTGAATTCCAGTACAATATTTGTTGTTTTTGTTCCAAATATCGTCGCTGTCCAAAGAAAAAACTGTTATCTCCATTTTTGTCGATTTAGAATTTTCTGTATCATTTCAATGCAGTAGCTGACGTTTACACTCTCTAAAAATTTCATGATGATTGGACCAATAGAAATGCTCCAAAGTATCTTGGAAAAAAAAATTCTGCTTCCACTGACTTGCATTAAAAACAAAGACAGTTATGACTCTCCTGTGAGGTTGCTATTTTAGAGACACCGGTTTTATTGTACAGCGACGATATGTACCTCGTCTTGAATAACTGTACGTAAAGTAAAAGTACTTATTAAGTCATATTAAAAATAAATAAATATTTTAATTGTAAGTAAACCGTAAGAATTATCTTAAGTTCACTTAAAGAAAACTTTAGTGTAGTTGCAGCACAAAAGAGAGTTTACTACTCTTACACTTAAAGTATACTTAAAGTTTACGTTCAGAAACTTAAAAAGTAGGCCAATTAGTCCTAAGAAGTATTTAAATAGTACACATACTTACACATACAAGTTTACTACTAGTACATTGATATTAGTATACTTACTACATAAAGTGTACTTGGGAAATATATTTATTTTTTGTAAGGGTTTCCATAACAAATTTTTACAGACATAACTTTAGTATCATGGGAAGTCAAACATTACATCATTTTTAAATTGGCCTTAAAGATTTTGATGTAGCTATGTAAACAGTTTAAATGAACATTTTGAATTAAAGGGGACCCATAATGTTTCTGTTTAGTGGGTTGTGTAGCTTTTTGTGCATGTAAACAATCTACAATTATAAAAATGCAGTTATTAGGCCTACAGTACATGCCAGGGGGAGAAACTCTCTACTGCAAAGACTGTCCGAGCAGGAGGAGGTCATTCACAGACTTTTCTAAACTGCCTAAAACACAAACAAATGTTTAAACGCAGTCTAAAGAATTAATAATAAGTTCCTGTACTACAATAGTATATTAACACTGCTACCATTTCAAAACGATTCACTCCCCAGACAGTATAAAGAAAATGATAATAAATAATAAAGTAAATATTCATGTAAGTGCCTGTTCAGCCTAAAGCAGTTTAACCCCACCCATTCATGTAGAAGTTATAAAGAATGTTTTTAATCCAATCTGCTTTTTGAAGGAGACGCACTACAGGACAGCCGGTCGGAACAGCAGGCATTTACGTATTTCAGTATTAAAGGTACAATAACGGAAACATCTGTTAATTCTAAGGGACGAGGAAAGGTTGTAAAATGGTCATGTAAAGATGAACTGTTACTGTTTTTGTTTCATAAAGCCATTTAAATGTTAAAAGTGGACTTCAGAGGAAAAATAATCAAGAAAAATGTAGGATATGGGCCCTGAAACATAAAAAAATAAATAACAAGGATCGCAAAATGGATCCTTTTGGCTTTACGCCTTAGTCCTAGACCAAGTTTATTCTGTGTCCAGGAAACCAGCCCTATATATGTCTAAAAGGAAGCCATTCAGGATTCAGCCCGTGTCCTTGCGGCTGTCAGCGGGGATAGTATTTGATGGTGCAGTCAAAGTTGATGGCGGAAAGGGAGTTCCAGAAGACCTGTAACCTCGGCGAGTGCACACACAGAAGCAGTGGATGCACAGGCAGTGTCAGCTTCACTATGGAGCCCAGAGATGGCATGGGAAATGGCATGTCACCTCACCGCCTCGGGCTCTCCTGCCGTCGGAGCCTGTCATGGCTGAAACTGGCGTGCTTGCCTTTTTAAAGGCAGTCGGAGGTGACGTCCACAAACTTTCTACCGTTTTCCATTTTGACCGAGTTCAGTTCAGTTCACAGGCGCTTAAAGGCAGAAAGGAAACGGTCTTCTACAGAAGAGTAGGCGAGTGTCTCTTTAGCCTGCAGTAAATATGATAACATTCTGTGATTCTGACGAAACATCATAGCAACTTGTAGGAGGGTGCAATTCTCAAGACTATACATGTCAAAAGCCATGTTTCCAATGTCGTATATACATTTTATTCATTTTCAGGCTGGGGAAAGAACATACACTGACCCATTATCTGGACTCAAGGTGTTTACTGAGTTTGCACATAAGCAGAGGGGGAGGTGCTGTGGAAGTGCATGCAGGCATGTAAGTTCTGTGGCATACAGCTCAAACACAAGTACAGTAACTCGATCTAATGATGAATCAAACTGTCTTCATATGTAAGGTCGGTTGGCTAATATAAGCTTCTACAGTCGTAGATCTGCTGCTGTAGATGGCATCATGCCCATATTAAGAACTCCAGGAACTCTAAGCAATCTTTCCCTATGAAGATAGAGAACCTAATGTGAATACCATGTTGTGTGGTGAACAAAAATATTCCAAACACAATTTGTTCTTTGTACATTTCTCCTGCATATGTCGCTGCATCTTTTGAATTGATCATCAGTCAAAATATGAATATCGCTACCTACATGCTGCAAGCAAGATAACACTACTGCTCACTCAAATGACATTGAAAGTGAGTCTACTATTAAATTCCACAGATGTTTTAATGTCTGTATAATTTCAGATGTCATTCTCAGAAGTCGTTCAGAGTGAACTGATGCGAAATCAGTCATTTGTAGAGACACTTACTGGATTATTATTCTTCGTAGCAGTGGTGATAGGAACCAGGAGACAACACAGGTATAGCCATTTTCTTTACCATCCAAAATCACCAGTAAACCTCAAGTTTTCTTTGGGGACCGTTTTGCCTTACAACACACTGTAACCTTCCACCATGAATAGATCAAAATAAGTTGGTAAAAATACGTTTTAGAGCAAAACTTTACCATAATGCAACGTGCCAGACCTCAAGCAGTGCTTTTATAACCATTTGATGTAATAACTTTCTGTAAAGGATTAAACCTTTTAGACGTCTGGTTCCTATCACAACTACTGTGAACAGTTCTGACTCTGTACGTTTCTCTAGAAGAAAGCACTTCACACCAAACCACTCTGAATGACTTTGCTTACATTCAATTATTTGATTATGCAAGAAATGTTGGCCATACAATGGACTGGCGAACTGTCTTTGGTGAACCCTGCCTTTGCCCAATGACGCTGGGATTGGCTCCAGCCCCCCCAAGACTCCAACTAGCAGGATAAAGTGGAAGATGATGGATGGATGGATGATTATGCTAGAATTCTGAAAAAAAAACTGTTGTTCAGATTGCAGCAGTGTTTGCTTGCACATAGCAATAGCTGTATTTCAGCTCCTCAACGACCTCATCATATAGGGGGTCCAACCCCCCAGAGGAAAAATGCAGAGTCATATGCAAAAGTTGGGGTGCACCTGGTCAAATGACACATCTTATTTCTTTTTAAAGCACAATTACTGTTAATTTGCTGAATTTAACACACAGGAAACAAAGAAAACATGAAATGTGACACGTTTAATATTTCCTACTTTGTCTCCTTGTTTCCAGTTTCAGTTCATTTCTAATTTTCTAGATGCACTGAAATGTGCAGATATGTCATGTTTAAAGTTGCGCTATGTAGGTTTGGGGGATTTAAAGACCTCTGTGACAGCCCGGGTGGATGACTCTGATGATTGTGAATGTGTTGAAAGAGTATTTAAAGAGAACTCATTCAGAACTTAGTGAAGGACGTGTCTTCTGAGGGTGTGCTTGATGGAGGCTTCATAGGTTATTTGACTTTACCCCTCGGCAATGACTTTTTAAGCTTGACGTCGACTAGTCACTGATCAGTGAGGGCCCTAACTTGAGATGCCTTAAAGAAGACAATAGGTGAGGAGACAGGTAATCTCTCAGATTTTTTGAAGGAAAGTGCACATCACGCTTTACTGACCTGTGGAGTTTGGCTTCTGTTTTAGTTTAGATTTTGCATCTCCTATGAAGCTTGAAGCTGGTTATGACTTAAGTGCCTTGACAAGTCCATCTATGGTGGTCCTAATTCTGTGATTTATATGAAATCTAAACATAGATAAAAAAAATTGTCTCTATGTTTAGATTTCATATGCAAAATGATATTTATACTGTTAAAGATATGATAAAAGTAATAATTGATATTTCACCTACAAGGGTTTGGATGACCGTGAGTGTGAACACGTCCAGACGTATGAGGTGGTCTGAAAAAGGCTCTTAAAATCCGACTCCTTAGACTTAATTCAGTTTATTCCTCATAGAATAAAACAGTCTCACACCAGGAGTTCCTAATATGGGCATGACTACAGAATGATGACACAGCTTCAGAGGTTTGCTGATGCCCTGAGCTTGGACAAAGTGATGGATGTGACATAAAACAACACAGCCTATAGGCACAACATCAAATATGTAACAGTGGCATTGAGCTGCTGTAAGTGCTTTAACTTGATTTGTAATTGTCTGTTACAGTGTCCATATGGCCAAATGAATGTGGAAGATGCTTCTAAGAAGAAAACCTTTAACTCTGCCTTTTACGTATAGCAGTGCAGCGATCTGCTTCCCAAGCAAAGTCCTTTCCTTTCCGTGTGTGCTTATACTGATTTTGGATTGAATGTGCATTCTCCTTACTCTCCATTTGAAATGATGAAATCCTGCACACCAGATGTGCAACCCACACTTCTTGAACTAGTACGATGAATCACATCTCTCCACTGTGATTTGTGTCACCGGGGATTGGCCTGCTCCTCAATCCTATGAATTCAGTAGGTGTGAATTTGGTTGCAATACTAAATATTTATACTGTCAGATGTTAGTTCTGACAGCTCTCAATCAATGAAAAGCGTGACACGAAATAACTGAAATGTGAATAAGGTCAGAGAACATCCACAGAAGCTTTTTATGAAATCATTTTCACGTAACTGGTCTGTTTTGAAGGACCGAGATGTGCATACTTAATGAATGTCTACTCAGGAAGAACTCGTCATATTTATTTCTTAACGTCTAGCGAAGGTTTCCGACCTTGCCATTCGTCGGGTTTGCTTTTCTCGTCATTGTACATGTGTTGTTGTTTGCTTTCAAGCCTACAAATTGAATAACGTGTTGCGTTCGCTTTCAACAGGTCACTTTGTAAATAAACGCAATGGAGATGTCTGTTCTTCTGAAACTTTCGTCATTCGCTGCAATGCTTAACTGAAAACCAGATGGTCAAATCACAAAGGACTATTGGATTATGATGGATCTGTGGTATTAAACATGTGTAATGTTATCAGTGTGGCTGTAAGTGCGCGACATTAATCAGTGCTCATCCACACTGCAAGGCCCACTTGTACACGAGCTGACGGATTCATACTGTTAACAAACACACCACATGCGTCAACATATTCATTTCCATCTGTGGACACAGTGTTGACTCCTGGCATTCATGTTCTTCTCCATATCTCCCTGAGGCTTATAACTTGGGCTGCTACCAAATGTAGTCACTGTCATTTTTGTCTCAGTAAGACGCTGTTCCAACACATACAGATGTGTATTTACATATAGTGTTTGAAAAAAAAGATGATGAGTTTATAATACAGTACAATGTGTTGTAAGTGGTCTCCAGTACATGTTGTGTGGTCACAGTAAATTTGAATGTATATTGTATATTGCTTAGATTAGAATCTGTGTAAATTACTGACAATTTTAGATATTAGTACTGTTAGTAGAGATTAGTAACTGCATAGATAGTCCATTCCTGTTGAGTAGAATAAAATAAATTGTCCATGGTTGTTTTCCCTCCTTCTCTATTTCTGGTTGCAGTAAAAAAAAAAAAAAAATATATATATATATATATATATATATATATATATATATATATATATATATATATATATATATATATATATATATTCCATACTGCAGATAACTACTATATATCATCACTGTCCAATGAAAAAAAAATATATCCAAAATTGCATCTTTACAGGAGAGACCAAAAACCTACTTTACTTTAATGTAAGTCAATAGAACCAGATTTTTTCCCAAGCTATTTTGGAGCACTTCTATTGATCCATTCATCATGAAATTTTTACACAATGTAAATGACCATTGGTGTGTTCAGATGATGTAGAAAAGTAAAAATCCATCAAATTTTATTGGACCACACCAATGTATACACAGTATAAAATAATAAGTTAAAGTAAGTAACTATTTTGGGATAATTAGTCATTACTTTGACATATTAAGCCAATATTTTGAGAAAATAATGCATTATTTCAGGCAACACTTTGAGAAAACAACCCATTATGTTGGGATGCTAAGTCAATATTTTGACATGCTGCTGCCTGAAACAGAGAAAGAGTGAATGAGGGCAATTTTTTCTCCTCCACTTGGCTGAACTAAGCTTCCATACAATACAAGATTTTTTTGTTCAATATAATAAAATATTAATAGAATCTTATTATAATCTATTGTAACTTTCCAAAGTCAACACTGGGTTCTCCGCTTTCACGCGGATGCATTAGAATGCACTGATGCATTTTTACATCCATATAGTTTATCCAAGTGATTTTGCTGTGTGTTGGCAGCATGATGTGGGGTTAAGCATTCTTGCGTTTGGCCTGTCTCTACATGTCAGTCACCCACAGCTCTGTAAACGTAAGTAGCACTATGCCCTTGGGCACTGGCCCCCCAACCTGTCACTCGGCACGCGCAGGGCAGTGGGCCAGGGCCGGTTTTGTCAACCCGAGCGAACGGCGTCAGAAAGTGGGAATGTGTCTTTACCAGAGCATCGTCACAGCCTCACCCTCCGGCTCACGCGGGCCGCGATCTCGGGCGGCAGGTGGGTCCCAAGGCAAGCGCTCAGTGATCGGGGAGCAAAGGCCTGCAAGCGTCGACAAGGAGATTCATGATCTCAACAGAGCTGGGGCGGACAGGTTGGTGAGGGCTTGGCGCCGTCGTCACTCCGCATGAGAAGCAAATTTATTTGGGCAAATTCTGAGGCGAGGCAGCGGAGCGTGCGGCAACTGCGTTTCCAGCGGAATGGCGAAGGTGTCACACTCATCAAGTACCTGGGCCTGCCTGCCACGGGTGTGCTCATTTTGCCTAGGGACTTGTCTGTCACATTAAAGTAGATGCGTTGCCATTCAGGACCCTCCCCAGTCCCACTGCCTGACCATGAAATAGGCCAACTTTCATGTCTGCCTCACTCTTCGGCATTCTGAGACTTTAGAGATTGCCTAGTCTTGTCGCTCTCTCTCCTCGCTCCGCTCCCTAGCAGTTGGCGAATGAGACGCAAACGCTGCACAGCTCCCGGTCCCTCTGCAGACAGATTTCAGGAGGGCTTGCTGGAGCAAAAGGACTCACTAGACAAGCACTCACTAGTCTTGTCATGTGCTGGGACCTAGTGTTGAATTCATAACCACTGAACAAGCAAACATGAATTTGAGCGCTTGGCAGAGAGAGACAGATGAATTTGAAATCTAATGGGAATATGTTGGAAATGGGAGCAACTGCATGAATAACAGTTGTGCGAGAAAACCACAAGGTCCTTCAGCATCCAGTTGTTTACCCTTATGAGCAATATATAATCTCTCTTTAACAGACTAGTTTGAAAAAAAATCACATCTACATCTACACATCTACATTTTCCCTAGCGATGCACGACCAATGCCGGAATCTTGTGCAGTATCCTATCGGTGATGGAGAATTCCAACATCATAGAGCAATTTCTAAGTGTTCCCTGCATGAGTGGCAGTAGTATTAGAAGTATTAATTGAAATCGTGTTGTGGAACAGCAGTAAAAATGCTCATTGCCAACTCTGTAACACCAGTATTTCAAGGACTGGCACAAATACATCCAATTTAAAAATAACAGCACAGCAACTTCTTGGAACATATATTCAGATAGTATATGCCAAGCTTAGAATGCTTTATTTTGGAACGTTCCATTTACCCAAATCAAACATTTAAAGGGGACCTATTATGCTTTTCTGCGTTTTTTCCTTAGAATGTCGTTTAAATTTTTGTACATCAAGCCAAATAGAGAACCTTTCCCACAGAAACCCATTTTACAGCTGCCTGAAACAACCTGTTGGAATTCCAGCCCTTTCCCCTGCTACTAGGTGACATCATCTTGTAACAGAATCATTATTGGCCACCTGGAGCTTTTAACTGCTTGGTCAGGACAGAGTGGGTGGCTTACCAATCACAACACACTAGGTTCATCACAGGGAGGGGGGCTCTAGCAGATGTGCAAAATATTATGATAAACTTATTATGATGTCATGATGTTGATTCAGAAACAGTTATGCTCAGATCATTGTTTAGCCTGCTTTACCCACAAATCAGCTTCTGTCTTCTATTCTAAACTTACTTCTTTTCTTAACTAACTTGAGGTGCAGCACAAGTCCACGTATCAAATTGGTTTTCTCCTGTTGGTCCTTCATGGCAACTGCATTGACTGTAATTGTAAAGTTGAAAACTTGCCTGATTTCTCAAGAGACTGGTGAAAGGAACTGAGGACAGGAAGGTGAGGTGTAAGATCTCAGTTAATGTGTGGAAGACCACATTACCAAACTAGAAAAGAGCATTTTCAGAGGAAGATTTATTAAACCAAACATGTTGTTGCTATTGAAGTTAGCATCAGTGCTGTATTGTGTTATCAGCCAGCTAGTGCTGGAGTAGCCAGCCAACATGGGAACCCCCTTATAGCAGAGGGCATTTCACACACTGAGTATTGGTATTTACATCAGAAAGGAAAAGGTGGTATCAGTGCATCCCTATTTTATTTCTTTACTTTTGCACTGCAGCTATGAGGCTAAAGTTGTAAAGTAACAGAAGTCTATACCCAGAGTGTCACTCAGCATCAGAAACTAACATAAAACTGTCAGATGTGGCTGTTGTGTTCAGTTGAGCATTGGAATGAGCACAAGCGACCCTGCTGACTTTGAATGTAGCGTCATAGTTAAGCCTTTTAGCATCTCCTGAATGGTTTCTTCCCTGGGCTCTTCACATACACACCTCTTTCTGGTATTTACTGATAATCATGCAAAAGGCAAACAAACAACAGTGGCAACAGTGGTCAGCAATCCAGTGGACACAAACAGTTTGTGGAAAAGTGGTGTTAATGGAGAACTGTGAGAATCATGCAAATAAACAGGCCACAATCTGGCAACTCATTTGAAATTAACATTGGTATGAAGCAGAGGAGAACTGTCAGAGGCATAATGAAAGGTAATGTACCTGTCTATTGTTTTAGTTTGTTTTTTCTTAATAAAATTATTAAGCTTATCGTACTTAAACTTTTTAAGTATTATAGTAATATTCTGATTCCATTAAGGTGTTTTGGTTTGACACAAAATTTGTATGATTTTCAGGTTTAAAACTTCCAAAATGAAGAACAGTTATCTACAGATGTGAATAAATAACTGTTTGACAGTATGTATTGCAGTGCAAAGATATCTACTGAAGTTAGCATGCTAACCAGCTAGCATAGCCCAGTCTCATAATACCACTTTGTTCTTCAGAAGGTGACACAATACATATTCCAGCCTCTTGTGAATCGTGCTGAAGGTCCTGCTCCCGTTAAGATAGTTTAAGGACGAGTAGCCAGTGAAAGAACAATGAATGTGTAGATGTAATGAAGCATACACCAAGAAACCACGTTCAGCAGCGAATAAAATAAGAAATATAAAAAGAAGCAAAACAAAAGTTTACATTGCCGTTTGTTCCTACTGGAAACGTTTGTTACTTCTAGACTGGTTAGTAAACAGCTGTTAATGCTAACATTGTTTTTTTTTTTTGTTATTATGGGGTGGACACCACAACTTTCTGCTGATACATCGCCTCCCTTTGTTTGGAATATGAATTCCACAGATTATGTCATCTTACAAATTGCTTCTCTAAATTGTGGAGAATTATCCAGTCAGGATTATTTTCCCTTGTGGCATCCAATTTTATCTTCTGGACATCCTGGATATTCCACATACCAGCAGTAGCTTAACTAACGCATTTCAGACAGATGGAGAAGTGTTCACTCAAAGTGTCACTATCAAACTACTACATACAAGCTCTAGATCGACCACAAAATGGTGTTTAAAAGCTTTCAAAAATGTGCTACGACCAAACTATGTTTATGTAAATCAGTATTAGCTTAGAGCTAACATGCTATTTGAATCATTTAGGAGCGCTAGCGGAAATTGGCCTAATCATTGATCTGTTTTTGTTCAGTTTTTACAGAGTTTTTACATTCAAGGCTCAAGCTGATGGCCTAGCAGTAATAGTCACGGTTCTGCACAACATCCTGCACAATGCTTCCAGCATCTTGTAGAATCCATGCCCAGGTGAATTCATGCTGTTCTGACGGCCGAAGGAGGTGCAGATGTAACTATCTCTACATCTGTTGAAGACATGCTTACTCGCATCCTACAGCGGTGCTGCAGTGGTCTCCAGAGCGAGGAAACTAAATATCTTATCGCAGCTGTATAAGTGTAGTAACTGCCTTCAAATCATAATCACAATGGAAGGAATGAATAACTCAAACCACAGAAATGAGGACAAGAAGGTTAATTTTGGACAAGTATCTACATACCCAGTCTTTGGAGTCTTTTCTGGCTGAAAGGATAAAAATGTTTTTTCTTCATGATTTTGTTTGATGAAGAGTTACAACATTGCGAGCTTGGTTGTATTAGTGAGTAGATCAGTGGCTAAGCTGGAAGTCAGGATTCGTTGACACTATTGGTTCTTTTTTTGTATTTGCATGCATGGCAGTGAGTAAACTCAGTCTTTGTATTGGCTGATCTTTTTTTTTTTTAATGAAAACATCCACAGCACCAACTCACCAAGACTGTTTCTGAATTATACTGTACAAGCAAAAACAGAAATGTTCTTGTATGTATGTCCTTCCAGGAGGTCTCTCTTGTGAAAGGTAAAAAAGGAAATAATATTTTGAGATACATTTTTATGTCCAGTCATCTGGACATTTTTTGTCAATGTAGTCAATGATGCCTACACAATTATTCAAGAGTGGTGGTAGATGATAAGTTATGAATTTGACTGTCCAGTACACTGGTCATTGCAATTAGTCACATAAAATGAGCTGGGCTAGAATATACAGTGTGTGTAATGTGTATAGTACATACATACACATAAATACATATGAATAAATGTAATGTGTAACACAGCTTATGTAGCCTGTCTGCCTTTTTTATGTGACCCATATGTTCACTCTAGATATAATGATGCAAATCAGTGTATGTGTTTTGTGTTAAACACAGACATTTATTAATTATAATATGAAATTGGTTACAACAAATATTTCAAATTTTACAAGCTATTTACGCAGATGTCTGTATAGTGCCCAGAGTTCAGAAACTTACAGTAACAGTTCAGTATTTGCTTTTAATCTTGTTATGATTCTGGTAATAAATATGTTCATTTTTCAAGACCTCTCACATTTTATGCATCCAAATGTCCAGCAGGGGAAACACACTATTCTACGGTTCCCAGCAAACAAACAAACAAACAAACAAACAAAAAAACAATTGCATCCTCACATATTATCATATCACATTTAGTACAGAGCAAAGACCATCTTTCATTATAAAACATTCTTTGTTTTACAAATGCCCAGTGTTGGGACTGAGAAGTTTAGAACTGATCATGAAATATGTAAATAAGCTCTCTTTTGATTGGCTGTCCTGTATTGTGCCTAAAATCTATCCAGGCAGAAACACTCATAGCATTAATGTGAATGAGTAGAGCTAAACTGCTGTGGGCTGAATAGGTGGATCAGTGAACACAACGCCGTCTGTTTTTGCTGCTTAATTTACACACATTTACGCACTGGGGAGTGAATGGGGCACAAACGTTACCAATGATATCACATTGATTCTTAATGCACAAGCAAAACTCTCTGAAGAACTTATCTGGTCTCAGTTTCCTGACATGAGTTCTAGCATCATGACTCCTCAGACTAACAGCAATAAGCAATTTCAGCCAACTACAGATAGCTTGGACTCCTGTCAGTTCCTAGAAGTGGCTTGTTGTGTTTTTAAAAAAAACATTTTAAAATGAGCAACCAATCCAGGGACATTTCCAGGTCCTGCCAGAGCCAGTTTTTGTAAAATGAAAATTACTCAAATTATGTACTTGCCATAATTAGCAAAACACTGTGTCTGTAAAACGATAACTTTTCAGGAGAAGGGAAAATACATACTTTCTTTTTAATGTAAGTCAATGGAACCAGTCTTTTTTCCAAGGAATTTCAGGCCATTTTTGTTAGTTCATTCACCATTTGCAACATTTACACACACTATAACGGACAAGAGTGGCTTTCAAATTATGTCAGGAACAAAAAAATGGACAGAAGTGGAGAGTAAGAGTTCAGTGTAAGAACAGAAATGCTACTTTGAAAGGTTCAGTTTGGATTTTATTCATTTCATTTCATTCTTATGTGTTTAACAGATGCCTTGACTGCAGGGAGGTTTTTTTTTATCTTTAAACTCTAGATTTAGACCGAAATGTTCCTTCAATAACTCAACAGGGGTTGAATTGAATGTTATGATTTGATCATGCAGTTTAAATAATAGGGCATCATTTTCTATTTGAGGTACCTGGTGTATTGTGTAAATGTAGTTTTTTTCTGTAAACCAAATTAAATCAAGTCTTTTTTAACCCTTTCTGTCTTTATGCTTTATTGACTGAGCATTGGTTACTTTGCATCATCAGCAAATGTCACCCGTGTTCTGGCTATAATAACTCGTGTCCCGCTCTGTACTGAAACACACCCAAGTTGCCGTGGGGGGAGACGGTGTCTGCATGAGCAGAGCTTTGGAGTCTGAGCTGACCTTCAGCTAGAGCATATGCGACAGTATAGTACTGCGCTGCCACTGGTCAGTTCACACAGGAAAAGCCATCCAGTTTGGACTCTGGTCTGCGGAGAGACATCATCTTTGGCTGGCGAGGGCCAAGAGCAGAGCATTGCAGCCGTCCAGCCACCCATGCATTCAGGCCAGGCTGCGGATGACATGCAGTTGGCTGAGAGGAGCGGATGTCAACTGGGTGATGGCTGAAAAAATCCTCTTCAGCATCTGGGGTGTCCCTCTGAGTGCGAGAGTGGGTTTCTGCGCTCAGTTAACAGGATTGTTCTAGCCTCTGCGTGTGTGTATGTGTGTGTGCTGGATCAAGCAGCAGCTGAGCAGCCCCCGTATCACCGTCTGGTCATGCAACAGAGACAATGTCACTCAGCCCTGGGGCTGCAGCCTCTCCAAAGTGGTCAGATGGACAACCACTTTCCCTGTGGTTGTGCCAGCACTGCTGGACAAAGCTCACCACATCTGACTGTCAGTCACATGGCCAGATTCCTCTGGGCAGGGCTGCAAATAGCCACGCAAAACAGTAGGGCACCTCCCCAAGACCCCTCCAACGTGATCCAGCCAGAATATCAGCCCAGATGTGATATTATACTCCGCTAGCCAGATGCAGTGTTCAAACACTCCACAGACAAACCTTCACATAAAGGGACATTACAATGAAATTAAAGGGCCCACATGACGGAAAAGCACATTTTCTCATTTCTTCTAAATCTGATGTAGTTTGTTGTAGCAAGTAAACACTGCAGACGTCTCCAAGTGTACCATTCACTTCCAAATATGAACGAAATTCCATAAATTCCACTGAAAAAACAGAATGTTTTGTTGAGATATTTCAGAAATAAAAAAAATTCTAATTTGCACAATTCTGGTCTTGGCCCAAATGCAGTTGATCAACCAAAATTGGAGCTGTACTAGCATTCAATAGTTTGGGATCAACTGTTTTCAATAAAAAATGTTTGTTGGATAAGTGTATGAAATTATTCTATTATGAAAAAGCCACTCAATATAATAAAGAAGACACGCTGTAGGTGCCTCCCTAAAATGCTAATATAATAGAAAACAAGTTTGGAATAAAAAAGGTAAACAAATAAAAATGTTATCAAAATTTACTGCTCACCCCCACTAGTTTGGTCATGCGGTCCTTCACATTTTAAATCTATTAGATCTTACATTAAATCTATCAGATCTTAAACATCTTTTCTTTTGTCTTTCCTTCAAGTAGGGAGTCACAGGTCACTCTTTACCGGTCTCTTGGGAAGTTTTCAAAATTCACAATAATGGCATATTGTAAAGCTGTTCAGAGCTAATCCAGGTTACAATCGATAGGCTATGAAGCACCAACTGGGTGCACCAATTTGCTACAGCGCCACCCTGGGGCAGACCAGTGCTGCATCTCTAGTTACTTAAAAGAGAAGAGAGAAGCATGATAATTGGGGGTGAAGCAGTTAAGCAACAGGCTTTCCCTGAATATAGAGTGTGTATTTGTCCCTAAAAGACAGCACAACAGAATATAACATATAGTTATAATAGCTCCACAATTTTGACATTCAGGGGGTCCAAGTTACTTAGTAAGTAGCGGAACACCCTGTACCAGTTATATTTTACACCTTGCTTTAGTCCTCTTTTTATTGATTACAGTGTTTTATACAAAATCAGAAACCACATAAACAAGTCTGTGCCAAATGGCTAAACAATCAGATATGATTGGAGATGAATGTGTGGTGGCACGTAACTGGGTTTAAGCTTCAATTACTTGTTAGCTGCATTAGCTTTGTAGCTCCAGTGTGAAACAAAAAAAAGGTTCAAACAGCTGGTCGACTACACTGGGGTAACAGGAGATATTATTTTAGACTTAGACTTTCAACCACATTTTGATATACATAGTGCTTTCGGGTTTGAGGTCCAACATCTAACATGCAGAATGAGACAATACACAGCAAAGTTCAAGATAAATCCACCTATTACCAAAAAGTCTAAATTAATAAAATACTTCTTAATAATGGAGAACCATTTTTTTCTCTGAATAGTTTCACCCATAACCATCACCTCCCTGTAGTCAAAGCCAGCAATTCAAACAATCTGTTAACCACGTAAGAATAAACGCAAATTAATAAAATTTAAACTGAACCTTTTAACATAGCATTTCTGTTTTTACATCGAACTCTTGTTACATTAGAAAATTGGTTTGTTGCTACTCGTATCTCCACTTCTGTCCATTTTTTGTTCCTGACATAATTTGAAAGCCACTCTTGTCCATTATACTGTGTGTAAATGTTGCAAATGGTGAATGAACTAAAAGAAATGGCCTGAAATTCCTTGGAAAAAAAAGTCTGGTTCCATTGACTTACATTAAAAAGAAAGTATGATTTTTCCCTTCTCCTGTAAAGTTATCGTTTTGGAGTTTGGTTTTACAGACACAGTGTTTTGCTAAATATGGCAAGTAAATAATTTGAGTAATTTTCATTTTTATAAAAACTGGCTCTGGCAGGACCTGGAAATGTCCCTGGATTGGTTGCTCATTTTAAAATGTTTTTTTTAAAAAAACACAACAAGCCACTTTTGACACCAGGAACTGACAGGAGTCCAAGCTATCTGTAGTTGGCTGAAATTGCTTATTGCTGCTAGTCTGAAGAGTCATGATGCTAGAACTCATGTCAGGAAACTGAGACCAGATAAGTTCTTCAGACAGTTTTGCTTGTGCATTTGGAAGCTGGCGCCAATGAGTGTGCAGGAGCAGCTCTGTTCTAGAAATTCTCTCTGACTTGGCACTGATCCATAATGCATGTGCTAGCATTTCCTCTTCACCTCTTATCTGAAAACTCAGACAAGATATTAATGGCTTATATATGTGTATATATATATATATATATATATATATATATATATATATATATATATATACAACTAATATCTTGTCTATCTAATACAGAATTAACTAAATATTTTTTTCCAGAATTCAGTGTCCACTCTTTCCCTTTAGCACAGCTTCTATTCTTTTCAGGTGACATCCACCCCCCCCCCCCCCCAACCCCCCCCCCTCCCACACACACACACACAAAATTGGGATGGTCATTTTACTGTTCTGCTTCTTGGATTTGTGTTTTTTTCTTTTCTTAGTAAAAGATCACTGACAGCTACACAATCTTTCAGACTCATAACACTGAGTTGATTTATCACAGTGTGGATGGACAGTAACACCTGTGGATTTTTTAAGATCTGAAGAAAGAGTGGAGCTTGTACTGATAATCTAATGGAGACGGTTTTGGTAATCTACTAGATCTTATTGTTGTGAGGAGTCTCATTTGTCTGTATATTTTTATTCTAGTTTTGGAAATTCCAGTTTTTTGTTATTGGCTTATTGTATTTTTTACTTACATGACTGTCCTCTTCAGTAAACAAGTGGATTATCTTACACCTCACAAATATCTCCTGAAACATAATGAAAAAAATAATAGCTGATGGGGAGTTAAAAGAAGAGTGGTCTTCTACACTGTATACACTCAAGGCATTAACTGTTTAAGCCCCTTATTCTGATGCTTGCAGACCCAAAAAGAGCTATGTTTTTTTAGCATGCAAGATCATGTAGGATATATATTTTTTAGGTTTTGGAAAAAGACACTATTGCTTTGCAGCATATATTGTTTTTGCCAATAAGTTAAAAAGGAAGCTGATTAGGTTTTGGAAATGGATTGTGGAGCAACCAATCTGATGATTCAAGGATCAGTCAGCTCTGAATTACAACAGGGAGAGAGAGAAAGAGAGAGAGAGGGGGAGAGAGAGAGAGGGAGAGGGAGAGAGGGAATGTTGGGTAGGCAGCAGTTGGACTGTGGGGACGCTAGCTAGTCATACAGAGCCATCCTCCATCTGTCAACACGCAGGGAATTGTGATTGTAGCATCAGCAGAGCAGGGCTCAGCATCAAGAGAAGCAGGCAGAGAGATGGAGGAAGGGAGGAAGGGAGGAAGGAGAGAAAGTTTGTGTGTGTGCGTGTGTGTGGTGTGTGGTTTGGGGGGGTGGGGGTAGGTGGGGTGTGTTGGTGGTGTAAATTCTCATTAGGCTCTCCAGAATGAACATCCCCTATCAGAATCAAAGCTCTAAATGCCGGTGCACAGCATCTGCTACGTAAATTCCAGTCTTCCAAAAGCGTAGCATGACAGCACAGGACATTTCTGGGCCCACAATTAAAACGGATCTTTGGGTGTAAAATCTGTGGCGTTTGCTGTCACAGCCTGTTTGAATGAACCAAAAATGACGCGAGAGAAACGAGAGGAATAGTATATTTTAATTAAAAATGTATTTACGCTGTCTTTAAGGTTTACGGTCGTTCATTGGTATAGGCTGTACTTTGTGACTTAGCCAACACTCACAGGCTACACCAGCTTTCTATGGGATATCATTTGAATACAGCCACTGCTCAATTTAAACATTGCCTATGCCATGGAATTTATTTCAAACCTTAGAACTTTAGGAACCTTCGCTTTTAACATTTGAAGCATTGTAAATGACAAGAGCCCAATCAATGGATGTTCTAAAGGGCTCATAGTCTACACATGCTTCTTGGTTTTTGTTTTCTTTTGATGTCCACTTAAAACATGTATGTAGGTTCAGGTACCAAAAGAAAATAATCTCTGAATGATAATTCTCTGCCTTACAATTAAACCAGTTCTTGTCGCTTTTAATAGGAACCCTGACTGTTAGGACATTAGGTACCAGTAGAGTGTACATGTCCTACACCATTCAATATGTTGTGTAAACCACATAGAACACTTTGTTATTTTTAAAAATCTCATTTAAGTCTAAAAACTCATTCACACTGCTTGGCAATTTGACAACATACATCTGTATTGTAATAGGCAATTTATAAAAAATGTAAAATTGTCAAAAATAGTCAAAGCACATGGATATCAGTATTTGTAGAACACTGACCACTAAAAAGAGCTAAATTAGTCCAGTTCAACTGGATTTGGTGCAGCACAGTATGTCAAACACAGAATAAAAATCACTGTAGTCATTATTTTCGGTAGCATTTTTTAAATACAGCACTACTGGTTATTTCTTCTGTTTCAACTGATCAGATGTCTGAAAAAATAAATACTGTGACATGACGTGTACCCTGAACAGTATTGCAATATTATATTTTTATCATCCACACTTACAGCTTTAGCTAAGACATGCCATTTCTCAAGAGAAAAACTTATTATAATTTAAAATAATTGTTTACTATTTTCTCTATTTTGTCTTTCATTGTTTTGTTCGTTTCCTGTATGACAGACTCCACAGCAACCACGTTAATAGTATTCTACATTATACTCTTATAAGACGCGCCAGTGGGTGAGCTCTGTTCTGATTGGCTGAATCAGAGTCAGGTCTGAAACACTCCTTATAGTTTAAGCCTGGGTGGGCGGGGCTTATATATATATATATATATATATATATATATATATATATATATATATATATATATATATATATATATATATATATATATATATATATATATATAACTGCATACATGCTGTTGGCTTCCAAAATGCATTCATTAACAAATATATATATATGGTTTTGCAGCCTCTTTAACAACGTACACATACTGCATCAAAATAAAAAAAATATTTATAAAAAGGTCACTCTGGTTTAGTGGGCCACTAAAGTTTTTTTTTTCAATCTTTCAGTTACAGTTGCTCAGTTTAATTGTTCAAGTGCTCAAGAGAAGGCACACCAATAAAGTGACACAAGGTAAAACCTCTTAATCCAGCTGGGAGTAAAATAAATGTGTACTTGTTGAAATAATAACAGCATTATTAGAAGGGCTGTACCAAATGACTGGTAAATGAATATATTAAGTCAATCTAACGCGTGCAGTTAGCTTTCTTTTACCTTCCAGAGAAAACAAGTCTGTATCTTTATACAGAGCCCGTCTGTTTCGGTGCGTAAAGCCTCATTTTATATGCGCCACCATCAAGTAACATCTATTAGCTTAGGGTTGTGTTTATTACAGTCTGTCAGCGCTCTTCTCTCCTCGCTGCACCGTTTCTTTTGGGATGATATCGATATTTTGCATTACGTGTCAATGCACGAACACCAGTCTGGGCTTTTTTAAAGTTATTTATCTGTGAGCTATTGATCAGCAGACGTTTATTCACACAGCCTATTGACTAAACCCGACTTGATATGTCAGTACATGATGAAAACAAATAATGACGGGCCTGTTCTTTACGTTCTTTGCGCGCGCGCCCTCACGTACAG
Organism: Megaleporinus macrocephalus; assembly: GCA_021613375.1. Lineage (NCBI taxonomy): Eukaryota > Metazoa > Chordata > Actinopteri > Characiformes > Anostomidae > Megaleporinus > Megaleporinus macrocephalus. The sequence goes on from CM038721.1 coordinate 26,647,117, forward strand.
GTTAGAAGAAGAAGAAAAAAAGCGGGAAACGGGAGATACATTTCCAGATATTTATGTCAAGCCCCCGGACAAGGCCTCGCGCTCCAGATAAATAATGAACCGAATCACACGCATGTAAATTCTTCGCGAGCTCCGGCTCTGTCGTAACTGACACCCACATGGAGGACAAGAAACGAGGAACAGCCCCCATCTGCTGGTAGGATCTCTCTCTCTCTCTCATCCCTTCTCCTGCCATAGGCTGCAGTGTGGCCATCCTCCTCTCCAGCGCGGCTCCGTGCAGGACGCCTCAGCAGCACCTCAGCGCGCGGCTATACAGCTCCATCTGCGCCGCCTTAGCTCGCGCTTCACCTGCACGTGCTCGCGCGTTTTGGAGAACCTAGGTATTTATTTATATATGCACATATACACACACATATAGCGGGATATAAAGACCGTTCTCACGCCTTCCTCTCACTTCTGAGAAATGCACAGGTAAGATCAGCGCAGGCACGAGCAGCAGAGTCGATTTCAGATCAGTTTCTTAGCCGCGGGTTTGTGATCTCCTGATAAATAAATTAGTTCGAAATTAAATATCTAAGGGTTTTTTTAGGCCTGTCATTGTTGTCGCCGCCGATAAAGCGATTAAAAAAATAGCGATTGATCTTTAAACGGAGAGACTGTAGAACAAGGCATTCTTCTCGTTATGAAGAACGTCTTCATTATTATTATTATTATTATTATTATTATTATTATTATTATTATTATTATTCTTTACCTATATTTGAAAAGTGATTTAGAATTAGCTGCAAAATGCTTGTGCCTATATATTAACGAAACTGTATCCTGGTTTAAAATATTTCATTTTTATTTAAAGCCAAAGTAGCACAATTAAAATAAGATGCTTTTGATTTTTTATTATTAGTAGTATTATATTTTACATTTTGTTTTGGTGACTACATATCACAAGTGGCTACAAGCTAATACGACCTTCTGTTCTGTGCTTCTAAAAATGAAAGAAAGAAAGAAAAAAATCCAGGAGAAAAGAAAACCAGCAAACACAAAGATGAAAATATGTAATTTGTGAAATACAGGTGTTTCATTTAGTGCATGCTGAAATGGTCGCATCCCGTCTGCAGACTTTGTAGGATTACCAAATCAATTATAAAATATTTTATTTATTTGTTTAATCTCTGACTTCATGCACACGCGAGGCTCCCGGTGCTGTCCGGCAATCGCAGTGAATCTTGCTGATTGCTTTTTGAATGTAAATCTAATTCTCGGTGTCTTTTTCCGTCACGACTCACTCGATGTGATCAGACTGACGGAGCGAAAAAGGGGGACAATAGGATCAGGACATTTACCTCCATCACCCACATATCACTCTACTAATGCCCACCTTAACATCATCTCCTATTACAGCTATTTTACTCACAACTGCGGGAAACGACTCAAATAATTTGGCCTTAAGCTATATATATATATATATATATATATATATATATATATATATATATATATATATATATATATATATATATATACACATATCGGGACATACCGCATCGTTTTAAAATATTAATCGAGTATTAGATCATTTGAAAACATAGCAAAAAAAACTAAATCCACTCTAAAACATTCAAACATTTATATTATAAACAGTGTCCTGTGTACAGTTTTAATGATGCTCTCTGATGATGCTCTCTGATATTTATCTCTAAAATAAAAGCGGAGTGCAGTCTCAGAGAAAGTCTCAGAAACGTAGCTATTTAGTATTAGTTTAATTAAAATGACTTATATCCCTTTCGTGCACACACACACACACACACACACACACTTTCACACACTTTACATTCCTTGCACACAAATACACACACTAATACTCACATACTTTTTTCCTAAAAAGCCCACCGTTAGCATCACTTTCCTCGCAGCTAGCGCAGCACCTAACTACATTCACTTTATTACAACCCAACTGAGGAGAAATGTCTTTAACACCACAGACTGACTGAAGCCTAGAACCAGCACTCACTGAACTTCTTTCTAAACGCCGAAGAATTCTCCAACAAAACCCCCAAGAACCAGAGTCAGCCGTGCTCAGTTAAAGAGGCTAGTGATAAAGGTAAACAGCTGAAAACAGTGAGAGGGCTTTTCCTCATCGCCCTTCATTGAGGGTTTTGAGGAGAGAGTGACAGCTCTTTGTTGGTGAGGGAAAGTCGGTGGCGAAAGAGAGAGAGAGGTGGGGGGGAGAGCGAGAGAGAGAGAGAACTCCTCCTCCTCCTCCTCAGCTAGCCCAGGCTGGGCAGGCGTGTGCTCTCTTCACAAATAGGACACAGGCTCTGCAACTCAGCACAGACAGTCCCAAACTCCACTTTACAGCACTCGGATCCCCAACAACAGCAGCAGCAGCAGCTCACCGGGACCTACCTTAAAAACAACCACCACCAGAACTCTCCTAACAGCGCACACGTGTGACTGACTGCCTCTGCCTCATCACCAGGATTATACTCTCTTCTTTTTCTCTTTTTATTAAGGTCTTGACGGAGCTCCACCAAATGTTCGTGTTTTATCCCGTTCCTGCTGGCGAGCTGGCGCACTGAAGCGTGCCTTCTTTCTCCTCTTTATCCCTCTTCCTTTCCCCCACAACTTGAGATCTTTTTTTTGGGGTGCCACTGTTTTGCGCGAAGACCCTTTTCGGATGGTCTGAGGCTCCGGAGCGCCGTATATGGAAGTGGTGGGGTGCAAGGCGAGAGAGAGCAGTTGCACATTGCGTCCAGCAGCCATGCTTTTCCACGGCATCTCCGGGGAGCACATCCAAGGGATCATGGAGGAGATGGAGAGGAGGTCGAAGACGGAGTCCCGCCTGGCCAAAACGGTCCAGATGAACGGGAGGGAGACGGTGAGACTTTGGGGTTCAGTCATTTATGGCGGGGGGCTACACTGTTGGCTCCCTTTCGCTGGGTTTAATCTGGGGAAATGAAAGGAAGAAGGCGAGTTTGGCCTAAAACTGAAAAAAGTACCTGCGAAAACATGTAGTTAATAACAGGAGCCTTTCGTATGAATTCTAATTGACTGCAGCAGTAAATCTGTATATAAGCAAGTGAGCTTGTTCAGCATGCTGGCTGAAATCTAATTACTGCTTACAATTGTTTTTTTTAATTACCTTACATTAAATTAATAGTAACAATAGCAACACTTTGGCCCTTTACTTTATACATGAGGCCTAATTCCGGGCTCTTAAAATGTCTTATTATTAAACCTAATAACCTAAACTGAACTGAAATATCTATTATTTTGGTATTTTCAGGCTAATGCTGTTCCCACCCATGCAGAAAAGCGCCTCAGCTAGCTAACAAATCACTGCTAGTTATTAAATGACTGTTACCCATGTTTCCCTCTGAGGCCCGTTAGCTTTAGACAGGCTAGCCGTGGTTCTGCTGGTTGAAGTGAATGTAAGAGGTGTTGGGTGCTTTCCGCAGAGCATGCCCTCGGTGAGCCCGGAGAAGCCCGCACTCTGCGCCGGCTGCGGCTCCAAGATCTCGGACAGGTACTACTTACTGGCGGTGGACAAGCAGTGGCACCTCCGCTGCCTCAAGTGCTGTGAATGTAAACTGGCCCTGGAGTCGGAGCTGACCTGCTTCGCCAAGGATGGCAGCATTTACTGCAAAGAGGATTACTACAGGTAAGCAGGACCGAGCAGGCCCACTTCTCTCCCTCTCTCTCTCTCTCTCTCTCTCTCTCTCTCTCTCTATACATGTAAATATCTTTCAAATACAGATTTACGTCTTTACCTCTACACTGCAGTCAGGACTGAAACAAAGCGTGCTTAAATAGGATCTCCACATGTTAGCTAAGCTAACTTCTGTCTAGCCAGAATCACGCTAATTCTCAGTTTAACTCCGTTTACCATTTTTAAATTCTGCTGCACTTCTTGGTAAATTCAGGAATTTAATTAAACACAGCGTGCCTGCAGCCTGTAGGCCTTAAACTACTCTACGTTCAACAGTGAAGGACTTTTCTTCAAATGAAGCAGCTGCTGTAAATGGGGCTGATTGTAAACGGTGTTCTTGGCTGTTCCAGAAGGTTCTCCGTGCAGAGATGTGCCCGCTGTCACCTGGGCATCTCCGCTTCAGAGATGGTGATGCGCGCGCGGGACTCCGTGTACCACCTGAGCTGCTTCACGTGCACGTCGTGCAACAAGACGCTGACCACGGGCGACCACTTCGGCATGCGGGAGAACCTGGTGTACTGCCGCGCGCACTTCGAGAGCCTGGTGCAGGGGGAGTACCACGCGCCCCTTAACTACGCCGAGCTCGCGGCTAAGGGCGGGGGACTCGCGCTCCCTTACTTCAATGGCGCGGGCGCGGTGCAGAAGGGCAGGCCGCGGAAACGCAAGAGCCCCGCTATGGGCATCGACATCAGCACCTACAGCTCAGGTAAGACGCCGGTGTTCGGCTACTGCAGGCCCTGGTACTGAACACAGCCGCACTGTGACAGGCTATCAACACAGCGCGTGGATCAGGAATACCAAACCACTAACAATACTGTTAAACAGTGAAATTAACACCACGTTAAGTTAATTAGGAGTTAAAATCAATGTTAAATGAAATGTTGCAATTAACAAAATTAATAGTAACACAGTTTTGATCAAAAGTTTCATATTAAAATAATTAACGCATCACTGAGAGCAGTGTTATGCTAGATGTTGTAATGTAACTATTTTAGGTTTAACGGTTAATTCAATAATTAAAATCATGGACACAATAATAATGTGAATTAATATTATGAATGTCTAGGACCGGTTGGCTGCGGAGAAGAAAGCAAACCCAATTAATATCAACGCAGTATAAAAAGCACGCCTGTTCAGGGCGATATAAAATATATAATCAATATATACTTTTAAAAAAAAAACAAATAATAAACGAAATAAACGGAGGAATTCGTTCCACAGAGCTACACGCTATTAAAGAAGATTCTGAACTTCTAATTAAGGTGTAAATTATTTTATTTTATTTTTAAATAAGGGCACTGTTTATTATTATTATTATTATTATTAGTAGTAGTATTATTATTAATATTATTATTATTTTAATACTAATTTTAATACTATTTTTTCTATTTAGCGAATTACTTAAATGCCTGATTAGCACGTCTAACATAACTGAACCTATTAAAAAAATAGTGATTTAACTGATTAATAAATAAGGCGGTTCTAGGTCAGTATGGAGAAAAATATTTCCGAGTTTTAATGTGAAACTGTTTTTAACACCTGCATGACTCCGGCTTCCTCTGTTCGCTGAGCTGCTGCCTGATTCAGTTACAGAATGTCATAACGCGACCCCGCTGCGCCTCTTTTGTCATCGCCGTTACAGTTAATGTCTGGCCGGGTAAAAAAAAAGAGCGCCGGCTCGGTGTGCCAAGTTTCTGCCGTTTCTTCATGAATGGAGAGGAATAAGGGCAATCTGCGTGTTAATTGTTCTGTGTTAATTGAAGGCGACGTCGGAATCCGTGGACTGCGCGCGATGGACAGAGCTGCGGAGGGTCAGCGCTGCTGCTGCGGCTGAGTAGCCCAGTCTAAACACATAGAGCCGAGCAGCCAGGCTCCAGTTCTGATATATTGTGTTTTATAAGACGTTAATTAAATAGTAATTTATGTTTCTGCTAGATTGTCGCGCTCTGCTGTTCTGTCAGTGTAGCAGGGCCTGATTATTTATCACATTTATCACAGTTATATTAGCACCATTTTCCACAAAGAGTGCTGATAGTTGTTTTTCAGGGTTTAGCCTCAGCACGGGGCGGGGGTCGGAGGTTTTGGGGGGTGCGGTTAGCAGAGAGGTTAAAACCAAGGAGAAAACTGAGAGTATCAGTATAAAACAGTCTGACAATTAAAATGTGTGCTTAAAATGTTCGGCAGGCTTCAGCGTTTAGGATGCAACATTTAGTTATTTACAGCAGTGAAAACTCAGAAATCCTCCTTTTTTCCTCCCACCATGTGCAACTGAGCCTGTTTATCAGGATGAGTTTAGCTGCAGCGCCCCCCGCTGGTCGAAAGCAGCGCACACGGACTTGTTGCGATCAGCGCGGCGTCACAATTATTTGTTAACAATACAGTATATACTAATGTGAGGCTCTTGGCAGCCTCCTGGGCTGGAAACGTTACTTTGACCACCGTGTAAATGCACAAGTACAGAAAGGCTGTTTTAATAAACTGCAACCGCCAGTGAGGGCTCAGCCGCCCAAGCGCTTCAATACAAGAGAGCGAGATTCAGCGGAGGCTAAAATAAATAGAAAAGTTTTAAACTGTTTGCGCTCGTTTGTGTACGCGGAAAAATTATATATTTTAAAATAAAAGTGTATTTTAATTACTCTGTGTAGGCAACAATTTCGCAACTTTAAAAATTGTAAAAGTCCAACATACGGGAAATCAAATAATTGTGCGTGACCCGTGAATGACCCTGCAGCTCGCTTACCCATTTCTTCAAAAGCAAGCTTTTAATCACACATACACATATAAGTAAACCGTGTACAGTACATAAAAATATATTTTGTATATTTTATAAGCTCACTTTTTCATTTACACGTTTTTTAATCGTCACAGTGTACGTCGTATTGTGAGGCGACGAAAACCCCGTCACGTGCTTCGCTGGCATGTTTCACGCGTCGGCCAATTAAAATATTACTGAAATCAAACCAAAACCGAGCCACGTACATAACCTACTTTCCTCACTTTCCCTTTTTAAAAGTGCTTAAAACGTTTCCTTAACCGTCTCAGCACAAAGAACATCCAGATACGCAACACCGAGATTCGCTGTGAACGCAGAAGAGTAAATATAGTAAACACACATGGCTTCCACGCTGCAGTGTTTTGTGAAAACTAGGTCTGTTTAATTGAGTTTTGTTCTTTATATGTGTACTTTTCTACCTTTACCGCCCCCGTACTTCTCAAATCTGTGCCATGTAGTCCACTATTATGTTTAGCTCATTTTTATTCTCCTCTAATATCTCCAATTTTAGACAGTAAACAAATTCTCTTCTGAATTTTACGTGGCTCCTTTTCAGCAGGAACTCAAGATGCCATTGAACATATCTTTACACTCTGCCAGTTACCCAGAGGCTCAGTCCAAGCAAGCGTGTACCCTAGTTAGGCTTTTTTTCCACCCCCTTACTTGTTTGTGCACTTTTTTGGCTTTTTCCACTGAGCCTATGCTTCTCGCTGTCTTCTTCTCGCTCAGGTTGTAATGAGAACGAAGCAGACCATTTGGATCGAGATCAGCAGCCCTACCCTCCCTCGCAGAAGACCAAGCGCATGCGTACATCTTTCAAGCACCACCAGCTTCGCACCATGAAGTCGTACTTTGCCATCAACCACAACCCCGATGCCAAGGACTTAAAGCAGCTCGCTCAGAAGACGGGCCTTACCAAAAGAGTTCTTCAGGTAAGCACTCAATAAGTCTTTGAAAAATGCTAGACGTCATCCCACCTGCAACCTTACCAGAGATTTTATTTTGCCATCAGCCATCCAACCCTTTGTTTTCTGTTTTGTGTTCCATCCATTCCCCACATAGTAGTACCAACACTTTACAGCTGAGTAGAAAGGCGACAGCATAAATAGTTTATGACTGCATTTTAGACAAACATACTTTATACTGCTACTGTTTAAACCAGAGACATGGTTGTAGATGTCTGAGAGGTGCAGTTACTGTTCAGGGATTCCTAGAGGTTCTTAGAGGGACCCAAGAAACCATTTGCAAATACGTAGACGGACAGCGGAACATACAGTCATATGCAAAAGTGTACTGCTTTGCACTTGACGTGTTTTGTTGATTAGTAATTGAATGCATCCTTTACAGGGAACACACTCAAATATGTAATTTTCTGCAAAAATAAATGAAGATTAAAATATAAAACGTGCCAAGTTCAATTAAATTCCGCTAATAAACAGTAACAGTGCAGAACTGTGTTCTCTGTAGAGCATGTGTGCTTCTTTGAACTTAGAAATCTAACAGAACACTTAATTCGACTACAGGTGCTTTTGCATACGGCCGTAAGTTTTCTTTCTGTTCGAATGACTTGCAACCAAACTTGAGGCCAGTATAAGATATCTCCTCGTTAGCTTCTTTTGCATTATGGAATTGTTGAGTAGTGATAAAAATTGTGATGGTAATATTCTAGAGGTTGGAATATGACAATTCGCAGCAGACATAAAAAAGTAAAGACATTGGGATTGGTTTGCAGGTTTGGTTCCAAAACGCACGGGCCAAATTCAGAAGGAACGTTTTGCGGCAGGAGAATGGGGGTGTTGATAAGGCTGACGGCACGTCACTTCCTCCACCCTCCTCCGACAGCGGTGCACTGACCCCGCCCAGCACCGCCACCACACTAACAGACCTGACCAATCCCTCTATCACCGTAGTAACATCAGTGACCTCTAGTTTGGACAGCCACGATTCCGGGAGTCCCCCACAAACTACCTTGACAAACCTTTTCTAATACAAATTTGTTTTTTTGTCTTTTTTTTTTTCCTTCAAAATGATTATTTTTTGGTTGTTGTTCACGAGATCACCCTTAGGCGACCAGAGACAGACACTTTGGACATGCTAAAAAAAATTTGGAAAGCTTAATGTGTAGCATTTGCAACCACTTGGCAGCTGAGTTCCTATTATATTATTATTTTCTGTTGGTTAGCACGTATGCCTACATTTGGAATTTGTGGATAAGAAGTCTATACCTTAGTCAGTTCGGTTTCAGTTGAACCAAACTTTAGTATAATTCGGCAACAACCTGCATTTTATTTCCAACATTTTATTTTCTCAATGTCCCAAAAACCGTAGTTAACAGACATAGACGCTATTACCGGTTTACAACTCAAATGCCAGGTGGATGCTTCAAACTCTAGTACTATCATGCCAACAGAGCTCTAATTAGGGTTAATAGATCATCTGTGCAGTGGTAACTGTTCAAAATGTTACACCATATTGGCAGGACGAAGGGAGGAATCCTCATCTCAGTTCTTTTTTTAGTTAATTTAATTGATTTTTTGTACAGATAAGCACTTTTTAAACAATTACGACACAACTTTTGTAATCCAGCTGGCCATGAATTGTTAGGCATACAATTGCTAGTGAAAAGTGCATTAAGAAGGCGCTGCTCAGGGTGACAGTGAGTTAGGAATGCTAAACGGGGGAGTTTTTGTTTTTTTTAATTGTAGAGGTTCTAGGACTGATTCAAAAGCGCAGAGAACATTATTTTTGTGAGAAAGTCCATTTTTTCTCTCTACAAACATATTCACACATTTTTTCTGGACACTTGCCACTGAACAGACCAAAAAAACAAAACTTGTGTATTCTGTCTGGAGACTCAAGCGAGAGACGGTTAAGGTCTGATCCAGCTCCTTGCTAGGGTGAAATATTTCATTATGTGATGGGAAATTTGTTCTGTTGTAGAACAAAGTGGTACTCTAGATCTACTTCATGAAGTAGATGCCTAACTCAGTTCTGATATGTGCCTTACGCTATAACTTGGAAGAGAGTTTGTGAAATTCAGGAGATACATGTCTTGTTTGTTCAACTGATTCACATCCTTTGAAACGCCTCACTAGTTTTGTACTGTTTTTTTTTCATCTGATTTCCGATTATCTTTTTAAATGGTGTATTCTGTTACAAAGGGGGGGCAGCGATGTCATAGAAAGCAGTTGTGCACTCTTTCAAATATAGTTGGCAAATCCAAGAATCTTATATATTGATCTTCGTGTTAATAGTACAGTACGTGTTCTATCAAGATTGTCCATGTTTCCTTGTTTCTTGAAAAAAAAAGAAAAAAAGATGGTGTATAGAAACTATTTCTCCTTAAATATTTATGGACCAAACGGTTGTTATATCTTATTAAATTTGTGTGAATAAAAAAAAAACTTGGCTTTAACAGAGTTTTATTTTTCATTACACAACCATTTTTTATGTTGTTGCAGTTTTTTGGTCACATCAACTGAAACATGATATTGATAATTAATACCCAGTCAAAACACCCTCCCGCACATCTCTTGCTCTCATTTTTGATATTGATTTCCAATTTCATTCTCTTTATTGTTCCAAAGTAATGCCCCATGGATTTGCACTAAAGCCCTGTGGTCAATACACACGCAAAAAAAGAAAAGAAACTTTGAGGATTGCTTTTTAATGCATGAATATGGCTACCTTATAAAGCGGCTGCACTCAGAGGAATGCTAGAAAGCACATATTGATATTTTAAAAAGCACTGAAGTAAAACTAAATGCAAACCTCTTAAAGCCAGGTTGCTCTGTAGTTTAATATATTGTTACTTTATGATTTCTTTCAGGGAGAACAAATCTTGGGGCATTACAGCCATACTTCACGGCGTTTGAAAATTCCCTAAAGTATTAAAAGAAGGGGGAAACTTTGATCGGAATTCCTCACCATTGAAGACAAAGACAATATTAGGATAAGATGCTAGTGCTAAAAGCTAAAGCAACAACAGCAACAACAGCAACAAAACAAAACGTAACACAAAACTCTTTTTAAAAATTTTCTTCTTCTGAATGTTTGAGTCCACGCTCGGAGGAGAACCCACTCAATATGTGAGCTTTTTCTTATATCTTTGTTCTTACAGAGCTACACTTGCTCTTTGTGTTATCAGAATAACAATGAGAAAAAAAATGTATGGATTTCTGATTGTATATAACAGAAAAGAGTAATGACGACGAGACGGCAGACGTACACATACCTGTAATTGCTATCAAACCTTCACCACGAGTGTCACTGTCATACAGACACAGCCTCCTTAAAGCTGAACGACAGAATGTTGATCAGACGCAATCTGGTGACGAGACCTGCGGAGTCGCTCCTTTGCCATGCGACTCGATCAGAAAAGGAAAGGAAAAAAAAAAGATGTTGCATGCACCTTATCATCTGTTTACGTTTTCCACAGATGAGTATCTCTATTCTTTTGTTTGATGTTTCATTTTGTTGCGAACTGTAAAATAAACCATATAATACATTTCCCTTGTGAAACCAAGATCCGTAAAAAATGGAACAATAAATTCCAGGAATGCATGCGTTATTTGAATAATAAAATACTTCTTTCAGAAGTATGAATAATTTGCTTTGCTTTTGGGTTTACTTCTCTCAAAGTGTGTTGGTGCATTGTTGCAAAGAAAATAAAGAAATAAAGGAATAAATGTTATAAACTGTGGATCCTATGGATGGCCGGAAGGTAGCAAAGTCTTTAACTCTGACATAAATGTGGCTCGGTTAATGTGGCAGACATACAAAACATACACACACCGACCAAGGATTTTCTGTTAGATGAGACATGCATTCATTGTATCTTTCAATTGTGTTTGTGTAAACATTGTTTCTATTAGAAAGCGGTGTGGGGTTCTGTGTAAAAGGGTGGAGCCTGCGAGAAGTTTTATTGAAACCCTTGAACACTAAAATGTACACTTTAGGCACAGAGCAAGCCAACAACATCAAATGGTCCCAGTTTTAAAAGTTTAGACTGGTTAGTCCTTGGAGCAAAGTCACGGCATGCTTTAGAGCCTCGTGGGACTTCAGAGAAATCCATTCGGAATTTGCTGCGAAACGACAGCCATTTGCAGAGACCGTAAAGAGACAACGATGAGTCACGCTGAAAAACTTTTACAAAGAGTGAGAAAATATGGACGGCCACCATAGCCAAGAGGAAGCGAGAAGCTGAACCCCCGACCCTTCACATGTAAGTAATTATCATAAGCAGGCATTTTATACCTTTAGTCATTGTCGGAACCTTATATCACCAAAATGGTACGTTTATAGGAGAAGAAAAAAACATTCTTAGTTTTTATGCAAGTAAATCTAACAAGTATTTACTCACAAGTCATATAAACACCACCACTGAACAAATGACATGTTTTGTTATAAATGGTTTGTAGGTTTTTTAAGTAAAAACCGAGTTTAGAAATTCTCTGCAGTGAACATTTGGGTTTGCTTGTGTTAGCACATGATTCCTATTTAACATATAGTTTAACATATTGGGGAAAAAAAATGATATGAAATTCTAAAATGTGCCATACTTCTTGCATAGGCCACATTTTATGCACAAATAAACACTACATGCACATTAAAATGTGTCCTCTGTACAGGCTGTGCTAACTTATTATCAACAAAACATGTCATTTGATGAGGGGTGTCCAAACTTTTGCACAGGTATTGGATACATTTTTGGTTTCTGCTCTCGTCCTCTTTCACAGCCTAATACTATTGTATTCTACTTGCCTCCCTATAAAATCAAGCAATATCTACTCGCTGAACTGCTGAGTACATCATGCTGACTTGAATTTTAAGTACTATAGCCAACATGCTTACATGCACAAAGTTAAGCAAACACCAGCGTATGCACATAAAATATGCTCATTCAGTGATTTTTGAAAGGGCCCCAGCTTTAAGTGGTAGTTTAACATCAGTAAAGTTGTTGTACGGACCTGGTGTAACAGATTGTGTAGAGCGCAGTAGTGTTTAGTAACAGAGAGGCGTACTTCAATAGGTTTTGGAATATATCTACTTTATTAGGTCATAAATGTTTCTGATGATCAAGGAAAACATTTTAGGTGCATTTGCTCTAATGTGATCCTATTACGTTTGCTGCAGTAGAAAGCAAAAAAATATATAAAATATATAGAATATGTGAATATAGCCTATACACAAGTGAGTCAGCTACACATCCTCAGACAGAGTCACCTTACTGTGCCCTCGCCACTCAACTAGGTTACCATGGTTATTACCAGCTTAGCCTGAGTCAGCGCGGGAATGCACTGAGAGGTAAGGCGCTGGTAGAGAGTAATTATAAATATAACTGTCTAATTAGAATTTACCCAGTTAGTCTGAGATATGTCCACAGCCTGGGCATGAATTTAGTCCAGTATTGAAATGAAAATGTGAGCAATACATGGACTCCCTGTAAATCATATTTTATTACTATAATAACGCATCCTTGTTTAGTGCAAAGATGACTGCAGACTCAAGTTTCTTGACTTTTTGACTGCAAATAAAACACATAAACGAATAAAGGTTATGTTCATATAGCAGTCTTAAGGGTACAGTATACTAGACAGCCTGTTAATTCCATGTGCTAAAGTAAGCTTGTAAAAAATGTCCTGTTAAAATGACTAATGACTGTTTTTTGTACATGAACGCAAATAAACATCACCTCAACTAAAGATGGGTTGACATGGGAAAAGTGTATGGACACTGGGATCTGATTTTTTCATGTACATATCTGCTGCAGGCGATACATAAACATTTATTGAACACAGACGCTGTGGCTACATCTACCTGGATTAGCATTACACAGACAGATAATAGAAAAATAGTCAAGTGTCACCTTTACATACTGCTGTTCTGGAGTAAAACAAAATCAACAGCAAATGTTGGATGATGATGATAAATGTGATCTAATATCTGATGCTGATTATTTTATTTTAGTTAGTTTAACGTTTATTAGAAACACATTCCATAAGAACCTTCATTTATCTGATGGAGGGTGACCGGAGAACGAAAGGGCTCCAAGGTAAGAAGACCCCCTCACCTTATTTTTTTCTGTTTACCACATAATGGGATGAATTCTAATCTGAATGATTACTGAATGGTTATGGTGTGTCTGAAGTTTCACCTGGATCACTGCTTCCTTAAGATTTACTGTCCTAGAAACCTTTTGGGGGTCAGTTAACCTCATTTATTGTCATTTATTAATAGTAATGTATGCATCTATGTTGTCTTATATTAAGATAAAAAATAAAGTTTTTTCTTCTGATCAGAAATTAATATTTACGTAATATATAAACATTATATATAATGCTAAATAGTTTCTATAGAACTTAAATATTAATTTCTGTTTAGTTGTTCATCAAAAGGTCACAAGGTTAGTCACTGCAGTTTCAAAGTTTCAATGGCATTAGCATGACATGCTAGCTATAGTGATTATTTGCTAGAGTCAATGTTTTACAGATGTGTATGTCTAATAATAATAATAATAATAATAATAATAATAATAATAAATGAAGGAGAAGACAGATACCATCAAATAAATGTGCATATTATTGATATAATTTTAATAAATATTTAATAAAAAGGGAAAACAAGTCTTAGTAAAAAAAAATAATTGTACTGTCATTTGTGTTTGTCATAAAAAGTGCAATGATTATAATTGTATTATAAAATATATATTTGTTTTTTTATTATAAATACATTTTTAAATACTAAAAATCATTAGGCATATCAGTTATCCATCCTCTACTATTTTACCAGAGATGCTTCTTACCCCATGTAAGAGTCTGAGCCTAAAAGTGAGCCAAATACATTTTTAGATTTTCCTTTTTTCTCTTAGGGCACGGTGGTTTAGACATCATTATCATTTACAAACTAAATTTGTGCACAGATATGACTTAACTTTACAGTAAAGTGTTCCTGAGGGGGCATTTCCCCAGTTTCCCCTATTCACCCATAGATGTTTTATAAATAGAATAGATATAGAATAGATATAGAATAGATAAAGTACGTCTGAGAGAGAGAGAGAGAGAGAGAGAGAGAGACTGGGCAGATCAGAGACGTTTTACAGTGACAGGTACAACACACACTGTGAAGAGATGAGAGCGCGGTGTGAGGAGATGCAAACATTCACCTGCACAATAGAGGATGTGTGTGTGCGGCTGTTTGTATGTGTGTGTGTGTTGACGGTGAGTTTCTGCGCCAGCACCCATCTTTGCCTGAACATATACATACATTACCACATACTGTCTGTCATACTCATACATACACAGACATGCATGACAGTCCCCACACAACACACACTTTCACACTCCACTGAGCTACACTGTATGTAGGGACGTAGGCACAGTGCCCGCTAGGAATAAAAAACACAGCTCAAATATATGTATGCATGTATGTTTCCAAGCCTCATTCACATGAACTGCATAGCTTTTCTGGCTCAAATTCTATCAGCATGCTTCATGTAAGCTTAGGTCAAATAAGTGAAAGAAAGAAGGTTTTCAGCTAATGAGAAGATTTTTGAGATATAATGGCAACTAGCCTTTGGCTAGATTTGATAAGCCTGCTCTTTTGGTGTTTTTGTGTAATCATGGAAGGTGGAGGCCAAACAGAATAAGTTGAAAGTGAGGAGAGTCTGGAATTTGGCTCATATACAATACTGAGCAAAAGTCAGACACCACCCTTCAATTCATTTCCAGTCCAAACTACCATTAAGCACAAATTATTCAGTTTTATACAGAGTAGTTCACTTATACAGAATAGTTCATATATATATATATATATATATATATATATATATATATATATATATATATATATGAAAAGGAAGCTGTAACCATTATATAAACAGCACTTAATGCTTTCTTTTTTGAGAGAGAAGAAAATCACGCTCCACTCTTTTTTTCAGATTGGAAAAATATCCACATTTCTGTCCTTGCTTTCTGATGTATCTTCTCCCTGAGTCTGAAAGGATGTGTAGCTATCAAGAAGCAGTTATTGATACCAACTTGCAAATAACAATGCAACTGACTTTTGGAGGTTTGAAAAAAAGATTAGAAATTGAAAGTAAGTCTCCTGATAAGAATGAAAACTGCAATAATGCAGGAATAAACAAACGAAATATTTCCAAATATCTGATATTATATTTAGTTACTGCAGCTTATGTCTGTTAAGTTATATATTTAGCTTTTTAGACACTGAAAAATGAATAACATTAATGGCTGTTTTGACTGAAAATAAGGCTTAACATTGTACACAAATCGAATATCCATTTAACCAATATCTACTACACACTTATACTTACAGAAGCAATATGTAAGATATTTCATATTTCAAATATTCCAAAAAGAAGTAAAATTATCAACAGAATGCTAAAAAATAACTGTTTTGATGGTATGTTGAAGACCTCTATGAATTGTGTATGTATTAGCATTTTAGAATTAAATTTTATTCTCTTTCATTTACAATATATCATTATACTTTATATATTTTGTATATTTTTATTTCTTTTTGTTATCTTTATCTATTGGTGAATAGAGTAAGAATTTCATTGTACAGTGTAACTGTCTGTTTTTGCTGTACATATGACAATAAAACTCTTAAATCTTAAATCTAACCAGCTAGCCCCGGCTTGTCCTGTCTGGTAATGCCTCTTTGTACCTGAAGAGGCGATAGTGAGTCACTGTAGCATTGAGTCTGTCATCAGTCCAACATGAAAGAATAAAGAAGTAACGCTGTCCTGATGCTGTACTCCAACTTTATGTTGATGGTGCTGCTCCCAGTTACATAATTTAAGGACAACATCAAACAAAAGAAGAGATATAAATAGAACCAAACAAAAGTTAACACTGGTGTACGTTTCCATCGCTGAAGACGCTCTTGGTGAGTAAAGAAATAAAATTTGATGCATACCTCACATTTCTTCTAGACTGGTAAATATACAGCTGTTATTGCTAAAACTGAGACGGGGGGGGATTTTGTGTTTCTTATAATAGGGATGGACCCCACAGCTTGGTGATATGTTGCCCCCATTATTAGGAGTATCAATTCGACAGGTTGTGTTGTCTTATATACTGCTCCTTTAAGTACACACATATGTATGTCCAATATCATTATATTTACAGCACTATACTTATGTACGTGCACACTAATACTACTTTTATCTACTAAAAAAAGTAAGAAATTGCAAAAACATACATACACAAGAGCAGCTAGACATTCTCAAGGCTACGATCATCCGTTTTTTTAGATACTGAGAGTAAAAGTAAGCCTCGCTTATTGGGATGTCCTTGGTTGTCCCCTTCACTTATCACCTCTGACCTCATAGAACAAGAAGCTATGGATACTACTGAGATATCCACCGACACACGAGAAAGGTGAGTTCACTGAGGTGCTTCATTAAACACATATAAGCAAGTTATGGGGGGCAAAATGTGACATAATTAAACAAACAAATAATCAAATAAATATTTTTTTAGGTGAGGATAATTAATTAAATGCATAATTAATGAAATGCTGAGGGTCCCATGTTTGATTTAACTGTAATTAGGATGACACTGTAAGACAGCGATTTAGAAACACTGCTCTTCTGTAAGAAAGTTTATTTAACAGTGTTTCAGGGAGCTGCTGCTGTGTGGTGCCGTCTCGAACCTAATCTGAAAGACACATTTATTCTTTTTTTTTTTTGTAAGTAGCAAACAAACCCTAGACCTACCACAACTTACAGACCACCTGCCTGCTGATCACAGCACTCGAAAGCAGTTCAGGGCCTGACTGGATGTCCGGGGGAGGGTCAAGCTGAAGTTCACAGTCTTCCTGGTTGTGGAAAACATTTAAAACACTCCAGATAATGAGCTTATTTGCTTGTTAGGTTATTATCTAGGTCATTAGCTGGGTTCTACTGACAGGAAATTATATATTTACGATTACACAGAACCGTGTCTATCGGTTAACTATCCTTTCACTTTTTTCTGAGTTTGTTAGCGAATTAGCTATTTTGCTTGTTTGCTACATTAGCTAATAGGTTGTTTTGACATGAAATAGAATTATTGCACTGTTATGTGATCTTGCACATCTACAATAACACAGTGACCATGTGTGGAGTCAAACAAACCTTACATTTAACTCCTGTAGAGTGCAAATAGGCATAAAGCCACTCATTCTGTGTCTGCTACCGTTAGCATGAATACTAACCGTGAGCCATAACTAACATCTTCTTAGCTAGTTGCGTTACATTTATATTGATCATTATGAAAATATGAATCAACACATTCAAACACAACTAAAGTTCACATTCTGGTGCAGTTATTGGTCAGGTCAGTGATTAGTGACTTTATTCTCTGTTCATTAGTAACTAATTTAGTTGTTGGCGAGACAAAGAACTTCCAACGAATGACTAGGGGAGTCAATTCCAGAAGAGTTGTATTTTCGACTCCAGCACGTCTGGAAGTCAGAGTCAACTTTTATACTACCTGCACTGCAACTCCTTATGTTCAACCTGAGCTGAAACTGTACAGGAAACGAAAACCAAAAACAAACAATGTTTTTATAGAACATTATGGAAAACAGGATGACGCTGGGATTCCCTTCCACTTCATGCAGTGATGCGGCTTAACCCTTTGATGAAGGTAAGCAAACATGGGTTAAACCTGATCCGTATTCATTTCCTATGTTATTTTATGTACTGCTGAGTATCTCTTTGGTAGATCTGTTGAAATCACTTTATTTTATTATTTAATGTTCTAAGAATTTATTTAAAAAATTACTTTTATTAAATTTAACTTTCATTATTTTAATTCTTATCTAATTACTTTATTAACAAAACTATTTTTGTAAATATTACCCTGATGACAAATATTTACATATGAAAATACATGTGTACATATTTTATTACACATTTACATATGTCAATAATTACTATCAAACTCCATTGTGAATACTAAGGGTTCCTTTTGACCCTTGTTGTGTGTTAGAAGGGCTGTGATACAAAAATGACTTTTATTCAAAAATAAAAACAATAAAAACTGAAATTGAGATTTGTGATGATCAAAAACATGCACATTGCTAAATTCAGGGAAGCTTGAATGATGAAATTAATTTATTGTAAAGATTTAGAAAACCAGCAAAACCAGGTTTAGGATGGTTTGATCGCTGGCACTGCTTTGGTTAGGATACATTGGAGTTGAGGAGTCGATTTCATCCAAAATAAATGGATTAAAATACATTTAAGCCCAAACTTAATCACAAAACTACATGTCAGGCATCAAGCTGCATATTTATAACAATTTTAGATATAGCCTTTCTTCCAACTCTGCAAGAGCAGAGCATTTCACCCCAAATGTGAATGTGTTTCTTAACATCTTGACCATTTAATTCCATATCATTTTTAAATTTATATATATATATATATATATATATATATATATATATATATATATATATATATATATATATACAAGAGAGAGAATATTGTTAATTGTTATTGTGATAAGTTATGCCACAATGCATGTCGTTTTTGGAGGCATAAAATGCTTCTAACGTCTGGTTGCCATCACCACTACTGTGAAGGACTCTGACTCGGAGTTTCTCCTGAAGGAAGCATTTTGCATCAAACCACTCTGAATGAGTTTGTTTACATCTTAACCATTTAATTATACAGACATCTAGAAAACTTGATTTCCCTCTAGGTTTTCATGATGTGCCTCTGAGAATGTCGGCACTTTTCCTTTAAAGCTATGTCGTAATCCAGTTGATGAGAAAACCATGTTGTGTTCTTGTGATGTAAACAAATGATTGTGAAATCTAATAACCGTGCAAAACCACTGCAGTCAGCTCAAAGAACCGAGGAGATTACATAGTAATGTGACAGGCCTGCCCGGAGTCACATGATTTAGGCTTTGTAATTTTGGACATAATCATACATTCTGCAATAGCTGACCTCTGGAAAGCCATACATAATCTGTGCCTCACCGTTCTCCACTGCAAAGCTCAAAGCTAAAGAATACAAATGCTTAGCATCCCTTGGGGCATTTTATCATTTTACTTCACTTAATGTATTTTTAAAAAATGTTTGACTAAGAAGCATCTCATGAGGCACGCAAGCAAGCGCACAAGCACAAAAAGTCATTTAGGCAGATCCTGGGTTATTGATTTTTATCGACAGATATAATAATATGGAATCAAGCTTTGTTTTTTTCTTTTTTTCTCACTATAACGTGATTCCTTCTCTCATACTGAGAAAACTGTGTTGTATTATTTAAAAAAAAAAAAGAGATAAGCCAGACTCTAAAGTTTGTAGCAGGGGGAAAAAAAGGGGGGAAACCTGAAGTGAATCTAATCTGCATTCCAGAAAAATCCGAAATCAAACAAAAGTCCTTGCGGCAAAACAAATAATATCGGCAAAGGAGGGTAGAAAAAAAAGTTTACAATACGTTCATAATACAGCACTGCCAGTGTGTGCTACTTTTAGAACAATAGAGATTCGACACGATTATTAGACAGATTTCAGCAAAACAGACTCGCATGTTGAACCAGAGCGTCTTGATGGAGCTCCCTTTTACAGTCAGAAGTACTGCCTCTCATCCATCCATCTAATTATTCCCTCAGAAACCCAAAATTTGAAGATACTAAAGACAGTCCCTATCTGTCATGGCAAGGCATTGATCTCATTGAGAGAAAATGTGGGTGTTGAGGGAGCCCAATATAACTCGTACCATTAAAATCCAACCCAGCATTATTCGCCAACAGAATTGACAGATTTTCCGGAGATGTTTCTTTTAATCTTCCGCCGTTGTTCAAGAAGAGGAGAAAACACACACCGCATGCTTTACCTTCTTTATATGGTATTTGTGCGAAGGTTAGCAGAAGCGCCATTGAAGTGTCAGGCGGAAAAAAAAGATACGCATGCATCACTTGTTGATTATCAACTGTCAAAACAGAGGTGAATAATATTGTTTCCTTTGTCGTACGGAGAGAAAAAAGCCTTTAGACTGCATTGTCTGATTAAACGCGAGATAAGGCGTCTCATGTCAACCTGCTGTACTCAATTTCGGCTTGTTAAATCAAGCTTATTTCCCACTAAAGATGAAGAACTACTGAGATACTTCTTTTGAGTTTGTTTGCCTTGAGCGACGTGCACGGTGTAGTCTATATAAATTTGGAATTTGTGAATTTTTCAGGATTTGGGTGAACTTGAATTTGAACTGAACTAAAGAAATTCAGATGTCTTGTTCTGAAATTCAGACTAATTCAACGTGTACGTAAGATCTGGGGCCATATTTGTAAGATATGATAAGTATCATGATACAGGTGTTGCATTTCAATATGCCCATATATGTTACGACGATACTGTAAGAAAGAGTGTATAAAACACACCACTATATGCATAGGTTTGTTAATGCTAACGTTAGTGGCGCACTCTTCTGCCTTGTGTTTACATCGAGAGTCTAATCGCTGAATATAGATTATAACACTGCTATTAAGCAGTCTGTATTGAAACACAACACAAAATGAATCCCTGTCTGCCACCAATCTTTACATCTAAACTATTAATTAAAATCAATACTGTTTTTAATTAATAGTTTTATTTAAGAATTGATACAGTATCACAACACCTAATATCGTGATACAGACTTGTATTGATGCTGTCATGCACCCCCTAGCTAGACAGAGGACAACACAGCATATTACTGTGAATCTAAGACTCTGTAAAGTCTGAATGACACAGACAGCCATGGCACAGATTCTGCTATCTACAGACAACAGGCATTACTGTACATATGATAGTGTGCAAAGGTTTGGGAAAGCCTGACCAATTCAAGTTCTAATTATCTTTCTATAGAAAACACAATTTAATGCACAATTATTTGTATTATTTAATGTACTAGAAAAAAAACATATAATTAAAGTTTATTAACTCTAAAATGCAAATGGGCAATGGCAAGATATAATATTACAATACTTTAAAGTATATTTAAAGTACTTTTTTCAGATATTTCAAAAGTTGGAACAGGCAAGACATGACTAGTGATGTTTCACATACATCACTGCACTAAACCCTATTGCTCTCTTTTTGTAATTAAATATGCTGCTACTTAAATTACTGATTCTTTTAATACTGATTTCTACACAATACACATACATAATTTTTCTCAATATCAATACATTGGGTCATACAGCCCACGTTTACTCTGAATCTGTATATTAAACCTACAAAAATTTTTAATTAACCAAAGAAATTCTCTGTTATTCTTTACAGTGTCATTTAAACCAGGTAGAAATGTGTTCTATTTCATGGTCTAAAATGGAATTTGGGAAGTTTACTAAATGGTCTTTACTGTTAAATTAAAGTTTGATCTATAGTTGCTGACCCTATTCAAGAAATGAATATTAGAAACTAATAACTAAGTTATATGTTTTTATAAATAAAAAAACAAACTTAGAAACAGCTTAAAAAAGGCATGTCAGTTTGTTGTGTTTTGTGATGATCACTATTAACTTGTGACTTTTGATACTTCAAAAGCAATCAAATTAATCAAATACATGGTTAAATTTATGTAGTCGTAATAGTTTGTAATATCTACAAGTATGTGAAACAATATGTCCATACGTGTATACTACATATTACAAATAAATATTCAAACAAGTTACTGTTCATACGTATAACAATGACATGTTTGTGTGTTATAGACAAAACATTCAGTAAGATTTAGTTTAAAATTTGAAATCATAAGGAGAAGCTGTCAATCAACACCAGCAAAATCAGACAGACTGACAGCGTTTACCCAGAGCAGTACCCACACTGGACGCCTCACTTTACATCTGAACTGAAACTAATAAACTTCCTCATTGTGTCACAATATAACTGCTTCTGTTAGTTTTTACAAAAGTCCATATCATTCTGTAATATTCTGTATGTACTAGATCTGCATGCTGTTACCGTTGGAATCTTTGTATCTCCAAAAAGGAAACTTTTTTCAGGAGCAGTTAAGGGTAAATATGGTGTATTTCTGAGTGATTTCTGTTGATCCATTCATCATGAAATTTTGGCAGATGTTGATTTTAAATTAGGGAAAAAATGAAACATATTCACACATCTCTTTAACTCTTTTCACACTGGCTCTTTGTTATGGTTTAGTTTTCTATATTCTGGTTTTATTGTATTTTTATTTTAGTTAAATATGTGTTAACAGTCTGTGTGTTGTCTGGTCTGTTCAATATGTTACATGTGTTCACACACCAAGGAAAATGTCTTGTAAATACTTGGTGAAGTAAAGTAATTCTGATTCTGATCAACTTTGAAAGATCAACTTAAAATATGCACAAAAAGGCTTTTGCTTTTACCCATTTTTATGGTCAGTGACTTTCTAAAAACAGCTAATCAGGTAAATACATACCCAAAATGTGTTTGAGGGTTAATTTGATTTGAATACAGTCTAGTTAAATATGAAATGTGATTTAGAAATGTTGATGTTTTTAATACAAAAAAAAATATTTTTTTCAAAGATGATCTTTAATTAAATGGTTAAGGTTAATGTGAAATGCTCTGCTCCAGAGAAACTTACTGAGTTGGAAATGTTCAAAGTGGAGATGATGGGAACCAGACGTCCAAAGAGTTTAATCATTTGTGTCTCCTTTACAGTTATTCCAATAAATTGTTATATGATCGTTTTTGTCAACGTTTTGGCTTCTGATGTATTTAAATCCATTAATTTTAACCCATTACATGCAGGATGTATAGAAAACAGTTTTTAAAAAAGTTATTAAGTGATTTACCCCCATCATCAACATTACATACAAACACTCAGAAGAGTGTGTAGGTTAACTGATGGTAAATTAAATGACTGTATTTGTGTTGTGAACCCTGTACGACTGCAAGTTACTCTAGAAAGAACCATCTCACATCAAACCACCCAGAACCAATCTGTTTACATCTCAACGACGGAATTATTCCGGGATTTTTTGGGGGAAACGGTGGAGTTCCCCTTCAACTATAACTATATAATATAACTACAGCTATATAATTTGGTCTGAAAGCGACAGGAAGTAACTTAACTCCTTATTAAAAGTTCCGTCCCACCTTAAATGGTGCACAGAGCTAAGCCGGTATTTAAGGTGGAACAGACAATTTAAATATAGAAAGCAAATCTCAGCTCGCGGTCTTGTTTACAGACTTTTAGGGTTTGGAAATTTGGCTTATAGGCTAAAAATAAGACAATTCCAGCGTCATAACTCTGTAATCAGAGTTAACAGGCACAGCGAGACAGAGAGAGACAGAGAGTGAGAGAGAGAGGAAGACAACGAGAGAGAAAGAAAAAGAGAGAGAGCGAGAGAGGATCTCCCGTCCGTGTCTCCGCTGCTGTGGCTAGTGTTGTGGCGTTGTTTGTGTGTGTGTGTGTGTGTGTGTGTGTGTGTTGTAGCCCTGAGTGTGTGTGTGTGTGTGTGTGTGTGTGTGTGGCCCGCCCCTTCCTTCAGGCATGCTGGGATGTGTGTTTTACACCTCAGGAATGGCGAGCTAGAAAGTCGGTCGGCGGACGCGCACATCTCTCCCCCGTTAGCAGTCTCGGAGCACCCTCCGTAGTTTTTTGCGCGCAACACGAGCCGCACAAGAACGAGAAGTCGGAGAAGTGAGCTGCAGCTCGACCTTGGACTGACTTAAAGGCAGACAGACGCCATCATCTATTTGGACTTCCAGCGCGGACAGTGTGGAAGCTAAGCTGGCACTTCCTGGTAAGGATAGAGCGGAGCTAGCTAGCCGGCTAACGACATGGTTCGTCCCGTGTCAACAGCTCCAGCTAGCTCGCGTTTAATGACGCTCTGAGTCGAGTCTGAAATCAGCCATAGCTCACATTTAGCACAGACAGGTGGTCTAGAAAGGCAGCGAGGCGACGGTGTCTTGGTGGCCGTGTTATCGAGCGAGTTTGCTAGAAATCCAGCAGCTGCTCACTGTGGAAAAAAGTTTAGCCGAAGTTCTGAGCGGGCTAATAGCTAGTTAGCATTCAGGCGCTGCTAACTAGCTATGTCGGTTGACGTGGGTTAAGTAGTTAGATTATACCAGTTTGTCTCAGTCAGCTTCAGGACTCTTAAAAACAGGTCCTGCGTTTGTCCCAACTTAACCAAGTCGGTAAATAGGTGTTCGCTGGCAGCGGTGTTGAGCTGTCAGCGAGGTGTCACACAGACAGTTTGCTTAGCTGGTACTGTAAGTTCGTGGTAGACGCGCCGCTGACAAACCTGCTGTTAGCTAACACGTTATAACCTGTTAATACTGCAGCTAGGCGTCTTCTCCTTCCAGCGCCGAGCACAGCTGCTCAACATTTTCAGCACGAAATGTGTTTTTAGGTTATTTATGTCAGTGTAGTTACTATACGTAGGCCAGTGTCATTGACACGTCGTAACAGCAAACTTGCTGGATGAACAAACATCTGCAGCGGTTTTGACTGCCTGCGTGTTAACACGGCAAACTGTTGGTCTTACTATGAATACTGACCACTTCAACAGGGGTTTCTGATGCTGGGTAAATTCACTAAACTCATTAATCCACGTCCAGCACGCTCATCAGAATCCTTTACTCAGCAGCAGAGTTATTTCAGTCAAATGCTTTGCTAGTTAAAGCGGCCCTTTACATGCAGCTTTCACATTGTTAACCCCTTGAGCTCGGCTTCTGCAAGTTTGTGATACAGCATCTGTTGAACAAGTCTGTAAGTGGCCTGGCCTACTAATGATGTACTGTACATGTACATGATTCACCTGGATTACTGGTTTGACAGTTACCTGAGAAAGTGACTCAGTGTTCTCACATGTGTTGCGCAAGTTCATATAAAATCTTAAGAAAAATAAATAAAAAAATGAACATGTGGCTGAAGATCATATACTGTGAGCAGATCGATCAACCAGAAAACATATTTAAATGGATCCTTATTTTTTTAGGACTGTAAAATATGGATCAATTCTTGCAGTTAGTTGAGTGTGTTTACATGTACTTAATATTCCACTCACTGCAGAAAGTCTGATTTTGTCAGTAGTCTTTTCATCGTGCTTACGTGGACATAACGGGTTAATATAATGGTCCAAGTCTACATGAGTCAGGCAGTAATCAGATTTCAGATTGCAGCCAGCCAGTAGCCTCACAGAATAAGTTGTGACGTAAACGTAACGTATCATTTAAATTTCATGCTGCGGCTTTTTTATTTTTAAACAGCAAGTCACTTTACGTGAAAATAGAAACATAAATCATGTAGAATGTTTAAATTTGTCATCTTGTCAAGCATGTAGTTGGATTAAACGTCGTGCCAGAAGTTGTCATTTTGCAGTTGCTTTGTTAAACACAGCTTGCTTATTCCCAGTGCTGTGGTCTGTTTTCACACATGCTCAAACTGAAAGATAGAGAGTTTCATGCCCTGATTACTGAGTTAAATCCAGCTCTCGTTATCATATTTCATAATCACATTACTGAGGCTTAATCTGATCTAAGATGTCAGAGTATGCTGCTTACACGACCACTTGAGTAATCGGATAACTACAAACATCTGATTATAATCAGGTTATTAAGTGCATATAAACACGTCGATTGTCTCCAAGTTTTACAATATATGTCCACTTTTTACAGTTTTTATATTTTAGCTACTGACCTTGATGGACATGGACAAGCACATGCTGCTTGCTGCTGCTTCTGCAAAGTATGTGAACTCAATCTGTGGATCTTAATGAGCTGCATGTCAGCTTCTGTCAGTAGGAACGAGACCATTGTACTCTTCAGTATTTCTGACCAATGATCACGTACCAGAGATTGCAAGCATTGTGACTCAAAAACCAGGACGCTAAGCTACTTAGAAGACCTTAAACTTTAGTGTCAGTCGTGTTAAAAGATCAGAAGAAACCAAATCAACCCTCAAAGTAAAGCTCTGGAATTAACGTAACATTTTAACTAAAGATTAATGATTACCTTATTAATAAAATCTTTTCCTGCCCTTAATTGAACTAGGTGTACAATGCATGATATTTGTAAGGATATTATTAAAGTGACACAACCAGTCAGCTCACAACATGTCTGTACAAATTGCCCTTGACCTGTTTTTGTAATGAACAGGTAGCACAGATAGGGAAAAAACAAAAACTAAAAAAAGCAACTCTGTTATAAAACATTTCAATTAACTCCTAGCCTAGGACTAAAATAGGAACATATGCCTGTTTCTATTAACTTCCATTTTAGGCATGCAAAGCTCCAAATCTGATTGGAAATAGGCATTAAGCGATTGTATAGTAGAACAAACAAATTTAGTTTCATTACATGCACAGTATATGTCTTTAGTCCAGATATGTAGTGAAATATATTGTACACTGTAAAACAATCTTTTTACTGGTTATTCTTCTACATAAATAAAACAGGATATTCAATTTCTGCATTTCACTGCAACCTTTTTAAAGCATTCACTGCTTGTTTTTAATAGATAAAACTTCTGGAACATTCTGTTATTAAAGTGAATGAATGATCCTGTGTATTCAGTTAATATGCACTGTAATTAACAGAATTTTAATATATTACAGATGCATTTGTCATACTCTTACATTTATTTTATATTTATTATCAGTGCTTTAACATTAAACATCACCTTTAAAAACAGTGCTTGTTTTGAGAAACCGACCAGTGACATTGATGTACACGCAGATATGGGAACACACAGATATTCTTGGAAGTATCTGTTGGTATTGTTGCTGATATGTACATGTTTATAACATGTTTAAATTGACAATAGATGGATTCAGAAAAAGGACAGAGAAATGTAAGACTTTATTTCTGTACGTCTACAAATGCAGTACAGTGAAAAGCCTAGCATTAGCATAGCAGCCCAGCTAGTCTGAACGCTTTGTTCTTTTAAAGGACCATAAATGTCAGTAAATATGCCTTTAAAACATTAGTCTAAAGATCGGACAAGACAAATCTAAAGAACTGTCCGGTGCCAATACATTTTTTAAAGCAACGTCTGCCAAAACTGATAGGATTCCAAAACCGTTTTGTATCTATTGTAATATTGTTGGAATTCTTTGGTCGCCGTTGTTGAAGGCCATGTGCTGAAATGATGAATCCCTAAATCTTGTTTTAAGCGCAGTGCTCAGGTTATAGAGCACAGATGGAAGCTTACATGTAAAAAAGAAATAAATGAAATAATAAAAATGGTAAGTAAGGTTGCAATTACAGCTTAGTGGCCAGAGATGCTAGAGCTTTTGCTAGAGAATATTGCCAGTTCTCTGTAAATACTTGTACATGTTATTAAAGATCCGATCTTGTGAATGTGCACATTTAAAACAGAACGTCAGGTCAGCACAAGTGTCAGATCTTGTAATGTCTCAGAACAACAACAACGTCTTTTTCAGCATCTCTCCGCTCTGTTCCTTGCAGCCTTTCTGCACTACATGAGAGTTGTTTCCTATCTGAACCACATTATTCAGCTCACAGAGTGGATATTAATTACTCAGTGATGTCAACTAAATGTGTTAAAAGAGAAAATGCATAAAACTGCGCAGTGCAGGGGGCTTTTGGACTGAAGTTAGGAGACATTGATCTACTGTTGATGTTGCTGTGATGGATGTTTAGTAAAGAAAGTTATAAAATGTGAAAGACCCCCACGATTTAAAATACTGTATTGTCTGTGACTCATTAGTGAGAACAAAGCAAAACAAACAACAAAAAAAACAGAAGAAGGTGACATGATTCATATTGAGCACTGTTGTTTGTTCCTTTTTCCATCTGCAAGTTTCATCTTTAGACCTCAGAAGAGGGCAGTGTTAGTACTCATTAATTATAACTCTGTGGTGGCAAGACATTGAATTTTAGCTGTGTATATATATTTTATGTATATATATTATAACTCCCTCCCCTAAAAACATGTATTAAACAAGTTTAGTATGTTTTAGTGACACAGAACACTCTTATTTCAAGCTTTTGCAGAAATAAACAGATGAGGCTATTAAGCAAATAAACTAGTAAAGTTAGATAGTGTTAATTCTAGAGATCGATGTATCGGTATCGGACGATTTTTCAAAATATGTGATCGGCCGATATGTCCCCAGTTTAGCTGATCTCAAGAGCCGATCGATGCCGTTAAACAAATGAACCTAATTTCTGTATTTCCAGCTAGCGTTTCATTCAGGAAGAGGAGCCCTCCACTAGATGGCAGTGTTGTAATCCATTTTCAGCTCCACTCCAACATTAAAACGCAGCCCAAGGGCGCAGCGCTATTGTAAACATCAGCAACCTGTTTATATAGTGGTGTGTTTTAATAGTAGGATTTGAAAAATCACAATATATCACTTTGCTTGCAGTATCGCAATGTCACGATATATTGAATCGTGACTGCTGTATCACGATACGTATCATATCGTCAGGTTTTTGCCAATACACAGCCCTAGTTTCAACCATGTTTCATGACTTGCCTGCTCTAATAACTACATGTAGCCCTGCCGTGGCATATAGCCCCGCCCTTGATCGGTATCAGCTATCGGCTGATCGTGCTGAAAGGTGATCAGCGATCGGAATCGGCCTCAAAAGCGCTGATCGGTCCATTTCTAGTTAATACTGGCATTGATACTCAGGATTGTCTGATAGTAAAGGATCAAGTATTGATATTGGATTTATTTTATTATTATTATTATTACTATTATTATTTTAATTATTGTTATTAATGCCTATTTGAATAAAATCATTCATTCACATCTATAAGTACATTGACATCAAAAATCTTTATTGATTCATACATATTAGGGCATAAAAATGCAAATGCAGGCATAAACTGAACTGTAAAAGTAATTCTTATAGCAAGCACTTATAACCAAGTAGATATACCTCTGCAATTTTATCAAAGGTTGCTCAACAACCTGATGACTTTGCTGTAAGTGTGCTGTATCAGGCCTGCGCTTCCCAGAGAATGGTCTTTATTGACGGCTGTGCCGGTGCCCTATGGCAGAAGGTGTAAAGTTCCTACGTTTATGATTCTTTGTAGTGAGTAAGGTTTCTTGAAGGGGGTTGGTCATTTAGATTTTTTGTGACATGGTCAGTTATGACCTTAATGTTCTAGTACTTGAACAAACACAAAATGCTCTTCATATAATTAGGGCTGTGTATTGGCAAGAACATGGCGATACAATACGTATCATGGTACAGCAGTCACAGTTCAATATATCATGATAGATTGTAATACTGCAAGCAAAATGATATATTGACATTTTTCAAATCCAAATCCTATTAAAAACACACCACTATATGAGCAGGTTGTTGATGTTTACAATAGCAATGCGCCCTTGTGCTGCTTGTTAATGTTGGAGTGGAGCTTAAAATGGATTACAACACTGGTGTCTAGTGGTCAGAGGTTTAAACACAACACACAATGATTCACTGTCTGCCAGAAATCTGTGTATTGATACTGTGTTTTTGAGAATCGATACAGTATCACGAAATATAATGTCCCAATATTATATATTTCGATATTTTCTTACACATATAATAGGGTTAAAAAGAAAAATGCAGCTGTTACTTTCATTGCTTATATAGAAATAGAAGTACACGCCAATGTACAGCGTTTAGCCTATTGCTTTTTGCCCTGAGCTTTTCCACATGCTTGGTAGCATATGTGTTAGGTGATGGTACAATTTGTGTTATTCTTATTATTGTTGTTATTTCTGTTATTAATGGTGTGTTGTTGCGGGCTAGACTGCTTAAAGCATGTTCAAAGGCAGATTTTGTATGTAGTGAGATTTGTCAGCCATCCCTTTTTTCCCCTCGCATTGCTTTTGATTCCTATACAAATCCCTCAGGACATCAGTTCTCTTTCATGGAATAATTACATGATGCATATGGCAGCGTAAACAGAGTAACAGAGACAGTGGCAGTAGGCATTTGTCACGAAACGAGACTTAATCAGAACGAATCTGTGCTATTTGAAAATAATCTGCTGTTCTCCATACGGAATGCTATTGGCATTTGTTATGTCCTCACTGCAAATGAGTCTTAATATTTCACATGGGATGGAGTGGAGCAGAGGGAGGAGGCTGCGTGTTTTGAAAGGCTGTCTCTCTAAATATGGAATACCACATGTGTTGCAGATAGCTGGCTATGCCAGCCTGGCACAGTAGCACCCATCAGGGTTTCTGTTGGTTGTCCGGCGCTGGGGCTCTGTGCCCCCAGCCTGGAACGAGCCACGGCGCTCTCCCTCGATGCTCGATGAACTCTGCACTGCACCACTGAGAGAAACAGACGTCCTGCTAGAAAGCTGCAGGAAGCAGTCGTACTGCCTTTTTTTCAGAAGTCATGCCAAGTTGTGACTCTGAGACCTTTGCCAGTGCAGTTGTGGGGCAGTGAATAAAAATATTTTACAGATGTCTGCAGCCAGGCATGGTGGCTGGCGGGGTACCGCAGCTGCTATGGAAGGTCTTAGGGAGCAGGCCTGTTCTCAGCTAACAGTAAGCAGAAAAAAAACCCACAGAAGGTCGTGGGGCTGGAAGTGTATAGGCCTCGTGCCACCATACTGTGAAGACCAGGCGGGTGGCCAGAGTCACTGGCAGTTTAGCAGTGAATATTTTACGGCATAGCATACTGCGTGCTGTAAACAAGAGTGAGCAGTGTAAAGCCTGTTTCTCAGGCTTATGAAGCCTCAGAAAATGTGCATCTTTAAGCTCTCATATTAGAATAAAGCAGATGGCATGGGCCAGTGTGGCTATTAAAAAAAGCCAGAGATGAAAGGAGGCCAGTTTCTTTGAACAGTGAGTCTGTCACGTTAGTGTCTGCGGGCCTGCGGGTCAAACTGTGTGCAGAGCCGCTGGAAGTCGTGCTTTTTCATGTTGCACTTGGCCAAAAAAATCCCAGGGCATCTCATTAATATTGATATTGTGATGTTTCAGTGATCTATAGTAGTCGGTGAAAGAAAAAACGGCTTTGTATTGTTTGTAATGTTTGTAATGTTTCAGCATTTTCAGTGCCCATTCATGAATATGCCACTTAGTTTTTTTCCAGGCTTCATAATACTCAGTTTTTCTGTTATGTACTGGTCAGCTGTTTGTCTTTGTTTGTTCTTATCTGAATGCTTGGACAAGAATGACACGTTGTAAAACTCTTGCATTTAAAGTGACTTAATTATACATATTTATGTGTTTTGGTTGTTCTTAAAATGAAAGGAAAAAATGAAGAAATACTGTAATATTTCTGAGAAATGGTCAGTGGTCGCTGTAATATTTATTTAAGAGAGTTTCCTTTTTTGCTTGGTGGATGTAAGAGGCAAATGTATGTGTTTTCAGTGAAATGTCACTGTTAGAGTGCGGTTGTAGTTGTATGGTATGGAAGGTGATTTTGGACTTCTGTGGCTTTAAATGTTTATAGTTCGATTAGCGGACGGTCTCAAGATCCATAAATAGAGCAGTAGGTGCAGAAGGAGGTATAAAAGAATTTTAAACTAGGGAACAACGCTTTGCTTACATATGAAAAGACATATACAGATTGTATATAGTGGGAAAGAAAATAATATAAGAAATAGTGTAGTAGTATATCAAAACACATAACAATTGCATCTCAAATAGGTTCAATTCACATGTGTAATGCAAAAAACAGCTAAAAAAAATAATGCATGCACTGCCGTGAGGTAATGCTAACAGTAGAGATGATGCATACAGTATAGTTACTTCTTATCTGCTTGTTAACACTGTGAACAAAGTAATAAATATTGTAATTGTTTTTGTTTCTGGCTTATGGCAGCTAGTGAGTCTGGTTAGTTTGGCTGCCACAAGCCTCCAAAGTCTATAGACTATATTAATACTAAATTAATCTGGCTTATACATTTTTTTAGCTTTAAATAAAGAAATAATTGCTACATTAAACACTGCCATTTGCGCTTGTATTCATGATTGTATGACAAAAAAATTAAAAATGTATAAAATAATGGGAATGCCCCAAGCTCTGTGTTATGGTGGTGCTGCTATTTTAGTAAGTTATCAGCCTGAACTCATTCACAGCTCTCTGTCATAAAGCTCTGTGTCAGCTCTCAGTTAAGCATTGTATCATTTTTGGTTTTTCGTTTTCAGTAATTTTTTTGTGGAGCTATAATGTAGCCCACAGTTAAGTTCAACTAATTCAGCAATAAAACGTAATATAGGCTGTAGAAATAGAATCAAAAATAGAATTGGTTTAAATCACGCTCAGGATTTATTTTCAGACTATTAATGCACCTGCAAATTTTATTTCTATAAATTTAGGTTCAGGCATTTTTTGCCCAGGAAGAGTGGAATACCTATTTTTGTCTGGCTTGAGATTTCTAGTGTGTCAGACTGCCAGTAGGTTGTGGTTGTGATGTCAACATCTGGAGACTTTGTTGCCTCAGATTAGTCAGGCAGTTCACTAGCTCAATGTTATTGGGTTAAATTTCCCAACTTAGATAGTAATAATAATAATAATAGCAACAATAAAAAATTAATGGTCTGTATTAAATTGTGATTTGATATATTCTTTTCAGCCCAATTTTGAGAATAATTTCATATTCAGGTCTTGGTGTTCTCAGTTGAATTGTGAAGTGTTTGGAGTTTCCCCAGCCTTACAAACAATGTGCCTTTGTGAAGAGGTGTGAATTATTTTAACAACAGGGCATTCTCAACCCTCTCCTTTCATAGCTTATTGCTTGCTAGTAGCTCAATTCTGGGTTACAGTGTTTCACGCACAGAGCCAGCAGTTAATCTGGGTACCAGTGAAACGTTATTTATTTGATTATGATTATGTTCATTAAAATAATAAAATAAATGTTTAATCCGTCAGCGAAATGACCACTTGGGGGTCTGCAAAAAGAGAATAACGAATGGCTAACAGGCCTGTAATTACTTTTTTTGACCAACACACATACACATACCTCAAGGTTTTACCAGCTTGTCGTTGTTTATATATCTGAGGAAAGAAATTACCATCTATAGTTGTTTCAGCGAGCCCTACTCTCGCTGAACCTATTAGGCCGTACCTATTAAGCATTTTAGCTAAACTTAACATGCTCCTTATTTACACACTAG
The DNA here is from genome assembly GCA_021613375.1 of Megaleporinus macrocephalus. Lineage (NCBI taxonomy): Eukaryota > Metazoa > Chordata > Actinopteri > Characiformes > Anostomidae > Megaleporinus > Megaleporinus macrocephalus. The sequence goes on from CM038721.1 coordinate 26,680,656, forward strand.
TGATGCACTCAGGTGATTGAAGATGCTAAATTGCCTCTAGGTTTAAGTGCGAGTGAGTGTGTGAATGTGTATGTCTGTGTATCTGCTCTGTGATGACAGGCCACCAGTCCCAGTGTGCTCTCTGCCTTCTGTCCAGTGAGCGGCTCCACCACCCCACTGTAACCCAGGTCACAGCGGTTTAGAAGATGGATGAATGAATGAATAAATGAATGAATGAAGAAGACTAAGACAAAACCTTCCAGCATTAACTATGAAATTGAAGTCAGCTTCTATTTCAACAGACTTACTTGTTTGTAATTTCCAGTTTCCACTAAAGTGGTGCAGCAGTTATTTTAACACTTTGGTCACCAAAATGACTGAAAAAATGACAAAAAAAACTGCTGTACCATTTAAAGGAAAAATTAGAAAAAGTAGCTGGCGAATTAGAAGCCTCATATTCACCCTAATACCAGAAACCTACAGGTAAGGTTCAGTGCTTGATGTTCTAAATGTCCTCATCAGAAAATTTCACCATCATTAAAGTAATAAAAAATAGAAAGAAATTCTGACAGCCTAATTCTGGATTTAGCTTCTAGATGTAGAATGGAAACAAAAATGATACGATTAACCTGTCTTACCACTTTCTGTCTATAATAGTCAAATATATGCCCCAAATATGAGTTTTTGTTAATGAAACTACAAGTTATTAGAAAACAGGTCGGCTGCAAATTCTTTATATCACTTAGCACTACACATTATGGTAACTGAGGTGCTTGGGTCTTATGTGCCCACTCACCCGAAAATGTTCCATAGAATATCAGGCTGAATTTGGTTTTCTAGTTAAGTGAGCTGACGTCAAACCTGTAGAGTAAATCGGCTTTACATAACATTACACAAAAGCTATTGTCTCTGCTGGATCCTGAAATTCCTTTTCTATTCTGTAGCGCATAATGCTGCTAGGTGGAGGATGCTGTAGCGAATGGCATCACATAGCCAAGGTAATTTTGTGATGTTGTTGAAAGCGGCTCTGCTGCGCACCACACTGGGTTTGTAGTCTGGGAAAATGGAAATTGTAGTTTTACTGAACTGCAAAGTGCTGGCGTCTCTGGCGTGGCAAAGAATCTCAACGCAGCCTCGTACTGCAGTTTAGCCACGATAACACATGGTCTCCTGCTGGGTTGCCTTGGTTGAAGACCTCGGTGTGACGTATTGACTAACACATCCGGAGAACTCTAGCCTTGTCCCTCTGTCACGTTCAGTATCTGGCTGTTTGATTTTCCCATTCTCCCCTAAAATTTGAGACAGTTTTCCTGCAAACTAGCCACCTCTGCCACAAGCTTGTGTACGGAGGTTTGAAGAGACGTCACCTCTTCCGAGCATTCAGAAAGTTCCTGCTCCATTTCTGTCACAGTCGTTTTCCTCGCGTCCAAATCAGAGCGAAATAGAGTGATGTCGTTAACAACTTCTGTTTTGACTGCCTGCAGTTTGGTTGTCATATCATCAAATTCAGCAGCAGCTGAAGACTCCTCTGACCTGAGGAATGTGGAAATGTCCACTTTTAGAGAATAAAGAATCTCAGAATTAGAATTATCATGCCAGCTCGCTAAGCTGATGCCGTCAAAGCGTGGGGCCTGTTAGCAATATTTCTCTATGAGTATGTCTATTGATGCAAACTTTGGATCATGTATGTGAAAATTAAAAAATATTAGACCTAGGAATGTGTCCTGAGTATTTCGGTGGACAAGGTGTGTCGTTTTATTTCAAATTTCTCTGACGCACATCAAACACATAGCCTACTCCACTGCTAGATAACTAGTGCCACCTACTTCAGCCTTCATGTCCTCATTACGTTGTATCCCATGTTACGTTGTTAAGATGTTTAGGCTCTGACAGTCTGGTTTAGAGTTCAAACCACTCGACACAATATAGCACACAGTACTGTAACTTTTAAACACTGTGTGAATAAGCACATCACACAATCAAGGTCTAATTGTCTGTCTGTAGTAATGTGACCCTGATTGTTCTTTTTCATGGAAAGGGTGATTTCCTGCTGCCTGATAAAGAATTTAAGGAAGAGGGATTCCAAATTCAAGGGGCAAAGGATAAAGCTTCAGAGGATAAAGTGAGATGAGAGGGGAAACGGCTGTAGTTGTAGGGATGTGTTTTTGGTTAACGAGAGCGAGGGCACTTGATGAAGCTGTGTAGCAGCGAAGCAGAGGTACAGAACATGGCATACTCTCTGGAGTTAAAAAGGGAAGTCCCTGTAGGCGCATGAAGGCAGCAGGAGACGGAGCCCCTCGGGGGCACTGTGATCCAGTCTGCTCCTCACTGCAGGAATGCCAGGCGAATGGGCTGTGCAAAAAATAAACAGCCCTGAGAGTGAACAGCTCTAAATGCTAACTTCTTTTACAGCTTCTCTCTAAGCCAGCGTTATAGGGCATGACAGCAGGACCTCGAGTGGTTTTAGTGAATGGCTTTTCGTAGTTAAATGGAATTAAATGTGGATTTTGTTTGTGTGTTTGCTTGCTTGCTTGGCTCGATTGGTAAAGGTAAATCTTAAACATGAGTCTGCTTTTGTGAGCTTATTATGGGCTCTAAACAATTGGCCCAGCGTGTATGATTTACAAATCTTTAATTGCTTATTGCTTTTAGCTAAAAGGCAAAAATGGTTAGACATACTAAAATGCATATGAGTTGTTATAAGTATATTAAGTCTTAACAAAGAACCATATATGGTAAATGTCTGCTTAGCCAAGTTCCTTTTATCTAAGCTAACTTTCTGGAAGCTTAGACAATGTTAAACGATATGTTTGTTGCTTTAGCACATCATGAATATTTGCACGAAACAACAGCTGTTGTTTTGTTTTGATAGCTGAGTTTGGCAGTAATGAGGGATTATTTATGATCAATGATTGGCAGAATGGTATGGCATTTGTTTTCAGGCTTTTGCCGTTTTCTAAGCCTCCCCATCCAAGCTTAGAAATCGAGGTAGGGTGATCTAAAAGCCTGTAGACTCAGATTAGCATGATTGCAGCTACTCGGCTGACCCTCCAGCTACAAATAACAGGGATTTAGCCCTGTGCTGGGAATTGTCACAGTCCATTGCGGTCAGAGGTTAACAGGATAATTTTGTAGTCGGTGACATTGCTAACAAAAGAAAAAGGTCCTCATTAGGTTATGCTAGTTGTGTGCAATAACAACAAGGGGTTTTAAGTATATCAGAGGTCAAAGTAGAGGGTGGGTGTTTGTGGACTTTACACAAAAGTAAAGATAACGTTTCCTTTACATTCTCTTCTGCACATGAAATATCATTGTACAGTACCAGATGTGAAAAGTTTTTTGTTACTCTCATGTTTGAGTTGTTATGGTGTAATACATGTGAAATAACAAAATAGGTCATCATTCTGCAAAGACTTTTCCATTAGAATTATTATTATTATCATCATCATTATTATTATGGTTGTTGTTGCTGGTTGGGTGAATGTGTTGCTGTTTTTGTTGTTGTTTGTTAATACAAAAGACCCAGAGTACCTCTCAACAAGCAAATATGTATCTTTTAGTTGGGGATTATATCTGGGAATTCCAGGCCAATTCCAATATTCGTTGGTTTCATGTACATATATGCTGATGCAGATACATAAACATCAAGCAGGATTAGCATTACAGAGAAATGTAATATTTATGTCTGTAGGGCTACAAATGCAGTAAAATGAATAAAACATTTATTTTATAGCACAGGTTGAAATATTAGGTCAAGTATAAATAGTAATTTCAAAGTCTAGATGCCAGTATGATTCCAAGACTATTACATTCCCTATCAGCTAAGTTCATGCAGTCTGCACCACTTTAGGAACTCAATGGCAATGTTCTTTTTTTTATGTACAGATTTTTTTTTGTTAGATGTTGAACTTGAGCCTAAATAAACCTGAATTAGCTTCATGGAGAAATGTAATAATTTTTTTGTAGACGGCTATAAATGAGAAGAGATAAAGTAAATAAATGTAAATCAGGTTTATTGACTTATTTCAGATCACAACAAAAAGGTTTTCATTCGCAACATCTTTACAGTGAATGATCTGCCGCTACTGATTTAATTCCATTGCTGCAGGTCAACTTTAGCCCTAATGAAAATTTTTCCTGCTAGTAATATTTTTTGGCTTATAGCCTTTTGGCTATATAAAAAAGCTATAAGCCCATAGCTTATATTTGAGTTAAGTACTTCATTATGTTATTGGCCTATTTTTCATAGCTCTATTTTTCTACTATTAGGACTTAAATAACTTTCAGTGCTTATGAAGGATGTCTGTCACCTCCCCCGTCATTTAAATTTGTCATCATAACAAACAGTTGAATTGGGTTGTCTCTAATAGACTATTTGCATTGGACACTCCCCAGCTCCCCCCACTGCATTCAAATGCTACACATCAAACAGTAGCAGAGGACATGCTCGCCCCTCTAGTGTAATTAACTGTTTCCACTCAGTCCCTCCACTATAAAGCACCTGCAGGCTTGACAGCAGACCAACAAAAGCCTCAGATCAACCGTGATTCATTACACTCGTACTTGAGGGGACCACAACAATGGCTAGCTAGTAAGATGGCCAAGGCCTATTGCTGTCATGCCAGCTCATCCAAGCCATCCTTTTGAGTCAAAAGTGGAAGAGCTTCACAGCTGCACACACTTCAGCTCTCTGTTGCATGAAAGATGTAGGTTACGTACCGTTTCAGAGTGGCAAATTTGAATCGAGGGCGCTCACAGCCACACAAGTCTGCTGGAGTAGGTTGTGGCCATTGTTTTTAGAGGAAAGGCAGAAAGACCAGGGCTGAGGTGGGATTTGCGAAGCAAAGGAGGGTACTGGCTCTCGAGGGACAAACAGTAAAAGGTGGTGAGGAATCAGCCGTAAAAGCATGAACCAGTGAGCTACTTTCTGTGTGGGTATAAATCAGCCACGGCCCTCACATGCAGAGGCAATTTGTGCTGTGCTATTTACTTCTGCAAGGAAATAATCATTACCCTATAAAATGTGAAAGTGAAAAATGTAAAGGAGGTCTATAAATAGTCAGCGAGCAGAAAATATGAATTGCTGGTCTGGGATTTCGCAAGTCCTCAGCACTTTTCTCTCTCCTTTCCTCTTAGATACAGTATAGTCAAGTAAAATATTTTCTGAAGTAGTGTTAAAGATGGCATTGGCCTTATCAAATATTGCAGTGTTGCAGTAAGTACATTGCTAGTTGTATTTAATCCAAGAAATCATTTTTTTTTGATGTATAAAACCTGGGATATATCCTAACTTTCCCTGTGGTGCTAGATAAGGCCTTTTTTTTAATTTGGCGCATTTGGAATCTGTCAGTCCTCCGCTGTTCACACTTCAACTGAAAATCAGAGAGTCTTCTCCACCTGAAATGTAGTCGTGCAGCAGAAGTAGAGGCAACAGGGGAGAAAAAGGACAGCCTACGTCGCAAAATCATTTGCATGTGACCTGGATGAATACCAGGGGTTTTCATATTTTTCTTAATATCTTAATATTTCTTTGATTTTTGATGCTGTTGCTTTCAGGGGTTGACTGTCATACATCTGATTCAAGTGACGTTGTAGCCACGGAGATGCAGCAAGGTGTAATTGGCCTGCTTTTCTGTAGCACATACTTTTAAGCCTTTTTTAAATAAATAAATGCCCAAATGCGGTTCTTTTTGTTTTGCGACCCTTCCATCATTAGCCGCTCTCACAGTCAAAGACTGAGAAACCGTCTGATGGGTCTGTCTTTGCTTTCAGGAGGGAAAACAAATTAAAGGTTTCTCTTTTTCTTCTAATCATGGACACCTCGTCTACTGAATTCAGAAGCTCAAAGCTGCCTTTGATTAATGCACTTTTTAACCAAGCTCCACTCTTGTCAGATTCCTCCCCAGCTGTTGAAGATGTTTCAGTAGAACAAGCCCTGCGTTGATTTAAATGCTTACAAAATGCTTGCTGGAATTCTTACTGCGTCTACACTGTTGCATGCTGAGTGGGAGCGTGAGTGCATCTCTGATTTTGAGTTGGTGCAATTTGGCTGCCACCTTGTGTGTGCAAAGCTCTCTTTAGGCTTTAAATTTAGGTGGATTTCTCATTGATTCACTTTTTAATCCCTGTTGTCTCTCCCATGTGTTCCAGCACTGCTGGATTCAGGCAAACTCGTGCTCCCACAGGTGGTAGCTTTCTGTTTTCCAACCAACACTCTTTGTTTTCACATAATCAGGAACTACCTTCAGATACAGTTCCAGTAATAGTGGTTCTTCCTCCCTTGTTTCTGTACAAGTGTACTGATGTTATCTTTAATTGATTTTGTTAATGAGGGAGCTTGAAAAGAGCAGAGTGAGTTGTGAGTGGAATGAACCAGTAGACGCAGGTCAGAACTACTTGTAATGGATGTGGAATTAACTGCAGCTGAAGTCAGCTTGTCGTATGGCAGCCATGTCAAAGGCCCACACAAGTCACAACAGCCTTATTATTATCACACATTGAGAACTGGTGGAATTTGCCATTGATGGCACAAATTAATCCAGATTAAATTTCTCTAGATGTTCAGTATAAGATGGTAAGCTTAGTAACAATATGTGAAATTAAATAAAATGTTGTAGACCATCTTAAGTGCTGTACTGTTGTGTTGACTTGTTTTCCCAAAAAAGCTGTGTTTACAAAATAATGCTTCTTGGAAGTACCCAACATTTATTTATCCATAGACTCCAGACCGAACTCTTCAAATGTTGGCTTTAAGCTGTGGTAACTCTGCATCAACGCCTCTCTATTTTCTTTGTAGGAGATCAAAATCAGGCAGGTCTGGGCGATTTTGGGATAAACAAAAAAATAATAGTTAGCGTTAGTTGGTTAACTAGTTTGTGTTCTCGTGAGTGACTTGTGGTGCTTCCTAGGTTCTCAAATTTGTGTTTAAATTCACTCAGATGAACTCCACTGGAAGCTAATTGCTTTGGAATACGCTCACTGTTATTGTGCTTCCAGTAGCCACACTTGGCAAAGTATGATTGTTCGATTTGCTAAAATCTCAAGGTCAGAAATATCAGTCTAAAGGACGGAGGGAAATGATAAACAATAATAAACAATGGTGACGAACCGTATCCTCCTAGAGCTGCCACTCAAACTCCAGGCCTGGGTTTTGTGCTTAATTAGCATTATTAACCTTCACGAAAATCAGGCTGGTTTTATTTTGCTATGGTGACAAGTTGGGCTGTATCCCTCCGTTCTCCTGCATGAAGCATTTTAATTGGCTCCAGCTCCGTGCTCGCCACACTCTTGACGGCATGGCGGAGGCGGATGCTCTCTGAGGTGAGCGACATGTAAATGGCCTTTTTATGAAAAGGGGGGATTTCTTTCTCTTCATATCCCTTCACTACGACGGGACACTGAGCTTCCCTGTGCCGTGCGGAGTAGTCGTGTGACAACCGACAAATCATTAAAATTTTTGATGGCTGCCATGTATAGGCCTATCTCCAGCAGCTTAAGAGCGTACCGCTGTCTTTTGTATTTGCTCTCTGTCACCAACTGGAGCTAATTTATTCCTTTTTCCATAGATGTCTAACCCTTTCCAATTTATGTTCGTATCTATTTGCTTTTGTTGATTTATATATTGTTATGAAAGGATTTTTTTTGTTATGGGAGGGGCTATCGTTGTGGGTTTGTACTGTGGTTTGGTTCTAACATCCATATATTTAGTGTACTTTTTCATATAACAACTACTTACTTACCATCTCAGGATATTGGCTACATTAAATATAAATTAAAATATTGAAATTAACTTTTATGTCTTATAATGAGACGATGATGGCACCTCACAGAACTGGAAAAAAGTCATTATTATGTAGTGCTAAAGCTGACATTTATCATCTTGTTAATCATGCTCTCATCGTCTTTCACCTGTTGTCTTCTTGCAGATGGCGAACTCATTTAAAATAAATCTGTAATTCCAAATTGCTTGCTTGAACACATTAGATTGGGGTGTAATTTAGAGATGTGTTGAGGTATTTGTACATGCTTAGGTGCAAAAGACAACAGCCTCTTTTCTCAGACATCACTTCTCCAACACAGTCTATTTATTTATATAGTTGTTTAGCTTAGAGAGTCCACTACACACTCAGACAGCAGTGCTTCTCTACATAGGTGCTGATTATGATGCTGGTTAAAAGCTGTACTGGTATCTCACTACTGGTGTGCCTCTTTGTGCAGTCGTCAGGAGTTCTTCTCTCAGCCTATACCATCTGGCCGTCAGGAAGTATCTATAAGGTCAGGGCCACTACATCTCCGACTGCTTCACAGTCATCTCTTCTTCCTCCTCAAATAGCACCAGGTGCTAACTTACCTGAATCGTCTGGTCCCGTCTCCAAGCAACAAGTTACCCGTATATCCAAACTGTACTGTCTAGCTAGGTATCCTGTACCCAAGTAGTCTCCTGAAGAGTAAGCATTCAAAGTAGCTGCCAAGCAAAAGTTTTGTGAAAGCCATTTTTTTCTTGTTGTTTGCAACGTCGGATGCAGACCCCCCCCCCCCCCCCCCCCTCCCCAAGAGTTCTCCTGAAGAAAAAGATTTCAAACATGGACGCCACAACCAACTGTGCTTTATGCCTGGAGTGGAGACGTGCCCAGGCAGTATTAGCATCAGCGATACCTCTGAGTACAGTGCGCATCTAATCATGTCAAGCCAGTCTGTATGGTTAGGACCTGCTGTCTGTAGCTGAGTCTGGCCCATGGGTAGCATACACAGGGTTTTTCTGAGGCTGTTGCCAGAGTTGACTGTGGTGATCAGCTTGACAGTGTTTATATGTTAAATTTGAGGCTAGCATTGTGGCCATGTAGCACATTTCCTCCAATGCAGTTAGTTCCTGCAGGGTGATGCGGAAGGCCTGTTTATTAATAAAAAAGATGGCAACAATGAATCCACATTAATTTCATAGGCTCAGGCTGCCTGGCGTCCAGCGGTTGATGGCGGTAATGCAGATAACAGCACCTTTCAGTTTGATTCTAGAGAATGTCTATAAAAGTCAAGCTTTCCATCTCCTAAAAGAGTCCAGAGACCTGCCAGTTTCTCCTTCAGAGTAAGAGAGATAAACTCTTGTTCCTGAGACGCAGACATCATCTTCTCCTGAAGTAAGCCTGTTGAAGCTTCTGTTCTGTGCTGATTTTTGTTAACATGGGCATAAGTAGGCTTTCTCTGTAGCCCCCTGAAATGTATCTGACCTTTATTTATCTAAACTTTATTGCAAAGCTCTTTCTGGGCCAACATTCCACTCGTGTCTCTCTTTTGTTTCTTCATCCTTCATCACAGATTACTTCATCACAGAAAAGGAGAAACTGTGTTTAGTTGGAAGCACCTTTGGAGTCACCGTCAAATCTCTACTAAACGGGTTCTCACTAGTGCAGCCAGGTGTAGAGCCAAGGGTGCTGTCACACATTACAAATGCACCTAATGTTGAAAAACAGTGCAGAAGAGAGTGATGAAAATAATATCTCCCAAAGAGAGCCTGTGCAATTTCTACGCAAGGAGTTTTCTTGTTCTAAAAAAAGCCAAGAAGGTCGAAGGCCGATTTTTAGTTTTGAGCGACCTTGAGTACCTCAGAGAGTTCATGTTGTTGCATATAGCTTTTTGAATGCCCAGGTGGCTTGTTCACCTTAGACAAGGATGAAGGATTTATCCTTAAATATATCCCCTTCTCAGGGGGATGTGAAGCGATTCTATCTGTTCGTTTACTACCAGCGTTTGGTGTAATGACCTTTACACCATTCAGCTGTCAGCAGATGATTCCTCTGACCACATACGTAGTCCACTAGCCACTGGTTTGAGAGAGTTTTCATTCCAGTTCACTGATGGTTCACTGATAGTAGAGATGGACCGATCAGAGTTTTTAAGGCCGATTCCGATTGCCAATCACCTACCAGCGCAATCTCTTTGGCTGTAATTCCTTTAGCTTTCTGACTGTTGCTGCTGCTGTACTGTTCGTACCGGTCAGATCTGGTCTGCATGGTGTTTTGGATTATTTGTTTTGTGTAGCTGCGCTTGCTAGCTCTGCTGTTTGCTGATACTCACTGTATTCTGCCGCATGGTGTGCCGTATCAGATCAGTAGTGTTAAATGTCTTTGTCTTGGTTTGCCCATGAGACACATTGATTTCACAGATGTTACAGGACGCCCTGGATGAGTTTGTATCACATGCGTTAACAAACAGCCAGAAGGATGACATGTTTTCTATCAGCGCATCTGCTTTAGTCAGTTTGTGGAAAATGAAAGGGTATGTATTTCCACCTAGTGGTTCAGATAGGAATTGCAGGGCCCTGGCCGAAGGGGGCTTCACGGAGGGGCTTTCTGGATGAAACGCTAGCTGTAAATACAGAAATTAGGCTCATTTGTTTAACGCCATCGATCGGCTTTCGGGATAGGCTAAACTGGAGACATATCGGCCAATCACCGATTGCATGTTTTGTTTAAAAATAAACTGATACCAAAATATAGCCGATCGCTCCATCCATCTCTAACTGATAGGTTGAGTAAAGTATCTCACCACAACATCCTATTTGCTTGAATTGATTTACAGATAGCTCCAAATATGGAGGAATAGCCCTTTCAATACTTACTATATGTCTCAGTCTCCTATTGGTTGGGTTGGTGTATTGAAAAAGAGCTTCTGAGAACTGTGCACCTGCACCTGCAATTGGAGACTTTACTCACGCTGCCAGGAAACAGGGATTATATTTGTAATCTGAAGCTCAGAATACCCAGGAAAACAATAGTGTTTCACTGTACCAGCGCTAAGAGTTTTTGTTCTGTTTTGCAGAGAACAAACTAAATTTGATGCTCTTGGGCACTGAATGTCTGTCATATCAATTGCAGTCTTGTTACTGGAAAATTGTTTGTGATGATTAAACCAAGCAAGAGAAAAAAACAGCAAAGATAGCAATCTAATTCAAATAATTTAATTATTTTTCACCTGCGGGGAGAAAGGGTTTTTTCAATTCAGTTTTAAGATTAAAATCGAGTGCTTACTGCTCTCTGACTTGGTGACTACTTGACAGGTCTTATTATCACAATAGGTGTCGTGTTCTCACCGGATAGAGTTCGGTGACAAGGTGACGCCAGACAGCCATTTCCTTGGCAGCATGTGATTGCCGGAGTGCTGCTTGCTCCTCTAATTCTATTACCAGATTCACAGGCTTACCTCTTCCAGAGCAAGAGGACTGAAATTATGAGAAGTAGTACATGTTCATGTGATTTATTGGTGTGTTTCTTTCTCTGACAGGGGCGTAAGGGACTGAGCTCCTGTCAGTATGGACGCACAACCACAAGGCCAGCAGCCACCAATACCAGTGTTTCAACAACAGGTTGGTGCACCCACATTTTCCAGTAGATGAGTTTTGAGTTTCACTTTTTTGGCTTTATTTTTCATGGAATTTTGAGTTCTGATTGACGCAAATAATGAAGAATGTATTCAAGACCCATCAGTGTTGTTGCATTAGCAGTTGTCAGGTTCTCTTGTACAGGGACTGTGGGCTGATGCCAAGTGTCAGATGCTCTGGTACAGAAACAGTGGGCTAATGCCAGTGTCCAGTATTTTTCATCTATGTGTCTGCCGAAACCGGTACTAATGGCTATACATAAACATTCCTTAATATAAATGTAAAAGTTTGAGCCACATCTGCTTGGATTAGCATGGATTGGATTTTTAGAGGGTTACAAATGCAGTAACATGAATAAAATACAGAAAGCCAAGCCTAGTAGCCCAGCATCACTGCTCCACTGGAGCACAGTAAACATGACATCACATATCGATGAAAAATATTGATCAAATGTAAGCATTTGTTTGATCTGATGACTAAGATATGATTCTCATATCATTGTGCGTCCCTCATTGGCACTTATTCATATCAGTTAAGTGAATTATTTGCTGTTCCCCCCTAAAACACATGATGTGTGCAAGTGACTTGGAGGCTTGGCAGGTGAGTCTGTGTTATGTACAGTAGTTTTGATGCTGTAGTCTCCAGTAATAACATAAAACAGCAGCAAAAGGATGATAATCTGCTCAGTGTTAATTAGTCCTCAGTGGACTGTGTTCACTCGTTCTTGGGAATCGTGTCCTAAAACAGCATTAGCGGGGTACTTCACATTCTGGTTAACAGGAACACACGTGCTCTGTGTAATTTGTGTGTCCTTTTGTTTGAAATTACCCGCTGAACAGCAGAACAGAAACGCGGCTGTTTCATTTGTTTTTGTCCTGTTTATTGATTGTTTTGCAATTGTTCATAAAAGCTGTCAGTTCTTCCCCTTTTTCATTTCCATTTTACCAACCTTAACCGCAACTTGCTTGCTTGCCAGCATGCAACGCGAGCCTGTCGCCCCCTTCCACATCTGCCCCCGTCGAATCTCTCCGACTGTCAATCCTCCTGCAGAGAGACAGGCGGTGGTCTGCTCACACTGTCTTTCCTCTCCGGCTCCTCCTGTGTGCTAGATGAGAAGTGATAATGAGATTCCATTCTCTGCACAAGCAGTGCTTCCTGCACACAAAAGCTATCATGTGTTTTCTCCACTGCATTGCCAGAGACAGAGAGGTGTTGAAGCTCAGCTGCTAGCACTCTCTGTCTGTCTCCCTCTCTCTCTCACTTACTGCTTCTCCTTCTTTCACTCCGCCTTCTCTCTCACTAGCTGTCTCCCATTCTCTTTTCTCATTCTCATTCTGCAAAAATGATGTGCATACTCTCTGTTATGCATGCTCTTTCCGAGTTAAGGGTAATTCCCATCCAGCGCCAATTTCATTTGTCTACCGATGAGTTGAATGATGAATATCGAGAAGGTATATTTCAATATTAAGCTCTCATTCAAAGATACAATATGATTATTAGGTTTTAGGCAAAGGTAATTATAAACTGTTACAGTACAAAAAGCATTTTCTTTTTAATATACAACAGACTTCAATCACTTTAAGCAGACTAGTGATCACTCTCGTCTTAAGTTTCTGAAGTTTGTTGTTTGTTGGCTTTTGGTCCTGTACTAGTGTAGGGATGAATGATATGGCAAAAAATCATAATACTTCAAGCATGAACCGTAATGTTTTGTTTTTGGGGTTTGATAAGTACAAATAGACAAAAAGAGATTAATAAATGTGACTAATTTAGCACATGCAACATGCACAGAACAACATACTGTAATATCACAATAATGATTAATATCAAATTTATCACATTGTCCACCTCTAAGTGTTCGTTTTTGTTGGTGAAGTTGGAAAGTAGCTAAGAGTTGTAATGCACCATGATAACTCGAGAAGATGACTTCTGTAAGTCTGATGGATTACACTCAACAAGCATCCCCTTAACTCTCATCCCTTAAGGAAAAAAAAAAGCTGAGAAGCTGAATTGTATATGCAGTCATGGATATTCGGTATCGCTGGTGAGATCATACTGGCAAGTCCCGAAGGTATAATGCATATGCATTAGAGATACGGGAAGAGTTGGTAAGACTTGCATATTTAATGGCGCATTTGCTCACTGAGCGAGTGGGAGGGTGAGATTTTCAGATTCGATTTTGATCGTCACTTCGGATTTTTGACAGAGCAAAATCCCTGTGTAAAGCAAGGAGGGCTTTAAATACTGAAACAGATTGAAGAGGAGCAGAAACACTGTCGGGGTGAAGGAGGCATAAATATTGCATGGGCCAGGCCTGGAGAGGCGGGCTGATGAAAAGGATGGGAACTGGATCTCCTGCATGTTTTGCCCCCCCGCCACCCCTCCTCCTCGCGCCCTGTCACACCCCCCTGCAACTCTCTTCCTCCCACCAACACCACCAACCCTGGCTCGCTGCTCTCGCACCTCTTCGCTGCTTGTGTTGTCCTTTCCCTGGCAGCTTCTGGCAGTGTTGTGCTGTCATCTCACACCTAGTCCTCCATGCTGCTACTGCCCCATCCTCCATCGCTCTTCTCTCCTGCATCCCCCCACACCCCCAACCCCCTTGTCTCCTGTGTTCCTGTCAATGGGCCGCATGCCTGTGTTTCTCTTTTTACACCCATGTCACCAGTGGCCAACCCTCCGTACCCTGCCATTCCTCTTATGATGTGTTTTCCCTTCGAGTCATCACCCTGCATGCCTTGTTGCATCTGTGGCTCCCTCTGACCAGTCCCTCCCCTCCATGCTGTATGTATTTCAACTACAGACAGTGTCTGTCAAGCCCAGACTAAATTTCTAGGCGCTGCCATCTCCTTCACTCATTGTACCTCCTAACAGGTACATTTTGGTCGATGTGAGGCAATTGCACTGACATAGATGAAAATGAGAGGGAATACATTATGGTAGTTAGATGCTGCCACTACAGAGTTTCCTGCTGTGACAGGTGTCTTTAACTTGGGACTAGAGTTCCTTACCTTCTTGTTTGGAACGTATTTGCTTTCTTGTTTTTGTTTTTAATATTAAGGCCTGATTGATGTGCACGCTTAAAGGCTGGTAGACTTTAGAAGAGCGCAACTGGTAAAAGCCGCGTCAAGCAAGGTTTATCTCTACGCTTTCCCAAACAGTATCGAAAAAGTCACCAGTCGGACCAGCTCCTCTGTGGTGAAGCTGAGTGACTGTGGGGTCAAAGCCTCCTCTGCAGTCCACCTGTCCACACTCCCGCCGGTTATTTTTGTTTTCTTCCCCCTCCCGCCGAGCCAAAACAAGCCCTTTGCGCTTCCTCTCCTTCCGCAAGCTGCGATCTGTACAAATTGCGCGGCGTCTGCGGCGAGTGACCCCGGCGGTCATCAGGGTCCTCGGCTGCTGTGCTTCATCCCGTCTCAGCTCGGCGCTCTAAATTGTGTGACAGCGCAAAGCCTTGGATGAGACGGCCTGTCAGTCAGTGCGCCCCACTGCCCTTTGAAGGCGAGGCCAGGGGGCGAAAAGGTGCCGCAAATGGCCTGTGAAGTTTACATACACTGCCCACTGCTAAACAGATTACCTCTAATGAAGTGTCTGGGGCTCAGGCCGCGTCAGGCCTAATCCTGGCTGGCAGCGCGTCCCTTCGGCTGCCAAAAAAGCCGCCACCCTCTGGCCCTCTCCCGCCGCTCTGCCGGCCGCCCCAGTGCTGGGAGGTGCCCATCGTTAATCAGGCCGGACAGTGTGCAAGCTGACATGCAAATGTAGGTCATTGCATATGTAAATGTGTGATTAGCGAGCCGCATGCCAGAACACATTAGCGCGACTTTGCTCTCAGCATGCGCTTGTCACGCCGCTTTAGAGGCTCATGCTAACATTTGTCAAGCGACCGTGCGGGGAGTGAAAGCAATGCCTCACCCCTTTCACTGTTTGGCTGTGCCGACCGTCCATCGCTGACCAACCAACCAACCGACCCTCCAACCTTCATATCCGCCCCTTCCCTTCCTCAGTCACTCGACCTCTCACCCTGTGAGAAGCCCTTTGACCAGCGTGTCCTTAAATAGCCGCTCTAGAAGAAATTGTTAACAGTGATTGTTAGAAAGAAAATTGGTGGCACTCTTGGTTGAAAACAGGTTTAAATGAAGATTCTTAGAGAAAGGAAAGAAATAAATTCCAAAATTGTTCTCAACATGATATCACTGGAAAAAAAAAAGATTTTTTTCTCTCATACCAGATGTGTCCCTGCAATAAGGGCTGAGCGTATGGTGTCACAGGGAAAAACAAGCTACCCCGGTGTGTTAATTGGATGGGGCAGTTCTTTTGCTCTCACCTTTTTTTTTCTCTCCTTAAAGCTGTCAAGCTATGAAACAATGAAATGCTTGAATTGGTTGCCCCTTGATCTACATCCATCCTTCTAGCACCCAGTCAGTAGTGCACTTCTTCTTGAGATTCTTCTTCTTGAGATTTCTGGGAGTCCTTTGGGTTCAGCCAGTCATGTAGCATTGCATTTGATGGATTTAACAGACAGCCTATACATCCGTCATTGGAATGTAAAAATAAATGTGATCAAGCCATCACCACAGGTTCTTACTAATTATGCTGCATTTCGCTATAAACTCTGCATTTCCGGGAGGTGTAAGTCTAAACCTCAACTTCGCAGAGCGAGGTTTACAATACAGTTGTGAATAAAGGGAATTTTCAGACGAAGGAAATGGCACTTCGAGTGCAATTCCTGTAGGATCAGGGAGTGCGTACACTCTGCCTCAGGTTTGTTTTTCACACTTGGCTGTTTAACTATGAAATATAATAGAACTGAGTAGATCTAACACTGCTCCTTTGTTTCACAAGGATACAATTGTCTCAGCCTCTCTCTTCCTTGCCATCTCAGTGTAAAGTTATGTGCCTTCAAGGCTGTCCTGTGGCCATTTTAGGGTATTCAGTTGTGACACAATGTTGTGTTCTTTAACATGTCACTTCTTGTTGCTGGAGCGTTTCTGGGATGGAAGTTTACAAAAAAAAAATTCTCTCGAAAGGTCAAGTTAGTTTATGTTTTTTCTTCACATTTATATCCGAGGGGCTAATTCCGGCTATTGCTTAGCGTTTTAATTTTAGAGCGCAAGTGTCAAGGCGCCGCACGATTCTTCATGAAAAGCACTCTGGGCGATTTATCACTTACTGGTCCAACATAAGTCACTTCAGAAGCTAGAATGTCATGCTGGCCTGATGCGCCCGGGCAGACAAAGTGGAAGGAAAACGATATTCATTAAGTTTTGGACATGGTTCACGCTAATATCATCTCCTGAATTGTTACCCGGTGACACCTCTCCCGTTCACCCAGTGGTGTCGTTTATTTTCCCTGCTAGACGTCTGAGTGGAAAACTCAAAGGTTGGTCGCTCTGAGGGGAGATGTTTGTCATTTTGAATTGAAGTCTTGTAACACTGTGACATTCTTTTTTCCTGAAAGTTTATTTTTCCTTTTGTTTGATAGCAGAAGCCACTACAGCCTGAAGCCCCTACAGCCACAGACATGGGCTACAACACCTTATCCAATTTTCACATTGAGAAGAAGATCGGAAGAGGACAGTTTAGTGAGGTCTACCGGGCCACGTACTTGCTAGACAACACTCCAGTAGCTTTGAAAAAAGTACAGGTAAGCCACTATCAAACCATCTCACCTAACAGTAAATCAGTACAATGTCTTCATATATGAAAGATTTACTGCAAAAGTATTTGGACCTGGACCTTGGACCTTCTTTATTTTAAAATGACTCTATGGTTAAAGATCAAATCATGAATGATTGTCTTTATGTCCATAAAGATGATGACAAAGCAAGGGCAAAGAAGGGCTTATGATTGTTTGGTTTACAGTCTTGTTCTTTGAGAACAAAAATAATTAGACAATTTCTCGCTTGCCTGTACTACATCTAGAATTTCTCGATTAAATGCTTTTAGCTAGGGATGCACTGATGATGAGAACTGTAGGCTGATGCCATTATTCGTTGTTTCTGTTATACCTGCCTAGGGGTGTACGATATATATAGTCTACGATAATTAATATCGATCTTAATTGCCATGTTAATGATGCACCAGCTGGCGTTATCGAGTACGCTATTGACTCTGAACCTCCGACTCCACGCGCTTTAGTATAGGCTGCTGTGATTGTGCATTGAGAATGCCTATACAGTGTGCTAGCATAGGCTAAAGCTAGCATAGTTGCCTAAACAACATGTCTAAAGCTGAAAATGAGTGAACATACTGCGTCGGGGGAAGAATATCAGACATAACCAGCCTCGCACTCTACCGCCTTATATTTAACTCCTTGGCGAGGATCATCTTTACTCGCGTCCAGTTGGTTTGCATTTCAAAAGACTGTTGTTGCTCAAAAGACGGGTAGTTTGCAGACTTTGTAAGAAGGCAGCCGTTAAAGAATGCTCAACAACTAACCTGTTCTATCATCTCCCAACAAACCACCACACAGAGTATGAGGAGTATGGAGAGCTTCGGGAGCCCACTGTCCAAGACAGACCTAAACTAGCGAGTCATTCACTAAAAAAGTGCATTCACCCGATGACGCTGGGCTTACCCCCCAAGCCTGGACTATCAGGATAAATAATGCAAAATATCATTTATTATCGTTATCGACTAAATTACAGAAAATATCGCAATATCATTTTTTGCCAATATCGAACAACCCTATACCTGCCTGCTGATACTAGTGCTGATATATAAACATTCATAGAATACAGAAATTGGATTTGTCTGCACTGTGTATATTGTATTGTTTTGCACCATATGGTCTTGGAGGAACGTTGTTTTGTTTCACTGTAATCTGCCTGGAGTAGCACTATGGAGAACGTCACACTGACTTGTAGAGGCTTACAATTTCAATAAAATGGTTAATATTTTAATTTTTTTCACATTATGACCCAGAATCACAGCAGTACAATATAGTAAGTACAATACAGTATAAAATCAGTACAATGTAGTTCAAAGTTTTATTGGTTTAGAAAGTAATACATGAACACAAATCACCCCACTAAAACAATCCCAGTGCTCATATAGTCAGTAACCAGAATTCATCCGTCAGAATCTGTCAGAATTCCGCCCGCTAAATATTCGATGTTGAGTGGCTCTCTTTCCTCTCCCTGACCTATGAAAATGCGTATGCTCTCACAGTGATTTAGGTGTTCACATCTCCACAGAGCATGCTTCGTTATTTACAGCTTCCTGCGGATGTGTAGAGCAGACCTGCTAAAGGAAATAACTGATCCAGGCTAGATCAAAAGCCTGGTGCCTAGAAACTATAGCCGCTCACCTTTACAGCTGCTTTACTAGAGCCACGCGAGCACATCAGAAGACTGGACTGCTAACGTCCCTGCTGCTCGCTCCAGTTACCTTTAATTATGACTGGAGAAGGAGCCGTTACTCGAGTACAGCTCTAAAAAGTGATGGATAACAATCTACTTCTCACTGCACGAAGCAGCTCTCTCACAATGCAGCACTTTTCTAAGTCTATGGCATGTTTGCTTTAAAGTGCAGTGCAGACTCTTAAGTAATTGGACAGTAACGTTTGCTGCTGAACCCCGTTTTGAAATGCAACACTGGCCATCAGGTTGAAGTTTTTCAGCTTCAACGGACAGTGTTTGTCTTTTGTGAGCTATGTAGGTGCCACAGTACTTGGTATAGCCCCTCCTCTCAAATTCATGGGATCATAAATAATTGGACAACATAAAAGTAAAATTGTCACAGCTGATAAATCTCCAAACCACAGACTCCAACAATTTTTAAGTTATCCCAGAGTTGTACACCAGAGCTCATATCAAAGAATATCATTGTTTAGAATAGGCTGAGCTCCTCACTGTGTTCTGGATTGGCTCTTGTTTTGCTACAACACAAAAATATAATGTACATCTTTTGACCTCCTATCTGAAGACTTTGTCTTCTGTTTCTTTTATTAATTAAGCAGTTTATTTAGAGTGAGTTTAAAACAGATATGATTGCACACATGACTGTAGCCAAATTCACTCGAGCCCGCGACCCTTTAGGCCACACAGCGAGAGCCAGTTACAGCAGTTACATTGGTTTACAGCGTCTCTTTTAAGCTCTGTACTGGGTCTGTGAGGACAGGGGTGACTGCTGAGCCGCTTCTAGGGTGGTCCTCCTCATGTTCAGGTGGACCTTTATCTTCAAAAGCTGCTGAATCCTTCACTCGGTTCTGTGTAGCTCAACTACGACTGAACTCGATACTCTTTGCCCGCTTGTTACTTCCCCTATACAAAAAGACGAAATAAAATTTGTCAGTGAAATTAATAAATAAACTAAAACTGAAAGCGTGATGTGATGAATGAAATGCTAATTTTACCACTTAAGCCTCTAATTGACTCATAAAAGAAATATTTAAACAAGTATGGTACAATACATTGTTACTGCCTACAGGATATAATTTACTACTGGATATAATGTAACGTTTTTAAAATGATCGTTAATGTATTAAAAATGTTTAGTTGTGAAATGTAAATATTATTATTTGGTGGTGATTGTGAGAGTGTTTGAGTACCTATTCATAAATAATATGTGTTGTAAGCCTGAACAATTTTGTATGGACCAGCCCTATGACATTCAGATGTTAAAAAAAACAAAAAAAACCCAACTAAAACTGTGTTTCATAATTTATTGTATGTATTCTGCTTCTGCAAAATACTTCATGTATGTTCTGTTTAAATCTTTGCATAGTTTTGCATTCTTTACTAAAGAATGGTCATTGAATCTAATAGGTCAGAGATTCAAACCCCTACTGTTCACTATAAATATCAGGCCTGTAGAGTTGAAGCTATGCATAATTGCATAAAATTAGATTGACAGACAGCAGTTTTTGGAGTGCTTTCCTCACTTCCAGTCACTGCTCTAAATGAAACATTCTGGTTGCAGTGAGACGGCTGTTGTGTTTGGCCTAAGCAGGTGTTTGGGTGGTCAGGTTGGGCTGCCCCTCTGCTTACCCGAGGCAGTGTGGCATTGGCTCAGTACCACCATCCCTACCTGACACACTAGCCTGTACCACATGGCCACATTCTCAGTTGTTTTGTTTTTTTTCTCGTTGTTTTCTGTTCTGTATGCCGTAACTCCCTCTTTCCGTCTCTCTCTCGTCTTCCCTTTTGATCTCTTGATAGATATTCGATTTGATGGATGCCAAAGCTCGGCAAGATTGCATCAAAGAGATAGATCTCCTGAAGGTAAGAAACAAGAGGAGGGAGAGAGCGGAGCCATGTGCCGCTATTATGCTTTCTAAAGGTGCCTCTGCCGAGACCTAATACCAGAGAAGCAGACAGAGATAGAGGCAGAGAAAACAATTGATCTGTACCAGATGCACTGCTTTCTCTCTCTCTCTCTCTCTCTCTCTCTCTCTCTCTCCTTCTCTCTCTCTCTCTCTCCTTCTCTCTCTCTCTCTCTCTTGCACACGTCTTCTCTCGCTTGCCCTCCCTTTCTTTCCCTGTGTAAGGCAAGCACAGATCACGGGCTTCTTCGTGTCATTCCTCCAGGCTGAGATTGACTCTTTTTTTTAATGCCAAAACTATAGTTTTTATCTTGTTCTGTAATATTTAGCATTGAGGGGGAATAAGTTGGGGGGGCAAGAGAGCAACAGCTTGGAAATTTAGCTCCCTCATGTTGACTCCCTCATGTGTCTTTTGATGTTGCACGTCCTCTCGCTCCTAACATTCTCCCTTGTTTTTAAAATGTATCGTTTGTGTTCATCAAGCTGCCTTAAACAGACTGCGGCTCGTGCTAGCATAAGCGCTAACTATCAGATTAATGACGGGTCCAATAAGACGGGGCGTCAGGGTGATCAGAGGTGTCTCACTGAACCCTGCTTTATTTTGTCTTGCTAGCTCTCGTCTGATCAGCTTCCATGTGTAAACGCACACACTCACAGACCTGCACTCAGTGTTGTCATGCTAATTGCTTCTACCCAGATACCCCTTCATTTATAGTGGGTTCTTATGATTGTGTTGACTCTTCCTGGACTTGGTAACAGGTGGCCAGTGTTGGGTAGCAGGAAAATAGTTTAAAATCACTTGATATATGTAGATTTTCTAAACTTTTTTGGTATTTTAACATTCTCTAAGGAAAATAATAATAATAATAATAATAATAATAAAAGGATATATTTTATACTGTAATTTCTAGAGATGAACCGATCAGCGTTTTTGAGGCTGATTCAGATCACCGATCACCTTTTAGCACGATCGACCGATAGCTGATACTGATCGAGGGTGGAGTATACGCCACGGAAGGGCTACATGTAGTTATTTTAACGCAAGCAAGTCATGACACATGGTTGAAACTGGCTTATTACCATTTTAACGAGCTCATGTAATATTAACAGTAAATAAACAAAGTAAATCAAACAAATATCCGCAATACTGCAATCATTCAATTCAGACCCTTAATTTAAAACCAAAAAATCAAATTAAATAAATGCAGTAAAAACTCATTTAACTCATTAAATACAGTCATTAAATGCAGTGATTGAACACAGACTCTGGTTATTTTAAACAACAATCTGTAATCATTAAATGTAGATCTTGAATTGCTGCTGCTGTTCTGTTCATACCGGTCAGATCTGGTCTGTTCTGGGTCATTATCTGTTCTGGGTTATTAGTTTTGTGCTAGCTGCGCATGCTAGCTCTGCTGTTTACTGGTACTCACTGTATTCAGCTGTGTGCAGTGTCGTATCAGATTAGTGTGTTAAATATCTTTGTCTTGGTTCCTCAACGAGACACGCTGATTTTACTAATTTAAAAACGTCCTGGATGAGACTGTCACGTACGGTAAACACTGCCACACGGGCATGTTTACTTTCAGCGCATTTTTTTTCTGTGACGTCGCTGCTTCAGTCAGTCTGTGGAAAATGAAAGGGTGTGTATTTCCACCTAGCGGTTCAGATAGGAATTGCAGGGAGCTGGTCGGAGGGGGTTCTCCTCTTCCTGGATGAAACGCTAGCTGGAAATACAGAAATTAGGCTCATTTGTTTAACGCCATCACTCGGCTCTCGTGATCGGCTCTAAGTTGGAGAAATATCGGCAGATCACTGATCACATATTTTGATTAAAAATCAGCCGATACTGATACATAGCCGATCGATCCTTCCATCTCTAGTAATTTTGTTTACATTAGTGATTAATTCAAATCTTTTAACTGGGCAAGCCTAAGATAAAGGATGTGACCCAAACAATCAACTGTGAAATGAAAAGTTTCTAAAACCTGATTTAGAGTTTAAAGTCACTTTAAAATACTTGATATATGAAAACTTATAAAGATACTGAACTTAATTCTGTATTAATGGATGAGACATTAAAAAGTGTTGTATGTGTAGACTGTGGGGGCAGACGCAAGCTTGTATATGAAGAAAAGGCCTGAAACAATACTAAAATGTACCCAGTGTTTAAATCGAGGGTCTGACAAATATCACTCATTCATGTAGACCAAAAATAAAAATCTGATGGAAATGGCTGGAACATATAATGGTGAGCTACTTAAAGTTCAAAAGCTATAACATATGTAAATAAACGCTAATGCTACAACCAGAGCCAGCTTTGGCTTAACATACTGTACCTCAGTAGCTCTCGAATATCCATCACGTCCTTCTCTACATTTTAGCACAGCCATGTGTGATTTCCTCACACCGTCCTGCTCTACACCTTCTCTCAGAGGACATGGATGAAGTGGTTGTCTGTCTTCTTGCCTGCAGATGTTTGCTTACAATATGGTACATCGTTGTAGATGTGCTTCCTTGTAAAATAGCTATTTTTCAATACGCCTACGTAACAGGACCAATTGCTTATTGCTCCCCCATGTGTACAACTCATTATATGTTCTGTTTCATGGCCTATAACACTTAGCCACTAGTTTACATTTAGTTTTTGGAAAGATAAGATCACAAACATAATCTCTAAATTCGTTCGGATTTCAAACAACTTAGAAGTTAGATCCAAAAGTAATAAAATTTGATTCTACTTTTTAAGTAATCTCAGTGATTATATTACTGATGCCCTGTTAGTAATGTAATTTGATATTAGTTCTGCATTTCAGTTCTGAAGTGGTCTACCCAAAGCTATTGGTGACCATGTTTAATTTACTTTTCGTTTTCTTCTTTCTTCTTTTTCAGACTCTCACTTCCGAGAGGTTCTCGGTGTGGGTGTACAGTTCTGGGAAAAACCTATAATTGATTGAGAAATTTTGCATAATATTTTAATATAATAGAAAATGTTTTTTTTTCATGCCTGCACAACTAATTTGTGTGTTTCTTTAAAGGGGCGATATGTAAGATATTTAGTTAGATATTTAAAAATTAACTACATTTATTAACTGCATGTTAAGAAAAAACAGTTTTAACTGTATGTCAACTACTCCTTTGTAGTGTTGAGTGTAATCAGTCCAACATGAGAGGATGAAGAAGTAGTCGTTGAAGGTCATTTAAGGACAGATTGCCAATGTAAGAACGAGTAAACGCAACAATGGCTGAAACTCTTTATAATTATATATGACCACCATAATGACCAACACTGCCCGCTCTGATCAATAATTCATATTCAACAGCAAACAGAATAATTTATATGAATACAAGCAATACAGGACTTATTGATGTTATAGTAAGTAAAGAATAAAGATGCTAAAATTACAATATTTCTTTAAGTTCTGCTAAGAATTGAAAAGTGAGGAGGAGGGACTGTGCAGTTTCTGGAGAAATGTTGCCCCCAAGTGTTTGGAGGTTAATTTTGACTGATTTTGTTATTTTACACATTGCTTAATAGGTCTGTCACAGTTATTATGTAAACTTGCGATTGCAGATATTCAAGCTGATTGCAGTTTTTCAAGCTGGCCGCATTCATTTCCACAGTTGTTAGCTTTCAAAATCATAGTGACGTTACAACAAACACCATGTTTTATTAATAAAGCGTGTGTCATGCATCTTATGGTAACAATGAAAATTCTAACTTATCAAACTGATGCTGCAAAGCATTTAAGAACACCTTTAAATAATATATATTTTTTTAAGCTGTATCGTCAGTTGGGAGCTACTCAGCTTAGATATTCACTCAGTCTGGCTGCTTTAGACTTGAACTGTAATTGGATCATTCAGTGAAGAAAAAGGTCAGTGGTATTGTTAATTAGTATTAAGTATATGGTAATTAATTATCAGCTGATTTTCTGATCAGGACAAACCTACTATTCGTTAAAAAGTGTTTCCTGAATCACGTCTCTCTACCTTCGTGTTTAGGAGCGCTGCTGAAGTAGAAGGAGCTTAGTCAAAATTGGAGACCTCAACTAACAAGAGCAGGATGGTTGGGTGGGGGGTGTGGGGGGGGGGGGGGGGTGCACGAAGAGGTCATGATGAGGGAAGAGCGCTCAGTCACACCTCCCGGTGATGCTTTGTCAGGCGACTTCTCGCCCTTCACTGGAGTCAGAGGGGACCATGAAACTGACCTTGTGTCCAGTGCCCCCACCTTTTACCCCTCTTTCCGTTCCCTCTGTTCTTCTCCGTGAGCTCTTTTCTGTGAGCGAATTTGGTCATTAAGACCAGTCGTCTCAAACAGCTAATAAGGCATTTGTGTAAACCAGGTCTTCTACTTCAGCGGACAGAACAAATGAACAGAGGAGAAATACAAAAGGAAGAGAGAGTCGCAAATCAAACTAATGAGCAAGAGTGGCAGTACCTGATCCGGCGGAGCCCCCTCCCTCAGTCTGTCTGCCTGTTTGTTGATCTGTCATTTTTCCTCACGTACAGTAACCAACATTGTGATCTTACGGCGGCACACTTTTACTGTCCTCCTTTCCCTAAAACGAGCTAAATGTTGAAACGTCTGCGTGTAGAAGAAGCAAGTCCAGTTAATTATTTCTACACTTCTGTTTTTTTTTCAATAACCGTATCGTTTTTGTATTCATTTGTAGGCTTGATGCCTTAATCAGCATTGTGTTCTCGTTTTACAGTCTTCAGCCGTGCTGGATATTTAGCTTATGAAGGCTGTGGAATTAGAGAAGTCACTGTGGGAAATGTTAAGAGATCCATATTAGCATGATATAACTGCATCACCTTAATCTGCCTAGTCACAAACAGAAGGTTTACTGCGTATCGTTCAGAATGCAAGATGAAGGCGAAATTACAGCACTCAGCGTGATTAAAGCAAACACAGCGCTCCAGTTTGCGCGCGTTGTCGCGTTTCATGTTCGCCACGCTTCGGCACTGCAGCTCGGGGTCGGGAAGGGGAAGAGGAGTGAGGATGACACCGCCGACTGCTCAAGTGCGGCTGTGTGATCCAAAAATACATCTAAGGAAAAGACGCGGGACGACGATGGAAACGTACGCGCACGCGTCCTCCCCTATATCAGCTCGGAGCATGAACATTTCTTTAATAACCCCCTCTGCCGTGTCACAGCACATCGCCCGGCCCCGGCACGCTCTCCCTCGCTCATGGCCCCAGAAGGTGGGGGGGGGGGCAGTGTTGGTGTGTATAGCTGTTCTCCTCTCTTGCTTCCCATTCATACACTTATTTATGTGTTTTTATTTATTTATTTCATTTTATTTATTTATTTTTTGCCTCCTGTCTGTCGCTGTCGTCTTCACTGTTGTTTACCATGTCGGATGCTTCCACTTATTGACCAACCAACGGGAAAAAGAAAGCGAAAAAGAGGTGGAAGGGGAGAAAAGAAGGCGAGGGTGAGCGGAGGAGGGAGATTATGCTACGCACTGCTGCTGCCTGGCCCGTCATGTTAGCATCAGCCAGGGATTGTTTGTTTATTTATTTAGTTATTTATTTATTTAATTATTTGAAATGCCACATGGCTCAGTACACTGTCGCGGGCGGAGGCAAGACGCTCTCCCTCCAAAATAAACCTCCCTCTCCTCTCCTCTCTTCTCCTCTCCTCCTAGCCCTCCCTCCCTCCTCCTTCCCTCCCTGCCTGGCTTAGTTAGCTGGAGTGAAACACTCCTGCATTTTACATGAGCAACTGTTTATGTCGTTTTCGTTTTTCCTCTCGTTTCGGGGCCGTCCCCACAATGGGCTTTGTTGTAAATGAATTCCATTTGAGCCTTTTTGGCTTTGAAGGTGTCCTGCGTGCGTCGGACACTAGCCTAGATGACAGTGGCGTGTTTACTTCTGAACCAGCATCTGCCTTTTTGTTTCTGCTGTCCTGACTTTTGAAAGCTTTGTTTGACTCCTGAAATCTATTTAATATTTAACAGTCACTGATACTTTGCCCTCTGTCCCCTCTTTTCCACAGCAATTGAATCACCCCAACGTAATTAAATATCACGCATCATTCATCGAAGAGAACGAGCTAAATATAGTACTGGAACTTGCGGACGCTGGGGACCTCTCACGTATGATAAAGGTATGGGCGCCTGGCGTTGCGTCAGCAAATTCTGTGCACTCTCATTTTCTACACTGATGCTGCTATAGAGGGGAATGAATGACTCAAAATGCTCAGCAATATATATATATATATATATATATATATATATATATATATATATATATATATATATATATATATATATATATATATATATATTGTATCCATATAACAGTACTGTTCTGTAGCATTTATCATGACAATAATTGGTAAAAACACCATATACCATTAGAATAAATGCAAACAAACACAAATATAGTAAAAAGTGTAAAGTACAGGAGTCATGTCAAGTTTTGTTCTTTGTAACTTCTGTGGGCCAGCTATCACATGGATTTGAGAAATTCTCTCACCAGGCCACATGATTATTGATTAGCCAAACCAGGTTTTGTAAAAGAAAAAAAGGAGGTTTGGAAAATGATTAAATACAAACCTTAAAAACAAAGTTTTAAATATGATGTTAATATTATGTGCATTTATTCTGATATTAGGTTTATATATATATATATATATATATATATATATATATATATATATATATATATATATATATATATATATATATATATATATCCAAACAAAAAAATCTCTAGTCTAATCTTTGACATCTCTGCCATCTCTGTAGTTTAACGTTTGCCCCAGACCCTGATTAAGCCTAAACCTAAATGAAATAGGATCACTGCAATGTCAGTCATTGTTTTACCATTAAAAATTTAATTTAGCCTTTAGGATTAGGCTTAGTCTGATTCTAGGAAACATAATGTTTCAATTTATCATTCACTTTAATTTAACACTCACAAACGACTGGGACAAGTTTCTTGTAAAAGGATCAAAATTAACATTTGATATGATACCCTTCCAGTCTGCTAATATAACTGTTAAATGAAGTGTAAATCATTTTTTGAATGAACTGTGGTCTTTTTGTAAATGTATCCTCCACTGTCCTCGTTCACCTCAGCTTTCTTCAGAGAGTCTGTTATTCTGACCATAATTCCACGACGCTTCCAACCTGATGCTTCCAAAAGACTGGCCTGCAATGGAAATGGCGCCCTTACCCAAATCTTATCCAGCTTAAACAATATGAAGTGCAAACAAGCTCCCCAAACAAGGCTTTTCTCGGTTGTATCTGAGAGGTAGGAGCTGGCAAATGACGACGTGGAGGATTAGTAATTCTAGTGCTTCAGCCTGGCAGCCTTTAAGAGGCATCATAACATACCGATGCTTTCAGTCGGGCATTAAGGCCCCGTCAGCTCTCGTGTGCTGCTCACTCAGCGGTCTCTCGCGCCTGCTCCTCACCTCTCTCCACCTATTCACGTCTGCGCATCGTTCCGCACTCCTTTAATTAGTATTATTTATTTATTTAATAATGTCACTCCAAACGTGCACATCAGGGCTAATCCCCTCTGCACAGTGAAATAAATATGACCGAACAGCGTGCCATATGTAAAACAGAAGCTCCAAATGCATGAATTTACCATTTTTTATTCTTTTTGATTTTTTTTTTCACTTCCTCTTTCCCCTCGTTCTCTGTCCATCTCAGGATTCAAATGAAATCAAATGGCCCCTTCATTTGCATGCACTTACAGAATATTGCATGTGCCGTGTTTGCTTTTTAAAGGCACGGAGGGGGCTGCTGCGCTCCCCCATTGACATCAAACGGCCCTCTGATATGCAAATAGAAGGGCTGGGGAAGAATAGATCCACCGGCTTTGTTTGGATGTGGGCCAAGGTTTCTTGGGCTTGAGACTGCATGCTCACAGCCGCTCCAATCATTTCTATAAAAGGGAGGGGGTTAAAACAGGCAAAGTGAGCATTTGCACAATGGAATAATAAATCAGCCTTAAATAACCTGCACAAACATTAAACATAATACATATAAATATATATATGAAGCAGGATCACCTCATTGCTGGTGACTCACTTTTTTAGTCAGCGCTCAAAAGGTCAGATAATTACTGTTCTTTTGGTTAAGTGAGCTTCATTTTGTCTTAATTGTGTAACATTGAATTAATTGCAACTTTGAAGCTGAGTTCATGGCCACTCATGCACCTCCTCTGCACGTTAAGAGCAGTGGTGCTAAAAGCACAATGACTTTCCCTAATGCTGCGGTAATGGCACTGTCAAAAGGCCCACCACAGCAGTCACATGAAGGTCCAATGTTTTAGGGGATATTTAATGTGTAGCTGACCTTCTGAAGCAGCTACTGGTCTGTCAGTTTCGATTATCAGGGGTAATGAAGGGAAGCTATTAGTGACGCATCGATACTGACACCGGTATCAAGTATCAGGCCGATACGCAGTCATTTACTTTACTCGTGCAGATATTAACAGTGACGATACACACCTGATGTAGGCCGAGTGTACACTAATAAGCAAATGACTCAAGCTGTCATTGGAGGAACTGGTAGATTAATTTCAGCATGGAATCCACTGTGAGATCTTAACTTTATAAACACACACAATTACAACCGTTTTCTTAAGTTTGCTGGAGGTCCCTATATGCCAACTTCGCTCTGTTTAGCTGGATTAATTACAAATAAGTATCAAGAATCTCCTGGAAACTCCAGAGTCACAGGTCTGGTCCAGAAACTTTTTATTTTAGAGTTGAAAAGCAGCAAAACCAGTGAGGAGAAAAAGTAGCCTCATATAGCTAGATGCTTAAACTGTAGTGTATATTGATGCAAAGCTACGAACATAGGTATGATTTGTCTTGTTTCAGCAGAACTTCACCATCCCACTAGCATTCATGGCCTTTGTCTGAAAGGTCTTATCTACAAATGTAGAAATCGCCACATAAACATTCAAACATAAACACTATTTCTTTTTCTCTAACTGAGCCACACAAACGCAGCGCGGCAACTGTTCTGTCCTACTGTGTATGTTCACAGCTCAGTCTGTTTTGAATGAAACAGCTAGAATTGAATGGACCTTGTTTCCTCATTTTGATGACTGTGAGATTGCCTGTCAAATCAGGCTCTTTTGATCAAGCCCCTGCGCTTAACTCCTATTACATTTACATTTTTTATTGTTTCCACTATATAGCAAGCTATAGAAATCATTTTGAAGTGCATGTTTTATTCATTTTTGCTCTAAATAACGTGAAGACTCAACTTTCCCCAGTTTCTGAAAATCAACAACTTTTTTTTTTTTGACTTTTCAGGCTTCATTTCAGGTTTCAACTGTGGCTACAGATAAGACTTTAGTACTTCATTGTTGGCCTATTTAAACCCCCTGCCCACATTTTGGTCTGACTGAAAACCAAAGTGTAATTTTTTATAATTTTTGGTAGCTGACATGTTGTTGGACAGTATATGGTCGCTATTCAATGAAAAACATGTAACTCCATGTAACTCCATCATTTGAACACACCAATGGTCAGTTATACTGTGTGACAATTTCATGATGAATGGACCAATAGAAATGCTCCAAAATAGCTTGGAAAAATTCTGGTTCCATTGACTTCTATTGAAATTAAGGTATGTTTTTGGTCTCTCTTGTAAAGTTAAAATTTTAAGGTACTTGTTTTTGATTGGACAGCGACGATATGTAACTGCCAGTATTTGCACTCTTTGCTAGATTGAACGATATATAGATAGATAGATACTTTATTGATCCCTGAAGGAAATTCACGATCTCCGCATTTAACCCATGCGTGCGGTGAAACACTCGCATATACACACACAAGTGAAGAGACACACTAGGGGGAAGTGAGCACGCTTGCCCTCAGTCAGGGGTTGGGTGCCTTTGCCTAAGAGTGGAATCATGTCCAGTCTTTACATGAACTGGCAACGTTCCCCGGACACAAAGCTGGTTCCCTAACCTCCAGCCAACGACTGCCCCTATATGTACATATATATGTTAAGAACAACATATTAATAGAACAATTTATTAAAAGTGCTGCAGCAAATCACAAGGCCATGATTAAGTGATGCTCTCTGAATTAAAAAGTGTGTAAGTGCTCACGCTATGTCAAAACCCAAGTTTAATGATGGTTCATTTCATGAGGATTCTCCACTGACTGTGTTTGGTGGTATCAGCCTCAGCCCTTTGTGTCCAGTCCTGCGTAGGGAGAACTTGTCTTGCATTGATGGTTGTGTGTTCTTCTTTCTGCAGCATTTCAAGAAACAGAGGAGGCTGATCCCTGAAAAGACTGTATGGAAGTATTTTGTTCAGCTCTGTAGTGCGCTGGAGCACATGCACTCCCGACGCGTCATGCACAGAGGTACACGCTGCAAACGTTTATACTGTGAACCTGTTTGACCAATTTGCTGTTTTTGCGTCTCCTGTATCCTGTATATGGCACTGGTGATGTAAATATTGTTCCTAATATTTTGTTGTTTGTATTTGCATATCCCCACTGAACAAACAAAAACGTTTATGAGCTACCCTTTATACCCTTTATACCCTTTATACGGCGAATCGACTGGTAGACTAGTAGAACCGGCTCAAAGTTAGAATAGTTAGAAAAAAATTTCAGTACATACGGATACTAGAGTTCAGCTTTTTTTTCAACACTGCAGCACAACTGGAGACCACCCCTCCTCCTCTAAGCAGAACACTGTGCTGACACTGCCCTCTGCTCTGTCATTCACCACCCCTGTATACAGCCATTTCACACCTTAGCCATTCAATTCACATCTGATTCTCCGGATTGCACCTCGGCTCCTAAACATATTTCTGTGTGTTTGTTATTGCTGTGAAGGCCGCATGTCCTGAGGTGCTAAGCTTGAAACAGTACAGTGTGTCTTGAAGCACATGGTTCCGATAACGTCACACACGCACGCACACACACTGCCCTTAAAATGTCTAACGCCGGTCCCTTAGTCTCTTAAACGTGATTTATATCTTGTCCTTTTCTGGATTTAAGGAAGTTTCCTTTAGTTCTGTGTAGTCCATGCAGTTCAGCGTTGGGTCTTTTATAGAGCATTGGTAGTTTTCCACCTAGTTTCTGTCTCACTCTATTTCTGTTTTTCACTCGCTTCACTCATGTGCAGTTTGTGCCCGTCTGATAAGTTACTCCATCTCTCTCTTTCTTTTTTAAGACATAAAACCAGCCAATGTGTTCATCACAGCCACTGGAGTGGTGAAACTGGGTGACCTGGGTTTGGGACGCTTCTTCAGCTCCAAAACCACTGCAGCACACTCTCTAGGTAAACCTCCTTCATCTTCATCTTTATCACTCTCTCTCTCTCTCTTTCTCTGTCTTTTTCTCTCTCCCACTGTCTCTCTCTCTCCCTCTCTCTCTCTCTCGCTGTGTAAAAAGAAAGAGACAGAGTACAGCAGTAAGGCCCTTTAATCACACTGGAGGAGCTGGATGTGTTTCATTAGGCCTCGCTGCGAGCAGAACCATGTGTCCGTTATAAAGCAGCACTTTCCGCCGGCCCCCGCGGCCAGTTGGGAGTAAAGCATGGCAGGCTGTGTATCCATTTCATTGAGCAGTTAGGGTTTTCCTGTTGCCTTGACCCTGCGACCCCTCTACTCACACACTATTTCAATGTCGAGACAGTGTCGAGACTGCGACTCGAGTGGAAAAATGAAAGAAAGAGAGAAGATTTGACTGGCGATGCCGTCTAGCGCACTCCATCGAGCCTAGTTACGTGTGTCCGCTTGAAAAGGAGATTCTCTTAGCCAATGAAGTCATCATAGTGGCCTCCTCTTGTTAAGTATCAGTCCGGGAGGTGCTGGCCAGGATGGCCTGCTCCATTGAATGGCCTGTCTCAAGCCGGGTGCTTTTGAGTACAGTGTGTATTCAGCACTGCATGTGGGTTAAAGTGAAAACCTAGCAGTTAACTTTACAAATAACACAATCTTATTTCAGAACTGTTCATAATGGAAGTCAATCCCAGCAACACTGTTTCAGCAGCGTGGCTATCAGTACTTCATTTTGGGTTGTCTAAATATTAGTGCCACCTGTCTCCTTGATTATGGTGTAGGAAAGTCATTTGGTGCAGAAAAGTTGCATATCAGGGTCAGTTCGCTTTATTTCCTGCCCTTAATTTAATATATAAACATTACTATGAAATGATTAAATATAATTTTTTTTATATGGGAAAGAATCTTTCTTATGTAGCTTCACCGAATGTTCCTGTTTTGTCAAATGCAGCACAGCTCACAACAAAAACCAGACTCAGGAAACGCATGTGACAGATGTGACAAAAAAGCTGAGTCCACAGCACCCTCTACAGGTCAGCTGAGTGAAGTCCTCTCTCACTCAGACCGCAGTCAGACTCCAGAAGTAAGAACTTATTCGGGACTCTTGATAATAGTGTCTAAATGCAGTCTGAGTCACCAGAGGACCACCCGTAAAGGGGGAAACGTTGTGCACCATTTACACATACTTTGGGCAGTGCTGCCCCGCCAGATCATTTACAGACGGCCATGTTCTGGTGTCGAAACCAGGCAAGACTTGCAAATTGTGCCTCTGATGTGCTTAAGCACTGACAGATGAAATAATTCACAGAGAGCTCAAAGGTAAGACTGAGGGGTGTTTTTCACACGGGTCGCTGGTTATCGTTATCTCAGCTCTGGCTTTACAGTTGTGTGATGTAAGTATGTAATATAGGGTACTATGAGCATTTGGACTGAGGATGCCATTCTATACAGTAAATCAGTGATCTAACAGTTAATTTGGCAATGAATAAAGTCATTAGAGCTATAAAGGGCAAACACAGACATAATTAAACAATAACAAAAAATGCAAACCCAGTCGTTCCCAGTCATAGAGAAGATGTATTTCAACTGAAATTATGGCAAAATTAATATTGACCAGTTTTAACATAGAGTTCTCCCTAGATAAGTTTCTACAAATAAATTAAGGCATTTGCAGTACTGTGCAAAAGTCAGAGACCACACTTCTTTTATTTGCTTACAGAACACAAAACATTACTGTACAAAACATGAATTTTTCAGGAGATATTTTTAAAGGGATTAAATATAAGACAATCCATTTACATAAGCAAAAATAAGTGAGTTTCCAAAACTGTTTAAAATTAGGGGAAAGGCAACTGTGTTTGGGATCTTGCAAGGCAGAAAATGCTTACTAAGACTTAACTTTGAAGGTGGAATAATATGCTATGGAGATTTCTGAAAGCGAAACAGAATGTAAACTCAGAAAACGGCTGAACGTTTCTGTAAAAATGTTCAGTTAAAATAATATTATTTCCACTTTTGTTCTCTTCAAAATAAAAGGCGTTTTCACTCCCTCACAGAAATGTGAGACCGCACCCAGGGCCGATTCCGATCTTGTTAAGAGTAGGAGATAGTTATCGTTGGTTTGCTTTCATGCACTATAATTCCATCCGAACCATGGATGGATTTCAGAGTGCCATACTTCACCTTTTGCAAAATGGCACCAGCTTCATCCGTTTGCTGCTTTTTATTATTTTGCTTGCATACAAACACTCACCTGGCCAAGAACAGAGCCTTTAGTCCACAACAGTTCATCACAGGATCTGAAAATGGAAGTGACGAGATAAGTCAAACAGTCATGATACAAAATAAGCCAGTCATGTAATCTGCCCGTGTGATGGTGAACGCTAGACCACCAGCTCAGTAGCCTGGACTCTACACTTGACCAAACGTACTAACCAGCAAAGCGGTCCTGGGTCCGGACGCCCTTGATCCCTGCTTTGACTGAGAATTAAAGAAATAACAAGTGGTCTTTTTGCCCAGGGTTGAGTGTCACCCAACAAACAATCCTTAAATACTTTTGATCAAAATAAAGCGTTGTGATCTTTGAGCTTGTCAGGTTATTGATTCCCCCGTGTGATTTGTTATTGCAAGGCACGTCACAGTTGCAATATGTGACAGTAAAGCTGCAATATAGTATTTTATCTGTATCATGTAATCCTGCTGAGTCTGTGATCACGTCATAGAACTCTCCTACTGTTGCAAGTCGTGCCGGGTTCTCGGTGCACAGGCTGAGCTAAAGCGGAGTATGAAATTCATGAGTGTCTCCTGGCAGGTTAAATTCACCCAGAGGCTTGGAGACCCAGGTCTATGTCTCCCTCTGGGTGGGTACACTAAAGTCCCCCTGCTCCAGCTCACTCTCTCTCTCTCTCTTTCTTTCTCTCTCTCTCTCTCTCTCTTGCTCTCTCTTTTTCTCTCTCTTTCTCTCTTTCCTCGTTCTCTCTCCCTCGCTGCATGGGGGTGGTGGTTACAGGCGGGGAGGGTGCTAGAGGAGGGATTGTGGCTTGACAGTTTGGGCTGTAATGAGACAAACCACCGTGGTAGAACACTGCGATGCGCACTGGATGGAGGTCCAGGAAGCGCCGCTCCGTGCCTGTCAATTCTTTCCCTCAGAAGCTGAGCCGTAGCCTTTTAACTCTGTCTCTGAATGGCTCTGCAGCCCACAGATACAAACAAAGCCAAAGAAGGGGAGTGAAAGATAGAGGGTGGGAAAAAAAAATCACTCTTTTCTTTGCGCTTTCTGCCAGACGCTTCTTCCCCTTTAAATTAAGAGGTGGTGGGGTGGGGGGGTTAGCAGGGGGTGGAGGGGACAGCATTGCAGGGAAGGGGGCTAAATAGACTTTAACACCTCATTCAGTACCACAGTGTCTACATTAGAGTGCTCTTCGGATCCTGCGTAAAGGTGCTCGATTAAATTAGGGGCCTCTATTTCATTATTTTAAATCAGTCCGGATCATAAATTTCCTCATAACCGTTGTATTGCAGAGAGGCAGCGGCAATTGCGTTTTGAGCATCCGCCCCCTCAGAAAAAATAATTTAGCTCAGTTCACAAAGAACGCATCCTAATGTCGTAACAATTCATAATAATGGAAATCAATCCCAACACGTCGTTCTATTTATTTGCATGAATAAGTGATGTGCTCTTAATTTGGTATGCTGCTGGAATGCTCTCACTGTAGCATCTGGCTTTTATGAAACTATTAGCATAAGAGAAGATGATTTTTAATCATCTAACAATGGTTGTTGAGGGATGCTGTTCAAACAGCGCTGGGAGACCCCAGCGTTTGCAGAAGAGCAAGTGTTAGCACCCGTTTAAAGATCTCGCTAGTTATTTAGTCAATAAAGAAATTAATTGCTGTTTTTTGGAATTGTAGGTCAGCCGTTATTATGCAAAAAACCTTAAGGATATAACATAGATCTGTGTGCTTGGCTTATTAAATTAATAAAAAAATCAACAGTGCAAGCCCGTCTAATATCAACGGTGATTACATGCGCAGTTTTGATTATTATTAATTTTTATTATTTATTTATTTTGTTTTATGCCGCTTCTATAAAAAAAATGTAGCAGTTGTGGACGGCAGGTTAGATTTGTACAAATTGCGTCATAGGAGTGAGCTGGAGGAGGCGCTTGGCTGTGCTTTTGTCAGTGATATCCACAGCTCTGCTACCTGCCTTCACATCCTGATGCCGTTTGGTGTTGAAGTGTTTGTCTGGCTTTTGTTTTCGTCGCTTGAGACCTCCTCGCGCTCTGTCAGATCTGAGGTGTTTGTGCCAGGGCTAAACTTTTGTAAACTGCAAGCATTTGTCGTTTCCCCCCTTCGTGACTCGCCCTCCCTCCATCATCAATCTTTCACGCTTGTTGGCCCGTTCGTGGCTGTGATGATGCCACGAGGAACTTGTGGCTGACTCCAGAGAGAGCAGTGTGGGGAGTTTGAATAGCCTCCTGGGTCCAGCTCTTCTGCCTGATGGCTATTAGTCACTGCCAATTAGCTGCTTTCCTGCGCAGGGCCATGGACCAAGAAAGCCATTACTGCTCGGCCTTCACGCTGTTGTGCCACACACAACATCTCTTGGTATTCCAGCTTGCAGCATCCACCGTGAAAGATTTCCGGAGAGCCGCAACACAATTTGGTTTTGAACTTACTTTAATAGCATCGGAATCCGAGATCAATTTTTGAATCGAGGTCTATTAGGCCTGAGAATCACGAGTGATACAATGCAAACATATTGTGTTGCTCATGAGGGCAGTGGTGTCATTAGATCAGTGCTTGGTTTTAAATAACTGCTCATTCTGTATGAGCTGATTTAAAGTTGTGGTGTCAGCTAGTTTCTACACAAGATCAGGATGATGACTACTGAGGTGGCTAATTCATTTTTATTATGTTCATCATTCGTTTATGTTTTTTAATAAGAAAGTTTAGGTGTATAGAGTTTTTCCCTTTATGGCAACACAGATATCTTACTGCGACACAGTTTTTTTGGGTCTGTTTTTTTTTCTCCCCAAAGTGTAGACTTATGTTTAGGCAGTATTACCCACAGGGTAGACGGTGACACTCTGATGCGGCTTGAGTACGCAGAGAACAGTGGCCCACAAGTTGACTTCCTCCTTCCTGTGGAGGCGAAGCAGAGCTACAGACTGGGGCAGGCCCTCCGAGGGATGGGTTTTTTGACACAGCTGCTGTGGCTTTTTTGGTTTAATCAGGTAGGGCACCTGATTTGAGTATAGCTTGAAAAGAGCTAAATATAGGTTTCGTTCTCTAGCTGTGTGATCATTCTTGGTTTTTTTTTAAAGTTTTTTTTTATGGTTGGTGAATGATACCTTTTTACACATCACTTTTCTTACATCTGTTGACCCCAGGTTTTCTAAGTGTGCCCATACTTGTGTGGATACCAAGGATGCAAATACAAAGTATGTGTAAGAGAACATGTTTTTAGTATACTATGACTGAGACCTTAGTTTTGTTCTTGTGCTCCTCATTGGTCTCGTAACAACTATTGTTTGTAGCACAGTCAAAACAGGTATCATATCCTAGGCTTATGTATCCAGGGAGCTCGCTTGTTGTGTAGTGTAGTTTTACATTTTGAAGTCTTTGGTTGGCGGGTTGGTGAGCTGGTCACACGCTTGGTACATATGGGCCGACCATCGTGTACAAAGACGATGTGTATGGTTCGTGCTGTGTACAAGTGCTTGATCTGAATAACATGCTTTGTGAAACTACAATGAACTTTTTAACAAATTCCTAATACTGAGTAAAGTTGCCATATGCAGACTTTGATTGTGTTGACGTTTTGGCCTTTAGCTAGTTTGTGTGTATCCCGCTGTGTTGGGGCAGCAGTTGTGAAAGTGTGCATGCGTGTACACAACAGGCAAAAAATTCAGCATATTTTAAAGAGGGACGTTTAACATTTCAAACCCAGTTTTGTGTATTTTGTTTTGGTATTTTGTTTTGGTATTTTGTTTAGGTAAAATTACACTTGCAGTTCTAAAGTATTTACATGGCACATTGGCACGAATGTCATATGTTGTTATTTTCAGTAGACCATAGGCTCCTCACATATGTTGTTATTTGACATGTGCATGTTTACTATGAGCTCATTTTGAAACTCAGAGTCATTGCACATTTTTTGACAGAGCTAAATAGTATTCATTATCTAATAATATTTATCATATATATTGGTATGTATTTGTTAAATGTGGTGTAGGGACATATTAGACATGTGGAGTGAAAGGCTAAAGTGTACTAGGTTGTTTGGTACAGTGTGTATTAGTACAGCGCCCCATTCCGCCCCTCCCATTGCAGAATCATGTCAGAAACACATGGTTACTCTGAGTCACTGATGTTTTTAGCTGTAAATGTCTGATTATCAGCTCTAAACTCAGAGTTAGATTCAGTCAGAGCATGTTTGAAACATTCCAGTATGTGCAGTTTCATTAATGGGCGTAAATGCAGGATTTAAACGCTGTGTTTTGAGCTGGATTACTCTCTGGACTGTGGCTGAAGCTGAAGCTAAAGTTGGCGATTTAACCATTTTGTTGTCAAAACAAAGAGCAAAGGTGTTTGGCTGAATTTGGAGGTGGATGATTCCTGTTTGGAGGGTGGTCTTAGTTGTATTTTCTTATCCTGGTCAGTGTCGTTATATGTAGTGCATGTCACTGTTTTAAGCCTTTGTTTAAAACAGAGAGCTAATATATTTATATTTAGCAGAGAGCTAATATATTAATAGCTAGTGGATTTTCTGTGGTTTGTTGTTATTGAGCTGTCGTCCTTTCAAGAAACAGTCCTAAAGGCAGCCTTATTTTTAAGTAGGGCTCTTGCAAAACCAACTGCCTGTTGTGCCATTATTCTTACAGTTTATAAACATTGATTGGTAATCACACCCATCCAGATTGGAACTGTTGTTTATTGGAAATAAAATACATTTATCATTAACCATCGCTGGACCAGGACGGACCAGTTAACTACCCCAGTTAACTAAGGTCAGATTAGGTTTAAAAAAAAAAAGCTAATTTAATTCTCAGTAGGAGAGTCAGACTGCACAATAAGCTCAGAGTTATGTAAATTTTGCTCGTTCACTGTTAACAATTAAAATGACTGCGCACATGTTTAATGTAAAGTCCTGCTAATGTGAAAATGGTTGCCTATAAAGATGTCAGTGAAAGAGAACCTTTTGAACTTTTTTTTTCCTCTTAGTTTTAGAAGTTGATCATATTCTGCAGCGAAACTTGCCATCAGTCACTCAGAACTAACTTCATGCTCGGAATAATATTATCAGTAAGCTGGGTTTAATGAACACCACCCTTTCCTCTCCGTTCCTCCCTGCCATAAGTTTGTTTCTGTCACTTCTCACTGTATGCATGCATCGCTGACTCTGGATCTCTTTTAGCTCTGAGACGCCCCTATCTGCTCTCTAGTCATCCGAGGCTGCTGCTTCTTCTCCCCAATCTGAAACCCCCGTCAATGAAGCATCCATGGGTGAACCTCTCACCTCCACAACGCCTCACTTAGCAAACCAGACATGCCTTTAACTTCTGTTTTTTTTTCTCTCTCTCTTTTTTTCCCCTTTTTCTGATCCAGTGGGCACCCCTTATTACATGTCTCCCGAGAGGATACACGAAAACGGATATAACTTCAAATCTGACATCTGGTCGCTAGGCTGTCTGCTCTACGAGGTAATGTATAGAAAACTGTTCCACCAACTCCACCAACACCATTTCTCTTGTGAGTCCTTCCCAAACCCCCACTGACGCTTCTCTGAGACGCAGCACCGTACTCCTGCAATGATCCTCTGAGCCGGGCTGCGCCGTCTGTCGTGAAAATTGCAGTGTGGTTTTGTACTTTATGAGGTAAACGTCCCTGCGTAGGAAACCTGGAGAGTGTTTTAAAGTTGGCAGAGAAAACTCAATGACATTTACATGTGTTTTAGATAAGACGCATAGCTGGCTTTCTCCGAAATGATACTGCCTCAATAACGCACACCACATTATTGGATGCACGGTGAAGTAAACCGTTTGGCTCCAGGGAGGGAGTTTTTCACTTAGCCCTCAGCACAGACTGATGCTGAAATTGTACAAAGGTCAGCAGTGTTTTCATCCTGGAGTAAATGGTTTGACATTGACCTTAGAGATCTTTGGCGTGCTTTTACTGTAGCATAGCCTGCTACCACCTACCATTATCAGTGTTTATCTTCTTCTGCTAGATTTATCAGTAGAATAAAGTTGAAATGCAGCACTGAGGGTTTTAAAGTGTAGCTGTAAGGGTGTTTTGTCTGATTTGACCTGGATTTTCTTTGTTAACCCTTTAAGGAATAAGCCTAGAATTGTCAGACTGTATGCAAACATTGGAACCTAAGTGAAAATTTGGCATTTCCTACTAATTTAAATCAACAGTTATTTATATGTATTATGTATGTATATACAGTTCAACACGAAGTATAAAATGGGCCTTAACTTTTGTCATATTTAGTTTATATGACCAGATTTTTTGCATACAACTGTATATTCTTTAGCTGTAGTCACTACAATACAATGTTTGCATTGGGTTATATCATTTGATTTACCACAAATTATGTTTTTTAGTAATACAAGTTCTTAAACACAAAAACATGCATTTTATGCAAATGTATACAAACACACAATTGTATTTTTTTCACTTTTTTACTGAAAAAAAACCACTACAGGACATATGGTACTAGTTTTGTTACTAGTTGTCATTAGCTTTTTATTTTTACTAATGATATGTACTGCTGTCTAGCTATACTGAGCCATATCGCACCCCCTTCTCAAGTTTTTCAGCCCCCATCTTAAGAAAAATGTTGTTTTTCGAAATACTTTGAAACGTTTGAAAGATTGACGCTAATCCTCTGCCAGCAGTCTTATTTTGAAATTCACTGTGAGAGGCTCTGTAAGAATTAATCCCTGCTTTGATTAGATCTGCTGAATGGTTTACTTTATCTTCTTAGTGGCTACCAAGCAATGACAACAAACTCTAAAATACTTACAAACTGTGATATATGGCCAGTTCACTTTGATCTGTATGAACTGATCTAGTGAATAAACAGTATGGATGACTCTGCAGATGTGATGTAGATCAGACCCGGGATTTCACACTCATTACACATATAGCATGTTGTTCAGCTTGTGTGGTTTTAGCTGAAACTTGTTTGTTGATGTTTTTAAAGTTAATTAAAGTTAATCACACGTGAGTCAGTTGCTGGTGCAGCGTTTGTCCTTTAAGGGTCGGTAGAGGCAACTTGGAGTAGAAGGTAACACACTGTTTTCTGTGTCATGCAAATCTTCCCTTGCATGCATGCTATCAGACATACATACACACACACAGGCACGTTGGCAGAGTAGAAATAGACACATTGTTAGTCCAGCACCCATTCTTCCCTGAATCCCCCGAGTGATTTTTTTTTTCCACTCGTCGTTTTTTTATTTTTTTATTCTTGTTGGGGAGCTCACCAGTAGCAGCACCTCCCAAAGTGCCTGGGGCTGAAAAACATCCATCTGAGTTCACCGCTGCTCGGAGACCGCGCTTCTTGGCGCTAATTAGTCTCCCACAATGCACCAGGCCCGGCAGTGTGCCCCGCTTGGCAGTGGCCACGGGTCAGCCGAGTGCAGCGCTGAGGCAAACGGGGAACGGTTGTGATCTCTTAAGCTTCTGTTGAAGAACAGGGCCGGAGCGCTGGGCCCTGAACAGAACAGATCGCTCCCTTCGCCCCGCAGAACAGAGGGGGTCTCTCATCCTGTCCCGCCTCTAGCAGGTCACATGACCTGAGGGTGAATGTTGGGAGATGATGAGTTGACATCTGCTCGAGTGACAGGTCTGATGATGGGCGAACCCGCTGGCAGTAAGTGTGCATGTATGTGTTAAAGCCAGAGAGTCTGTTTTTGTGGCAAACTTGGAAGCAGGCAGATTCTTCACACTCACTGGTGCAAAGAGAAGGGCTGATAAGACACGTGCACAAAACGGGCGTTACTGAGTAACAGAGCAGTCACGATAAATATGTTTAAATAGATAACTGAACGAAAATGCAACTGTCTTATATAAACAAATGGATTGATTCGAATTGATGCACTAGACCAGGGGTATTTAATTAGAATTCAGTAACATCCAGTCAGAGGGAATTTCCTCAAGGTCCCTAAGGTCCGGACCATGTTTGTGTTATGATTGTAACTTGTGTTATGATTCAGTGCCATATCTTGTATACTTAAGTAGCCTAGTAGTTCTATTAGGATTTTGTGTCATCAGCAACTGAAAGATAAACTAAATTACAAATACCGTTCAGTATATTTCAACTATGTTTATTGTTTTAAATGAGGAACTGAATTAATTATTTATAGAACTTCAAATAATAAGGTCTACATTAAAAATGAGAAGTAAAAAAGTGCACTTTAAAGTGTTTATTAATAGAAAAATGAATAAAACATGCAGCTTTTCGTTAACTCTGTTTACATCTTGACCTGTTGATTTGGAGCTGCCTGAATAAACATATGTCTCTCTATCACTGGTTGAAAAGCGGTTTGCGCCATCGACTTTTCTTTTGTCTCGCTTTATTCTCCGACTGCTGCTTCTCGCTTCGTACCTCGCCTTTGTGCGTGCTGTACTCCCGAATCTGCACAGATCTGATTGGCTAAGGAGCGCCTTTGGAGAACTTACTACGCACGCGAAGCCTGTATACCGTAAAGACAAGAAAAGCTCTGCCTCTTAAAATGAACACAAATTAAGCCCCAATTAAGTAGTTCTCAATAGTTTATCGGTTTGGGTCCGCACTGGAAGACGTCTTCTGTCCCCCTATTAGTAACCAATGCACTAGACAGATGGGCTTATTGCAGATAAACTGGGTAGTGTGCTGTGATTGTAAAGCCTGAACGTTCTCTACAAGGGCAGAAAATTAGCGCGCAAAATGCTTTTGATATATAGTGCTCAAAGAGGAGGTATGCTATCTGTCAGATACAAAGACAGATAAATCTGTTTGTTCAGGTAGACATCATTATATAGAAGTTATAATTCTTTGCTTGGGCATGGTTTGTTTAGATGTATAATTTGGCTGGTCACCTGCTGTTTTTTTGGCCTTATCCATTTGTAAGTGAAATAACATTGTGACATGCTAGGTCTTTCGTCAGGGTGTTTGTGGGGCGTCCCAGACGCCACATCGCTGTTCATTGATTATGTCAGACTACACAATCCGTTTCTCCTTCCGGACGCTCATATTCTGGTCCGATGGTGGAAATGTGGTGGCTATAACAAAATCTTGTCAATATCAGACTGAATTTGTGTAGTCTTATTCTGGCATAACGTAGAGCTGCTTTGGGAGATGCTAACACTATTCAAAACAAAGCAGTAGTCTGTTTGGCTGGGACACAGCTTGGTTGTCACCATGCCAATGCTAGAGACGACCATGATTGCTGAGTTAGTTAAAAACTCGAATGGGGCAAATAAATATTAACGTATTTTCACTAAACCAAATTGTTTTTGGTATGCAGGGTACCATCAGTTATACACATATACATGTTATATATACCAGTATAATGGATAATGATATCCCTACCGAGTATCTGTGTTGTGTATATACTTCGCTCTATTGTTTTTTGGGCTGTTGTTATGGTCCGTACTTTTCGGCTTTATTAGCCCCAGCGTCTTCGAGTCGGAGACAGCTGAGATGCACTATTGCAGCTGTGAATAGCTGCAGAGGTAATTTGGAGGCTTGTGCCATCTCTCATTGATCTCCATTGATCTCTTTTGTGTGAAGGGCCTACACATATGCACATAATTCTGCCTTCCGAAAGCATGAATCTTTCAGCCTATCTGCCTTGGGGTTTTGGGGGTGAGGGATTGAGGGGGTGGGGTGGTGATTGAGGTCATAAGGCCTTGGTTAAAAATCATCAATACCTGTGCATTGTTTTCCTGCATCTGCATCTATTATTCTGTTTGATGCAGCCTCGCTGGTGGAGCTGACTTGGTCAGCTGACTGCGCGCCCCTGTGATGAGGGCTGGGTGGGGCCCTGGCCAGCACTGGGGCCGGTTCCCAGCTGACC
Source organism: Megaleporinus macrocephalus (assembly GCA_021613375.1). Lineage (NCBI taxonomy): Eukaryota > Metazoa > Chordata > Actinopteri > Characiformes > Anostomidae > Megaleporinus > Megaleporinus macrocephalus. The sequence goes on from CM038721.1 coordinate 26,724,634, forward strand.
TTCGCAGCGGGCGGGGCGCGTGCTCTCAGTCAATACCGCTGGAGCTTCATCCACGCACTGCACGTCATTTCCATTATTGACACCTCAGTCTGCGCTAAGGAGGTAGTGTTTGTTTCTGTGTTAGTTAGAAAGCCCTGGGACCACTAAAGCTAATATTTTGCAGTGCAGAATGAACAAAGTGTTAAGAGGTCTATAGCCATTATTTAGAGCATGTCAGCAATGCTAATTTATGAGATGCAGAGAGAGATGCACCCCTATAGAAATTGCGTGCTGATCTCAATACTCCATGATCTTTATGGACATATTTGCTGAAACGGTTATATTAACATTTCTAAAATCTAGAAGTTGGGTGTGCATCTATATAGGCTAGATTTACAGTAGAATTAATTTCTGTGAAGTTAAATATGTTGAAAGTCAATCAGATGCAGTGTAACCCAGCGTCACCTGAACATTTTGTTCTTCTGGGGTGCAATAAATACACCAGGTGCTAGCATCCCTATTTATAAACCTTCTTCCGAAGCCAGGATTCTCTCTAGTTCTTAGTTTTTCGCTTAATGGAAATTGTTGGTTGCAAATCCTATATAATTCTTGTTTTAACTGAGGTGGTGGTTGAAGAGTGACCGGGTGTGCTGAATTGCAGTTAACATTTCCATGCTTCAGCCAGATATATTTTTTTATATGTTTTATAGGTTTTGTGACAAGTTTGGATGAACTTTACAGAACTTTGACAAAAATCCTGTTTCAAGGTGCAGTGTATAAGATGTTGGTGTATCTATTAGCATGGTTAGCATGGGTATCTATGATCTAGTGTAGAACCACCTGTGAATACAAATAAATTTGTCTTTGTTGGTGGAACAAGCCCGTCATATCTGCATAAAGAACTGGTACTCTTACAACAGAGCAGTAGCCTAGAACACATTGGCTTGCATTGTTACGTTAAGCTTTCATTTCAATGACACTATAGCACTGTTTTTAAGATATACAAAGAAGATGGTTTGGTGGTCAACCAGCTTGTGGTATGAAAAGTATGAGAACCAAAATTGTAAAAACCAGAGTATCATACTTTTTATTAAGCGTGAGAAAAAGCAAGTTAAATCCTCGTAAACAAAGGAGCAAGAACCTTAGGGTCTAGTACACGTTGGCAAGGGAGGGGTATTTGGTTGGTTACAATCTGCAACCTCACCACTAGATGCCGCTAAATCTTGCACACTGCACCTTTAAAGTAATTAAAGTCATAGTGCTGTTTGTAAGAATACTTTATTGAAAGTAAATGACAGTCTCAACTTTCCTTGAAGCCATTGTAAGCATTTGTCATAGAATCAACTAACCAACTAACTTTATAGAGATTTTTTCTGCCTGTTTTTCTTTCCTTTGCTTACAGAGTAACTTAATTGATATGACCTGATGGTACAGATTTCTGTTTTAGCTGTAATGTTGTTGAATATGGTAAGCGCAAATAAGAAGCTGTTATTGGCAAATGCTTTACAGTAACTTGAACCATGCTGCAGTATCAACTATGCTAGCTATCAACATGATAACAGCACAGTGACCTTAGTCAGTCCATCAGATTACATAACCAAAATCACCTAATCTATCCTAAACAGCTGACACACAACAAATATAATTTCAAATGAATAGATTCCTCTAAAATGATGTATGACATCTTATTATGCCTTACACTTTCTTGAGATTGTGTCCTGCAGTCTTGCTACAGTAGCCACAAAAGAAAGAGTTTGTGGGCGGAGCGTGAATAGGTCAGCGATCTGATGCTATATGTCACAACATCGTAGCTCCCTCAGCTCCACAGGACTCCATGCTATGGCTTTTGGTGTTGGGTTTTATGATGCCTGAAATAAAAGGGTCATCTCAGGCTAACCAGATGGTCCTGCCGGTGTCTTGCACTTACTGTCTCCAGCCTCTATTAAGTACAGACTGCGTTCATATTGCTGTATCTCTGCTCCCATGGTCTGGCCTGGCCTTTTGAAGTGCTCTTAAACCAGTAACTAATAGCTGTCTTTGGGGCTGTTAGGAATTTATATTAACATAAATCAAAACCCACAATCTGTTACATCTCCCTTCAACACGGAGCGGCGGCTTGGGCTCACTGATCAGACTTTTAGAATCGAGTCAAACATTAACTGTGAAGTAATGCTTCCCGTTTATGAGCACGCTGGCCAGGGTGATCGTTAAGCCCCATTCCAATATGCACGTTTTTTTTCTTAGTTCAGAATTCAGATGACCGGAAATGACATTTTCTTATTATTTTTGTATCTCATAAAGTTCGTAAAATGTTGGGATATATTGAATAATAAAACACCCTAAAAATAGTGTATTACAGTGTATTAGGATTCAATCTCCTAAAAATGTGCTTGGAATCAGTTTCAACCATTTCCTTCAAGAGTCTGTTATATTGGTATGTATTCAAGTGATGTCAGGATTAATTGTGAGCACATAGTTTCTCAGGCTGTTTGAAAGCTAACACTCCCAGTTGAAGTACAGAAGAACTTTACAAGAGAAGAATTTAAAAGGTGCTGAGAGGCAACAGTTGAAGGATAGATTTGCCCTGTCAGATCAGAAAACTGCTGAAGGAGTTACTACGAAGAAAACGGCACATGCTAGTGTTTTTATTGTGCCTGGAACAGCTTGTTCCTCCAAACTGGATTAGCAATCAGTGAGAGGGCTTAAAGGTACCTTTTGGGGTGGAGATGTGTGGGGAAAAGAATTTGCCCTCCGTGAACTAGGAGTGTGCCGTTCACACAGGGTTGTTGTTCAGCTGAGCGTAAGGCTAAATAAACAGTTAAGCGGTTAAAAGCATGGAAGGAAACTAAAGAGGCAAATGGTTAAACGAGTATTCGAGTACCGTGTACATCCCTACATAGAAGATCTGGCAAATAGAAGTTAAATGTCAGAAGGAAGACTTTAGTTTGGCCAAAAAGATGACAGAGATGAAGAGATGGCGATTTAATGGAAGCCTGTTGTCGAGATCTTTCATAGCCTTGGTCTTCATTGACGTTCATACGTTCACTGTGGATTGCATTAATAGTTCGAAACAGTTTTTCTTGTGATTGTTTATTACAGATCAAGCCAGCCCAGTGCACTCTTGTGAAGGAAAAAAATTCTGAATATGACGGTGTGTTGTTTTTCCATCTGCCTCTCTGACATCTGCATTATCCTCAGCTTTATATTTCCCTTTAGTTCCTCATTGCCATGCGTTCAGGTAATTTGTTAGTTTAGTGAATTAATTTGACTCGGGCATGTACAGCTGCAGAATGCACATGTTAAAGATGCTGGGGGAAGCGCTGTTGGTGAGAATTGCTCCGGCTTGGCAGAACTGTTTGCATTCTGATAAGCTGCCTTTCCCTTGTTTTACTAATGAAGCATAAAATCAAGAAATGCTGCATTTTTTTTCCCGACAAATATACAAACACAAAGCATCAGGAAACCTTTTCTCCTCGTAATTTGTCTGCTTCCTGTTACAAAGGAGGAGAATCCGTTCTTTCTCTGGCTTGGAGGAGAAGGGAAGTGGGCTGGTTTAAACCAGAAGGTGCGGCCGGCGTCCCCGCGAAGTCGCTGCTTCTGTCTGTCTTCAAATGAGGACTTCTTTAGCGGATGTATTTTTGATTTTGTTCCCGGCGCCTTGCGTGTGCCCTCACTTTTATTAATATATCATTAAAGCACGACTCCAGGAAAAAAATGAAATAATGATGGGTTTTTTCACGTTTGAATTATTGCTGGGGCTGCAACCTACGCTGTAGCTCCTGAGAGCAGGGCCACGTGAAGCCCTCGCTCGGATTTAATTGACATGCAAAGAATGAGGCAAGGAGAAGAGAAAGATAAATATGAAGTCATGTTTAACTGTGGGCTTTTTTTTTGTCTTGGCTGAGACCTTTACATGGGCAAGTGGATGCAGTGTCCAGCTGTAACTGTTTGTATCCCCATGCTGTGTGTGGGGTCATTAGGGGTGGGTGAAATGATTCACTGTTAGATGCATCTGATTCTGATTTGGTTCACAAAGCATCATAATCCGATTTTTATACAGGCTCTGCGTTTCCTCTCTAAAGGAAACTCATCCAGAGACACTATAAATTGGAATACTTTGGCACAGCCCGGCATGAAGGAGAAAAAATGCAGGGTCTCAGTAACACATGAATGTAACAAATTAAAAGTAAATAAAATAAAAAGCTGAAAACCATAGAAACTGTGTTCTAGGTAAAAAAAACACAGTTTTGTTTAACATGGTATTGCAGTAACATTTAGAAATAGTCTTAACTATTTGCTGACTGATTAACTATATAGTTGCAGCATATGAAGTAAATAAAGTGTTGGGGCTTCCCCAGAGTGCAGCAACGTACCATCAATCCAACTTCAGTGTCCTTATAGTTGAGATGAGGTGTAAAATTATAAAAATATATTACTTTATGATTTTCCGTATAGCTAAATATAGCATCTCCATTTTAATAATAGAAAACATGGTTACATGGCCTTGGAACTCATGTAGGAGTCATATATCAATATCTCCAGTAGAAGGTGCTATCCGTTCACAGCATCTTGTTGTTCCTGTGCTGATGCCAAACCCAGACGCTCAGGGTCTTCAGCAACTGAACTCTTCCACTCCAACATAAACAAGTAGTGTAAGGGCGCACTGCTTACATTAGCATTAACAAAATTGTGCATATAGTGGTTTGCCTTTTTCTCCTAAGACAGTTTTCTTAAACTCAGATTTGAAGAATCCCAATCTTGTTTACAGTATTGTAGTATACTGTAACCCCTGTATCATGATATGTAACGTGTCGCCAGCTTCAGTGTCAGGTGTCAGTATAAAGGAGAATTCTAATTTTTTTTTTTACCTCAGTTACTTTTATTAGTATATTATTATATTAATATATTTATTATTAGTATGGCCACAACATATTTTAACTTGTATATTATAGCTGGGTAGAAGCACATTATAGATACTCATTGTGGTAAATTGTACTCTAAACTCTAAAAGAGTGTAAAATGAGACTAAGCTTGATATTTCCACAATGCTACCATGTCGCTTGCTTTCCAATATCTGATACATGGCTGCAGACATCCTTCGGTGGTGCGGTAGCCTTTAGCTGGGTTTCTTAGTCATTCTCTACAAGTCAACAGACAAGAAACTGAGCAAAACTTAAGACACAAGCTGTTTATTTTTCTCTGGTATGGTATAAAGTGAGACATGTCACTGTTCTAATGAGAATGTTTTATTTAAGAGTGAATTAACTTTTTATATCTGTTTAAATTGTGTAACTCATTATTATAAATGTAGGCTACAGAAATAAATGGGAATTGTTGTGTGATTGGATTTTGGCACCCAGAGTTGAAATCAAACAACATTGTGAGGTGCCTAGACTTTCCCCTCCCCTAGTGTCTGTGACTGCTTGTGTTTTTACATGCACAATCGGGTGTGTGTCTGTTTGTATTTGCTGTCGTTTTTATACATGTGCACGGGAGACATGAGAGTGTATGTATTTATGGGGGCAGTTTTGTATGTACCTGCATGTGTATGTATATATGTTCATGTTTGTATGTGTTCAGGCTTGTGTGTGTATGTGTTGAGAGCCTCTGAATGTGTTTGTGTATGTGTGTGTATATTTTTTGAGCGAGCGAGCGAGTGTGTGTGTGCGTGTGTGCTGTTGCGCCACCGTGCTCGAGCAGAAGCAGCAGTAGCAGAAGCAGCAGTAGCCCCGCAGACAGACAGCAGGCCAGCGTGGAGCGGGGTGTGTTCTGCTGTGGAATAGCAATGAGGAGAGCTGCTGGGCTCCGGGGGTCAGGGAGCAAGTCAATCATCTCAACCATCGCCCGGCGCCCCGAATCAAATTAGCCTGAAAAATTCAGGGGCCAGGAGCACGGGGCGAGCAGCTGTCAGGGCCAGGAGCACCCAGGCACTAATGAACCAGATGAATAGTGCAAAAACTCCAAAATAAAAACAGGACAGTTGACATTTTTCATCTGTCAGAAGCAGAAGATGCATGAAAATACTGTGGTCCTTGTTTAACCCTTTGCTGGCTGCAGCTGCCACTACTGCTACTGCACCACCTCCCCACAGCGAAGCACACACGCCAAACCTCAGCATGTGCATGCAGACACACACTCACAGACAAACACGAACACTGAAAGCTGTGTTGGGAGCACATGTGGTAACGCCCCCCCTCACACACACACATCTCCCCTCGCCTTACAGGTACACGCACACAAGGACTGACTACATTTGGCTTACACTAAACAGAGCTCTGCAGAACGCTGCACACTGTAATTATCCTGAGGAACTCTTTGCAAGAGCAGCGGTGTATTGAACAGAGCCAGATGTTGCAGTAAAACAGCCGAGTGTTCCTCTGCTTACCCATAGGTACACATGAAAAACCCTCATCCTTCCCATCTGCACTAGTCTTTTTGGAGGCTGTTGTGTCAGTTTGGTGTGTGTTTGGACCCCTCTTCACCCCCTACAGACAACACAAGAAAATAGTCTTCAAAAATTTGGACTTTCACATACAAACACTTTCAGAGTCTTAGTTAACTCTTACAAAAACAAGCAGTCCTCACGTTGAGATACGAACAACATGCTTTTAATTTTCTTCTTTTTTTTTCTTTTGTTTCCTCCAGTTGAAATGTCAGGCCCTACATCAGTGGCCTACATTATATTTTTACTACTAGCACAGCTTCAGTGCTTTCTTGTCTGGCACGCAAAGGGTTTTATCATTGACTGATCTTTATAACTTGATTTAGATTGTATTATAGTGACACGTCACAAGCTTCTTGTCCAGGTCTTTTCAGACATAATTATACATAACATTTTACAAGCCATTGGAAAAGTACACAGCTAATGCTACTAGTGATTTTTATCTGATACTGAGAAGACCATTACAGTGATATATTTCTGAACCTAAAGAACACCAAGCAACTACATTTTTCATTACAGACCAGTAGCTTCTGTGTAATTAGATGCAGTGCAGCAGAACATACGTAATATTGAATAAAAACGGTAGTATTTATTTTTTTTAAATAACGTTGTGTATTGCAAAAAGTGATATATAGTTATGTTTTTACCTTTATATTCTTTATTTTTTGGTATTATATTAAGTTAATATATAAGTTATATTTTAGCCCTATTACCGCAGTGTGCTGCTTTTGCTTAGTGCTGTAACTTTCAGTTAGGGCCACTACAATTTGGCTAATTTGCCAACAATTTTTTATCTTACGCTAAAACTTTAGATTTAATGTCTCTTAAAATATTAAATCAATGTATTTTTTGCAAACTTCGCAAAAGTTGAGGAATTGCTGATTACTGATGGATCAAGTAAAAATTCAGGACGAGCTCGACCGACAATTAAAGCTAAAGGAAAACGTTCTTTTATATATAAATGTCTTTTTTATGAACATAATAATGCTTTTGATGCGAATGAAGACTATGATGATGATGGGAAAGAGAACTGGGAGAACTAGAGGAGTTGTTTATATTTAAACAGTAAAATTGGTTATACGATGTAAAGTTATGAATGACTACTTCATGTTTACTTCATTTGAATTCCAGTCTAGAGTTTGTCCAGCAGGGGTGCTGTGAGCATGCAACCGTATATATTTGTTAAGTGTTGGATGTTTGACAGAATGTCTTTTTATCTGTAATTTCGATGGATACCTACTATTTCGCCAGCACATCAAGCAAACATCACAGACAGTATAATACTTGTGTGCCAGTGTGTTGAAAACTGCTGTGTACTTGACTCTTTTTTAATGTATAAGTAAAACATTCCTATAAAAATCAGCGTGACCTGCTGATGATGTTGGGTTTGCTATATTACGGAGCTGGAGAGGTGAGGAAAATTCAGAGTCAGCCCCGTGTGAGCTGGCTGAGTTGTTCCCCCAGCTGTGCTGTAACTGCGCTGGTGAGTGATTAGAGTGGAGCTGGCGGTGGCCCTGCGCCGGCCTGGCCTACGTTAGTGTAGCATGAGCGGCGATGAGGCTCCGGAGAAACGTCGCTTCTCTCAGCTCCGCTCCATAGCTCCTCTCTCGCCTCCTCCACTCTGTCACTGACAACCCAGACTGCCATGCTGTCTCGCTCTGACGCTCACGCCGCCCTCCCCCCCACTTCACTCACTCACTCACCCACTCCCTTGCTTTGCCTTTCTGCCTCTCAGTCTCTCTCTCTCTCTCTCTCTCTCTCTCTGTCATTTTAATTGAGTTCTCGGCTAGTGAGCCTGTGTCTGTCTTTGTGTGGTTTGGTCTGTATGTTGGTTGCATCTGGAAAGCTTTTTCCGGTTGTCCTTGTACTAACGTGACTGTTTCTCACTTGTTTCTGGCATTTCTCTTTTCCACTGTGTTTCTGTAATCCCTACGTTTTTGTGCCACTTTTGTACATCATGCGGTCACACAAAATAAACTGGTCATCCTTTCAATCATTCATTTTGACAGCTGTGAATATCACTGAATATGAGACTGTTCATAATACTGGAAACCGATATGATACTGAAATATATAGACGTTTGATGCTGTTTTTTATACCAAAGACAGATTAAATTAAGTGGCTTGTGATTTTTTTCTTAACATATCCAAAACCATAAAGGTTCTGTTTTAAATCACCATTCTTCTTCAGAAACACAAACAACACCTTATTAAATGTTTCAGAGGTATTGAAAACAGGAGCGTTTACCAGTTGGTTGGAACTCTCTGTTGTGCTGTGCAGTGTCATATAGTGGCACATAACAGAGAGAGGAGGGAGAACTGATTAACAGCAGGTAACTTAGCATTAGCTTTTATTTGTTTATCTAAAGAACTGTCCGTCTTTCATTGTAATTGCAATCTGAGGCTTTCTGTGGTCTCAAACTGTCTTCAATTTAATGCAGTAATGGCAAAAACATGTGCCGTTTTGCGTACCTCAATTAGGTGTAGTGCGGTAAGCCTGATGTGCAGTAGCCTGAAGTATATTTGTGTTTGGGTATTTTATTCTGTGGAGTAGGAAAGCCATAATAATCCATTATTTATCATTTGTTAGCAACAATGTTTTTGTGTGAATGGCATCCTAGCAGTAATTCAGATTCCTCTATCTGTGAATGAAAGTTAAATTTGCCCTTTTTCTACTTTCTTTTTGCTGCGGTTCCACAGCAGTGACCAGGGAATTGTGGACTTGACCCCCATAATTAATTAGCACCAGCAGAGTTTATGAACATTCTGGACATCTAGAAGTTCAGGCCCTTCCGTACTGAGATGTAGATAGAGGTGTTTCAAAGAGCTTTTTGAAATTTGCAAATATACACTGTTTTTAAAAAGTTTGGACCCATAACAATACTGTGTAGATTAAAGTCAGACTAATTCTAATTCTGATTACTTCTAATGACTAATTCTAAGAGTTTAGGGAACAGTCGTGGTTTAAAAGTATTTAATGTTATTAAATAAAAACCTACTTAATCTACTTATAGTAATTTCTTATCCATCCGTTTAAAGTGTATTCATGTTTACAGCTTCCCTCAAATAGATTGAAAGCAAATTTTTAAAAAGCGTTTTTATACTTGTACCTGAAACTAAATAGACTTTTGAATAATGAGTTTGTTAATATAAGGTATGTGGATTTACAGTCTGAATACAGAGCACCACTGAATGAATCATGACATTGTTATACAAAAATGACTTCATTCTCTTCCTTTGCTCCAAAAGCTGTACTGTTGCCACACCAGTGCAAGGATGTGTTGCAAGGAAAACGTTACATTGAGGTAATAACTGACCTAAAACCTGTAGGAGAAATAAGACTATAAACAGAATTTACACTCGTGTCTTAAACAGATGTGGCCTGTCAAGAGCATTAACACTTCAGGTTGTAGTTACTGTGTGGGGGAAACTGAAGTTTGTTAACGAACTTGGTTAAGAAGGTTGAGAGTTTATTAATGTACTCATATATTATAGAGCGAGCTCTGTGAACTCTGTGCTTATGATACTGCATAACTTCTCTGTCTTGGACTTTCTTTAAAGAAACGACAAAGGCTCTGAGCTCATGGCTTTTATTATCAACAGGTGTCTGTAGGTGAGCTCTCAACAGGGGAGTGCCTGTTGTGTTCTGTTGCAAATCATTCACTGGCCTGTTTTGTAGTGATTGCTTTGAAACCTTGCACTGTTTCGAGATTAGTGCAAGGTCACTGTTCTGTGCTTTAGCTGTGGTAAATGTATAGCAAAACAGTGCTGCTAAAAGGCTAAGATATGGTTGTGATAAAGTCAAGCTCAGTATGTATACTCTCCTTGTCTGAGCTGAAACGATTTCCAGTAAGTTTCAGTTTCAGCGTGAGGCCGGCATGCAATATGCTTCAGTTATGTATGCACGGTCTGAAGCAAGAGTATCTGGCTGTAGTGGAAATAGTCTCCTGTTTCATGTTTTGAGATGTGTGCTCGAGCAAGCTCCTGTTCTGAGTTCACGTGCTTGTGGTTCAGGTGTCGGCGAGATTTCAGGCCAAAAAGCCTAAATTAAAGCAGCATGAACAATATTGGGGTTGTAGACCCCAGTGGACGATCTGACCCTTTGCCTCCTGTAAATCAGCATTTCTTAATCCTGCTCTTGGCAACCCACAGCAGTACACGGTTTGAAGTATTCCTTAATTCAGCATACCTTATCCAGCTCATCACCTGATTATCAAGCTCTACATGAGCTGGATCAGGTGTGTTGGGGCGGGGAATAATTGACACTACGCAGTGCTATGGGTTGCCAGGAGCAGGATTAAGAAGCACTGTTGTGAGTGAGGACATTAAGGGCATTTTTGCACAGTGTGTTTGTTTAATCTTTGCTTGTTTTTAATCTCTGGAGACATCCTATCCTTCACAGTTGTTACCCTGTGAGAACCCCTTTTAAATTTTGATCATTTGGATGAGAAAATGAAATCTGGTTGCTGGAATCCAGATCACTTAGATTTGGCAATGAGCTCATGATGCCAGCAAACAGAGGGCGAATGAATATTGAGAATATATGTTTTGTAAGATATCATCAGTTGCACACTTGCTGTAATACACAGCCAGCAGCATCTTCAGCACTACCACCTAAAAACACAGCCCTCTGCTCTATTGTGAAAAAGCCACCACTCCACCTGTATCCATGCCTTTCCACCTAAAAGTGCTTGTATGAATTAAAACAGTCCAACATGAACATTTCTTCTCTTAAAAAATAAAACTACTCAGAGGAGGCCAGCAGGCCTGGTAGGCAGAGGGATGTCAGGCTGTGTAATGTGATCTGCTCTCTATTTTTGAATGTATTGAAATAGAAATGCAGTTAAGATTAGCTGCAGCGTAAAATTTGTCATTATTTAGCAGCTGGTTCTTGGCAGAATGACGCAGTAGTTGTGACAAGAATGTGCTTATATTTGCAATCACACTTCTTTCTGGCACAACAAAGTAATAGCCTTTAACTGGTGTATAATATTCTAAGATTGCATTGATTTATTTGAGCACCTACTCTTGCAAACAAGCAACACCAGCCCATAACTCACATACTCATAGTAAGTTGTGAGTCATGACTGATCAACATTCAGAATCTGTTGAAATGGGAATACCACATCGCATTGAGCAGCAAATTGAATCCTGGCCAGAGTGTGTTATCATCATCCTATTACCCGTACACACTGCCTTTGAATGTGTCTTTGTTAGGCTTGCTCACCAGCCTTTGTGTTTTCTGCCACTGTGTTCATTAAGCTTGCGGTGCTTTGAGGAAAGAGTAAAGAGCAAGTAAACACAATGTCTTGATTGGTTGGTGCTTTCAGAAGCCAAACTTTGCTAAACAAATTGGCCATAAAGCATTGACCACTTTGCTTAAAAATAAACTGGAATCAGAATTCACAATCTGTAAAGCCCTGATTTGTCCCTGTTGTGCATTGCATTGTCTTATACGTTCCTTACTGACATTCTGAAGAAGTTGGAGTTCTATGAAAGAACTGGTTTCACTAACAGGCTCTGTGAATTGGATTCTGTGCTAGGCAACTTTGTAACAAGACATTAGTATAATAAAATCTTGACATCATAAGTTTGGTAGACTGTGTCTCAGCTGCGTGGTGTCTCAGGCGAACAGAAGGCAGTCATTCGGTGATGTCTGTTATTTATTGTCCTGCAACTCCAGCCAGTCTGTCAGCTACTGCTTGATGATGATTGAGTGGCTCTGCTTGGAGTGTTTCATGAGAGAGAGAGAGAGAGAGAGAGAGAGAGAGTTTGTGAGTGTGCGAGTGTGCAGTGTGTGTGCTTGAGAAGCTTCTATGATTTAGGATGAAACTGCAGCCAAGCTACAAAGCTTGCCAGGTTCTTGAGGCTCATTCTAAACCCTGCAGCCCCACCCTTGTGGCTTTATATTAAATGTTCCAGTTTTGTGGTGCTAGCCCCAGAATCACACTGTATTGTATAACATCCACATCCACATATTTAAAATCTTAAATATCTGAAGTTTTCTGATTGTTTCAGACTAAACTGTGCCACGGCACCAGTGTTTTCAGTATGCAATACAAGATTCAGTACCTGTTCAGTCACTGAAACTCTGTGATGACTACTTTATACTTTAGATGCTAGCAATCTGATGCCCAGTATTGACGTGTTCAATATCAAAAAAGGTTATCAGGAAAATCAGGATTTCTTAAGTAAGACTAGAGATTTTGTAGAAGTACTAGTACTAGTGGTAATAATTAGATTTAGAAATGGTTACTTCTAATGTCATTTTAGTTGCGATTAGAAGGTTTGTGCATTTTAGATATTTTCATATGTATTATTCTGCCTTAAGTAACAATGTTGTTTATAGAGGTGGATGAAAAGATCATACCAATATGTCATATCAATAATAAATAAATTTTCATGCAATTATTTACTTAGAAACTAAATGTTAAAATAATAAAGAAATAAAAATAAGTGCCAAAAGTTACAGTACTAAGGTCAGGGGTGCAGTGTTCCTGGTCTGTTGCTCAGGTGCATAAGCCCCTGCCAACCAGATGTTTTAATCTTGTGGAAGCCATCGTTGGCAGTTGTAACAATCGTTATTTTAAAGACTTGATAAAGAAAATGAATCTTTTCTGCACCACTGGTGGCGAGAAAGATATCAAATTGGAACTTTCTTAAAGTTTTGCATCAAAGTTGGAAAGGTGTCTCAGTTTAAAGCCTTGCATTATCAAGACTGTGTGGTATCAGCTGATGCCCAGAATATCAGTAACAGGAAAAAAGTAATGTGCGATCTTCGTCTAATGAATACAGTGTAATGAAGTGGAATGTAAGCTTTCTCCACATTTTATATCTGGCCATATTTTTGTAGTTTGCTAGCTCATTCTCTCTAAGGTTTCTCTGTGCATATTTCCACAGGTTCGCAAGTGTAAGCTTTCCACGCACTTCATCTCAAATTTATGGGGTTGCTAGGGAACAGCAGCTGTCTGATTAAAATCTGATAAATGACAACGATGGTAAGAGTGAGAGAGAAACATCTGGAAAGGAAGTGACTCCAACCATAATGGCTATTTGTTTCCAGTTACATCCCCGCAGCAGTTGAGTTTTGTGTGGTAGATTTGTCGAACTGCGTTCTCATAGCTTCATTAAGATCGCTCGTCAGTTAGTCTGAATCGCCTACAAATAGCAGAACAAAACATGATTGAAGGGACCAGCAGTTCAAGACCTGGGACACTGTGGTTTGTTTAAAACCCAAAGCACTATAGTATTTATTTCCCATGACTTTAATGCTTATAAAAGCTTCTGAAGACTGTAACTGATCATTCCTCTGTTGAGAAAAGTTTCGGTCATCTGTTATTCTCAGTATTCTTACTCTCTCTATTTTAGTCAACTGACAGCAAGCTCTCATAGATCAGTAACGGATGTCTAAAAATGGATAAACAGCCTAACGACTTAAAAAAAAGTTGATGCCTTTCTGCACGTGGTAAGATGTGTCTGCCTGAGCTGTGTTGAGGGCTCCTGCTACACCCAACTACTGCATAGCACGGAAAGAATGTCTGTACATTCAGTTTAAGGTTTCAGGCTAAAACTAATTACAGCATTGCTTTCAGTTTTAGAGAATGTATTCATGCCGAATGGACATTCTCATCAACCTTTTTTTGGCCAAATATACTTTTTCCCCTGGGCTCTTCTTAATACAAGGGAATGTATTATACAGTGGGATCCAAAAGTGTAGACCATCAGTAAAAATACTTATATTTAGCCTAGTTTTCTAATTTAATACTTGACAGTCAACAATTTGAGTAAAATATTTGGAATTTTTACATGAATTTCAGAATTTATTATTATGTTTTTGCTTTGAAGACACTGTGCACTCAAACTGGCATTGAAGCTAAATCCTCTGAGCAGATCCACCAATCATTTGAACATGTGCCTCAGTGAAAGGAATAAGATTTCAAATATTTATATGGTCAGTGTCACAAGCGTGCTTACTTTTAAATGATAACCTAGAACTTTTGCAACATCATTAATGTTTTCTGATTTTACTCATTTAAAATGTTATTTTATATATTTCTGTTTCTGAATATTTCTGTTGCTTATTCCCCGATTTTCAATGCTGTCTTAGACTTCATATACACAGTCTGTTTAGAAGGCTTTGTTTGTCAGCCTAGGGCACAGAATGAAACATTTCTGTCCATATAAAACAGATTTGCACGTTCAACACACTACTTAATCCACATAAATGTTTCTTGTGGTTAAGCTCCTTGTTCAGCCCCGCGCCCCTCTCTCTTTTTCTTCTCTGTTTCCTTCTCTTTGTTTGAGTTGTTCTGGTTTTTGGAATAAATACAAGGCTGTGTGTCCTGTTTTGTGATAATACCACTTTGGAATCGTACCACTTTTGTGTTCAATTAGATGTACAAAGGCCACCACAACTCCTGTAAACTTCCTTCAGTGCCAAAACCAGAATCTTCAAGTACGAATTTGCTCAAGCAAGCCCGTAAATCAGTCATCAGAGTTCTGGAAGGAGGTTTATATAGGGAGATAATTGTGCCATCCCTTGGTAGAGGTATTAAAAACACAGTATTTATCTTTCTATGGAATCTGGCAGAGGTACTGGGTTGGGCATGGCTTCTTCTGGAACAGGCTCACTCATCTTTTTTGATGTACTGAAAATGGCACCAGTACAGCAACTTCAGAAATATACAGAAATGTGTTGGTTGCCTTCAGACTTGCTGGGTTCAGTAAATAAAGTAGTGGCTAAGGCAACTGAGGACTTCCTTAGAGGAGAAAGACTGACTAGCAAAGGCAGTCTGTCTGTGTAACATAGTCAAACTGTTAGAAGAGTAGAAACTGAAAACAAGGAAAAGTAAAAAAATACAACAGAAGGCACAGCACGGATGCCAAACAAGGGATAATGTGGATGGGTTACAGAACCTGTGCAGTTATTTTGTACATGCTGGAAGGTTGACCCATTCAGAAATCTTAACACCCTTTCATTTATTTCCTGTTCCTCTAGATGGCTGCTCTACAGAGTCCATTTTATGGGGACAAGATGAACCTGTACTCTCTGTGTAAAAAGATCGAGCAATGTGACTACCCTCCCCTCCCGTCTGATCACTACTCTGAAGAGGTAAGGCACTGGGGGCACACTCTGGTCAGAGTGCTCAGAGACTTCCAAACACTGACTCAAGTGCACATAAAGGTCTGCACAGACGTATCAGAATGAATGTGTACTAGATAATTGTGGTTTTAAAGTGCTGAGTAGTGCTGCACAATATATTACTTGCTGTTTATTGTGATGCTAATATTGCAAAAGACTCAACAAAAACTTGCAAACAAAGGTTTTTTATCGTGGGCTGCCACTTTTGGCTAATTAGCATCCAACACTACTAGTAGCTCATTAGCTTCCCTGATGGGACAAAACATGTGTTTTAGTATTATTGGGTTTTTTTGTCTTCATTAAGAAATTTACAGTAGTCCATACTTAAGCCCAGTTTTTTGCTGTTTTTGACACAACTGGAGCCCTCTCGTTCAAATACAGGTTTTAAAGACCTTTTAAAAAAACACTTTCAGCAGATTATGCTGAATAGCGCTTGCGGGAGACCTATGGATAAATCCAATGAGCAGCAAATAAACAAAAGCAAAAGCAAAATGAAAAGATACAGCTCCCTCTAGAGCCTCCACTGTAACATGAATTGATGAGTTGCAAAAAAAGGAATGAAAGGCTACTATCGTGGGGAAGTTCGAAACACATGATATAAACACTCGTCTGTGTTTGCACTAAGGAAATCAAGTGAATCCAGTGTTCACACAATAACAATAATGCTGTTGAATTATTAAAAACATGTATAGCTATAACACATTTATAGGCATTCTTTTTACCTCCCATTTTTGGACACTTTGGGACTCTCATACCTTAATTTAACTGACAAAAGTATAAAAAAAAGATTTCTGAAGTTTTCACTTAACTTAATTACACACTGTAAATATAAACAAATGTAGAATTTGATGCAGCATACCCAAAACAGTTGGCTCAGAGGCATGTTTACCACTGTGTTCCATCATCTTTCCTTTTAACTACACGCTTTAATTGTTTGGAAACTGAGGATACTTGCAGGTGTGATACATTTTAATAGGAGACTGATCTGGACTGCAGACAGGCCAGTGAAGCACATGCACTCTGTGTCAATATAGTCATGCTGTTTTAGCATGTCCAGAATGAGGCCTGGGACATCCCAAGAAAAGACATCATGTTGAACCCAGCATGTGTCTCTCTAAAATTCCAATATACGCCCTCACCTCAGTGGTACTTTCACACATATGCAAGTTGCCCATGCCATAGCCACTTTACTTGTGGCGAGTGAGCCTTTGGTGGAGTTTGTGATCCCCTCACCTGTTACCATTTCACCTACTTATTGTTGGACATGAAATATTTTGTACTGAATTCTACTTTTCATTCATATTTTGCCCATCCCAACTTTTTTCAGTGTGGTGCTGCTATCACATTTCACAAAACGCAATCACGATGTTTGGCCAAAATATATATATATATATATATATATATCACAGATTCTTGTTTGTACTGGATTTTAAAAATGTCCCCACTAAAATAAATGAGATTTGTAGATCCTTGTAGTAGATGTAAGACACAGACCCCCCAGGTATGGACAAACTTTGAAATACAGGGGCAAGAAGCCTGTCTTTTCTTTTGGCTGGAGATTTCTAAGCCTGGCTGAGGGGCCGTAACACAGATTTTCACTGCATGTTCCTATATCTTTAGCTGCCATCACCAGTGCCTAATTTAGGGGCTTCCCGCCATAGCCAGTCTCATCTACAGTTTGAGTCATTATTCCCCCATTCATGAGAATTGCTCTCTATTGCCTTGGTGCTGCAGAGCCTCAATTCCCCCCACCCCGCCAAACACCCCCCAACCCGACTCGCACCCCCTTTCCCTCCAGCGGAGACAGAGGGCCTGCATCCTCCCCTGTCTGCGTGTAAACAATGCTCCTGAAGGCGAATGGCAAAAAACTGTCAGCCGCTCATCTTTGGTGTGTCATTTACTGTCTCCTTGCTTCTCACCTGACAGACAACCCCTTTCCCCATCAAAAATTCTGCACCCCCCCAATCTTTTTTTCACCAAGCATATGAATATTTTACATATCTGCATCCTGATTTGCCCCTCGCCCACCCCCTCCACCCCCCTGCCGCCATTTCTTCTCCACTAATTCTGCGACTGCCTGGATTTGCATTTCACATGCCGCGCTGATTAGGAGACGGCGCGCCGCGCAGCACCAGCCAGGCCTCGGCTAGAAAGAGCCGGTTGCCATGGTGATCAGGCATTGGGGGGGATACTTCTTCCTTCCTTTTTCTTTGCTTTTTTTTTTCTCCTTCCATTTTGCTTTTTAATGATGCTGGTCGTTGGGACTGAGGTCGTATCTCTCTCTCTCTCTCTCTTTCTGTGGCATATAAGTGTGAATTTTGGGGATTGTGCATGTGGCGGGTAAACGAGCCTGCAGAAGGCTTCAAGCCTCCGAGCATGTTCACCAGCTCTTGGAGGAAATAGGCCCACAAATACGTGGCATGTCACTTTGCCATCTTTCTTTCCTCGTTTTGACACTGGCTTCAGACAATGAGTGAAATGGTGAACGGGTTGTAATTCTCTCCTTACCCTTGTGTTTGTTTTTGTTTTCTCTCCCCCTCAAGCTAAGAAAGCTGGTAGATATGTGCATCAACCCGGACCCAGAGAAGCGGCCCGACATCACCTACGTGTACGGCATCGCCAAACACATGCACGCTCTGACGCTCGCAAACTGAGTCCATCACCCAGCCTCTCCGTCTGCTTCTCCGCTGTACGGCCCACTTTTTCGGATGACGTTTTGCCAGCTGTTTTGCAAAAGTCATGTAAACTGCTCCTTTGTTCCGTCACGTAGTAATGTTACCATCGAGTAAGGGCGAGATTGCCTGAAAAAGCTTCTTGGTTTTTTTGGAGCCATGAAACCAAAGTTATCAATGAATGCACAGAAGCTGTCACTGACAGTTCCACCTCCATGTAGTTGTAAAGTAATGCTGAAGATGAGTCGCAGTATGTGTATATAACATGCACGCGTACACAGGTACAATTATCACGGATTGAATAACAGATAAGCGTATGCATAGAAGTGCATAGAAGTAACGGTTTGAACAGCCTTCTTTTGAAATAGCGTGCCTCTAACTCAGAAGAAAACCACAGCCTTAAAGCGTCTTGCTGTTATGCACTTTTAGATATTGGTACAGCTGATGCAACATCCTGATCATTGAATGTAAATGTACCTCTTGTTACAGAGGAGGCTTTTTTATTTTTCATTTGAAAAGAAATTGTCGGCGAGATATTCTTTGCATGGTCCCATGACACTCCTTCCAAAACCATCTCACAACAAGTTTTATAAAAAGCTCCCTTGGTCTCTATAAAAGTCAACTGAAATTCCCCTAAAAAGCTTCCACCCGTTTGAAAAAAAAAAAAAGCTGGAGCTTTCTGCTTCTATTAAAAGAGAATGAAGTCATTGTGGTATTTGTTGCAGGTTGCTTGGGCTTCATAACTAACCCTGTGCCTTAATGTGTGCTTAACCTGCATACTTAGAGAAATATTGTGTTTCGTATTCATACTTAAAGCAAAAGAGCCGGTGCCTTAGATGATATTTCCAAAGAGCCTTTTCTAAGTTCAGCCGTCTGGCTTTTCATTGCGTCTGCGTGTGTTTCTCTTACTGTTCGTTCAGTATAGACGATAGATCTTTTTATTAACCCGTAACTAAAATCCCTGTTATCACTTTGGCTTAAACAAGCCGCCTATGACTGTTCTTGGGTTCAAACAGTAGCCGCGTTTACAGGTCCTCTCTATTGACAGCTGATGGTAGAAAAGTCGGATGCGATTACGGACCAGGACTGATGAAGGAACACAAATAAAATGTAGTATATCACGAACAGTCGGACGATCTTAAAGCGAACAATCCTAACACACGTCTGATGTGTTGTAGTTGGTATGTGATTACAAATCTTTGGAATGAATGGATTTTTAACATAATGATATTATTGTTTTCACCCTGAAAGGCTGGCCAGTGTGGACCTTAACCCGAAGAAAACACGTCCAAGTGCCTTTTCTCGCCTAAACCAAATATGAGCAGTGTTCAGCACATAATAAGACAAAATGTGTTTTCATCTTTATTAGTTTAGTATTGGGCTGTTGGATTTTTCTTTGTATTTTTTGTTTTGGTGGGGAGGGAGGGGTGGGGGTGTTTAAAGCTTGTTTACAAGCAATATTAGATTTGAAAGAGAAGTTATGCTCTGTAGGAGGTACATTTTTACAAATCAGTTTGAGATGAATTTGACGTCTTGGTTAGCAGTTAGTATGTCACGCTTGCAGTACGTTTCTTCGAGAGCTTCTGTCGAATTTTACATTTCACTTACGATCGCTTTAACCCGTTACAAACTCGACTCTCTGGTCTCGTACTGCTTTTATTCAAAGTGCCTCCTGAAGTGGCTTGTGATCTGACTCGGATATGCAATGACACAAGCATCTGAGGTTGTACTTTACAGTCCTAACAGCTATATAGTCTCCCACCCTCCTCTTATAGTAAAAGAATTGATTTGCTGTGATAATATCCGTGTACAAATGATATTTGTTTTTAACAGAGTAGTTGAGAGCATTTTATGTGTTTACCTTTTATTGTTATATTTAGCTTTAATCAGTTCATACATTTTATTTTAGTTTTTTGTTTTCCGTCCTATTGTTAACACAGTAACAGAGTCGACTCCTGTTGCCTCCTATAAACGTATTTATCTCGATATTAAACTCTGAGGCGGAGGGTCGGGGTGAGGAACCGTCACGCAGGGTGTGTGGTGAACGGCCGAGGCGTATGCGGTGCTCGTTAAAAGAGGTTGGGCAGACTGTAGTTCTTTTTTCTTTTTTCCTTTTTTTTTTTTTTTTTTTAGTTCCCGTGCCTCTCCAGCGAGATTCATGGTGATGTGTTTACAAACGAAGCCTCTGCAGAACTTGACAGAGAGTGTGCTGTGGATCTGCTGTTGACTCTCCTCAGTGTCACATTCGTAGCCGGGTCACGCTCACCAGTGTAATGTTGTGGAACGCACAGTGCAGGAGTACCGTTCATACAAGTGGACGTATATACACATCTGTTAGACGACCGAGTCTGCTCTAGAATTGTAACACACCGCTGAACGATTCACAGCCTAGAGCCCTGCTGAACGTGCCCCGGACAATACTCTCTTTGCTTACACCCAAAGCATTTGGGGCGGGGGGGAGAAATTACACCTGTTATTTATTTATCTCCTGTTTTGTTTTGTTTCAATGGATCAATTGAACATTTACATGTCTAACTTTCTACGCTAACTGAAAATAAAATAAAAATGGAATTCCTTTTATTGCATGACACCTGTTGAGTTATTCCATGACCATATTCACATTTCTTAAAGCTGGGTTTAGTGTTGGAGAGATGGTTCGTTATTTACATTAACTGAAGTAGCATTAGATTTGTACTTTTTGGAGTACTTTGATACTTTATTTTAGTCGTTAATTAATAATTAGTTACTTAATTGGTTTTACATGTATGACTTTTGAGCTTTGGAAAAAGAGAAGAACTGCACCAAACAGATTTTTCTTTCTGTGTCACATAGAACAGCAATTATACAAGTTACTTAGTACTTACAGTACTGTATAGTACAACCACTCTATAACCTACTCTGTACTTAAGTACATATAGGATGGTCCTATGCAGCATTTTAAGTTACTCAGTGTTTACATAATAAAGATGCTACATAGAACAGCAGTTTTAAAAGATACTCAGTGCTTATGTGTAAATGTATGAAACAGCCACTCTGTAACCTACTCAGTACTTAAAAGCTTTAGTTTCTGCATAAAACAGTGGTTCTGTGTTACTTAATACTTAAGGTGCTACATAGACCAGCAGTTTTGGATGTTACTCAGTACTCAGTACTACTTAAGTTCCTGCATAGAACAGCTGTTCTACACAGCAGTTGTCAGCAGTTGCTTAAGTACCTAAGTGGAACATTGGTCCTGTAAGTACTCAGAACCTGAGCACTAAGAATGTTGCATAGAACAGCCGTTCTATAAAGTACTCAGTGCTTAAGTACATGTTTAATATACTGTATAAACAACAAGCTACTTGGTACTTAAGTGTTTAATATACTATAATATACTATATAAACAGCATGTCTATAAATTACTGTCCTGAAGTGTTTAATATATATTATATAATCAGCATTTCTATAGGTTACTCGGTACTGAAGTGTTTAATATGCTATATAAACAGCATTTCTATAGGTTACTCAGTGCTTAAGTGTTTATTATACTATATAAATAGCATTTCTATAGGTTACTCGGTACTGAAGTGTTTATTATACTATATAAATAGCATTTCTATAGGTTACTCAGTACTGAAGTGTTTATTATGCTATATAAACAGCATGTCTATGAATTACTGTCCTGAAGTGTTTAATATATATTATATAATCAGCATTTCTATAAGTCACTCAGTACTGAAGTGTTTATTATACTATATAAACAGCAATTCTATAAGCCACTCAGTACTGAAGTGTTTATTATGCTATATAAACAGCAATTCTATAGGTTACTCGGTACTGAAGTGTTTATTATGCTATATAAACAGCATTTCTATAGGTTACTCGGTACTGAAGTGTTTAATATACTATATAAACAGCATTTCTATAGGTTACTCAGTACTTAAGTGTTTATTATACTATATAAATAGCATTTCTATAGGTTACTCGGTACTTAAGTGTTTATTATGCTATATAAACAGCATTTCTATAGGTTACTCAGTGCTTAAGTGTTTATTATACTATATAAACAGCATTTCTATAGGTTACTCAGTGCTTAAGTGTTTATTATACTATATAAATAGCATTTCTATAGGTTACTCGGTACTTAAGTGTTTATTATGCTATATAAACAGCATTTCTATAGGTTACTCAGTGCTTAAGTGTTTATTATACTATATAAACAGCATTTCTATAGGTTACTCGGTACTTAAGTGTTTATTATGCTATATAAACAGCATTTCTATAGGTTACTCGGTACTGAAGTGTTTAATATACTATATAAACAGCATTTCTATAGGTTACTCAGTGCTTAAGTGTTTATTATACTATATAAACAGCATTTCTATAGGTTACTCGGTACTGAAGTGTTTATTATGCTATATAAACAGCATTTCTATAGGTTACTCGGTACTTAAGTGTTTATTATACTATATAAACAGCATTTCTATAAATTACTCGGTACTTAAGTGTTTATTATGCTATATAAACAGCATTTCTATAGGTTACTCAGTGCTTCAGTGTTTATTATACTATATAAACAGCATTTCTATAGGTTACTCGGTACTTAAGTGTTTATTATGCTATATAAACAGCATTTCTATAAATTACTCGGTACTTAAGTGTTTATTATGCTATAGAAACAGCATTTCTATAGGTTACTCGGTACTTAAGTGTTTAATATACTATATAAACAGCATTTCTATAGGTTACTCGGTACTTAAGTGTTTATTATACTATATAAACAGCATTTCTATAAATTACTCGGTACTTAAGTGTTTATTATGCTATATAAACAGCATTTCTATAGGTTACTCAGTGCTTCAGTGTTTATTATACTATATAAACAGCATTTCTATAGGTTACTCGGTACTTAAGTGTTTATTATGCTATATAAACAGCATTTCTATAAATTACTCGGTACTTAAGTGTTTATTATGCTATAGAAACAGCATTTCTATAAATTACTCGGTACTTAAGTGTTTATTATACTATATAAACAGCATTTCTATAAATTACTCGGTACTTAAGTGTTTATTATACTATATAAACAGCATTTCTATAAATTACTCGGTACTTAAGTGTTTATTATGCTATATAAACAGCATTTCTATAGGTTACTCGGTACTTAAGTGTTTATTATGCTATATAAACAGCATTTCTATAGGTTACTCGGTACTTAAGTGTTTATTATACTATATAAACAGCATTTCTATTGGTTACTCTGTACTTAAGTGTTTATTATACTATATAAACAGCATTTCTATAGGTTAATCAGTACTTAAGTGTTTATTATACTATATAAACAGCATTTCTATAGGTTACTCGATACTTAAGTGTTTATTATGCTATATAAACAGCATTTCTATAGGTTACTCAGTGCTTAAGTGTTTATTATACTATATAAACAGCATTTCTATAGGTTACTCGGTACTGAAGTGTTTATTATACTATATAAACAGCATTTCTATAAATTACTCGGTACTTAAGTGTTTATTATGCTATATAAACAGCATTTCTATAGGTTACTCAGTGCTTAAGTGTTTATTATACTATATAAACAGCATTTCTATAGGTTACTCGGTACTTAAGTGTTTATTATACTATATAAACAGCATTTCTATAAATTACTCGGTACTTAAGTGTTTATTATGCTATAGAAACAGCATTTCTATAGGTTACTCGGTACTTAAGTGTTTAATATACTATATAAACAGCATTTCTATAGGTTACTCGGTACTTAAGTGTTTATTATACTATATAAACAGCATTTCTATAAATTACTCGGTACTTAAGTGTTTATTATGCTATAGAAACAGCATTTCTATAGGTTACTCAGTGCTTCAGTGTTTATTATACTATATAAACAGCATTTCTATAGGTTACTCGGTACTTAAGTGTTTATTATACTATATAAACAGCATTTCTATAAATTACTCGGTACTTAAGTGTTTATTATGCTATAGAAACAGCATTTCTATAGGTTACTCGGTACTTAAGTGTTTATTATACTATATAAACAGCATTTCTATAGGTTACTCGGTACTTAAGTGTTTATTATACTATATAAACAGCATTTCTATAAATTACTCGGTACTTAAGTGTTTATTATGCTATAGAAACAGCATTTCTATAGGTTACTCGGTACTTAAGTGTTTAATATACTATATAAACAGCATTTCTATAGGTTACTCGGTACTTAAGTGTTTATTATACTATATAAACAGCATTTCTATAAATTACTCGGTACTTAAGTGTTTATTATACTATATAAACAGCATTTCTATAAATTACTCGGTACTTAAGTGTTTATTATGCTATATAAACAGCATTTCTATAGGTTACTCGGTACTTAAGTGTTTATTATGCTATATAAACAGCATTTCTATAGGTTACTCGGTACTTAAGTGTTTATTATACTATATAAACAGCATTTCTATTGGTTACTCTGTACTTAAGTGTTTATTATACTATATAAACAGCATTTCTATAGGTTACTCGGTACTGAAGTGTTTATTATGCTATATAAACAGCATTTCTATAGGTTACTCGGTACTTAAGTGTTTATTATACTATATAAACAGCATTTCTATAAATTACTCGGTACTTAAGTGTTTATTATGCTATATAAACAGCATTTCTATAGGTTACTCAGTGCTTCAGTGTTTATTATACTATATAAACAGCATTTCTATAGGTTACTCGGTACTTAAGTGTTTATTATACTATATAAACAGCATTTCTATAAATTACTCGGTACTTAAGTGTTTATTATGCTATAGAAACAGCATTTCTATAGGTTACTCGGTACTTAAGTGTTTAATATACTATATAAACAGCATTTCTATAGGTTACTCGGTACTTAAGTGTTTATTATACTATATAACAGCATTTCTATAAATTACTCGGTACTTAAGTGTTTATTATACTATATAAACAGCATTTCTATAAATTACTCGGTACTTAAGTGTTTATTATGCTATATAAACAGCATTTCTATAGGTTACTCGGTACTTAAGTGTTTATTATGCTATATAAACAGCATTTCTATAGGTTACTCGGTACTTAAGTGTTTATTATACTATATAAACAGCATTTCTATTGGTTACTCTGTACTTAAGTGTTTATTATACTATATAAACAGCATTTCTATAGGTTAATCAGTACTTAAGTGTTTATTATACTATATAAACAGCATTTCTATAGGTTACTCGATACTTAAGTGTTTATTATGCTATATAAACAGCATTTCTATAGGTTACTCAGTGCTTAAGTGTTTATTATACTATATAAACAGCATTTCTATAGGTTACTCGGTACTGAAGTGTTTATTATACTATATAAACAGCATTTCTATAAATTACTCGGTACTTAAGTGTTTATTATGCTATAGAAACAGCATTTCTATAGGTTACTCGGTACTTAAGTGTTTATTATGCTATATAAACAGCATTTCTATAGGTTACTCGGTACTTAAGTGTTTACTATGCTATATAAACAGCATTTCTATAGGTTACTCGGTACTTAAGTGTTTGTTATACTATATAAACAGCATTTCTATTGGTTACTCTGTACTTAAGTGTTTATTATACTATATAAACAGCATTTCTATAGGTTACTCAGTACTTAAGTGTTTATTATACTATATAAACAGCATTTCTATAAGTTACTCGATACTTAAGTGTTTAATATACTATATAAACAGCATTTCTATAGGTTACTCAGTGCTTAAGTGTTTATTATACTATATAAACAGCATTTCTATAGGTTACTCAGTACTTAAGTGTTTATTATGCTATATAAACAGCATTTCTATAGGTTACTCGGTACTTAAGTGTTTATTATACTATATAAACAGCATTTCTATAAATTACTCGGTACTTAAGTGTTTATTATGCTATATAAACAGCATTTCTATAGGTTACTCAGTGCTTAAGTGTTTATTATACTATATAAACAGCATTTCTATAGGTTACTCGGTACTTAAGTGTTTATTATACTATATAAACAGCATTTCTATAAATTACTCGGTACTTAAGTGTTTATTATGCTATAGAAACAGCATTTCTATAGGTTACTCGGTACTTAAGTGTTTAATATACTATATAAACAGCATTTCTATAGGTTACTCGGTACTTAAGTGTTTATTATACTATATAAACAGCATTTCTATAAATTACTCGGTACTTAAGTGTTTATTATGCTATAGAAACAGCATTTCTATAGGTTACTCGGTACTTAAGTGTTTATTATACTATATAAACAGCATTTCTATAAATTACTCGGTACTTAAGTGTTTATTATGCTATATAAACAGCATTTCTATAGGTTACTCGGTACTTAAGTGTTTATTATGCTATATAAACAGCATTTCTATAGGTTACTCGGTACTTAAGTGTTTATTATACTATATAAACAGCATTTCTATAAATTACTCGGTACTTAAGTGTTTATTATACTATATAAACAGCATTTCTATAGGTTACTCAGTACTTAAGTGTTTATTATACTATATAAACAGCATTTCTATAAGTTACTCGATACTTAAGTGTTTAATATACTATATAAACAGCATTTCTATTGGTTACTCGGTACTTAAGTGTTTATTATACTATATAAACAGCATTTCTATTGGTTACTCTGTACGTAAGTGTTTATTATACTATATAAACAGCATTTCTATAGGTTACTCTGTACGTAAGTGTTTATTATACTATATAAACAGCATTTCTGGAAGTTACTTGGTACTAAAGTGTATAAATGACTGGGTACTGAAGTATTTAATATAATGTATAAACAGCATTTTTATAAATTATTAGGAACAATGATATTGGATCTAATACTTTTGTACTTCTGCTCCAGTTGTTTTTAAACATTTACTTCATGTAACAGTACTTCTGTATGGGTTAAGGTTATTCTCCATCTACACTGGGACTGGCATCATACAGTAATGTTAATTTTTATTTTTAGTGGTGTTGATAGACAATGAACTCTCCATGCAGGGTGCTTTAGATTGATTATTAAAATACATCCAATCAAAATAGATAGTAAGATTCTTTTCCCAAAATGTTTCTGTAGAATTAAAGTTTGTAATGCTGTGTAAGTCTTCCTTTTAAAAGAAACAGAACAGAATAAAATGGTCTGTGGACATCTTTAGCATCGAGTACCGGTCCTCAGGAAACATGGGTTCATTACCTGTGTCAGATTAATGGCACTATATGTTTGGAAAATCTTTATTTTAATACGATTAAACCCATTTAATCATACATTTTATAGTTTCTGCAGTTCCCGTGGAAATGAAATGGGTGACAATGTACTGTTACTGTTGCTAATAGAATCATCTTGCTCGTACATGCCAGTCAATTCCCGTAGTCCCACCCGTTCCCGTTTGATTGTGTTTATTTGTATCCTTTTAACAAGCACCTTCTGCTAGCCCCGAGCGTTATTATGGGCTGTTGCGGTGTGTCATGCCCCTGGGTCTTCGTTTAGATTATTCCCCCTGTGGACAGACAGAGGCATGGGCCCCCCTGCTCTTGCATTCTAATGAATTCCAGGAGGAGTACAGTTCAATGTCATCACAGGAAATTGCTCCCATGAAACTGCACACACAATGAAAACAAACAAAAGTAAGCTCCACAATTGATATCTGGCTTGTTGGGGTTTTGCACCTCTCAAAAGTTTATTTTTACTCCACATAATGGGCTGAGTGTGTGTATCGGATGTGTGCGTACAAAAACAGTTTGTTTGTAAAAGTTTCAGCACAGCTCTCGTAAACTTACTTGAATAAATGTATATGTGCACTGATACATACATTTTCTGTAGGGTGGACTTTGATGAGTCACACACGTCCATCTAGTGGTAAGAATATTCAACTGCACTCGAAACACAGCATTCTATCTTTCTTGTTAAATAAGGTTCTCAATTAATAGGAAATCACTGTGGAATGAAATGGGCAATGAAAAAAAAAACAAATCAAATTTAATTTAGACTTTTTGGTACATATTTTGATCAGATATGTAGGGAATGTTGTGATGAAGTTTGGTGTTTCTTGCTGAACAGTATTACAACAAAACCTGTCATGTGTTTGTGTGACATACATAATGAAACTGATGAACCTTCCCACATTGCAGTCATCACACTAAATATACAACCATTCAAAAGTCTGTGTTCAATGATTGAAAACATCTACTATTGTTGAAGAATCTACGGAAAAGCTGGAAATTTTTTGAATTTCCCGTAAAAATGGCTGTTTATTTTTTGAGGAGATATTTCTATTTCTATGTAAGATCATTCATTTGTAAAACAGAGCCTCCAACACTAATTAAAAGATATATATTTAAAAAAATGGGAGGCTACTAATAAATGTGACATGGTAGACGACCAGAACTTTGAGAAAGAGAAGAACATTAGGCTCCATTCTTGCTTCAGATCTGGAAAAAGATTCACAGGTGTTTCTGTCCATCCATTCACTGAGAAAACAACTTAATGCTATGGGTCTGAAAGGATGTGTAGCTGTTGAAGAAGCTCCTCGCTGAGAAATAGAAATTGACACGTCAAGCAAAAAAAGCCTCAGGTGTACTCAGCACCATGGACTGACCACCCCAAAGTCCGGAACTCAACATCAGTGAATGCGATTATTTAGATGGCGAGAAGCCGAAAACGTTACTTCTAGCACTGAACTTTGGAGGTGCTGCAGATTTCTTTAAACACCTGAAAGCAAATCTCCTGAAAATAAGGCAAAGTGAACAAACTGAATTCTGACCAAAGTAATATTTTAGTAACGTTTTAGACTATAAATAAAACAGCTGAAGGTGGGCTCTGACTTTTATACAGTACTGTACACGTCTAAAACGATTCTGTTATGATCTCACTTCACAACTTCTTATAGGTTTTAATTCATTTAAACTAAATCAAGTTGAAGTTATATTAAAATTAAAATTAACATCCAGCAATTCGTATATTTAAATAGTGATGATCAAATTTCAGGCAGATGGCTCTTTAAGAGTCAAGTCAAGTTCTGGTCAAACAGTGTTTACAGTTTAAACTGTAAGAAATGACCGTAACTTGGTAATTGCAGTATATTATTTATCATTTAATAAGTTAATGCAGTTTATTGCAGATTTTAATTGCATATTTTAAAATGTGTACTAACTTATAGTCATCCAGTCTAAACTGTTTACATTGCCAGCGGTTACTAAAATAAGTGATTTCAAAGCTAAGTAGCATAACAGTTATTCGTTTATCAATACTAACAACATGCTGTGTGGTCGCAGTAGGAACCGTTTGAAATAGTGTTTTATTTTCATTTTTTAATTATTCTAACCATTTTTAATAATGTATTTATTAATGTATCTGTATGATGACACATGTTTACACTCCATTGACAGTGTTCTGCCTGGTACTGTCCCGGCACACGCTGAACTCAATGTTCTGCATGTGTCTGTCTTCCTTTTTCACCTGCATCCAGTTGCTTCCATATCTAGTTGTTTGCCGGAGGGACCAGCACATGTGACGTGTCCCCTCTGCACTGGCGCTGGAATCGGCTGCTGGAAGCAGTTTTCTTTTGGTAGGTTTGTCAGCGTGCAGGCGAGGAGAGAAGCGCCGCTGCTTTGAGTCTGCTTTTTGGAACAAGTTTCTTTACTGTGATGTATGAAGTCGCCCAGAAAGTTGTGGCAGTATTGACTCGGGCTGTGGTCAGCAGAGCGCGTCACTGTGTAAGCTGAAAACTCTGAGTCGGCTGAGTCTGGAGTGTTGCGGGCAGCGCAGATGAGAAGTGGTGCAGGGGTTATAAACAATGGCTGCTTAAAAAACAATGCTTTTTCTTTCTCGTTTGCCCCCAGTGGACAGACAGGCAGGAAAATAGCTAAGGATTGTGTTTTTTCTCTCCTCCGTATTGAGAGGGTTTGTGTTCTGAAGTGTGAAATATCAATAGTGTGCAGATTCGACATAGCTCGTGGCGCACACTTGGCAACTTATACTTCAAACATATTAGTTTGTGGTAAAAAAAAGAAAAAGGAATCATCAAGGGATACTCTCCAGACATACACTATTCACGCTCTTGCTTATCAGTTTTTTTTCAGACCATTTCTCCACAATAATTGCAAGATTCATCACTACATTCATTTTACATGCTGAAGGTGGGTTGGATTTTTTTTTTTTTTTTGCAAGAATAATTGGTTCTGTGTTAAACATACTGGGCTTTATCCATCAGTTGTGATTTGAACTATTAAAACCTAGGATTATTATAATCTATAACACCAATAATAAAGAAGAAAAAATTATTATTTTCCTGAAAAATCATTTCATGAATATATAACATATATTCAATTATTTAACAATACAGGTTTTATGTGAAAATTAATTTTAGTTTCTTTCTGGCTTCAAAATTCTAATGACGTCAAGTGGTGCAACCATCCAACCATATCCTCAGACTCATATCATAAATGTTAATATAATTATATGCTATTATTTTATAATAATAGTATTTAATTTCATTTTAAATATATATACATTATATATATACATTAATTATATAAGTGTAAATAATATACAGTGGCAAGAAAAGTATGTGAACCCTTTGAAATGACCTGTTTTTCTGCATTAATTGCTCATAAAATGTGACCTGATCTACATCTAAGTCCCAAGTATAGACAAACTCAATGTGCTTAACCTAATAGCACACAAACAATTAAACATGTTATTTCTTTATTGGACACATCTATTAAACATTCACAGTGCTGGTGAAAAAGGAAGTGAACCCTTATGTTAATGACTTCAACCAAACCCAATTAGAGTCATGAGTTAGCAAAACTCAATAAAATGAGATTGGAGCGAGGTGTAGAGCTACTTTGATTTATAAATGACACTCAAATTTTGACTTTGCTATTCACAAGAAGCACCTGCTGATGTAAAACAAGCCTCGCAAAAAACAGATCTCCGAAGACCTACAATCAAGAATTGCTGATTTGCATAAAACTGGAAAGGGTTACAAAGTAATCTCCCACAATAACCCGTCCACAGTTATACAAACTGTCTACAAATGGAGATGATTTAATACTGTAGCTACTCTCCCTCGAAGTGGGCGCCCCACCTAGTTGACTCCAAAGACACAACACAGAATACTCAGAGAGGTAAAAAGAACCCTAGAGTGATAGGTAAAGGCTTGAGGGAATCAAAGGAACTGAATCTAACATACGCAAAACAGGTCTGGTGTCCATGGCAGGACACCACGGAGGAAGCCGATGCTTTCCAAAAAAAAAAAAACATCACTACGAGCCTGAAGTTTCCAAAGTGTACCTTGACACTCCAAAAGGCTACTGGGAAAATGTTTTGTGAACTGATCATCCCAACAGTGAAGTACGGTGGTGGGAGCATCATGATTTGGGGCTGCTTTGCTGCTTCAGGGCCTCGACTGCTTGCCATCATTGAGGGGAAAATTAATTCTCAAGTTTATCATGATATCCTACAGAATCATGTCAGGGTGGCTGTCCGGCAGCTGAAGCTCAGTAGAAGAAGATGCTAATGACTTAGCACTCATGACAGCAGCTACAAAATAATAACTCCAGACACAATTTCTAAAACTGTAACTGAAACTGTTCTTAAGATGTTAACACATTTTGCCAAACCTTGCCTCGTTTTCTTCCCTGTCTGTCTCTGTCTTGTGTTTACAGTCCTGTCAGATTCCATGTGCTTAGGTTTGTTTTGGTTTCTTTGCCCCTCCTTGTCTCAGCCCTATTGTCACGCCCATCATCTGCTCCTAGTTTGTGTCTCCTCCCTGTCCCAGGTGTTCACAGTCACCTTTGTACTTGTGTACCTCTGTGTTTGCTCCCATTGTTGTCTAGCAGTGTTTATATGTGACGCTGTGTTGATGATGTGATGTTGGGTTCTGGTTTTTGTTATTTTGGATCTCTGTTTTTGTGTTGGACACTATGGACAATAAACGATTCCTGCGCATGTGTCCACCTCTCCTGACTACTTGTGCATTACACACTCACTACCTTAAGTTCTCTTTGAAGGATAGGGTAGCGACTGTAGTGACACCCGGATCCACAAACACTTTTCTTTTCTTTCTTTTCTGAATACAAAACCAACAGTATTATATATATATATATATATATATATATATATATATATATATATATATATATATATATATATATATATATATATATATATGATGATCTATAAACTTGCAAAAGAGCAGGAATGATGACTGGTTTCTCCTATCAACTATGTTTCCCTCACCTGCCTCATAGCGAACATTGTGAAAGACAAAATATGGTGTAATCTGAACATAAAGTGAATTTGAATGTATTTTAAGTTTTTAACTTATTTTTATCCATTCGTTTTAGATTCAGATGTCACGTAGTGTCAGATACAACACAAGCAAGTGCTAATATTCAACAACACGCACATTAAGAACAGGTGTGATGATTTACGCATGCTAAACTAGTGGTTATAAGCTTTCATTACATCTTAGCTACATTTAACTTATAGCTCTATAGTTTAAAACTTAAGAAACTCAAACTCCAAACACATCTTAGCTGACAATTGAATTAGAGTTTTTAAAACAGGAGAAAAGAAGCTGCCGATATGTTTAGGAATGAATCAGAATCAATAACGTGACCGTTTCTTAGTGCTTCTGGACTGAGTCAGTGTTAGCACACCCGAGCCGGACCAGTGACTAGACTGTGTAGAGTGTTGCGTGGCACGCTTCAACCATGTTAGCCAAGAAAGGAAGCATCACCCAAACATCATTGCCTGTTCACATGCTGCAGCTATTGGAAACAAATGCTTGGCCAGAGTTTCAAAAGAAGCCTGATCCAGAGAGTGGCTTTACAGGTGGTCGCTGCCTGCAGCTGATTCTAGTTGTGGAGCCATCCGAAATGTCACGTCCCATTCCGTCGCCTTCCCACATCAGCCTGCTGAAGGAGAAAGACAGAGAGAGAGAGAGAGCAGACTGCTGAGAAACAAAGCAGGAAAAGAGAAGAAGAAGCTGGTCGTGGCTTTGATTTGATCTAAATAATCTAATAGTATTTATCTTGTTAACTTAAGGGTCTGTATGAGGGTCTGCAGTGCAGTTCATAACTACTGGTTTACACATTCATTTCTGCTGAACTATTTATAGTAGGCTATGCACAGAACCATGACAACTCAAAGAACCCACTCAATGCCTAAAATTATATCATAATGTTTTTTAATGTGTAATTCTAATTCTAAGGGGTGGTCCGATACTGATACTGATACCTCATCCTTGATCATCCACAGATACTGACTCGATAACGTCTTCTACCCTCTTATAAATAACTAAGCTCTTAATAATACATTTGTCTGGATGCACTTTGCCTAACCAGCCATCTAAATAACATCGCACTCAAACTGGAAATAAAACATTCTAATAAAAGAGACCACAACATGACTCACTGGATCAGATAGAACTTTTTTGTATTCCGATATCAAACCCAGTGATTCTGGCCGGTATTGACCCAAAGCCGAGTAACATAACTAGTAACATTAGTCAGTTACTAATGTTATAATTACTTTCACAAATGTATGACTTTTATAATATTATTGTTGTTAAAGGATTTAAAATGTGTGCATAAAGTAAAAATAAAAAAAATCTAAAACCCTTCCTCCTGTTTATTGCACCAATCAATCAATGCAATCCTTGTTTATTAGGTCTTTACTATCAGGATATACCTGTAGGGCAGCAGATATCCTCAGTGAACCATGTTTGGTGTCACAAAGCTTAACCTTATCACTGGTTGGTAAAATCTCATTGTTTTATGTGTTTTAAATCCTGCTGTATGGAAAATATATGGTCAGCTTCTTAAAAGATTTCCCTCAGTGCCACTTCCACTAATGCCCTGCTCTAGTAAAATAAGCACCCCAGTCATAAACTTGCCAATGATCTGTCCTCAAATAACCACATCTGTCCCTTCCGTTTAGCCGGGAACTAAAGAGTCACTTTTAAGATGTCCGGCGTTTTTCCTCCCAGCAAGAGCCCACAGACATCTAACAAGTAGCCTCACTACTGAAGCCCACAGCGAGGCATGTCTCCTTTGCACACGGCTGATTGATTTTCAGCTGAAATGCTCCAGTGTTCAACTACTTATGTATGAATGTGTTAATCCACTATAGTTAACCTGTAAATTAGAGAGGTTAGGTTAGGTTTAGTGTTAAAACTAGAGCTGGGCAATATGAGAGTATTCTGTTCTGGCTACATATTTATAGAACATAATTAGTGCTCTATTTATTTTTACTTTATTATTACATTAAATTGGAAATATTGCAGTGTATGACGTGAATTGTGGAATACAAATCACTGTACTTGCTGTTTTCATTGTATTTTTATTTTGATGCCACACCCTGGTCCCTTTTTTGGGCTGGTCCAACTTGACACCTAAGTTGATTATTTAAAAGCCTTTATTTTAGCAATAAGTAAATTTTCACCAGTAAGAACACCAGATATCATTAGAACAGATGTAAATAATTATAAATACAATACAAAGTAGCATAAATATCTTATTTTGAAATAAAGGTTTAAACCAGGAATTAGATGATAACAGCAAATATTACCAGGTTGCCAGATATAAAACACACTGATACGTACATGTAAAATATAATGTCCCCAAATGCCTAAGTGCCACTTTTGCACTGTACTGTATAAAAAAACATACTTTCTTATTGTATCAATCAACTGGACAATAACAAAGACATCAGAGCTGTTTCAAAAGTTCTAAATACTGTGTTAAAATGGATAAAAACAGAAGGATCAGGCAAGATTTAGTAATAAAGGTATAATTTATTAAGACCCAGAAAAGCATTTAAAATGAATGTCTAATTCAGGTTCTTTGACAGAATCAATAGAAGAAGAAAAACTTGCCAATTTCCGGCAAACAACTGCATTCAACCAGATTTTTAGTCGATTCTGTAACGAAGTAATTGAACTGAATCGAATAATCGTGACAGGCCGCGAGTCCCAGACTCGATCAGACCCCGCGCTGTGACGCAACATCGATTTCTCATTTGCTCGCTCGTCCGCGTTTGAAGGCTAATGAAGCCCAGCGCATTTCCTCGTTTGCTCATATCCTCTGGAATGATGAAGCGCTCCTGGAGGCCAGCCGGTAAAGCCCGCCTCCCCTGCGCCCTCCTTTCCGCGTCTCAGCCCTTTGGACTCGGGGCCCCCGCCGTTTTCCAGCGCTGTAATGTTGTACAGGTCTCCAGTAAATCAAAACCACTAGCAGATGCTGGCGGGCTGCGCTTTAGGAGGCGGGGTCTTTTCGGGGCCTTGATTTACACCGCCAGCGCGCGACCACAGACATTCCTGCGTAAAAAAGGCCCGACTCTGCGGCACGCTGCAGCTCCAGCCTGTGTGTGCTCGTCCGTTCCCACGCTTTCCTCTGTTCTGCCAGCCAGCAAAGGCAGCTCCACTGCTCTCCAGCCATTAAGGGCGGAGAGGAAGCGGAGGAAAGCAGCGCCAGATGACAGCAGAGCAGCTGAAAAGAGAAGCAGCTCCGTTTCTTATCAGCCCGTGAGCTGGTGTGGGCTTGGTTGCTTGGTTCAGGGAATGTTCCAGCTTTCTTTTTCAAGCTAATCTCTATCTGCCAGATCTGAATTGTACTGTCCATGAACATCGGACATTCATTTCTACATGTTCCTCAGTACCTAGAAAAAAACTGAAATCCTGTGAAGCCTCACATACTCCAACCACTTAGTGTAATATATCAAGTTCAAGTTTCAAGTTTCAAGTTTATTTGTCATTTGCACATCATGTCAGGACATAACATGCATTGAAATGCTTGGGGTGAGACTCAGATAAACTCTACAGCAGGGCAGCATTATAATGTAAAACAGTGCAAACATACAATAAATAGACAATATTAAAGTAAAAATAAGCTAAAATCATACAATCATATTATTGGTGTCCAACGAAAAACAAGTGTCTCCAAAATGCCAACTTCACAGGAGAAGCAAGTCTTTTCTCTTAGTGTAAGTCAATGGAACCAGATTTATTTCCAAGCTATTTCGGAGCATGTCTACTGGTCCATCAACAAAAATGGAGAGATATGTTTTTCTTTGGTCAGTAATGATATATAAGATCAACTGCACAGATTTACAAAACATCTGTAAAACACAGAAAGTGTACAGTACCTATTCTTAGTATGTATCGGACAATTCCAAATATACATAACATTCCGTAATTGTTATGCTTTCTCTGTAAAAATTATTGTGATGCTTCTGTGCAAAGGTCTTATGCCTAAGCTGTTTTAAACCCCTTATTTTATCAGTAAGTGTATTTTCATCAATAAGAAACCAGATATCATTAGAACAGATAAATATAATGCAAAGTAATATGAATATCTTATTCTAAAAGAAGTAGATCATATCTTGAGCTCCAGTTTGAAAAACAAAGTGTAGTTCCAGATTTCTCCTGGACGCCCCAGACATTGTATGAATGTATTCAGTTCCTTTAGCAGCAATCTTGATTTAGCTTAATGACGTACTGAGCAGTCAAAGCAGGTATTAGATGAGAACGAGAACTGTATATAATACTGAGTTGTTTCCACAAGGAAAAGCTGGGAAAGGGTTAAATAAACACACTGGCGTATGTAAAAGCACTACTTACTGTATTAATACTGCTTGAATATTTAAGAAATAATGTATTTTACTTGACAAATAAAAAGCTGTCCTGTAAAACATCCTGACTGGAATAATAACTTTTCAAATTTAATGTCTCCAAGCGCCTAAAACCTTTGCACAATACTGTGTTATTTCCTTCATGCAGATTGATATAAATGGGATTAGTTGTGCAGAGTGAAGAGTTTGTTTAAACATGATCATTTCAGTAATTGTGTGGGTGCAGTTGTCTTTGCCTGATCATGTATGGTTAGTACTTTTTTCTGTGTTGCTTCAGTGTTGAATAAAACTCAGGAAGGCCAGCTGTGCTAAAACATTACACCACAGCCATTCTCATTAAGTGTGATCCAGCACTGGAGCAGCAGAGTGAAACAGCTGTGGTACACAGTATATGGGTGGAACTAGAGGTGGGGACACAGGGGCCTAGTAAAAGCCTGATTGGCCCCTTAAGAGCCCCTCTTCTGTCACTCACCTCCACAGAGCATGTCACTGATTGATGAAATGCTTAGATTGATGACTGGTTGATGAAGTTGCTATTATAAGATTTATGTGAAGCATGTAGATCTGAAGAGTTTTAAAAAATTCTGATTCCTGCCGTCAACAAGGAGAATTCACTGCATTCACTGCATCCTGTCAATTTTATAATTGAAAATAAGTTTCAGGGCTCCTACAAGGGCCGAATAACAGCAGCTCAGGGCATTAATGGTACTGATAATAGAGAGCAATGTCGACCTCTCTAAAAAAAAAGAGTGTCACTGTAACAAAATTGGTTTTGTTATAATATCTAGCTTGTAACAATAAGGAATTTTTGGTATTTGGTTTTCCTTCTTCGACATTAATTCAAATGTGATGTTAATAACATTGTAACTGTATGATAAATGTACATATACTACTAAGTTAAATATGTCACTACAGTATTGAGCTGAAGTTAATGTTAATGTTAATTTTGTAAGCTAGCTAAGTTCTTGTTTGGCCCATAAACTAAACATGAAAGGAGTTTAAGTGTGTAAAATTTAGTTAACTCTTAATTAACAATGCCTAGTTAGTCTCACTGATAAATGCTGAACATTTCTCATTAAATCATAATAAGCCTAAGGCTGAAGGATAATGCTGAAATGAGAAAAATAAAGAAAAATATTTCAGAGTAATGAAGCTTATATTTGTAACAATGGAGATCTTACCTCCTGTAATCGGATTGTACTGTACTGTGTTCTGAAGGAAGGGTTACCAGAGTTCTGTAAGTTGGCACTTTCTGTTTATTTACTCTCGTTTTCTTACTAAGTTCTCTTTCCAAATAGTATTTTTTGTCTTAACACATTATCCCTGTGCTAAAACACAGGTTTAGATACATTTAACATACTTTTGTCTTGTAATGTTTTGTGTTATGTACCTGTACAGCCTGTCCTGCAGGGCTAAAAGAAACAGGTGGATTCTTAGTAAGCAATTGTGTTCGGTTTTGTTCTATATTGTCAGGATATCACATGTTTATCACATGTTCCTCAATCTGCAGGTTATTAATAACGGTAGGTGTTATCAGTTCTAGCGGAAGATACAGACGAGAGTTCTCTTTTATATAGTTATGCTGTATGAGGTACGTACAGATGCCTTTTACAAACGACTATGGAGCTGCCCTTAGACGTCTTTTGTAGGTATGTGGAGAAGCTTCCAAATTATGGTGCCACATATAAAGATTAGGTCTAAAAACTGCTGAGGCAATCCACTTGAAACAGTGCTACACAGAAACACCATAATATAAGTTTAAGACACGTTTTCGTGAATGAAAGCACAGCATGTAGCACAACATTTGGAGATGACAGAAATGGAGAAAGGTGTTTTTGTAAGGCTGGCAGAATTCACAGCGTATATCAGTAGTTACAGAAAACAAAAATTGCGTTCCGCTTATTTGTGCGCAACCTCAATGCGCACGGCACTATATTTAGAGGTGAAAAGCTTTTTCTTGGACAAATTCCTTTGCCGGGGAGAATGCTGAGAACGAGCAGTTTGCCAACACGGAGAGCTGACAGCTTTTATTGCGAGGGAAGACGTCTTGTGTTTTAAAAAAGTGGTTCGCTCTGACAGGAGCGCAACAACAAAGCGGCGTGACCTGCCGAATCTGAGAAAACACCTTGTTATACCAGAGTTATGTACCCCCCCCAACCCTCCACCACCAGCTCACCCAACCCCCCCAACCCAAGACACTTTAGGCTGAACATAACTCTGGTTTAACACAGGTCTATATCAGAGGGCATGTAGTGGGGGTTAAACTAAGCCCCACCCTGCCATGCATGAGGGCCAAATGGGTGCGTGGAGGCAGGACTGTACATCCCTCACTGTAAGCGAGATGGTAGACAAGCAGGAGACGTTCGTTTTTATTTTAAGGCCGTGCCGAGGAGGAGGTGGAGGAGGAAGGAGAGGGGGCTGGGGAAGAGAAAGAAAGAGCATCCCTTTCCTGTCACCTGGCGCTAAGTGTTTGCAGAGTTTTTCCCTTCCAAAGACCTGCCATGCTGCTGCTGTAAAGTCCAATTAACGGCGTCAGCGTAAGGCTTCTCTCCAGCGCTCAGCCCTCGGCTCAGCTCCACGTTTACCTGAGCGCACGTTCGGCTTACCGGAGCCCACCAGTCTAGTGGCTGACAGTAGGCTATTTCTCCTTTTCACATATTCCTCGGCATAAGAAAGCAACCCTGGTCCTGGAGTACCTCTGACTTCCACAGCGCTTCCCCAGCTCTCTATGTTCTCAGCTTTCTTCTCAGTGAAGGTGACATGGAAGATACCACTGGAGGACTGACTTGGCAGTCCACTTCTATTGCAATTACATACTACACTGTTACTTCTACACTTTATGTCCCAAAATACCCAGATTTTTAATCTAGTTATTAAATTCATCTACTTTAAGCTGGGTCCACTGCTGACACTGGAGTATGTTTGTATAGTCTCTATAGAAAAGCACTGTCAGTAGATTGGGATGCTCTGGAGCAGCTTTCTATTAACCTAAATCCAGAGATTATTGGCCTGTGGAGCAGTGGAACTGTGTTCTCTGTAGTGATGAAGCTTCCACCACCTTTGGGGTGAACTAGTGTGCAGGTAGAAGAACTAACCTGACCACACTAGTTGTGGCTGAATGCAATCGAATCCTCATAACAATGTTCAAAGATTTAGTGTTAGGGCTTCGGGAAGGACTAGACGCTGTTACTTCAGCAGAGACAACCACACGTAACTGATTCTCTGTCCATATAACAGTCCATATGTGTTTTCCCACATAGCCATTATATAACACGCCACATCTGTGCTTAGAATGACCCACCAGCCAAATAATACCTGCTCTGTGGTGGTGCTGTGGGGGCGCAGAACAGGGTAAAGTGGGCTAACAAAGTACGCAGAGTAACAGATGGACTACGGTCTGTGATTGTAGAACTACAAAGTGCTCATATACGGTAAGTGGAGCTGATAAAATGGACAATGAATTTAGAAACAAGGAGGTGATTTTAATGTTATGGCTGATCTGTGTATTCACATATATTTGCATATATTGGCATATAATTAGAGTGGTGCTTAAAAGTTTGTGAACCCATTAGAATTTTCAAGATGTCTGCATAAATATGACCTAAAACACCTAGAAGTGGATAAAGAGAACCCAAATTAACAAATGAGCTAAAAATATTACATTTAGTCATTTATTTACTGAGGGGTAAAAGTATGTGAACCTTTAGGATTAACGGTTAACTTGATAACACACACATTTGTGGAAGTGTATCATGGCATGAACAAAGAACAGGATCTCTGAGAATCTCAGGAAGCAAGCTACCACTGCTTTTCAAAAAGAACCTGCC
The DNA here is from genome assembly GCA_021613375.1 of Megaleporinus macrocephalus. NCBI lineage: Eukaryota > Metazoa > Chordata > Actinopteri > Characiformes > Anostomidae > Megaleporinus > Megaleporinus macrocephalus. The sequence continues at coordinate 26,765,349 of CM038721.1, forward strand.
TGTCTGCAGTTTTCTAGGGAAACCTTATCCTATTTGTGAAACATGGCGGTGGTAGTATCATGTTTTACCTGTTTTGCTGCATCTGAGCCAGGACGACTTGCCATCATTTATGCAACAATAATTTCTGAATTACACCAGTGAATTATAAAAAACTATGTCAGGACATCTGTCCGTGAACTGAATCAGCAAGACAATAAGTCTAAGCACAGAAATCTTTCCACCAAATACAGTTTAGGTAAAGTAGTGTTTTCTGCCAGTCCTGACTCTTACACAAATCTTATGGAAGGACCTGAAACAAGCAACTCGTGAGAAAACCCACAAAATCACACAGCTGGAGCTGTTCTGTATGAAGCAATGGGCTAAGATTTCTCCAAGCCGATGTGCAGGACTAACTAGAAGTTACTGTTTATTTGCAGTTACTAAATAAGGGGAATAACAACGTTTTAAAATGAGACCAAGGCATGTTTTTTTTTCAGCCATATTTGTGCATTCTTTTTTTTTATTTTCTAATATATGGAGGACTTAAGCTCAGGAAGACCATCACACTGACCACTCTCTCTTTCAGGTAAGATGAAGATACTTTTCAGAAAACTAAGACCTGGCTAGTTGGATCAGGTTTCGTAAGAGAGCCAAAACACCAACTTAAGGAACCGAGCTGGAAACCACTGGTGTGAAGAATGAACGAGTAAGACGGTGATTACAAGACCCTAAAATTGAGGAGCACTGCTGGGCCTCTTGCCTTTGTGTCATCAGGGGTAATGATGTACCTGCAAACTATCTACAGAAAGTCGGTGGTCTTGCCTTCTCTGGGGGAACAGAGAGCGGATTCTTGATGTGTATCAAGGAGACGCACTCGTGTTTACGCTGTTTGTTGTTGGCGTGTTTGTTTGCTGAAGCACTGACGGACAAACTGGAATTAAACTCTGAGAAATCGTGTCAGTCTTAATGACATTTTGAGGAGCCGGCTTGCGAAATGCATGTAATATGCATTTATGCAAATGCATGAATGGGAATTATTCCTTGAATACATTTAAAGGCCAACATTTGCATACAGAGTCATAATTAACTATTTACAACTCGGGTCCCAGAGAGCTTCCACCAATGTATTTTTTTGTGGGGGTCCATCAAAACTCGCCAATTAACTATGCATCTTTTTTTTCTTTCTTCCTTTTTTTTCTGCAGTGAGGTTCCAGCCTTGTTTGGAACCTGTGCGGTCCTGGGAGCGCCAAAGTTTTGGAGGCCAGACTTTTCCCTCTTCTCCTAACCTTTTCGCGCGCTCTCCCTGGTGGCACGGATGAGGTGGAAGTTCTGCTGATTAGTTTACACTTTTAAGCGCAAATCAGCATAATAAAGAGGCGTGATGAGGAGGAGGAGGAGGAGGAGGAGGAGGAGATCTGACGGTCCTCCGCTTGTTTGCGCGCGCTCGGAGCTAGACGCCGCCTCGCCTCCACTCTGACCCAGAGGCGAACGCTCTACCATACCCCCCCCCCCCCCCCTCCCCACCACCAAAAGTACCCCTCAGAACACCGCCGCTTCCACCCCCTTGCTAGGAGCCGCGCGCATCAGAGCCCCCTCCAGGCACGTGCGGGGTGGCGTTACCTCCGGCGCGCGTTTTCCAAGCGCCGTAATGAGGGCACGAGGCGCTAACACAAAAGCACGGAGGCAGCGCTGGAGCCTGGCTGAATTCGCCCAGGACTGACCCCGGTGGTCCAGGGGATAGGAACGGGCTCAGCAGGGGGAGTCCCTGTGCGCGCTGATCAGAGGAAGCGCGCGCCTCCGACGCACCGCTGAAGGCGCGCCCTGGAAAGAAAAAAACGCGCGCGCACACAACTGATTAGGCTTCGCCGTCACTCCAGCCCCGCGAGCTGGAAACGCGTTTTTTTTCCCTTCTTGTTCCACGCGCTTGTTTGTTTCTCGCTCGCGCGCGCTCTCTCTCGCTCTCTTCGCCTTTTGTCATCCTCAGATGGTGACGGATGCTAGCTCTCCGTGGTGTGTGTGTGTTGGGGGTGTGGAGGGGGGTCTTCTCTCGTAATTAGCTGAAACTTTTTTCCAAGCCCTGACATAAAGGCAAGAGCAGACTGGAGCTCAGAAATGTCTTCCTTGTTTATTTGTCTTCTTCTTCTCTTTTTTCTTTTTTTTGCTACCCCTCCAAGAATCTTCCATCAGATCAAAGTGTTGCTCTGAGTATAGTAGCCTATATAAGCCCGAGTTTCAGCCTTTCCCTCTCTCTCTCTCTCTCTCTGTCTCTCTCTCTGTCTGTCTCTCTCTGTGTCTCTCTCTCTCTCTCTCTCTCTCTCTCTCTCTGTCTCTCTCTCTGTGTCTCTATACTATTAGTAAGGGTTGACTTACATTTAGTTACAGCATATTAGAGAATGAACTAGCCGAGTGAGTTGTCCTTTACAGTCCAAACACAAAATCCCTTCAAACATCCCCGAGACACTCGGGTGTTCTGATGGTTTGGCTCGCCTCTGTGTCTCCACTGAGCTTTCTGATGATATTTCCTGCAATCCACCACTGCATTCTGTATTGATGCCGTGTTAATTTGCACCCAAGGCCATGCAGGGAACGTGCAGCGTGGAGATGCTATGATTAATTTATAGATTATGAAATTTCTTGATTCTCTCCATCTGGTCCCTTGGCTACGTGAATTATTAGAGCTGTCAAACAGAGCTGGACTCACTCTGTCTTCCCTGAATCTGCTTTATATACTGAGGACTGCAGATGAAGTAATAGTCGTATTTGCCATTAAAACATTTACAGTTGGCCTTCTCATTTTCTCTGACCACACTACATTGAGATGATGGTTCTCAGGTCTGATGCTGATGTGGAGTTCTGTGGCTTTTTTAAAGGTAATCTGTCAATATTTCTGCCCACACTGTAAAAAAAATTAACTTAAAATCATTACGTAACTGATTTCCTCACCTTTTGTAAGTTAGTACAACTTTATACAAATGTATGTATAACAAGTCTTGCATGTTAGCTGCACCACAACATATGATACAGTGAAAAAAAAACAGAAAATGTTTTTAGCAGCCTTAAAGCTCCTTAGGTCTCTATCAAGACATTACAGAAGGAACTTATGGGACTTAATTAAGCTACAATGCCAAGGCAGAACTTGCATTCCTGGAACACTGGAACAGCCTGGCCCTTCCATATGAAGTTTTTCAGTTTGAGGAAGAGGCATACCTTCTGCACAGTTTTAAATGTGTATCTCCATTCTTTGGGTTTTCACTGGTCAGCGTTTAAAGTAATCTGAATAGTACCAGAAAGGCAGTGGGAAAGTCAGCAAGTCCTTCCAGTGCAAGAGTCTCTTCTACCAAAAAAAGCAAAGTTTCCTGGAGGGTCTTTCTCTTCTCTGGCTTCTGATACATCCAGGACGTCTGATATGACAGAACTAAGTCTGGACAAGAAAAGAAAACACAATCATCCACCCTGTACCATAGCACTGTTTTATACACTACAAAAAATTACGCAGATGCGACCATGTTAAATTAAAAACTCTATATTAATTTGTCTTTTATTTCAGAACTAAAGACTATTTTTATCTTTTTCATTTTAATTAGTTTAATTGACCTACTCTGTTCTATGATTTTAAATGTTTTAGCATTATTTCCAAAAACAAACAAAACTATGTCCGAAATATGTCCACGTCCTCAAATCTGAAACAGCGTAGCTAAAAATACAAATAATACATTAATAAATGGTTGAAGCTCAAGTTAAAAGTGATTAACTCTTTAAAACATGAGTTTGGCACTTCCACCACTAATTTGACTAATAAGTCAAAATTATTACAAGTATTATTTTATATGAAACTTTCACATTTAATGTGCAGATGAAGAAATAAACTGAACCTTTAGTAAGCAGATTGAAAGGGTTTCATCACCCAAAGGCAGCTAGCTATGCTAGATTCATTTATTAGCTAACTTAGCTAAGAAGGCACACTAAGAGGCTCCATAGTTATAGCTAAGCTAATTAGCTACTGACCCAAATGAAAAGAACACATGGTCATAAAACTGTTTTACAAATATGAACTGAATATCAACTTTGAGAAGCAAAAACTTCATGTTTATAGTATTAAACAAAAAAATTCTAGCATCAGACTAGCTAGCTAAGACATAATGCAGTATATCACTATACCACGAAATAAAGTCATTTTCATCTTTAAAACATGTCAATAAATTCTATTATCAGAGACTTTATAGTAAATTAAAGTAATAATATTAAAGTTACATCTTTGTAGTAATGTTGTTCAGTCTAACCTGGTTTGCTGCTTCCATCAATTCAATACGTCCTTCGGTAAAAGATGAAAAGCCTTACTGCACATATGCATCAGCAGATTCAACAGAAGGACTAACACATCACTTCAATTCAACATAGTTTATAAAGTTCGCTTAGCGAGTTTGTATGTTGTAAACACATGTTTTTAAATGTTGGTTCAACTTTACTGATTTTAAGTTGAAATCACTTGCAATTTTACGTTTACACAACATTGTGACAGTTAGATTTTTTACAGTGCAGATTCTTCATTTGGATGGTCCCCCATTCATAGTATTCAGTTGCATCATTTAGAGGACCCCATGATCGATGTGTAAGACAAGCGAAAAAGATGAAAAGATTTGTGGTCACTTCAGACGGAATCTGCAGCAAACACTATAAAGAGACTATCTAGACTGGTGGACAGGATCCGTATCCCAGATTTTACACAAAATACAATAGTGTCTGCCAAAACTCCTGAAGCTCTTAAATAATAAACTCACATGCATATAAAGATGAGATTCCTGTTCACTGACTTCTTATGTGAGATTCATTTCACCTTAAATGGTGCTGCATTTATGTAGACATACAGTGATGCAGTTGACGTACATGTAGAATGAATTTGAAACAAGAAGCTGGCAAATATGGTGCCAACATCAGCTCATCTCATTGACCTCCATAAATAAAGTCATTGACCTCAATATATGTCCTTAATCAAGAAACACCTTCAACGTTAGCTTGGAGATCTTTAATGAGCAGTTAACAAGCAGCACAGCAGAGCAGCTGCCAGACTGTTGAATGTGGAGAAAGCCAACTACACACTTCTATACATCAGCTACTACACTAATGAGTGTTCTTCTAATGGTATATAAGACATTTTCAGCGTATTATTTTGTGTTCTAGTTTGCAGTTTGGGATGCAGGAATAATAATGCAGCAGGAAATCTCAGCCATATAGATTTCAGCTTTCACAGCCATATAGCTTCACAGCAACACGAATGAAATATATCACTTAAATATGAAACACTTAAAAGTACTGTTTAATATGCATTGATGAGGCTTAAATAGAGTGGTAACATATAGAATACTATATATCATAGAAGGCTATAAATAGATGATCATACTTGAATCATTAACAAACATTATTGTGATACTCAGTTGATTATATAACAACATTAAGGTTAGGGTTAAGTTTAGGAGTAGGTGTAGGTTTTGCCTTGAGGGCAGTGTTATTAAGTTTAATAGTAGGTGTAAACTTTGCCTTGAGGGCAGGGTTAGGATTATGTTTTGGAGAAGGTGTAGGTTTTGCCTTGAGGGCAGGGTTGGGATTATGTTTTGGAGTAGGTGTAGGTTTTGCCTTGAGGGCAGGGTTAGGATTATGTTTTGGAGAAGGTGTAGGTTTTGCCTTGAGGGCAGGGTTGGGATTATGTTTTGGAGTAGGTGTAGGTTTTGCCTTGAGGGCAGGGTTAGGATTATGTTTTGGAGAAGGTGTAGGTTTTGCCTTGAGGGCAGGGTTAGGATTATGTTTTGGAGTAGGTGTAGGTTTTGCCTTGAGGGCAGGGTTAAGGTTATGTTTTGGAGTAGGTGTAGGTTTTGCCTCTAGTGCAGAGTTAGGGTTAAGTTTAAGAATGGGTGTAAGCTTTGCCTTGAGGGCAGGATTAGGGTTAAGTTTATGAGTAGATGTAGGCTGTCCCGTGAAGGCAGGATTAGGGTTAAATCTAGGAACATGAGTAGGCTTTGCCTTGAGGTCAGGGTTAGGGTTAAGCTTAGGAGTAGAAGTTTTGCTTTGAGCTCAGGCTTAGGGTTCAGTTTAAGAGCAAACATAGACTTTACCTTAAAGGCAGGGTTAGGGTTATACACTTCTGCACATTTTAATGCACAACTGATGTTTATTTGCTAAGTTAACCATATTGAGGGGGAAACCTTTTGTTTTTTCTTTCTCAAAAATATTTAACTTATATAAAAAGAAACTGTGAACTGAAGGTGGCAGAAAGATGTTTTGTTTAAGTACATTTAATTTTTGTTCACTTAGGAATCAACAAACCATCTCATCTGACTATGGATGCCCAAACAATGGTATTAGATTGTATATGCTATTTATTGTGACTGGCTGCTTCCTATTGTGCCAGGTTAAAACACTTCAGCTTTAGTTGTGAGTTGTTTAGTTGTGTTATAAAAAAAGTTAGTAAATTTAATTTTCCAAAAATTCCTAATATTATTAATTAATTAATTAATTATTACTTAAGCACGCCTAAATTGAGTCCCAACACCCCTAAAGATTATAGTAAAAAAACTGTGTCAGTGTTTTATCTGACTGGTGTTGTGTGTCTAGTAAGTTTTGCAAAGGAGTATTTTTGTACTTTATCACTCAGAACCAACACATTACAGTGATTATAAGCAGTACATATTTCTGATACTCTCTTTATTCTGTTATTGTTAGCAAGGAGTGACTATCTGACTGTTTATTTTAATTTAGCAGGCTAATGCTGCAGGTGGTCTGTTTACTGTTTATAAAGGAGTAAGAGAAACTATAACTGCTGTCCTGTTGGTTAGCCTGTGTGTTATTAAAGATAAGGTACTAGAGTAGTGCTGTCTGTATGTGTATTAGCTAATTAAAGTTACAGAATGAAAAGATATGAAGAGATGATGCTATTACGTAACTGTGTGTGTGCGTGTTGTCAGCAAGTCAGCTATAGATATTCAATTCTTTTATTCAAGTAAGGCCAAAATGATCTTGATCATATGCTTAGAATCTGATAACGGTAATTATATTGATAAGTGATTATTAGAATTGGTGTGCCTGATCTAAATTATTCTAATTATTCTGTCATGACACACTCACCACAAGTCTCATGCCCTAAATTTCTCTCATTCTCATCTGGTCACCCTTTAGCCCACAGAAACTCAATATTTAATGAGAAAATTTGGTAAACTGATGTGGATCTATTTATTTTACTCTCTATAGTTTATCCTTTATTATATATATATATATATATATATATATATATATATATATATATATATATATATATATATATATTTTTTTTTTTTTAGATTGATGGTCTGAAACAACTTTAAAATGTATTTTTTTATGAAGCCTACAGTCGCCCCTGATGACAGTTTTGATGGTCTATCACATGTTTTGTTGACTTTATATGCACAACTGCAGTTTATTTAAATCTATTTACCATATAGGCAGAAAACATAAATGAATGAAACATAAAAAATGTCTTTTTTTTAACATTTAACTTGAGAGTTAATTAGTTCAATATGAGAGAATGAAGAAGTATCACAATCTGGACAACGTTTTGTAATCTCTTGTCAATCATGTTAAAGGTTCTGCTCCCAGTTAGATTATTTAAGGGCATGTTGCTAATAAAAAAAGGTGTTAACACAACAATGGCTGAAGGTCTTGGCAAGTGACCTTTATAACAAATTCTCCAGAAGCTCCTGGCAAGAAACCACATTCAGCAAAAAAAAGTAATGATACAATAGAGAGCAAACAAAAATTGGTTTACGTTACCAATGCTGGAGGCTCTCTTGAAGTGAAATATGACATCTATAGAAAAGCTACTAGAAACTGAAGAGGGTGGAGGAGGGACTGTGCATTTTCTAGGCTTATGTTGCCCCCTACTGTTTGGGTTATGAGTTCAACAGGTTGTCTTAACTTATAATCACTCCTTAAATGTGTGGTCTGTTTTTTTTTATTCATTTATATTCACACACATTTTATTTTAATTTTTATAAACAAACATGAAAAAACACAGTTAATCTGTGAATGTGTTGGTTTTCATGACATCACAAAAACAGTAAATATATGCGCTGCACAGCCTGGTCAGTGAATGAAACATTAAAGGGCCCATATCATAAAAAAACAAGTTAGTATGTAAACATATTAAAGTTTCCTAACATATCATTTATTCCCCAGACCATACAGTTCACATATATGAACTAAGCTGGAAAAACAACCCGTCTAATATCTGCCCTCGTGGTCTACAGCAGTTTAGCTCTTCCCTTTCACACTGAAGTTATGGAGTGTTTCAGCTTGGATGGCGTTTTTGAATGAGGTTCACTGCAGTGCAGCCAATTTGTTCATTTGTAATTTTAAATATCAAAGGCAAACGATTCTGAAAGATAAGTGAGGAACCTTTGAGCAGACTGGGGGCAACACAAAAACCACCTAACAGGAAGAAAAAATGAGAGGAACCAAGACTCAAAAGGGGAACCAGTCCTCTTCTGGGCCGCATCAGATATGACACAAATAGTGCAGCTGTACAACTGAGATAGAACACAGGCTTATTATGAGTGAATAATCTTAAGACTTATATTTACTCAAGTCAAGTATTTGATTATTACTGTGAGACTAAAATGTGAGCAATGTGAAACTGACACACGGTACCACATACAGACCTTTGGAGTTTAAAGTGTTAGTAGAGAGACTTGAAGAAAAAAAGGAACATTAATTGGTTTCTAAATGTGCTCCTGAAAAAAAAACGACATACTGAACTCGTCTAGTAGAATTCTGCCCACGTCCTCAGTCTGGATAGCTGTGAGCTCAGAAAGTGGAAGCTGAGGTGGACTCTCAGTATGAATCTGCCGGCAGACCCACAGCCCGGCCACAGGCAGATTCTGGCCCCCACACACATGCGCCCTGCCTCCACAGCAGCCTCTCTGCACAAAGGAAGCTTCTGCCGCAGCTTTCCGGCCCCATTAGTACCCGGGCGCGATGGCAAAGCTCCGAAAGTGCATTCATTATTCATGTGCGCGCAGGCAGAGGCCCCTGATAAATTCTCACTTTAAGTGACAATGAGTGACAGATCCTGGGCTTTTTTTGCCCCCTCTTTTTTTTTATTTAACGCCCTCTTCTCTCTGCCGCCAGTGGTGCACTGGCCAAAGGTCTAGCCTGATCCTCTGCTAATGACCAGCATGATGTATGTGCGATGGAGCGGCGGCTGACACCGGGACTCAGGGCCGCTGTCCCGCTCCTCAGGCCCCTAAGCCAGTGAGAGGGGGAGGGAACCTGGAGCCCAAGCCGGGTGCCCGGAACGCGGCGGAAACTCCTCATTAGCTTGGACACACAGGGTTAACCTGGAGGGGAGGCAGAAAGGGCGAGAGGAGGGAGGGGTGGGGAGTGGGGGTCTCCAGCAGGTGAGGGAATGGGGCTGAAAGGAGAGAAAAGCACTTGCTAATGTAGAAAATATGATAGATTTTATTCATCCTTCAGAAATTGGTGATTGCAAAGACTCAGCTGCCAGCAGGACACTTATTTTCTGTTTCTAAAGATTGTTTTTAGTTGCTGCCCTTCATAATTCCTCAAATCACCAATAACTGCAATATAGGACTACCAAAAGGGTTTGTGGGAGCAATGCCATAGAAGAACCACCTTTGGTTCTCCAAAGAATGAAGAAGCATTTATTATATTCATTATTTCTCTACAGGTAAATGTTTGATATATTTTTCAAAGAAAGTTGAGTAAACAAAGTAATTCTGGGAAAGTAATCGATACAGATTTTTTTTTTTTACAGTGGTGGTCTTAGGAACCAGGGGTCACAATGTGTACTACAGAATTTTATTTGTTATCCAAAACCAACAATTGTGTGCCTTCTGAGATTTTACATAATATACTGTTATTTTTTTTGATAAACACAAAAAAAGTGGTAAATAAAAAAAAAAAACTCTTTAGGGATTTTCCCATACATACAGTGCATGTAATTCACAATTCATGAAATAACTTTCTTTGAGGAAGCTTTTAAAGGTATTAGTCGTTAGTCATATAGTTCCCATCACCACCACTGTAAACAATTCTGACACTCAACCATTTACATTAGACCACTCTGAATGACCCTGTTCTTAGTAATATTAATTTTGGAGAAATGTTTAATTCCCTTCCAAAGAACTATTGTTGAGACATCCTGGTGGAGCCTGGTGGACATTGGGAGACGCTACTTTTGTTATATTTATATCCAAGTGATGGGTGGAGAGTGAGCGTAGGCCCACCTAGAAGAGCACAAGGCTAATAATGCGCTCTTGAACTTCCAGCCATGGATGGCTGTGTCATCCCCGAGATCTGAGCTTGCAAACTCCCAGTTATAGGGCCATTGCTTAATTGGTTATACTATTCAGGTACTATTAATTCAGGTACAATTAATTTGTCTTTGGTCAGATAGAGTCATGGATAACATTACCACCTTGTGAATGACACACCACCAGTTCAAACCCCTGCTCTCTTAAGATCAGTCATATCAGTATGTGTTATTTTAGGCTGCCTATAAAAGTCATTGGCCCAGACTCCAAATACAGCATTTGCCCTCAACTGAAACATGATTAGACAATCTGTTGGGCCATGCTATGAACTGACACAAAATAGTCCCTAAATACAACGTGATTTGTGACTGTTTATCATCATCAACATTACATACAGAAATTCATGTGTGAGTTCACTGGTAGGTTTGGATAGTAAATACACATGGTTATATTTGTGATGTAGAGATGATAACCCCTGGTTCCTATCACTGTCTCTATAAAGAAATCTAAGTGTTCTCTAAAAAGAACCATTTCATATGAAACCACTCTGAATGACCATGTGTATGGCTGAATGACCAAATATTTCAGAGTTTATTTTAAAATTGGCAGAATATGATATGATATGATATGATATGACATGATGTCAAATGCACTGTTCTGGAGAATCTTACAGAGTTAGAATCGCTCCCAGTGGTAGTGATTTAATGCCTCTCAAAGCTCCTTCAGAGAAACTATAGCATTAAATGACTATAAATATTTTCCTGTTGTCCGAGGCATGTTTGAGAATAGTTTTGTAACAATGTTTTGGTCTGTTACATATTTTTAATATTCATTCAGTCTGCAAAGATTTATTTCTTTCAGATTTACCACTTTTGCACCATCAGCAAGACAAAACTCACAAGATTCAGTTGGTTTGTACAGTACATGAAAATGTCTATATTTGCATTGCAGTTATTGCAACACATTGCAAATTCCTCTATTGTAAACAAATTTGTTTATCTCAATCACTGCCTTATGCATAACAGAATATATATATTGTCACTGTCCAATGAAAAACAAGTATCTCCAAAATTGCAACTTCACAGGAGAGAACAAAAACCTACTTTACTTTCAGTGTAAGTAAATGAAACCAGGATTTTTCTCAAGCTTTTTTGGAGCACTTCTATTGGTCTATTCACCAAAATTCACACAATGTAAAGAACCATTGGTGTGTTCAAATGATGCAGAAAACTCATAAATGGAGATGCATGTTTTTCATTGGACAGTGACGATATATATTTAATTATAGATTATTATGTCTTATTTACCATATTGTTGTTCTGAATGAAAATGTCTTACATACTGTCATTTGGTCCCAGATCCTCCTGGGAACAGTAAGATAACCAGGTGTTTTTTCTACACACATCTGTACCATTGAACAGTTTATCTGAGAATTTGATGCTGAAAATTGCAGTTTTCTTTATTGTGTTTCAGTCTCTCAGCAGGGGAAAGGAGGGAGGGGCAGACGGTGTGTTAACGGCGTCTCTACTCGTACGACTCTGTCGCCGTTGCTATAGACAAACGCTAGCAGCAGAACAAAGGCAACACCCTGTGTGTGGCTAGCTTTGAGAACCGCGTCTCTAGGGTGCAACCAAATTATACATTTCCAAAAAGGACACCTCACTGGGGAATACTGTTGTGTATCTCAGAATTACCAATTTAACCCTCCTTTTATCATGAAGTAAATGCGTTTAAATCTAATTTAATATTCAATATTCTTTTTTCATGAGCAACAAAGCAGCTACACTGTTCTTGTGTTAATTATGAACTATGAGTATGAGTATATGTACTGTCCTTAGATACAGTCTCAAGGTCAAGATTACCTTCATAAAGTTTTCGGTCTGATAACATCAAAGTCTTTTAATGAATGTTGCATATTATATTGCCCAGTTGTTTAATATGTTTAGTACATTATTTCCAGATAATAACTCTTGACTTCACGCTTTAGGTCAGGGGTGTCCAAGCCATTTGACTTGGATAACAAGGTTCAGTATTTGTGGGGTGGTCAAAGGACTAGATTCCTAAAGGTAAAGAACAATACAATAAGCAATACATTTCTTTAAAGGTTCTTCAGTAAAGACAATATTCCTATACAGAAGCTTTAACACTTAAGAAACCACTTGCATGCTCAAATGGTTCTTTGCATGTTTAAATGTTTTTTTTTTTAGATTCATAGAGAATGTGTTGTTTATGGTTCAATATAATGCCACCGTAAACCCGATTTGGTGCTATATGGAACTATTTATAGAAATGTTTTATACAGAAATGTTTTATACAGAACTATATAAAACACAAGTATAGATAGGTTTCAAATCAATTTTTCAATTTTTTTTTCTATTTTTTTAAACAACCTTAAAAACCATGAACAATAATAAAAATGTAATATGTTATATATAGTATAAAAACATTCTTGTTTACTTTGCTGGAGACTGTAGTGTTAAGACCATAAGACCATCATCTGATGGGCCAAAACAAACATCCTCATGGGCCAACTTTGGGTACCTCTCCTGTAGGCTATTGGTTGAAGTATGCTACTAAAACATATCATAACCACCCATTATATGAGGAATAGAGTAGAAAGGTGTTAATGAGTCTAGGCTCTGTGGCACCACAGCACCCTAAATAGCCCAGCCTGCACTGCTGGTAGTTGCATAAAATGATTTTTACTTATAAAAGATATTATTTTTCAGCCCTGACTTATTCAGTACATATTATATATGTACTGCATGTATATATGCACACACAGCACTAATAGCGTCAATATTGCACCCACATGCTGTGCTTTCACTTAATTCTTAGAAAGGTTTATAACCTTAGGTATATGAACACTGGCAATTACAGTCCGTATAAAGGACGCCTAAGTCCGTCCAGCCTGGCTGTGAGCGGGATCTGGGGAAGGCCATAGATCCTCATTAGGTGGCCAAACCTCCTGGCTCTGCTACATCTCTCACTAGATGCGCGGTCAGTAGCAGACTCACCCTCAAATCCCTCTGGGCAGCCCAGGGAGCTCCTGTAGTCACCCTGAACTACTGTACATCACCTTTAAATTGCTCTATTTGTCTGCACTGGTCAAGCCACCACAGGCTGAGACATTGCTTCTAGCAAGTGTCGTTATGACAAAGACAATAGAAGATGGTGATTTGTTCTTTTCTGAATTGGAAACCACTGGCAATGTCACCCATTTTAAAGGAATTGTGAATAAACCCTAATGTTTTACTAGTTCTCAGTAGAGGATATCACAGTATGGGATGCCTGAGATATACTCAGTTGCTGTTGAGTAGCCCAAAGTTGCATTTGCTGATAATGATAGGCCTCAGGCTTGCATTCTAAACTTATAAATGAAAGCATAGAGGACTGGAGTGATGCCATAGAAGAACTACAATTCAATAGACCTTTCATTGGTTGAGACTTTTTGATTTTGAAGACCCTCCATGTAAGTTGTTGCATAAAGGTTTGGCCCTTGCTTTTGATCTTGACCTTCACACAAAGTAAATTAAAGGTGTTAAAAACTCTCAGTTTAAGATTAAACAAAAAAAAAAAACACTTCCTAGTTGACAAATGAAGCTGCTCTATATTGTCAGAGGTTTGAGAAACAGTCCAGAGTGAAATGTGCAGAGGAAACAAACAGGTTTGAGTTCAAGTTGTCCAGAATCTTGTTGAAGATGTGCATGCTGTAGTTAGCTTCCTGTTCACCAGCTTGTTTTACAAATTTTCAATCCCACCTTAAATGGTTCCACAGTTTCAATCTGATGCTGTACAAGCTGCAACATTTAAGGTGGAATAAAACATTCAAATAATAAGCTGGTGAAATATGAAGCCAACTTCAGAATCATTTAAAGTAGAACATCAACCAGGTCCACTGGGAGTTTGGTTCAAAAGAGTCAAAAGTCAAAGTCAGTTTAATCTTCAATACTACAATATGTACAGGACGTTGTGGTGTAAATAATCAAGACGGTATCATAACAGTTTTGAATTTTGGAGTCTGCTCGTTTTATCGAACAATCATGTTTGAGGTTCACAGTATGTTTTTTTTTTATGTTCTCTTTATAAACTCTTCTTATTCAACTTAGCTCCATTCTATGGCACCTTTAAGGCACCTTTAGTGTTTCATCATTAATGCTGGCTAGCACCACATATTTATATCAGTTATTTAGCACCATATGGATTCCCAACCTGGCATGTGCTTGTGTAATGCATGCTGGGTATTGTAGTGAGAGAACACTGATAGACAGGGCACATAAACAATATACACTTGTGAACACTTGTGTCAAACTAACTCGATCAGCTGATCGGCCAATTCATTCTTATCAATAATGTCAATGTGTTATACTGAGTAAGCAAGAGCCAGGCAGGAACCTCAGGGTTCTCAATGTGGGGATGAAACTCTGAAGGCATATGAAATATCTGAACACATGATTGGGCAACGACTATTGGCTGAAGACTGTCAGCTTGTTCCATATAGAGGAAGACTATATGGAATATAGAGTAAGAGAAGGAGGAAAGAAGTGAAGGAGTAAACTGGACCTGTCTTGACAGAATACTGGCATCTATAGGGAATGTGCTACAAAGGCCAAAAACACCGATCTATATGCTCAGTATGTATATATTTAAAAATAGATGTCTAGATCCAACTGCATTCAGTATGATGTTTTCAGCCTTTCATGTGTCTCTGTTTGTATGTGTGATATATGTCTCTCGCCCCCCTCCACCTTTCTCTCACCCCCTTCCATTCTTCCTCCACTTCTCCAGCGGTCAGCTCTGTTCTTTGGGCATTGCACGCGCATGAAATGGACCAGGCTCGTTGCTGTCAAACGAGTGGCTCGAGCCCTTGTATCCCTTGAAGCGGAATTTTAATTGCAATCTGTAGTTTTTTTCTCTGCACACCACGCGGGGAATGTTTTGAAAGCAGGCTTTGAACAGGTGTTCCTGGTTTCCAGGTTTCTAGCGGTCAGCTATGCCGCTTTACTGCCGCTCTGCTGCTACATAATGAACACGCGCGTGTTTGGTGCGTTCATTCCCCGCGAGGAACACTCGCCCGCGAAACACGCATCCTCGAGACAGCGTCATGGCAACCCCTCCAGCCCCTCGGAATAAACGACCCCACATTAGAAACAGGGACGCAGGAGGACGAGTCTTAGAAACCTTTCATCACCGTCGGAGCCATTCTTCAAGAAGAACGAAGCAAAATCTATTCAGCAGCTTTGGTGCTTATTTCAGCCAAGCAGATCATTAACTGACCAAACAAAAGCGAAATATATAAGCATACCAGAATAGCTTTAACCAGGTTTATTTCATTTATTACAAATTCCCATCTTCTATTAAGAATGAATCTCTCAGGAATGTGTACTTTTTAACGTATATTTATGAGCTAACAGGTGTGTAGCCGGCTACATTGCATATTACAGTACTGCTAACTAGCCATGTAAACATGCAGTATTTACAGCACTAACTACTGCTAACATATATATCTTTAAACTATTAGTATTTACAGCACTGCTAGCTACTTAACTATGTAACCTGCTAACATATATATCTTTAAACTATCAGTATTTACAGCACTGCTAGCTACTTAACTATGTAACCTGCTAACATATATATCTTTAAACTATCAGTATTTACAGCACTGCTAGCTACTTAACTATGTAACCTGCTAACATATATATCTTAAACTATCAGTATTTACAGCACTGCTAGCTACTTAACTATGTAACCTGCTAACATATATATCTTTAAACTATCAGTATTTACAGCACTGCTAGCTACTTAACTATGTAACCTGCTAACATATATATCTTAAACTATCAGTATTTACAGCACTGCTACCTACCTAACTATGTAACCTGCTAACACATATATCTTTAAACTATCAGTATTTACAGCACTGCTACCTACCTAACTATGTAACCTGCTAACATATATATCTTAAACTATCAGTATTTACAACACTGCTAGCTACTTAACTATGTAACCTGCTAACACATATATCTTTAAACTATCAGTATTTACAGCACTGCTACCTACCTAACTATGTAACCTGCTAACATATATATCTTAAACTATCAGTATTTACAACACTGCTAGCTACTTAACTATGTAACCTGCTAACACATATATCTTTAAACTATCAGTATTTACAGCACTGCTACCTACCTAACTATGTAACCTGCTAACACATATATCTTTAAACTATCAGTATTTACAGCACTGCTACCTACCTAACTATGTAACCTGCTAACATATATATCTTTAAACTATCAGTATTTACAGCACTGCTAGCTACTTAACTATGTAACCTGCTAACATATATATCTTTAACTATCAGTATTTACAGCACTGCTAGCTACTTAACTATGTAACCTGCTAACATATATATCTTAAACTATCAGTATTTACAGCACTGCTAGCTACTTAACTATGTAACCTGCTAACATATATATCTTAAACTATCAGTATTTACAACACTGCTAGCTACTTAACTATGTAACCTGCTAACACATATATCTTTAAACTATCAGTATTTACAGCACTGCTAGCTACTTAACTATGTAACCTGCTAACATATATATCTTAAACTATCAGTATTTACAGCACTGCTAGCTACTTAACTATGTAACCTGCTAACACATATATCTTAAACTATCAGTATTAACAGCACTGCTACCTACTTAACTATGTAACCTGCTAACACATATATCTTAAACTATCAGTATTTACAACACTGCTAACTACTTAACTATGTAACCTACTAACACATATATCTTTAAACTATTAGTATTTACAACACTGCTAACTACTTAACTATGTAACCTGCTAACACATATATCTTTAAACTGTCAGTATTTACAACACTGCTAACTACTTAACTATGTAACCTGCTAACACATATATCTTTAAACTATTAGTATTTACAGCACTGCTAACTACTTAACTATGTAACCTGCTAACATATATATCTTTAAACTATTAGTATTTACAGCACTGCTAGCTAATTAACTATGTAACCTGCTAACACACATATCTTTAACCTATCAGTATTTACAGCACTGCTAGCTACTTAACTATGTAACCTGCTAACACACATATCTTTAAACTATCAGTATTTACAGCACTGCTAACTACTTAACTATGTAACCTGCTAACATATATATCTTTAAACTATCAGTATTAACAGCACTGCTAGCTACTTAACTATGTAACCTGCTAACATATATATCTTTAAACTATCAGTATTTACAGCACTGCTAGCTACTTAACTATGTAACCTGCTAACATATATATCTTTAAACTATCAGTATTTACAGCACTGCTAGCTACTTAACTATGTAACCTGCTAACACATATATCTTTAACTATCAGTATTTACAACACTGCTAGCTACTTAACTATGTAACCTGCTAACACATATATCTTTAACTATCAGTATTTACAACACTGCTAGCTACTTAACTATGTAACCTGCTAACACATATATCTTTAACTATCAGTATTTACAGCACTGCTAACTACTTAACTATATAACCTGCTAACATATATATCTTTAAACTATCAGTATTTACAACACTGCTACCTACTTAACTATATAACCTGCTAACATATATATCTTTAAACTATCAGTATTTACAGCACTGCTAACTACTTAACTATGTAACCAGCTAACACATATATCTTTAAACTATCAGTATTAACAGCACTGCTAACTACTTAACTATGTAACCTGCTAACACATATATCTTTAAACTATCAGTATTTACAGCACTGCTAACTACTTAACTATGTAACCAGCTAACACATATATCTTTAAACTATCAGTATTAACAGCACTGCTAACTACTTAACTATATAACCTGCTAACATATATATCTTTAAACTATCAGTATTAACAGCACTGCTAACTACTTAACTATGTAACCTGCTAACATATATATCTTTAAACTATCAGTATTAACAGCACTGCTAACTACTTAACTATGTAACCTGCTAACATATATATCTTTAAACTATCAGTATTTACAACACTGCTAGCTACTTAACTATGTAACCTGCTAACACACATATCTTTAAACTATCAGTATTTACAGCACTGCTAGCTACTTAACTATGTAACCTGCTAACATATATATCTTTAAACTATCAGTATTTACAGCACTGCTAGCTACTTAACTATGTAACCTGCTAACATATATATCTTTAAACTATCAGTATTAACAGCACTGCTAGCTAATTAACTATGTAACCTGCTAACATATATATCTTTAACTATCAGTATTTACAACACTGCTAGCTACTTAACTATATAACCTGCTAACATATATATCTTTAAACTATCAGTATTAACAGCACTGCTAGCTAATTAACTATGTAACCTGCTAACACATATATCTTTAAACTATCAGTATTTACAACACTGCTAACTACTTAACTATGTAACCTGCTAACACACATATCTTTAAACTATCAGTATTTACAGCACTGCTAGCTACTTAACTATGTAACCTGCTAACATATATATCTTTAACTATCAGTATTTACAACACTGCTAGCTACTTAACTATGTAACCTGCTAACACATATATCTTTAAACTATCAGTATTTACAGCACTGCTAGTTACTTAACTATATAACCTGCTAACATATATATCTTTAAACTATCAGTATTAACAGCACTGCTAACTACTTAACTATGTAACCTGCTAACACATATATCTTTAAACTATCAGTATTAACAGCACTGCTAACTACTTAACTATGTAACCTGCTAACACATATATCTTTAAACTATTAGTATTAACAGCACTGCTAACTACTTAACTATGTAATCTGCTAACACATATATCTTTAAACTATCAGTATTAACAGCACTGCTAGCTACTTAACTATGTAACCTGCTAACATATATATCTTTAAACTATCAGTATTAACAGCACTGCTAACTACTTAACTATGTAACCTGCTAACACATATATCTTTAAACTATTAGTATTAACAGCACTGCTAACTACTTAACTATGTAATCTGCTAACACATATATCTTTAAACTATCAGTATTAACAGCACTGCTAACTACTTAACTATGTAACCTGCTAACACATATATCTTTAAACTATTAGTATTAACAGCACTGCTAACTACTTAACTATGTAATCTGCTAACACATATATCTTTAAACTATCAGTATTAACAGCACTGCTAACTACTTAACTATGTAACCTGCTAACACATATATCTTTAAACTATTAGTATTAACAGCACTGCTAACTACTTAACTATGTAATCTGCTAACACATATATCTTTATCAGTATTTACAACACTGCTAACTACTTAACTATGTAATCTGCTAACACATATATCTTTATCAGTATTTACAACACTGCTAACTACTTAACTATGTAACCTGCTAACATATATATCTTTAACTATCAGTATTTACAACACTGCTAGCTACTTAACTATGTAACCTGTTAACATATATATCTTAAACTATCAGTATTTACAACACTGCTAGCTACTTAACTATGTAACCTGCTAACACACATATCTTTAAACTATCAGTATTTACAGCACTGCTAGCTACTTAACTATGTAACCTGCTAACATATATATCTTTAAACTATCAGTATTTACAGCACTGCTAGCTACTTAACTATGTAACCTGCTAACATATATATCTTTAAACTATCAGTATTTACAGCACTGCTAGCTACTTAACTATATAACCTGCTAACATATATGTCTTTAAACTATCAGTATTAACAGCACTGCTAGCTACTTAGCTATGTAACCTGCTAACACATATATCTTTATCAGTATTTACAACACTGCTACCTACTTAACTATGCAACCTGCTAACATATGTCTCTTTAAACTATCAGTATTAACAGCACTGCTAGCTACTTAACTACGTAACCTGCTAACATATATATCTTTAAACTATCAGTATTTACAACACTGCTAGCTACTTAACTATGTAACCTGCTAACATATATATCTTAAACTATCAGTATTTACAACACTGCTAGCTACTTAACTATGTAACCTGCTAACACACATATCTTTAAACTATCAGTATTTACAGCACTGCTAGCTACTTAACTATGTAACCTGCTAACATATATATCTTTAAACTATCAGTATTTACAGCACTGCTAGCTACTTAACTATGTAACCTGCTAACATATATATCTTTAAACTATCAGTATTAACAGCACTGCTAGCTACTTAACTATGTAACCTATTAACATATATATCTTTACACTATCAGTATTTACAGCACTGCTACCTACTTAACTATGTAACCTATTAACACACATATCTTTAAACTATCAGTATTTACAGCACTGCTACCTACTTAACTATGTAACCTGCTAACATATATATCCCAAACTATCAGTATTTACAACATTGCTAGCTACTTAACTATGTAACCTGCTAACACATATATCTTTAAATTATCAGTATTAACAGCACTGCTAGCTAATTAACTATGTAACCTGCTAACATATATATCTTTAAACTATCAGTATTAACAGCACTGCTAGCTAATTAACTATGTAACAAACATATCTTTAAACTATCAGTATTAACAGCAGTGCTAGCTACTTAACTATGTAACCTGCTAACATATATATCTTTAAACTATCAGTATTAACAGCACTGCTAGCTAATTAACTATGTAATCTGCTAACAAACATATCTTTAAACCTATCAGTATTAACAGCACTGCTAGCTACTTAACTATGTAACCTGCTAACATGTATATATCTTTAAACTATCAGTATTTACAACATTGCTAGCTACTTAACTATGTAACCTGCTAACATATATATCTTTAAACTATCAGGTATTAACAGCACTGCTAGCTACTCTAACTATGTAACCTGCTAACAAACATATCTTTAAACTATCAGTATTAACAGCACTGCTAGCTACTTAACTATGTAACCTGCTAACATGTATATATCTTTAAACTATCAGTATTTACAACATTGCTAGCTACTTAACTATGTAACCTGCTAACATATATATCTTTAAACTATCAGTATTAACAGCACTGCTAGCTACTTAACTATGTAACCTGCTAACAAACATATCTTTAAACTATCAGTATTAACAGCACTGCTAGCTACTTAACTATGTAACCTGCTAACATATATATCTTTAAACTATCAGTATTAACAGCACTGCTAGCTACTTAACTATGTAACCTGCTAACATGTATATATCTTTAAACTATCAGTATTTACAACATTGCTAGCTACTTAACTATGTAACCTGCTAACATATATATCTTTAAACTATCAGTATTAACAGCACTGCTAGCTACTTAACTATGTAACCTGCTAACAAACATATCTTTAAACTATCAGTATTAACAGCACTGCTAGCTACTTAACTATGTAACCTGCTAACATGTATATATCTTTAAACTATCAGTATTTACAACATTGCTAGCTACTTAACTATGTAACCTGCTAACATATATATCTTTAAACTATCAGTATTAACAGCACTGCTAGCTACTTAACTATGTAACCTGCTAACATATATATCTTTAAACTATCAGTATTAACAGCACTGCTAGCTAATTAACTATGTAACCTGCTAACAAACATATCTTTAAACTATCAGTATTAACAGCACTGCTAGCTAATTAACTATATAACCTGCTAACAAACATATCTTTAAACTATCAGTATTAACAGCAGTGCTAGCTACTTAACTATGTAACCTGCTAACATATATATCTTTAAACTATCAGTATTAACAGCACTGCTAGCTAATTAACTATGTAACCTGCTAACAAACATATCTTTAAACTATCAGTATTAACAGCACTGCTAGCTACTTAACTATGTAACCTGCTAACATGTATATATCTTTAAACTATCAGTATTTACAACATTGCTAGCTACTTAACTATGTAACCTGCTAACATATATATCTTTAAACTATCAGTATTAACAGCACTGCTAGCTACTTAACTATGTAACCTGCTAACAAACATATCTTTAAACTATCAGTATTTCAGCACTGCTAGCTACTTAACTATGTAACCTGCTAACATATATATCTTTAAACTATCAGTATTTACAACACTGCTAGCTACTTAACTATGTAACCTGCTAACAAACATATCTTTAAACTATCAGTATTTACAGCACTGCTAGCTACTTAACTATGTAACCTACTAACACATATATCTTTAAACTATCAGTATTTACAACACTGCTAGCTACTTAACTATGTAACCTGCTAACATATATATCTTTAAACTATCAGTATTTACAACACTGCTAGCTACTTAACGATGTAACCTGCTAACAAACATATCTTTAAACTATCAGTATTTACAACACTGCTAGCTACTTAACTATGTAACCTGCTAACATATATATCTTTAAACTATCAGTATTTACAGCACTGCTAGCTACTTAACTATGTAACCTGCTAACATATATATCTTTAAACTATCAGTATTTACAACACTGCTAGCTACTTAACTATGTAACCTGCTAACATATATATCTTTTAACTATCAGTATTAACAGCACTGCTAGCTAATTAACTATGTAAACTGCTAACATGTATATATCTTTAAACTATCAGTATTTACAACACTGCTAGCTACTTAACTATGTAACCTGCTAACAAACATATCTTTAAACTATCAGTATTTACAACACTGCTAGCTACTTAACTATGTAACCTGCTAACATATATATCTTTAAACTATCAGTATTAACAACACTGCTAGCTACTTAACTATGTAACCTGCTAACAAACATATCTTTAAACTATCAGTATTTACAGCACTGATACCTATTTACTGTGTAACGTGCTAACATGTATATCTTTAAACTATCAGTATTTACAGCACTGCTAGCTACTTAACTATGTAACCTGCTAACACATATATCTTTAAACTATCAGTATTTACAACACTGCTAGCTACTTAACTATGTAACCTGCTAACATATATATCTTTAAACTATCAGTATTTACAACACTGCTAGCTACTTAACTATGTAACCTGCTAACATATATATCTTTAAACTATCAGTATTTACAACACTGCTAGCTACTTAACTATGTAACCTGCTAACATATATATCTTTAAACTATCAGTATTTACAACACTGCTAGCTACTTAACTATGTAACCTGCTAACAAACATATCTTTAAACTATCAGTATTTACAACACTGATACCTATTTACTGTGTAACCTGCTAACTTTAATATCTTCAAAGCTGCCATTGACTGTACTGCTAACTCCTTTACCAGGTAAAGTTTCCCTATATGGTATCTTTAAGCCATCAGTATCTACAACACTGCTAAATACTTCAATATGTAGCCTGCTAACTCAAATATCTTTAATCTATTAGTATTTACAATACTGTGAACTACATAACCATGTAATGCTTACTTTCTGTGGCTCAGACAGAGGTGGACTATAACCATAACCTGTAACCTTCTGACTTAATGTTCTTGTACTTTAATGTTGTATCTTTATTTGCTGTTGCCGTTTTTTGCGTTTTGCTCAACAATGGCTCTTTCAAGAATCTTAACTGAAAAGTCCCTTAGGGAACCCAAATTGGTGTATTATGCGAAAGTATAAAAAATTTTCGAGTGCAAAATAAAACATTTATGGCTAACGATGTCTTTGGTTAATCTAGTCAGTCAACATTCTGTGTTGTATGTGTTGATGTATTTTTGGCAAATGGCTTTATTGTGAAATATTTTTGAATGCTTAGTGCGTGCTTGCATACTTTTGGCCTGTAGTGTAACAGTTATGTGGTGTCTGATTTTTGTGTGTGTGTGTGTGTAGGTACATAAGGATGAAGGCAAACACCCGCGTGGCCTGTTTCCCGGAGCATTGTGGGAGGGAAGCTTCAGGCTGTCCTCGTTAGGAGGCTGTCAGTCAAGACCGGGTGCCTCAACCCCAAGAAAATTCCTAAATTTATGGACATTCTTTCAAAAAACCCCTAAATTTTTCCTTGTTAGTAAAATAAGTTAACCTGTCTGGTCGTTTACAAGTTGAAATACGAACATTTCCACATGCAAGCTAACACTCCTGTCCGCTGAATCCATAGCCCTAAAAATCCCATCAAAACTCCCTCTGAAAAACAGCAAGCTTTGTCAGATGTTGCACTAGATGTGCTGCTTTGGTGATGCTAGCCTACAGTGTGAGTAGCCCATGTTGTATAATGCTGCGTTTACGTGTTGTTGTTCTGTGCCTCGTAGCAGTACGTGATCAACAGTGGCATACAGCCATAGTAGTCTTGCCAAGGTGACAGTATTATCAGGGGATAGCATTATCAATGTTGATTCTTAATTTAAGCTAGAAACACATACTGTGCACTTTTATAAATTTTTGCTTTTATTAAACATTTAGCGCTTTTTTCTGCCATTGAAGCTTAAAGCAAAATTTGGGAAATTTTAACTCTTGTTGCTGGCGGTGGCAGAATTTTTTCATCAATGCTCTGTTAAAAACACTTAAATATTTAGTTTTCCATCAACCTCCTGTATATGCAACATTATATATCACTTCAGCATGCATGTACTAATGTTTTTGTATTTTGTCTTTCACCTTGTAAATTCAGAGGATCCAAAATGTGTATGATATTGAAACATTTTTCTAGTACAGGACAGAATAGCAGAGAATTTTAACATTTTTATTTCTTTTTCCCATGTAGAAAAACCTGGGGGCATGACTGCATGATCAAACAACTTTACACCACAATGTAAGTATATTTACATTTTTCTGCACTTTTAGCACTTTTAAGATATTGGCCTTGAGACTAAGATTTTTTTTTGCTTATTGATTTTCATTTAAAAACTGTGGGTAAAGTTCGGAGTAACCTTTAATTCTGTGTCTGTTTTTCACACAAATGCTGCAAAAAGAATTCTAAACGAAGTACGAACACATAGGTTTTTAAATTAAAAAAGAGGAAGATGTGCATTTAGCCACATGCAACCCCACGTACTGGTAATGGCTGATTGGTTCAGAATCATGGTGCTTCATCTCTGCAGAGACTGCAGTTCAGTACAAGGCCCAAAAAGGCGCTTTGTTCTTTTCTCACTGATATTTGGCACTGGGAATGATGACCTTAGTGGCAAGTGTATAAGCTCAGTCTATGGAGTTAGATGTAAACTATAAGGAATCATTATTATGAATTGATGGTGTATATAAGCATTTTAATTAATGCGCATAAAAAAAGTGAGAAATTTTGTATTCAGTTCCATTTTCACATGTACAAATTTGCAGTTTTCCTAAATTTTGTATTTTTTTGTTCAATCAGGTCAGGTTTGCATTTTAGATTGCTACATAAAATCTTTTGTCAATATGGTTGTTTTACTACTGGACTCTCAATCATACAGTGTGCCACAAAACCTCTAGCTCACTTGTTAAGCCAGAATGGTAAACGTATTACGATTTGTATACATAAAAGTGTAGATTTGTACTTTACCCATGATCTTCATGAAACATTCATTCAGATTAACTCACCTAAGTTTGCGTCTCACTCCCTCATGTGCAAACTTTTGACAGTGTTGTTGCACCTCTCTCAGAAGCATGTATGGCTGGCAACTTTGGTCACTTTGCAGCAAATTATTTAGAGAAGTGCCTTCAAAAACCAAAATGTTGAAGACAGGTGTCATATCTGAAACGGTCCCATAATCAGATACCAGATTTTGTGATGGTTTGCTCATTACTGTGTGACAGCAGATTCTGTCACATAAACGTCATGCCACCAGTACAGTAGAAATTGACTGCATACATAAGAAGAGCTCACTTACATTTGTGACTGTTTTAAATAGAGTTCTGTTGAGACACCACTATTGTGGTTACTTACTGTACATTTACTTGGAAATGTACATTTACATGTTGCTAGTGTTGTCTTAAGTTTGTCTCTTGTGGGTACACTCAAGGTCTCTGTAGTTGCATGTGGGCATGTTCATTTTATGTGGGCATGTACAACTCTGGCAAGAAAATGTGTTTTCTTGCCGGAAAATATGTACAACTTATGTGTTTTTTTGTGAGTCGTATTATTAATAACAGGAACAAAACGACTGTAGAAATAAAAGGTTCAGTTGCATGGAGAGCAAAGGATTCTGTTAGGAGCCAGTCTTTAAATTGTTGCTTCATAGTTAATTTAGGAACATTTCAGTTCAACTTGTTGCCTGTAACTGTGTCACTTTCTGCAAGTCGATAAATCGCAGCTACAAATTGCATACTCCCACAGGAAGTGACTGGATGGCTGTCGCCTTTGTGGCCCGCTAGTGTGAATGTACTCTTAGCTAGCTTGAGCGTGAATCTCCAATCAAGCAACACAGATGCACCAATGACTCGATTTAAAATTTTAAAAGTCTCACTGATTACGATTTTAGCTGATTCCCCTGTTAGGAACTATATTTGCCAGCATACACAAACATTTTTGTAACTTTTCTTTGATGGAAAAAATGTACCGGGTTCTTACAGACTAAAAATGAATTGCAGTATTTGTAGTTTTTTCAAATAAAATCAGCTGCAAAAGGAAGCAAGGCACATTAGGTTCTCACATAAAAACATAATGTAACTGGAAATCTCTGTTCACCTACTGATCAGTGAGGCTCAACATTTACAGTCACCTTGTAGCAGCTGCATGTGCGGTGTGACCCATGATTAAACAATTCTAATAACACAACGTCAAAGAAGTATCTCCTCTCACAGCTATGAGAAAAGGACTGGTCATCCAGTGCTACTAATTCAATGATTTTCTTAGTAATGACTTTGTTTCACTGCTGAAGGAAGATAGCAGAGGCTGTTGGCTTGTGGCTGGTTATGCACTCGCACCAGCTTTAGTTTTACCAATGACACTCAATGAGTGTCTTATTAAATTTGTTTTTCCTGATGTTTTCCTGAGTTGTTTTGTGAGCTTCATTTGATCAGATATATGAGACTGATTGACTGGTCACTGGTCATGGACAATCAAGCTGAAACCCACCAATTTTGGTGACCGGCCAGTCAATCATGCATCTTTAAACGTGGTGCATCATGGGTATCCCCTAAGAACACTGTTTGTATACCCCTTAGTACAGGTACACGGTTAGGTTGTTTGAGTGCACTGGATCTTCTGGACTGTATTTGGATGCCACTCAAAATGGCAAAACACCAAAAAAGTGCACTATATAGTGAAAAAGGCACAGTTTTGGTCTTTTATTGCAAGGAATGTTAATCTCAATCCAAAAGTGACCACAACTGCCAACTTTGAACTCTTTTCTGATCCGCAAAATTACAATTCTGAGAAATGTGCAACAGCACTGTCAAAAGTTTGCACGTGAGAAAATGAGAAACTGAGCAAAGGGGAAACTAAATGAACGTTTCACAAAGACTTGAATTTGTCTGTTTCACATTAACAAACTGTAATGCTCGTACAATAAGACTTTATGAGTAAGATATCGATGTTGCAGCACACTGTTCGATTGTGATTCTGGTATAGCAACAACATTGACAAAAGGTTGCACGTAATGTTGATCTAAAAGATTCAAAAAGTATCAAATGTAGGAAAAATGCAAATTTGCACATCTGAAAATGAACTGACCCCAAGCTTACTTGTAAACTTGTAAATGTGTGTTTGCACTAATGTTTGCACTATACTGGATTTACATTCAGAAGATGATGCACGCCTGCAAATTACAAAAACTATACATTCTGGTTTAAGTATAACTCCATAGGTTAAATTTCAGCAATAGGTGCACTATAAAGTAGATAAATGCACTAATTAGAAGGAGTCTCTGAATACATTTAGACCTACAGTGTATGTACAATTACAGGCTGTTTCAAGTGAGGAAGAGGAAGGAGTCAGTGGAATAGAGGCATTAAGAGCAGAGATGGATGCACACTGCCATCCAGTGGCAAAGATTGGACCTTTCTCCACTTTACAGCGCTACTAGACATAGTTTTATACTAGTCTTGCACTGAATTACGATATCAGTTTGATGTTTGTCCATTGTAAATCACATTAGGCCAGCTTATTCTTCATCTAGTAAAAATGACAAGGTTGATTTAGAAGAACTGTTTTTCACTACACTGTCATTTAGCACTTTCTTATCCTTTACAGTACAGACAGAGGAGATTTTTAGTGGATAACTCTGGAATCCGGAGACTTAAATGGTAACTATGCACATTGCAAACAGAGTCACACAGACAAGAGCATTATGCTCTCATCGAGCAAGAAAGCTGCATGAGGAATCGAAACTGCCGCTGCTGCCGGTGATGTCACTGTTTCTCATACTTAATGGCCCGTCTCCAGCTTTAGAAAAAGGCAAGCAAAAAAAGCCTGTGCATGCAAACAATCCACAAGATGGGTGGGTCTGGTGTCACATGACGCCCCCAAATTACTGTAAAGCATATGAAGGGCAAGAAGAAAGGAGAACCTTGTGAAGAATATGAATTTCAGAAATTTCACAGTTTCAATTTCAGTCTGCTTCATCAGTTACAGCTTTCAGTAAAATACAAAGGCACTATTTTTATATTACTGCTGTAGGAAGAAAAAACATACTTAATTTTGAATGTAAGTTAGCATGACCAGGTTTTTTAATTGCATGTAGGCTTCCCTTCATGGGTGCTTCAACACCGTATGCATTTTTGCTGTCTTGGCTCACATGGGGGCATATGTTCACACTTTGGAAGTGTGAACAACAGTCCGAGTCACGTGATCACACAGGGGGTTTTATAATTATGTCAACCAGTATGAAGCAGCAATCTAGCCCTGTCATTTTGTATTTTAAATTCACTACAACAATGGCAACAATTGATTCTGATACTGTGCTATAGGTGATTTACAAATACCTAAATTATTCACATACTTAACTCTAATTATCAACATTGTTAGGGTAAGGGTTAGGCTTTGAAGCAGATGTGAGTTTAGGGTTGAAGGTGAGGTTAGGGTTATAGGTAGGGTTAGATTAACTTAAATCTGTCATGTTCAACTACCAAAATAAAGTATTACCCAACAATCATTTGTCTAGACAGATGTGGCAGGCCATTTTTTTGTTTATCTTACTTAACCGGATATCATTTGAGATGGAGAGATACAAGTATGTGCATGAGAGAGAGAAAGAAAGCGAGATGCACTGCTACTGTACTAACTAACCTCATAAATGCAACACCTGTATAGTCTAAGAGGAACTCACTTTGGTTGGGGGTGGGGGATTTTCCAGCTGCTGATTGTCTTGCAACTTATTCCTCTTAAAGATTTCTGTAATGACTTCCTGCAACTTCACCACATGCAGGAGAATGAAACCAGGGTGAAATAAACATGCAGCAAGCAAGCATGTGGTCTGGGAAAGGAGTCACCCTGCGAATATATCTTGTTAGTTCATTTGAATTCTACAGTTGCATTATTATGGTGTAATTGCTTGCCACTTCTCAGGACAGCCACCCAGCAACCTCCACCCAACCACCCCCGCCCCCCTCCCCCCCCAACCCCAACATGCACATATCATGCAATTCTGTGTGACATTCAGGCCCCGCCCCTCTCCTCGCTCACACATTTAACCCAGCGGAGAGTTAAAAATAGAGCCACTTCGATATCTTATCAGATGAAAAGTTACTCATCTCCACATAAATAAGCTTTATTAATATAACTGTGCTCG
This sequence comes from Megaleporinus macrocephalus, assembly GCA_021613375.1. Classification (NCBI taxonomy): domain Eukaryota; kingdom Metazoa; phylum Chordata; class Actinopteri; order Characiformes; family Anostomidae; genus Megaleporinus; species Megaleporinus macrocephalus. The sequence continues at coordinate 26,795,299 of CM038721.1, forward strand.
AAAAGAGATGATAACTTACACAAAGCTTTTAATTGCAGGTTTTTTACAAATAACAAAAAAAGAAAACGTGCGCTAGTCACAGTCAGCTGGATGCATGTATCATTTTTATGTGGGTCAAATGTGTGGCCCTGAACTTTTCACTTGTATGGCACAACACCACCTTATGGAGCGCTGCCAGATATGAATAATCGTAGGTGTCATAATATGCTTAATGCTGCCTTAGGTCAAGGGGCAAGTTATGTATTACCCATACCCACGGAGGCAGGTGGAAGCGGACAGAAAGGTCATAGAGAGAGGAAAATTTCATCAACACCAGCAGGTTTAATTAGCACATAATTAGCTTCGGTTTCCGCACAGCTTTCAGAATTTAGGCACAGTCAGAAAATTATTGGTCAGACTCAACGCATTCCTGTATTGTTATTACAAGCTACTTTGTATAGCATACATTCCTCAGAAGTTTATGTTTCAGTTATTGCCATTTGAAACACTTCTGCAGTCATATCACTTTTGTCTGTTCTGTAATTAGATCCATTTGCTCATAAACACCTTTACGAGAGTCTCTGGCAAAAGGTGTGAATAAGGATTCAACCATATGGATGCTCAGTATCAGGGTTAGCATCCACTATTAATGCGTTCAACTCTAAGGATTTATGATTAGGTCTACTTATATGCTAATTTCATAGTAGCCTGTTGAAAATCTGTTGCAGTTATTGATTAATAATTCTTTCATCTTAAAGTTTTATGACCAATTAGTTTAAAGTAGGTGTGGGGACAGGCCAAAAGGACAAAACAGTAAATAAAGAGGTATATGAAGAGGAATATGTGGAAAATTGAATAGCAATCACTACTTTGGACAAAGAGAAACTTCAATGTACACATGCCCTTGCTTTTTCATGGTGTCATGCAGAATATGGGCCAAAATAAAAAAAAACAAAACCTACATTTTGTACTATAAATTGCTTGACCTCTTTTTTAAAACAATACATGAGGGTTTGCTTTTGAGAAAGTTAAATGCAGGTTTTTGGTCAGAATTGAGTACAGTCCACCTTAAAAAATGTAATTAAGACATTGCTATACTGCTTTCCACTGTGCTGTACATAAAACGGATTTTCCTCATTAAAATGCAGTCATAATAGTAAAAACAGTGAAATACAATGCACACATGATATTACTTTTCCATAGTGGCATGCAGAAGATGAGCCAAAATTAAAGAAAGGGGAAAAACATTGCCGGGCTTCTTCAAAATAGTGCAATGCAATGCTGAAAACATTACAAAAGGAAATGTAAAAGATCCATTACTTTGATGTAACTTTGTTGAGGTAGTGAGAGGTGGAAAGTAATAATTGTGCCTTTATTACATTTCAGTGTAGAGTGTACTCAATTCTGACACAAGTTTAACATTTCAAGTTAAAAATGCAAACCTTATTTTGACCTTATTTTTTCTTCATACAGGTTTTAAAAATGTATTTTATAACATTAAACAATGTCCCTTTACTAAAATACTTTAAAAAGAGGTAATAACTCTTCTAAGCTATCATATGTTTACATCATATACTTACATAACATTAAACAGAATTTGTTGGACTGAGAAAAAAAACATAAAAAACTATAACAGAGTACCATTAATAATGAGTATTAATGGAAAGTGGACAAAGTATAAATACCTCTGGTCAAATATTGCTTCCATAAAAGTGCAAATTGTTCAGTAAAATGTTATCTTAAATTACTTAAGATACTGGAGTACTTGGTTTGAGATAGTACAGTTTGGAAAGTACATTATCTTTTAACATCAACATCAATGTCAAATACGTTTATTTGTCGGGTGAAATTGTTTATGTTAGAATGTTATGTTCTGTAAATGCATTGCAAACAAAACATATCGTCGCTGTCTAATGAAAAACGTGTATCTCCATTTTTGTTAATTTTGAGTTTTCTACATAATTTGAACACACCAATAGTCTTTTACATAGGGTCAAAATTTCATGACGAATGGACCAATAGAAGTGCTGCAAAATAGCTTGAAAAAATTCTGGTTTCATTGACTTACGTTGGCAGTAACGTATGTTACAACCCTGAAACAACCTACTGAATATGCTTTAAAGATTAAAACATATATTTCTATATAAAAGGACTAGTCAGTAATGTCAGTGGATTCATGACTGGTTTTCATGCTAACTGGTGTATACATTTAACACACTGTGTTAACAGCTGTAGTTGTGATCTGCCTCTGTCACTGGATTAATCACTTATACACAAACATATTACTTTTTTCAAGGCTCATATCTACTGTGGTGAATATGATTTTATGAATTGTGCAGTGAGCACTATGTAACAATAAAAAAAAGTTATGTTAATACATGCATGACTAAGCTAAATTTTAAAGTAACGAGTAACAATAACCTTCATAGAAATGTTGAGTCAAAAGTAAAAAGTAAAAAAAATGTGGTAAAGCATTTTACAGACTGGTGAGGAAGTTAAACAGGGAATGAAGAAGTTAAAGTTACTGTATGGTAGCAACAGTATAAGGTAAAGAAATAGTTAAGAGTAAATGTTATGTAAAAATCATTAAGCAATGGCATAGATCATATTAAAAAGAGACATAGCAGTAAGAAAGGTAGAATTTAAATTTGAGGTAAAGTTAAAGAGAACATTATCAAATGTTTCTTAAAAGTGTGTATCAGTGAGTTTCAGTGCCCAATAAAAGGCAGAATTGAGCTTCACAGTTTAGAAGTATAATAACCAAAATAGTCCTGCCCACATTTTCTGTATGTTACAGAAGGTTTTTGCCGAATCCCAGTATCTGTAGATCTAAGATAATGTGCTGGAACATAAACAGACAGAAGTCTGTCAAGTACGCAGGTGCTTTAAGGCCATTTAAAAACTGGTAGTAGCATTTTATAATCTATGCTAAATAATAGAGATAGCCAGTGAAGTTCTCTAAAAACGAGAGTAATATGACTTATGTCTTAAAAACACTGAAACTAGTATTCAAATTACCAGTCAGTTATGTAATCATGATCTTAGCTACGGTGGGCAGGGCCTTTGATGATTACTTTCAACATGACGACAATATGCTATCTTTGTTAGGCCTCAAGTTTCATTGCATTACATACAACTTATACAATATACATACAAGAAAGAAAGAAAGAAAGAAAGAAGGAAAAAAGAAAGAAAAAAAGGAAGAAAGAAAGAAAGAAAGAAAGAAAGAAAGAAAGAAAGAAAGAAAGAAAGAATTGAGAATTGCAGTGTAGTTGTATTAAACAACTTAATCTATAGCCTATGTCACACCCACTTTGTCACACCTTTTTATTATAATAATCAAGGCACTGAGAATCAAGGCACTGTTGCTGTGACCCCAGAAGGCTGTCTATGGATTTAGGCAAGTACAGAGTTAAATATAGATGGTTTCACATCATTCAGGCAGGGATATAATGTTCAGTGTCAGCATGGTTAGACTCAAGCTTACTTAGTACACATCGAAGTCACTGGCTGATTCTAAAAATGCACTGCATGAACCCACGGAAATGCACTGTAATGGGACCCAACTGGAAGAAATGTAGAAGTATTAATGTCGCCTAGCACAATTCATTGTACCAGAAAAACATATACAAAATGAAATGCATATAAAAACTTAACATGCTGTAGAACATTTACATTCAAATGGATTGGTTAACTAACTCAGATCTTACTTCTGTTTGTTCAGTATATTGTTTTACTAGTAGTCTGATTCATTTGAAGTCATTTGTCTCAGTGATTGATGTATTTGGCTGGGTCAACTGTTCAAACAGTATATGTGTGGAGAAGTAGTCACTTTCCCTCAAGATTGAGACACTTAGCTATTTCATTCTGTCTGGCTGTGTTTGAGGTTTTACTTTCCCCACACCAACCAGTACAGTTTTACAGTGCTCTCAGGTCTTTTCCTTGGGTTGGGGTGAATCGAGGTTAACGAGGTAAGCTGTAAAATGCAGATTATAAGTGCTATATTACTGTAGGAACTGACATTATATTGATGAACAAGTATTTTTAAATTAAAATCACTGTAAAGTCTTCACACATTTCTTTCAAATCTTAAAGGAAAGTAGTAAGATGACATGCAATGCAACAGCTCTTGTGATGTCTGATCTTTTGAAAATCCTGTGAAGCTTAAACACCCAATCTGTCAAATGATGCTGAAAGTGCACTGGTCAAATGTAGACTTGTGCTTTTGCTGTTATAAACAGTGGTAGTCATTACAGGAAAAACACCACTGCTAGTTAAATCTAACACATAGGATTTCTTAGAAGTCGAGGTAGTTTCATGAGATAATAATCTCAGAAATTTTTTAATAATCCTATGTCATGAATTTAAAATGATATTTTTATGACAGAAACAGATTTTTTTACATGCATACTTTGATGAAACATTCGGAAATTCTCAAAGTTTCAGTCTCAAGAAACTCAAGAACCTGTTGTTGTGAGAGAGTTCTCATATGAATATGCCTCTCTCTGCTACTTCCTCAAACAGGCGGGAAACCAAAAAAAGAGGAGAAAAAAAGAACGGGCAAGGAAGTGGTAACTTGCAGCACACCCTCTGTTCAAAGGCCCAGAAAAAGTGAAATATGTGCAAGAGACCTTTGTAAAGTACTTAAAATGTTTAGTGTTTTTTTCAGAGTTTAAGAGGATTTGCATACTTCATGAATTGTTCGCAAAGTAGAAGTTTATAATTCAGATTTGGTTGTTCGATGTATTAATGTAATTAATGTTAATGTATTTCCAGAATTTGAGCATCTGAAATATGTCTACTCAACAAACAGTGTTGATAATATATCCATGTTTATTGTTTAAATAGAATTGATTATTATTTTTAGTATTTCTTTTTTTATCTTCATTGTTTTGCATTAGGACATATAGAGTATAGCTCAACTCCTTTACTTTTATTACCAATTTCTTATATTTCTATTTGCTGTAAAAGAGCCAAGAATTTGAACATCAACCCTGAGAACTGAATTGAGGGTGACTAGGTCAGATGCTGTGTGAGATTAAATGACTTGTAATGCTGTATGTAAACCCCTACCAATCTCCCTGTTATTTGCGTTGTGCAGTTATTGTTAACTGGTGACTGTGTTTAACCCATCACACTTTAAAAATAATTTAAAAGAAATTGAATAGTGGATATTTGGATTCTGTTTATTTAAACATAAAGTACTTAAAGACTTTGTATATGATCTGAAATCAGATCACTGTAACTAATAGCAAGTAGTTGAGCATCTAAGGCAAAAGGATAAATACATGATGACTGGCACTCTTGATAGTCAGAGGTGCTGAGGCCATTTCTTAGATAAAATATCTTGCTCTATGTTGCATTGTTTCTTAGTTAGAAAAGATGATACAGAAGTGCAAGGCGTGAGATTGTGGCGTAGCTGAAAATACAACTTCCTGTTAAGAGGCCCTTAGCGCATTGCTGAAGGTGCGTGCGCTCTTGTCTTTTGAGCCTAAAGTAAGCTTGAGGACACAGAGTAAAACGCACAGGAAACTGAGCCGGCTGGTTAGACAGACAAGAAAACGTAAGTTGAACAAAATAAAATGAGAGGGAACAAAAATGACGGAAAAAGGATAAAATAATTTCTAGCTGTGTAAACGGTCTAAACACTTTTTAACTCTTTATGTTTCTAACAGAACTTATGGTGTCTTAGAAGAGGCACCTGCACCTCTGGATATGGCGACGCTTCGTGGACTAAGGTTCCTTATCTTAGTCCTGACTGGATTAGCAGTATGTAAGTACAAACTTTCTTTACCGGCATCTTTGAATGGAGGGATGTTTCAGAGTTGTACTCAGGATTAACTGCGATGAGATGCTTTTTACTCAGAAATTCTTCTGTGTTGAACATACGAGTTAAATTATATCATCGGCATGACTATACTGAATCAATCGAATCATAAATGATCTTTGTTTAAGCGCGATAATGTTAGTTATGATATGCCGCTGGTTAAAAGGGGTTCTTGTCTGTGGTTGTAGAAGTGATAAGCGGAAACAGTAGTTAGTGGGTTATTAGAATATTAGGATCTTTTTCTAAAATGGGCTTTTTTGTACAGAAATGAATTGCTTGTTTTAGAGAAGTATATGGAGAGTGCATTTTGTCAGGAAACCACTGAGAACATAACATTGAAACATGGCAAATGGTGAACAATTTGGAGGCTCAATATAGCTAATAGCTTGCTCTTAAAGCAGTTCATCGTTGAACGTGTTTGGATTACGCCCTTTGAATTCAAGAATATAGAACTAAAGACATAAAGGTGAACTTCTCAAAAATCTTGCTTGTCAAGGCAGCTTTGCCTTGTGAAGTGTTTGGAGTGTGGAGAAAGACCATCAGAACAATAGAAAATACACATTTATTTTGGGTTAATCTAGATTTCCAGGGACCTTTAGTAAGTTGTTTTAGTGGTACATGTGGACAGTACTGTCGCGGAAAAGATGGTGTTTGGGTGTGTCCTCAATGGCTCTGCTCTAGCTCAAGTTTTACTTATTCTTAAGAGCAGCTTAAATGGTTAAGCTCTTGGTCACTCAGAGTTGCTCTCACAATTTTGAGCTTTTCCCTTTTAAGTCTTGATGATTTTTGCAATTTGAAATCTTTTAAATTACACATGCCCAAAGATGATCAATGTTTGATGTTAAGTTTATGCTCATAATACCATCTTTGTGTCTAAAAGAAATGAAGCTTAGGCAGCAGTGCTGTTTTTCTGTGTCATTTTATGGCCTCTTTGTAGTGTTCATTATCACAGTGCAGTTGAGATCTCTCCACATAGACCATTGACCACTTCCTTGTTCCAATTTGAGCTGGTCTCTCTTCCTCACAAGTCACTGGCTAACATAGTGCTAAAAGGCAGCGGCCTAGAAAAGTGTATGATGAAATGAAGAAGCACATGTCACACTGATTGATTTTAAAACCATGTATTTGTACGTAGTGTAGGAAATATAAGGTACAACAATTAGTAACTGCACTAAAAAGGCAGAAAGCAAATACTGAGTGATGGGCCTACATTAGAAAACGTGAGTTTAACAAGTTACATGGCCGAGCCAATTAACTGCGTTTATGCAACCTGTAGAACTGCTAGTAATGGTGCAGCATCAGTGTCAGTTTTCAGCCTCCACAGCCTTTTCTAAAGAATTTTGCTTTTTTGCCATATTTGGTGAAAATGGTTGATCACTGACTTATCTATACGGTGTCACCTACATCAAAATCATCAGTGGGTATTTTATTTTTGTGCTACAAATGTAATATGAGGTAAAGACAGTGTGGTAACCTTCTCTAATTCAAATTACTGAGGTTATAAACTTAGTTATATTTAACCAGTTGTCTCATTCTAGTTCTTTCAAAACAGCACGAGTTAATTTATTAACTGAATTAATCTTTTATTTGATCTTGATTTCTTATCGAGTGGGTATATTTGCAAAATAACAAAGCCCTTCAAAGCCCTTAAAATTAAGACTCTACCTTTTTTGAGAGAAGTTTTCTTTGCTGTTGGGGTGGCCATTATAATCGTATATTGTTATCACAAGACACTTTTCAGTCTTCATATCTTTCTATAAACGACACTGACCAAGTGAATGTTTTGCTATAATAGCTAGATTTTGTATAGATCAATAAGTGAAACTTGGATTACAAATCGTTGATATGAAGAGCGCTTTCAAATTTCACACCTTACAAATGTATTATTTGCCCATTTTAACTGGTCACCGATCAAATGTTTCCTGTTGATTGCATCATTTATACAGACATCTACATTTATCGGATTGTAGACTGTATACACGTTGATGTCCATGTGGACTTAAATAACCATCAAAACATATTAGGCTAGACAAATCGGCCAGTGTTAAGCACTCTTGCCTGCTGTATTGTGGCCAGATTGGAATCTTGCTTTTTTTTTTTTTCTATTGTACATTTTATGCCAGGATTGAAGGAATGCATGCAGAATTTGCTGTGCATAAGGTAGAAAATAAGCATCGAACAGATGTTAGGATTGGTGTATTTATAGTAGTCTGGAAGAGCAGAATGTCTGTATTTTGCTCATTCACAGCATTCATAACAGAAAAGAAATATATGTTATATTTTTCTGTGATGTTAATCCAGGAATATTATGTAAATGTTTATTAGGGGTGGGAATCTCTAAAGGCCCTACAGTACGAGACTCTCAGGATAATTAAGTCACGATATGATATTATTGCAATTTTGCGACAATCTAATAACATATATTGCAATATGTTGTGATTTATAACCTACGTTGATAGACATGAAAAGTAAAGCATGTTTTTTTCTTCAGCTGTAAAGTTGTCATTTTGGACATAGGAGGATTTGTATATATAATTTTTTTTTTACTTTAAAGAAAGACTTTGCTCTGTAATAATCACATATGCATCCACTGCCAAAGGTAACAAAAGTTTATTTGTATTTGTAATTTATAGAATTTATTATAAATACTTGGCATCTGTGTATCAATACAGTATTGCCATATATAAAATCTAATTTTCCCTATCCCTATTGTTTTTGTCTTGGTGTTGGCATCGGAATATATATCTCCGTGACTGTCATTTTTTTCAGTTTGGACATAATTTGAAAAAGCCTATTGCCTTTCTCAACTTTCTCCTGTAAAAGTTGTTGTTTTTGAAGGTTTTTTGCAACAGCAGCGATTAATAATTATCTAACATCTACCCGCAGTTTGCATATTGGTGCATCCTTAGTAATGTTTAATATTTGGCTTTAACCAGACAAGATATTATATCACTGCTGTGAATGTTGCTACGTTCTTACTTAATCATACTCCTAATCACAGCTAAGCATGAACAAAGCCTGTATAATGCATGTATGGATGTAATTACTGTGCTATGTAAACTAGTTATTCTCTTTGAAAGTTATTAGTATTGGCAGTACACATTCTTCTTATCTGGAACTCGTCATAATCTAATAAACTCCATGACAGACAATATGGTTTGACAAATTTCACTAAATTGTACATGTAATGTATAAAATTTTTCTTAATAAAATCCAGTTATACCTGTTTATGAGTCACAAAATGTATTTCAGTCAATTTAAAACAGTTTATGTATTTATTATTTATATATATGTATTTAGTATTTATTATTTATTATTGGCTGCAGCAAGTGTAACTGTTTCAGTAAACTGCTACTGATTACTCACAAGTTGTCATGTTCCATTAAGTGGGTGGATCTTCTAAAAGTGTGTTGGCAGAATGTGTGCAGTTAAAGGCGAGAACTGAGTTGAGCAAAACCACATCCGTAAAAGAGAGACTGAAAGAGTTCTTACACTGAAAGTTTAGTTCTCCCTCCTAAGTCATGTAAAATAGAGTGATATATTGAGGCTTTTTTCTCAGTGTACAGAGATGTTTTAATGCCTGCACCAACAGAACACGGATGTAAAATCTGTGGCTTTATTGAGAACCAACTGTATGCATGTCAGTTTACATTCAAAAGTTTCTCACAACTCGTTAATAACCTTTGCATGAAGCAGAACAAAAGAAAAGAAACCAAAGTGCATTTGACTGGGGATGGGGGAGGTTTTAGTCAGTGCACAGGAAGTTGTGGTTAAAAAACTGAAATAGTTTTTGTGCACGCTGGGTTGCTATGACAGCCAGACTGTACCACACATAAGCCGCGGTTAATAACACCCTTCCATTTTCTCCTAAATGACCAGTGAATTTCAGAATTGGACATTATATATGGTCGTGTAATACAGTATCAAGGACATTTGGTTTTTCCACAAGCTATTAGAGTACATATACATGGTTTACAAATCGTTCTTGTGAAAGACTTGACCAATATTGATTCATACTCATTCTCTCTTTTTAGGTATAGGATCAACAGCAGGTAAGTTCCTGATTATATGTTTCTTTGAAATATGCTTTTATTGTCTGTTTCATTGTTTCTTTATGGAGTAATAAAAAAAGTGATATACAAAATAGATAAATGGCACTGAATTCTGGTATGTTTGCCATTTTAAAAGCTTCTGATTTTGATTAAAGGATCAGAAATTACTGCCACACTTCCAGACACCACTGCACGCACTACTGCATTTGTCAATGCCAGTAAAAGTAACTCTGGCTTCACTCACCATACTACACCCTCTTAATCAGTCCTGCGTTTATTATTTCCCAAAAATCCCCACCTTTAGCCAAAATCCCACTATAGTGCTAAACCAAGCTAAAACACTGACGTAAGTTAGCAACTGTATATTATTTATGAATCTGGACCAGACAGTGAAAAAAAAAACCATCCAAGTCTCTACTCACAAACCTTGCCTCAGCTATTAATTCAACAGAAACTCATGCACTTTCCATAGTTAGAGAATCATCAGAAAATTAGTTACTGCTCATGTTTCTTTGACATGCGCCTGTATTTTCTTCTTTGCCATTGTGTTCTGCAGTAATAGCTGTGCAAAAAATGAAGATCTCTGAATAATATATAGGTGACATAGAATATTTTTACATGCTTGTTTGCCATGCTAAAAGCTTACGAATCTGTTACCCAGCACAAGTCTCATCCACACCTTCCACGCAGTCCAGCACAACCGTCTCTCAAGGTAACTCTTCTTCCACTCACCATACCACACCCACTTGATCAGTCCTGCATTCATCTCTTCCCCAATATCCCAATATATTTATTTAACAGAAACCTCATTCTCTTTCCATAGTTAAAAAAAAATTATCAGAGAATTAGTTATTGCTCATATGCCTGTATGTTCTGCTTTGCCATTGCTTTCTGTGGTAATGGCTGTGCAACAAGTGAAGATCTCTGGATTATATAGGTGACATAGAATTCTTACATGCTTGTTTACCATGCAAAAAAGCTTTTGAATCTGTTACCCAGAACGAGTCCAATCCACACCTTCCACGCAGCCAGGCACAACCGCCACTTCTAACTCTCTTGCAAATACCAATCAAGGTAATTCATGAAATCACACAATGTTAACCACTCCTGCACTCACCATCTCACCAAACTCCCAGCTCCATTCAAAATCCTACCACAGTGACAAAACATTCATAAGTCATGAACAGGGAGAGCTAACGTTTTTAATTTGCTTTCACAGAAAAGATTCATATTTTGGCACCAAAAAAACAAACAAACCAAAAGTTGTATAATGGCACTGCTTCAGTGGTAATTTTTTAAGAAGGTTGCTTGTTATAAGGAATTATATGCTCACAACCTTTCAGGGTTTGCACCAACACTCCAATAAATTGTATATAGTACCAAAAAGGTTCTATGGCTTATAACAATAGCACGTTTAAATATTGTTTAGAGAATCATCCTCAAGAAGAATCAATCAAACATGCAAAAAAACATTTATGCATTCCAGAGATCCTTGTTAGTCGGTTCTGTGTCTAAGCATTGCCAGTATACAACACTAACTGAAGTACCAGTTTTAAGGATGGATAATTTGCTCTCTGTTTATTTAAGATTACAGGAGAATACAGGTTTTTGGAAATTTTAAGCAATATTTATTTATTCAGTGTGGCATGTTCAGGTATAAGTACGCTAAATGTATAGTTTTTTAATGGTATGTTATTTAATTATGCTTCTTCTAATCACAGACGGTAGCACACACACCACTCTTCCACTCACCTCCACGCATCAACATTCAAGTTCAGACCCAACTGCAGAAAAGACTACACTCACTATTTCACCTAGTACACAACAAACACATAAAACATATTCACCAGGTAATAGTCTTCATATGTAATGTGTTTATTTTTATACTCTTATGGTGTGTTACTTATACTTCTTCTAATCACAGATGGTAGAACACACACCACTCTTCCACTCACCTCCACACATCAACATTCAAGTTCAGCCCCAACTGCTGGAAAGACTACACTCACTATTCCACCCAGTACACAACAAACAATTAAAACTGATTCCACAGGTAATAGTCTTCATATGTAATGTGTTTATTTTTATACTCTTATGGTGTGTTACTTATACTTCTTCTAATCACAGACGGTAGCACACACACCACTCTTCCACTCACCTCCACGCATCAACATTCAAGTTCAGCCTCAGCTATAGAAAAAACTATACTCACTTATCCACCCGGTACACAACAAACTAATAGAACTCGTTCACCAGGTAATAGTCTTCATATGTAATGTGTTTATTTTTATACTCTTATGGTGTGTTACTTATACTTCTTCTAATCACAGACGGTAGCACAAACACCACTCTTCCACTCACCTCCACGCATCAACATTCAAGTTCAGCCTCAGCTATAGAAAAAACTATACTCACTTATCCACCCGGTACACAACAAACTAATAGAACTCGTTCACCAGGTAATAGTCTTCATATGTAATGTGTTTATTTTTATACTCTTATGGTGTGTTACTTATACTTCTTCTAATCACAGAAGGTAGAACACACACCACTCTTCCACTCACCTCCACGCATCAACATTCAAGTTCAGCCCCAACTGCTGGAAAGACTACACTCACTATTCCACCCAGTACACAACAAACAATTAAAACTGATTCCACAGGTAATAGTCTTCATATGTAATGTGTTTGTTTTCATACTCTTATGGTGTGTTACTTATACTTCTTCTAATCACAGACGGTAACACAAACACCACTCTTCCACTCACCTCCACGCATCAACATTCAAGTTCAGCCTCAGCTATAGAAAAAACTATACTCACTTATCCACCCGGTACACAACAAACTAATAGAACTCGTTCACCAGGTAATAGTCTTCATATGTAATGTGTTTATTTTTATACTCTTATGGTGTGTTACTTATACTTCTTCTAATCACAGACGGTAGCACAAACACCACTCTTCCACTCACCTCCACGCATCAACATTCAAGTTCAGCCTCAGCTATAGAAAAAACTATACTCACTTATCCACCCGGTACACAACAAACTAATAGAACTCGTTCACCAGGTAATAGTCTTCATATGTAATGTGTTTATTTTTATACTCTTATGGTGTGTTACTTATACTTCTTCTAATCACAGACGGTAGCACAAACACCACTCTTCCACTCACCTCCACACATCAACATTCAAGTTCAGCCTCAGCTATAGAAAAAACTATACTCACTTATCCACCCGGTACACAACAAACTAATAGAACTCGTTCACCAGGTAATAGTCTTCATATGTAATGTGTTTATTTTTATACTCTTATGGTGTGTTACTTATACTTCTTCTAATCACAGACGGTAGCACAAACACCACTCTTCCACTCACCTCCACGCATCAACATTCAAGTTCAGACCCAGCTACAGGAAAGACTACACTCACTATTCCACCCAGTACACAACAAAGACATAAAACATATTCACCAGGTAATAGTCTTCATAGGTAATGTGTTTATTTTTATACTCTTATGGTGTGTTACTTATACTTCTTCTAATTACAGACATTAGCACACACACCACTCTTCCACTCACCTCCACGCATCAACATTCAAGTTCAGACCCAGCTACAGGAAAGACTACACTCACTATTTCACCCAGTACACAACAAACTAATAGAACTCATTCACCAGGTAATAGTCTTCATATGTAATGTGTTTGTTTTCATACTCTTATGGTGTGTTACTTATACTTCTTCTAATCACAGACGGTAGCACAAACACCACTCTTCCACTCACCTCCACGCATCAACATTCAAGTTCAGACCCAGCTACAGGAAAGACTACACTCACTATTCCACCTAGTACACGACAAACAAATAAAACTGGTTCCACAGGTAATAGTCTTCATATGTAATGTGTTTGTTTTTATACTCTTATGGTGTGTTACTTATACTTCTTCTAATCACAGACGGTAGCACACACATCACTCTTCCACTCACCTCCACGCATCAACATTCAAGTTCAGACCCAGCTACAGAAAAGACTACACTCACTATTCCACCCAGTACACAACAAACAAATAAAACTGATTCACCAGGTAATAGTCTTCATATGTAATGTGTTTATTTTTATACTCTTATGGTGTGTTACTTATACTTCTTCTAATCACAGACGGTAGCACACACACCACACTTCCACTCACCTCCACGCATCAACATTCAAGTTCAGCCTCAGCTATAGAAAAAACTATACTCACTTATCCACCCAGTACACAACAAACTAATAAAACTCGTTCACCAGGTAATTGTCTTCATATGTAATGTGTTTATTTTATACTCTTATGGTGTGTTACTTATACTTCTTCTAATCACAGACGGTAGCACAAACACCACTCTTCCACTCACCTCCACGCATCAACATTCAAGTTCAGCCCCAACTGCAGGAAAGACTACACTCACTATTCCACCCAGTACACAACAAAGACATAAAACATATTCACCAGGTAATTGTCTTCATATGTAATGTGTTTATTTTATACTCTTATGGTGTGTTACTTATACTTCTTCTAATCACAGGCGGTAGCACAAACACCACTCTTCCACTCACCTCCACGCATCAACATTCAAGTTCAGACCCAACTGCAGGAAAGACTACGCTCACTATTTCACCCAGTACACGACAAACTAATAAAACTGATTCACCAGGTAATAGTCTTCATATGTAATGTGTTTATTTTATACTCTTATGGTGTGTTACTTATACTTCTTCTAATTACAGACATTAGAACACACACCACTCTTCCACTCACCTCCACGCATCAACATTCAAGTTCAGCCTCAGCTATAGAAAAAACTATACTCACTATTCCACCCAGTACACAACAAACTAATAGAACTCATTCACCAGGTAATAGTCTTCATATGTAATGTGTTTATTTTTATACTCTTATGGTGTGTTACTTATACTTCTTCTAATCACAGGCGGTAGCACAAACACCACTCTTCCACTCACCTCCACGCATCAACATTCAAGTTCAGACCCAACTGCAGGAAAGACTACACTCACTATTCCACCTAGTACACGACAAACAAATAAAACTGGTTCCACAGGTAATAGTCTTCATATGTAATGTGTTTATTTTTATACTCTTATGGTGTGTTACTTATACTTCTTCTAATCACAGACGGTAGCACAAACACCACTCTTCCACTCACCTCCACGCATCAACATTCAAGTTCAGCCCCAACTGCAGGAAAGACTACACTCACTATTCCACCCAGTACACAACAAACTAATAGAACTCGTTCACCAGGTAATAGTCTTCATATGTAATGTGTTTGTTTTCATACTCTTATGGTGTGTTACTTATACTTCTTCTAATCACAGACGGTAACACAAACACCACTCTTCCACTCACCACCACGCATCAACATTCAAGTTCAGCCTCAGCTATAGAAAAAACTATACTCACTTATCCACCCAGTACACAACAAACTAATAGAACTCGTTCACCAGGTAATAGTCTTCATATGTAATGTGTTTATTTTTATACTCTTATGGTGTGTTACTTATACTTCTTCTAATCACAGACGGTAGCACAAACACCACTCTTCCACTCACCTCCACGCATCAACATTCAAGTTCAGCCTCAGCTATAGAAAAAACTATACTCACTTATCCACCCAGTACACAACAAACTAATAGAACTCATTCACCAGGTAATAGTCTTCATATGTAATGTGTTTATTTTTATACTCTTATGGTGTGTTACTTATACTTCTTCTAATCACAGACGGTAGCACACACACCACTCTTCCACTCACCTCCACACATCAACATTCAAGTTCAGCCCCAACTGCAGAAAAGACTGCACTCGATACTCCACCCAGTACACAACAAACAAATAAAACTGATTCATCAGGTAATAGTCTTCATATGTAATGTGTTTATTTTTATACTCTTATGGTGTGTTACTTATACTTCTTCTAATCACAGACGGTAACACAAACACCACTCTTCCACTCACCACCACGCATCAACATTCAAGTTCAGACCCAGCTACAGGAAAGACTGCGCTTAAAAACAATCAAACAGCTGATTCTACAGGTAATAGTGATAATATTTATTTTTACACTTTTATGGCATTTTTCGGACAGGTATAATTAGATTAAAATGAACCCAGATACAATTGCTGCAGTTTATTAGAAGAAAGGGACCCAACACACAATGAACTGTTGTGTCCTTTCTGCATACCTTTTTGGATGTTTTGACTTGTAAATGTGTTCTATCATCTCTTTATGAAGTCTGAATTGTTGCTATACATTAGTATTTGATTAGATAGATTTGGTTTTAAAAATATGCCTGATGCACATTCAAAACCATGAATAAAATCATCAACATGCACTTATTTGACTAGGCACATCAATTATATTACATATTTTACCGAACCAATACAAAATACATTGTGGGGCAGAAGGTTCTGTATAGTTATTGTTCGAATGCAGTTGATGTTGCCAAATGTACATCCTAAAGAGTGACCACATATCCTGAAAGCCAAATATCACCAGGTACATATCAGCAAAATTTAAAATTTAAACAATTGTTTTCCTGTGATTTCACTTACTATGATCCAGTTATTGTTGCCATATAAGGCAACTTATGTGCCATGAAAAAGTATTTGCCCTTTCCTGATTTCTATTTTTTAGATTTGTCTTATTAAATTATTTTCCTTTAACATTTCTGAATAATCATTTAATTTACTGAAAGGATAAACTGTCCGGTCAATGGAGTTGTTCTATATATTTATGCCCTATTTCATAAACTATTTTACTGAGCTTCAGATAATATTTAGACCTATCAATAGAAAAAATTAGCAAGCTTTGCCAGCGATCTGCTGCACAAGATCATTCTTTCACTATCATTACAAATTACAAATGCACCTTTTCTAAGGATGATTGTACGGTTATAAGGATATCTTGAACTAAAATTATGTTAAGACCTGAGATTAAGACCTCTTGAGCTGAAATTGAGGAAAAAAAATTAATTAAGACTTTCCTACATACATTAACATCAGTACCAACCCAAAACAACATATGTATATAAAAAAATACCACAGCTGGTAATATTGAATTGCACACTATCTTTTTGGAATTGTTTGCAGCTACAAACATTTCTGACTTCTCACGCACTGCATCTGACAAGATAGCAGCCACAACCTCACTTTATCCAGCCCATAATTCACATGTGTAAATAGTAAATGTCAAAATGGTAACGTTGATTTGTAATTTATGTCCTGTTAAAATTGTTGACAGACCCAAATACCTCCTACTCCCCAAGCACTGTGTCCAATGTGACAACAGCCTCACTTTCTCCACCCACGTCCATCACACCAGGTAACAACACCGGCAAATGTTATCAAGTTACTAAATACCATAAAAGAGCTTTATTCTTGTTGTAATTTATTTTTTATTGATTTATGAGAGCAATCTGATGGAGTACTACAACACTAATTAATGGTCTTCACTCTTATATTAAAAGTAATTAAAATTTTAGCCATTTACTGTAAAACTGCCTTTTTGGAGATACTTTTTGCTCTTTTAATGGTGACAATGTGTTTTTAACATGATCCTATAAGATGTATATATATTGTGCATCACTACAGAGTTCTGAAAAATGTCACAAAATTAGTATTATACTTCATACAAAAATTCTTTAAATTTACAAGCACTATGTCAAAAATGACAACAGCCACACCCGCACTCATACCAACTACATCCATCACACCAGTTAACAACATTGGCAAATATGTTAGAAAGTTACTTAATATATACAGCAAAAGAGCTTTGTTCCTGTTGCGATAGATTGTAAATTTTAGTAAGGGTAGTCTTTTCCAAAGTACCTAAAATACTTATCATTTTCATATGTTCTTTCTAGTTATTAAAGATATTATCTTATTATTTGTTTTGTAATGTGGCCTGTGTTACTACAAACATTTTAAAAAGTTAGTTGTTCATGTCTGACACAGATCTCTTTGAAGAACACATTTCCTAATTCTTTTGTATTTTGTACTTTTTGTACTTTCCCTTGAGGTCCATTTAAACTATTTTCATGGTTTATGTACTATGTCACCATTGTAGAATGAAGGCCGATATAAGAAGGTGTATTTAATGAATAGCCAGTGGGCGTAATATTTCATCATCAATGTTAAATTTATAAAATGTTTATTTTAGCAGATAAGAGTTTCTGTATGTAATAGCTATGTGATGGTTTAATATGATGCAGATGTTACAGTTGTGTACAAATTGTTTGCTTCCATGGAATTGTCACTGCTGTCTTTTCTTTGGTGTTTTGTTGCTAACATTTTACATCATTCTTTTCAAATGACTCTGTTCACAGGAGATCAGACTACACCAGGTGAGGCATTTAACATAGATTACTGAGAACTGACAAGTTGTATTAAGCATATACTTTTTGGTCATTCATTGTAAATTGAAGTTGTTATGTGTTGCATGTGATGGTTTCTTTAAGAGCTGTTAATGCTGTAAATTGTGTTCAAAGTTTTGTTGTACTGGTGAATTCATAGTGATCTTTCACTTCATGTTGACAGTCACACACATCTCTGACTCTACAAGCATTGTGTTCACAATGAGCACAACCACACCCACACCCGCATCCACTTTAGCCTCCACAATAGGTAACAAATATAGCACATATGGAATATATATATCTTGTGTTGCAAAATATTGTTATTAATTACTGTATTTATTTTTCTTCTCTGCAGATACTCCCTCTTGTGAGTATACATCATGTTTAGATATACTACATCCCACAGTCATGATATGATATGTTTCTCTCAGATTCATGTACAAAATGGTTTTGCAGGTACATACGTCATTGAAGGGGGAATCAACGAGTCTTATGCATTTGCAGTAAAGCTAAAACCATCCGAATTCAGTCCAGAGAATTACTCTATTGAGTACAAGGACACCTTTGATAATTCCACTGGAAAAGAAGAGTCTTGTTATAATGCTACTTTTCAGATACCATTTAAAGCACTGAAGCCTTGCCGCAATTACACTGTCCATGTTCAGCCTCCCTGTAGGCCTAATGGAACAAATACTTTCCACACAAAAAAATTGGGTAAGCAAGTCAATAAAACAGACACCTCATTTTTCTATGGGCTCTTTTCTTTAGTAGTGATGCTGGACTCCACTTTGTTTTAACCAAGACAGTCTCAGAGCTGACATTATGTCACTTAGTCATAATCAAACCTGGTCCATGGTGTTTAAATCTGTAGCCCACTAGCTAAGCTGAAGTGTTGCTAACTAGCATAGAGGAGCCAGCCAGCATTAGCCTGGCTAGGAGGCTACAAACATCACAGAACACTGCTTTCTGCCACTCCAGCACTAGATTTAAATGGACTTCATTTATCCTCAATCAAACCTTATTTGTTTCAAGCAGAGCTGGTAGCATGTTAAGATAATGCTAACCAGCCCCTCTCTCCTAGAGAGCAGCACAAGTTTAACCTTTAGCAATTGTTGTTAGATTGGTTTGACAGTTATTGAATTAAGGGTGATGTTGCACAATACCAATGTGAACATAGAACCAACCAGAAAATAGCAACTTCAACCCACCAAACTGTTCTGTGACTCTGAATACAGGTACCTGTGTTAAGAAAACCATGCTGAGCATGTGTCATTGCTCCCTGTTGGGCTGTGTCAGTGTAATGATACCAATTGTTAGTCCCAACATTGAAAAAGAGGCCATTGGCTATGTTTATGAAATTGTTAATGTTTTAGTAACTTAATAAATATAATAAATATGTAAATATGGTCATAAATAGAGTCAACTTTTCATAGACTCATCATTCTTATGCTTGATAATTTGTTTTGAAATAAGCTTTTTATTTTTTATTTTTTTAAAGAAAAGGAGGATGTAAAGCTGAAGCTGAGTAGTGCAAATTGGTCCGATGTGTGCTTTGAGACTAAATGGAATTTGGAACAATGTACTAAGATAAAGCTAAATGAATCCTGCCATCAGACAAAAATCACATTTAAAGAAGACAACTGCCAGACAGAGGTGGAGATCACTTTTCCTCCGCCAGGTATCTATAAACATATATAAACATATGTATACATTTATACCTACATGTTAATTTATGTGAACACTGAAGTTTTTGTGATGTGATGTGATGTGATGTGAGGGTTTTTCTGATGTGATGTTGGACATTATTACATGACATTACATTTACATTACTGTTACATGAACTGTGGTATGTACCAAGTTATATACACAGTATTGCTAGAAGAAGAAAAAAAAACTAAATTAAAGTTTTCCAGAATATGCCCTAACTATTGCTGTGTAGGCATCAGTGTAGTTGTGTGCAAACAGTTCTGATAATACACTATTTGGAAAAATTCACTGGATTTTCTGGAATATATTTGTTGCAGAGGAACCAGTAATCACCCATGAAGATCGAATCCCAACTAAATTTACTATGACGCCTCTGCCGGCTCAGTGCGATAATAAAATTTTAGTCCAATGCAATGGTAAGTAATGCGTGTGGCATGAATGTGTAGAATCTTAAGAGTAGCTGCTTGGTTTGTTCTGGCACTAAATATTTTGTTGTAAGTTATTGAACATAACACTGCAGGAATAGTAAACATTTTGATTTCTTTACAGGGACCCAAGAGAACTTTGCTGTAAATGTAGATGTGGAAGAGGACAAAATCAAACCTTTCCTTAAACATACTTGCAGAGGGATCTTTTTTTGGAATAATTATGGTGATATGATACACACCAAACCTATTACATTTAACATCAAGTGTGGTACGTGGTTCTTTTATTTAAGACTTTATAAAAGTCATTTAATTAAACAAGTAGGTCAATTCCTAAGACTCCCTGAATTGTGGTACAAAGGACTGGTATTAATACACTTTTTATAATGTGGGCTAGGTTATTTACAGAACTGGAAAAATTATGAAGATGCTGTGATTGTGTTTGACCTGTTGCCAGAGGTCATGTGTGAGATTGTCATGCTGCTTTGCAACTAGTAGAGAGCTTTTCTGCTTTGGCCTGTGGTGTTGTTTTACAGAGTTGTTCAATGTGAAACAAAACTATGGAGCTAATACATGTTTACTACCATATAAATGTACATAATATGATGTATCTACCTAAATTCTAGCAGACTTCATATTTCTCTAGGCACTATGCTGTGATTGACAAATATGGAAAGCAGAGGTCACTAATAGGCGGGCCACGGTCCGGGTCCGGACCCGAACCGATAAACTATTGAGAACTACTTAACTGGGGCTTAATTGTGACAGTGTTTATTTTAAGCGGCGGAGCTTTTCCGGTCTTCACGGTATACCAGCTTTGCAGCACAGTAAACTCACAGACCAATCACGTGTGTTGTAAGTTTACCAAAGCCGCTCCTCAACCAATCAGATCTGTGCAGATTCGGGTGTGCAGTGCACACAGGTGAGGTATGAAGCAGAAGCAGCAGTCCAAGAGTAAAGCGAGAAAAACAGAAAAGTCGATGGCGAAAACTGCTTTTCAGCTTTTCAACCAGTAATGGAGAGACATATGTTTATTCTTCCTACAGGCAGCTCCAAACCAACAGGTCAAGATATGAAACAGAGTTCAAAAGAAGCTGCACGTTTTATTAACTTTTCTATTAATAAATACTTTAAGGTGCACTTTTTTTCAAATGCAACCTCTTTTTTTAATGTAGACTTTTTTATTTAAAGTTCTATAAATAATTAATTAAATATAGCTGAAATATACTGAACGGTATTTGTCATTTGGTTTATTTTTCAGTTGCTGATAAATAAAATGCAAGAACTACTTGGCTACTTAGTCATAACACAAGTAATGGTCATAAAACAAACATGGTCCGGACCTTGGCTTGAGGATATTCCCTCTGACTGGACCTTACTATTCTAATTAAATACCCCTGATGTAAAGCATTTTTGAATGGGGTATTTTTAAAGTAAATTTAGCACTGTTGGTACTACATCATTTAACTTTTTCTTTTTGCAACATTTAAAAATAATTCACTAAATCATCCTGCACAGATTAAATGAACTGCCTTCCAACTGAGTTTAGTACTCTTCCTTCTTATTATTTTTACTTCATACCAATAATAGTTAAGTTACTGTTCTCCATTAATTGTTAATTACTGATTATTCTATCACCATATCTAAATTTGAGCTTAAAAATGGAATATGTAAAGTGTTAAGGAATTCACCCTAAACATACCACAAATCATACAGTTGCATGTTTACATTGTGCCATTACAAATATAGGGATGAAATCAGAATTAACTGTAATGTTCACATGCTTTTTTCTCATGCTTTTATTTCTTTTAGATTTGACAACAAAACCTGACTTCATACAAAGTAGTAATAGCATAACATCATCATGGACTTTGACTAGCCAAAAGTGTAGCAAAACAAAATTTACTGCTACAGGCAAATGTTCAGTTTCCATGGATAAAAGCCATGAAGGTAAAAAAATAGAAAATGTATTTTGTTTTTTGTTATTGTATTTATTGTATTTGTTTTTGTTAATTACAAAGCAGAGTACATTATTATGGCATTTTTGTGTGGAACATAATAAATATTACTATTTTAGAGATGTGTGAGATGGGGGGCTATACAGCAAAGTGTATTACCACTAATCTGCAAGCTTTTACCAACTATAGCTGCAGCCAAACAGCTATGTATAATAAGCACGCCGTTGTTAAAAATAACACCTGGATAAGAACACTGCCTGGAAGTGAGTATAAAACAACAGTTTTGCTTTATTGCAGTGATGACCTTTGTAAGAATGCATAGTAACAGGCCCTAATTTATTTTTGTCTAATATTTAAAAAATAATGTAAACACTATTTATGCATTTTATTAATTAGATTATATATTATTATCGTGATTATTATGTACAGAAATTGTATATATTATCTAATTAATGATTATTATTGATTATTCATAAGTTATTACGTACATGGTTAATAATTAACATGGTAGCATTTGTGTAACTGTTATCTATGTATTTGATTACATTTATTAGAAAATGAAGAAGTTGATCATTATTGTGACCTGTTATTAGAAAGTGTTACAGAATGTAATATTCTGACATACAGAATGTTCTGCTCAATGATCTGGTGGTTTTTTATTGGTCCATGCATGCAACAAAAGTGTTAAGTCAAAGACCTTTATATATATATATATATATATATATATATATATATATATATATATATATATATATATATATATATGAATATTAATTATTATTATTTTGTTTTTATAGTACCCACGCTGCACAAACTGATGGTGGACAGGCCTCAGCATAATGTGTTGAAAATAAATTGTGAAATTAATGAATGGCTTGGGGAAGAGGGACTCTTCCTTGCAAAACTCAGTTTAGGTGAAGTTGTGAAACATCAAAAAAATAATTCAAAATGTTCCTTTACATTTGATAACCTCTACTACTCTTCTAACTACACGGTGCAGGTAATTACAATTCACTAATGTCCACCTTAAACTTATGTGCTAACTTTGGTATCCCTAAATCCCTGATATCGCATCCTTGCTATTTTTACATTTATTACATGGTATGTATATGTTATTCAGGTCTATGCCATAAATAACAATGGAATGATGAGTAAAGCCTTGATAAAGCACCGTGAAACTGGATGTAAGGTTTTTTTTGCATTAAGATATTTTGAACACTCAGACACATTATTCTACCACATAATAAGTTTCTTCAATATTTCCTTATTTACCTATTGTAAAGACAACAGTTTGTGTGTTTCAGACAATGACAGAGCTATTCTTGGATTTCTGGGGTTCCTCATTGTTCTCACATCTCTTGCACTCCTTTTTGTCCTGTATAAAATCTACCTTCTGAGGAGGAAAAAGTCAAGGTGGTTGTTATGGCTCATTACCGATGATTTTACTGATTATCTCTTGCATTACTTTTTGTACATATTTTAATGTTTTTTTGTATAAATGATTAATTTCAAACATATTAATTTTAAACCAATTTTACGCATATATTCTTTTTCTTACAGAGATGAACAAGAAATGGATGACCTTCTTCCTGCAAGTATGACATTTCTTTCATTCTAAAACGTATTTGTGTTCTGCTGAGCTGTTGACTGATGTATTCCTTCTTTAAAGATGCCCTGCTTCCAGTAGATCCCATTGCTGCAGATGCTCTGGTTGAGGCCTATAAGAAGAAGATCGCTGACGAGGGTCGCTTGTTTATGGAAGAATTTCAGGTGTCTTTTAACTTTTTTTTTTGAATACACATTCTACTCCATCTCAGTAATAACAGCAAAATGTGTACAGAAATATGCGTATATGTGTCCAATAAGGTATGTCCACTTTTAGAAGTTCCCTGTATATACTTATTCCTTTGTTTGTTTATTTTATTTTTCAAAGAGCATCCCACGGATTTTCTCCAATTATACTGTCAAAGAAGCCAAGAAAGCTGAAAACCAGTCTAAGAACCGCTATGTTGACATTCTTCCCTGTGAGTAAATACTGTCTAATATCTCAGTCTAACTCAGTCTAATATCAAGACACACAGATTATTTTTTTTATAACTGTTCAAAATAAGTTTACAAATGCTCTCATGAATATGCTTTCAGATGACTATAATCGTGTTCCGCTATCGAATGGAGGAAGACATGACTACATTAATGCCAGTTTTATTGAGGTATTGGCCTGTGGATGTGAAAGCTTACAAACACACCTGAAAATTTTAAAAACATTTACACATTTAAATTGTCTTTATATAAAAATCTGCCTAATTGTTTCCATGCAGGGATACAAGGAGCCCAACAAATACATTGCAGCTCAAGGTAATTATATATCTTGTTATTGTGACTTATAACACAGATCAGTAGTTATTGCCTCTGTTCACTGTAATCCACGTTTTGCTCAGGACCCAAGGAAGAGACAGTTGCAGATTTCTGGAGGATGATCTGGGAGCAGAACACCTCCATCATAGTCATGGTTACCCGTTGTGAGGAAGGAAACAAGGTATTTAAATGAGTTTCATATTCATGATCTTGGGCATTTGTTTACTTAGTCTCCATTTAGTGTGCTGTACATGAAAATAGCCAAGACATAAAATAATGTGTAGACTAACCATTATATTTTGCTAACCACCCTCTGAAAAATATTAAAGGTCTTGCAAAAATGTGTGAAATATGTAGAAACTGTATGTTTCTCAGAAAGCCAGAAATTGTTCTATTGGTTGAGGCACAATTTATAAAATCTCTGTAGCATATTTAATTGATATTGTTTTGCTTCTCAGAATAAATGTGCTCAGTACTGGCCGTCACTGGAGAGGGAAACTGAGATTTTTGAAGATTTTGTGGTGAAGATTAAAGGAGAGGAGAACTGCCCAGATTATATTATTCGCCCACTAACCCTGATGAATGTAAGTTCTGTACATCTGTCCTGTTGCAGTTTGTTATTTAAATAACAATGAATCTAAGTTGCAATGAATTCAGACAATATTATATTACATAAAAAGTCCATGTAAGTATCATTTGCTTGGTCAGAATATAGCTGTTTAGTAAAATCTTTTGGACTAGACTCAAAGCTTTGTGGTAACAACACTACATTACGCTAAGTGTAAGTCACAGAAATTAGAGCTATTTATAAACTCACTGTGGCAGCGCTAGTGTCTTTTTAACGTTACTGTGTTTTTACCATGTCGCTGGCAAGAGCCAAAATCCACATGTAAATGATGCCATACGTAATAAAAACAATACATAATAAAAACCTACACAGTGTAAAGATCTGGTTGGCTTTATGAACACAATGAAAGAAAAAAAACCCTTCAGAAACAGAAACAGCAAAACAGAAAAAGTAGTTTCTAAATAATGGTAAGTTGTTTGGTAAAGATGAAGCAATAAATAATCGACAGGAAATAGATAAATAAATAAATGACAGGAAAAGATATTGGAGACTATTGCGGAACATAAACATGGTAGCAAAAGTAACACAACTTGCTGTCAGTTGTCAAAAGCATGTCAGGAAAAATTAAACATGAAAGAAAAACATCTATTAGCAGGGCTCCCAGTGCATGACAAACCATTAAACTACTAATTTAGAAACAAAGTTTATTTTTCATCAAATGTTGTTCATACCAGAACAAACGTGTTCTCAAATACGCTTGGAAACAATGTAATCCACATTTGTTTTTTACCAGCAGAGTGGTTCAGCCATTATTTTTTTGTGGTACTATGTTGTATAATGAATCACTAACACATTTTTAACTGATGGGAATGCATGGCAAGTGATAAAACTGGTAATCCTTGTTTATGAACAAGCAAGTGCGTTACCTCCAAGATAGATAGTCTTAACATCATAATAAATTGGACTTGTTAACTGGCTTTTATAGCGTAAAGAGAAGACACCAGAGCGAGAGGTTACTCACATCCAGTTTACAAGCTGGCCTGACCATGGCGTACCTGGGGATCCTGGCCTCCTCCTTAAACTGCGCCGAAGAGTCAACTCCTTCAAGAACGTATTTAGTGGACCAGTTGTCATTCATTGCAGGTAAGATGAGTCTATATATAACTACAGCAACACATTTTTCTCCAAAAAAGAGACTATACTTTATTATCAAAAAGCTCTGCTGAGCTTGATAACAATATTTAAGATATATATAATACCATATAAAAGCTCTTTATATATTTTTAAAATAAATGATGTTCAATGACCAACTTTACATTGATCCAGTACAAGCAATGAACATATTTGTACAGCATTTCATTATATTTTTGTTTAACCTGAAAGTATCTGATATGTCTGTAGTGCTGGAGTTGGACGCACAGGTACTTACATCTGCATTGACGCCATGATAGAGAGCCTAGAGTCAGAAGGCCGTGTTGACATCTATGGATATGTAGCCAAACTTCGCCGACAAAGATGCCTTATGGTTCAAGTGGAGGTAACACAGCAGCTGCTACAGTTACATTATTGTTCAGTGTTTTGAGAAGATGTAGACACTAAACATACAATTAAAGAGTGTGTTTCACGTGTTTGTGTGTGTGTGTGTTTGTTTAATCTTCCAGGCCCAGTATGTTCTGATCCACACAGGACTGATCGAGTATAACCAGTTTGGTGAAACAGAGATTTCACTGACTGACTTCCACTCAGTGGTCAACACTCTTAGACAGAAGGAGGGCAATGACCCCAGTTTGCTAGAGATGGAATATCAAGTGGGTGCTTTATGTTTATCTGGACATGCCATGCAGCCCAAATCTCCTGTTATACGCTACATTCACATTACCAGACTGGTGGCACAGATCATAGATTTCTTCCACTGATGTTTTGCAGAGCTTTGTGGATGAGTGTACCTGATCTTTTAACAACAGATTTAAGCTTTTTTCCTTTGTGGTTCTATATTGGATAATAGTCTGATTCATGGTCATTAAACCTAATAAGAACATTCAGATCAGAATATATCAGTTTTTTTCATGGCACATGCCTAATAAATTATTGCTGGCGTATCAGTGTGTCATGTGGTTAAGAAGTACGATTGCGGGTTGTTTTAGGACGCAGGATCATTCACAATAATCACAGATTTAAGTCACTTTCTTGGATAAATGCAAACTTTGAACAATAAAGTTTATAATATGCAGCCTTAATGTCTAAATAGTTAGGTATGTATGATTAGAGGACATGCCAAAATATGCAGACATGTTTCATTTACCTGCAATGACTTTTATTAAACAGTTTTTTCTTTAATCAGAAAACTTTACATGCACATCATCAGTAATGACATTCACTTGTGCTGGACATTGTAACATTTGTTTATTGTTATCAGGATATTGCCCTTGATGATGCAATTGTGTTGTTAGGATATTGACAAATCACATATTCGCATTTCTTTTAGGTGTATTTATTAAATCCAACAAAAATAAATGAAATTGGCAATTAATATACAAATACACAATCATAATATTTAATGATATAAACACAATATTATTACTTTATATAAATGAACAGTTCCTGTGAAAAACACATTGGCAGCACATATGTTGTTTTTTTTTTTAACAGAAACTTCCAAAGTTTAAAAACTGGAGGACCTCCAACACAGCGTCCACTGAGGAGAATAAGAAGAAAAATCGGTACTCCACTGTCATTCCATGTAAGTGTCAAGCACTACCTTTACTTACTTTAACCGAGTTATTGGATAAGAATTAATCCAAAGTTTAAGGCTTCAGGGTTTTTTTCAGTTTTGTCATTAGTCAGTCATCCATCGCTAGATGGTACATTGAAATTAAGATGTTTTGAAGCACTTTGAGGCATTTGTTTCTATACAACCTTTAGGCACACACAGTGGTTCACATTCCCCTTTTTCATTGATGAGCTTTTTGGTAGACAGGCGCATTAACTTACAACTATTAGAACATGTCCCGCAGCAATGCCATTATTTCCAGGTCACCAGAGGGCTTACACTATACTGTATGACCAAAAGACTTTGAGATAGCAGTGGGATAGAGTCCAGATTTGTCTGTGAAAAATACACTTTGCATATAACAACTTTTTTTAAACTTAAATATGCTAAAAACCATTAGTACAATTCGTTTTGGTAGAAGAAATGTTAGACATGATAGAAAGACAGCTAAATGACAGTTCATTTTCTTTTGTCTCAGACGACTTCAACAGAGTCCAGATTAAACTGGAGGAAGAGGCGAGTCATGAAAGTGATGCAGAAGAAGATGAAGATTATTCTTCAGATGAAGAAGATGAAACACCCACCAAATACATCAACGCCTCCTATTTGGATGTAAGTGTTTTTAGAAGTACATACAATACTCTGCACCTTGTGTAGGCACCTACACAAATTGTTTCCAAGCATTTATCTAGACAATCAGTGTGTTTTTACTTGCAAAACATTATACACTTGATCTAACTTTAAAAAGTAAAAGTGGAGAAACTATGTAATAGATAAAAAGTAGAAATAATAATGGGCTCCCATGACTTGTAAATGGTAGAACAGAATATTAACATACATAAAACTAGTGTTTATTTTTTTATGTTATTTGTATTATTCTATATTAGTGTACTTTGAGCAAATAAATGGTACTTAAATGTCATTTACTTAAGTTTTTAGTGCACTTCAAATATACTTTTTAAAAATGTTTATTTTCCTATTGTGTATGATTAAACATAGTCATCTGTTCCTCCTTTGTTAGGGGTATTGGTGTCCAAAAGGCCTGATTTCTGCGCAGGGACCACTCTCAGACACAGTCGCAGATTTCCTGCAAATGTTGTACCAGCTCCGGGTTAAAACTGTAGTTATGCTTTCAGACTGTACAGAGAATGGGCAGGTGAGTCTTCTGTAGATTTAGTATACTGCAGATTTAGTATGCTGCAGTTTTGGTTTTACGATTCTTCTTCTGGAAATGCTGTTATCTAGTTTGCTTACCACCAATCTCTTTTCAGATTTACAGATTGCATGGTTTTATGGATGTATTAACTGTAGAAATATGGTTACAATTATTAGGCTATTAAAGCAGCAACTGTGATGCAGATCAGTGATTTATCTCCATTTAGTTAGGAGCATCAAAAAGCTTGCTGATTGTGGGTAAAGCAGCAAAACAATGACAGTATGATATCTATAATATCAAAATATGTTTATTTTAAGGGGACCCCCCAGAATTTAGATTTTAAGACGTTCTATATTTTGCACCTTGAGTCTGCTAACATTAAACCCTCAGTGTTAAGTGCACTGTTTACAATTTCGTTGCATGTGTTTATCCTTTAGGAATTCTGCTCTCAGTACTGGAGTGATGAAAAGAAGGAGTTTGGAGAAATGGTGGTGGAGGTTAAAGAAACTGAAACGTTCCCTACGTACATCAGACGAAGCCTAGAAATACAGCACACAAAGGTAACTGTTTGGAATCACCTGTAAAAACGATGATTTAGTATATTTTGTAAGCCTATCTTTTTGCATCTATTTATGATTATTTTTGTTTAGATATCTGCCACTAAATGTAATCATGATGAGGCATTATTGATATCCACTATTAGTATTATACAGTTTTCAAATTTATTTTAGAATCATTTTCAGCTCAAATGGATCCTTTTGGAATAAGCAGGTACAATATAAACATGATCATTGCATAGTATTTTTTATCCCAGTTTACAGCATTATCACAATATGTTATTAAAGAAAAACATATAACAAAACATCTTTATATCTTTGTTTTTTATGGCCAGGTGAGCCTTAGTACTCTGGCAAGCACCGCAGCCTCTTCCATGTGCTATGAAAGGTGCTCAAAGTAATAAAGTAAAACAGCATGATATTACAATGTGGCAGTGCAGTGGGACTGAGCTGCTCTGCATATTCAAAATGTCTAGTGAAACTGCATTTTGTAAGACTAAAATACAGTAACAACATTCCAAAGACCCCACAATATCATGTATGTTAAATATCACAGTGCACCTTATTATTATGTCTATTCTGGACACATTTAATTGCTAGCTTCTTACTAATTCCACAGGATTAGTATATTAAAATTGTCTTTATTTATTAATATAAAGATGAGTGATAATTGGAAACATTCATTCAAAACTTTTGATTGGCAGCATATTTATAAATATTCTGACTATTAAGTCACTATTGGTTACTGGACTGGTCTAATGGTTGTTTATTTACATAAGATATACTTGTGCACTGATAACTGATTGTGACTCCTGCAGAGGAAAGAGAGCCACAAGACGGAGCAGTACCATTTCCTGAAATGGGCGGGGAATGATCTTCCAGTAAACCCTCTTGACTTGATTGACATGATGAAGAGCATCAGACAGAAAGGTGGCTATAAAAACAGCCGAGAAAGCAGAGGCATGCCTGTTGTAGTGCACTGCAAGTGAGTATAGCCGCTGCTCAAGCTGTAGAATGATTACAATGTTTCTACAATCTTCTTTAATGTTTTCATACTGCAGGTGTGGGTATTTAAAATAAAGCGCATCAAAAATATTAAATAAAAAAAAATAATTAGAGATGTTGGAATGGATTAATGGACATTAATCAATCTAAAGGTCCAGATTTAACCTTGTTACAGTGAATTTGAATAGTATTTAGATATATTCAAAAATATGTCATATGCAAATATGACACTGTGTCCTCAAATCTGTACTGTTACTCTCAAATTACATTTGTGTATTCAGTACATTTAAAAAAAACAAAAAACATAAATAATCAAATTACATCCAAAAATCCCCTATGTACTGAAACATTTCTAAAAAAATCTAAAATTTGGCAAAAACAAAGAAATTAACTAAAATGTATTCATTGTTTGAGGCCCTATTACTAATATACTTCTTTCTGTGTGATTGTCTCTGTCAGTGACGGGTCCTCGCGTTCTGGAATATTCTGTGCTCTGTGGAACATTCTGGACAGCATAGACACAGAAAAGCTGATGGACGTCTTCCAGGTGGCTAAAAACCTGCGCAAGGAGAGGCAAGGGATGATCACCAGCTTTGTAAGTCTACATGAACAATTGACACACCCACTACACAATCCTGACCATTATTTAAAACAATTAAAATAAAGATTAAAAAAACTCGAATGGAAATGATTTTAAGAACAACATGCCCCAAAAACTAACACAACAGCAGGTTGAGATACACAAATGTAGGCTGTCATTACATACCGTGACCTCTATTTGAACAGGAGCAGTACAAGTTCCTCTACGCAGCTCTGGAGGTGGGTTTTCCAGTGCAGAACGGCGAGGTGAAGAAGAACACAGCCTCTCCTGACACCGTGCAGGTGATCAATGAAGAGACTGCGTTGATCAGCACTCCTGGTGAAAACCAACAAGTGGCAGAAAGCAGCAAGCAAGAAGAGGAGCAAACAGCTGCTGAAGCCAGCGAACCCAGCGAACCCAGCGAGCAGACCGAGAAAGCCCCCAGTGAAAGCACCACCAATGGTCCTACTGTTACTGTAGAGGTTTAAACCATGTATATTCGGTTCTTGTAACTTGAGTTATTTTTCGTTGTTTATTTCTTTACTGCATATGAGAACACCTGTATTTTGTGTGGCAATGGATAAATGGACCAATAGAAATTTTGAAACCTGGCCTAAAAATGAAGTTCTGTAATATGGTTTGCGTCGCATTTCACTTCTATTTAAGTTTTGTTTATATTTGAGCCAGTACATAATGGGTTTGTATTCTGTTGTTTACATAGTCTGGACATAAACAAAGAAAATGCAGCAGCAGTATATTCTTCTTCCAGTTGTAACAGGGCTTTCAGGATCTGAGTTTTAACACTTTTTCAGCTTTTTTTTCAGAATTGCAAGGAATCGCTTGATTGTTTTGTTGTTATTCATATGGACAGGGCTTCATATCCCAAGTGCAAATTAGACACAACCTGTCTGGTTTGTTATGTATGTAAAGGTTTAGTGCAGAATTTGGTTTGCCATATTGTTTAGTATTTTCAAAAGGCATGTGTGAATGTATTGTAAATTCAGAGTTTCCTTATTGTATTATTTCTGTTGATGTTTAGAGTGTTTTTAAAGCAGATCTAAGTTATGAAATGCATAATGACAGAATGCCTGTGGAGAATGTATTTCAGAGCAAAGTTTGATTATATAAGGCAAAGAATACTTTGCACTACATTGTTGACTTCAAACTATTTTCTATCGGTGCGCTTTTCATTACTGGATAAATCTTACAGTATAATTATGGCTGTTCTACTATTGTAAGCTACGGTTCCCAGATTAATCAATAAAGCTTTCAGATGCATTGCATTGTAAAAGAATTCTTTAGCTGTGTGAAAGCGAGTCTGCCAAAATCACAAAGCTGGATTACAAAGATGAGAGCGGTTATGTTAGTATAGCCAGGTGCATTAGATCCTCCAACGTAAAGGGGTTTGTAGGGCATGTGCAGGTTTTACATTGTGGCAAATGTATCAACGCAGGTGCCAAATGGGCCAAATATGTTGTGCCAAAGCACGCTAGTTCTTCTCACCTATTGTAAGAACAGGCATACCAGGTGCACAACCATGCCCCAAAATTACAAATAATTAATTTACTTTACCAATACTATTTAATCATTTCTGAATCATATGAAACTTCATTATTACAGTAATCAGCTTATAGATTTTAGATCTGTCACCACAAAGTTTCCCCCTTGGAAGCTGTACTGAAGTCCTCCTCTTGATTATAAGCTATATATTAAAGAGTGAGGGGTACACAAGAGCCCACTGATTCACTGCAATCTTTGGTTGTTAAACATAAAGCAGTATCAATGAATTTAGAGATTTATCAAATTACTAATTTGTTTACATAATAGTATAGTATAGTATAATATTCATATGGTATGTACATATAAAATAAGATTCAGTAGCTTTTTGGCTTGGAGACTGTCCTGGACATTAGCACTAGTTTGCTACTTTTATGACGCACTCTTGTTAATGTTATTTACATTTTGTTACAGCCTACATATATTCATGGGATCACTGGGTTTTACAGTGTGAAGCTAATTAACTAAAGCTAATAGCAGATGTTAAACTGACCATTTCTTTCTGTAAAGCTGTGTGTGACTGTTTCCATACCATCGGGCCGTATGTGTGTAGGTGTTTCCCAGTCCTTCTTCCAAAATACATAGTGTAGGCATGTTCAGGAGAACGATATGGGAACAATAATTAAGGAATATTGCTCATTAAATAATATATTCCAGTGGATATAAAAAGTCTACCCCTGTTAAAAAAATTAGACCAATCATTTCAGATTTATTCTCACCTTCACTGTGACCCCTAATCTGTACAGTTCCATAAAAAAACTGAAATCATTTAGAGGGAAAATAAAAATAACAGAACTAAAATAATGTGGTTGCATAAATGCAAACACCCTCTTATAATTAGGGATGTGGTTGTGTTCAGAATCAGCCAATCACATTTAAACTCAGGTTGAATGGTAATCAGTACACAGCTGTCTTTTTTAAGCAAAAAAAGTGTCTTTGATTAACCCCATATAAAGTTCAGCCAAGATGCCAACAGCAGCATTAAAGGAACTGCAGGAATGTCTGGTAAGTACTGGATGTGTAGTGCATATGACTACTACCTCCCGTATTCTTCATATGTTTGGGATGTGGGAGTCGGCTGGCACGGTGGAAGTCTTTTCTAACAAAGAAAAACATCCAAGCCTGCCTATGTAATGTGGAAAAATGTGTTATGGTCTGATGAGACCAAGGATATATTTTGGCAATAATTCCAAAAGGTATGTTTGGCACAAAGCCAACATTGCTGTCAACACAGTGAAGCATGGTGGATGGTGCATTCCTGCAGCTTTAGTAGGGGCTTTCGTGAAGATGGAGGGAATTATGAACAGTTCCGAATATCATACAATTCTGGCACAAAACCTTCAGGCCTCTGCAAAAACTCTGAAGATGAAGAGGAATTTCACCTTTCAGCATGACAACAAAGCGCTCCTCCAAATCAACAAAAGAATGGCTTCACCAGAAGATGATCAAAGTTTTGGAATGACCCAGCCAGAATCCAGAACCTGAATCCCACTAAAAATCTGTGGGCAGACCTGAAGAGGAGGAGACGCCCTCGCTATCTGACAGATTTGCAGTGCTTTTGCAAGGAAGAGTGGGCAAAGACTGCCAAGGCAAGTCGTGCCCTGCTGATAGACTCCAATCCAAAACGACTAAATCCTGTCATAAAGTCAAAGAGTATTTTAGTATTAGTTTTAGTTTCAGAGTATGCATATTAATGCATCCACAATATTTTAATTCTTTATTTTTATTTTTCTACCTGAAATGATTTCAGTTTGTTTTCCTATGGAAGTTTACAGATTAGGGGTTAAATTGAAGGTGGAAATAAATCTGAAATGATTCATCATGGTCAGCTTTTTTCATATGGCAAAAGTGAGTGTGTAGAGTTTTTATATCCAGTGTCCTCACAAAGTACATGTCTGTTTTTTTTTCTTTTCTTGTTGTGCTTAAGGCTGAAGTATACCTGTTGGTCAAGAGGGGGCGCTCTATTGCCACTTCTTATTTACAGATACTTTTGAACAGTTTCATGTTATCTAGTTGTATATTAACATCTTTAGCCTTTAGTATTTTTTTTTATAATAATAATTATATTATAAATATATATTTATAATAATAAATAGATATATATATATATATATACGCATTACCGGATTTGCACAAGTCCTTAAAGTAGATAATCATAAAAGGAGAACAATCAAAAATGAAAAAATTAAATGATTAAATAAGTGAGACAAAAAATGTAGAACACTAAAGCATATTCTCATCTAAAGCCTTACCTTCAAATGAAATGCTAATTTTAAAGGTTCATATTTTACTGCCCCTTACAGATGAGTTACACTGAAACCAAGTATAATATTTTTAATTTAATAGCGACTCTGTTCAGAGTGTTGCAGGTCACTAGAATGGCTCTTCTGTAAAAGAGGAGGAGTCCTTCACTGTAGTGTAAGACTTGTAGTCTGATTTACAGACTTACTTCTGACTGCCTGTCAGACGGTACTGAGCGGTGGTTTCTCCACTACTGCTGTGTTAAAGAACTTTTGCTTAAATCACTATGTGTCTTAGTTTTCACAGAGGCATCACAGTCGGTACATCTTTTATAGAATTGTTGTCATTAAATATTGTGATTGTAGATCAAGTACTAGATCAAATACTTAAAGGATTGCTTTAAACAGAAAGCAGTGAGGTCAGTAGGAGGTAGACATAATTTTTTTTTTACTGTAAACGATGCTATAATAAGGTTAAGAGTATGAACTGTTGGTACTTGGTAGCTGATGCATAGGTTTAACTAGGTCTTTAACTAGGTCTTTAACTAGGTCTTTAACTAGGTCTTTAACTAGTTGACAACAGACCTAAATAGAGTGCTTTAAACAGTTGCTTGGTCTCTTAGGGTTAAAAAAAAACATGGCACCCACATTTTTTGACTTTATAGTATTTCTCAATCCTTGTTTCTTACAGGTTTGTTTATTTATTTAGTTAGTTGTCTAGTTTATTGCAATAACATTGTACTAGTCTCTGAAGAAAGGGAAAGAAGAAAAAAGAAAAGGCACCAGTGAGTGCAATACCCTTAATATACAGAAGATGGCGTCAGAGGCCAAGAAAGAGGGAACACAGAATTTCCACAAATCAAAATACCTGTTAGTCTACACTTCAACTCATTTTTGAATTTTGAATTTTTGTTAATAGGTTTGCTGATTGTATAAGAGTACACTCATAAACTTTTACAGCCTGACAGGTAAATAAAGGATAGCAGCTGTTCAGGTAGAGGTAAGTAGGAAAACATTTTGTTTTCTTTTTCCTTTACTATATTTTATCCCTCAGAGAAGCATCCATGTGTTAGAAGAAGTACAGCTTATGTAATTACATATGTGTAGCAATTCCTTTTTGTGACAGACACACCAAGAGCAGATGCCCACTTCCCTAAAAAAGTTTTATGTAATTAATTGAATGTGTTGCATTATACTACACCAAAACAATGAAAAAAATATAATTATAAATGTAATTACACTCACTGTTATTACCAATGTGCTATATACATGGGAGAGATAATGGTATCAAGATACTCTTACATAATTACATTAGGCAAAAACCAAATTGATTCACATGTGTAATTACATAAGCTGTACTGTGATCTATCTATAACAGTGGCACCATCAGTAGTAGTTACGGTGTCATTGCATGTGTTGTTCACATGTTATTAAAAGCATTTAATATAACGTGACTAATTTCTTTGCTTAGTGTTTTTGAGATCTTGTGCTTTTATTGTTGAATGTTGTCAGATCCTGAAAGAAAAATAACATTAGCTTCAAACATGCAGTCTAATCCGGTGTCTTGTATTATATAAATTATTGAAAGCTAATAATGTGTCATACAGAACAGGCCTTACTTCAACATTGGGCCTAGACTCATGTATTCATTAAGGCCCCTTCATGTAGGCTTTGTGTGAATTTAGCTGCTAAAACCATGACATGATTATTACACATGCTATATGAACTCAGATTACAGCAGATTACACTTAAAACTGCCCTTATTATATTATTACATTTTTAAACCTACGCCATATAGCCTTTCTTTCCGGTCAGTGTATTTTATGTGTAGCATTGTACACAAAATGCTTGAAATGAGGGAAATTCCCCCTGAATAAATCATCACTGTGCATGTGTGCAAGTGCATTTGCATTCAGCTGCCACATGTAACTCCACCCCAGCATACAATTATCATATCATCTTTCTCTGCAACCTTTTGTGTCAAATGAAGGCAGCAGCAGTCAGGAGCTATGAAGCGGTGGAGGGCGTGGCACACATTTTTACTTTTATAGCTCCACATGCACATAAATAAACACTAATATACAGCCACATACTACAAAAGTCTATATATGCCTTACCCTATATAATATATAATACATGTGGCATGTCTTCGCCACAGTGCCTCTATGTAATTAGTGCTTTGGGAGGGGTGTACTGAGCACCTCCAGCTCAATGCTAACTTTAGCAACATGCCTTGTATAATTTTTGTGCAAGTCAGCTTTCAGATTTTTCTGTTTCTGTAGGATGTAGTTATGGACATGTGTATGTTGAAAAAGCTCCTCTATGTGTAATAATTCTGTATTATTTTCTGTCTAAATGGATATTGTGCTACAAATAATACTGTGTCTGTTAGCTACATCAGGGAGAAACTAATGAAGCACTGAACTTAAGACACTGAACATGTCATGGTTGATTGAATACATCTTGAAACATTCCTTTAAGACTATTTTGTTATTTGTTCTTTTTTTAAACCCTGATTACTGCATTACTCATACTCAGGTACTATGTGTATATATAACTAATACTCTATATATAACTAATATATATAACTGACAGTCACAGCCCTTGTTAACGAATGCAAAAGGGGCATACAACAAACGTCCATGCCAGCAGTGAGAGGACTGAAAGAAATGACAAGCAATGAACAGCCCAGTGAGCAACATGCCTGCAGAATACATTTCACTGCAGTCATAATGTACATTATGTGTGCTGATCTCCAGGAGACTCCTTGACTCCACAGGGATTTCCCAGAAACTGTCACTATATCTTTCAAAATTACATTTCATATCACTGTATAAGGCAGTGACTTTGTAAGACACCTACATAGTTTCATGCTGAAAGTAAACGGGACATAATTGTCACTGTGCGTACACGCAGTGGACAGTCCTGCCATGAGTGCCTCAGTGTGATCCTTTTCAAATGGAGTTAATGAGGAAAAAACATAGCAAACAAACTCTAGGGGTCCACACTTGGGCCTACACTTCAATTTCCCACTCTATGAATTACTTAAGTATATATATTAAAGTATGTATTGAGCTGAATTGTGCTTCTGTCAGATGAACACAATCAAACCATACTTT
Organism: Megaleporinus macrocephalus; assembly: GCA_021613375.1. NCBI lineage: Eukaryota > Metazoa > Chordata > Actinopteri > Characiformes > Anostomidae > Megaleporinus > Megaleporinus macrocephalus. The sequence continues at coordinate 26,833,565 of CM038721.1, forward strand.
CCGGTTTTGTTCTTTTAACACTATTTAGAAATTTGTTCTTTGGGCTATCTGACACCTACTTTAGTTCTTAGGCCTTCGTAAATGTTAAAAATGCTTATTATAGTAGGTGTTATCCGTCATAAAGCATACGTCAGCTAACTTTGGCAGCCTTCATAGGGAATGCAGCGTATTACCTCATGGACGGTAACCTACGGTAATTACAATTATACTTGATAATTTTTTCTCATTTTAATTAAATTATTCTAGTAACATTCTAATAATTATACACAATTATTGCCAAAAGTAAGTAAAAACATGTAATGTAATATATGTAATATATTTTATAATGTGGAAGTTATGCATGTTTAAATCCTAAAGTAAATTCTGTGCATTATTTATTTTTTGATGTGGCAATTTGCAAATCATTTGTTGTAATTATGTAATAACCTTAAATCTTAAGATTAAGAGGTCAGATCTGGCATCAGAGTGAAACTAGTGTATGAGTCACTAGTGCTCAGTGATATTTGTCTATACTGCTGTATATCTATTGCAGTATCAATAGATAAAACAAACTTCATGATTTGCTGACTTATATGATTTGCTGAGTGCTTTAGATTGCTTTGAACGAGTTCAGTTCAGAATAAAACAGCAGTTCTCTTTCTGGAAATGTGGTTTGTGCCTTTTTAACTCTTACAGTAGATTGTAACTGTAAGAGAAGAAGCTATACCAGGTCTGTAAGACATTCTCTTAGCATAGAGCATCTTTACCTATACAGTATTTATTTTATTTGTCTAAACTTATACCATAATACACACAATCAGACCACCATTTATTTATCTCATTTCCAGCCACACCGATCGTTCAGTACAAGTTTTTTATTCCATTTTTCAGAGAAAGGAATAAAGTAGAAAACATATTTGAAACTTAAGCAACTAAATATTATATTATTTGTTCAGTATTTAATGTCCATCCTTCTTTTCAGGAGGCTTAATTTCAGCTTATCCAGGAACTCATTAGCGAGATGTTTTGCTCTGAAAGTTCTGTCTTAGACGTTGGTTGCATTTTCTGCTTTTCATTATAAGAATAATCTCAATACACATTCAGTGATTCTCATACCTGGACACATAGGAGGCCGATCCATTGATCTAAGACGCCGGCAGCTTCATTGATTTGTACATGTTCTTCCTTTTCTGTTTATTTTTCTCAGTGAGGGCTTATTAACAGCTACACGTTCTTTCAGAGCCACAGCTTTGAGTTGTCTTCTCAAAGTAGAAGGATGGACAAAAACATCTGTGGAATTTTGAAGCGCTTACAGTGATGAAATCTCTAAGTACTGATGGTGACAGTCTGGGGGTCCACCAGTTTGTTAAAGCCCCCATTTTTAAGTTTAAATGTTATTCATTTTTTAAACTTCAATTTTGGAAACTTCTATATTCATATATTATATTTCTTATTTTCCCCTGGACTTTTCTTGCAAGCACATTATCTTATATCTAATATCCTCTGAAATATATCCAGAATAAATAACTTGTACTTAATGGGCCTTTTGGCTGGAAGCGAGAGAAATGAAGGGTGGTCTCTAATGTTTGCACTGCACTGCATATTTGAAGGAATTCATGACACTGAATTTCATGACTAGGAATCACCATCCCTGGCATATAATGGATGCTCCAGATGGAATGCTTCTATGTGCATTTGTAAACATCACACCGCACATTGCCAAAAGCCCCTGCCTCAATAGAGACGTCCTCATTTGCTGTGTGGTCGACAGGAAAGTCTCAGGTGAAGTATGATAGGGATTTATACACTACAGTTGGCAATGAATGGCGTCTGATTGCAGGGCCTACAGGCTGGCTTGGATTTACGCACACCCATATATCAAAGCCGCACATTCCTGCGGGTCGTGCAGTGAAGGCCTGGGGATTGCAGTGGCATACTATAGCCAGTTGTCTCTCTTTTCAAAGCACAGGCTTTAAATGGCCTTATAGAATTCTCCTCGAAAGGCCACCGACTCCACGTTTTCACTCACAGAGAACGTACGAGCAGGCCTGCTGTCATTTTGCATGTTTCGCAAAATGAGTAACGTCTCACGTGACCCGCTGTGATGGCCCAGATGAAGCATTATCATGCTAAAAGAGTTTTTTTTCTTCCCCCCCACACAAAGAGATTACATATCTTATACAAAAGATGTCTTCAGCCGGGACAATACCCACACAGTGTAGGGCTCAGGCTCCATGCCCTCATACAGTCATGTTTTGTCTGTACTGCTTCACACAGCTGGCCAATCTGCATCTCTCCGGCTCTTTCACTCTCTCTTTCCCTTCCTCCCTCTCAATTTCTCTGTTACCAACACATTCACATACATCCAGCATTTTGCTCTCTTATAAAGTGCTGCTTTATTTTAAATCTGGCCAATCAGGGTGGAGTGTGTATGCACGGTCTGATGCTTACAGCTTTCAAGAGAATAAGCTACTGTATTGATTCTACATACATTAACTGCTTGTGTTGATATTTCTACGGCTGTATTCATTTACGCTGGAAGAATAGAGCTACTGCTGGTCAGAGCTGTAATCAAAAGTATTATTACTAGCACTGTTACAAAACACACTTGTGTAGAATTACAAAGGAACTTTTTGTTTTTGGAAGTATTTGGGAGTGAGTTTGAGATTGGGGTGGGGGTGGGGGGCACATTTGCTATGCTATTTGATTCAGAATTATGAATCAATGGTCACCCAATGCTCTAAAATATTAGTTACTTATAAGCTGACTCCACTGTAGCTAATACTAGACTTAGTTAATTCATGATTATGATGTTTGTTTATGTAAAATATGTTATATACAATGGTGTCCTGTGACAGTATTATTTATTTATTTTGTTATTGGTGGCATTATGCTGGGATGATATGACTAAACGATTTAAGGTCAACCCTGAAACGTATTACAGGACGGTCAGCTCTTCTAATGGCGGTGTACTATTTTTTTTTTGCAATTTGTGTTTCAGCCAAAGACTAACGCTACCTAACGTTTCTGAGTGCTTTTTGCAAACGCTAGCTAGCCCAAACCATCCAAGTGTGCTACTGTAACAAGTCATTTTCACATCTATAATTAGCCGTCATTGCTATTCATTGTGGTCTTCGTTACTGACCTCAGTTTAAAGCTGGTTAAAGCCAACCTCACTACCAACCAGATGCTCTATCAAGGCGATAACTGAGACCAGTGATGCTGGATGTTGGAGGATATTTAAACAAACCATTTTTTGAAGCAAAACTTTTTCTTTTTTAACGGACACCCTTAACCCTTAACACTAGCTTAAAACAAAGTAGGCTCAGCGCCACCCAACACACAACATAACATGGAATGGGCAGGTTCTCTGATTTGCTGGCAAAATGTGCTACCCTTTGTATTGTGTTTTTTTTAATGAAATTATTACTGTCTTCTACTTTGTGGTATGTTTGTGTGGGACAAATGAGTGTTTCCAATAAGTTTTTAACAACTGTGCTACTTACTCTGCTTTACCCACCTGGTTCCTAATTCGATGGTGCTAAGTAACTGCATTCGACTCTTTTGGGACTCTTTGTTCTTAAATAAAGAGGTTTCATCAAGCAGTATATGTATTGTTAAGCAGCACTGTAACAGTGAAACTGAAAAAATTACAAAATCTAATCAAAGAAAAAAGTAGATTCTTCACAAATATGCTCACAAAAATCCAAAAAAACATGGAGTAACAATGTTTCACTATAATACATGTAACTGGGTGAAAGGAACTAGTTACCAACAGCAGACAATTAAGCACGTAGGCTGAACTTCATTTCCATCACAGATTTTCAGAATGCCCTGCTGACCCCACTGCACACCCACACTGCAAGTAGTGAAGCATTATTACGTGTGTTTGTCTTGAAAATTAGACCAAAGTGAGTCAAAGTGCTACGAGTGATTATTTAACTCGGGTAGGGCAGATGATGAAATGGCACAAAAAGAAAAGGAAAAAAAACTCTTAATCAAAAGCACCATAGTTCTTGCACACAATGGCTTTCTGATTCAGCTGCAGTGAATGGTACATGGTAGTAGACTAATTCATGATTGTATGTATGGTGAATGGGTGTGCCTGGCAGGCTGACTGTCCTAAATAACTGTGACGCTCTATTGCACGCCTCATTGTTGCACGATAACACAGCACCGGGACAACCGCCGCCTCCACCCCCTAAAACACCAATCAGATTCCACCTAGCCAGAATATAATTCCCCATGTAGGGTCCATTTATGAGGCATTATGGGAGCACTTTAAAATCTCATTAGACGGTACAGCTGCACTTCGATACTGCATGCTGATTTTAGCATTTTTATTAATTCTGCCGGGTGCAGCGCAGCCCCCCCTACGCCATGAGACGAGCCTCATTTTGGTCGTTTTAATGGAGCTAATTCTAAACAGAGTCAAAAAAATGTGTAGATACTCTCAGATTGCATAATATACTGTAAAAAATAGAATAAGCTAAAATACAGATACAGAGGGTGTTTTAAAATTGAGGTGGTCCAGAAAAGCACATTTAAATTCTGTGAACGTACAACAGTTGAATGTTTCACCAGGACAAAGCTGTGTATAACTGAAAAGTCTTTGCAGAGTACCAAAAAACCCACTAAGAATCAAACTTGTGGTGTAAGATCAATACAGCTGTGGTGGGCATGTGCCGGAGGGTAAAAGCAAAAGCATTTGCTTTCTTGATTTTACATCTCTGGTTATGTTGAAGCCTATATGATTATATTCATGTTGAAGCCTCTATGATTATATTCACTTTTTTTTTCATGCTAACATATAATGCAGTGTGGTGCACATAGATAATTCAGTGACCCCAAAAAGAGATTTTGTGCCATACATACTGATTTCTAGATAGTTACAAGTTGTCAGTAGACTTCTGGTACAAAATACAGTTGGACAGGAGGTGAACATGTGACTTACACTCTTTTAAATTAGAAAAATGACTATATTTGAATACATTTGAAGGTCCAGGACCATTGACTTAAAATGTACAAAGACTTTATTATTAATATTATTTACTTATTTTTTAGGCAATTTCTCCCTAGAGATATCATATCTTCCCAGGAATCTAAACTAGTATACATTTATGGATGAAGATGGACTGTACACACTGAGCAGTAAAGAAAACAGTCTCCATGAATGTACAGCAGCACTCAGCCAGCTTAATAGCCAAGCACACTACATTTTACATTTTACCCTGTAAAACTCTTACATCTGGGGCACTGGTTTGCCAGAAAAGGCCTGCCATGTGAAAGAGATCATCCATGTTTGAAGTAGGGGTGTTGTTGTTTCAACTGGTGTGCTAATACCCTCTAGATATGTGTTTGCTGCTTGATGTGTTTGTTTCTTATATCCTGCTAAAAATTTCAGGACCCCAAACTACAAAACCACTTTTTGGGGGTCATGGCTGAACACCATACAGTTTTACTGTCTACTGTTTTAATATTTGGTTGTTAACACCGAGGAGCAGATTGAGTCTTGCATGTCATCAACTTTATGAGTACTGATTGTCCAGTGTTGTGATCCACCTCTCTGAAATGTTTCAAATATGGACTAAATGTTCTTATATGCATTACATGCAACAGTTCCAAAAATTAAACACTGATCTGCCCGCACTTCATGAATTGTTTTGCAAAGAATTTATTGCATTTCAGTGACAAATACTAAAACAAAGAAATTGATAAACTGAATAAACTGCATCAGAAAATACAGTCCCGGGCTAAAGACTGCATACATATTCTCTGTACTTTGGAGTGTACATGCCTTAATTCCCATATTTTTTATTTGTGTTTTAATACTGACTTGTACACCCTTCGAAATAATGATAATATGTTGATAACATTTTTTCACTTAGTTTTACATTTGAATGGCAGATATTGCCTTTAACTTCTCACACAATTTTCACAGATTTGCTTTTAAGTTTACAATCTTATTATTGCTCAATGACACGATTGTAGAAAAACAGCCCCAGACTTTGACATTTCCACCTCAATCCAGTACGATCTGATTAGAACTATCTAACCTACCAACTATTGACGTTCTCTGAAACAATTAAGTTTGCCAATTGTTGAAGTGTCCAAATACGTCTGGGTCTCATCGGATAAACTTTTATTTCAACAAGCAAATAATAAAGGGTGCAAGAGACCAAGGGGTCCAATTATTAGCCACAGAGAAGAAATCTGAGTGTACGTGGATTCCCTTGTCTTATTCCTGCTGTAGCTAAAGTGTGGGTGGTAGTGGTACAGTATATTCTCTATCTACAGTGCATAGTGCAAACCCACCGAGTGTAATTACGACTAATGTGTCAGGAAAGAAGTCTGCTGCAGGGGGAGGTAAGCACATAGGGACACTTTGTTCACACCTGATATTTTTGGAACTCTCTTGTTCCAGCTTGCGAAGGGAAAAAGAGAAGAAGAAGAAGACGACGAAGAAGAAAAAAACTGTCAATGTTTATGTGGAAACCTCGTTGTGGAAATTCACCCGCCATCCGAAGCCAGCGTGAGTGAAGAATGTGGCGGCGGGTATTTTTAAACCCCAGAGAAACCTCAAGGCCTGTACTTAGAGGGGGTCATGCGAGGCAAGATGGAGGCGCGCCATCTGAAAACTCCCTCCCACACAGATGGGCCTTCTGGAGTCCCACTTAGAGGTCTAACGCAACGCCACTATCAGTATGTGAATCAGTGCTCAAAATATTTGTATCTGTATATCTGTATCTGGATTAGAACCATAAGTGGGCGTAGTTTATTTCAAGGCTAACTATTTTACGATAGGGATTTTTTTGTGTGTCTATTGAATTAAAACCTTACTGAGCTCCTAAAGGCACATTTGCATGTAAACTAGAAGCTTTATTTCTTCTTTGTTCACACTTTCTTGTGCTGGAACTACTTTAGTGCATGCAGAAAAATCATTATGTATATCATAAAGTTTAAGGATTTAAAATTTTAGGTCAGTACGACTCTGACAGGGATGCGGTGCCCTAAACATACAGTATGTTCTGCTTAGACTATCTTTGGCAGCAAAGTGACAGGAACGCCTATTCGCATCTGTATTCGTCTGTTTAGAACGCATTACTATTAATTCTGAGTAAAGTATTTGTGTTCATTTGTATCTATATAAAGATGTTTCTTCTATCCTGCCCCCACACTTGACCTCTTTACTACACACTCAGGTTTCTGTGGCCTACAAAAGCCCCATATGTGTCCTTTATATACAAGCATTGTTGATCTAGGCAGGTGGTCTGTGCGTGTAGGTATTTTTGTCCCGTTGAGATGTGTTTGTTATGCTGTGAATGTATTCAGAATATACTTATTTAAAAATCACATGAACAGATTTGGTATTGGAAAATGGATTTGCGGTGACAAGGTCCTTTATGTAGCGAGCTTCCAGGCTGAAGCATTAGCATAGCTAGAAAACAGTTAGGTAAGCCTGGTTACTTAAGTGCTGACATGCAAATTTATGAAAACACTATATTTATATTATGTCTGGAAATGTGCAGCATTACTGGCATACTAGTGGAAGACCACTACAAACATTTAAAATGTGCTACGTTTAAACTAAATTATTATAATTACATTGTAAAATGGACAATTCCAAATAAAATAAAAAAATATGATTGGCTGAGACAACCACTTCTCTGTTAATATTCAGTCTTTTAACAGAAGTAAGTATTTACACAGGAGAAAATATGTTACTTAAGTGTCCTACAAGCTATAAATGTTCGTGTTTTGAGTAGTCTGGTAGCAACTGTGTGGGACGTCTCATTGAAATGATAGCGAAAATTAGGAAAAATGAAGGAAAATTGCAGTGAAACTGTTATATTATGTGATTTTTATCATTTTATGCTAAAAGATCAGCAATGCATGCCATGCTAGTTGGTCTTTGCTGCTTTTAGCTGGTCCAGTTTTGGCCTGGCTCTGGTTGACCAGTATACCAGCATCAAAACATAACATCAACTGGTTTTGCTGGTGATCAGCGTATTAAGTTCCATTGCATACCAGGATCCAAAACACAACATATGCTGGTCTACGTTAGTTTTTCTAGCAAGGATATAATTAAAAGTTCATGAAATGACTGCAGCATAAGAAGATGACAGTTCTTGTCCTCATTCAGCCATCCACAGTTACCTGGTAACAACAGCAAAATCTGAATAAACAAATGTCTTTATGGAGGAGTAGCTTATTTTTGATCAATTTCATTGAACGTTTGTGTGTTTTATCATACTTTATGCTGACCCTGTTTAATAAAAGCAATGAGGCACTTGAGACCGTGCATTACAGTAAAATTGCCATGCCTTGCATGCTTATACAACAACTCGTATCAGGGGCTTGTTTATTTATTAAAGGCTATTACAGACAACAGGCCTATCAATGAATGATTTACTCCCTGCCTGTGAAGCTGAGGGTGTGCATATTAGGAAAATATTGTGCAAAGCATCGATCTAGACAGTAAAGCAGCTGAATTACAGTTGTTTCCTCAACATTTGGAAATCGTTATGATGGGGACATGTGATAACACTGTGTTTTTTTTTCTGAAGACGTGCCACAGTGGTTGGGATTTAATGGCCTCTGAGTCTGACACGTGCACAATGGCGGCGAGTTTCTCTGTGTGAAGAGATGTTTCGTGATAGGTGCTGTGGTGAGAGACGCGTGCAGGATATTGGAGCAGACATTTCCCTGTTCTCACTGCGCTGCATAAAATCACTCGCACTCATTCGCAGGCATGAAGGAGGCTGATGAAGAGATAGGCTGGTAGGGAGCGACAGTGTCGATGGAAAAGATGTTCTGCACCACAGTGTTGCACTAGGCGTCCTGTAGGCTTTAATGAAATCAGTTTAGTGGACCCCAGCATTGCATGTTCATGAGAAATGTGATATTTGATGTGATGCTAACATGTAATACAGTTTTTCATAGAACTGCTAAACGAAAGCTGGCCCTCATAGCACATTTGGTCAGTCACTTGATTCCTTTATAGTATCCATAGGAAGTGACCTAATTTACATGCAAAAATGCATCCATATGTCTGATACATGCCAGTGCGTTTCAAGTGGCATATGATTCACGTATGTTAATGAGCACTGACCCGTAAGGGCAGCATGTGAACCGCACCAGGGCACATGATGTTCTTCAACATATGTCATTTCTGACATGCTAACTAGAGAGGAGGCAAAATGCCCAAGTCCAAATTACCATGCACAGCCCATGGAACTTAGATGATTAAAATCCATTACGCTTCTGATGATCCATATGCTAAGTGAGATTCAAATTGGACGTGCTGCAGATGTATGCTCGTTGTATAAATATTTTCGCTTGGAATGTGTGAGCGAGAAGCGACTAATGGTCTAGATTTACGCACTCCATTGATGGAATCCGGCGAGGGTTTAGCTCCATTTACCTGCTTGTGTTTGGAGTATTTTGAATAAAAAAGGCAGTAATGTGTGTGTTGGGACATATCCAAGACATTACGTGAAATAACTCAAGTGCTCTGTGCCTGCAATTCAGCCAAATGAAGTGCCTTTTTGAACATAATGAAAAAGGCAGTTACATTACCGCCGGCAAACATTATATAGGCCAGGAGAAAGCAGTGCGTTCACAGGATACGCGCCTCAGATGAGGATTTCTTTCAAGGAAAACAAGAGTCCTTTTGGAGTGTGCAGGTAATCATTGGGCAATCTCACTGTGGTATTACATGTGCAGCCAATGAGGAGGCAGGCTTTAAGCTGAAAAAGCAGACTAATATTCTCACGAAGGCATAAATATTATTATATTTAGATTTGAACTTCCTCACTCCGAGGCCAAGGTTTGATTACATTTTTGATATTATGTGTTAAAGCTCTATGTATTTTGCTGGTTTTGGCTCACATAAACAGAACTTTTTTTAATGCCTGTCTAGCCAGGCCTCAAATATTACAGAATGTGACCCTACCTAAGACCCTGCCGCCACTTTCCCCACACTGTACTCTGATTGGATACTGTTAAACTAAAGAAAATCAAAGCTAAACATTACTACCTACTTAACTGAGCTGTTAGCTGTTTGTCTAGAAAAAGATAAAAACATAAACTAGGCTTGGTTCCACAACATGAACCATTAGACCTAAATGATGTGAAGTAGTAGTAGATTAGACCTACTACTGCTAAGGCTAGCATTTTGGGGCCACTCAAGATTAAACATTGATATTTGAAACTCATTTTAACAAGTATTTTCAAGTATTTACAGTGATTCCTTCTGAAAACACATTTGATCAATAGCTGTTGCCCTTCGCAAGTTGTAGTTTTTATGTTATACCGTTCTCTGCAGTAGTTTGCATAATTTTTTTTAAGACCCTGCCGCCACTTTCCCCACACTGTACTCTGATTGGATACTGTTAAACTAAAGAAAATCAAAGCTAAACATTACTACCTACTTAACTGAGCTGTTAGCTGTTTGTCTAGAAAAAGATAAAACCATAAACTAGGCCTGGTTCCACAACATGAACCATTAGACCTATATGATGTGAAGGGCTTGAGAGTTGGTTCAGCTTACCTGTGGTCTATTTCTCTTGCTTCTTCCTGACAGCTACTACTTGAGCCAGCACCAACATTTTATCTACTAGTTTAGGCAGTTTGGTTTTGTTGGTGGGCATGGAAGAACATCTGTTGCATTTGGATGGACAGAACTTACAAAAAGGGCACAGGCAGAAAAAATAAGGTGCCCCCAAGCATGCTAAAATCCAGTCCCCCATTATAATCCAAAGGTGAGGAATTTCATTAGGCACTGGTAAGTCATCAGAGCTCAGTGGCCATCGCTAGCTCTTCTATAAGATGCATCAAAATGCGTAGATTTGATCACTGACAGAGCTTCCCAGGAAAGGTGGCGAATGGGCAAACAAAAAGGTTTCCAACATACACCAAACATACAATACAAGCAGCTGCTGTTACTGCCTAGGCCTTACTTAACTGTAAACTTCCTGCATCTCATAATTTCTATCAGTTCTTGGAATTACTCCCAGATCTATTCACAGTAATAAAGCCAGCCAAGCATCCGTAGAGCCAGTCATTGGTACCGGACAGCCATCAGCATTAGCGCTAAAAATGGCTAAACTCGAATGACTTAAAGCCAGAAGAAAAAACACAGTTAAGGTTTGGATTAATGGACTCGTCTGACAGAATTATAGCTTTTTTTCACAGCAAGGGCAGTAGGTGCAGAATTAGTGTTTGGTTGATAACATCAGCTGGTCTCCACTGTGCTACCCAATACTCCCAGCAGTGGCCAGAGTAAACACAGCTGTTTAACGCACTCTGCAACTGCACCCACAATAAATCTTGGCTTTGTGTGAGGCCACGAGTCTACCTTTTCCTCAAGAGTGCTAGGATTTGGCCCCAGCTACAATCTGCCCCAGTGTTCAGTGAAATCGAACCAAAACAAGTGACCCACTTGAGAAAAAAAGGAAATAGAAAAGCAAAGCGCAGCTGTAGTTGTATTCTGAAAACAATGACACTAGCTCTCATCTAGGCTCATGAGCTGCAGCTGCCTTATTGGCTCTTACATTATGGGTATCGTTTCCTGCATAAAAGTTTCATAAAAGAAGGAAGATGCTGTAATAACAGACTAACTGTTATAGTTCAACTATTATAGATTTTTTCACATCAGCACAGTGATTGGTAAAAGTAAGCAAACTGAAAGATGAAATTGAGTTGATGTAATATATTTTATTTTGTGGCAAATAGTGACCGATGTAAAGCAGGAACATCTCTATGATAACAATTATATCTGTTTGAGTCCCTGTGGGATTCTAGTAGTAGTTGAACATAGTTGAACATTAAATGAGCAGTGTTAGCTGATGCAACTTGAATTCATACTCCAAACAACAGGGGGCAATCAAAAAACTGTGATGTTCACCCCTATTGTAAGACATGCACAATCCCTCAATGCTAGCAATAATCAGTCGCAAAGAAACTTTATCCCTTTATTAATCAAGGGTGGAAAGAAACAGCCATGTTCACTCTTGTCTTTGCTTCTATTTATATCATTCCTTTTGTTTGCTGCTGAACGTGGTTTCTTCCCAAAAGGTGTCAGTGTTATGTAATTTTTGTACCAGTCCTTAAAGGATCTAACCAGGAGCAGAACCTTCGATCTACAAGAGATTGTATAAGGGCAGCAGCACTTTTTCATCCTCTCATGTTAGACTGATGTCACACTTGACACTACTGTGACTCACTATCACTTCTTCAGGAACAAAGTGGTATTACAGGATGGGCTAAGGCTAGCTGGTTGGCATGCTCACATACTGATTTCTGCTATGTGATACATAGACATCTTTGAAAACTGTTATTCCCTCACCTACTGATGATCATTTTAGTTTATTTTGTAATGTTTTAAACTAAAAAGCTTACATGTCTTATGTCTTACATGAAATATTGTTCCTTTAATGTGTCTAGAAACCACAGAGAATAGAAAATTGGAAAATTCCTGATTGGATGATTATCCATTGGGTGTTACAATAATCGAAGTCTTTAGATAGAAACTAGGGGAACTTAGTTTATTTATTTTTTTATCTTACTTGAAGACTGTAACAATTTCCTTAAGATTTAGAAATTAGAATGTAGTACATTTAATGTATAACTTTTTTCAGAATGTATCGATTCACTGCTATATTACCAGAAACTAGTGACATCTTTGTCCACCTCAGTTACAATTTTAAGTGGAAAATAAATGAGAAATTGCTTCCCATAATGAAATGACAAGTAATTACAGCCTATAACCATAGATGTCAGCTTAAGTAAATGACTCAGAACTCTAAACAGACAAACAATGATCAAGCATTTGTGGCACAAACCTGTTCATCCATGAGCACAATAACCACAACTTGTAGAAGCTATAAACAGTAACTTGCTTTTTATCTTTTAAGACTTTTACAGTATGTTACTGATGGTAAATAATGAAAAACGATTAAAAAAATAGCCCTGATGTTTTTAAAGTGAGTGTTGCTTCAGACAAACAGATGCAAATCTACCTGAGCTTTATTGGGCCACAGCAAACAGAGTGAACAAATAAGCATATTTTAAGCATAACTCATACGATGTCTTAAACCTCCATCAGGGGAACAAACGTGAACCCACTGGCTGCAGTTTGGAGCGCTCATGGGACAAGTATTAACAAGTACACACAGCTCTATAAAGGGATGCTGTTTAGGAAATATATTTTTGCTTCTCTCGGGAGCAAACACAAGACACAGCAGGCCCTGTTACCAAAAACGAGTAGCCAACAACTCCAAATAAAAAAAAAGAAAGTGTCATGCAATTTAAGCTTCGCCCCATTTCTCGCACCTCATACTAAAATGGTGCTGAATGTAAAGCAATGCAGTAAATGCTTCCTTTAAATTTATTTTAATGCATATGCCACTGTGGTCATTTTATTTGGCGACATATCGAGCCCACACAGGCAGCGAATATACCCGTACCGCAGTATGGATTTAGTGCAATCCTGACAGCTCACAAATTAACTTAAAGAGAGTTTTGACTAATTTCTAACCCTTAAAGGACCATTTTTCAAAGTATTTTTTAATCCTACAAGCATCCTGCACATTACATTTGCACTCTATTCAAATTCTGTCAACGTTGTTCAGCAGGGTTTTATTCCTTTTGTAAACTGGCATCCCTAAACCAGGTTCTATAATGGCTGGAAAATGTTTCCTCTAGTTCCTCTTTAACTGTAGCTGGAAGCAAGCAAAATTCCTTCATTTCTCATGGCAGCATGAGGCTTTCTCCACCTTTGGCAATTTAGATAACAGTTTTCAAACATGAGGAAGCAGAGTTCAGCAGCTTACACTTCTCTTCACTTATCTGATAACTGCTGACCAGAGGGAACCCCAGAGGAACAAGCTGAATAACTCAACATGACCGTCACTCTACTTACGAATGGACTCGTAAGCTTGTAAGATAAAACTGAAGGACAGTTCTAGATTTGGGCATTGGTTCTTGAAAAGAAACTTAAATTTTGGTGTTACTGGACAGCTCAACATGCTTGGAGGAGAATGCTGACTCCCCATTCTGTTTATTGTGTTTAGAGAGAGCTGAGATCTTTCTAAACATGGGTATTATGTTGTATGCAAGTGTCTTAAAAGTGAATGTAAGAATTTACATAAAACTTTAAGAATTCCTTTAGACCCCAGAGCAATTTAAACCTGGACATGCAGTGTCTGGCACAAAGCACTGCCCTAATAAAACATCAGAAGCCACGTATGTGCTGATGGGCTCAGCTGTGGAGATTTTTAGCCTGCTCAATGTGAGCGAGTGAGTGAGTTCCATTAAAAAAATATCTTTTTTTCTTCAAAGAAGCATCCACTAAAAGGGTCTTTCTTTTCTTCCACTTCTGGGATGCATTCTCCTCCAGGGTTAGAGCAGGGTGCATGGGCTTTCTGGATGCAGCTTGTGAATGAATCCTGCGCTGTCGTCAGTGTATTTAGGTGAATGAGTAATTGACGATTAAGTAAAAAAAGGGTTTAGTTTGAATTTGAGCCTCTGTGTCTGCAAGCTTTATTTTTTTTAACAATAAGTGGTTTGCCAATAGAAAATAACACTGTATGAGCTTCAGGGTTCTCTGGAGACCCATTCAGGGTTATTTATGATCCCAAGAATTAATCACACTAGCAGAGGCAGCAGGCTCCTGAAGAAACCCTCCTTATGAAAAGCAGCAGAGAGGGTGGATGGGGTGGGGCGGGGACGGCGGCACGATTCAAGACTTATTTAAATCCCCCTCGTAGATTAGAAACCGGTTTGACAAGCCTTTCACCACTCGTGATATCTGAGGGCTTTTTATGCCATGGAGAAGGAGGTAATCCATTTGGAATTTACAAATGATTCGGAGCAGGGCTGCAGACACACTGCATGCCGGGTGTTTCCAAGGAAATATTTCCATATTACCGATAATTTGCGAACTGAAATGCAAATGAGGGCAGCGTTTGAGCCATTGTGCAGACGATTGCCATATTTTCCCATTGTTGAGGCTGAATTGCCTAAGGCTGCTCTGCCTGAGGCTCATCAACATTTCAAGTACAGATATTGTTATTTATAGCTGGGTAAATATCACTGAAACATTATGGAAATAAATGATGCTGTGTTTTTGATAATGTGCATGCACCGTTAGGGCTGTTCTTTTGTCAAACGCTCACACGTTGCCGTTGGTCAAGAAAAACTAGGCCAGTCATTTTGCATCATTTGGCACTCATACATATTAGGAAAACAAGTCAAGTTGATATTAATTGAATCGGCCCATTTTAAAAATGTACTTGTAGTATTAGCATTTTAAAAATCTTCATTATCCTCATTATCCCAAATGTTAAATCAGCCAATCATTTCAAATAGAACTGAATAAATTTAGTTTTTTCAGGTCAAGCCATTTCCGCATACCCAAATAAATAAGGTCTGAGTGAAGTCCCACATTACTCAACTATTCTAAGTTAGGGAAACCTTTTTGATGATTCTTGTACTGTAATGGGATCTTCGAGAAGAGCTGAATGAATATTGCCATTAGCAGCTGGAGAAACCGGCACAGACGACAAGATTTTATTGGCTCCTGGCATCTTTTTGCATAATATTTGCAAGTCTGTCCCCTTGTTCTACCTACCATCTCACGGCTATCTTCCCTTGGGCATTTGCTTGTATTTCATCTTTTGGTTAATTATCTAGCATCATCTAGTGTGGTTCTAAACTCTTTGGGTACCACAGTGGCCACTTGAAAACCAACTTTAGATATCTAAGCTGGACCAACATAATGCTCCTGTCATATCTACCTCATATCTCTAACGTGATAACTTTACAAATGAAGGGAAAGCAGAATTTTTCCTAAGTAATTCTGGGTCATTTCTGTTGCTCCATTCATTAAGACATTTATAGACAGATAAATGGTTTTGTCTGGATAGTGGCGATAAGTTCAATTAACACCAGTTTTCTTAAATTTAATTGCTTTAAAGAAAGCCCATTCATAGCTGGGAAATCATTTAATTTATAATTTATGATATAGTTAGGTTATGGTAAAGAATGGGCCATATTCACCAACCAGTCTAAAAACCCACTCACCTAGTTCTCGCAAAGATTCTGAAATTCATCTTCGTTTTCTTACTTAAAACAGAATCTATGCACACGTAAGAGCACAAAGGATTTTTACATTGTGAACGTCCATCAATCTCAATTGTTGCACAATTGAGCTCTTGCAAAGAAATCCAGTATACTTTACAAAAACTGTATAAGATTGGTATGGCATTGTTTGATGCTCTGTATTTTTCATGTATGGTTTGGCTTTTTAATACAAAAGGTTTTACAAAATAAAGTAGAAAATGAAATAATTGCCAATCCAAAAAAGGCTGGTTAGTAGTTTATATGTAGTTTTCCATTGGAGGGGTTCAATTAGTCACTTTAACCCCATCCAGCTCATCTGGGTTTCTGCTTTTTATCCTTAGGGTAAATGAACAAAATCATTAATTGGCATCTTTTCCTCCTCGGTAAACTTAGTTAATTAAGCCAGAACAGGGCCGTGGGCATGGTCCAGTATGATCGGTTTGCTTATTAGTTTGACCGTTCCCAGCGAACGCACAGAACAGTAGTAACACAAACGATGCTGTGACATTTATGAATATTTTAGGTTAAATGCAACAGATGAGATGACCAAGTGGTGCCATCTAGCCCGCGGTGCTGACCGCCTGCAAACTTTCTGGCTGCGCAGTAAACCTTTAAATGTGCCAGGCTACTTCACACAACCCCAAATGTTCCAAGCAATGCTGTGCTCAGTGTTTTCCCACCTTTTTCTGTTCTGTGCTTAGTCTAGTAAAGCTGAGACCAGGACCTCAACTTGATCAAATTTCTTATGAGAACCATCCAGTATCATAACATTCCTTTAACAGAACAGCACAGTGACTGAGAAAATGTCCTGCTTTCTTTATATGAGCCTGTATATAGTGTGAATACCAATTGATATTAAACCATCATAATACCATTAAAAAAAACACCTTTTTTCAGTTGCCAGTAAAATTTGAGCTCAACTATTCTTTATGATGTGTGAAAAATTAAACAATGATTGGACCAACAGAAATGCTCCAAAATTGATTGAAATGAAATCTTTTTGCATTAACTTACACTACATGCCAATAATGCTATGCTCTCTTCTGTAGAGATTCTTGTTTATCTTTGGACAATGGCTATATAAAATTAATGTAAATGTAAAATACAATTTTTTGGCCTGGTTTAAAAATCCTTTACACTGTGTGAACATCTCAGAATAAGCAAACCAATAGAAATGATCCAAAAATCCAATAAAACTGTGTTACATCAACCTGTTTAATCCAACTGATCAGTTTATATAACTCCGAGAAGATGTTGAAGTGTTTTCTGCTGAACAGTAAATGACATGCTTTAATTATAGGTTGTCTTTATTTAATATAACCTTTTTGATGTGGGTGGTGTGGTTACATGACCAGAGCTGTTTACTTTAATTTGTCAAAAAAAAACTCTGTGTATCATTGAGTTAGAAAAACATGTTATAACAGAGATACAGTATATATACAATATATTACAATATTTGGTCAATATTATCTTTCATGTGTCTTTTATTAATAATCTTTATTGATACATTTGTACTCCCACGTTTAGAGTCAGGTTTTGGTGGCTCTGGTCAGATGATGTGAAAATAAGTGAAAATATGACACACATTCTCCACTGAGAGGACACTTCTATATATTTTAATACACAGTGCTGCTTAATGGTTGATTTTAACATATTGAGAAAAATAAAACACTTGTGTCATGGCACATTTAAAATCTTACACTTCATTATTTTCTTTGTAAACTTCCTTTCACTCAAAAAGTAACACATATATCTTCATTTTTGGGGATTTTTAGTTTCCTACATAAAGTCAAAATTTCATGTTGGATCAATAAAACTGCTCCACAAGTGCTTTAAACCTTGTCATTAACTTACATTGAGCATGAAGAGAGAATTTATTCTCTCCTGTTGTCATTTTGGAGATACTTCTTTTGTTTTTTTGGACAGAGATGATATGACCAAATAAAGATGACATGCAACTATTTCAGTTATAAGATCACAATTATCAATTCAGTTGTTTTTATTTCTTTTTTATGTTATTTTATTTATTTCTTGTGTAATTGTGTTGAGAATAAACCTTAACTAGTGTTTCCAATACAAAAATAAACAAAACTACACAAAAATTTAAACATTTTGAAAAAGGCACATGGTTTATGTTATGGGAGTTATCAAGGAGTAAAATTAATATGTGACTAATTTGAGAGAAACCATGTTTATATGTGTTGAATGTATATTAAAGGTTTCGTTGCAACAGAGTGGAAATACAACATTGCACTGAAATCAATTAAACTGAAATCATTGTCCACATATAAAGCAGGTAGACTGTGTTGTAGACTATGAAATAAAGTACATGTTGCAGATGTTAGCATAATTTTCATAGAGAGCATGGTGATGCGAGGTAACTGAGAAAACTGAATGAAAGTAAGTTAATACACCTTCTACAGTGAAAACACCTCGGGGGGGGGGGGGGGGGGGGGGGGTAACAGAAAAACATAATTTAGGTTTTTTTCCAAAGAGGAAGATTTTTCTTATTTTCTTGTACACCAAATTAAATGAAGAAGCTTTAATTATCACATCTAAAAATGCACTAGTGCACTGTGATACATTAATCTTGAGGAAACGATTCAGGTGCTGTGATATGGAATATAAAAATGGATTACAATAATATCTGATTTACTGGATGATTTTGCTCAAGCTAGTCCTGTGTTGTGTATGTACATTACAATGTTAAACGATGCTCCAATTACTTTATGTTTTGTTATATTTATAATAAGTTATTTTGAATCATATCAAAATAATCTAATCATATCCTGTTGAAGTTTGATGAAGCTGTTTACTAAAACGTTTGAATCAAGTCATTGTGAGCTTATATATTTACAGTATATTGCAGTATCTGTTAGGATATTAAATAAAATAAAAAGTATAGTAAAATAAAAAAAATAAAAGTCTTTTTTCAGATGTTTTTGAACATTGAGGATTAGAATGGATATGTGGATTAACATAGTGATGTGTTCATGTATATATGTGTGTTTATGAGTATCAGTATGTTCACACTGAGTGAGTAAATGGGCTCCGAGCCTCCAGACTTGCGGTTTGCACATGGCAAGATGCCCTCTCCGTCTGTTTACTCTCTTTTCCTCCCTTCTATGTGCATCTATGTGGCTCACCTTCATCAGTATGCCCATATCTCTCTTTCTCTCTCTCTCTCTCTCTTTCTCTCTCTTTCTCTGCATCCTCCTGCCGTAGTCATGCGTTGCCATTCCCATGTTGGTTAAAGGCTAGCTTCCTCTGACACACATTACATGCCTGGAAGCTTCTGGGACTGCCACTCCACGCCAGAGTGGCCTTAGAAATGTGCGCCTTACGTAATGGCCAACTGTCTCCAATCATTAGGGGCAGCCTTTAAAAAATACATGCTTCTGCCGACAGCTGCGCGCTCTCGACTTTGCCTGCCTTTCACAACGGATTTGCTTTAGAGACCCTACTTGGTTATATTTAACCCAGAGCACTAACACACACTCCGGAGCCCAGGACCTCTCTCAGCTCATCCACTCTTCACTCCAACACACACTCCTTGCGAGAGTGAGCGCATATTCAACACTCCACATAGCATGATTTAGTAACATGGCGAATGGTGTTTCATTTTTCATGCGGCCTAGTTCAGTTTAGATGAAAGGAGCATAATTGCCTGTTTTTTAGAAGCAAAAATCACATTAGTTGTCAGATCAGATGTATGAGTAGCCCTGCACATCAAGACTTCTGAATTAGAATCAGAGTCAGAATCTTTTTATTCGGCAAACACAAGCCGTGCGTAGAATTTCTCTCGACGCAGACGTCAACACAAATTCCAGGGCCAATCTATTCTTGCTGCGTGATTCCAATTTGCCAAATTGACCAATGACTGATATTTTGTGACCAAATTTTATTATTATTCTTTTAATACAAAGTTGCTATGTGAGATAAATGAGTGCATTAAACATATCAACACTAGTTAAAGCTGACATTTAAATAACATTATTGTTATTATAGCATTTTACACTCCTAAATAAAAAAAACATGGCATTATTAACTAAAGAATATAATCAAAAAACTAAAAAAATCTACATAAAAATTAAAAGGGCATATGGCTTTTTGGCACAATAACATTTTGGTACGTAGATAAATAAAATTATAAATTAATAAGATTATGCTGAATTTTTGTAAAACAATAACCTGCATACCTTCAATCTGTACAGTTGAAGGTAAAAGTATATATGAAAGTGATAGATAATGATAAATGATGAGTAAATATCTTTATTATTTAATCTTATAATAGTCATTATATTTGAATTACTGTGGAACCCAAATCTAAATTACTGTTGGAGCCAAATCTGTTTAAAAGCAGCTCATTCTTACTTTGTTTGGTGAGCACATATACCCATATATATAGGAAAATGTAACGTTGCACTGAACTCAATGAAAGAGTTTTTATGGCTGTATACAGGGCCAGATCCTGTGGGCTGTGTAGTGTGTGAGTGATGAACACACACTCTGACAGCCATGTCACATCCTGTAAGAATGGGGACAGCTCCGACACAGCTGCCCTGCAGACGTCCTCACACACACACACACACACATCTGTGTGCATGCATACCAGAGCCAAACAGCATGTGCAGATATCTGTTCTGCTTAATTATTAATATGCAAAGCATGAATTCAGTCTTATATTCCTGTGGTCATATAGTAATGTAAGAGCAATGATATAATTTTTACATTGTGTGGTCTACTGTTAGACATTCAATAAGACCCCAACAATACAGTTTAGTGCAACCTCTAGGATAATAAAGCAACAAAATATAGCTTGACTGCACTATTGCCATATCAAAATCCCTACAAAACCTTGTGCTGTTGGCGTATAATAAAGTAGTAATATAAAAATTTTATAGGTATTTAATAGAAATTTGTAGTGTCATATATATATATATATACATATATATATATATATATATATATATATATATATATATATATATATATATATATATATATATATATATATATATATATATATATATAGAGTGTGCCTTTGACTCACATGCTCTTTCAGGCAGGTTCATATGCAAATATATAAGCCTTATTTCTTTGCTCGTAATAATCGTGTCAAGCGGTGACCTCTGCGTGTAGACATGAGCTCGGTCAGTGGTAGAGGTCACTTCGAAGGGGCCCGCCGTTCCCAGGGTCAGATAATATCGTCAGGCCGAGACAAAGGGAGGTGTTGGCCAGGTGGTGGCCTTGGAGCCCTCCGTGTCATCTCCATTTATCAGAGTGGACGCCGAAGCTGTGAGAATGTGGGGGGAGATCAATACTGTGAGCCTGAGGGGGCCTCCTCCAGCCCCGCAGACACATTACTCACAAGTGCTTGCCAACTCTTCAACAGGGTGGAGAAAGACAGTAGAGGTATGTCTCACTCTCCGACGGAGAAAAGGGTGGGGTTCTGGGAAACTAATACTAATATTATTACTAACAATAACAATAATGACCAAATAAAAAAACAAATACAAACACCATTAATACCAACAAGAAGAAAAATAATGTTTGCATAAAACTGGCCAGGAAGGAAAGCAAAGCTAGCGATAAACAGTGTGGAGAAAAAGAATAAAAGTAAAATCAAATATATTTTTAAATCCTACGCGTAAAGAAATCTTTAGACTTCCTTATAAGTTCAGCAATCTTGAATAAAACCCTGAATCCATTTTCTGTAAAAAAAGAGCCCTGATGAATGTTCTTAATTTTTGAAAACAATGTTTTGGAAGTAAGCTTTTCCTTTCACGGTTCACATGTACACATACAGAGTTTGATGATAAAGAAAATATGAATTTCATTTAAATTCTGAAAAAGCTTTAATATGTGTTTACCATCACAAGTATTTAAATTAAACTTCTGTATTTCATGTCATTCAGATTTGATGATGTTAATATAATACAATTAATTGAAATATTACAAAAAATACATAAATCAACATTCAGTTTAACTTACATTCAAAGGTAAAATCTGCCTCTGTAATTATGCTTTAACATGAGGGCAAATATTTGTTCTTTCTGCCCCGCACGGTAGACGGAACCGAAGCCTGCGTGCTGTCTTGTGCTGTTTTTACACCTCCTGTCCTACGATAATGACTGACTGCAACAACGCTGTGAACACATTCTCATGCTAAAGAGGCCCGGTGTGCATGAAAGTGGCGTCTAATTACGGCTGAGGGGTCTCAATAGCAGCATAATTAGAGAACAACTCCCTGGTGCAAAGTGCTTGTTGGTCGGGAGCTCGCGGGGAGTTTTATGGCGACGGGGTCGTACCACTATTACCCCGACGAACAACAATGGAGCGGACAACAATAGAGGGCCTATTATTTAGCTTGTATGTTTGAGTAGGCCGGCAAGCCCTCTCTCTCCCTGCGCTCTCAGTGAGGGGAAGTGAGGCATACCGCTCACAAAGGCTCTGGGCCTGGTCAGGATAAAGGGGCTTGGCTGGATAATCACTGGCCTTAAACTACAGGAAGTTGCCTATTCTCAGAGCCCCCTCAGGCTGCACAGCAAACCTTTAATCAATGCAGTGATGAGCCCAGTCTGGTGCCGTGAGATGAGGGGGAAAGCACTCAGTTACTACTGAAAAGAGTGTTCTGAGGAAGTCTATTTTAGCTGTCTATGCTTTGTTGAAAGACTGTAAAGGGTCACAGCAGAGTCATATAGTAGTTTGTTTATTAGTTTCATTATTAGGTGTACTGCTCAGTACATTCATCTCTAAAACTATACGTCATGCGCAGGAAATACACAGCTAAATAAGCTGTTTACACATACGCATGTTCAGTTTAACATATTTAAAGTTATGTACTTTCCGGATAGTCAGCTTGAAACATTAGAAAGAAATCAAATTAATTTGTGATGTTATGTCTGAGAGTACTACCTTAACCATTTGTGAAGCTCTCCTCATGGAAGTCTAGTGTTTACAACCACTGGTTTATCTAATCAGTCCTTTGTTAAATTAAATCAGGTGTGCTCCAGATGAAACTGGAACAAATCAATGGCTGACTGGAGTGCACCATACAAAGTTCAAACTTCAGTCCCTCTAATTCTTTCACAGGTAACTTTTAATAAGCTTTGCACCTTTTTAAATTTCTACTATTTGTATGTTTGTTTTTGTTTATTCTAATGTTATGTGATATATTTACTGGCAAAACACACGCACTGCCAGGATAAATAGTTTTTGGCTGCCTAAGACTTTTGCACAGTACTGTACATTTATGTATACGTTTCAGGCAGCCAAAGAAAACGTATTTATCCTGGCAGCTCACAGTATATCTTAGGGCTGCTGTGCAAAAGTCAGAGACCACCCTCTATTTAAAGAGGACCTATTATGCTTATTTTCAGGGCTTATTATTTTATTTTTGGGGTGTACTAGACTCAATTTATGCTTCATTTTCCTCAAAACACATCGGTATTCACTCTCTGCCTGCTCTGTTACAGCTTCTGTGTCTTTTAACCCTGCCTCCCAATAAACCCAGCTCTGATTGGTCAGCTTGCCCGCTAGAGTGGTTGATAGCATCCTGCTACGAGTGACGATTGTGTTACGGAATGACATCACCTTGTAACACAGAATACGACTGGAAATATATTTCAGACAGCTGAGAAAAGTGGTTTCGGTCATCAACAAAAAGCTGCATAACGCACAAAATAAAAGGAAAACACCGGATAAGTATGAAAGGTGTCCTTTGAATTTCAGTGAAATAGCCATTAAGTGCAAGATGTGAATGTTATTGCATCTGTAAAAAGCTAAACTGAATATAAATGACTTCTGCTTGTCAATTAAACACCGTGATGTTGATGTCAGGGTGCTGTGGCAGTGGCTTCTTTGTTTGATATGCAGATACTCTTCTTTTTTTTTGCTTTTCTCAGTAAGGGCTTCTTGACAGCTGCACATCCTTTCAGACTCATGACATTGAGTTTTCTCACAGTGGAAGGATGGACAGAAACACCTGTGGATGTTTTAAGATCTGAAACGCTAGATTTTCTCCTCTGTCTCAAAGTTAAAAGTCCTGTTTATCTGATGGTGACAGTGTTTGTGATCTACCAGGTCTTGCACAGCTGCAAGAATTGCCATTTTCTTCTAATCTTTTTTGTTTTTCTTTCCACTTTTTTTTTTCTTTGACCTTCCTCTGGCTGTATTGCACATATTTAAATGTAATCAGACATTATCATTAGCATAGTCAGTGCTCATTTATTTTAGTTGCCAGTGTGCTACTAAAATCTTCTTCTCAGCAAATGTAATGTGACCATGGCTTGTACTAGTTCTGTGTGTACTTAACTCGTCCGTCGGTGGCTTGATCTTGCTAATTATGACTGTGCATGACTCATAGGCGAGTGCTGCTCAACCCACGTAAACACATTAAAAAAACAACTGTCATTTATGCACTGCTCTCTCACATCCAAACCAACAAATAAATAAATGATAGAGTAAAAAGCAGAACCACAGATCAGAGTGAAGGTGAGTGTCACACTCTGGCAAAATGCAGTTTCCTCAAACATTCCCTGCAACGTCCAGGGAAAATTTCTAAACCTAAGACTTCAGGAAAATATCCCATATGTAAGCACCTTTTTTACAGTTTGCTGAGAGAAACAATTTCATTCTCACTTTGAAAGATTACGAGACACTGGGGTGCTTAGCTTGAACCCTAAAGCTTTGCTATAAAGGCTATAAATACATACCATATGTGTTCCGTGGCGAAGCCTATAATTTTACATCGTATCCAGAAAGTTATGTGGCACATGGGCTGAGCTACAGTTAACTGTTGAGCTAGCCTTATTCTTAGTTATAATATAATATGGTTCAGTTTGTTTTAGGTAATGTACTATATGTTATCATATGATGGCCACACACTGTATTGTTACATTTCTAGAAGCAGTTGAAAACATGCTCTTTTTTGCCCTTCAATTTTGTTTTCCTTTACTACGCCCCAGCCTCCCCCACCTCTGTAATGGGTGGTGTGACCACCACACCGCCCACGGCCCACTGGGCCCCAGAACAGGAAGTGACTTTCAGGACGAGTGGGCCCATTGGCCCTGAAGTCTCCACTGAGCGTGTGCATAGACGCGGGCAGCCGTGGAAGGCAAAGGCCCTGAGCCAAATCTGACCAGAGCCCCGAGTCAGTGGGGGGGTGGGGGTTGAGGGGGAGAGGTGTGCAGATGTGGGTCTTTTGAGGCGAGAGCTCACAAAAGGTCATAAAATGTTAACACTTGGCTGCTTAACTTCCTCACAATGCTGGTATGCTAAACATCTGACATAGAGTAGTAGCATTATTTGTAACTCTTAGAAGAATACATTCAAGTTACATTACATAATTATTTAAAGATATTTACATGATTGTATAGTTAATTACAGAGTTTGTATTGTTTTTTTCACTAGGGTTTCATTTACATTTGTGTGCCTTTATGGACCAAATATTGTCATCATTCTAATTATATTGTATTTTAAAGCTAATTGATAGTATTAATAAAGCTAATTGATAGTATCAATTAATCTTTACATGACCAGTTTCTCTTTTTCTCTTTTTCTCTTTATTACTACAGACTGTTTTGTTACTGCGCTTTTAAGATTGAGATGAGCTCTGTTCTGATGGTCTGTGCTGTATTATTCCTCATCCAAAAACACTCAGAGCTGCACTTTCTCTTGCACTTTGAATGGGTGGGAACAAAGGTGGATTTATGTAAATAAATTGGTTCTTTTGATAACGCAGAACCACACATTTCTAACAGGCTGTACATTTTTGGAAAACAAAATATATATTACTTAATTTCAACCATACGAGAGAAATACATTTTTAGGTATTGTCAAGCTGCACTACAAAAATCTTGGGGATTTGGAGACACCTGTGGTGGAAATGTGTAATTGCATGCAACATTGTAGTATAACCAAAAACCTTTTCCCACACAGTTAAATGACTGCCAGCATGCTAAAAGGATATTCAATAAATCCTGGTGGCTAATTTTAGTAGCTACATCTAAAATGTATTACCTGATCTGAATCAGTCTTGAAGCCCTTCAGGTCATGGATCTATCTCCACCTCTAAGAAAGCCAGGCCAATGATTCAGCTCAAGGTCTGTTGGTTTACCATTTTACTTGCTGACTTTCTTTGCTTTTACATATATATTGATTAGCTTTATTAGCAGGGACATTGCAAATGATGACTGGGTGTACTGTTCCATTGCTGAACAACATCTCATTCTGTTTTCTAAGTAGAGGTTAAAGTATATTTATATTTGTATGATATCAAACTTAAACTGTTAAATTAAACATCCAGAAAAAGCTTAAAGGCAAAATAGAAACTGTTGATCAGATAAAAAGCTTGACTGACAGCTCTCTGTCCAACAGTCCTGGCCTGCTCCGCCTCTCATACAGAACTAAAATTACTGTGGTGCTTTTCTGTGATGCTAACTGTACACAGAAGTCATGGACATCCAAAAACGAAAGGATGAACCAATGGAAGAAGGAATGGATGTACAAACATGCAGACATATAGTTAAAAAACAGTTGGCAAACAAATGAACACAGACGGGTGGTCTAGCTTGCTATCTTTTGGATATGATGGATTAGCTTAGCTTGCTAATATTCTTTGACTCTAAAATTCTGTGTAGGCGGGGCAAAAGATGTCAGCCTTATGATTGGTCAGGGGAATGCTTACAGAGGCGTCACCCAAGATTAGGACTGTCTATTTTACATGGAGAAGAGAGGAATACGGTGAAATACAGCAGACATGTAGATGTTCAGAAGGTGTTAATAAGACATACTTTCTACACGCATACTGTGGCCCAGAGGAACGAGATTAACTTAATTAACTTAAACACAGATTTAGGTTCCCCGAGGCTTTAAAAGTAAGACTTTGTGTGTGACATTAATACGAAAAGACGCATGACGTGGTCTGAAAAATCCGCAAAATCTGGTGCACACCATATGTTAGCATGTTTTTCTCCTGAGCCAGTAATGCTACTTAAAAAACTTACACAGTGCAGCTTTAGATAGATTGTGAAATACATGTACATTCTGTTTACACTTATTTATTCCGTTTACATTTATTTCAAGTTTAAAACAATAAAAACAGTAAAACATTTAAAAACAGTCTTTGTCTTTTGCAAAACAAGACAGCACATACCAATAATTTTTAATTAAAAAAAAACTTTCAATAATTAATAATAATAATAATAATAATTAATGTTATAATAGCAGCAACTTAAAAAGATCAGAATGGTTCTAGCACACTTTGCCACATCGCTCTTAGCAAGCTATTGTACGGCAGCACATAGAGAATTCTGTTCCATTTTTGGCAGCAGGAAGAAAAGAACCATAGCAGGATCATCTGATCTCCATGATTACAAGCCTGGCATTGACTTCTCTATAAGCCCCTTGCACTGTTTTGAACTGTTTGTGTAAATGGTGGGATGGCAGTCAGTTTGGTTCAGTTCATATTCTCACACTGCCTTCAGCTTATAGTCCTATGCATACTGCATTTCAATGCAGATAGAGCTTTGTGGGATTATGACTAAGCACGCTGCTTGTTTTAAAGTAATTATCTACAATTTATGAATATATTAACATGTATCAGTGCAAAGCCCAGAACAATACATCACCAGGCAGACAGGCAAGATAGTTGATAGCACGGCTGCGATGATTAGTTGATGAAAAGGACAACATGTGTGTGTTGCACACACAGAACTCTGAATGAGTTTAAACCGTAAATGGCAAAATGCTTTGTTTAGTCAATAAATCAAACAATATCAGATTAATTAACTAGAAAAATAATCGCTAGTTGAAAGCCTAGTTGATAACCTTTCACAGATTTCTTGAAGCCAAATATTAATTTATATACAGGGCTGGACTGGTAATCTGGCGTACCGGGCATTTGCCCGCTGGGCCGACAGTCTTCAGGGGCCGATGCTGTTGGATTTTTTTTCCCCTTTTTTTTAAGAGACCGGTCCACAATTTGGAGATGAGCAGCCCATTGGCCCATCGTCAATATAGACAGTGGACTGAACCAATCAAGATATTGGACGAAATCTGCCCCACTCTGAGTTTCACTGTTGAGCCTGTGTGTTAGAGAGGCAACATGGAGAAACCGAAGCGGCAGAAAGGCGTTGCGGAGAAGTTGCATGTGAAGAGATTGAGTGTCACTGTAGATGCTGCAAAATGTGCTAAGATCACAGACATGTTCACTGCTGTAGCCCCCACGTCCTCTGTCACAGCAGAGCTCCAGCAACAGCAGGTTGCTAACCCAGAGACTTTGAGGTGATGAAGGTAACGTTAGCTCTATTACATGAGAATGAAGAGCAGTGGCGATTGATTAGTATCAGTATTTATTGGTATTTGCATAATTCCCAAAATCTGGCAGCCACGTACAACACCTTCTTCTTCAAGTGTACATGTTAGGCTACATCATAGCATTTTAGCTATTTAGACTGAAGGTGTGTTGAAAAGCTGCATAGTGGTTTGAATTTGTAGCCTCTATGCTGCGGTTCAACATGTTTTAAAAACACTCAAACAAGTGAAATAACAAATCTTAAAACTGCTAATGATAAGTAAAAGCTTAGCAGTTTAAGCTTTACTAAAGTAAGTGTATAAAAGTATTATTAGCAATAGACATGTCCACAGTAAGACAGTGTCAAATGCTAATGTGTTGCTTGACTTCACCTGTCTGTTTTTAGTCTGATCCAAATGCAGGTTATAGCTTTTTAAAGGAGGGAGCAGCTTTTAATCTGATTTATAGGCTTCTAAAATAATGATTCACTGTAAATTTCTAATAAGGCAAAAAGTATTTTTTATATAATGCTATGATTTGATCATTATTATATGATAATAGTAAAATACATTCTTTCGCGAAACACATACATAAATTACTGGTCGGCTGTGCTCCGCAAATTATGATGGGCTGGTCTAAGCCAAAAATGCCAGGGCCGATTTTTGTCCCAGTCCAGACCTGTCCATATACAATATATACTGACCAGCAACTCAATTCAAACCACCTCCCTGTTTCTACACCTTCTGCTCCTTGTCCTTCTTTGTACACTCACTGTCTACTCTATTTGACACACTTGTTGGTCAATGTTGTAGATGTAAAGTTAGAGACGATAGCTTATCTGCTGCTGCATAGTTTGTGTTGGTCATCTTATAGTTCTTTATCAGTGGTCAAAGGATGCTGTTGGCTGGATATTTTGGGTTGGTGGACTATAATCTATATTGATGGGCTACACTGCAATGCTGAAAATGATCCACCACCAAAAGAATGCCTGCTCTGTGGGGGTCCGTACCATTGAAGAACAGAGTGAAATGATGCTAACGAAGTAAGTAGAGAAAAGGTCTGTAACTGCAGAACTGCAAAGTGCACCTATATTGTAAATGGTTCAATGTAGAAACATAGAGGTGGTTTTAATGGAGTGGCCAGTCAGTGTATAGCTGTAAAGAAAATAGCTGTATTAACTGGAATATGGACTAAAAGAAAAAAACAACACCCCACTGTTATTACTAGTAAATATTAAATCACAATGATCAACACTGCATTTGTATAACTATATCAGCTTAATAGTGAACCATAAAGTAGTACAGACACATTAAAATAAGAGATGCAGGTTCAGTGGGTGCTTCAATACTTTTTATTCAATAAAGGACAAATGCTTCTACTAAGTTACTTAGCTTTTACACAGACATTATTTTTTTTTAGTTCTCAAGAACATTCCACTTTCATCATTATTTTGACTTATCTGTGCAATCCATCATTATAATTGGCAGCGCCAATTATTTTCTGATTCATTTGAATCTTGGTTTGTCAACTGAAATTAATATGTAAACCACCATTAGATATCATTAAATCAAAGACTTGTCACATTCAGGACAGGCCCTCAGTCTGTACCAAACGACCACATCTAGAGAGAAAGACTAGTACGCTTTACTCCTGCATACAGCAAACCACTGTTATATAACCACTAATACAACCATACAATCAATAATCACACATATAGAACAAGATACCAACCACTGGTGCACATGCAGGAAGGTCAGGTGAGAGCACAGCCCTCCTCTTTTTTTAAATTATTTAAAATTATGATTTTTTTTTAAGTTTAAGTTTAACAAGATTATTGATAACATCTTTCCCAGCAGTCATATTTGTGTTGTCATTTCAAGCTAAAAGAGCGGGCAACTACATAAGTGAAAGCACACTGCATGCAAAATAAGCTGTTCCAGAAACAGTCTCTGTTTTGTGCAACTCTTAGCAAAGCAAGTAGCTTAACAGCTAACTTCACTACCTTTTCACTACCATTATGATTATCAAGTATCTATTTCCAGTTAACACTGTTTGTTTTTGAATATGGTTTGTTTTTGAATATAAGTTTGTGTATCTAGTTTTATGTATGAAATTTAAGTGGTACTTGCATTGTATGTAGACTATAGACTCTCCATGTCTGCCCCACTCATCAGATCAAATTATCGCCCTACCCATGTACAGTTACAGTTATTTAAATTTGCAGTTATTTAAAGATAAAGTAACAGACATTTGGAGAAAATAAAACACGTGTCCCAGACCTTTTGGAGAATATGTGCCTATAAAGAAAGATAAAACACAAAGATGACTATGGTGCATAGAATATGACAGCAAAATATTTTTTAGAAACTGCTATAGTGCTAATGCTGTGATCCATGCAAAGATGGGTCATTCACAAGACATGCAATTTTTGTGCCCAAATCTATCACCACTTTTAGGAGAAACAGATTTCAGTGCATCCATATAAATTATTTTGTTTATTTTTGCCTCTAAAAGTAAAAAATATGTCAGTTGGCAAACCTGTCAAATAATATATGTTGATGTTGAATTGAGCTAAACAGAATTCTTAATAAAATAGTTTGGCACATTCATGCTTTCCTGAAAAACAAATAACTTTTTACAATGCCAGGTGGTATGAAAAAAATGTGTAACTATTCTAACAATGTTTATTTATTTGAAGAAAATGTAAGTGATATTGGGGACAAAGGTTTATGTTGGTGTTTGTATAGATGCCTGTTTAATTTGAAATTAGTCTGAAAAGTCAGGTGGCACAACCAGTACGCCAAATATAGTGCAACCAGACCAAAATTTCTATGACTACATTAAAGAGGACCTGTTATGCTCATTCAAATGTTTATAGTTGTATGATGTCTAAAATAAATTGATTTACATACTTCAAACCTAGCAAAACACAAAGGGTGTGTTTCAAAACCCTAGTGAGCTGCCTACATAGACAGCATTTTACGTCGTAGTATGCACTCCTGACATGTAGGCTGTCCCAATTCTTACATACCTTAAACATACTGTCTACTGAGGCACCTTATTTTCAGATGCTTCCTCAGCCGCTAAAGCAAACCCATGATGCAACGCAGGCAAATCTACGAGCAGTGAAGTCATTATAAATGTAAGTTATTTCGATTCTCTCTGTTGTTTTAATGTGTTTCTTGTCATATAATCATACAAAACAGTGTTTTATTATCAACTTTTTAACGAGTCATTGACCATTTAGCAGTTTTATTCTCGAGCCATTAGCATTTATGCTAGCGGATTTTTAAGCCTCAGGCTATTGTTTTAGATGCCGGCTGGTAATTTAGCAACCAGCGTGTGTCTTTGTGTCTTTGAGCCCTGCTTCCTTGTGCTCTGATTGGTTAGCTTGCCCACTCTGTTCTCAGTGGTCAGTTGCCAGAGCACTTTCCTACTGCCAGCAGTTGCTGTGCGATGTGTGACAACCAAACAGGGGCCAAACTTGTGGCGGGGTGGATGGAGGGGAACACTGAAACATCAACACCTGAAAACATCAGAGGTCAAGTCTTTTTACACACAGGTGTAGGTCAGCGACTGGTCCGGAGTAAATGAAAGAACAAATGATGCGTCATGTCAGGCCATTTTGTCAGAAATGTTCTAGACTAGTATGACCATCACGATGACCTCACCACACACTTTTTTGTTAGTTTTCTAAGGCAATATGAGGTGCAATACAGCTGATAGTGATAGCACCATGCTAACAAAAACAACAACAACAACAACCACAAAGGCTTCAAAAATCCCACCACTTAATTTTTTAAAAACTCTCGGTTGGTGCTCAGGGGAACTCCTTGTTTGTCCAAATAGTTTGACCTAAATGAGTGGCAGAGGGAAAAAATCCCACACTTAAGGAAATGTAGCTAAAGATCAGATGGTCCTTTATGATCACTGAAGCAGTTCTCAGTCAGCACTGTTAAACGGAAGTCCTATCTGGCAACGCTTTATAATTTTGTAAATGAACTTTGGGGATCAAAGCTTCTTTAATGTCTTTCTTGCCACATGAGACGTATAATCATTTTGGAAAGTGATCGCCTAGAACTTGCGTAGGGTTCTATGAGATAAGGGCCTATATCTTATTATTATAAGGCTGACATCAGATATATTAGTTAATATTTCTGAGCGGCTCATGGCATTACTGCAGTGCAGTTAGTAACTGTACTAGCCGTGGTTCAAGTCTTACATGTTCTTCTTGCACATTTTCCTACAGCATACATGTTTCATCCAAATAAATGTTCCAAAATCGTTCTTATAATCAGCGTATCGCTGACAAGAGCTGACTTTAAACGAATACATTATAAGATTATAAAGAACGATACACACACATACACATGCAGCCACAAAAACATTATAGCGAGCAGCTACACAACAAGTAATGTAACTAAGAGAATGGACAGCTAGTGGACTGTGAGGAGATATTTGCTGAATTTGACAAAAAGTGTATTGGATTAACATAATTTACTGTGCCTTTAGCTATTCAGACAAATGATACCTTAAAAAGCGAGCTATTTAATGTTCTATAAGGTCCTTTTACGTATGCCCCTTAGATTCCATTCCGCCAACAAAATGGAAATCAATTCAGATATTTTTTATTAATGTAATCAAATATAATAGCCTCCCTCAACCCTATGAATAGGTTTACTAGACACTGTTGGCTCTGTGTGACCTGCTTCAACCAATAAAATCACACAGCATATCTACTACTTACAGGTTGCAGTTCATAATTATAATTAAGGTGAAATTTCCTCTTTGTTCAGTCTCAGTGTGTGATATTGCTGTGACTCTGTGTTGAGCTGCTAATGAGCAATGAGGGCTGAACTTGCAAATCCCCTGTTATGGTCACCTCTACAGCGTTCTTGATGTAAAAAAAATCATGTGCCATTGCCGCAATATGCCTTATACACGAAGATGAAAATGAAGATGAAAAAATCTGAATTGTTCATAGTGGTGGTAGCATTTAACACTGTTCTCTGATGTCTACATAGAAAGTATGTGACTTGGGGTGATAAATACCCCAATGTGTCTTTACACACCCATTTACACTCTATAATCTTCTGCGGACTTCTGTGTAAACAGGTTAGGCCATCATACCATTTAGTTATCAATGCTATTTACTTACAGCTTTCTAACAGCTATTTACAACTAGCCACTTTCTTTCAATCTTAATATCAACATATGGTAAATTAAAGTTGTTACTTACTTTCAGTTTATTACAATCTGTTTTAACCAATAAAATCACAGCATATCTACTACTTACAGGTTGTGGTTTGGGTTGTCATAATTAAGGTGTGACATATATACATATATATATACATCACAAGATAATCACTTTTATAATTGCAGACTCATACACAAAGATGAAAATCCTGTTTGCTTTACACACTTTTTTATTGCTAGTGTTTCAAGTGTTTTTAAACATCAGTTTTTATGCAGACCATTGCTTTTGTTCTTCTGTTAAATCTAAAAAAGATCACCCAGTTGGTAATCTGCTTAAGTAGCCGTTAATAAAGATTAAACAGTGGTCTTTGATAAATATTAGCAAGAGATCAAATCCGTTGAGCAGAAAGAGCCACATATAAACGGGTTTCCAGAGAGGCCAGTTGCAGAGAGGTGAGATGGGAAAGCAGAGGATTGTGCTTGAGCGAGCATGTAGGCCAAACAGCACTGATGCGCCACACGTCCCCGAGGAGAGCGATGGAGCGTTAGCGTACACAAGTCAAGCAAGCCTCGCTGCATTCATATGACGTCCCCCATCCCAGTGAAAGCTCTGGCACCATAGTGTGGAAAACTAGACTGGGGGAGAAAAGGGCTGCATTTTTAGGCCTGTTTCTTTTATAAATGTCTTGTTAAATACAGTTGAGTGTTAACACATTTATTGCATCTTATACATATATATTTCTTCCCATTTGACTTATATGCCAACACATGTAAATGCCCATTCATACAGGAGAAATATATATGTATTCATAGACTTAAAGCGGAATTTCTCAAATTTTCCAAGCCATCAACATCTTTAAATCGTTAAAATATAAAGAAAGTCATTCAGAGTGGGTTGAGATTAAGTCAGAATTGTTCATAGTGGTCGTTGTGGTGATAGAAGTTTGAAGTTGAAAGGTGCCATAGAATGCAATTTTTCAGCATTTAACATTGTTCTATGATGTCTACATAGAAAGTATATGACTTGGTGTGATAAATACCCAGACGTGGCTTTACACACCCATTGCACACTCTATAATCCTCTGTGGACCTCTTTATTAACAGGTTAGGTCATACAATTTTTGTTATCACTGCTTTTTACTTAAACTAGTTACTTCTTTTAATCTTAACATCAACACAATGTACATAAAGTTGTTACTTACTTTCAGTTTAATACAATCTGCTTCAACCAATAAAATCACACAGCATATCTACTATTTACAGGTTGCGGTTTGGGTTGTCATAATTAAAGTGAAACTTCATCTGTGTTCAGGCTCTTCAGTGTTAATCACTGAGTGAAGCTGCTCGATACTGTCCAGAAAAACTGTCCAGAGTGTAATGCACTAAGCAAATGAACAACTTTGAGTTAAGGTTAACCAGGACCTCGTTAAAGACGTTGGAGCTGAAGTTCGCTTCTTATTCGTCAGCGTGTTTTCTGAATTTTCGGTTTCACCTTAAATGGTGGCACAGTGACGTTTTTGTGTAAATACAAACTGTAGCATTTAAGGTGGAACAGAATGTTCGATTTAAATGCTGACAAATTAAAAGACTGAAGTCTTGTTTAAAGATGAGGATCAGCCATGCTCGTGGACAGAAAAAAATTTTACATCCCCTTCACAGCCTGT
Source organism: Megaleporinus macrocephalus (assembly GCA_021613375.1). NCBI lineage: Eukaryota > Metazoa > Chordata > Actinopteri > Characiformes > Anostomidae > Megaleporinus > Megaleporinus macrocephalus. The sequence continues at coordinate 26,868,827 of CM038721.1, forward strand.
AAATTCTGGGGACGTAAATATTAGTTTTGTAATAATTTAGGATTTTTGAATTGGCCTGTTTTGAACTGGCCTCTTTTGCAAATGTATTTGTGAGGAGCAGGCTATTGTATGTCAGCTTTATGTGTGGAACTTTCCTTATTTTACTATACTCTTTACTATACTCTTATACACTGTTGTTTTATAGTTTTGAGATCAGGTTTGGAAATATATTGTTAATATATAGAGCAAAAAAGTAGTTTGTTCTTTTTTAACCATTTTTTTTTTCACAAAACACATAAGAGACATGCATGTTTTGCGTGATTTGAATGCTGCCTAAAATAGCTATATTAAAATTGCAAATGCCATGACTCCTGGTTTCTGTCACATCCATTCCAATGGAAAGTGTTCCTCTACAATTGAAACATTTAACATCAAAACACTCTGAATGACATTTGGAAAGCAATGTTAATGTTAACTCTTGTTTTGCTCCTATTTATATAATTTTTTTGTTTGCTGCTGAACGTGGTTTCTTGCAGAGAGGGGGTGACAGGTGGTGGTGATAATGGGCACCTTCAAAGAGCTACAGTCATGCTTGCACTTACTTTTTCTTTCATTGACTGCTTATCCTTAAATGAATTAACTGGGATCTGGACCTTCAACATGATTGACAAAAGTTTAGAATATGCAATTGGGGCAGCTACTTCCTCATCCTCTCCTGCTGGACTGATAGCAGACTCAACACTACAATGACTCACCATCACCTCTTGATGTACAAAGTGGTATTACAAGACAGGATGGGGTGCGGCAAGCTGGTTAGCATGCTAACTTTAGTAGATATCTCTGCAACACGATAGGCGTCTTTGATATTAACATTGTTATTTCTTCAGATTCTGTTGAGAATTTGAGTTCATTTAGAAACATTTACTAAATTCTCCTTGAGTTGGACATTCTTTATACTACAATAATATTCATTATCTACAAAAATAGATGGTAAAGAACCTTATTTTGAAAGGTTTTTAGGGAACCAAAAGTGGTTCTTCTAGGGCACCATTCCAAATAACACCCCTTCTGGCACATGCGTTTACCCAAATAGGCAAAACATTTCAATACATGTGATGGCTTAGCACCGAAATTTCAACCTCTAATTTCATTAAGTTAAATTCAAACAAAACAATGATAATGAGATGAAATCTTTACATATTTACATGCAGGATCTCTAATTTTAAACAAAAAAGGTTCCCACAGTACTGATGTTATTTATATCTAAATAGGCCTGCGCGGGTGCCACATCTTCCCAAGTAAAATCAAGAGCAAGATGAAAGATGACGCCATTGTTGGAGGAGTGATCATGAACGTAAGGATGCTGAAAGCTTCTTCACAGCATGATTAGCATAAATCACAAAGGCCAATTACCCCCAGCAGCATCGGCGGAGCGAGCCGAGGTAGCTTTGAATGCGAGGAAGCACATGACAAATTATAGAGTGTGATCTTCTCGACTTGTCAGCGCCGAATGACATCGCAAGGACTCAAAAGCTGTGGAGGAGTCGCAAATCAATCCAGCCTCCGGATTAGGAGCTCTCTGATAGCCGCCTGTGGAGAGCAGGTTGGGATGGGTGGGTATGAGCTTCTCAAGGCTCTACTTTTAATGATCTTCATTATGTAATCAGCCTACGTTCAGCCTTAGCCCAGTGATGGTCCTCAAATAAGCTTATTCCAGCGCCTTAGATGTCCTAGTACCTTCCTCCTATACAGATGACTAAACTTGAGACAATGGGGGAGGTAAAGGCGCTCAATGAAACCTAATCTGTAATCTCGTTTTGCCGTTAGTTTGCGCTTGCTCTTATCTATGATTCAGCTTACTGTCAGTTGTTTGTCTTTGATGTGAGCTAATTTGAGACACACTGTATGCATCTTGATAGTGTATGTGTCATTGTGATTCCTGTCCATTCATATAACAGAGAGAGTAAAAAAACATTTTTTCAGTGAAGAAGTTTTACATTGTATTCTCACCACTTGTTGTACGGTTGATTAAGCTGCCACCAGTAACAGCTGACCAAAAAAAAAAAAACAAACACACAAATACACCATTTTGTGTGTTTCTTCCTCCCTGTATCTCCTCCTCTTTTGTTATGAACTAAGCAATGACTCTTTCCTCCATTTAACGACTGTTTCCCATCACTGGCCACACAGCGTTACCTCCTCAACCACGTCTTTAACGGTTTCTAACCACTTCCACCTCCTCTGCGCTCGCTCACCCCTCTCTGCCTACCCTGAATACTGTCTGCTAGCACCATACAGCTGCCAGGCTCGATAGCATCGCACTTACAGTTCCTTGACTGCCAGTGTCTTGGCTGTGCTACCACAGAGATGAGTTCAAGCTTAACGTGTGAGTTTGAAGATAAAAACAGATACAGGATGCAAAGGCCAGAGATGTTTTTCTAAGGAAACCCATAAACATATATGTTTTGGAAAGAACTGTAACTGTACTTGTTTTGCCATTTGTATGCTTGTTTGTTTGTTGTTGTTGTTTTAAGTGGTAGATCGATTATACAGAATGGTCTTTATTATAACATATATATATATATATATATATATATATATATATATATATATATATATATATATATATATATATATATATGTGTGTATAAAGGTTTTTTAAGGATTTATTCATAATAAAATTAGTTTAATTTTACAATAGTCTACAAAACAACAATGTTAGCTCAACATGAGGTCAAAATCCACCTGCATAACTTGCCTAGTAGCTGTGCACAATTTTTTTCACTGACATGTGTTCATGGGAAATTCTCTGAATTTGCAGTTGTGAGAATTGACATTTGAGAGCTTTTGGTTTCACAGTTCATACTTTACTTAAACGGCACAATGGGTTGCAGTTGTATATGAAACGCTCCACCTGAACTTACCACCAGCTTCCTTTATTACAGGCAAGCGTTGCGATGGAAAGTGACAATGAAAAAATAGCTTGTAGCTTTGGCTGTAGCACAAATATGTTTTGATATTCAAATTAAATGGAAAAGAGAGTTTACTATGATGTGTTAAAGCAACATTATGTAGTTTTTTACCTGAAAATAAGAGCTGTAAAATCAGTTTGATGCTACATTGACTTATAATAGCACTATGTAATAGTTTGTAAAACTTCCAAGAACTGCATAATGCTTTATGCCACCACATCCCACAATAACAACCATGGGTTTTCAGCTAATTATAAAAAGCAACTAGGTATTCCCAGCATGTAAGAAGCTGAAGATGTCAGAAGAAGCGAGGAAGAGAAAAATAAAGAGCAACAGAGCAAGAGACTTGACAAAAATAAATCTCAGACCAGCTTTCATTTGTTGATGAAAGCAAAAAGAAAGGAAAGGAATACAAGACAGATTTTGAGCAAGCCTTCTTCCTGTTGGACTAGTAAGTGATAACTTATTAGCTGGCTTGTCTTATGTCGTTGCTGAATATTTTATATTATCTATTATATATATATTGGGGTTTTTTTCAATGCATTTAGAAAGCATTACAAATACTGAATTCAAAGGAAGTGTTACCCTGAATGGGACCCCAGTAGCACAAAGCACCATTGTAATATAATAACCCGATACATAAGGCGGTACATGTGTGGCAGTATTAGTTCTCTACAACATTTGATTGCATCTTATAATGTGTCCTGTTAGCTAGAACTGAACCACTGGTGGTTCTAGAGGGTCACATAGAAACATCTGGTTTAGAATCATCAGTGAATCAACAGTTTATATAGTAATCAAATTCTATAACACGCTAGTCTGTTCTGATCTATATGATATAAGCTCCACTGTGTCAAACTAATAAACAGATCTTTAAATTGTTGAAATCTATACAACCCCCCTCTCTCTCAAGTTCTGTGTGTGTGGTGTTTCCTGAAGACCACAGCTTCTATTTTAAACGTCCTGTTTACTTTGATATATTTTAAATGTACGCATCCACAGCTCCTCCCAGTGAAAGCCCAGCCCTGCTCAGCCTTCAGGCTGCAGCACAGTACCCTCATTCTTTAGCTCATTAGTGTGCATGTGTGTGCGTGAGTGTGTGTGTGTGCATGTGTGTTCTGCTAGACAACCCCTCGACCCCTCTCTAACCCAAACCCCAGAGCGGCACACAAGCACAGACTTAACTCTGGCAGAGTTTCTGTCATATCCTGTTTCAAGTTTTTGTACGTTCAATTGATTTGAGCTCAACACTGTTTCTCACTTAACATTAGAATCTGATTATGTTAAAATAGTCAGACAATTAATAAAAAAGCAGCAGGCCATTTTCTGAATGCACCATGTTGTTAAATATGTTGTCGTTGTCACATTAAATCCCAAGACATCGTTTTTGTTTCCACAAATCATTTGAAAACAGCAACTACTTTTTACAATATACAGCTTTTTCATGCTGAAGACATGTAAGCTCTAAACACATTCAAGACCAGCTCAGGTACTTTAAATGCATCAAATGTTGCTGCTGTCATGACAAAAGCTCAAGTTTTGGTTGTTTTGTCCTTTTTTTGCAGAAATTGGAAACCCCTGCTGGCCTTTTCAGTGTGCTAAGATTTCATTATGAATGGACCGATATAAAAGCTCCACAATTACTTGAAAAACATTATAGTTCTATTAACTTCCTTGCAAAGTTAGAATATAATTTTTCTGAAAACAACTATAAACTTAAACTTTTTTACTTCAAGTTATGTATGATTTATCATGTAATACAGTGTCTGTCATGTAAAATATATTGTTGAACATTTTCTTAAAAATATACTATTAAATGATTCCTTATATTTTAAATGCTTTCATAAAATTTAGCTTTTGTGGGCTGTGGATACAGCAGTTTAGTCTTTTACAAGACAAAGAAGTACAGTCAGTACAGGAGACGAGGCAAAAAATCATGTTTATAAGTGTCTGGAAGTGGTTATGAGTGTGTGACAGTGGCGTTGTGGTATAGCACCTCAAATCCACATGATCATGGGTTCATATCCCCCTTTTCTGTGCTACTTCATTGTATTTTGTTATGGCGCCATTAAATAAAGCTTGGGTTAGTTGTTTCCTGCCAGGTACCTTTCACTGACGGTTCTTAACAAAACCTCAGCAAAGGAGCTCTCTCTGGTGGCAAAAGCAGTGGCCTAAAGCCGTCCAAAATAGTTCTGCCTGGAGATTATTTTTGATGGTGTACTCTGGCTTAAAACACTTAAAAAATAGGAAATGTTAAAACTACTTAGAAATATTATTTAAAGTGATTACATTGCTTTTAACATACTAGATTGGATAATATGAGGTGGACAATTCCAGGTAAATGTCACTAAAGTGATCTGAGAAAATGAAAATAAATTGGACTGATTATTTATTTGTATTACCAAACACAAAAAAGACAGATTACTTCAAAACTTTATTACATATGGTTTCACCCAACTGTTTTAAGTAACTGAGTAATTTGAGTATCATGTACTAGTTACAGTAGAAAAAGAACATGAAGTTAGGGCTATATTATTGTGCTGAGTTGTTACTGTGCTTCTGAGCTGTTGTAGAATTTAATGATGTTTAGCGAAGGGACAATTTAGGTGAACGATGGGAGACAACTTGCATTAAGGAGGTTTTTTTTGTTGCTAAATTAAGACAAAACAAATTGTTCCAGCCCTCATTATCCTAAATAACCTGCTTTTGGGTTAGTTAGCTTTTTGAGGACTGTTTGATGGATTTGCCTGCATTTTGCTAATCTGCTTATCTTGTGGGCTCTGCATATCAAACTACATTTAGTTTTCCTTTTTTTCTAACAAACATAATGCATTTCCTGTTATTTATAAAGAAAATCTGAAAGAGTCAACCCATATTAGTGAGCTGAGCCAATCACTGTAAATGGCTGAAAAGATTTGCATCACTAATAGAATTACACTCAGCAGTAAAGTACATGATAACATACACTTATAGACAACAACATGAGGCTAGGTGGTTAACCATGGAGTACAAGAAAAATGCACAATCCGTGGAAGGTAAGCCAGGGGGAAAGACAACACAAAGAGGGGAAGTAAAACAACACACCTAAAATAACACACCTGACCCAGATTGCATGCATTTTGTAAGTAATAATAAGACATAAAAGTAATTAAAACCATCAACATGTTATATAGTGTTATGTAGCAGAGAATTTTTTATTTTTCAAACATTAATGTTCTCTTATTACAAAAATGAGAAATAGACTGGGGTTCTGGTAAAATAAGACGTAACTAAGCAGCAATGTTATCAATACACAGTAAAAGTAGCATGAATATCTTATTTTGAAAGAAGTAGATGATATGTTGTGCGCCAGTTTAAAGAACAAAGTCCCAGATTTCTTCTGGATGCCTTAGACATTGTATAAAGTCTTCCAACAGCAATCTTAATTTAGCTTAATGAAGTTTTGAGTAGTCAAAGCAGGTATTAGATGAGAACAGCAAATAATACTGCTTGGAAATGGTTAAATAAACATGCTGACATATGTAAAACCAAAGCTTTCTGTCGGGAAAAAAAAACTTCTTAAATATAATGTTCCCAAATGCATATAACTTTTGAACAGTACTGTACCTCTCATGTAGAACCTAATAATACAGCAGTAATGTAAGTTATCTGTCTTCCTTATCCAGCCACCAGTTTAAATAGCCCATCCTCAAGTATCCAGAGTGCTTGCCACCTTCATGATTCATCATCATAATGACTTTTTTTTCACTTTTGGTACCTCTTTGGCAAAAGTAATGTTTCTTTTATTGTACCTATAGTATATAAATCTCTATTATATTTTTTCTTTTTTTTAATTTTATTTGTATTATAGTAGTAGTTTGTGGTACTATCTTTATGGAAGTAGTATCCAACAGAGTTATTACATCTACATCTACATCTACATGTACCATAACCCTAATTCAGTTCAGTCACAAGGCATGGTAGCTGTACTTGTGTAGGACTTTGCATGTACCGGACTTTGCATGTACCAACCATATGCCATGATACATCATCAGAAGGGATTTTTTTTTCACTTTTGGGACCTCTTTGGCATAACTGTAGAAGGTGAAAAGTCATGTTTCTTTTATTGTACTTACAGTATATAAATCTCTATTATATTTTTTCTAATTTTATTTGTATTATAGTTGTAGTTTGTAGCACTATCTTTATAGGCATGGTAGCTGTGCTTGTGTAGGACTTTGCATGTATCAACCATATGCCATGGGTTAAAGGAACAGTTTAGTCATCTATCCTCTATTAGCATTCTATCATATCCATCAAAATAGCTCTAGCTCAGTTTGTAGAAATCCTTTGTGAAATTGTATTGAGACTTTTGTTCCAGAAAAGACAGCAAGCCAAAGTTACACAAACACATACCTTGAATGACTCACTATTTCCTTTCAAAAAAGTCATTACGTGAGAATAAAGCCTCCCTCTTGAGCCTGAGTTGGTGAATTTCTTAGATCGTCACCCTTTTGACAGGCAAGTTTTAGTGCTGCGGTGGCGTTAAAAAATGGCAGTGACAGACTGTAGTCTCAGAGTTGGGCGAACAGAGAGTGCTGCAAAAGCCTTTGTTTGGGGGGAAGGCAATCTTGAAATGCACTCAGCTTGTGGTGGAATCAATTAAAACACACGCTGTTTATTACCAATTGACTGAAATTAACTTTTTTCGTAGTCAGAATGCAAGGCAATCCAATTTTTGGAATGAAGATGTGAAATGAGGCATTACTTTTACAACTGTTTCCTGTGGCAGGGGCTTCTGGCTGCTTCAAGAGGGAGATTAAGCGAGAGCGTGCTAGATTACTATGCCTTCCTACACTTATTCCATATACATTATGCTAATATCTCGCATCCATAGCTGCACAGCTGCATGTGCATCCCGTGAATCAATCCTTGCACTGGATTGTATAGGATCTGTTTAGTGTCTTTCCCTTTTTTTCTGAGTGTGGTGCTCACTTGCGGATGTATAGATGTGCTTTGAGGTTCTTATCAGTCTCTCCCAGTTCCCTCCATAATACGCAGACTCACTGACTCCACACACCCTTTCACAGAGGAGAGAAAAGAAAAGAAAGAATGACACCACAGACTTAACTTCACAGTCAGCTCTGAGGGGAAGCGCCGCGCTCTAAGCTGTCCCCACAGCAGCCTGCAAGGTAGAGATATTAGAACTCAACATGGGACAGATGTGAAGATCTTAACACTGCTAGGCAAGGCCTTATGCTTTCAAAAATTAGTGCAAACATCCCACGTCAGACTTGCTTTCATTTAACCGAACGACAAAGTTCATCATGAGGCCTAGCAGGTGTTGCGTTGCAGCTCAGGGGCTACTGTTCTGCAATTTTTCTTTTAAGCTTATAGCCGACAAGCATAATTAGAAAGCACCCAAAGTATGTTTAGTACTACTGTTTTGCTTATGCTCAGTACAGTACAGTAAACCAAACGTCATACCATAAACATTGTATAGCTGTTCACTGAGAATACTGAAATGCTGCTTTAATATGTCTTTGGAATGTGTCTGGATTATTCATATGGCAACACTCAGAGGCCTGACAATTCCTGGAAATAAAAAAAATACATATATGTGATTTCTAGCTACATTTTAATCTGTAGAATTGACACTGTGCATGTATTGTGCTGATAATCGAACTGCATTATTAAGTTTTGGTTGGAAACAAATGGGTTTTAAACCGCAATCATCCAATCAGAATGCTAGTGGGTAGATACAGCTTAATTAGTTCTTTAAATAGTTGGGCCCAAAGACTTGAGGCATCAAATCAAAGGAGCAGTGTGTAAGATTCATGGAGACATATTAGCAGAAATGTAATATAATAATTTCATAAGTGTAAAATTACCTGTAGCCAAATCACACACTGACCGTAGAGAGTGCTTTGGCACTTCATGTTTTTATATTGACGCAGTAGCTGTGCAAAACAAATATATGCATAGGACATCCTTCAGGTATAATTATTACTCAATTAAAAAAAAATATTACCAGCATCAAAACTACAAGTCAGCATCTTGTTCTAATTTTTTTGCTTCATCTCAAATTTAAATTAGCACTTCCGTGACTATGGTCCTCAGTCAGAAAAGTGTGGAGTGCCCTCTTCAGGTTGGAAATGACCTCCTGCCTCAGGTGTAGGAGTTCAAGTATCTTGGGGTCTTGTTCATGAACGAGAGAAGGACAGAGCGGGAGGTGGAGAGGTTGGTGCAGTGTCTGCAGTGATGCGGGCTCTGTACCGGTTTGTCCTGGTGAAGAGAGAGCTGAACCTCTCTATTTACCGCTCAATCTACGCTCCTACTCTTACCTATGGTCACAAGCGTTGGGTAGTGACCGAAAGAACAAGATTGCGGATACAAACTTCCAAAATGAGTTTTCTCGTGGGATGTTGGGTTTCACCCTTAAAGATGGGTGAGGATCTTGGTTATACGAGTGCGCTACTCGTCTACATTGAGAGGAACCAGCTGAGGTGGTTCGGGCACCTGGGCACCTGGTTAGGATGCCTCCTACAGGCCTCCCTGTGGAGGTGTTCTGGACATGTCCAACAGGGAAGAGATCCCGGGGAAGACCTAGGACATGCTTGAGGGATTATATCTCTCGGGGAACGGCTAGGTATTCCCCCGGAGGAGCTAAAGGAGGTGGCTAGGGAGAGGAAAATCTGGGTTTCTCTGCTTAGACTGCTACCCCTGTGTCCCGGATCCCTGAAAGAAGTGGTAGATAATGGATGGATGGATGGATCTTAAATTTTATCCTAATGTCAGCACCAGTGTGTGACCGCAGAAAATTGAAATGGAAAATATGAAGAATAGCAGAACAGCAGGAACCACTGTAGTTTTTCAGGGAAGGGTTTGAGTGGGGGTGGGGGTGGGGGGGGTTAAGTAGAGATTCAACAGTGCTCCTTTAATCACTTACATGATTGACACCTGCATATCACTTCTAATTTCCAATGTAGAACCAACATTTGTTAAGAAAAATGTCACTCTAGGCCTTACAGAAGTTTTAGATATGTCACTGACTGCAAACACAAGCCAGAGTCTATTCAAGTTTTTTGCGTTAATGTTAATGTGTCTTATCAATACCTTAGCACTAGCATACAACTAGAATGCCATATAGATGCTAGCAGAAAGGAAGATTATTGTAGTGGTGGTAATTTTCTCACAGAGCTTTGACATTAAATTTCTAAACTGAAGGCCTCGCTCTCATAATTACAGTTCATCACTGACATTTAACTTACTGTAAAACTGAAAACCAAACACTCAAACATTCTGGCCACGTTAGCTTTTAGCTCAGCTTAAATGCACCACAGACAAAGCTAAAATCACACCAGGAAGCATCCAAATAAAACCTTTTATTACGTGAAATTTGGCTTTATGAAATATGTGCTATGTCATTACGGCTGTGGCAGGCTGGTTCTATAAGGACACTCTTACCTGATCTCTTATGCACTTTCATGTAGCTTAGCACTTAATTATACATCAGTTTAGGGCCTCTGAACGAGACCCCATCACTCCACAGGTACAAACAGCTGAATTATTGAACACCACGCAAGCAGGATAGGCTGCAGTTTAACTGTAGAGAGTGTGGAATGTGTCTCTTTGTCCTTGTATGGAATGTATTTGCACAAGATTTCTTGAAGTGGATTAGTAAAGGATTCAGGGGTGGGTTGGGCAGTGGATTGGGATTTGTATCCAAATCCAAAAGTCAAATATCATCTTTTGTCTTATATCACCATATTAGCTTCAAGATTTGATCTTTCACCCTCAGTGAGATTATCAAGCCCAGACATTGTTCAACAAATAAAAGATGTTTACTGAGCTTTTTTTGCCTCACTGACTTTTTTGTATATCAGCTATTTGCTAACCCTTATCTGAACCTTCTGTTTTCTGACTGACCCACAATCCGACTGTACAGATATTATTCTACAAAAGAAAATGTCTTATTTTCACCTCTTAGGCAAACTATATGCAACATTTTGGGAACTGACAACATAATGTCCAGATATGTTGCCTGTTATAAAGCGTCTGCGTGCTTCATATTCTGCCTCACCAAAAGAAAACAGCCTCCTTAGGGACAGACATTGCTTACGCACCATATGCACTTATGTTGGTGAGCTGACTGAGGCTGTTTTTTGTTTTTTTGTTTTTTTTTTGTGTACGCGTGTGTGTCTGGGTACAGGGCGCTGCCAAATGGGAGCACTTCCAAATCACTGATGCCAGGGCTTCGTATTCCAATCAGCTCTCCTTAATTTGCACTTTTGGAGCCACATTGGGAGCTCCAACTGAAGTAGATGAGGTAGCTTAACCAAGAGAGAGTTAGCAAGAGAAGAGAGGGGGGAAATGCAGAGGGCTGCTGCCGTCAGTTATATAGGAAGTTGGAAGGTGTAAATCAATCCCTAAGTTTGCTAAAGCTAGCTTAGCCACAGCTACAGCGCCAAGCCACAAGTTAGCTTCCAGCGTTCACATACGAAACCAACTACCTACCTAACTCTATTTACACATAACATGTCAGGCAATTTTGGATACTAGAACATAACTGGGAATCCACCAATCATTTTTCATTTCTAATATGTGTTATGAATTTTACTCTAGGCCTAATGGAAGTTGTAGATATGTCAGTGAATGCAAACCGAAGCCAAAAATGTATGTCTTAATGTTAGCATACAACCAGAATCCTATATTGATGCTAACAGAAATTAGCATTAGAGGAGTAATTCTGATTACGTCAAAACTAATTTCTGATAGTTTTGACGTTGTTAACCTGCTAAAGAACTAAGAACCAAATACACACAAAATCAGGACAAGTTAGCTTTTGAGTTCAAGGTAAGATCAGATGATAGAAGGAACAGAAATGCTCTATTAGCTGCCCTCTAAAGCCTGGTTTCGCTTCTGTGAAATTGTGAAAGTGAGTACTACAGCCAGGTCATTCATTACTACAGCAGCAGTGGTTTGTGTGGGGCATAGCTGTGGAAAGGAGCAGCTGATTTTGGTACCTTATTCTGGTATAAAGGAACACTTGACATCTGACTCTTCCACCATATTCCCACCCAAATCAAAACTGACAGAGGAAACACTAGTATTGTTCTTTATTTGTCAGTCAATAAAACAGTTGCAAGAAAAAATAAGTGAGCCCTTTGGAATTACTTGGACTTCTGCATTCATTCACTCACTCATCTTCTAAACCAGGGGGTGCTGGAGCCTATCTCAATGCTCATTGGGTGGAAGGCAGGAAGCATCCTGGATGACAGACCACCAGTCCATCACAGACACACACACAAAGACACACACTCACCTAGGTGCTATTTAGCATCTCCAACTCAGCCGACTGCTTGTTTTTTGACTGTGGAAGGGAAACTCATGCGGGTACAGGGAGAACATGCAAACTCCAAACAGACAGGTTCCTGGTTGCCTGAAAGGGGAAATCAATCCCAGGTCCTTTTTGCTGTGAGGCAACAGCACTACCCACAGCACCACTCAGCCACCCATTTCCTCTTTGATTACTAATAAAATGGGGTCTGATTGTTATTTAAATCACAATTACAGACGCACGCTATCTGCCTAAACTAATAACACACAACAGCTGTACTTTTCATGTATTTTATTGAGCACATTGAGTAAACGTCTGCAGCACAAGCTAAAAATGTGAACCCTTGAATGTAATAACTTGTAGATCCCCATGTGTCCTGTTTCCTCCAGACGTATTGTTGTCTCATAGTCCACAGGACATTTGCCCAGAAGCATTGTGGAGCATATAGGTGGTTTGGAGCAAACTTGGGTTGCGATGGGGCAATGGGAGCAGTATCCATGCTTTGTGTGCTGCCATTGTTTAATGTATAAAGCACCTGTGAAAGCCACATTTCCAGTCTCATCTCCTTTACTGGGACACCTTTTCCCAGTTAACTCTTGGAGAAATTAATACAGAGGTTCACTTTTTCTAGGCTGAACTGTGGATGTTGCTCATTGTGCTCGATAATAAAGACTTGAAAAGTATAGCTGCTTGTATGTTAGATTGTGTTTGTCTATAGCTGTGACTTAGATTATGATTAGACTGCATTTTATTAGTAATCAATGCAGAACTCCAGGTAATCCCACAGGGTTCCCTCACTTTTTCTTGCAACTGTACATGCATGCAGGGCTCTAAAGATGTGTAGAAATAAACTAAACATATGCACAGAGTAGAGAAAACAGTAGACTCAACTTCATTATCTAGTGGCAGGTGGTTCGATAAGTAAAATATTCTTCTGCCCAACACAAACATCTTAAAAAGGGTATTGCATACACCGGGAAATTGAATCATGATGCCAAAACAAGTGCCAAAATAAAAACCAAAAACAATTTGTAGAAACTTTTCATACTAATATGGCCCTTCTGCTGTGCGTGGAACATTACACATTGAATTTTCTGGCTAATACACTGTGGAAGTACTAATTTCTAGACACTTATATTGGTCTAATAACAGAATGGTGGTAGAATCTTTCTCTTTAGTAAGTTGGAATGCATTTCCGGATCATTCTGGCCCACTTTAATTGCTGGCTCTAACAAAACTGCAGTATATTTTGTCAGAATGCATGCATGAGAGAGTGGGTCAGGCTACCGTCTGCTGGACTGTGTGGGTGAGGGGCTTGCACGTGCTGGGTGGGGGTGGCACGGGGGGGCATAAAGCCCTTGGGCGATGACAGGTGAAGCCCTTCTCCACAGCTGAGGCCCTCGCAGGCAGCTGACCTGGATCTAGGTTTTCAGCACAGCACATGCCCTGCGCTCCGGATTACTGCAGCACCACTGCAGTAGCTCAATCCGAGCACACAGCATGGCGAATAATGGAGCTAATGCTCAGCTAACGGAGCTCGATGAGAGACAACAACCTACATGCTCTGATTGACAAGTGTAAAAAATGCAACTCTTTTCTCTTTTTAGCCCCAAAAACCACTGATTACGTTGAAAGCAAATGTCATCCCAAAGCTTTTTTTTTTCAACCAGCGGCTTCTGTTCTGACATGCTTAAAGGCAGAGAAGTGGGAAAGGGCACCTATTTGCACTTACGCCTTGAAAAAAAAGTGGAGCGCAGTCATGCTCAGAAACACTCTGACATCTATGAGCCGAAGCGCATTGGTTTTATCATCACTGGGAGTGCGTTTGAGCTTTAATCCACGCTCTCCATGTCCTAAGACTCAGCACACTTTAAACAGCTTAAGGCTCCTCAGAAATCCTCCACCGTTCTCCACACCGAATCCGATGACACCACAGCTAATTTTTACAAAAGCACTGCAATATTGCTTATTAGAGCTCCCATAGCTACTGTTAGCAAAAGTGTAAAGATAGATGCTGGCGAAAAAAACCCTAAGATTATGTTCAGTAGCACAAACGCACCATGCTTCACTAATAATTTATACTTTCCATCTGCGACTTGGACAGGGTTTAGCATCACAGACCTGCTGAAACTGTGCCAGGATCTCCTACCTTTCAGATGCCTTGTCCAACCATGCGGTGGGTCTTTCAAACACCACAAAGCCAAGGCTTCCTTTGTTTGTGTCACTAAACTTCAAATCTTGACTAAGGCTGTCACTATCGATTATAAAAGCTATCCAGTAATCTACCAATAATTACAAGGTTTGACTGAGTAATCAGACTCTGTAAAATACAGACTTTTAGTGATGAACCATAAGGATTGGAGCTACAAACTTGTTTAAAAATGATGGAAAAAACACTTCTAGGACAATGCTGATTACTTTTAGCACATCTATAGCACATCTTCTAGCAGTAATTTAGCTCTACGTTAATGGCAATTAGAAATTGCTTTTTCATGTTCTCCACCTGTTTAACATCTGACTGAATTGCACTAGTCAGACTAGCACTCTCATTGTCAGTGATACGCTCAGGACTTCCAAAAATCACAAAGAGATGTTTTTTTCTTACAAACTGGTCCCACCCATATTATATCAAAATGTGACTGGCTGAATCCACTAACCAGTTCTTAGTTGTGCTAATGGTTAATCTCATGTGTTCGGCCTTCAGTATAGCTTCCAAAATCTTAATCAGTGGGAGAGCTAGTTTAGCTGTGTCTACCTAAATAATTCTGTGTTTTAATATTTTAACCCTTTTAGTTAAAACCAAAAACTAACAATAAAATAAGAATATTACTACAATACTTGCAGTGTTTAAGTACAAACTGATATATTATATACTGATTTTATTAAAGGTGCCATAGATTGTGTTTATTTAGAATGCATTATTCTATGTGCACTTTAAATTCTACATAGAAGGTATGTGACTTGGTCGGAGTGAAAAATGCCCATATGCAGTTTATACACCTATTTGCCATCCCGTGATTTGAGCCTAGAATGAAGCTGTTTTTCCTTTTTTGGTGAGCTCATGAATAATTTGATAGGCTCTGTTCTGATTTGCTGCTTTACAGTAAGACACTGTTATGATCACACAGAACCTCCATTTTAAAACAGACACAGACAATTAAATTGCTCTCCATGTAAATGGAGTAACTGGGTCATCTTACTACATGGTTAGCCACGCTAACCTTACTAGTAGCTTGTTACTGTCTAATGCTTTTTGTGCTAGCTACTTGCTTTCTATTTCAACAACAACACAAAGTGAAGAAAAGTTGCTAGTCACTTTGAAACTTCCAGTTCCAGATGATCTGCTTCAGTCAGCAAAAAGTGAATAAATCGATAAATCACGCAGCATGGCAGCTACTTACAGGTTGCTGTTGGAACTGCTCCTTCCGTCAGATGCTCCCTCTTTTGTCAAATGCTGAGCAAAGTCTGCTCGATATTGTCCAAGGTTTGCAAAATGTGCAGAAAAAAAATTGCAATATTAAATTTAAGTTGTGCAAGATGTTGTTGAAGTTGTGGGCAGATTTTGTGAATTTTAGTTTATTAATGTTTTGTTCCACTTTAAATGGTGTTGCAGTAATATTCTGATACTGTACAAGGTGTAGCATTTAAGCTTCAACAGAATATTATATTAGGAAATAAGACGCCACCTTCAGCCTTGTTAAAAGAGCAGGAACAATGCCCATTCACAGTACAGTTCTTTGGAAACGGAATGAAAACATCTCTCCACATAGTCCGCCAATTGTTGGTCTCCAAAGAAAAATATGTATCTCAATTTTTGTTGATTTTCATTTTTTTTGTATCATTAGCACATAACAGCTGTTCTTTATATCTTGTGAAAGTTTCATGAAGACTGGACCAATAGAAATGCTCCAAAACCACTTGGGAAAAAAATACTTCCATCGATTTACATTAAAAGTTAAAAAACATTTTTGGCCTCTTGTATGAATTTGCTATTTTGAAGATGCTTGTTTTTGTTTGGACAGTGAGGGTATGTAAGTTTGGGTGCCTAAATATTATTGCGTCAAGACTGTTACATAACAGTCTAGGATTTTGAAATTGACTTAAGCTCTTTTGCAAATGCGAGATTTGTATTTGAAGGAGTTTGATCAGTGTTTGGGGTTCATGGTATGATAGTTCTATCTACCAAACTTTTCCTATCCAATTATGCCAATGCAGCTATTCAATTAAGCCAATGCAATTAAACTCCCTCTCATACTGTTAGCCACTGTGGACATAACAATATAAAATCTTGCATAGTGTTTCAAGAAGTGCTTTAATGGTAATAGATGAACCAGAAAGCCTTTCAAAAGACGTTATAACACTATGTGGCAAAACATTAATATAAATTGGTGTATCCATAAGACTTTGTTACTTACAGTAAAAGTAGACAGTAGGATAGTTCAAAATAAGAATTTAATTAAGTTCTACCAATTAATTGTGAAAGCCCTAATTTAAGAGTTCCGTTCCCATCCATTTCACTTCACGTTTGAATCATCTCAGAGGGCCACATACATAGCCTCTGCTGACCAAAGAGGAAACTGAAACGTTCTGGTCAGCCGTGTCATTCGTCAGCCTCAAGGAAATAATAATAATAGCCGCCTCCTCGGAGACGAGCGCATGGAGGCTAAATCTAATAACTGCCATTACCTCCAGAGTCATCACATACAGCAAGTGAACCCTAATGTCGTTATGTCTCTTTTGTAACAGATTATGCTTTGGCGGTAGGCGTATCGTGCTTATATGCCCAGGGGCTGCCTTTAGCAGCCAGGCAACATTTTTTTTTCTGGAGAAAATGGCGTCCTTTGAAGGTGTCCACGGGCAGCCCCATGTGGATATTATCAGCAACCCTCAGCTGAACCACAAAGTCTGCCAGACCCCTCAGTGCTGTCGACTGGCAGGCTGTTGCTCCAAGCTGCAGGCTTCTGCTTCCTCCTGTTTTGGCACAAACTTGAGGGCAGATGCCATTCGAATCTCTCGGGCATGTGTGTATGTGTGTGTACATGATGTGCGTATTTCCATATGGGAGCCTGTACGTATGTGTGCTGGATGAAACCTGTGGCTGTGGAGCTTCGAGGAGGAAGAGACTAACATTAAACAGACTGTGTGTATCACCAGAGTGTCAGATAGTGAGGCCTTTTCAGCAGACGGACTGAGCCATCAGGTTGGGAGATATAGAGTTATGTAGGTTCAGGGGAACTGGCACATTCGATCAGATTAAGGAACTAAAAAGAGTTCCTAGGTTATTTTTTTTAAAAATCTGAATCATGTCTCTCACCATAAAATAGAGAAATTACATCTGTAGAGGCAATATCACTGCTGCTCAAAGAACAACACATATCTTCCCTTTTTTGGATTTTTCCTTTTATACATCATTCAAGCTCAGCAGCTGTTCTTTATGTTGTGTGAAAAATTCATGATGAATGAACCAATAGAAATGCTCCAAAATGGCTTGGAATAAAATGTCTTTACATGATCTTACACTGAAACATTTTTTTTTACAATTTTTGCCCTCT
Source organism: Megaleporinus macrocephalus (assembly GCA_021613375.1). Classification (NCBI taxonomy): domain Eukaryota; kingdom Metazoa; phylum Chordata; class Actinopteri; order Characiformes; family Anostomidae; genus Megaleporinus; species Megaleporinus macrocephalus. Next base: position 26,886,649 of record CM038721.1, read on the forward strand.
ACTGTAAAGTAGGCATTTTAGAAATACTTGTTTTTCTTTGGACAGTCAAGATAAGTTTAACCCCTTACATTCCAAGAAAAAGTATGTAGGCATTCACTGTGCTGGTAACCCCAAAAGGTCCAAGAGACTATAAGACTTGTGTTAGGTTATAGCCATTACTAAAATATTAACAGTAGTTATACAATAATATGTTTTTTTAACTGAAACATTTGTCCACATTTAAAGGGGTTTTAACATTTTTTTTATCTAAATGAAGTCTTGCCCAATAAAACGACATGAAATGACATTAACCCTTCAAGAGACATGCATGTAGGCCTTTAACTTCTCGCTCTTATAACTACTTAACTATTAGTTTCATAGTACTTACCAAGTAGTTTAGATAGATGGTATAGTATTAGGATTAGCAATTGAATATAAAGCCTCCGGTTAAAGGAGTTTAAATGAAGGTGCCCTAGGACTGCATTTATATTGCCATTGTTAAAAATGGAGTTTGGTACATAGAACTGACATACCATGAAACTCAAATACTGTTGTTCCTCCTCCAAATACAAATCCCACCTTTACAAAAAGGTTGGTAAAATAGGCCAGTTCTAAAATCCTAGACTGTTATTATTTTTGTTATGTACTATTATTACACATTCAAAATTTAAACACAATATGTCATATTCTAGCAAGGAAAATGGTGTACTATCTGGATAAATCTTCTGTTCCAGGCTTTGAAAGCCTTTTCGGTCCCTGTTTGAGAAACCAAACTGTCACTGAGCATGAAGGCATGGTTGTTGTTCATATTTAAATAAAACATGGAGGTTGGCTTCCTATTCACCAGCTTCTAAAACAAATGTTTCATTACACCTACAGCTAAAGCTTGCATGGACACCAGAATTAAACTGTGGCACCATTTAAGGTGGATGGAAAATTTTGCAAAACAAGCTGCCTACTACAACACTGCATCCTGGTCAACTTTAATTCAAACTGTTAGTTTGCTTTGTACATTTCACTGTGGACAGTTGCCTAAACCTTGGACAATTAGGCTTTGTTTAAACCTGAAGAGACTAAGGAGAGGAGTAGTTCCACATTTATTAGTATCACAAACCCAACTGCAACCTGTAAGTAGCAGCCATGCTGTGTTATTTTATCGGCTGTTTGTCAGTTAAAGCAGATTTTAAAAGAAAAGTGTCAAAGTGAGTAACAACTTCAGTTTGCTATGTGTTGATGTCAAGCTCGAAAGCAAGTAGCTAGTATAGGTCATGTTACCTCCTAGCAAGCTCCAAGTAACTAACGTTAGCATAGCCAACTAAATAGTTTGATGACCTAGCTGTGCACAGAGGTTCAGTTTATTATCCTGCCTGTGTCTATTTCGACATGTTGCTTCTGTGTGATTATTACGGTGTCTCGCTAAAAACTAGCAAATCAGAGCTCATCACATTATTCATGAGCTCATTAAAAGGGAAAACAGCTCATTTTACTGTAGGGCCAAATCACAGGGCTGTAAATGATTGAGTAAAACCACATCTGGGCATTTTTCACCCCAACTGAAGTCACATGCTATCTATGTAGACACCAGAGACCAATTTAAAATGCTGAAGAGATGCATTCTTGAAAGAGTCTCTGCATTCTTTCTAAAATCTGGTTGAATTTTTTCACCATAAAAGAATAATTCCTTCTCTAAGAACCACGTGTTTAGTGTTTAACCCTTTAAACCCTAAAAGACTGTATGGGCCCACAATATATATATATAAATAGAAACATTACAGATGTTTAACACTAACATTTAAAGTAAAGTAGTTACTGAATAAAATAATTAAAGTTTTTTAAATTACTGAAAAAACACACCATTTTGCTGTTGAAGGTTTTAAACTAGGAAAAGTCCTTAGGTTCCTTTTTTTAATTATAATGAACTTCATCACAAATGACATGTCTAGGAGACATTTGTTTAATGCTTTTTAGTCTTAGAGAGTGCATGTGGGCCCACACTTTAAAGTTTCACTCTCATAACTACAGACTTTACCCGTTTCATTGCTGAAAAAAAACAGCAGTTTTAAGATTAATAACTAAAGAATCAGCCTGTAGTTTAGTAATAGCAAATAGTAGTAATAATAGCAAAACCTTTAGCATTTATATAACTTTAACTCTTGCTTAAGAGATGCTTTTTTTACACAAGCAAAAAAAAAACAAGGGTATCATCTGTCACTGTGTCACGTTTCCATGGAAATCAGTGTGAGAATGATATTTGCGAAGCAGAATTTTCTCTCTTCTAAATGAAACTGGAACACGGCACCAAATACCCTTCTTGTTTGGCACCTACCTCCTCCGCCTTGCTCGGCTCAAACTGTACTGGAACGTACGGTATTACACTCATCCATATATAATGGAACTGATGAATGTACATGCTAATATGCATATGCTAAAGCTAATGCCTCCTACTAGACACCCAACCACCCGTCCACTGTCCCTCACCCACGCACCAACTGATCATAAATATGTAGCTGTCATTTATTCAAACATGCAAATCATCCATTAGCTGAGAAGATAAAATGCTTTTGTCAGTTAAAAATAATACTGAGAAATTATTGAAGCCCACTTCAGGATGCAGGCTCTATTTTTTTCTATTTTTTGCATCACAGCCAGGACTAAAACTGAACTAAAATCATTGTGTATGAACCGCTCGCAGAATCGTCTTTGCACTCTACAATTTATGCTAAGCCTTGGAAAATGTCAGTCTAAATATAGAAATGGAACAAAGATAAGATTTTGCTCATTTGTGTCGAGCTAAACACTTTGCCAGTGATCTTCTCCCAGTTTTGAATGATATCTCCCTCCACCCCGCCCCCCTGACCCCAGCTCACATGCACCTGCAGCAGGATATTGTGACACCAAACTGACAAGTCTTAATTCAGAATGTACAAGAGGAAACAATGAAGCATCCATTTAGGCTTAGACATATTACTGCAATGAGATGTTTGCTTGTGGTGTAAATGAAGTATATGTATATGGTGACATCTGCTTGGAAAACACATTTCATTTTCAGTTAGCAACACTTGGTTATATTTATCTAAGGGGAATTCCAAAGATTTAAAAAAAATCTGTAAAATTTAACTGTTGATGAACAAATCTTAACAGTTCAGATGGGGTTTAAAATGGAATGATGCATTTTAGAGAAACTTGGTTTTAGGTCTTTAGGTAGTGATAAAAAAACAAAGTGTTTGCTACAACACAAATATAAATATTTTATTTTGTATTTTAAAGTTCCACTGTGCATGTATTCTGGGTGTTTATATATAGTGTGGTTTAATATAAAATAATTTTAAATTATCATCTCCACTATTCAAATATATATATATATATATATATATATATATATATATATATATATATATATATATATATATATATATATATATATATATATACTTTTTTTTTTTTTTTTTAATATGTTTTAGGCTTTTAGGCTTAAATCTTCTAACAACTATCCCTAAACATTGCGCATGAGGCACCATATATGTAACCATTTTGCACTGTAGCTTTCTGTCTTTCTGATTTATGTCCCCTCCACTAAAAACAAATTTGATTGGGTAAGTTACAGTTTAACTGAATAATGCAGAAATTGTAAAACATCAATGACATTCCCCTTTAACTGATAATAAATGTGGGGACTGAATAATTATTTGTAGTTTTGTTCTTACTATTATCAACACTAAATCCAATTGTCACCTATTGTGCAAATTAAGCTTTCATTTTGCTAATGAGTGATCTTTCAGAATAGGCTTGGGCTCTAGTTTCATTGATGTCTTTCTGAGTGGCTATAAGCTGATGCAATGTGAGTCAATGCAGTAAGACTTGTCTCTGGAAAGGAAATGCAGAAGTGGCTTCTGGTAAATGCATCTAAAGCAGGAGTGCTTTTCTACACCACATGTTGAGGAGTCTGTCCAAAGCTGAGCAACCAAGACATGAACCACGTAATTCTGAGAGTGAAAATACCTACTAGAGAAAAAAAATATCAGGCTGCTAGTAGCAGGTGCAGCTCCATTCGAGTGGCTGTCAAAGCAAATGCAGTATAATCAGCTGTCGGTTGGGCTCTCTCGTCGAGACGCGTAATGAAAAAGAAGGCCGTGTCATGAGCCAAATTTCTGCTTCTTCTCTTTTTGTGGAATTATCAAAGCAAGGAGGGTGAGCGCAGTGCATGCAACGCCTGCAAGCAATCCAAATTAGGGCACAGAATAAAAAAGAGAGAGAGAGAGAGAGAGAGGCAGAGAGAGGGGGATTGTCACAAAAATCTGAAAACTGCGCAACCCACATGGTGCATCATGGCAGCAGTCAAGTGAATAACACAACAAGAGAAAGCTTTGCAGAATATTGATTTAATGCTGCGTTCAAGCGGTGGAAGATGAGCGCCCTGTATTACACACGCTCTATTTCCCCCCATACCTTGGGCCTTTGCTTTCATGCCACTTGGAGAAGAAGGGAGCGGAATATTCCTTAAGCATCGAACACAGAGCCTCGCTATTTCAGAATCCATCCGTGAACTGAATCAATCCAAATAGCAAAAGCAATCACTGGAGCTGATTTTATGTTGTGCTATCACAGTTCCACATCACTCTTCACTGAAAAGAGGCAGCTTTTACTCAGCCACTCAATTAGTGTAAGGTGCTAGTAAAGGCAGGATCTTCTTTTCATTCAAATATATAAGCTGGGGGTGCATTTGTTGATGATGAAACTTCAGTAGTGTGATGGAAAACTAAAAGGCTGGATTTGTCAGACCACCCAGGCCTAACAAAAAGAGATTTTATTCTCTCAACTCCAGCCATCTAAGCCAAATGTTGGCCTTAGAACTTGCTAGGCAGTACAAAATATTACTAAATTGTACTACATATTTTTTTACATTTGTTAAAGTTAATGCTTAGTCATCCTTAAACCATTTCATTGTCAAATTCAAATAAATTACTAAATACTGCTTAAGAAAAGAAACACAGTAACATATCCCTAAAACCTCCTGAATGAAAATAAAAAAAGATTTGTGTTTCCACATCAGGAGCAAGCATTTCTTAGAAAAGCACTACATAATTCTGGGCATTAATATGCTTATTGGCTGATGCAGACAAACTTGAACCCGTATTAATCAAGCTTCTTAGAGTGCTGACCTAGAACCAGATTTATTTTATTAATGTTATTTAGGATGTTTGTGACTAAAGCAGATCCTAGATCAGCACTACTAGTCTACTAGCTTGATGAATACAGGCCCAGTCTTTTATCTGGAAAGGAAGTGCAATCGTGGCTTCTGGTAAATGAGATGTACAGTCTACTACAACTTTAATATTTTAAATGTACAACTTCACATTTTACGAAGGCAACAATAAATATTCTTAGCAAAAAACACCACAATTCTCTGTATTTGTCCTTCGAATTAAAGGTTATCACATTATAATAGAGTGAAGCGAGAGAAGCACCTTTACAAAATCAGCCATCGCAAAATTTTTAACGTCGTTGCTCTTGGATTAAAAAAAGAGAGAGGGGAAGAAAAAGAAAAAAAGAAAGAAAGAAAGAAGGCAAAGTGAACAATTTTCTTTCTCACACATTCTTGCACACTAGTCGGCTCGCCTGCGAGGATCCAATGGAACAAAGACAAGCCCTATCGATTTATGCACTCTCGGCCAATAGCGGCACGCTACGCGGGTCACGTGACAGCCGGTCTCCCTCTCGCCTCTTTCCCACCGCGCTCACTCGGCGAAGCGCAGGAAAGCAGAGAAGTGTCAGTGAATGTCCGGTCGCCTTGGCGCGAGTAACGTATGTCTGACGGGTCCAGCAGTCCTTACAAACTTTTCCGTCTCTACCCTGAAGCGAAGCGAAACGCAGCAGTGTCCCACCTCCGCGGTTGTGCTATGACCAAACGGACTTTGCAGAGCGTTCGTGGTGCTGGCGGACTCGCCCCGACGACGGCGTCGCGTGCGCGAACGACGGTTGGTATTGATATTACTTTTGCAGCTAACTAACTATGTTTTTTTCACATCTGACAGTGAAAAATGTGTTAACAAAGTAACTGTTACCTTTATGACATTTTCGTTAATGTCAGGTTAAACTGTTGTGTGAGTTACGCTTTTAATAGCCGGTTTAAACCCCGAAGTGTGGCGGTTAAGAAATGAATTATTTGCGCTAGGCTAACTGCATCTCAGACCAATTAATGTAGCGACGCACGCTAAACTCAGTTTGTGTCTTCTCAACACCGGCCGCCTTCGCTCTGGTGTTAAGTCAGTGTTTTTTTATGTCACTGTGGAGCACCATAAACCCGTTGACCCGTTAGGAAGGTGCTTGGCTCCGTGAGGTTGGAGCTTCACGGCCAGTTAGCACGGCTGACTTGCTGCAATTAGCCGAACGAGCGAGATTGAACACTTCAAGTTCAAATGATTAGCCAGTTTTAGATGGAACTAAAGTCTTTAAAAACATTTGTTCAGTAATCTTTATGTGTTTGTTAGGCGCATGACAGTAAGCCGTGACAGCTTCACGCTCGTCAGCCTGAGATTTCTTGAGCGTTTTTGTCACTGTTTTTTAAATGTATGTCCTCCTCAGGGTGTTATTATTAACACATGTACTTTTCTCTACATATTTATTTAATGGGTGGAATTATGGTAAGAAAAAGAGGGAGAAAACTCTTATTTTCAGGATGACATTACTAGCAGACCTTGACAATGTCTTTTGATGTTTGAGAGACTTCAGATGGTTTTAATTAGGAACTGCCAAAAAAAGAGAAGGCGGTTGTGTCCCATTCTCTGGGGTGATGCTCTGGAAAAAGAAAAAAAGCCACAGAACATAGAAATTCACTTCAGCAGAAGATCACCTAATCAAATTTTTATAGCATTTTCTCTCTTTTTCCCTCTCTCTCTCTCTCTCTCTCTCTCTCTCTCTCTCTCTCTTTTTCTCTCTCTCTCTCTCTCCCTGCCGGTGTACTACGCCTTCTTTGTCTGCCTTCTTTGGTAACCACACCTCCCCCAAAAAGCAGCCAGCACAGACACCTGAAGGCTAGACATAATGATCAACAGAGTCCCAGTCGGTCTGGACTACTGCCTGTTCTTTTTATTTTTTTTTCCCTCCTCCATCTCTTCTTCTTCACCCCTTCTTCTTCTTTTTCTCTATCCTGCTCTGTGCTTCTGTGCTGCTGTACAATCAAGGAGTAGCACGCAATGTTTGTTGGGGCCAAGTTCACTGGTATGTTAAACCAGGGAGGATGGATTGTCACCCACACACTGAAGAAAACATGGACAACTGTCTCCTTATGTGACTGGGGGGAGAGATCCCCCCATATATGTATATGCAAACACTGCACATACACCATGGAAACATGAAAGGCAACACCGTCTTCTTTCATGTGTGATAGAGAGATTTTTTTTTCCGTTGTGCAAATTTTAGCATGCACCTACAAAAATTGCTGAGCATGCTGAGTAGCCGTTACAGTTTCTTTTGCAGGCAGTGGGACTTCCATGCGGTACAGGCTTTAATTTTTCCTGCAGTAAAGAGCAGAATTTGGCTGAGTGCAATGTAGAATCTTCCCCAAGGCATGTATAGAAGCGTGTCGCTTCTGAGCTTTGATCACGGCAGCTGCATTCTACTGCAGCACCTCCCTTTCACTGGATCTTCAGAGCATAGTTACCTTTTTAGTTTCCTCGGTTTTTTATGATATGATTTGATAGTATTGTTTTAGAAAAGGTGTTCATACATTCAATATGGGAATATGGTTTTTATGTTAGATGTTAACCCAATTAAATTTTTGCTATGACTTATGAAGAAGGAAAAAAGGAGGATAATGTTGTTTGCACATGTGGCATGACATGAAGCGTTTGTTGTAGCAGCTGAAAAGGAGGTTCTCTTTCCGCTCATGGTGGCAGACAATACTCTCATAATCCCTCTTAAGGTTTTGTAACACTATTTGCCTTGCTAGCTTCTTTTAAAAACTACATTAATACATAAGTGGTTGCATTCAGCATACATAGCTGAATTATGTTTTCATGTTTTTATTCAGTTCTTTTTTAAAAAAGTAAACTCACGTATACTTGTCCTCAGTTAGATTTTGTTTTCCTTTTAAACATTCTCATGCAGCCTGCTAAATTCCCTACTACACTTGAATGTGAGAGATATGTACAATGTCACAGTTGAAGTCTAGGCTTGTTTTCATGAGGAGACTGAGAGCAGACATTCTGGAGTGTAATAGCACCAAGAGGACGACAGATCCCTTTTTTCTTCTCTCTCCTCCTCTGCCATAAGCCTTTGAAGGCGTGTAATAAAAGGTTCAATAGAAGCAACAAGCTGTTTTTTTCTCTGCTCTCGCACGTTCTTTGAGGCATTCTACCTGCCAATGAATAGGAGGTCCACTGAAGCCCTGGCTCGCAGGAGGAGTGTTTATTGAGGGCTGAAGGGCCAGGGAAGTCTACAGAGTCAAACGTCTGCGCACAGCAAACTGAGGTGTATTATTGGCTAAAAGCAAAGCGAGTGGCTGTGGGCTAGAGCTTCCCTGACACCCCCCCCCCCCCCCACACACACACACTTATATACCAAGGGCCATCTGTTTTTTTTTCTAGAATAGTGGACAAAAATATCTTTGTTGATATTTAGCTCTCATTTGATATGACATTTCATATATGTGCAAGTGTATACGTACTTAAAGTTTTTATATGTTGTTTCATGCAGTAAATAAGATAAGGTAGTATTGTGAAACTACTGTAAGGCTTCACATGTATTAAGTTTGCGTGTTCTACTGCGGTGAACTGATTCAGCAGGAGAGAAGAAAAAAGGAAATGGTTTGACCACGCCTAGTAGCTCCTCCTGGAAAATTCAGTTTTTTGAAAAAATGTCATGACCTCCAGTGACATCCTGAGTCTCCCTCATGACAGCTTATCGTCTTCCACTGCATACAGCCCAGATATATTCATCTTTTAATTAATAATGTATACAGTTCTCAATTGAAAAAAAATAGCCTACAAATTGTTTTGCCATTTGTTTGCTATCATGGCATAGACTTTAAATGGAACGTTACTTGACTTTTTCGCTGTCTGTTCCCTGAGAAAAAATCTAGCTCAGATGAGGTTAATTGTTTTTGAATCTTTATCTACCAAAAGAAAATGGCGGAACGGGAGCATAATTGAGCTGCTGGCCGTTTGAGTGGTTATGGATTAGAGAAAGAAAGCAGAGAGGGGGAGAGAGACAGAGAGAAAAGAAAGGCGAAAAGGCCCATGTTATGCATGGTCGCCGCAGGGGTTGTCTGGACCTTTCAGACGGGAAGGAGCACAGGCCTATTTAGTCAATGCCCCATGTGAGTTGTGAACTTTGACCTACGCTGTGCCCCTCTTTGCTCCAGGTGCAAGTCTCTTCTCTAGTATGTTCACCCACACACTCACACTCTGGAGGGCTTAGGGTAATATGGCGTAACGACATGAAGCCTTCCCACATTTCACCTCATGTGCTATTGTTGTTCTGTGTGGGGGTGCATATCTGGGCAGGGAAGGGTTAAACCCATTGAAAAAGAGGCCAGCACCCACTTATTTCCCCACTTCACCCTGGGGTTGGAATTATTTGTAAAAGTGTTTTTTGAGATAAAAAAAAAAAACAGAGGATAATGCATTGTTGTAATATTCATAAATGTATTAATCAGGAGGTTGTCACGTATAATTATTGCAGTGTTTGATAATGCCAGAGCAAATCTCCTCAGGCAGCAGTGACTGCTGCCTTATGCTATTAATGTGCTTTAATAAAAAATGTCTGTGTGGGCCGAACTATCAGTGCAGCCCAGTACTTAAGTGCTGTAAGGTTAATGAGGCAATTTACATATGTCCAGCCACCATCTGGATGCTGTAAGTAACAATAGGATAAGGGAAGTCAGATTAGTGGAGTTGCGGGTAACCCTTTCCATGTCTATGGTGCACATGTTCTGGCTGGTTGCAAGGTTGCGTCATGATAATTAGTAATCGTTCTTATTGAATCGTTTTTTATTTATTTATTTTATTTTTTTATTGCTAAGACACAAACTTTATTTTGAAAAAATGTGCATATAACATATTTTGACACTTGGTTCAGATTGTTTTAGCTAACTACCACCCAGTATGCAGCTTGAAAAATTACAATATTGACTTTTTTTATAAAAGCATCAGTTAAAACAATCTCCACTAACACGATTCCATGTACTTTGGCTTGGTGTATTTTGTTGTTGCTTTCAGAAGCATCCACTGATCCACCACAAACGAAGCAAGGATTACCTGCACTATTGCTCATGTAACTTCTATCATCTCCTTACTTCTGTCGCAATTGTTTTTTTAGGCTGCTGTTAGTCAGTGATGGACAAAGGATGACCACTTGACAATCAATAACCAAGCAAGAAAGCAATTGAGCGCTGTTTAAGGGACGCAATAGAGAATCAAAGAGACAGTGGCTAACCTGTGCTTAAAGGCCTCACCTGTCTGAAGGGGGTCCTTAATCGGCTTGATGTCCATCCAGCAAATACCCGCTAAGGGCAAAACTGAGATGGACCGTAAAAAAGAAGATGACATACACTGGATCTCTGCTATTTGACTTTTAGGTTTGATGGATCACTGGATAAGAAAAGGGGTTGCAAGTAGGGACTAATTTGGGTATAGGAACCCGAGTATGTCTTCTGACAGAGCAAGCGAATGGGTGGGATTAATTTGCTGTCGCCGGATGAAGGCTCAATTTGCCTCGCCTTCTTCACTTGCCGTGATTTAAAATGATCTCGCTCGGATTTGACAACGTGTCAGATTCAGTGCGAGTGTTTGTACCAGATTAGTGTCCTGGGCCATAAGTAGTTGGCAAAAGGGGAGGACACGAGTCTAATGACACCGCAGCAGGCGCAATCCAACATTAAAGAAGACAAATTTTACAAATTCAGCATTTGTCCAGTTGGGTGACTCTAGCAAAGCAGAACAGCTGTAAAGAGACTTTTATTCAGTTAGTGCAATCTGTGAGAGACATTTTTCAGTTCTGCTGCTCAAATCAGCCTTCAGCACAGTAGAGTTTATGATCCCTCAAGCCATTGTATGGAAGCATATCCAATTATTAATTTGTGGTAACTGTATTTTTTTATAACTGTCTGGTTTGTATTGGTACAAAGCTAACCATAAACCATTGGAGGTCTTAAAAAGCACTTTCGTGTTGTTCCTCATAACATGATGTAAATCCAAGCTTCCCTATTCACAGCAGCTAAAGTGACGTTTTTTTATTAGAGCGGGTTGTTGATGTTTTTTTTTTACTTATACATTCCAGACTGGAATTAAACACCCACTTTTAGTGCTGGGATGGTTCTGGAGATGCAGCCTTTGACATGATTGTTCCCCCTTAAACTCGCAAACCGCACTCTGCTCAGCTATTCTCACATTAAATTCCACTGTTTAGTAGTATCACTTTACTAACAAAAGCTGCTTCATTTACATATATACTTGTTGAATGAAGAACTAAACATAAAGACAGATTTTTAAGCTCATTGAGATTTGGACATTAGTTTGACTAAACGTTCTGTAGCTTATTTAATTGAAAGAGTGTGGACAATAAACTCCGAAGCTCCCAAGGGGGCACTTTATTTGGGGAGCAACCTTCATGAAACCTCTTGCGTTCATGAATGGGGGCACTGGGCTGGTTAATCTCCAGAGGTTTCCATGCCCTGTTTACAACTGCATCCCAACTCCCTCTGGCCTTGCCCTGGTCACCTCCTAATTTGAATTAAATAGTCTATTTAGAATACATTTGTGCTGAAGTAAATCTGGCGTTAGTAGGCATTGTCATGCTCCCCAACCAGCTTGTTGTACTCGCTTTGTTGGCATCTGCTTGAGTGACATGACTACTTGGCTTATGATATCTAATTCATCTGTTGAAGTGTTTGTTTTTCCTTTGCAAAAGATTCCTTTCTATGCAAGGGCTTTATGTGCTTTGGTTAAGGAGCACTTATTGTACTATACACTGATTCTATAAATGCTACATACACCACCATTGATTGCATTCACTTGTTTAAAACACTACCAGGAAATGACAAACTTTTGTTTCTGAATTGAGAAAAAATGTCTTAACTTCCTGTCTGAATGATTCTGCGTAGCAGCCATTCTACGTACTAAAGTCAATTTGGCTGTCTTGCTAAGCATCAGTCCCCCACAAATCGTGAACGTATATTAAGATGCTGATTTAAATCTTTAGGCTTGTTTTAGGCTGACAAATAATTAAACTTTAAAATTATTAAACCCTCCACTTTAATTAACTATAATGAATTATAATAAACTTGTTTTGCTAAATATATTTCTATATATTTCATGACTTTCTCCATTTATGTATTTTTAGTCATTCCCATTCCAACGCAGCTGTCTAGGTGCTTTTATCACATGATAAGTAACAGTCAGGAAGCACACTGTGCTTTGCTTCCTCCATGATGTCCGTGGTCAGTGGGCACATCTTTTTGATTTTCCACTTGAGTTGTAGAGCCGCTAAACACACTAGGAAGAAGCCAATGATTACATAGTATTGTAAATGTGACCTAATGGACTTCTACACCACTTTATACTAACAGGGTCAGAGAAACTGAGACATCCTTCCACTGTGTTTTCCTGATTCAAACAGCTGTGCGATCACAGTGAACCACACAGACATTTCAGCGATAGGATGCAATGTTCAGATAAGTGGGCATTCAGGCTGAACATTTATTACATTTCTGATTGAAAGAAATATGTTTCAGTTGACATAAAGCATACATTTTTAATCTGTAACATTGCATGAGATCATGGCCAGATTAGTCAACAAAAGAGTATGTTAAAAATTATATGAATAAAAGTAAGGCCCATTTTTTGGTTATTCAAATCAACATTTGATACCACTGCCATGAAGCAATTGTACTAATGTTGTAATTATATTATTTGTTAAACTTTGTTTGCTTTGCTTAGCCCTTCCTGCGTAAAACAGGAGTGTGCCTAACTAGCAAGAACATTTTTTCTTTATTCCCAAAAAATAACTCTATTGATAAGTTGATCAAATAAAACTGTTCAAAGTTAATTCAGTGATTTACAAGGCTGTTTATTTATAGATGTGTAGGTCCGAGCTCTTGTGTATTTTAGTTTTTATTTCTTGGAGTACGTTTTGCCATTGGGAAAAAAAATGTATATAATGCCTGAGATCCTAAACATCGTTTTATTAATGCTGAATAACAAACCTGTATTCTTAGACAATTAAAAATATGCGAACATGTAGCTTATCACCCTCTAACCCATGCGGCATGTGTAAATATTCAAATTAATGTATAATCTTTGGTGTGTAATGTAAGATGAGGAAATGCTTAGAAATTATGACTTATATAAGCATCATATATAATTTATAAAAGCTGAAAGAATAGAAGGGGAAAGTATTTCATCATAGGACATGTGACCTTTTCCGATGCCTACTTCAATTATAATGATATTATTTAACCAGACCCTCTGGAATTAAAACAAAAAATTAGGGATGACCAGTATAGGAGCAGTATAGGACCAGTAAAGGAATCAGCTATTGGCAGATATTGCACCATAATTCAAATTCTGGTTGATTAATGAATGTTTATGTATTGGCATCAGCAGAAACACCCATGAAAAATATTGGACCTCAGCATAGCCTAAACTTCCCTAGATCGGTGCACCTACAGCCTTAATATTGCCTTTACTACTGAATGGTAACTTCACATACAAGATCTAATGAAACAAAAATCCTTTGGGCTGTTACTCGTTATGTCAAAGATTTAAATGCAGTCTCTCAGACATCTCTCATTTTTGTCACTTCACCTAAAATATTTTACATTTTACATCAATCTGTTATGATTTCCATATGATAGAGTACAGCAGAGATGAGAAGTTATATGCAAATAAACATTTTTGAGCTATTTTAGCATTTTTATTAAATCATCGACATATAGGAAGTATTTGTAATTGTAATGAATTTTTTGGCTCAAGTGCGTTAGTTACTCCTAATTATGTTCTAAGAGCAAATTCAAGTTGTGGAACCTTCAGTGTTGAAAAGGCACTTGGTAAAACCTGTGTTTTTGAACACATTCGGAAACTACGTAGTGATGTCAATATCCAACAATTGCTGATTTCTTTTTCCACCCTTCAAATTAGTGTGTATATATAAGAGAGAAAATTAAAGCTTTGATGAAATGCTGCCTTAAAATCATTTTATAGTGTAACCCCTTCTCCCTCTACAAGTGGGCTGTCTGTCAAAAATGTTATAGTACTTTAAGATATTTCCAAAAACATGTTATATATTGTGGCATCTAGGACACAATACACAAAATAGTAGTGAATTTTAACATTGGCAAGAATAAAGTAAGGAAGATGGTTAAGGAAAATAATTGTTGGTAACTAATTACAGTTAGTAATGATGGAATAATTACATTATCTCTGGACATCCATTAAGCCATGTATTAATATAAACCTTACTATTTACTTATTCATTTATTTTATAATTGGTAAAGGTCTGCCATTTTTAGAAGAAATATGTGCTCTAGAAGCTTTGGTGATAACCATGTACTTGGAAATGTATACTGTGGCATCTTATATCATAATTACAATAAAATAATGTGTATTTCTCATATACCATGTTCACCCTTGGGGAAGGCTTGTAATCTGAAGGCTTATCATGATAGGAATTGCTATGTCTTTGCAATTTCTGGCCCCTTTTTGGCCCCTCTTGTATTGCTGAGTTGACACAAAAGCACAGGAAAAGTAGAGGCTGAAAACTGAGCCCAAGACCCTCTCTCTCGCTTTGTCTCTCCTTCTCACTCCTTCTGTCTCTCCCTCTGTTTCTGTCGCTTTCTCCCTCACCCCTCTTCCTCCCCTAGCCTGTCGAGGCATGCCTCTCAGCCGATGGGTGGAGGCTGGGGGGGGGGGGGGGTAACGAGGGGCCGGCTAGGGGTGAACAAAGGAGCACTGTCACTGCTTTTCAGGCCTTCTGAGCTGCGTGGGGTGGATGGGGGGACTGGGCTGCAGGGTGCAGCGGACGGGAAAGGGGGTGGCAAGAATGGCAATTAAATATGGAAGAGGCACCATAGAGAGAAATACAGAGCAGCATAAGTAGTGTGTGTTCACACATCTAGTGCGCTTTACTTCTGTCTTCCTAAGCAGTGCTTCTGAGAGCTCTCTGTTTGCTGTTCACTGTGTAATATTTGTTTAACCCTCTTCCTTTATCTATGCAGCTGTTCCCTAAAAAAAGTGAGTGAGAGAGTGACAGGGAAATGAAAAGGAGCCCAGCTGCTAGCAATTTCATGAGTCCCTATTGCTGCTAAAGAGTCTTGGGTTGAAGTTACCTCTTCAATCAGTGTGATATACCTTACTGCCTAACAAAATTATAAAATAAAAAAATAATGTTATTGAAATAAATTCAATCACAATATGCTTTTCTGAGTGTCATAGTATGAATATTGTCTGTACTTAAACACCTACAGAACAGACTGATTTAGACCATTTATAGGCAGCCTGTAAACATTGATTTGTGTGTAGGAACTATATTTTAACTGATTTTAATTGTTATTTCAACTTTCACTTCGGTTTACTTCTTAATAGTTAATTTTGGCAAATGTAGAAGTTTAATAACTACATTTTTTGTAGCATGGAAATGCGTTCAGGTATTGTCCGTCACTGGTTATAGCTAGGGAGAAATAAGTAACCCTGATTATGTCTCTTTCCACCCATAGACTTCTTGATTGTGCCTCCATTAAGATCTACAGCATTGCATTGCGTCATTTTGTTTTCAGTAAATTGTGGTTTTCTCTCTTCCTCAAACTCTTCTGTCGGCCAAAGGGTTTTCTTATAATTTTTCCCTTTTTCTTCCCTTCCACCCTTCTGTATTATAAATTCAGGAGCCAAAAAGAGCAGAAGAGGCAACGAAGGAAAATGAGAAATCATTTTGAGACCTGTTCTTTTGACACCATGTGCTGCAGCTGAGTAGAAAAGCCTGAAGGTAGGTGACATTTGCCTTTTGGCCTTTAGTTGGTGTGTGTGCTACATACGTGATGTGTATTTGCATGATCCTCCTTCATCTGTGCATGAGTATGTATGCATGCTCTCCTTGAGTTTGTTAAAGTGTATAGAAAGAGATTAAGAGAGTATGCTGAAGAGTGTAGCATTTTGCCTTTGGAGTCAAGAGGGAACTACTTGCGCCACCTTCCATATATATATATATATATATAATGTATGTGTGTGTGTGTGCGTGCGTGCGTTTATTATATAATGCGTTATTTATTTTTTGCATTTGTATTTTTAATTACATGCATTAAAAGCTAACCCGGTGAATCTATATTTATTGACATATCATGAAAGTGTAGCTTTGAAGTGAATTGAAAAAAGTAATAAATGCTTAGTTTGAATTTTATAGGCAGCTATGGCAACTATAAAAACAAGTGAAAATACTCCATTCATACATTTAGTGCTTAAACTGTATCAGTAAGCTTTTGTTTTGGGTTAGAAGAACTGTTGTATTATGCTGCCACTTAGTATTCCCAAGATGAACTCTCAACCACTTAGACTAAGAGCATTCTTTATCTGCACTAAAAGCGCAAGTAAATCATCTCTGCTCTGTCAAGTGGCCAGACAGACTGGGGCTGCTGGATTATAGGTAACATGGACATAAAAAGGCCGGAAGGCTATAATTTCTCCTTCCCCCACCATTCTGTTGTAAAAGTCAAAGCAGAACGCATGGGGAGACCAGTTTAAGATACTTGGGCTGTAGATTCACCGTCTTTTTTTCCTTATGGCTATCTGCTCCCCTGCCTCCAGAACAAAGATCACACAACTTTTTTTTTCTTCATCATCCTCTACCTCTTTAGCTTTTTTCCTCCAGAGCTTTCCTGAGTGTTCAAAACCTACTTTGATTCCCACAAGTGATAACCCCTCCAGCTGTTGTCTTCCTGTGTGTTATTCACACGCTTGTTCGACTCTCTTTCTCTCACACACTTGGCTTGTCCTCTCCTGCTGGGTTAACAACACACCTACAGCCTTTGACTTCTGTCGCATGCTAGGTGAATCCAGCCTCAAACCAACAAAGAGCTTTTCTTTTAATAGCTGCCCTGAAAAGAGGGGGGTGATCTGACTGAAACCACTAATTGAGGATGTTAAAACTCTACTGTTGTACAGTAGGCAAATCTCTGTAAGCTTTTCTTTCATTCATCCCCTTTTAAGGAGCTCACTTAAAATCTTTCCCTTGTTTTGGCGAAGTGCTCACTATTATGACTCCTTGGTGATGTGGAGAAGCTCTGAGCTCCACTTGCTCGTTTAGGCAAACTCAAAAGATTTGCCACTAATGTTTTACTGTCTTCAGAGCAAGTTTCTCCAACATATTCCAGGAAAAATGCAGCATAGTAAAGTCAATTTTATTTATTATTTTGCTGAAGTTTAATTGTTAAAGTTATTGGAATGTTTTAGAAGGCAGCCTATGCAATCTACTGCTAAATATACATAGCCAAATAAACTACACAAGAAACTGGAGGAGAGTGATGAAAGACTTTCTGAATAAATGTCCCTCATATAGCTGACTTCATTTATTAACCTACCTACATACCTGCTTACAATGTGTGTTCATGATTAATACCTGAAGAATTAATGTTCATTAATTTGTATTACATAAACATTTATTACATATATTTATATAAAGCATATGTGTTGGGAACAGCCTCTGACCCTTGCTACAATAAAGAATTTGTTGTTTGTACTTATTGATTGTAATCCTAGTTATATTAGTGTCTGAACTTCTTTGCATCCTCACTGCCTCAGAAAGTACCAGAACTGCAGGCACAACTCCAGAGAAGGATCACTGATTTTTCTCTTGCCCAATGCATAGCAGGTCAGTGAACGGATATCTGGGGGTAGAGTAAGAAAAGAAATCGAGCCTATGGATTAACAATGCCTGTCATCATAATTTATTTAGTCTGAAATATAGATGGTAGAGAATCTTAGGTGACATTATTCTGACTTTGTTCATGAACTGCTTTGAATTCAGTGATAAGTGATTGTTTGTTTGGAACACAATGCTGCACTATACTTTTCCCCTTCTCTTTCTCTTAATGTGGTGAACCTTCAGAAGAACTGAGAGCTCTTTAGAGCCCAGAGGGACAAAAGAGTCTTTTTTATTGCTGTGTGTTGATAAAAAGAACTGGAAAGCCTCCTGGAAGCACTTCCTCTTTACAAGAATGGTGCAAGAGGTTCTTTCTCACTCCATCTAAAAAATATACTTAAATACTTAAATGCTAATAGTTCACCAAAAAACAGCCTCATGTTTTGAACTGGATTTTTTTTTACTTTTCCAGATATGATAATGAAATACACCTATAACAAGTTGAAGGAAGATAGTCAAAACAAGCAAGGAATTCAGGAACAGCATTATCATCAGTACAATACTAGATTAGTCAGTCCTGCAAAGTAAATTGTTTAAAGGAATAAATGGCCTAGGAGATTGACTTAATAACACTGTCAGCCATTGAAGCAGAGGATTCATTTACCCTACTGTTTGCTTGGCAAATTCACAACCATTGACTCCGTGAGAACGCATTTTGGTTCCGTCATCCCTCGTTTGTCTGCAGGCCAAGAGCCACTTGCACAGGTTCAGGGTCATTACCCTCCCTGTGTATGACAAGTGGTGCTTGATAGCATCTGTGCTGTGTTTAGCTACAATAGGAAAAGATTAATCCCTCAAGCTGAGGAGTTGCATATTTTGTGAGAGTTGCGCTCTTTTCTGTTTTCTTTTGTGGTCATACCATTTACTATTTCCTGGTCTTAATGCAGAGGGAGCCTGATTTAATGGGGACTTTGAACATTTAAAATGAAAACAATTTGCTTAGTTGAGCTGAAAATCAAAGCTTTTGATGCAGTGGATGAGTCGTTAAAGATGGTCGGCTGTGTTCTGCTCCCGTCCCACACTTTGTCTCCTGTTTTGTGACTGTCCGTGATATTGTCATTGTAAATTACAGACTTCCCTCACTGCTTACTGGTTCAGGCGACAGTCTTTTATTACAGTGTCTGTGACTTTATTACGCCCTTTCATCTTGTTGCCTACCACTGTATGTTGCTGTATAGCAGCATACCTTTGTGCTTGTATGCTGAGGTTAGTTGTTTTTGGACTCAGTTTAGTTCACTTTGACAAAGCATTTAGCTCCATTTTATTACTTACCCTACTATGACCATCTGCTGCATTAAACTGTACATTCTGTTTTTTAAGAGTTTACCTGCTCTGACTCTCTGATTCATTCACAAGTCTTCATTATGTATCTTATTTGCATTTTTGCCAAAAACATATCTGTAATTTAATCTCAGAAAATATAATTGTAATACTAAAAGTCTATTTTTGATAGAGGGAGGAATCCCTGACGAGTGTAATGGCCGGGTTCATCTGTGGTGTGTTTTGTTCTAAGTATAAAGCCTAAAAAGAGCAGTGTGGAGCAGGGAAGGGAGCTGCTGTTATTTCTGAGCTGTTTCAAGTCAATGGCACACCCAGAGGATGGAGACAATTAAAACATCTAAGGCCTTGTTTAGACGTCTGATCTGGGTGGTCTAGAGCCGGGAAGACAAGTCTCGACTAGCTAATGCCATGCCAAATGCTACCCAAAGCACATCAGACTGTTAAGTTGCATGTAGGCACTGCAGTTATCACTAAGATTTTTTGGCAGGTAATATTGGGTGTCGAACCTTTTGTTTTACTTTGCAGGAGCGTTTAAAATCAGTCACTACATCTGCTTTAGTATGTATGTGTGTATTTCTGTATGTTGGTCTGTTTCGCCAGTAATTTGGGATGAGATTGTCCACCGAGCTAATTATATTCCATCCTTAAAACTGACATTTCAGTCTGTACAGTAACATTATTATTAGCATGAACCAACAGAGTGAACATGTGTGGGTGGTCCCATTTTGCTCTCTGGCATGCACATATTTGTGTGTGTAAGAATAAATCAGGATGCAGGCGTGAAGTCTCCAAATTAAAAGTGCCCTTCAAAGTTTTATAGGCTTAGTGCAGTGCAGTCAGTACAAAAAATAATGTATGTAGAAGGATACTTCTGTTTTATTTTATACTTATTAATTATTTATTTTTTTACCTTTTACTATATATATATTTATTTAGTAAGTAGTCAAAGGTGTGTCTTCATTCAGAAACAAGGAATAAGGTAATCGTTTGATATTATTGTTATTTTTCCACTTCAAATTGAGCTTGATAAATTCATGTGTAATTTCTGTCCTGTTTAATAAGTCAGTAACTGAATCTGCAGTGCTGAGCATGCAATCGTGAAGAAATCCAGTGTGCAGTATTATCGTTGCTGTCTGAAGATAGGCTTGAAGGTATACAACAATCCAGAGCCATATCTTTCATGAAATTGCCCCTGATATGTGCACTCATTGAAACTCAGTACATTTCCATTTAGATCTCAGTTTGGCAAAGGGATGTAAAATGTAAACAGTGCTTGAATTTCTAGAGGAAGAGTATCTTGTAGCACACATAAACAAAGTGAAGCAAAACATTTGACAATCAGTTATCGTACCAATATGATATTGGGTTATTAGCCCATTAGCAAATGCTATTCCTGCTTTTCTACTATTCATTTAGTAGTCACTAATATGGTCTTTAGAATTCATAGATGGAAATGCACTGCGTTCTTTCTAAATAGGCCTCAGTCCCCTCTTTACACAACAGTTCTTCAGTCTTTCTGCTTTTCTGGCTGTTCCTGAAGAGCTTGATTATAGAAGATAAGACTGGATATCATGTTGTCAAACCTGTGCGAGCTCACTTTGTCTGCTGCCTGTCTAGGAATGTAGCAGTGTAGTGCAGGACACTGGAGGGTTCCCTGTCTGGCTCAGTCAGCTGCATCAGGCAGTGCTACCAGTGTGTGACTAGCATCCTCTGACACCAGAATAGACGTACTCCTGTGAGATTAAGCAGAAGTGTCACGGTAAAGGAACAGTTCAGTTTAGTTCAGCACTTTCCCTTGAAGCACTTTTTAGGAGTGTTTAAAATGCAAGTTTTAATTACAGACTTTTCAACTTGGTCAGCTGAACAACTGCTTTGATAAACCTTTTCTGTAAAACCACATTCTACACACGGTGAGACATCCTTTTCATTTTAAAAGTCATAGATGCATGCTCAAGAGGAGAGCGTACTAGAGTGTTCTGAATGAAGTAAAAGTCTGGTTACCATCCAATGCACCATGGTTACAATGTTCTTCAACCTATTTCATTCTGCCACAGCATTTATTTGTCATAGAAAGTGCAGTTACATTGTAAAGGCCAGAAAAGAGCACTTTGTCTCTACCACAGCAACCACTCATAGACAAAGAAATAATCCTAATTGCTTCCTGATGTTTGTGTGGCGTCTTAAACAACTAAACCAACCTTCCTTAAGACAACAGTCAGTCTCTGTGTAGACAGTTGTAAAAAAATACACTGCTCGCTAGAAGCATGTGTATCCTGTATCTTTGTATTTACAATTACCAAGCACACGTTAGTAGCGAAATCGAGCCACATGTTTTTATTATTAAACACTTAATAATTCATTATAAGTTCATTGCCATTATGGTTCCACCATGGTCCCCCCAGCCAAGATGGTCTAGCCTTAACATAACCTGATTGAGGTTATGTCACTAGGTAGTGTTTAGCAATTGCAATGATAGTTTATTGGTGTAATGTCAGTGTATGTCACACCGTGTTTTATCTACAAACATATTTCATAGAATGATATTAGTAAATATTAGCCAATGTATCGGCATCAATAATGTCAGGTGGAATAGCAATAGAGACACACCAGGGTCACATTTTTCTTGTTGTGGTTAGAGATGGCTAGGTTTTTTTAAAGGGGAAAAAAGGATGCAAAGGAAATGTCATATGCAAGTGGTCACTTGGGCTAAGGCTATTCATGTCTAGCGTTCAAAGCGTGAAATTATGTGGCTAGAGGCAACAGGCAATGTCTTTTCCTAACCGGACTTCACAAAAAGGTCACATAGCCCTAATATGAAAAGTCAGTGGTTGTAATGACTGAAAATATTACAAAACTTAAAGAAGGTTGCTGTTAGAAATAAGAACAACATTTAAAGAAAAATAAGTCAAGGCTACAATAATCCAATTACAAGTCTCTGTTTAAATTGTGATAGAACTGGGTGTATGTTTAAAAAAACTGACATGGAAATAAAATCTTTCCACATGCTGTTTGTCCAGCTATCTGGCCTGGTCAAGTCTTATACGATGTGCCAATTAGTTTTTAAACCAAATTTTCCTGTCAGAGTATAATTAGCTTTAACCCTTAAAATTCTTTAAAGATTTATAGACCTGAATTAGAATGGCAGTCTGACAATAGACACCGCTTTGACAAATTATATCTGAAGTCTACTATAGTGTTTGTGTATGCTTTTATAATGTAAAAGGGAATAGCAGTATTTCTTTCTTTTTTTTAACACTCTACCCATCCCCCTGCCCCCCGCATCCAGAGATGGCGTCTGTTTTTTTTTTTTTTTTTTTTTACTGTGCTGTCTCACCACAAGACACACATTTGCTGCATAGCCAGGGAACTGTTGTTGTCCCTCAAGGTGTGTACATGTGTAAAAACAGAGGAATAGGCATAGTTCTCTGCATGACATCTAACCATGCAGTATCTTAAACACAAACCATATTTACTTGAGTTTGCATGGCTATCATTATGACCGTGTTCCCCAAAGGCATAACTGCTTTAAGGTAATAAAATTACTCATAATTACTCATGAAGATTTTCCCCATACTTTTTTTGTTTACAATGCCCAAAAGTTTTTGATTTGAGTAACAAGCCTCAGTTTTCTTCTTAACCCTGAAGGTGTAAAGTAATTTTGTTGTTCACTTGAATAGAGGTATAGGAATAGAGGAGGAAGTTTGTTGCAGATTACCTGTTATCTATTAAGTGCTGAATGGATAAAGGCCACAATTTCAACAGTACTCAGGGACCTTTTGACAGGTATTCAATATGGCCTTTGCAGTACCCAGTAACAGCAGACTGCATGCCCTAAAACGTATGGCCTATGCAATAGAAAACAATTGGTCTGATCACACAATGGAAAGCGATCCTGCTTTGCCCCCTAACAACAGCCCTGCTGAACTGGCAGGATTAGAGCATGCCTGCCCCAGCCGGGGGTTGCCATGGGAAAAAAAACTCCTTTTTCCTGGGCGTGGGGTCTGGTTCTCATTTAGCCTGCTGTTTGAGGATCTTTTGTTTTATGTGCTTACACTATCAATGTTGGGCCCATTAATTCACATCTGCAATTATAATGTCCAATTAGAGAGTGTGTGCCTGGCCTGCATGCTCTAAACCGTAGTGGGGCTTGGGTAATGGTGTCGTTTCAGCCTGAAACGGGCCATCGTCTCAAACGGTTTGTGTTACTCTTGTGATTGCCTACCCGCTGTCTGTGGTGTTCCTCCAGTAGGATGTAGAAATGCATCGCTCTATGGGGGCTCAGTGAAAAGAATGATGGGAGAGAGCACTGGGGAGACCATGCGTCAGAAGCTATTCATGCAAGAGCAAAAGCTGCTATGTAGTGATGCTCCATCTGCTTCCAATGCACACTTTCATTTAATTTGCTCAATACATGTGGATTATATACTTGCTGACATATATGCTTATATACAAATATATATATAGAAAAAGACCACTATCATAACAATACATTTGTTCATTGCACTGGTTATCTACTTGGTATGTACATACTAGGCTGTAACCTATGTGTTGTTGAAGCAAGGCAGTGAGAATCCTCTGCGGTTATGGATGACTATTGATGCTCTCATTTAACACCCAGCAATAAATAAGTCGGAAAAATGATCGCATGGAAGATGAATAATGAGCCATGCTATTATTCACGGGGCTATTAGCCTCCCTGCTCTCAGCACAAGACCCCTCTCACTCGGGGGGAATATAAACACAAGAGCTATGGAATAAGCTCTAGGAGGCAACTTCGCTTTGGAGCTCATCCATTAAGTCTCTGTAGCTGATCTCAGCTGAGAGGAAACACACTCATGATCTCATGAATGTTTATTAGCATATTATATGGTAGCAACATCATGGCATTGAACAGCTCTGATTAAGCATGTTACTATTGTGGTTTTGAGTTGTTTATTGCTACTGTTTATTTCCAGTTGTTTGAGCCTCTAAAACCTATTGGCGATCTTATATGAGGAACAAGTATATTGAGTAGGGTCCCATTGAAAATTAACTTGTACGGAGTGCTGTAAAATAAGTGAACTTGGGGTTTTTAAATATACTAATAATTTGCACAACGCTTGATAGGCCTTGATAGTCAGGTACAGAAACCAATAAAAGACAAACCAAGTCAGTTTTTTCTTATTTTGTGTCACAGAAATAAGTACACAAATGTGCGCTTACAGTCCCTGACAAGAAACATGGGCTCAAAGTGCAATGGTTTTACTTATTATTTTGGCCTGGCCAGAGTCCAAATTTGAGCTATATAGAGCCACCTTGTCTCACATTGAACACATCATTTTTCAACAGTTTAAAGCCATCAGAGCTGAGATGACCAGTATTGTATTTTAAAAGATCTATCTGCGAGTTTACACACAAACTTTGTTTAGCCGCTGTATTTGTATGTTTGTTTATGTTTGTTGGATGATTTGTTGTTAAGACCATCAAATGTTTGGCATTTTGTATATATAACTACTACTTGCTTCATAACAGCTGAGTGAAAACTACAATTACGGAAATATTTACAAGGAGATCAACATTTCTTAGTGTGTCATATGCCCCCCTATTGCTTGAATGGCACTGTGCACTCAAGCTGACTCGACAAGGTTGTGCAAAAGGCTCTGAAGAGTATGTCAAATCCACCTGAAAGTCTTGTGAACATGAACATGACAAAAAAACTTTTTGTGCAAAAGCCTTGACATTGTCAATGTCATAAGTTAGCTTAAATTTGAAAACCAGGAAGTGCAGAATTTATTTATTATTTACCCTTCAACCTATTTTGACTTAATTTTAGCCCTCCTGTTCAAAAACAGCTTAATTGATTTAAATTTACTAAAGACAATTTTATATATATATATATAATTTTTTCCTTTATATTTATATTTGTCTGTGTGTGTGTGTGTGTGTGTGTGTGTGTGTGTGTGTGTGTGTGTGCACGCGCACACATGTCTGTGTGAAAGCTGCACGGATAGGCATTAGTGCCCAATAGTAGATGGCAAATAAAATGTCCTCTATATGATTTGTTGTATTTTTGAAGAGCTGCCATCGCTAAAGAAGTGTGACGACATGTCCTCAGTGCTGTTCTGGCCTGTCAGTTTGCATCCTTCACTCTAAAAACCCTGCAGTCTACCTATCAGTCGGCGCGCTTTAGCTGGACTATCCATGAACACATAGACACACACAGTGCGATGTTCAAATATACTCACCCATAAAACATGGAGGTTTAGTGGCTTTTTAAGAATGTACAGAACTGTAAGCATTGCATAGGAAATTGTTGGCTGGTGAACACCAGAGCAAAGGTTATTGTCTCACTGAATGCAAGAAAACTATATTTTTCTCTATCATTGAGGGATACAATTAGACTTGTGGGTGTGCATGTGTGACTGTGTGTGTGTCCTCCCTTCTCGTCCTCATAGAAACCTCTAGTGTGAGGATCTTACAGACCCAATTACTGTAATCACAAGATCAAAGAGCGGGTGTTGCAGAGAAGAGGGCATCAGTTGAGTCAAAGGAAGACGTGTGTGTGTGAGAGAGAGGGGGGATGAGTAGGGCGTATACTACTCAGTTTCATGCACAGTTTAATTCTAACCCCTTTCTCTGCTCTCTTTCTTTCTGTTTGTATGTGTGTGTGTGTGTACATTTAGAGCCATTGCAGCTTGAAAAGATGTCTCCATTGCAATACTTCAGAAAGGGCAACAGGGCTAATTCCTCTGGGACATCAGACCTGGAGTTGAGGAGAAACAGGTAAATTCTGCCTCACAGAGAAACAGTAAACACCTCTGCATGTGAACCAGGTGAACTACTGTTTTCCTTCAGCAGCTCCATGATAAGAGTGTATTTCATCTTTTCACACTCATTCTCATTTATCATCTTTTATGGAAACCACTGTCAGTAATCAATACAGCAGGCATCTGTGTGCAACCACATTTAAATTACTAGCCTTTTCTAAATCAATTATCATTGTAGTTTATTTTGTTAAGTAGCAGGTGTTTATAATTTCTATTTGTCAAAGCCAAATCAAGTCAAATCTGTGTAGCAGAGCTCTGTAGTTTCAAGACTGATTAAGACTGATAAATGATTAAGCCTGAAAATATGTGCATTGTTATCCTCCTAGTGTGCTTGTATGAAATATTTGCACTTGGTGCTAACTTTAGCATATTAACATGTAAACACAATGCACACATTCAGATACCCATTATAAGTAAGACACTACCATACTGTGGGATTTTTGTTTGTTGTTGCACCTCTACAACAACCAGTCTCAAACATCAATATCAATTAGTTAAATAGTGAAACTTAACAGCAGTGTTTTTCATTTGCTAAATGCTTCTAATTGTTTTGAAAGAACAGTTCAATATACTTAAAGCAGTTTTCCTTCTGGATATCTAGTTTCTATTTGGTTTATAATACAGTGTAACGTTTCATTTGGTGTTACTTTCAGAGAAGAACATAAAACAAAACAGTCTGATAAAAAAACAAGCTACAGTATTTTAGATAGTTAAGACATTCTTGTAACATAAAGTAACAACTCAGGGAGCAGGGGTGCATTAATTAATTTCATTAATGCATTTTGAACTAGCACCAAAAACTGTGATATTTGGAAAATATTGTGGTTGAACCCCCCCAACCACCCCCACCCCCCCAGCATTAACTGTTTTCCAGAGAGCATCCATGTTCTGATATTAACTTATGTTTTCACATAGCAGCATATATAGTAATTACAAAAATATGCAGTGATCATGTATATCCAATCCACTGGTATGTTAGAAATGTAGACATTTACCTCTTTGTGAAATATAGATTTTTTTTCTCTTACCTAACCCCCCATCCCATCTCACTCTCCCCTTCTCCCTCTCCCTGCAGCTCAGCAAATGCTGTCACTTGGATTAAGGCCAAATCTTTAGATCTTCGGCCAGCTCTCTAGCTCTGAGCCACAAATACATAGTCCACTGGTTGTCATCTCTCCAACAACTTTGTGTTTGTGCATGCATGCACGTGTCAGTAATCTATGTTTAATGTGTCCTGACATGAAGTGAATGTGCATTTGACTGGATGACAGCCCTTTATGTAGCTAGTACATAGTTAGTTTATGATTTTTATCCAAAGCATTCCAAAGAGCTGTTAAAGACTTTTTTATAGCTTTATAATTTTTAGCTTTATAAAATTAATTTCCTGCTTTATTTGTAGTAGAAATGAGACATACTAATAAAGCTCGACCAGTATCAGACTGAAGGGTGAATAGGTGACTCTATCTTCCTGCAAAGACATATTAGATGCTTTTTACCACCTGAAAAAGGTCATCTCCTCTCCGCTGTGACCTCAGAGCCGACTGTCATGTTGCTTCACCATCAGGTCCCCGTTTGCCTCGGTGAACATTCAACGCTGTCGGTGAGTTTGAGCTAAATTGAAAAAACCATCGACCGTTGATTGTACCTCGTGGCCAAGCCCTGACAAGCCTGTTCACCCACACACACACGCAGATCCACAGTACAGGCTGAAATACGGAGGGTCCTGTCCTCCGGCATCGCCTTCATCCTCAAATGACTTCTGAGAACTTCTGGCTCGAAGAACTTCAGCAAAGGTCACAATCAACATTCATTGCTGTCGGTGGGTTGGACTGTGAGGAAAAGCTCACTGAACAATGAATGCAACTGTGTCCCAGTCTTCATCATCTCAGCAGCGATAAAGATAAACGTTAACCAACAGTTACATGGTTATATAGTTTGTGTTTCATATAATGAAGATACAGACTACATCTCCGACATCTGCATCAGGTACAGAATATCTGTGACTTGAATTATCTGTAAAAATGAGAATAAAGGACACTGGGTTATGCCTCATTTTCTTGTATGTTTTAATGGTGTTTTAATCAGGTCAAAACTGTTTCTAGCTCACTTTCACTTTTTGTTGTTTAATTACAGTTGATATACTTTATCGCATGTGAGAGTCCAAACTAAATGTATTTATTGCTTTAAAATATGTTGCGCTGCTTTTATTGCAGGTACTGTCCTTTATGTATTTGAACTGTGGAATAAAGGTCAATTCACACAGATAATTTGAAGTCTTTTGGTTTCTTTTTCTGTATTTTAACATTTTGCTAACATTTTGCTTCACTAAACCCTTTTCATCCAGGATATTGTAAAAAAAAAAAAGAAAAAGGTGGTTTGATTTCTTTTTTTCCTGCTCACAAAGCTCAGATTCACAAGCGAAATATATAAAAATATAACGTATGGATTTGATCTGGATGACTCACTGGATTTAATTCGAATTATGCACCAGGTTCTGTTGGCCTCCATATCCACCCTTAATAAATTCACTTGCTGGATGCGTCACGTTGTAGCTAAATTGAGCGGATCATGGAGAGATCAGAGGAGGGATATGGCTGAGTGTTTAGTAGCTGCATCTTAATTACAGGCTAACGGTTTTACTGTCCGTTTCTAGGCCAATCCAAGATTATGGCTCATCGCTGGTAGTTTATGAAAAATTAATCCAAATTAAATTGGTCAAGTAGCTGAAGTGGCTTATCATATCAGTGTGGGTGAGAGCCCAGAGGCACCTCAGCGACAGCGCTGACAGAGATTGACTCTTCATTATCTGGGGGAAATGCCAGTCAATCCATGGGATTAATTAACATCAGATTACAGTTTAATCTAAAACCTGCCATGGCTGCCATCTTTAACGGTGTGCTGCTTTGTGTTGGGTGGTATGGGTGTTGGTTCACTTGGCGATTATATGCTTCACAGGGTGTTGATGGAAGTGTCACACCAGTGACATGCACAAAGCCTGAGAAACGACGCCTGCACAGCCAAAAAAATTGTTTTAAAAAGTAAAGCCTACCTAATAAAACATTGCTTTAGGAACTATATATAATAAACCGTTTAAGTCTTGGTTTACCAGGCCACTAGGCTGGTCGATTACTTGACGAGAAAATTCTTATGTTGGCCACTAGGAAAGCCTTGTAGTCCACTGACGACTCTAGGGAGAATGATCAAAGGCCTTTTTATTGCAAAAACTACAGAATTCTGCTTCTGTCAAGTCCTTTGATGTTTCTTATTTGCTCTTTGTCTGGGCATCTTTAATTAGGTACTGTGTGTTGCTTTGCTATTGTTTCCAGAGAGGAATTTCAAAGCCACAGGCTTTAGCTGTATTTTCAGAGGGAACATCTTGGTGCTCTCAGATTTGGTGGCTGTGGTTAAAAACTGGCACCAGTGAAATGTGTGGAAAGAAAACTTTACAGGATGGTCAACACAACAAGAAGAAAGCAGGGAGGGAAGTGTAAGTGAGATAAAAAAAAAAATGACACCAGTGTTCGTGTATTAATAGACCGCAGGCCTACTTCAGTTACAGGTGAGACAGGCCCACATAGCTTTATATTTGTATTATATTTGCTCTTTTCCCTCAACATTAACTGTATTAATGAACCACAGGCCTACTTTAATTACAGATAAGACAGGAGCACATAGCATTACGTTTGTTTTTGTTTGCTCTTTTCCCTCAACATTACATATATTTCTCTAAATATTTTAAGCAAATTAATACAGGCTTATCAATACTTATATAATACACAATATATCTTTTTTTAAGTATTTTTTATTTGGAATCAAAAGCAGTGGTTGCTGTGGTTGTAATACAAACCATGGGTCAAAATGTACACAGTGCAAATGTAGCAATTTTATTTATTTATTTATTTATTATTTCACCTAAATTAAACAAATCTTGCTTAAATTCTTTTTTTGCTGTCTTAAAATATGTTAAAAACCTTGGGCCAGAATTCCACAGGCAGCAGGCCACATATTCATAAATATTTCATAGGACAGCTTTCTGTAGCATTTGGAGACATCAAACGTTTTAGACGTGTGGTTCCCATCACTACCACTGTTGTACAATTTTGAGTCTTTAATTTTGATTTATTTATTTATTTATTTTGGGATGGCTAATTTTACTGCTCTGAATGCCTTTTTTATCTCAGCAATGTAATTATGCAGAAATTAAAACAAAAATCTTTAATTACTTTATTTAAAAACTTCATTTGTCATATAAAAAAACCTGTAAATGCCATCAGAGTGAATTTTAAACCCTTGGTGGTGCAGTTAGTGATGAGCTGGATGGAAATCTTGAAACAAAGCTCTAAAGGTTCTAAAGATTTTAAATATCGTAGTAAAGTGAGCAAATTACTAACAGAATCAACACAGAAAAAAATCCTCTGTGCCTCCACTGCGCCCCCTGGTGCTACAGTATTAGTATACAGTACAGTTAGTATGCGTAGCCACATGGGATCAAATTAGAGAAATGCCGCCACCTAGTGGTTTGTTCACTGATGTGCCTGGTTCAGCATCATTCAAATTCAGCACTCGTTCACATGCAAAAAGTGATGTGTTGTAAAATGCCCATAATTAATTCCTGTCATATAATTGAAAGTAAGCAACGCACTACCTTTTTACTCACATTTTGGTTAAATTCAGCATGACACCACTAAGATCAGTATGAGACTGATTTCTGTGAAACTCATAAATATGGCCTGAGAAATTAGCACTGAAAACATCTATGAATGATTATGCCTGGTGAAAGTGGTTCCATTCTATTTATTTTTGATAAAGACTTTTAAAGAAACTACAAGAAGTTATTTCAATCCTTCAGTAGAGTACTGAGCCCAAACACAGAGCAAGAGCCCTACATTACTGAGGTCATGTTCTCTTTTTATTAATTCTGATTGATGTGCAAGCTAAAATTATCTGGTAAATGAAAACAAGTGATTGATTTACACACAATGAAACTTAACAATTACATTCTCTTAACAATTATTCTATGGAGCCAGTTCCAAATATCTGATGCATAGCTATTTGTTTAAGTGGCGTCTGCTAATTTTTGAAAAATCTTTGCATAATATGAATAGTTGAGATATAAAACAAAATATTTCATAGTGGTTTGATGTGACATGGTTCATTGTGAAGGACCTCTTAATACTCATGGTAGTGATAAGAACCTGGTCCCACTATGTCCACCATACCAGTATAGCCTTTTTATTTACTGTCCAACAGTGAGTGTACATGTCTGCTCAGTTATGTTTGTAATGGTAAAACAGTGGTAAATTAGATTTAATGTCTTCTTTTTAGTACTTGACTTGCATATAGATTTAAAAGAATAAGATTTAGGCCTTCTCAAAACTAACATTAAACATTTTCTCAGTCTATTAATAACAATCTCATATAATAGCTTTCTGTAGGTGAGCATTTAGATGCATTAAGCATTTCAGGTGTCTGGTCCCCATCACCACCACTGTGAATAATTCTGACTATATATATTTCTCTCAAATGGAGTATTACACCTCAAACCACTCTGAAAGGCTTTAATTACATTTTACAATACAGAAAAACTAAGTGGTATTTACGGTAAACACATTCTTTACATTTTTAATGAGATGTTAAAAGCTACATTTGCATAAACATGAGAATATTTAGCACCAAACACACTCAAAACAGGTAACACAAACATATTCTTTTTATTATTAAAATAACAACTGGACAACACTGGAGGGTATAGAGCAGAGAAGAGGGAGATGACCCACAAGTGACCCCAATCCTGGGGTCAGCAGGGTCAGGTTTCTCATTTGGAGCCTGTGGCAGCTATGAAAGATGTGTGTGTGTGTGCGTGTGTGTGTGAGAAACGAGGGAGGGCGGTGGTGTCTTATTAGCACCTAATGGTGCAGAGGGAGCCATCTCTTGGTTCCAAAACAGTGAGCCTACTTGCTGTATAGGTGATTTACAGGCTCTCACAAAACACCATTCAGGACGAGAAGGTGGAGCTTTTTATTTTTCTCATATTCTCTCTCTCTCTCTCTATCTCTCTCTCTGTCTCTCTCTCTCTCTTTCTCTCTCTATCATGACAAATTAAGCTTCCTATTTGACCAGAGAAATAGGAAATAGGTGAATGTGATGATCATGAGTTGGCATTAATGGACAAACAGTCTTGGACACAGACCAGAAAGGAAATCAGAAACAGAATTATTTAGTTGCTTACACATAACATGAAATTTGCAAATAGACAAAGAAAGGAAAAAGTATTTTTATGTCATCATTTTATTTCCCCCCTAGGTGGCACTAGAGGTCTGGTGAAGAAACTCTTACATCAGGGTCTTAGTTTATGCAGAGTTTGATTGATCCAGTTCCAAATATCTGATGCACAGCTATTTGTTCAAGTAGCGTTGCTGATTTTTGGAAAATCTTTGCATAATACAAATCGTTAAGATGTAAACAAAGTCTTTCAGAGTGGTTTGATGTGATATTGATCATTGTACAAAAACTTTTTAATTCTCTTAGTGGTCATATGAACCTGGGGCCACAATGCTAATATAGCTTTATTATTTACTGTCCAAAATACAAGTATTAACCCAGGACCTTAGTTTTATGCAGAGTTCAATCCAATATTGAATCACAAAATTCAGTCAAAAGTAACTAAGTGTACATAGTGGCCAATGAATAACTCAATAATAAAATTATGTGCATTATACACTACACAGAAAAAAATAGTTTGTCCACCTAAAACAATCTTTCTGTGATAACAAGCTGTTTAACTGGCTTTATTTAAGCTAAATTAATACGCTGAATGAAACAATGCAAACTAAAATAAATAGGTGAAACCTCTGGATTCTTTGGTCCACTTAATCAAAGCAAGTGAATGTGTATATATAGATATATCCAAATATGTATATATTTATGGAACATCAATTGAAGCAGCACACATTATCCTCAGTGGAAAGTATTTTCATATTACTACATTTGTAGTAGCAAAACAATTTATGTGAGACTGGATGTATTACAGTTTGTATGCATATACTGTAATAGTACCATATAGTATCGGAATTACACCAATTGTAAATTCATTGTAAATCTAAAACAAATTTCTCTGGGTTCTCATATTGGTATGATATTGTAAAAATATTACAAATCCATTTATTTTAAGCCAAAATATCAAATCAAATCTGTCATAAAACAGTCTCAGACATAAGATATTCATAACCATAGAATAGTTGAAATGGATATTTGGTTACTTGGACCACCACAAGTTTCTCTATACCCTGAAAGATTAGTTTACATCCTGGCAATTTAATTATGTAGATTTTTTTAATCTGTGGAAATTATTATCTATATAAGGTAAAGGTTAGATCTAATGTTGCTGTTTTGGACGCATTGTATTCTTTCCTACTTGGCCTCAGTGTATTTCTCTGCTCTAGCATATACGATTCATCTCAGTGGATAATCATTAGGGGACCGAGCATATAGCCTTTTGGTACACCTGTGCTGAGAGAGCACCAATGTGAGAGACCGTTGCCCGGCCATACATACTGTTTCCTGTTTGTCAGTTCAGGAGTAGTTCAGGGATACAGGAATGTTGAATGCTCAGCTGAACTCCACAAAACAGGCTTCTGCTGTATGCGTGCTGCGGGAGTACAGATTCTAAATGCATTGTATGCAAACAGTAGAGCATCCAGCTGAGGGCCACGGACAAATATAGGGGTCCAATAAGTTATATTTTCCATCAAACTTTAACCAATCCAATAGGTAATTCAATATTAACTATTGTTTGATTATATTAATTACATAATTTTATTATTAATTATTATTATTATTATTATTATTATTATTATTATTATTATTATTATTAATTGTTAATCAACTAGTTAATCAATGGAAACAATCTTAAATGAATTTTAATTAAATCTTGAAAGTTAAAAAATGTTTCTTTTTTTATTTTCCTATTAACTGGTTACTGGTTGGTTTTGTTAGGACATTAAGTGTAATTAAATGGATATCTCAGTATAACTTATTATGCAATTACATGATTACTTTTACATAGTAAAATCTTGTATATGATTTTTAGGGTCCATAGTTGTAAATATGTAGTCAGCTGCAGTGAAAAAATGCGGGCTGGCACTGGAGTTCTGTCCACTTCATATGCCTTGACATGTGGTCAGCCATGCAACAAGCATTTATGATCAGTAAGTGTTGCCATTAGCACTAATGTGAGTATAACAGGCTTAGAATTACTGAGGCAGGTCATTTTGTACTTTTTTTAAAGATGGATAACAGCAGCAGACTTGAAGCAGATAGACACTAAGCACTAAGTATAGAAGTGACTGAAATGTTTTTTTGGTACTGGTACTAGCTTAACAATTATCTTAATATATGTTCACTATTTAGCACCATTTGGCAATTCATGAAATAAGCCCAATATATGAAAAATTAACAGTGTTCAGATAATTTCAAAACACAGTACCCAATGCTAGCAATAACAATTAAAGATGTACTTTAGCCCTTAGAAATCTACAGTTATTTAATTACATGATTAGATAAAACACTTGAATTGATGTTGTTTTTCTGTGTCTAACCCAGACTTTAAACACTACTGCATGATTTGATGAGCTACAGGTGAGAAATAATTCAGTAAATCAATCCAGTTACATCATCCTTTATTATAGCTAGTGACAACTCTGAGCCACAGTAGCGGGCTTAGAAAGAGATGCACTTTACTGCTGCAACCAAAGAAAGAGATATGTCTCCACCTGGCCATGAGCCTGCAGTCTAAGCTCCATCACAGCGGTCAGAGTCATACCTGATTAGTTCACTCCCGCTGAAAAATTTAGAAGGACTGACGAGCGTATTAAATGGACAATGAACATTTTCCAGTAGGTCTAAAATGATGTGATCCATTTTTCATTTTAGGCCCTGCACATTCAAATGATTTAATTGCTGGACTAAATTAATGATAACGCTCAAACAATTTCAAATAGCATTGTTATCATTCAGTCTCCTGGTACTAAATTGTGGCTGCCAGCCTTTCATCCATCGCTTTCCATATTGATGGACATCCGGTGGCTACAGTGGCTTAACAATTCTCGGTAAATGTTTAAAAAATAACACAAGGTTAGAAATATTGTGACAAGCATACTCCACAGAGTAATGATTTTCTTGTTATTCTTCCATGCACACGTCAAAAAGCCAAGAAATGCAGAACCATGCATTTAAAATGTATATATGAAAGACAGCATACTAAAATTAAGGCTTAACCAATGTAAGATTCAGATGAGAAATACCTGTCAGCAACGGCGAGCAGCACTGACAGGTGAAAAGTCAGTTAATATTTGACTTTCATCCAGGGAAACAAATTCCGCAAACATTTGGTATGTTTTGCAAGCAGGCCTCATTATCGTTTTCAAAGGAACAGCATACAGTTGCTTGTCACACTGAGCTGCCCAGTCTTCCCCCCCTCTCTATGAAAAACACATAAGGTCACAAATGAAATAGTAAAACTACTTTCAGTTTGTTGTCAAAATCTGTGACAGGCAAGAGCTACATGACAATAATTAGTGGTTATGTGAATAGTCTTGGAATAGTGACTATTCTGTGGCTGCAAATGGGAAATTGACCATTATTGCTGGTATGCAAGAAATATTGACTGTGTTTTATATAATGGCTCTGTAAGCAGGCTGCAAATATCAAATACATATAAACAGTTCAATGCCCTTCTACACTTACACAAGAGTTTTTTTTATTACCCACTTTTATGATTTAATACCACTAACAGCTGAAATTAATCTTTAAAAAATAAACATGTCTTTATATCGTTTCAAAACACCAGCTGTCCTTAAACTGGGTGAACATTTCATGATGAATGAATAAATAGAAATTACTTTCTACCAAAAACCTGGGATGCAGGGAAAGGAACATGGTTTCTCAGTAGCACCGTCCTATGAAAGCTTCTTGCTTAGTTTTTACAGTATGACAAAGGAGTCTATTTATTGTGTTGCAGCAGCTAACCCCGGCCCGTCCTGTTTTATAATACCACTTTAAGTCACAGTAGCATTGAGTTTAATCATTCCAACATGAGAGGATAAAGAAGTAGCTACCCCAGTGCTGTATTCCAAAGTCTTGTCAATCATGTTGAAGGTCCTGCTCCCAGTTAGGTCATTGAAGTACAAGTAGCCAATGATAAGAAGAATAAACACAGTGACTGCTGAAGCTCTTGTCAAGCAACATCACGAATCCACATTCAGCAGCAAACAAAAGAACATAGATAGATGCAAAACAAGTGCTAACATGGGCTTTGCTTTTCTTTACTGGAGACACTCTTGGTGAGTTGAGGGATGAAGTTTGATACTAAACTTGCAATGTTTCTTGTAGACTGGTTGGTAAACAGCTTTCAGTGTTAACAAGCATTATACGCCAATCTTTGAGCGATGCATATGATTGCAACAGTCTAATAACAGTCTACTAATCACCAGTGTAGTGATGAGCAAACAACAAAACAGACAAACTTTCTAACTTTAGGCGAACTCCTCAATGTAAACTTGTCACACAATTCGCTTTGAAACTACACCAAACCTCCTCGCTAATTCACTGCCATGTCTGAGAGCTAGTTGTGCTCAGGGAACGGTCCTCACGCTATAACTATTAATTACCTTTTAGTCAGAATTTCTTTGAGCTGGTAATCCGTGAGGACAACTCTCCCCCCATTTTCCCCCCCTATTCATTGCATCTCTGCGTGTTT
Organism: Megaleporinus macrocephalus; assembly: GCA_021613375.1. Lineage (NCBI taxonomy): Eukaryota > Metazoa > Chordata > Actinopteri > Characiformes > Anostomidae > Megaleporinus > Megaleporinus macrocephalus. The sequence goes on from CM038721.1 coordinate 26,923,375, forward strand.
AATGAGCTATAGGATATGCGAGCAACGTGGCTGACTCGAAAGGAATCAGTCACCGGTGGCGAGTGTGCTGAGACATCAAGGATACCACCTTTACCCTGACTGGTGTGCTAACTCAGGAGGCCAATTAACACCGTCTTCATCGAGGCCCTGCTAAGCGCTGGAAGCGCGTGGTGGTGAATGGCGAAGCAAAGGCTCTCAGGTAAACTTTACCGCTGGGTAATTATGGCCGAGCACAGGCGAGAGAGCCTTCAGCTCTGGGGGATATTCTTGTCTCTCTGTCTTTCTTTCTTTTCCAAATTGTTGTTTTTCTCTCATTACGGCAGCCTCATCAACTAAATGTTAAACACACATCAGTGGGAGGTGGAACTGTGTGCGAAAACCACTCAATTATCGTTAAGGATTGAGGTCACGAAAGGTTGTCTCGCTTGGTGTGCTCTGAGCAATATTTGATACATATTCATTTATCTACATTACATGTTCAGTAAGTGAAATGAGAAAGCCTATGGTGTACTAAAGAAGTTCTCTCCTCGTGCAAACGATTTACACTTTGTTCAACAATGTTACACATGAGGACACATTTCCAAACATGGCCACAGTATGAAATAGTTATGAAAGCTGGTAAGTTAGCATGAAAATGTACTTTTCTTGGGTATGTGTGGTCAAACTTGGTTAAGATAGATAGATAGATAGATAGATAGATAGATAGATAGATAGATAGATAGATAGATAGATAGATAGATAGATAGATAGATAGATAGATAGATACTTTATTGATCCCGAAGGAAATTTAGCAGCCAGTAGCAGTTACACAGTACAAAAACAAAGTACAAAACACAGTACAAAAAAACAGTAAGGTATATAAAGAAGAATAAAGAACTCCAATAGTAAAAAAGAATATATACAAGAACATATGAATACAAACTATACAACCTGACTGAAGGTAAAAAGGTAGTGCAGTAATAAATTAGGTAATGTGTAAGAGAAAAACGGGTATCAGCAGATACATGACAGTACTGGGATATTTATTAAAAAATAAATAAATGTGCAAAGATTGTATTTAAGTAAATGTTAAAGAGTGTTAAATACTGTCCAGGAGTGCAAATGTACAGGATGTACAGCAAAGTGTCAATAGTGTCTATGAGTGCTGACATAAGATGTCCAGTAAAGTGTCAATAGGATTTAGGGTAAATTAAGGCCATAGATCATATAACAGACAGATTCTATACTTACTGTTTACCTTTGAAGCATTTTTTAATATATGGAATGTGTGGACTGTTGGATTTAGACTGGGTTACTGACTTCATACTGGGCCACTGCCATTTGACTGCTTTTTTTTTACCCTGGACAACTCTTTCATTTCCAGAGCAGGTGTGCTTTGTGTTACTGTTATCACTTCAATCTTGTATTTTTGTTAGCCAGTTCCAGTGACAGATAAATGCAAAAGCTGCGGCCCTCACTCCATTACGGTTCATGTATGAAGTGCTTTGCTTTGGATCCAACAGAATTCCTTTTAATCCCCATATTTTTCTATTGTCCTGGTACAGGCTTACATTTGCCGCGTCCCTATTTGTCTTTCCTCTTCCCAGTAAGGACCTGAGTTCCCTATCTTATTCTGTTGGATATGGTGTGGATTGCCATTGAGGAGCCACTGCGGCCCATAAAAAGATATTCTAGGCACCTTTGCTCTTTGGAGAGAATATAAATAAGGTCCCAGGGAATGCGCATGGAGAAGGGTATCGTGGGTGAGCGCCAGCAGCCGGGGGTCGCCATCCATCACACGAGTTTGAAGCCCGGCGTAAAGGGACAGGCACGGCACGGGACGAGAAACCCGAGCCACTACAAGACAAACACATGCTCCCTCCAAAATAACAATGGGCTCCTGTGACACCCGGGGCCTGCTGTCAGAGGCCTAAGGCCTGCGCCACCTGACATTGTCATGTGGGGGGCCTGCAAGTGTACTGTTACCAGACCCACACTTAGAACTGGCCTGGCTGTTGTTGTTTTTTTTTTTCAAGACTGAAGACAATTAATTTTGGGAGACAACTTTAGGAGCTCATGCTTTTTGCTTGCCACAGTCAGATGCTTTTGGGAAACCTAAAGTTGGAACCATTTACTTTTTCTCACTGTTTGTGTTAAAAATGTTGAAAATGAATTTATATGATGTGTACATTAAAGTAACAAGATTTATTTGTATGCAGTTTCGTGATGTTTGTATTTGTCCATTCTAAAATGGCGTAAAAAAAAAAATAAAAATAATATGACATAATAATATAATATGATAATATGTTTTGATGCATGGTGTTTAACTGCTATTACTAAGAAATGCAACTGTAGTTACTTTTTCTACTTTTTATATGAAATATAAAAAATTATTGCACAAACAAGGAAAAAAGCAAAAATTAAATAGACAAAGCAAATAGCCTGTGTGGTATTTCAGTTACGAAAATCTTTGCTTTGACATGACACAGATGTTAAGCGGGATGGTCCTATAGGAGATCGCTTCTTATTTGCTGGCATGTCACTGCCTTTGGGGGTCCTGTTCGGTGTGGTATTACCTTCAATGCAGCATTTGTTGATGTCCCAGAGGAAAGCGTGTGCATTACATGAGCATATTTAGAGGTTGACATGAATGTGATTGTATCGTGCCAACCAAATCTATTTGGCATCCTGCCATGCAGCTACAACTGTTGTTTCTCTTTCTCCATCCCTCTTAAACATACAAATACACATAGCTTGTATTTTTCATGATTCAATTTGGAATAAATTCTGTATCTGTGTATACATTGCACGGCATTGTTGTGTTACCAAAATCTAGTGAAACTTAATATCTGTTCTTTATTTTTTCTTCTTCTTTTGCCAGCTAAGGGAATAATTGTCGTTGTGACACAATAAACACTTTGTTAGGGGCTGCAAATGCATCAAATTACATTACAAAGAGTAAGACAGGTGAGAATGTAGAGCCGTGTCTAATATTAGATTAGTGATCTGCTCTCCTGTGCCAGGCTTAAATCCAGGTCATCCGCATGTAAAGCGAGTGACTTAACCACTCTGCTATAAAACCAATGACAAGCCAATTAGCATACTCTGTACTTAACTATAAACCTGGAAGATATACAACAATACAGGAAAATACAGCAACAAAAATAGTGATACAAGGTTGTATACTTTGCAAAATACATATTTTTCACTACACATAGCATAGAGGGTTCTATCAGAATATCTAAAATTAGCTAGATGTGAATGTAGAGGATTATTTACATTAAACGCCTCTGAAAAGCAATTGAAGGTACTAGCCCAATAATCGTGTAACATGGCAAAGAACCAGATTAGATGGACAAAGATCCTTCAGGAACTTGGCATCTAACGCATTGTGAAGAAACGGAGCTATATATTTTATTTAGCTTTTACAACTGGTTGCTTTAACTTCTAATAAATGTAATAATGTTTATTCTCTTTGTGTTACCAGTGAACACATTTTATTTATTTATTTATTTATTTTATTTTTTACTGACAGAGATATTCTTAATTTTATTTTTGCATCTCTGACTGGAAGAACTTCGCAAGCCAAAATTCCAAAGTGTTACAATTTAGAAAAAATCTTAGGTCCTCAGTATATTCACAAATGCTGAAGAAAGTCACTGCTGCCAGACTGTGGGGGCGTGTTTCCAGTGCCATTTGCTGTGTTTTTCCTGTACATCCGCCTCCGTCGCTCTCTAGTGTATGTGTGTGTAAGTATGCATGTGTGTGTGTGTATGTGTGTTTAAGGGTAGTTTAAGGTCCCTTGGTGCTAAGCTGCTGAAGTCTCTGCAGCTGCACCCCAACCACATAGATTTACAGGTGCCACTGACCCTTTCATCAGAGGAAGTCTACTCGGCCGGCTGTTCCTCTTTTTTCTTCTCCTTTTTTTTGGGGGGGTTGTCACAGATCTTTGATGACTCCATCTCTGTTCGGCACATCTGAAAGCTCCCAAATGAGTATCATCAGAGAAATGAGTATCGTCATAGAACCACTACATTGGTTAACAATAGAAGACAAATTATCTTAGACCCTCTCTAGTTAACAGAGGGTTGTTATTTTGCCATTAGCGCAGCTAGAATAACACACAAATGTAAGTCAATTAATGGGCATGTGTTCTTGCTACTAAACATAAATATTACCTTCAATGAATAAACAATGAAAAATACAATTTTTGTGCTGGTTATTGCTATTTCTCAACCAGGTAATGTAAGTTCATTGTTGAAGTATGCAAGCTAGTGTAAATACCCATCAGTTTTGGGGGTAAAATTGCAAATGTAGTGATAAAAGGAGTCCAGTAAGGACATTTAGAGGCCAAGTCATTACATGTCACTCCAACTTATGGGACCTGTTGTTTTCAGAATATATTTTAATGCTTCTGTCAGAACAAAACTTTCTATCTCCATTTGTTGTATGTACTGAAATTGCCTTTTGCCCTTTATATTGTGTGGGGAAAAAAGGCCCCAATTTCCTTGAAAAAAAAAAGTTTGGTTACATAGACTTTCACTAAAAGTACAATATGTTTTTTTTTTCCATCCCCTGTAAAGTTATTACTTTAGAGGTAAAAGGTTTTGTTCCTTTGTACTGGAATGCAAGTTTCTAATCCAATTACAGTTCCGTGCTATGACAAAACCTTCTGTGTAATCTCAAGTTAAACAAAACCAATTCCCAGCTCACTTTTAAGTGCTACCAGAGTTCCTGGGTTGCAAAAACAATCATTTATGACATAGTTGTGCCAATCGGGATGTATTTTGAAAAAGAAAGCATGTTTTTCCAACACTGACAGCCGCATAGACAGCATTCCTGACAAGGGATGCCCAAGGTGCTGTGATATCTCGTAGAAGAACACAGCCTTGAAAGTCAGAAAGAGCAACAGATAACTGTGGAGTTTAAAATAATGGAAAGAGAATGAATTTTTCATTCTTTCTTTCTTCTTTGTCAATGCTTTTCTAATAGTGTGTCTGAGTGACCCTGCATCCTCTCTTTGCTCAGCTCTCACAGAAATAACAATGCATATACTGCAGCCTTGTACTGAAAAACAAAACTTTCTCCTTTAGCCTATTCAGTATGTCTGTTTCTTTTAGAGACATTAAGTGGTCAGATGTGTGTACAGGGAGAGAAACTTCTTCAGACAAATAACAGGTATAAAACAACAGTAACAATTTTTTTTCTTTCCCCCGGAGAATCTCTCTTTTCAAAATAAGGCGAACCAGAGGGTTTCATATTTCGCATCAAATATCACCATATACTCTTAAATAAAGGATGCCAGTTGCCAGTAAAGGCTTTTTGTAGCAATGCCATAGAAGAACCACTTTGGGTTTCCTAGAAAACCCTTTAATGGCTGCTTCTTTTTGAAAATCAGAGGTTTGAGCCAGAGGCGTAGCCAAGGGGGTGGCAAGGACTAGCCAGGGCCATCCTATTCACGAAGCACAAAGTATGGCAATCTTTCTGGCCACCCCAGTTATGGAAAGTACAACAGTCAGCCATCAATAAAGCAAGACAAGGCAAGCTTTCTGTATACTGTGGTAATTCAAAAAGCTTTACAAATTACAAAGTGCAAAGATAATTCAACTTAAAAAAGGAGAATTATAATAAATGAAACAATAGATTCAAATAAGAAGAAATTAATTACTCATTTTAGTAAGGAGAATAAAGTACTGATACAGGATAGAGGTGCACTGGAGCTGGAAGGCCTTCTGAAGTAGCACTGTTTTTGGCCTTATTTAACAGTTTCCAGTGTTGGAGCTCCTCTAATGCTCTCTGTCAACTGGTTTGATTTAAAGGTGCCTAAACACAGCTTCTCAGTAATTAGTCCTCACCTTAGGCAGGACTTATTGCTAGTTCCTAATAATCTGAGAGCTCTGCTCAGTTCATATTGCTGCAGTATATACATTGCTCCCACACCTTAACGTAATTTATTGACCAGTAATGGTGCCTGAAAGTCTATTCTATAACATATTGGCAATCAATTTAAGGATTCAAGATCATCCAGGTCTGATCAGAAATGTCTAATCTTGTTGATGTTCTCAAGGGGATCATAGTTGTTTGGGGAGAGGGCCAAGTATAGCTGAGCATCATCTGCATAGATAAATCCCATAGTCTTGTAGGATTTGGCCGAGGGGAAGCATATATAAATTGAATAAGAGTGGCCTAAGAATGGAACCCTGAGGGACGCCACATGTCACTGGCACTCTTTCAGAAACATAATTTTCCATTTCAACAAAAAATATATATAGAGCATTTAAAGTCAACAGCATGATCGCGCTATTAATTACAACAGCATTAAACTGTTTCCAAGAATATTTTATACGCAAGAAACGAAAACAGTGATGTACACTTACAACAGTCTCTAGGATCACAAAGCTGGCGCTAACCCAATATCTGCTTTAATGTAATGCTACCTGATGAACTAGTTACCTGAAGCACAAAACACCATCATTGTAGGGATAACGAAATATAATAAATTCACTCAAATTTATCGTTGGGGTAGGAATAACATGTTAGACAAACATACATGAATCTTTTAAATGATAGCATAGCATATATTTATTCCACTTAAATGTATTTGTCCATTGGTCCTGCAATATAAAGAATGTTTTTTTTTTAATAGTCTGAAGTAATGTCCATATGTTTTATTAAGACACAACCAGATCACCTCCTATACATACTGTCCATAAGCATTCCTTTAATGTGTAAAAAGGAAACACTACACATCGTGCTATAATATTATACTGGGAGGTTTTCAGTGCCTTGACACTTAACATGGGTTCTGTTAGCATGTTTAAAGTTGTGCTATAGACTGCCATTATAACTTGTGGATGGACGTGTATTGCAGAGAATTCAGGTGGTAAAATAAGGGTCCGAAATCAAAGGCAGCATGACACTTGTGAAAAATAGAGATTATTTTCCTTTGGAGCCTTCAAGCATCTGTCTATGTGCTCGAGCCGTTTTCATTAGAAGTGAACTGAGCTCTTCAGGATGGACACATAAACAATTTGCATCCACCTTCAATGACGCAATAATTCATTTAAGTATGCATCTGGCTCCAACAAATACAGCTACTTATTCTTTCTGATTGGTCCCCAAAGAGGGATTAACAACTACAGAGGACAATGCAGCAGCGCATTTGCTCTGAGCGGGAATTTGAATGGGAACGAATGAGTAAGACATCGAAAACTCCAGTTTTCCTTCATCCTTTTGATGGGATCAAGGCCCACTGACCCAAGTGTCCATTTAGGAAAACAAATTTGCTGAATATGAAAGAGCTATCAAAGCAATTGAATCACACTTATTGATTAGAGTTCATATGGTCATGCGATGTTAAATGTCATATGTGAGGTTCAAGAAGAGTGCCAGTGCACCACTTGGGGTTATCTAAATGAGATTATACAGCTAGAATGAAGTATTCTGCAGTCACAATTCCAAATGTCTTTTACTAATCAATGAAGATCAATATACGTAACACACTGGGGTGCGTTTTCCAGCTTTTTCAGTCTTCATTGAAGCTCCAGATGAAAGAATAAATAAAAGATAAAATATTACAGTGTTCAGTTAGTATTAGCTGTGTAGGCCTTAATGAGTCTAATTCAGTCATCATGTCAGCAGAAAGCTGTGGGTCAAAGGACAATCTCCACCACTGTTATCTAGTAATCTGGATCTGGACTGGTAAATCTCACACCATCCAAGAACACGTCACAAATTGACCCAAGTGACCAGTCAGTTGCCAGACAACTCACTGACTCATACTCATACCTGGCTACTGTTGTACAAACATGTAAAACTAAGTTTTAAGATATTACAAACTGTCAAATAAATCTGATGAGGATGAAACATCCTTGTCCAGATTTCTTAATCAATTATTCACATCAAAACAAAACTGAAAAAGTCAGAAATGTGACCAACTGTGAAAATTAATGGGGATGTAACTTCATAATGAAGAAAATAAAATAAGAATAAAATGTCAAATGACACAACATACTCCAAACAAACAGGGCAACATACCACCAGAAAGTTGTGGTGTCCACCTCTATTGTAAAAAACAAGCAAATGCACCGTCGCTCCTTCTTAATGTTAGCTTCAACAGCTGTTTACTAACCAGTCTAGAAGAAACATGGCATATTCAGCATCGAACTCCATCCCTTAACTTGCCGAGAGTCTCTCCAGTGGTGAAAAGCAAAACCAATATTTACTCATTTTTTGCAATGATCATAATTCATTGCAAAGAGTTTTTAGCTATTACTGCATTTACTGCTTCTTTTAGAGGCTAACATTGGCATTGTTGCTGTCTGCCATCTCTCTACAAAGTGTTATTATGAGACAGGAAAGGCCAGCTAGTTAGTATGCTCAGAGGATATCTCTGCAACATTATGCATAGAAGTCTTTGAAATACCATTTTCTATACATTCTATTGACTATTGATAATTTCAGCATGGTTTTTTACATGTGAAGAGGTACGTGTAGGATGTAAGGCAAAACAAGCAGCAACGAAATATATGAAAAAAAGCATTTGAGTTGTAAAGATCGTGATTTCTATTACCACTGTTAAGAAATCTGAGTCAGTACGTTTTTCTGCATTAAAGGAGCTTGCTCTGCACATTTCACTCCTGACAGATTGAACAGTATCCTTGGACAATATCAAGGCTCCCATAACGAATATACAGGAAGAGAGAAGCATTTCCAACAACCTGTAAGTTTCTTTCATGCTGTATGATTTTATGCACTTTTTTAAAGTAACAGTTTTAATTTACTTTGTTATTTTTTAGATTTATTAGATTTTCCTGCATATGTCTGTTTCAACGTGTTACCTCTAAATCAACACTTCAGAGCAGAACTCATCAAAATATTCATTAACCACCACAGCTTGTTTTATTCTAGGACTAAATCATAGTGTGTAAATGGGCATGTAAAACCCAACTGGGCGTGTTTCATCCCAGCCAAAGTCATACTCCTTCCAGGTAAGAGAACAATTTAAGATACTGAAACAATGGATGCTATGGCAGCTTTAAACAACTCTGAATGATTCAGGTTTTACATCCTGTGAAAGTCTGCATAGCTTTGTAGTTAAAGTTGAGTGGTATAGCAATTAGAGATCGACTGATATGGGTTTTTCTATAGCCAATGCCGATGTCGATGTTTAGAGGTCAGGGTCAGCCGATGGCCGATATGGACTGATATGGCCGATATGGATTTTTAGAGCCGATATCTCGAAGTTTTCTGCTTTATTTGCTGCTAAAATGTCACACTATTAATAAAAAGGGGATGCACAACATTTCTGAAGTTATTATCATTTATTAAACACTGAATTAACAAGAAAAAACGTAATATTTTTATCTGCCAACCAAAAAATACAATATGACCACATTACCGCAGAATTTTTTCATCACGTTATAGTAAAATTGCTGTTCTTTAAGATGGATGAGGCGCTTGGAGAGAGAGAAATAGAAACAGTGCGCGCGAAGCAAGAGAGACATAGAAACGGCGTGCGCGATACGCGCGAGAGAGGAAAAAACATGCACGATATGGGAGAGAGGAAAAACAGCGTGCACGATGCAAGAGAGAGGAAAAATAGCATGCGCAACGCGAGAACGAGAAAAACAGCTCACGCGACGCCAGAGACAGAGACGCTGATATGCTGTAATGACTGTTCTCTTTACTCTTTCTTCAGTTCCGTTTCACTCGCGTGCTGGAAGCTGAGTAATATCTGGGAAGCTCTGGCTGCTCCGGAGAGACTCGCTGTGTATCAGTAACGTGTTAATGTGTGTATTACACTAGAGCAGTTAGCTTTAGCCCCCGAGCTAAGGAGTAAAACCTCCACTCTGGTTCACGTCTACAGCTGTAACACGTAACCACCTCATTAAAAACGTCATTGTTCACTATAAATGATTAATTTTCACTTGTTTGGCTGAATAGTTCCAAAGGTTTCTGCCTGGGGTCCTTTACATGCGACAGCAGCACGTTTCACTGCAACAATAATACAGGCCTGCCCACGGACGTGCTTTAAATCGGCGCTGCGAAACACTAATATCGGCCGATATATATATTTATATATATATAAAAAAATGGCAAATATTGGCCCGATATATCGGATGATCTCTAGTAGCAATACGACAGTTTATCACAGCATCAATTGGCTAGGCTATTTAACCTTTCGATTATATTATGGTAGATAAAATTATATTTAAAATAATTACTGATCATTATTAACAGTGTTTGCATGGCTAAAGACAATTGAACACAAAAAAAACTCAGTGCCTCGGGGAGCTGTTCTAATGTGAGCTATGGTTACTCTTCTAAAGGCAGAGTGTAATAGGCAGAAAGGCAAACATTTTCTTCTCTACTGAGAGAGAGAGAGGGAGAGAGAGAGAGAGAGAGAGAGAGACATTTAATGAGCAGGAAAGTCTACCCAAGCATGTGAAAATTCCACCATGTCGGCCATTATTTCAGTGATGAATGAAAGCTAATGGGGAGTGCCAAATGCTGCAGCGCTCGCAGGACAGTTATCTAGATGAACAAGTTTTTCTTCCCCCGAAATGTCCATAATGGTTAAATCAAATGGCTATTACCTACATTAGCATGCTGTGAGGGACCTGCGAGAGATACTATAAAAGATTATAACCATCCCTGTGAAAACATACAGGGGAAAATCACTGGGCTAAAGGGTACGTGGGGACAATCCCTGACCCTTTCCACTTAAAATACTATGGAGAATAACTGTTTTTAATAACTATACTTTAAAATGTTTAACAGTTATCCATGCAGCTATTTATATGAAGAGAAGGATCTTAGAATCCTGTTATTGAAATAAGAAAGCTAGCTATTTGTCCAAAATACAAATTCACACACAATTGGGTAATAATGATCCAACCTTTGTATTATGCAACAATTTTTTAAACTTTAAAAGAGGACTTCTACATCTCATTTATAAAAAATATTTATTGTTTAAGGAACCATTGTGGTTCTTCTGTGGCTTCACTCCACAAAACGCTTGAAGTACCTTTTAATTTGACTAGAAACACAAATTCAGTCTTTAGAATCTTGGTTAAGCGACTGCTCTATAAATGTGCATTAATTAACCCCTTAAATGGCCCAAAGTTTTACTACACACTTCTATGGAATCTAAGAATAGTCCATATAGGTATTAAATAATAAACCTTCGCAAGAGGCTTTAAGTTGTTATGATAATAAAATTTGATGAATGGCACAACAGAAATTTAGAATAACAAACTTAACACATACAATTTGTTAAGATTTTTATTGTGAAACATTCCAAAATTTACTACAATTATTAACAGAATGTGCGAAAATAATAGTTTATGCATGTGTTGCATATCTCTGTGTTGCAAAGATCTACAGAAGTTAGCATACTACCCAGCTAGCCCCAGCCCATTATGTCTTGTAATGCTACTTCCTACCTGAAGAGGCGATAGTGAGTCATTGTACATTGAGCTTATTCTAACCTCTTACCTCCTGGCAACCAATGAAAGAACAATAAATGCAACAGTGGTTTCTCAGCAGGAAACCATGTTCAGCAGCAAACAAATCAAACAAAAGAAGTGATTTAAATCGAAACAAAACAAGAGTAAACATAGATATTTCTTTCCACCACTTAAAATCCTTTTGGTGATTAAAAGATAAAGTTTTGAACTTTTGAACACAACTTTCTGGTGATTACGTTTTGCTCCTTTAATGAAGGACAGCAATCATAATGCTACACAACACCCACATGAGCATTTCAGGCCCATTGAAGTAAGAGAGTTGGAAGAAAGCATTATGTTAAATACTTATTTAGATTATGTCAGTTGTCATGAAAGGCTTATGTATTTGTTGACAGGTAAGAACAGTGTTGAGTGGTGTGGTGTTTTCCAGGAAACAGAAGTTATACCCTCGTACGTAACAGATAAATGTAGGTGTTACAAGTTTGTTTTTATATTACTTTAACAGATGTCAAGTTGCAGACAGCAGCTTTTTGTCTGAAGTTCTTACAAGACCTTAGTGAGAATGCAGGGCCTTATTTGAATTGGCAATATAATTTGATATTTTGATATTACAAGATCTTAATCACAAGTTGGTCATCACAGATGGTCATCATTTAAACCCACTGTTCAAAGCCCACAAATGTAACGTGAGATGTGCACTAAAGTGATCCCTCCCTCGTACCCCAGCATCCCCTGCATCCCAGAGGTCTTCTTTTCCAACAATAGACCAAAACAAAAGTAAAAACATTGCCATACGCACACCTTCTTTTATCTGTTACGCAAGATGGCATAACTTTGCCTCTGAACTCATAGCAACTCTCTGAAGCCTTTTCCTGGAAAACACTACACCATGCAACACCTTTCCTCCCTGTCGTGACACCCCCTCACAATACAGGGGGATGGCAGCCCCAGACCCTCAGGATGGGACGTAACCGTTTTCAACACTTCCTCCAGGCTGGGCCTCAGAAGGCGCTTTGCGTGTTTTAAGAGCGGGACAAGGGAGGTGGGTGAATATGAAAACAAACGGACCTGCTCGCATGCTTTGATCTTCGTTTCCTGCCCATTATTTACGTCTGTTTCTCACGAACCTTTTTTTTCATGCTCTTTTACTTGATTGCTTCTCGCTTCCCTCACATTTGGCCTGACAAAGACAATACATTGAGCTTTAAATGTTTTTAACAGGAAACTATAAAATTTCTGTTGTCACTGGTGTTGTGCTCTCCAAATATTATGAGCTCTGTGATTTGTGGATATTTGTTTTTAAAAAGGATGTCATTTGCAAAACACACTGTGCATTACTAACAATTCCTAAAAAGACAGCCTGGTAATACTAATACTGGAGTGTAGTGTACGCTCCATTACTCATTTTTGAGCTAACAGCAGGAAAGAGTAACGCACAATAGATAACCAAAAACCTGTGTTGAGTCAGTTCTTGTGTGATTTCTGAGCGCTCCATAAAATAGACCAATTATAAATTGTTTTTATTTATTTGCACATATACATACAGACATATTCTAATTGAACTATAGTAGGACTATGGTAGAACTTTGAATTCTCTAGCCTAGACACCAATCCTCAATCTGAAATCCTGACTTTTGACAGGTGTGCCACAAGGCTATGTGCTCAGCCCACTAATGATTAACTGGGGAGATTAATTACGGATGTTAGAGCAGGAAAATAAATGCACAGTGGTAAGGCCGATGATAGGATATTGTAAGAAAAGGATATTGTAAGGAAAGTGATATAAACTTTTTTTTAGATTAGCCTCTATTTCATTAATACCAACATTGCATATTGTCGCTGTCCAATAAAAAAAAAGTATCTCCAGAATGGCAATTTTACAGGAGAGGCCAAAAATTGTCTTTACGTTCAATGGAAGTCAATAGAACCAGAATTTTTTCCAAGCTATTTTGGAGCATTTCTATTGGTCTATTCATCCTAAAATAGTTCACAGGATATAAAGAGCAGCGATTGTGTTTGAATTATATAGAAAAGTAAGAATTTACAAAAATGGAGATATATGATTTTCTTTGGACATAAACTAATAATATAAAACACATTGTAGGTTCACTGGTTGTTTAAGAGAGTAAAAAAATAGCTCAGTGAATGAATTGCACACAAAAAACAGTAACATTTCACTTTACTGCTGTGGAGAGTCACCTCTTAGACTCAATCGCTAACAATTTTAACATTTACAGAGAACAAATATAGATATAGACCTTCTAAGCTTAGTAGATGTAGAGAATGGTTGGGTTAATTAACAGGAATGTAAATGAAACATATAAAACAATACACACGAAACACAAAAGATAAAACATGTTTGTGGATATGTTCAGGCGAGTGGAACAGAGTTCAGGGAGTGTGTGAGGTGGGATGATAAAGGTACAGGGCAAGCAGTAGCAGGACCTCCAGTGAGGGGCCATTAATCTAAGGGCCCAAGTGCCACCGGGAATCTGACCGTTATGGCCACACAGCCATTCCCTTGACCCACACAGTGCAGCACCCAAGCAGTTCTGCTGAAAAAGCAGGCAGAAAAATCACCACTCTCAGGACGTGCTGGACGGTCGGGGCCTGGCCGACCCGAGCCAAGGGAAAGGATGTCATTAAAGAGTGCTGCTGCCGGGGGTCATTCCGTACATCCATTTAGTCTGCGGCCATTCATTCTAAGTGGAGTTTGATGCACACTCAGTGTGCTGGTCGTTTTTCTGCCAGCAGGAAGTGCTGGAGTGAGGATATGTGAATTTCTGAATTCCTAAGAAGCAGCGTAATATACCTTTATGTAATTCTGCTAAACAAAAGCAGAGGAAACAGAGAATGCTCTCAGGAAATGGGTTAAAAATGTGAATGACAAATGTTAAGTGTCAAAGCATCCAACCCACCACTGACCATTTTTAATTAGTAAGCAATTATTTTAAAGAACTTTATATAAAATCATAATTTATATAGTAATACAATCATTTATGTATCAAGTTATCTAAGATAATTAATGTTGTTGGTTGTAACATTGATAAGAAAAAATATAACTATTCACTTTAAGAGAATTCACATAAAAATAACAGTAACAGTAATCAATTAAAGTAATGAGTGGAAAAAACGAAGGCTAATACATATGAACCAAGTGGATATTACAGTTCATCAAAGTAAATACAGTAACTCAACACAGAAATATATATATATATATATATATATATATATATATATATATATATATATATATATATATATATATATATATATATATTAGTCACAGTGACCATTATTGTTACTGATTAATCAAATGATTTTAAGGAAAGAAGAAGTAGAGATAATCCAAACATTCTCAGAAATGACCACCAATACTGTTACCATCTGATAAACAGTACGTACAGTCTGTGTGAAGTTTAAAACGCATTGTGCATTTTAGAGAATAATTGCTGAAAACACGTGTAAAGACTGTGAATGTATTACTGAATTGTGGAATTAGATTATTAAACTGTTTATTTAACTGTTCTTCATTTTTGTGTTTAGGTTGTTTGGGTGGGCCTAAAATCATAGCTTGATTAAGCACTGGAGCCAGACTGAGAGACTGTCCTCTGGCTCTGAATTGGATTCTGGCTTCGGTGGCTCAAACATGTCTGTCTGTACAGGTACAGTAAAGTTGCTACAGGAGTATAGAAACTTTATAGAAGCTGGACCTTGGGGTGTGTTTTATTATTATATTTTTTGATGACTTTGGAACTTAATATATCGTCACTGTCCAATGAAAAACATGTATCTCAATTTTTGTCGATTTTGAGTTTTCTACATGATTTGAACACGCCAACAGTTGTTTACATTGTATGCTAATTTCATGATGAATGGACCAATAGAAGTACTCCAAAATTGCTTGGAGAAATTTCTGGTTCCACTGACTTACATTAAAAGTAAAATAAGTTTTTGTCTGTAAAGTAGCAGTGTTGGAGATATTTGTTTTTCACTGGACAGCGACAATATATTTGATTTACTCAGATTTGGCTCAGATAGGACATTTTTTATATATACTTTAAATCTTTTATCTTGGACAGAAAAAATCAACACTTTCTAGACTTTTCTTTCCATCCATCTTGGTTCTTAACCGACTAACTCAGCTATTAAAAAGCAGTTTCTGAGAAAAATAAAGCAATAAAAACAAAGAAAATGTGCACTGAAGATTTGAGACATGGAGTTGAACTGTGTTACTGCGATTACCTGAAAAGAAGAAAAACATAACCAGCTTCTAAGGCTGAACTTTGGAAAAGTGGAAAAATATCTGTGCAGATTTCTGAGCTATTAGATTGTTAAGGATGGTTTTTGTTTGTCAATTTTAATAAATAAATTACTATCGATAGTAGAAACTGAAGAGCATGTGTACTTTCGCTTGAAGCATACACAGTGTTTTCTCTGGGTGTGATTAAAACAGGTCATAGCAACTAGTTTTCCATGATCCAGTCTAAGTGGGGGCCTTTTCTTATCCGCTTACAGCACAGCAACCACCACATCAGTGTCACTGAGAATCCACCACCCAAATAATACCTGCTCTGTGGTGGTCCTGTGGTGGTCCTGACCATTAAAGAACAGGGTAAAATGGGGTTAACAAAGTATACAGAGAAACAGATGGACTACAGTCTGTATTGTTGAACTATAAAGTACAGCGATGTGGTAAGTGGAGCTGATAAAATGGACAATACGTGCAGAGAGAAGGAGGTGGTGGTTTGAATGTTACATCTGATCGATGTATATCATCGTCCTGTTCACAGTGCAAATCTATCTCATCGCATGCCATCAATCAGCGCACCAAAGCATGTTCATTTGTTATTTCCTGGTCTTGTTAATGTGCTGTGCCTATTCCAACAGATTGGCTGCTCAGGCTGGGGGCCTCTGGTCCCCCCTCTGGAGATGAAAGGGCTGTGGAGCACTTGGTGGTGGGGAGAGAAGGAGGCTGGCCATTGCATGTTTGAAGGCAGCAGTTGGGAGTTTGATGACAGAATAGTCTTTGGGAATTTAAGAGTAGCTTGGAGCGCACTTTCCCCCCGCTGGATGACAGCTCCAGGAAGGAAGGCTTTACTTTTTTCAAAGGGCCTCACTTTATTTATATTACACATTTTCATCGAGGGAATCTTTCAAAGGCAGCAGGCTTTTTCCTACTCTGCGTTTTCGTTTCAAAGTTCCAATGGCCTGTTTGCTTCCTGAGTGGCAGCAACCCTTGCGCTCTTTCAGATACGTTCTTATTGCCTCAAGCATGTTGGAATAAGTGTGGCTGCCATTGATGGCAGACAAAGATGGATCCCTAAAATTATTAAAGAAGTCATTTGTTTTGTTTTAATAATGATTGGAATGTTTCAACTGTTGCAGGCAACGTAGTAACTAAAGGCATACTGAAACAAGACTGGCAAGACTAGATTTGCTGGACTTCCATTAGATGCATGGCATTGGTATGCATGGTATTGGTACATACTACTATTGGTACTACTATAACTACTACTACTAACAATAATAATAATAATAATAATAATAATAATAATAATAATAATAATAATAATAATAATAATAAAAACAACAACAACAATAATAATAATAATTACATTTATTTATTAATTCTGACATGGTGTGTCTACTGCTATGTCCTAAAAACCCATGAAGACAGATTTAGCAAGCCCTCCAGCTAGACCTAAATTAAGATAATAACAGGTTACATTTATTTTACCAGGCTGCCACAAATCTAACTTTTTGCTGTAACTTGACATAGATCTGCAGTTTTCAGAGTCTATGTGGACACAAGATTTTTGTTTCATCATTTAATTATTTCATCTTTCCACCGACCTGAACCATTTTATATGTGGTCCTAGTTTGGAAACACATCTGAGTCGTGGCCAGAGGATGCTCAGACTGGAATTGATGTGGGTTTTTATTTTACATTCAGTGTAAATGTGGTAGCAGGGCTTAATTTGAAGTTAGATCCAGTAAAACAGTGGGAAATAAATGGATCTTACCCTTTTTAATTTTCATCTAACTATAATGCTGAACAGCAGAGAGCTGATTATCTTTGTAGGAGACTTGCTCTGCTGGTTGACGCATAAGGCTCATTCGCGTGACGTTTCAGATCAGGATGTGTACGTTTGGCTCATTTCAGGATGCTGGTTTGTTCACATCAATCACACATTTGAGTCACTTACATACACAAATGTGAACCATTATGTCAGAGAGATCAGATCTGAGTGAATGTGGTTTATAATGTGAATAGAACCTTAGTAACAATAATGTCGGAGTTCTGCTCACATTTACCCTCAGAATCTTTTGTTCCTCAGAATCATGTTAAGAATCAAGTTGAGCCAGTTTCCCCTTTACCCCAAATGTAGTCAGTCAGCCAAGAGATTCTTTACATTTGTACTGTAGCCATGAGGCTGATTTAGCAATGGAAGGTTACAGCTATGGGGTTACTATCATACAAAACTTAACTATCACTCTTAAGTTGAATCTGTTGCCAATGAAATGAAAAATCATATCTTACATATTGCTTAATAACTTTGGATTAGTAATTTTGTTTAGAGGCTTGCTTTAAGTTTTGTTGTGTGCTGGAGATCCACAGCTATTATTTTGCTTTTGTTCAAGTTGTAAAAAAGTGCTTGATGTTTTGTACTAGTATATATTTTCCTTGTTCTGGCATCATCTAAGTATCGAAGCCAAATAAGCCTATAGGCCTCAGAGGGTTAAATAATTTATAGGGTTTCTGGCACTGTAGGTTATACTGTTATCTGTAACAATAGATAGTTTCTGAATATCCGATAATAAAAGCACAGCTACAAAAGCAGTAATTGCCTCTGTCTAAAAGAATTCTGTCTGTTTTTACTCTTAGCAGTAAGTCAAACTGTATCAGAAATCTCTTGAATTACATTTAAGGGGGAAATCAAATTATCTGAATTAGATTTTTGCTGAAAGCCCAGGTTTAATGCACGTACCATTTGTTCCTGTCATGTTGAATATTGCCTCACTAAGAAAAGCTGGCCAGTGGGTCACAGCAATCTGTAATCACCTCTACGTTCATCAGTTTCAGCCAAAGATGCCAGTATGTGCTTGACTTGACTCATCCGTCTATGTATTCCCGCTGCGAGGACAGTCGCACTGATTAGAGCTGTAGCCCCCGACAGACATGCTTTCGATCATTATCCATTATTAACCCCGGACAGTGAGTGATGAATTAGCCTGCTGTCAAAAGAGGCCGTATCATTCAGAGCTGTATCATGGCAGACAAACAGCGCTGTGGAGTGACCGTTGGCCCCAGAGTGGGTCCTGGCTCCCCCTGGACTAGACCGGGAGGCAAATCAAAGGGAGAGGGCGTTCACCTGTTAACCTACCTGTCACTGAAATTAAGTGGTGCAGGGCAAACTGTTCAAGCTCAGATAACTCACTGCCTTCAGTCTGAACCGTCCATGAAGTGCCTTTGTTCTCTCCGGCGTAATGTTTTCATAACTTTGCCTATGGTCAAGATGATTGTAAGTCTTACACGTCACTGACCAGTGTTTATGCACATCCTGCTTAACAAAGCAGAACTGAAAGCACGAAACAGAAGAACTCTGAATAACGCTGAGATAGGTATTGCTTTTGTTGGAATGAGTCTTCACTACTCACCATTTTAATGTCTAGCAATAGCAACCAAGGCAAAAGTAAACAAACGCTACAGCAGAAAAGTTGGGACATTTTACAAAATATAATAAAAACCATATAAAAAAAACAACTCTGTGATTTAGTACAAAGAAAACATTTCCAATATTCTCACTGAGCAACTTAATTGTATTTTGTGAATATAAACAATGTAGAATTTGATTTCAGCAACACATTTAAAAAGTTGTCATGTTTACTGGTGTGTTTCTTCACCGTTTCTTTTCTTTTTTTCTTATTGTTTGGGAACTGAGGGCACGGATTGCATCTGTTTTGTAAAGGGAATATTTGCACATTCTCACTTGATACAACAGTCTGTAGTCATTCTTGGCTAATCCCCCTCCGCTTGATGCCGTACATTTTCAATAGGAGACGGATCTGGACTGCAGGCAGGCCACTCAGACACACTCTGTGTTTGTGAAGACGTGCTGCAGTAGTACACTATGCTCCGGCAGAAGTGTACAATGATACACTTTTGGGTTCTTTACGTTTTTGTCTGTCAAAAAAAGGTTCAAGTAATTTACAAATCTTGTTTTACTACATGTTACAAATTGTCCCAAAAAAGTTTTTATAAATATTTTTTTTCTTTCTTTTAAAGCAAAACTTTAAATAATAATATTTCATAAAATTCAAATCATAATAAAAAATGTCCTCTTCTATCTACAAGCACAAATGTGGTTTTGGTTCAAGGTTTAGGAACCTTTCAGAAAAGTGATTAATAGTAAATGACATCTCTCTCCACGTAGAGAAGCTGAATAATCCACGGCAGGTGTCTGCAGAGCAGCCCTTACAAAATCCTATAAAACAGATTTCATTTTTCTACATCATATGATGCCCTTTGAAAATTTCATGATGAATGGAGCAACAAAAATGCTCTAAAAAGCATACGCTCTATAAAATCTTTCTATTTTAACTCACATTACAGTAAAGGATGTTTTGCTTGCCTTCTCCTGTAAAGCTGCAGTTTTGGAGATGTTGTTTTTCTTTAGGCAATAATGTTGTATTTAGTGTCATAATTATATGTAGATTTTGATATTTTATTTTAGCTTGCTAAGGTGATTTGAGAGGAGCATCCATCTGTTATACGTGCAGGATTCAAAAGTTTGATCAATACCGCCATGTGTTTATAAAAGGAAAATAAATAATTTCTTAAGAATTTAATTTAATGAAAAGCTATTATTGTGCATAAAGGAAAAAATCTGACTTGTTAAACTGAATCTGCCAATACAGAATCAAATATATATCATCGCTGTCCAAAGAAAATATATATCTTTATTTTTGTTGGTTTTTATTTTTCTACATCATTTGAAAACAACAGCTGTTGTTTACATTGGGGGAAAATTTCATGGTGAATCGACCAATAGAAATGCTCCAAAGAAGCCTGTGAATAAATCTGGTTTCATTGACTTATATTGAAAGTAAAACAGGTTTTTGGCCTCCCCTGTAAAGTTGTAAAGCCATTTTGGACAGTGATGATATGTAATCCATTACATTATTATAATGAACTATATAAGTATGTTTTCAAAATATACATATTATTTTTATAATAGCAACCAAGACATAATATTAATGTGAGACATTAATATTGAAATGTTCTGCACACAATTGTTGTAGACAGTATTTCAGAAAATCAGTCATTTTGTCAGTGTTGTTACAATCTGTGGTGTTATAGCAACTCTAATGTTGCTCATTAGGCTGTGTTTATGTTTATGTTTTATAACCCAAATAAAAGGTAATAAAATAAATAAACAAATGTGGAACTCATATTAATTTAAAAAATGTTTACTGGGGCATGATAATGGAGTTGGTGCATGATAATGGAGTTGGTGAGGCCTTGCTCCACTGAATGACCTCCTTACCCTGGACCTGCTTGTACAGTTGGTAGCACCTGACTGTAAAATAATATGAAAGGAAAGTTGCATGCAGTGTTTTGGAAGTGCTGCAAAAAGGAAACAAACTAACTCTCATGCGGAACAAAGAACATGGCAACATCCTGAACGTTCCTCAGACAGTGAGGTCTCCTGTCGCTAATTAATTAATTAAGAAACAGTAGCTTTCGCACAAGACTCCGGAGAAATCAAAGACAGGGAAATCACCACTAAGTTCTCTCTCTCTCTCTCTCTTTTTTATTTTGTTCATCTTGTCATCTCTTGATTAATTTTCTGGAGGTAAATCACAACAGGAGTGTGCATGTGTAAGCTGTCAGTGTGTAGATGTATCTATTCATCACCTCAGGGAGAAAAAGAGCGTGTATGTGTGTGTCAGGGGGCCCGTGGGTAATCTTGACAGGGGGTGCGGACACAGGGGAGGCCGAGCGCACCATGTAAACAAGATGGTGATGTTGGATAAGAGAGGCTGATGCCTAATGACAAATGGCTAATAATGGCGGGGGACTGCAGAGAGTGAGGGAGTCTATTGATTATCCTTATTACCCATCGCATCCGTCTTCAGAGCAGAACAGGGGGAGGGAGGAGGGGAGGGAAATTAGCTGGCTCACTCCCAACTGACGCACTGATTGCTTTGGGGGCCCTGAGCAGGACAGAAGCGCGCGCACACACACACACACACACACACACACACACACACACATATATATATATATATATATATATATATATATATATATATATATATATGCACAAACAAGAGTGCTAGTTTTACTTAATGGGGGTCCACTGCACTATACATTACTATGCACCATGCATTATCAGTCACTATGTACTAAATACACTGCTCTACATGCCTCAAACCCTTTAGGAACTTAACTAAAAAATATTTTTAATTGTAATCTATATAATATGATATCATAATATCTAATAAAATAAAAACTACAATAAGCCATTTTCAAAGGTAAAAAAATAAATAAACATGCTATAATTGTTATTGTTAGTTTGAATAAATAATTTTCCCCACTGAAGTGTTTGTGTGCTTTAAGATATTATATAAATATATATAAAATTTTTGTTTTGTTTTATTTAAAAAATATAATAAACATAGCTCCATGAATATATAAACATTAGTAAACATTAGACCAAACACTGACTTTTTATAAACTGATTTTATGTCCAATATCACAATTAAAGATAGACAAGTTACTATGTTAAAACATCAAGTCAATTATTTTCCAACCAGCTCATTTGGCGATCAGAGGTTTTACAACTTAAAGGCCTTTTTACATATTTTCTGATTATTTTTATTTTATTCTAAAATGAGATTGAGCTATTTTATTTGGTTATAATTTCAAGATGTTCTCACTGAATAACTATGTAAAGAGAAATTACGATCAGGGAGCAATTAAAAATTTAAAGACTCTAAAGAAACCATATAAATATACAGTTTTAAGAACATTTGTGACCCGTTCAGAGATGCAGAGGTAGGATTCCTGTATCAAAGCTGGAAAGCGTAGGCCGCTCTTTTCCACCACCAACTGATGTCACGGATAAACTTTCTGTCTCTGGGCTCAATCCACTGTGAGACGTGTCTCATAAGCTGCGGTTGGAAAAATTATTGGGAAAGAGTACAACAAGATTTGGGGAAATAGTGTAGCTGCTGACCACCGTGGACTGCTTAAGATACACTGTTCCTCAAAAGTTTGGGGACACCCCACTTTTTTAATGTTTTAAATAAATGAGCATGAAAATAAAAGGTTTCACAAAGCAATTGTTGAATAACGCCATAGAGGAGACATTCCCCAAACTGTTTGATGAAGTGTAGAGTCATTAAAAGGGTTCTAAGAACATGTTATTTTAAAGGTTCTCCACCAAGTTGCAGGTTCTTCCTAGCCCTTTTAATATCATCATGACCACCCATCTTATTGAAATGTTCTTCAGAAAACCAAAGGTGGCTCTTCTGTGACCTTCTGCAAAGACCCCTTTCTAGCACCTTTATTAGGATTGAGAGGATTAAAGATTGCCTGCGGTTATTTTGAGTTAAACAAGTCTTGTGTAAATATTTATATTTATATTTAGCCGGCTGGTACTTCAGACAGACAGAATACACTCCTAAATATAAAGATAGCACTAAAGAACCGGTTTTGGTCTCCTAAAGAACTTTTCAGTGAAAACCTTTGTTGAAAATATGAAATGTTTGAAAAGTATGATGACTTTGAAGAACCTAGTTCAAGTTTAAATAACCTCTGTGTAATGAAACCAGTTAAATAATGCCTCAAGAACCATTTAGGCACTTTAGCGTGGTCTAAATGTGCAGTAACATTGCACTAAAAGTGATACAGTAAGTGGCTGAATCGCCTGGATGTTCTCAGAACACTTTGGTTAAGCCCTGTTATGAGGTTCATCTGCACTGTGTCTAGCAACACAATACACTCTGTAGTTTTCAGGTGTGCTGGTTTTGATACTTGATCCACAATTGGTTACTTCTTTGTCCGAAGTGCTGACTTCTTCAAACTGCTAAGGTCTGCCTGGGTCACTGTAGGACTGCCCATCTAAGCAGAGCAGAAATGAGGTCACACCTTTCTGCTGCTTCACCACAATCTGCCTGGGGTCGAGCCAGCTACATGGAGGGCCCTCCACGTCCAGACCACCCCCTTCTACAGGGGGACAGTTTTACAACAGCAGAAGCAGACTCTGCGTGGAGAAAAGAAATGGCCGCAGCTATAGATTTACCACAGTATTTAAGTTTAGAAGCAAAATTGGAATAATGATCTCTTATACGTTGCCACATAGTAGATATACGAGTAGGGTAGATTTAGTGGTCAGCTGGTAACAGAATGTGTAATTATTATATTTTATTTATGTTGTACATTTATTAAAATGTATGAAATTCTGAAATTGGCTTAAAGTAGGCCACCGGATAATATTTAACAGTGTCTTAGACAGTACAGGACACATGTCATAGGTACTAAATTAAAATTCTTTTGTGTATAAAATGTGCAAATGTATAAATAAAATTTTAGAGGCTCATTTATAGCCCTGTGATTTGGTGCTAGAATGAAACAAGATGTTTTGAATTTTTTGCTGAGCTTATAAATAATTTAATAGGTTCTGTTCTGATTGGCTGGTTTATAGTGATAAGCCACGATGGCTCACATGTCACAGTTAGCTTTGCTAATGGTGGTATTTTCCTTTTCTATTTCAACAACAACACAAAGTAAATCAAAGTTGTTACTCACATAGAAACTCTTAGTTTGAGATGATCTGCTTCAACTGACAAAAAGTGAATAAAATCACACAGCATGGCTGCTACTTACAGGTTGCTGTTGAGGTTGTGATGCTAATAAAGATGGAACTGCTCCTCTCTAAAGTCTCTTCAGTGTCAAGCATTAAGCTTCTCAATATATTCCAAAGTCTGTGAGAAACTGTCTGGAATGAAATGTGCAGAGAAAACTAACAACTTTGATTTAAAGTTCTCTTGTTAAAGATGTGAGAGTCGAAGTTGCTCCCTATTCACCATCTTAGATTGGTCCGCAGTTACATTCTGACGTCTGTACAAGAATGGAATTTTGATTAAGAAGCTGGCATATAGGAAGCCAACTTGTTTGAAGATGAACAGCCATCATGCTCTATGGCAGTTCCTTGGAAAGCATAGAAACATTGCCTTAACAGCCTGGAAAGATCTCTGCACACTGAGTGTTGCTGTTTCTCTGTTCTCATCTGTACATTTTGGTGGTGTAAAATGTAGTTAGTCAAGACTATTATGTAACAGTTCATGATTTTAGAATCTGCTTATTTGACCACCCCTTTTGTTAAGGTGGCATTTGTATTTGAAGGAGGAGCAACAGTGTTTGATGTTTATATTATGTCAGTTCTATACAAGGGCGTAGATCTGTTCTTGACATTGGTGGGGACCTATGAATTTACCCCGCCAGGCCAATCTTTTTTAATGTTTCTATTTCACACCAGTCAACAGTGAGTTTACATCTAAAGACTTATCAATATTACTTCAGCTATAGTGCAACTGTTATTCTCTGTCAAATCTCTTATACATTAGCATTAATAAAAGAAGGAACACTGCTTGTTATTCGTAGCTACAGAGGATGTTAGCCTGCTGTATGCTGAGCGCCAAAGCCTAGCATCGCCATTAACGTTATTATGATGGACTCATTTTATTAGTGAACTTACACGTTTCTTTGAAATATGGCTTTTTTGCTGCTGTCCTTACTCGCTTCTCACACCCATGTGTCTCCCACGCTGCACCTGAGTCTTGCAAAGTGAGTCTCATATGACTGGAAAGTTTTCCTTCCAGTTTTGGTGCTGCTAACAACCAAACGTAGCTACAGAGTCTCACTAGACAGCAGGGAGCGGGACAGCCAATCACACTAACCATATAACGCGAGTAGAGAACCTGATTTAACTCTTTCTGCACCTCTAGGTTAATCAGACGTTGACTGATCAGGGTCTTTTTTTCTTTTTTTACGATTTTTCTATCAAATTATTGGTGGGGTCAATTCAATAATCACTGGATATTGGTGGGGACATGTCATTCCAGTCCATGCTAATTCTACGCCCTTGGTTCTATATACTGACCTCTTCAGCTACACATGTAAATGCAATTTTTTGATCTATGGCACCTTTCATTTACAGTTGAAATGACATCAGGGAAAATGTCTTCTAGTGACTTGCTTTTATGATTAAATAAATCTACAGGATATGTTTTTCTGCACCTCCAAAGGTCAGTCTTAGCAGTTGGTTACATTTTCTGCTTTTCAGAACCCAACTAAGCCTTACACATTCAGTAATGTTGAGGTCTGGTCTATGGGATGATCAATCAATTGTTGCAAGAAAACTAGCAGCTTCTAACAGCTTCTTTGTTTCATTTGCAAGGTTTCTTCTTTTTCCTTTTTTCTCAGAAATGGCTGATTAAAGCTACAATTCTCACAGTGGAAGGATGGACAGAAGTACCTGGGAATTGGTTTTTTTTCAGATCAGACGTAAGAGTGAAGCTTGATTTTCCTCTTTTTTAAAGATAAGTACAGTTTATCTGGGGGTGACAGTTCTGGGGCTATTACAGGTTTTGCACAGCTAATATGAGACCTATTTTTTAGGGTTTTTTTTTCTTGTACTTATTTTAAAATTTTTCTGATCTATATGTGCATAGATGATCTCATATCAAGTCTCATAAATATGTCCTGTAAAATGGAATAACTTGTAATTAATGGCTGCTTTGACTTAAAAATATCTAAATGAGGAGTGATCTCTAACATTGGTCATATGTCAACAATCAAACTTCACTGCAAACGTCCACATTTACATTAAGACTAAAACAGAAACAGTCCTGTTAAAATATCAATATGATTTTTATCTGTGGATATAGCTTTGGCTGAAAACTCAGGTTCATTAGAAAGTCATGGTGGAATGTGTGTGTGTAATAAGGGAGGAAATCAATACCCATCTTTTCTCTTACTGTAAGCATGCTAAAGTATTTATGAATTAATTGACTGCCTCCAAATAAAACCCTAGATTGTACAAGGGAGGTCAACACACTTTAGAATGTAATAAATAGCCTTCTTTAGGAAATCACATACGACAACACTTTACCAATAAGCTGCTATAGATCTAACATCTGAAGAAATCTGAGCTGCCTAATGAAATTTGCTTATGTCTTGCTATACCGCTTAAATACACTTTTGCAACAGGCATCTTAGATGTGCTGAGGGATGAGTACAGTACTGTTCTAGAAGACAATGTAAACTGGAAATATTGTTTATTACATAAATGGACAAGAAAATATAATAAATTAACTACTTATACTAAATTATATGGCATACTCAAGAAAGAGGTGTGGGACAAAATGACTAGAATTTATCAAGCAAGGCAAAAATAAATAAATAACAGGAAACTCTGGACACTAGATAAGTTTTCATAAAAAGTTATTTTTCTCTTTATATAGTTGACACACTTGAATAAACCATAGTTGAAAGTATAGAATCAAACTTGTTAATATAGGGTATAAATTGCTAGTAAAAGTAATTGTCATAACATAAGAACCTCATCCCAACTGTAAAACATGGTGGTGGCAGTATCATAGATTGGGGCCTTTGTTGCTATTGACCTAGGACAGCTTGCTATCATTTTAAGGAGCTATAAATTCTGGATTGTATCAGGAAATTCTGCATGAGATTGGGTCCTGCAACAAGACAACAACCCTAAAACACTCGTCAGTCTACAAGAATGTTGAAGTAAAAGAAATTATATATTTTGGAATGGCTTAGTCAAAGTCCAGAACTAATCCAATAAAAATGTTGGGGCAGAACCTGAGGTGTGGTGTCAGAAAACCCACCAAGATAATACATTTTAAGCAGCTCTGTGAGAAGGAATGGGCCAAGGCTCTTCAAAGTCAATATGGAGGGCTACAAAAGAGGGTCCCACCAGATCCTGAAAGCAGAGGTTCATATGCTTTGCTGACAAAAACTTTTAATGGTATATTACTATTACTATTATTTGTGTTATTTGTTTTATTGGGTTCTTTTAATCAGTAGTTGTGAGTGAAATTAATTGATTTGATCACATTTTAGATCACTGTTGTGTATTTACAAAATGATAAAGGGTTCACAAACTTTTAATGAGATCTGTGATATTATTGTAGCATAGACAAACGACAATAAGACCTCTAGATTTCTAAGTATATACAATGAGTCTACAGGATGTTCATCACTAGTCATCAGGTTGAGTTTTTAGAGATTTGTATGGACGACTAGCTTTGGCTTTGTGGTTTGTTACTTGAACGCTGTACTAGCGAAGGAACAGTATGCACTATTGCTGGGAGTAAGTGTGCGGTATGCAGCCATTTTTTTTGTCCTGTGGAGAGTGTTGGGGGGCTCAGGTGGAGAGGAGTGGGAGCACTCAGATCTATTCATGATGCGCTGAAGGTCAGCGCTCATTGTGCACAAGGCTCGAGTAATAACAGGAGTGACGGATTGCACAGAGAATGAGTGTCTATTTAATAATAACCAACAACCCCACGTGAACACACCAAAGAATCAACAGCTCAATACAGCAACTCCAACCTCACCACACCACACAAAGCAGTTCCAGTTTTAAAGGCTTCAGAATTTAGATGTTACACGGTGCCGTTTGCTTAAGCACTATTTTTAACAATTTGTAAGAATTTTCAGTTGCTAATAATTTCACCTCTCTCCAACATATAGAAAACTTCTTTTCAGTGTATGTTTGTGTTGGTTCAGCACCGGATGGTTCATAAACCGTCTTTGCTGTATCTTTACACTTTTATTAAGACAGCATCTCTATATGAAGGAAGAGGTTCTAGAATTCTAAGAGGAATCCTGAGGGGCTTCCAAGTCTTCAGAGAACAATAATTTCTTTGAAATTAAAAATGTACGTCTGCAAATTTTGTTATTTTATTTAGCAGCCCACATGTATATTATATCTAAACTCTGGAGAAGAACTGCTCTGATTCATTTTACCTGTTGGTGGGAAAAAGTAGTATCTATGTAAATGCAGCTAA
This sequence comes from Megaleporinus macrocephalus, assembly GCA_021613375.1. Taxonomy (NCBI): domain Eukaryota; kingdom Metazoa; phylum Chordata; class Actinopteri; order Characiformes; family Anostomidae; genus Megaleporinus; species Megaleporinus macrocephalus. The sequence goes on from CM038721.1 coordinate 26,951,937, forward strand.
ACCATCTCTACTATTGGTTAGGCCTTTAGGAGCTCAACTGAAGGTCTAACATGTTAGATAGACATAATTAGGATCTGACAGTTCAAACTACCAGTCATGTTTTAATTTACAGGACCAATGGCATTAGAAAAAAAACATAATTCTGGAAGTCCTAGAAACATCACTTACTGTAAATAAGAGATGTAGTTTACTAAAAATCATGTAATGTTGTTAACAAGCTGTTGTTAAAAGTCTTAGTGTGAATGGGAGTAGGCCCATAGGGTGGCTAGCAACAATTAGCATTGCTAACCATGTTTTTCTGATATTTATGACCCAAATTGAAGGCCTAGCTCATGGTCCACTACTGGAAAAAAGCATTGCATTGTAATAACCTGAGCTAAATGTATACATTGCTTCTATATAAATAAAATAAATTACATTAATAAGTATTATTACCAAAAGCAAGTAAACTGAAAGCAGTGAATATATATATATATATATATATATATATATATATATCGTAGCTGTCCAATGAAAGACAAGTATCTCCAAAACTTTACAGAAGAGACCAACAACATACATTACTCTCAAATTGAATTAAACTTTTATGACTAATGGACCAATAGACTGTAAGTCTATGGAACCTGATTTTTTTCCAAGCTATTTTGGAGCACTTCTATTGGTCCATTAGTCATAAAATTTTAATTCAATGTAAACTGCCATTGGCATAATGTAGAAAACGTAATGTTTTGAACAGTGACGATAAAATAAATGTATGTTATGAAGATTACCAACATGTAAATAAGGAGAACTCAGGCACTTTCTTAGTTCCACTTCAAGCGCTTCTGTAATCCATCTGCTACTTGGCTTAATTTGTTGTCCCACCTTGTCCTACCTAATTTATTAAAGTGTGTTATGCTGGTATGAGTGGATCAGACAAACCTGCTGGAGTTTTTTTTTACCAATCTCTAGCGTTTTGATATAAAAAGGAAACTCATAAAGAAGCAAGTATGTGCTTTGCATTTTTGGTTGTATTATTGACGTTAAAAGCAAACCCCATTTTTATTATTATTTTTTTTTATCAAATTTGAGATCAGTTTTATTCTAAACATCCCAAATAAAGATAATCTCCAATAAGACATTCTTTGAGTTTCCTCTTACTGCTCCTGTTCTCAAAAACAAGCTTCAGTGGGATTTTGGAAGGCTTAACCGATTGGCCCACTGGACTGAGTTTAAGCCCAGTGAAAAGCTGCAGAGCAGTGGCTCAATTTTTCAGTACTAAAACCAACAATGAGGTTATGCTATGCACAATTATAAATGATGGCAAACACTGATTTTAACATGGTCTGGGCTGAGAAACACCGAACCTCCCCTTTAAAGGCGGACTGGGCCGTATGTTTGCAATCAGCCGGCCAGGTCCATTAAATCATGTGATGTCATCTCGTGCTGAAAGCGCTCAGCACTTGGGAGGTATAGACAAGGTGGGGCAGCATGAAGGGAAACATGTTGAACAAGCGCCTTCTTCGCTGTGGTCTATGAAATGTGGGAGCAGGATGGGCAGCCGACCGCCCCGTCCAAACATTGCGGTCAGCCGCCACTTATGATATAGTCCAAAAAACCTAAGAGGCCAGGGGGATTGTTCGAAGTACAGGCCGACGCTAAAATAAGGTGGCCAAAAATGTTTAAGAAGCTAGAATGTTGCAGACTGATATTGAAGGAGATCCCAGTGCTGGGCTGTTATTTCTAATTGACAGCTTTCTTCTTTTCAATTGTACTTCTTTGAGTTTTTTTAAGCGTTTCACTCCTGAAGCGCACGGCCCAGCTGTGATATTAACTGAAAACGATTAAGGTGAGACCACACGGGCAGCCCTCTGTCTGGGGTGCAGAGTTTGGATAAAATACAGCAGTATTTTTAGGAGATCTCCACTGTAGATGTCAGCTGGGAGATTTACTTCCTCTGAGTAAATGCAGCATATGCTGTATAAATACCACCTACATTGAAATTTATTTTTAAACCTCTTTAATCGGTCATCATTTTGGGCGGCATATTTAGCTTATCATCATTTCTGTGTAAAAACTGTTCCTTTGAACTGAGCATTACTGAGGATGTGAGGTGTTAAGATGCTTATTTGATTATGGATGGTATCTGACTGGATCTTAATCGCGCTAACTGTATTATGCCTACTAATGTATATATTATGTATATGGTATGAAGGCAGGACAACTTGCTGAACTTTCAGTCAACCCAATGAGAAGCTGCAGTTTATCTGTTTCATAACATTAGGATCCCAGTGTAAAATGCTATGCTACTTAGCTGGACTATGTTGGAGCTAACTGGAACTAGGCAGGCTTAAAACAACATGACAAATTAACCACAATAATTTGCTAACAATGACCTGATTACACAACAAAACTATGTAACTAATCTTTCCTGGATGTGTAAACCTTCACATACAGACAAAACAAAACAAAGCAACAATTATCAAAAATGTCTTTGTTGTCTCCAAAAACCCTTTCTTGAGGTAAACCCTTTTAGACCGAATGAGATCTGTGGCACTGTTCTGTTTAATTTTTCTAGCGTTTTAATGGCTTTTAATCGAGATTTCACACAGCAGGATAGCAGCGTGCAAGAATCTTAAGGCCACCGCACACTCAACCTTATTATAGTGACTATAGTCACTATAATAAGGTCACTATAGAGTCTCTTCACGTTGTACTTGTGGAAATGTTCTTACTTTCACTGTTAAACATAGTTGTGTTTGTGTCCATTTTCTATGATTAATACATAGAAATTGAAGAGATCTCTGATCACAGTCATTCGAAATCTCTTTCTGCACATGTTTCTTCTGTGAATTTGATTCTTGGCTGTCCGCCCAGGTTTTAATAAAGTATTAGACAGTTTAACCCAATTCCAGTTATTGTTTTATTTGCCATTTCTGTTATTAATTTGACCCTCCTGAAACACAATAACATCTTTTTCATGACCACGGGATACGTCTTCCCACGTGGTTGGTTAGGATTCTTTGCAGTAACCAGTGCTGGCTCTACCCAATAAGCAACCTAAACATATGCTTGGGGCCAGCTGCCCTCCTGATAACTTCTAGGTTTGCATACTCAGTCTGTGATCAATTCTTTTGCACATGCACATGAATGTGTGATGTTCATGACAAGCAGCCAATTACACGAAACATGAGGAGGAGTCACCAAGAAATTAAAGGTAATAAATAAAACATTTATAATGAAAGATGGAAGATTTAGCGAAAGATCTGCCAGAAAGACCCTAATGTTACATTATTCTTTCATTCATTCATTCATTACTCCTGACCAGTAGCTGTCCTACACCTGCCTTTACAGTCGGCTGCTTTCAGGTGCCGACGTTCTGACGTTCTCCTCCCCACCACCACCAGTTTGACCTTGTCGAGGGGGGGGGGCTCCACCCCTGCCACCCAGATCCAGCAGGATATGCAGATGCCTCAACACTCCAGGACCTGGACCAAGGACGAAACCTACACCAAAGACTTCCTTAATTTCCAAATAATTAAATCCTTCATATTCTTTAATAATATCCTGGATCAAATTTATCTTCATTTGCTCTTGCCTCCTGAGTCTTTCTGAAAGAACTTGGAAGAAAAACCAGGCCCTCTGGTTTGAGAATGCTTAGAAGGTTATTTCCAATGCATCAGCATTACACAATTATGTACTAATTCATAAATTAAAAGGCATTTCTATATATTTAATTAACACACTGAAAATACAATGAAGTTTACATTACTGAAACTCCCTGAACTGCAAAGGTCAAATGTCGCCCCTTATATCTCATAATATAATTTCATAATAGCTGAATCACTATTTTGCAGATTAACTGGTTTAGTATGAGAAGAAACACATATATTTAAACGGAAGTATAATTTAAAATGTATTGCTACAAAAAAAACAGATTCACAGAAAACACTGGAATAAAATAATTATTCATGGAATAAAGGTGTATTTTACTGATAAAATATGTATACTATATATATATATATATATATATATATATATATATATATATATATATATATATATATATATATATATATATATATATATATTTTTTTTTTTTTTTTTTTTTTTTTTTTTTTTTTTTTTTTTTTTACTAGGAAATATTAAATTCGGTGTCCAGTGTCGTTTGGGCCATTTAAAAAAACACAAAACAGAACGTAAAGCTAGCACTGAACCATTTTACTTGTGTTTACTTTCTGTATAGATGCATGAAATCATCTCTAAACTCTTGAAACTACTTTTGTATAAATGGCTTCTCAAATATTTAATCATTTTCAGAATATGTTTATATCACATTAATAAACATAAAAGCTTTTAAACACAGTGTATAAAGATTTATTTCACTACATTCAAAATGAACAAAAGATAACATTATAAATAATCAAATAACATTACTGAATCATAGGAAATGTTATGTTTTTGTTTGGGTGAGTTATCCCCAAATTCAAAAATCATTATCTACCTTTATTCCGGAATACACATTAGATTCTGCTGTTTTGTAATGTAGGAGTCTATTATACTAATCAAATCATTGCCTTTGCGCATCCAAATCACAATGAACTTTATTTCAAAATTTGTGTAAGTGGAAATAAATATATACGGTTCCCTTTTTTTACATTTTTAAAATAAATACAGGGTCATTCAGAAATGGGTTTTGGCTTTCCAGTTGCTGTTTTTGTTTATCACAGATAAAAGAAAAAAGAAGAACCATTTTTTAAAAAATGATCAACATTCAGAGTTTTGTAGATAAACATAAAATTGAGGAGAATATTATCTGTACAATACTATTTTATACTACACTGTACTATTGAAGGATGTCTCTTTTTTGCACGGGCTTGCGATGTGCAAAAAGGTGTGGAGGACAGAATTACTTGCCCTGAGGCTGCATAGGTCCCCGTGCTCCTGTGGTAAGATATACATTCAACTGCGGATTTGTTTTCGAGTAAGTGTGACTCATTTCAGTTTTGGGGCCGTTCTGATTCCGTTCCCTCCCTTTTTGTTTTGGTCGTGCATACTTGCATCAGGGAGTGTGCACCTTTTGTTTCTCGCCTTCAACAGATGTCTACAGTGAACGGTTCTAGCTTCTTTCCTGCTTGCGGTTGCTATGTGACCAGCTTCGGCCTATCTGCTTCCTCTCTGGGCCGCGTCCCATTTCCGTCTGATGGCGCAAAAATAGCCAGGCCCTCTGCACCCTTCCATGTTGTTTCTTCCTCTCTGCACACCATGACATCGATCAAACCTGTTCCTGGGCTTTCTATCTCTTCCTGAAGCCGAGAGAATTGTAGAAAAGAAAGGTGGGAGGTTTGTTGTCCTCCCTCGATTTTTTACTCAGTGTTTCCTATTTACCACAGTCCCTCAGTGGTTGCTGGGAGGGAAATGCTGGGTGACTCATGGGGTTGCCTGTGTTTTAAACCAGTTATAACCATTTGCCTTGTTTTGCAAAAGTCTAGCTTTAATTCTTAAAAGTAAGCATGTTTATCGCACTAACCAACTAGATTTTTAAAAAACGGCAATGTTGAACAATAGAACAGGAGGGTATGTTATCATAAAGTCAATCACAGCTGTGATTCGGTTACATAATGTTATTTGTGATAATGCACAACCTGTTTTACAAAGTAAAGAAGTCCCAAAAGTGCTGGGAATGTGTTTTAATATGGGCAATTCCTTCCGCCAAAAAAGTAGCACCCTTTCGCTGTCCGGATAGAGCCATACAGCAATTTCTCAAGATCAGATTAAGCTATTTTTTTTTAATTGCTTGATTGAGCTGTATGTTGATTTATTCCAGTCATTTTGTAAAGCGTCTTCTAAATCTCAATAAAATGTCTTAACTGTATTCTGATCATTTCTGGCTGAATCCAATTTGCTTTTATGTTCTTCCATCATGGCCCCGTTTAAAAAGCTTGTTTAGTTACTTTGCAACTGATTAGTCAGCAGAATGACACAGTTAATGTAAAAAAAAGTGCTTAACCAATCGGATTGAGCCATCAAAACTACTAAGTACTATGACCCCCCAATTTTTTTTTTTGCCAAACAGGGCTTTTTGGTGCAGTGCCATAGAAGAACCTTTGCCAAGGAACCTTTCAGTGGGCAATTTTTGCAACATATATATGTGAGGGTAAATAACTTGAAAAAGCTATAATCTATAACTGTACGTCCCAGCCAAGAGCTGTTCAGGAACCTTTTTATTAAGTACACTTTAAGAGCGTGGCGCTCTCTTCAACATTTGTATGTTTTCCTCCTTTTCCTGAGTTTGAGGTATTAGGGCCTCACATCACCAGAATTGTAAAGCTTACTTTCTTCTTGAGAACACATGTTGTCCGTATTTAAACTGGTCTTTACATGGACAGCCTTTATTTTGAGAGAAATTCATCCAGGCTTGTAATTCTGGTTCATCCTTTGAATGTGGCGTTTCTCACTTCTGATTAATGTATTCCTCCACCGCGAGATGATGTTTGAAACATGGTAATCGAGACGTAATCCCCCAATCCCTGTGTGGTCAACGCCACTGAATCTGGAGTTTCTCACCGGGCCTCACGCTTTTCGTTTTTCTTTCCTTTCTCTCCCCTCTGCGCTGGTTGGAAAAGTGGGGAGGTATGGAGCTCAGCCACGCCAAGTACTGCAAACTGTGGCATGTGCACTTTTTCTCAAGCCACAGGCCAGTGTGGATTAATTGGTCCTTCTCTATTTTTTTGGGAGGGGTGAAGTTAATAAACTACAGAATGCTTCCTGCCCCAAAACCACGTGTACGTGTTTGCCACAGTTTCTGCTGAATTCTGTCTGTAGCCCGTACTCTTGGACTGTATGACATGAAAATTGCCCTTTTTATATTTCATCAATGTGGTACAAACCAGAGTTGTAATCTATGAATGTGTTTGAGGCACCATCTTCGCACTGGACAAATGGTTTAAGTCCAGAAGGGACGTGATTTTAGAAGTTTCATGTCCAAATGTGTCTTTAACATACCAGCAATGAATCTTTGGCACACAATAGCGATTGCATCACTGTGTTTCATGCCCTGCTAATGTGCTACAGTTCATGCGTCCAGTATTGTTCCTCCAAGGAGACGTCCCTCTACCTCTGATCTCAGTCCTCAGTGAATATGGCAGTCGGCTCTTTCTGCTCCACAGATATTTCCTGAAGAAAACACAAGTCCTCTGTGCTGAGGCAGCAGTCCTCAGTAAAGTCTTCAGTTTCTCCATAAAGTTGAGCCTCAGCTGACTTCGAATAATTGCCAAAGATCAGTGGTGCACACATGAAGCGGAAGCCAAAAAACATTGAATATTCTATTTTAAATAAACTGCCATTGCTATAAGCACATGCTAAAGAAAAAAAAACTTGCTCTGATTACTGATTTATGGCTCTTTTAGTTTATGCAATACTTCAGTACAGTGTGTACCATATGCCATAAACTACTGTAAACCACTGCTCATGAGCTATTTTCTTATTTCCCTGTTTAAATCTGGCAACCCTTGCTGTGCTGGCACTTTAAAATGCACTTGTATGGTTTTCATTTCTTGATAACAAGTGTATAGTTTGCAACAATCAAGAAAACAGTCAACAAAAGGATTATATTTTTACTCGATTTCCAAAACAACTCAACCTCTTTCCCAGCAGTCCCACCAAAAGACCCCAGGGCTCTGGCATCACTTCTGTATGTGAATGCTGTAAAAAACTACTATTACAATTAAGGTAGTTTAAAAGGTTTCTTTGTTTAGAGTAGTGGTCTGCAAAAGACTTGGTACATGTTACAGCTTCTTGTTATGTTCGTGGAATGCAGTCTGAAGATATGTTTAATTCATATTTTAAATGCAACAAATTATGGAGCCTAAAACTAAACTGAGTTTAAAAAAATGTGTGGAGTTCTTGCAAGGTGGTCTTCCGTAGGGAGTTCTGAGGTGAACAAAAAAAAATAGCCAAGACAGTGTTCTGTCCCTAAATTGCTTTATTTATTACATAGCAATTCTAAAAACAAATAAGGTGACCAACACATGGATGGGTATTCAGGTTACAGCAGTATTCAGAAAGAGGGCAGCAAAACAGGCCAATTTCAAAATCCTAAAATGTTACATAACAGTCTCGACCCGTTATTATTTACACCCCCCAAATTTGCATATGAGAACAGAGCAACAGCAAGCAAAATGACAGACTATGTGGAAAAACCTGCTATTCATCTTTAAATGAGACTGAAGTTGGCTTCATATTCACCAGCTTCTTAATCAAATGTTCCCTTCCACCTTAAATGTTGCAGATTGTACAGCATCGGATTGGAACTGCGGCACCATTTAAGGTGGAATGGAAAATTAGCAAATAAAAGCTGGCAAACAGGAAGCCAACTACAGCTTCCACATCTTTATCAAGATCTTGGGTGTCTTTAATTCAAAGTTGTTTGTTTTCTTTCCACATTTCACTTTGAACAATAGAGGTAGAGGTACAGCTCCACCTTTGTTAACATTACAACCCCAACAGTAACCACATACATAAGCCACATACCCTCCATGTAGACATCAGAGAATAATTTAAAATACATAATAAATGTATTCTATGACACTTTAGGTAAAGTTACATGTATGCATTTATTTATTTGATTTTTTATTTATTCACATTCACTATGCAGTGTCTTTAACAGCTTTAAGACTGAAAGATTTAGCATTACCTTAAATACAGCCTAGTTAGACAGTAGCATTAAACTACAGTTGATGGCGCTAAGTAGAAGAAATATGCCATTAGGTCAGCTAGAAGTTTTATGTTGGACATGAACCTTTTCATCAGTTTCACGATTTAGGGTTATAAACATGAGCTGTGTAGGCTCCTAAACATGCTGTCCTAATGATCGTATATTAAAATGGTTGGCAAATACTTGTGGTAGACAACAACCAAACATTTAACATTCCATGAATATAAAAGTATTAGATCATAGGCTATTCATAACACAACCAGACAGTGATATAAAAGCCTGTGCTCACCAGACAAGGTTAAATTTGTGTAAAAATATTGTGCGCTGAACCAGAGCTTTATTCCAAGTACCTAGATGACACAGGTAAGGAAAAGTGCAGAGAAGTTTTTGAAGGGTGGAGACAGGACCCCTGCGATGGCTTCTCCCTCTTGGAAGACTCATGAACATCTTTTCAAGCTGTGGAGGACAGACATGCTGACGTGCTTTATGTGGGACACGCTAGGCAAGCCAGAAGGGGCCCACAGACTGATAGTAAAACAAGGAAGAAGAACATGCTGAATGTATTGATACAGTTATGTCAGGAAATCCCATGCCCCACCACCTCCTTAATTTCCTCTCCAGTTTCCAGTATCCATAGCCACCAAGGTCTGTCTGTTAAAGTTCATCCAGCGTTGGCGTTTCGGTCCCCCCACTGAGCTTCGGAAACAATCTGAGCTAGCAATTTCATAAAAGAAGCTAATTTAAGAATCCCAACTTCCGTGTAACAAAGCCCTTCTTACTTTGTATGTGGACCCTTCAAGAATAATAATAATAATAATAATAATAATAATAATAAAGCCTCCACATCAAAATAAAATATATGCTGTCCTATGGTTTTATGTCACTGCCGAAACAAGAATTTCAGTGCATTATCTTAGCCACACCTCTCAGAGCAGGAGAAGAGACTGCATCCCTGTCCCTCATGGTCACATGGCATATAGTCAGATTTTATTGTTTTAAAGTAAATGTGTTCTAATATCTGGAAAAAAGTGTGTACTATTAAGAACCATCACTGCCGAAACACATTTTTAGGTAAACTTAATTTTAATTTGATTTCAATTGAAAAATATTATGATTTTTATATGTTCTGTTCAAAGCTGTGTTTACTGAAAATGAGCTATAATTGTGAATGAAACAAAGAGCAAAGCAAAACAGCTGCCACCAAAATATTTGATAAAGTTTTGGGGGTGTAATAATAGTTTTATTAGTTGCAAAAAAAAAAAAAAAAAAAAAGGGTTTTCAACGATCAAATGGTCCAGAAATGACAACCATTTACACGTTTACACAGTGAAACCTCAGGCTCTGTAAGATTAAGCCATCAGCAATTAGAGTGCAAGTTAGCAAGATGCCGCTTATTTAATTAGACATCTACTGCTAATTTTATAGATGATATTCATCTTAATTGCCTAATTTACCCAGTATATTCCCACCACAAGGCTTGTTTTTTGGCAATGAGATGAAAAACACCACCAAATGAATGAGTTATTATTACATTAGAAGAATGGAAAATAACAGAACTGGTCAATGTTTTAACAGACCTACTTGAATTGATAGTTGTTGAAGAAATGAAAGTAGAACATCTACACAGTGACTTGGTCTCCTTCAGGACAGGGCAGTGCTCTCATAGATCAGCATGGAGCTGACTGGAGACAATAGAGGTCTGATGAGAAAGAGAAATTGTGAAGAAAACTACGCTAAGTGCTGTACCTGGCCAGGCCAGAACCTGAAGAAGTCAAGGTAAAGGACACCATTACATCCATACCTATTTCATGAATGTCAGTAGGCTGCATACATTGTGAGGGATGACTCAATTTGTTCTTTCTCCTCTCACCTGCCAAATCAGTAATATTTTCCCATTGTAACCGTGATTTGTAAGAGATTTGATTTGATAAGTTGTGTTCATGAGAACTGGTATAAAGTCACTGAGGTCACAGGAAAAAGTTGTTATCCCAAAGACGAGGCTATAGGACCAACTTCAGGCTTTTGAAGCTTGGAAACTGTTTTAGACATACTGGCTAAAAGTTTAATGCCCATAATATGATATGCTTTTTATTGTTAAATTAAAAAATAACAAATATTAAATTCATATTTTAAATATTTAAAAAAGTTAAAGTTTCAATGTAGTTGAAAGGGAAAGGAAGACAGAGGAAAACCATTGGTAAATGGTGAGCTAGTCAGATAGATGGGCAATGAAAGAAAAATAACAACCTTTAAATAATTCTCATTTCTGCTAGCGTTTCACATGGGTTTTCTAACTTTTTGCACTAAGCCAATACTGATGCATGTACGGTAAACACAGGTGTTTAAAGCTCATAAAAGACATTCTCAGTACTTCATTTATAACTTGGTACAGACATTAGCATGAATTTTTCCAACATTTTCACAGTAACTCCTCAGCCCTGGTATAGAGCGGCGGCTATTGCATTTCAATCCTGACGACTGACAGAAATCTAATGGTCAAGCTGCTGCACCTATTCACAGTCATGTAGGACTTCCAGATGGCCTAGAGTGACGTATTTGGTCACAAAATTGGTCCCACCCAATGTTAATGAAAACCTGATTGATTGATTCCACTGTCTGTTCCTAATTATGCTGGTAGTTAATCTAATGTGAAACCCCTTCAGTTCAGCTCTTCAAGACAAAACCAATGACCACTGGGAAAGCTCGTTAGGCTGCATCAAGGCACCAAGGCAGAAAAATTCTTGAATGCATTGGGTTTCCAGGATTTTAACACTTCTGTTCACAATGAAAATTATACAATGATAGGATGATATTACTACAATACTCACAGTAGTTCACCCTATAAAGCAATGTACAGCTGTTTCCCATTATTTGTGTGCCTCGTCAGTGCTGTTGTTACACTATTTATGAAGAACACAATCTTACAAAGCTAAGAATTTGTAGATTTTTATTTTGGAACAAGCAAACTGATGAACACAGTCACACATTAGTCGTGTTGCATTGTTATTCTGATTAAACACGTCAATTATTATGTTCTAATGAGCTAGCAAAGAGTTTCTACAACTTATATGACATTTATTATTGTTTCTGGTTATTTGCTGAGTTTAACATATTTGATAAAACAGAAAACATAAAATATTCCATACGTTTTGCACAGTCTACATTTAATTTCATTTTATTTTATTAAAAAACTCTTTGTGAAAGGGATGATGCTGATGAAGACATCACATCACAGTCTTTAATTAATATTATTAGCAGAAATGTATTTTATTTAAAGTTATTTTGAGGCAAAATACGTTGTTACATAATGTTGCTTTAAATTCAGAAAATAATTGTACATAAATATAATTGTGCAGACGTGTGAACCTAGCAAATCAATAAAAAAAAAATCAATTTAACCAGGGGCATCCAAAACATTGCTTATGACTCTAGTTATATTAGCATTAACTGACTTACAAATACTTAGTAAAAGAAACACAGTCAGTTCAGCTACAATGGGCAAGTTGTGTTGCTGAGCATTTTGTTCTTGACAGATAACAGATACAAAAATTTTTTAACAATGTAGGTTTATGCGTGAAAATAACAAAATTCAAACTCCAGTGTTCAAAAAAACAAACAAGTTTATTGTCCATTAAAGACTATATCAATTAATGCCCACCAGACCAGGACAAGCTGGAGGTTGTGGTCACTGGAACTCATTTTTAAAGAAGTTACTTCTTGAGCTCACCAGGTTTGAGTTCGCAGACAGAGACTTACAGGGCAGGATGTCCCTGTGACCCTTAAGGGCCATGTTCAGCTGAACCCGTTGTACTTTTTCCTGTTTGGAATGATTCATGTTGTCCAGTGTTATCACGGCATTGACCGGCTCTTATTAAAAAAAACTCTCATTTAAAAACTTGATCATGTGCTTCACCAAAGTTCTACATTTACACTTAATGCCATGTTATCACGTTCCAGCATGCAGACAGAACTTACTGAGGCGCCGCAAGAGCACCAAAACCAAGTCCTCCGGCAGGAAAGCTCAGCCGTTGTCTGCTTTGACGGATGGGTTCCCATTGGTGTCCCGCAGGTTAAGGAGGGGAAGGCAACAGGGGCAGTGCATGGCCCGGCTCCGCATCTCATGGGGTGCCTAGAAAGAGTCGAAAAACAATGCAGGCGAACCCATGCCGAGTCTTTGCTGGTACGTATGGGTGCGTGTGGCATTCACAGGAAGCCAAGACTACAGGGTGTGGGTCCGGGCCCTCTGTGTGGATCCGATTTCCACATTCTTCCTCTCTGCCACACCTAAATCCTTAATTGTCTGGCCACAGACAAAATATTTTGAGACCACACCACTATAGCTAGTGCTTAACTCAGGACCTGGATGTTTAATTTGGGCCAGAACCAGACTTTTGGCTGCGATCAGTTCAGTTGTATGCGGCAGTGTGTTTGAGAGCAGGGAAGGAATAATTGTCGAAGCGGTACTGGCAGAACGGACAGAGGAAATAAAAATGTCCGCTCTGTAGGCCCTGTTTGTGTATGTTACAAGTAAAGGGGAATCTAAGTGTATCCAATGTCACGCAAATGTGGCGCCATTATTTAGACCACTTTTGAAGCATTGTATTTAGATTTGGAATATAACAGGCTGACTTTTCTGTGTTTCAGCTAATGGCTCCATAATCACACTATCTATTCAAAGCATGTCACATCATTTATATTTATGGCCCAGATAGTCTATAAAGAATTGTGGAAGAGGATCATTTTCCTGGATGTCAGTAGATTTTTCGTGCACTTGTTTCTGATCAATAAAGGTCTATTTTCTCCCACACAAGGTTTCCTATTCAATACACCTGCCAGAGGGTTTAAAAACATAGAAGCATGATGCATTTATTATTGGCTGTTACCATGATTTATCTTCCCTGATACCTGCCATTGAGAACAAGTTCAGTTTATTTCCCATATATGCTTTTTATTGACAACCATAGGTGGATAGCTCATTTATCACACCACGCTGCACAGCTCGCCAATAAAGAGAGAATCGTCCGAGCTTTATCTAGCTGGATTTGGATTCCAAAGCTAGATTTGCGATTTCCAGCATGATTACTGCATTAGTGCTGATTATGGCTATAATACTGAACAGTGTAGTGGTAAAAAGTGGAATGTTTACTATAAAACAGTGATGTGAAAAAGCCAGCAGCTGTGCTTTGGGATATTATAATTGCTGAGACTGATAGGTCAAACACCGCTGTGAAAAATGTGATTTGAATAGTTAATCAGGTCCAAAATGCTGACGCTAAAAGGCCAGTCAATATGTATGTAGGAGGGCTGCTAATGCAAATGGGAGTCAATAAGAAAACAACAAATGGAAAACAAATATCCTTTATTCCTTTGGGGACACGCTTCTCTCAGCATATTTTTTGTTCACTCAGGTGGAGGTGAATGAAGTGTTATCACTTAAGTGAAAAAAGCAACTTCATGCAGAAATAAAAAGTTAAATAGACATGATGCAACAGCTGTGATAACAATGATTCATTACATTACATATATTTCGCTGCTCTATGAACTTTCTCACTATTTTTTTTCCATTTTTCTCCATTTTTCCATAACTGCAAAATTAGAAAGTACCTTTTGCCCATTTTATGATGAATGGACCAGATGAAATGGCCTAAATAGTCTTGTTACATTGAGTTACATTAAAAATTGTTAAATTATTATTTTGGAGAATAATGGACTATATTTTCTGTCCTATCAACATTTTATAATTCTCATTAATTGGCAGTGAGTCAATTAATGAGCTGACTCTGCTCACAACGTAGAGCTTTCACACACAGCATAAAGTCCCACCAACCACACAAATACAAATGTTGAAAAAAAAATCTGCATAATAATCATTATTATATTATAACAATCATTATGATACAAAACAAAGAGTGCCCTGATGTGAAATGTTCCATTGTACTGAGTCAGGATTGTACACATTGGTGGTGATGGGAACCAGACAGCTGCGTAACACCTCTAAATGCTCCCTCACAGAAAGTCTCTATATGAAAAGGTTACAACTGCATTGCCTGATAACTGAAACGTTATCTTACAATAGTTCTGTGAAAGGCTATGATTTGAAATATACAAACCACAATTTAGTGAGGTTAGTGAAATGCAAATAAACTGACACCCATAGTCTTGACCCCCTTAAAATGCAATACTGCAAGACTGTATTTATCTGAAATAGAATACTGCATGGTGAAAACGTGTATTGCAGTAAGATAAATCCACTAAATACACAAAGCATGGATATTGTCTTTCCCGGGTCAAACACAAAATGATTAATTTAGATTGTTGCCAACAAGTTTAAAAGCTACAGGGTTTTATTAGTGTCAATGCGTCTATGAAGACACCATTAATATTAAGAAAAATATATACACAGCTTAAACATTTTGCCTTAGACGACAGCATTTTTTGTGATGCCCATGCTTTTTTTAACATGACAATAATAAGCTACACTCTGTATTTGTTACACAGCATCAGAGACCAGAGAGTGCAGGTGCCAGACTCACCAGCCTGCAGTCCAGATCTGTCCCCCAGTGCAGCACATAATGAAGCACAGTAGAACAAATAGAACAATAAAGGCCTTCAAAACTGAACTGATTGATGTCATGATTATTAACATGCTTTAATAGTGTTTAATAACATAACACAGTGGTAAATATGCTTCTGTCCCAACTATTTAGGAATGTGTTACAGGCATTAAATTAGGAATGAGTGTGTATTCACACAAAAAAATATATTCTTGTATTGTTTCCTGTTTAAACTGGTCATAAATAATTTACTAATCACTGCTTTCTCTGTTTTATAAGCATTTCACATATTGCTCCAACTGTTTTGTAACTGAGGTTTGTATTAAAAATGGTGGTGATATATATGTTTCACCATTTTCAGCATTATACATAAAATCTCAAAAGACATGTATAGCTTAATTAGTGAATTATATAATAAATAAAATGCCTAGATTTATGCATTACGATGCCTGGTCCTATTACCGCCATTATAACGAAATCAGAAGAGTCAGTTTCTCTGTAATGAACCATTTCAACAAACCACTCTGTACAACATTGTGACGAACCAATGCAAAAATGGAAAAACAATGCAAAACTATGAAATTCTCCTTTAAAACCTGTTTAATAAGAGAAGTATAATTGAATGGTTTATGTGGTGACAAAATGTTCATTCATCCATGTGTGTAGGCATGAACATGTGTCAAGTGTTAAATTCCAACCATAGTGTGGAAGGAAAACATTTGTCAGGTTGCTGGCAACTAGACTGATTCAGTTGGAGGTCTTTAATTATTTTACCACAGCACCTGCCAACTTTTTATAGTTGAATATATTAGCCCAGCTATTTCAATTCATTAGTACATAAATGATTCTATAATTACTGCAGCGGCATTTCGTAATGGGGCCTGCCCGAATCAAGATGTGGCATCTTCTTCCTGTGTCAAATCTTTGAAAATAATTTCATTTGGCCTAACTAACCGTGGACTGTAAGAAGGATTAGAAGAAAAATCCAATCAGTGGGTCCTTGTGTGGCGTGCAAATGAATGAGCAAATATTGATCAAATCAAAATATTCATTTAGTCTGCATCTCCTGAATGTGCTTTGCAGGGAGATTGGACGTGGTCAGCAGAAAGAATTGGGTGCGTTTCGTCCTAGTGATAAATGCCGTGGTCTGACAGGTCACATCTTTTGCCCCCATTGAAAGCCACAATTTGTTCCCTCCAGGAGTCAGGAGACGAATCTCCGCGGGAGACAGATTTATTGGCGTCTACATGAGGTAAAACACCTCAAAGTCCCTATAAAGGCCCCAGATCACTGTGGGGATAGATCGAACCTCCATTTATATCCAGTCTGTTTCTTGTAAAATATTTCATATAACATCACCCCAGCCAGGGGGCTGAGAAGGCCCGAATTCCACATGGAATGACATTTATTTTCTCACATAATGGCCAGTGAGTACCTATTAAGAGAGGTTTTTTTTCCTAATGTTCACATTTTGCTGTAACACGCTGACCTGAGTGTGGACGTGAGCTTTTGTTGCATGCTTTCTGCATGAAAAACATATGGGGAGGATTCCAGCATGGCTGCAGAAGCTGGAAGTGATTTTTACCCAGAATGTGGATCAGGGATTTTTTTTTTTCAGTGATGGCCCACTTCTGAGTTCACAGGTGTTCTGGCCGCAGAACCCACCTCAGAGAAAGGCTCTAATGAATGGCAGTAGAGCTCTGGAGCTCTCTCCTGGAGAGAAAGGACATGGGTGGTCCTGCTCTCCCTGGCCCAAGCTGTTTCCACTAGCCGGCAAACTCAGAAAATATACAAAGCTTCTCCAGCTTCTCAGATCAAATCATCCCTGCCTCGCTGAGCATCTGCCATTAAAGCCCAATTTACATCCAGATCCCTCCCAAATCCTCAGTCCAAACTTCCGTCAATCCTGAATTTCACCCGGCGCGGCCACGTCTCGCTCTCTCTCCCGTCAGGGCAGTGGGGAACTTGTCACGGCAGGCGTTCTGGATTCTGGAGGAAGGAGCGTGTGATTGTTTTGCTCATAAGGCCAAATTGAAGACGCATGTTTGATTTGGGCGCCTTTCCATATCTGTGAGAATGGGGCTGCTGCCAGACAGGAAGAGAAGGGTCATGGAGAGAAGGAAGAAATAGATGGAGTACTCCTTGACACAATGCTGGCCCGCTCGAGCCAAAACAAACACAGCCTATGGACCTCAACAGTATGATGCCAATAACGCCACTTATTAGAAAGGTTTTCTATGAATAAGAACAAAAATAATACACTTGGTTTAACCCCTGGAATCCATGATGTTATGGGCCCTGGTACAAAAAAAAGCTGTCAATTGCTTCATTACTTGCAATAATTCACATATTTTGACATTGTTACAATTTTTGATTCTGAGGGCAAGATTTGATTTTGTATATCAATAATTTATGTATTTAACAGATTTGTTATTGTTGGCTTGGCTCAAATTGTGTTTGCAGATTGCAGTGAGCTTATTAATTTCCTCATGCTATATTGAAATCATTACACCCTCAGGCTAGAACTTCATACTTCATGCAATTATGCAAATGCAATGCAAATTTTTTGTCTTAAATGTGGCACTAAGTGCAATTCTTATGTATATTGAATTTATAGTAGCATGCATGCATGTGTTGTCGTTTAGGTTTAATATTTTATTTGTTTAACGGACCTGTAATTGTTGACTTGTCTCAAGAAAATGAGATTGCAGATTGCAGTCAGTCTGTTAATTTTCTGATACTATATTGAACTCATTGCACCCCTAGACTAGAACCATACTTCGTGAGAGTATGCAAATGTAATGCAAATTTTCCTTCACTGTTGCATCTTAAATGTGTTATAAATTACAATTCATATGTACATTGAACTTATAAAGTAGTAACATGCATTTTCAAAGCTTTGGCCGTGTGTTGCCATTTGTGTTCACATACGTTGAGTGTTGCTGTCATTCAAGTTAGTACTAATGTAAGTTAATAACTAAAATTAACAGAATATATTGCAGATTCTCTCTATTGTCCACCATTGTTAGCTATGTCCTAATTATGAGGTCTATTGTCCAGACCTCATAAATGTCTTGTACTGTGTAACTTGTAATGCAGTTGTCTCACTGTAATTAATACTGTCATCCATATTATACTTCATTTAAATACAAGATGATGCAACCTGTCAAAAAACAGAAAATGTTCATTCTTGCTGTAGGAAACAAGGAAATGCATAGCTACCCTCTTTAATGTTAGCATTAACTGTTGTTTACTTACCAGTATCGAAGAAATGCTGCAAGTTTAGCATCCAGCACCACCTCTTTGCTCACCATGATCTCTCCTCAGTGGTGGAAAGCAAAGCCAATGTTAACTCATTCTGCTTTTTCGATTTTGTTTGTGTGGGTTGAGGTGGTCATAATGGTCGCTTGCCAAGAGCTGCACCCAACATTGCATTTGCTTTTCCTTTTATTACCAACCTGTCTTTAAATATTGAACTGGGAGCAGGACCTTCAACATGCTTGACAAGAGGTTAGAATACGCTGTTGGGGCAGTGCTTCTTCTTCATTCTCTCATGTTGGACTAATTTAATGTGACACTACAGAGAATCACTTTCACATTCTCAGGTATAAAGTAACGTTACGAGTTAGCTGGCAAGCATACACAGATGTCTTTGACATTGTAAAACTGTTATTTCTTTAAATTATCTTGATAATTTTGTAACGAAAAATCACATCCTTAACAAAGGTGTCATAGCTACTTATAAGTTCTCAGTGTAAAATTGTGCAAATATATATTATATCGTCACTGTCTAATGAAAAACAAGTATCTCTAAAATTGCAACTTTACAGGAGAGACCAAAAACATACTTTTCTTTCAATGTAAGTCAATGGAACCAGAATTTTTTGGAGCTATTTTGGAGCACTTCTATTGGCCATTCATCATGAAATATTCACACAATGTAAATGACCATTGGTGTTTTCAAATGATGTAGAAAGCTAAAAATCAACAAAAATGGAGATACATGTTTTCCATTGGACAGCGACAATATAATATAAAAAGTTTTAAAAAATATATATTAGGGCTTCACCCTCCATCCAAACTACAATATAAAGTGTGACTGACAACACCGTTCACTGCCAGTTAATTGCAACATGCCTTGAACCTTGCTTATTACTCAGTTATTAATAATTAAGACTGTAATAACTAGTATGAAACTTTGCTATGTTAATTATGTGGTAACAACTTGTAGATTAACATGCAGGCCCTCTATGTCTGAGGGGTTTATGCTTGCTGGATCTTTTAAAAATAAAAAAATAAAGTAGCAAAGATTAAAACATATTATAACATGTTCCTTTGAGTAAGCCAACAGAGCACAAGCATGAAAAGTGCTTCTTTGGCTCTCATGTTCACAAGCATATTAACATTTTTTATTCTCAATTACGCGAGTCAATAAACACTTTGCGTAACGTTTGTGGAGGCCTTTTTAAAAACAGAATGTTTCCACAAATGGTGTAGGTGCAGAGCATAAACACCCAAACGTCCAAACCACCACTGCAGTTGTTAACACCTTGGGTAATGAGCAAAAGCCCTTGTGAGCCTGGCATGTGCGCTACGATTTCTCTCCACATCTCCCCAGAGCCCCAGATTTACAGTAAGCTCCGAAATACAAGGAGAAAAGACGCTGCTCTCAAAGAGGCTCCTATGGGAAAGCTGCGGAGACATGTTAGTCTAATGGGTTAATGATCGGCTCTTGGGTTAGAGTGCCATTAAACGTTGGGCAAACTGTATCATTTTCTCTCCCTCTTTCTCTCTCTCACACACACACCTCATCCCTGGCAAGAGGATAAAGCAGCGTGTGATGGGACTAATTGATGGAGATTCTTCCCTATCAAAATAGGCCCCCCACCGTAAATGCCATTCCAGTGCGTAGGACTGTTCAAACAGCGTCCCCGCGTTAATGGTTAGGCAAAGTATTTACTCGACATTAGCCCACGTCTAAGCCAGCACAATGGTAACTCTTGATGATGGAAGAAGCAGACAAAGAGACAGGGTGAGTAAATGCAGTCTAAGTGCAATAAGGAGCCTCACTGGTGCTGTCCCTCAGGAAGAGGTCAGCAAACAGTGCATTTCAGCCAGATAAAACTCTTCTTTGACTTTGTCTGTGAGCATATGGGTGTTTTAGAAATGGGGAGACACTTTCACAACTGCAATCTCCCAAATGGTTGTTGGGCATAAAAGCGCTTTGAAAATATCTAAACATCTCATTTGCAAAATGACTTCTTTAAAAAATTGCATTTATTAAAAGGTTCTTCTTTGGCATCACTCCCAGGACCCCTTTATAGCCCCTACAAGAATGTAAGCTTCCACTACCAGCTTTCCCGGCAGGTACAAAACCTTGTTGGTAGGGAAATGAGCCATTCCTTAGGCTGTCATGACTTCTGCACGTGCTAACCATGGGCAGCATTTCAGCCTAATTAGGCGTATAATGCGGCCTAATAGATGTCCAGTATAATAAGAGGATTATCAGCATGAAACTCTATGAGAACCCTCTAATGCACTTCTGGAAAAAATATATATATATACTTGTCATTAAAAATCTCCCTCTCTTAAGCCTTTAAAGGCCATTCCTTGCCACCTCCTAATTTATTGATCTAGGGTTGTTATGTGCAATTAGCTTTTATTATGTGTTACAGTTGACTCAAGCAGATATCATTGAAAATGGCAGAATGGATTAACAATATTGACAAGGTGATAATTGCCCTTCTAAGGGTGTGCACTGTGAGTCCTTGAGAGGTAAAAAAAGGAATATCTTAATGCATCTCTGATGTGGGCCAAAGATACTTAAGGGTCTCCTAGTATGCTCTTATCAGTTCTGAGCCATTAGCATAGTGGTAGATTGGGCTATTGCAAGGGAATAAGGGCACTCATGCTCAGCTGGCCCAGGTCTTCTGTTCCACATGGCTGCTCAGGTCCCACATGAGGAAAGAGGCGGCACAGGAGGGAGAATGACCTGTGCAGGGGTCAGGCGGAGGGGAGAGAGGCCAGCGTGTCAGCGTCACTCCATCATCTGTGATTTAGGGCAAACTGTTTGGCTCGGTAGCAAACCAGGGAGGATTCCACCCAACAACAACAACGTTTTTTGGGTTTATGCCATGTTTGTAGGCTGATGTGTGCAGAAAACAATCTTCAACACAATAAACAAGTTGAGGTCCAGACTTTAACACAATTATCATAGCTTACAGCTCTGTGCCTATATATAAGACTCGAAAATTAGCACATAAAGTAATAAAAATAATTAAAATAAATAGTCATGGAAAACAATTATCCTTCTTCTGGGATGTAGATGTATGATGTATTGGAATCACCTTTTTGGGACTGGGCATTAATGATACTGGCCTATTCCAAGTTAACTTACGCTTTCACATCGGGCATGCTCATATAAGAGTTACACATCCTTCAGCTGCGCCATCCATATGGCTGGACAATGCACGGTATCAACCTAACATTCCAAGCACAGCTGGTTTCATATTTACTCCGCAGACCAAGAACATATGAGAAACCTATCACAAACAAAAGAAACCCCAACTTAACACCCAATGTCAGGATCGACCAACTTTGCTATGTCAGAGAGAGGACAGTGACAACAACGTTGTGTTGACAAACACATGAGTCTGCTGTCTCTGTTTGAAGCTTTCACTTTGGCCACTCACTGGCTTTGTTTTGATTTTGTTCAGACTGCGAACACCTGATGGCTCAACAAGCACCATTGTTCCTTGAAGCTCTTGAAAATAGAAGCATATAGGAAGCAATGAACAATGACTGTTGCTTGACCTACTAATGGATCTAGCAGCGCTAGGACATGTTCTCTCTTTTTTTTCTTCCTCTCTCACATAGTAACAGAGAGAAAGAGGAGAGGAGGAGAGGGAAACATATGGGATTTAATTAAACACGGGACGGGACAGATCCGATTGAAGCACAGACATTCCTTTTGCTGGGAACTTGCCTGCCAACGGTGCTCTGCAGAAAAGAGAAGAATGCTAAAGTAAACATATCACAGGTAGAACCATGAAACAAACATGATAACCGAGGCGTATGAGTCAGAAGTGCCATGGCACACATCCTGGCCTTTTCCCAGGCTTGGAATACTGTTTACTCTGCTGACAATGCTCAGCGACACACACACACACACACACCTCTCTCACACATCTCCTGGTTTCTGGTATACAGTACTCTGATGACAAACGGGGAAGGTCAACATAACATGAGTCTCACACACTGTAATAGACAAGCCACTGGTGGCAATGATAACATCCCCACCTACACACACACAACGTTTTATACCATTCAAAACAAAGAGTGGTTCTGTCACAACCAGGAAACATTGACAGAATCTGGATGTCCCACGCCCTTTGTCCTTTACAGTAATGTGCAAAAATCAGAGGCCACTCTTCACTTATGTAATTTAAAATCTAAACAACCATTAGGTTATTTATTATTTAGCCTCAGCTTCTGTAAATACAATGTAAAATATTGAGAAAGGATTCTATCTAAATAGGAGCCAACTAGAAATGAGGAACAAGGAAAATGCATAGTACCCTCTCCTCCCTCTTTACTTCACAAATGTTGTGAGTTTGCCATCAAACCTTATCCCTTTACTTGTCAAGAGTGTCTTTAGTGGTGGAAAGTAATGTCAATGTTAATATTTGTTTTGCTTTTTTGTTTTTGTTTTTCATTTTAAGTGGTGGCGGTGGTTGTCATAATGGGCTTGCCTGAGCTGACATCATTGTGTTCACACTTCCTTTCATTGGCTACCTGTCCGTAAATGATGTAACCGGGAGCAGGACCTTAAACATGATTGACAAGACGTTGGAATACGACATTGGGGCAATGCTGCTTCTCTAATCTCTCAAGCTGGACTGATGGCAGACTAGGCACTACAGTGACTTGCTATCAATATCAACACAATACATACATGTCTTGGATATACTGTCATAATTGGTATTACTTTACATGCTAATGAAATTTTTCTTAAATATTGTACAAGTTGCACCTTTAACATGGCAGGATGAATAGACACACAGTTTTTTTAGATCTGAATCAAGAGTGGAGACTGATTTTCTACTATGTTGAAAAGGCAAAAGCTATTTATATTCATTTGACAAACTGCATGGCCTACAAAATCTTGCTTCGCAGAAATATCTCCTGAAAAAATGAATTGAATGAGCTTAAAAGAACTTATTCTTAATGGCCATGACTAAAATAAAAAAAGGCAGTACTGTAACTCAACCATATATAACTATGCTGCAGTGTATAAACAACTAATATCGCATCAAAGTTTTTAGTAGAGGATACGGTGTATGTTTTCAAAATCTGTCCTTTTTGTTTGGTAATAAAATTTCATTCTATAAATGTATAAATAACACAAAACATGCATTGTGGTTTAAGCAATATTGCCCTGAAATGCAACATCATACATACAAATGTAAACTGTGACACCCAAGAAATGTATTCTATTGAAACATCATTTTTTATTTAAAAGTGTACATAACTCCTGCCCTACATGTGAATAAAAAAATAAAAATGCATTGGACTAACAGTGCATGATGCCTGTTTCATTAGCTCCTGAAGTCCTCTTCTCTAGATTGAAACCTTGACCCCTCCTGCGTTAGACCTAGCCATAGTTTATTCTGCAGTAAAGGGCTCTGGGCTCCACTCAGCGCTGTAAAGCGAGGTTGGAGGAAGAGAAAAAAAAAGAGGAGACAGGGTTAAGTTGACAAATCCCCTGGCTTTGAGCCCCGCTGGGCCGGTAATCTCACGGGTAAGCAAAGAGCTCTCAGGTACACTTCTGTTATCAGAGCACATCCACTTATGGTAGTCAAGACAGCCACGCTCTGTTGGCATTGTAGCCGCTGTGTGGGCCAGTGACGGAAGGGTCTTTAGGGTCAGCCAACAGGCCTGTGTTTACTGGGTCACTCAGACCATGTTTTTCCACAGATGTAGATGTACTGTTGCTTTGTTTGGGTGTTGTAGAAAACTGCAACCTAGATATAATAGGGTTTGAGGAGGGTTCACTGAAAGTAACCTGCACAGTTTAAAGATTCATAGTGCTATTGGAATCTGATAATACTGATGTTCAGTTATGACTGATATGTATGATGTATTTGTTGCACTCTGGGGGAGAAGAAGTTAAGTTGTCACTGGGCTGTTGTGCTAAAATAACATTATTATCATTTTACTGCTTTTGTAAGTCTACAGAAGCAAAATCATTATAATGCTTACCTAGGAAATCTTTATAAATGAGTATATCTACACTGCCGTAGAACCCCATATCAGTGCATCCCTGGCAAATTTATTGCACTTTATTCCATAAACCCCAAAAAATTGTTACTATAGAAAGTAATGTATTTAAACCACTCCATATGATTTATTAACTTTGGGAAAAGACATTTGTCACTGTATGAGCAGGTAGAAAGCAGTAGAGCAGATCACGTGACCTAAAGAACCTAATCAATACTAGCACATTGGTTGTAAAATGATTCGTATTTGGTTTGAAATATAATATATAATATACATCATATCCTTTATCAGAAAATTGTCAAAACTTCATATATTATCAAAAGAAAAAACTGTAAATCTCTTTTATCCTGAACTGAACTGGAAAACGAAAAATCCTCACAATAACAAAAAAACACAACACTAAATTGTATACAGACGTATACAGAATGATTGTCGAAATAGTTCAAAGTTTAAGTACATTCTCAGTTCACCTGTTGGTGCGTCCTTTTGATCTGGTTTTTTACCACCTTTCCTCGGATAACAGTTTTACCTCACACTTCCCACCGGTTAATCATTCCTTCATTGCTATCCGTCAGCTCGCTCTTATCTTCTCGTGTGTCACTTTATAACTGGTCATTATCGATGAGGCCGGCAACACGTGACGGGGACGGGCCAACCAGCCAGCAGGCTGTGTGGACGCTGTTGATTAGCGCGGGAAGGAGGCGCGAGAGGCGTACGCGCGCTGTTAGCCGTAGCCCCCCTCACCTGTGAACATGGAGCTGTGAAAGAGTGAAACTCTCCCAGTTCTGCCTGTGAGCGTGGAAAAAAAATGACTGAGGGAAATTCTGAAGCAGAGTTTAGTTTCCCAACCTCAAAACTGAGCGGTCACTGTGTTTTAAACTTAGTGGGCAATGTCTTCAAGTCCTGAGGGTGAAGTAGGACCAGGTGAGTCCAGTGAGGATGGGGCGAGTTTAGGTAAGTCGACTAGCTAGTTAGTCTGGCAGGGATTTCAGAGAAAAATAATAAGAGCTGTTATGAGTGCTTATGTCTGCTCTTGAAGACCCCCAGACCGAGAGAGAAGTAGGCCAGGCTTTCACTGAGCTTCAGCGTGTGGAGTTCATGATTTAGCCTGCGAGCTATAGAGGACACAGGGCAGCTTATTTTATATACACTGAAACGTTCCCACCGAGCAGAACTGGGGCGGAGTGACTCCACATGCGGCGAAGGGGCTGAAAACTGTGAAGTGTTGGAGAGCTTTAAAGGGCCGTTAAACGGCAGTCTTTCCCTTTATTCTGATATTGATTATTATAAGCTGTGGTGCATTATTTTTAGGAAGATTAATCTATTATTTATGTAGATGGCAGTTATCGGCGCTTTGTGTTTTCAGTGACACATTTGATTTTTTGGCGCTAGGACAAGTTTAGCGTTTTTAAAATTATAATAAAAATATGTCGTTATTTAAAATGTTAAAAATCTGCCGCACTTATTATTCCTTCTATGTCATATTTCCGTTAATTATTATTTTTATTATTATTAGAAGTTAGTAACAGATTTCCACATTTAGTGCGCTGGATGTGAACAGGTAAACGCATCAGATTTCAATTACAGGCTGTCTAGTTTACAGCTAAACCTTCAGAATAAATTCAAAAGTTAATCTGAAAGTGTAGTTCATTTGTTTTTTATTTTTTATTTTGTTTTTTCGTGCAAGGTTCAGTAATTAGCACGTGCAAGCTGCGTGTTTGATAAGGCTGAGCAGCACGCGCGGAGTCTCCGTGAACTTGAGAGGCTTCAACGTGTGGCACTGAAATTTCCCTTTTCCTGAGTCTGTCATATATCCTGTATGCATTTATGTGGAACACAAAGTGGCTCTGTTCAGCTACTGCAGTTCCTTAAAATGCGATTTAATTACATGATGGGATAATCTGAAAAAAATAAAAAATTAAAATATATATTATATTATCTTTACAAGGCATGTAAACAGGATCTACAATTTTCATGAACGAAATAGGTCTAAATAAAATAAACCTGGACACATTTCCATACAGCTCCTCAGGGCAGACACTTATGATATATATTTATAAATACAGGATGCATATGAGGTATGTGCTGTTTTTGTTTATTTGTTGGATATAAATTCTCTGTTGAGGTTGAAGAAAGCGGCCTGGCTTCATTAGAAATTCACTTCTTTAGAAATTTGACTTCTCTAGACATTCCCTTCAGCCTTGCTGTGTAGTTTGGTGTCAACTTAACAGTTTCCATTTGTTTGCACTGAGTCTCTCTCATTGTACCATATGGATAAATAATTATGCACGCTATGCTGTGTTTAGAATAGAACTTGTTACGATTGCTTTGATCGTGCGCCGACGTGCCTCCTGAAGCTGCTGTTGTCTCGCGACCTACACATCACAAACTTTGTTGTGCGTCTTGTGCGTCCCGGTGTTGCCCGGCGCTTTAAGCTCCATCATTACGCCGCGTCCGCGCCGCCGTGTCCGGGCAAGGAAAGGGGCAGAAGCGCCGCCGCTCTCCTCGGCTTCGTGATTGGCCGAGGGGCGTGACGTCAGCGAGGCGAACAAGGCGCTGATTGGCCGAAGCGGCGTCGGTGCGGCGTAAACAAAGCGGCGAGAGCAGCCGAGTTTGAAGTTCACATCAGCGCACGGGCAGAGGGGGGCCGGCGAGTCCGAGCCAACGCTGAGAAAACTTCCTCACAGTCCGCCAACTCCCGGTTGGACCGGACCGTGCACGAGCCGGGTTTTTTTCTGGGAGGGAGGGTTTACTCGAAAATCTCGAAAATTCTCGTTAGAGCTAAACTCGTCACCTCAGGCATGTTTAGCTTACTTACCGCGCGGCTCGAGCTGTGTATGTGTTAATGTGCAGTAGATGTCCGTCTGCTCGGCATGAACTCACTCACCGCTCGGCTGTAAGAAAGAGAGAGAGAGAGAGAGAAAGAGAGAGAGAGGTGTAGTCAGCATTCCCGGCGCTGAGTTGTAGGGATAACGCAGGGATTTTTGTGGACTGTGGGTGAGCCCGTTTCTGCTGTCGCGTCCAGGTGGATCACCGGGCAGAGCGGCGGGTCCCCTTCGGCTCAGCGGAGCTGTCATGCTGCCCAAAGTCGAGTCAGACTCTCTTGGACTCGCTCGGTCGCATGGGGAACAGGGCCACATGCCTGGAAACATGCAAGGTAAGGAGGCCGTGGAGAAGCGCGTATTATGCCACACCGTGTGAAACCACGGGCTCCCTTTTGGCCGAGACCAGAATCACGGCTCAGTGGAGCACACGGGGCAGATGTTGCTGTCAGTGAGGCGTCATAGCACGGCATGGTACTGTTAGAAGTCGTTGTAGGACCCCCGTGCTGTCCTCTGTTGAGATTTACTGATTGTTTGGCGAAGCGTGTTTATATTGTGGTCGCTGTTAACTTTTGTTGTAAAGCCTTTAAGCCTGAATTGTGGAGTAAAAAGTTTTGCTTATCAGCGAATAGCGCCTGAAGTAGGCAGCTTCTCATTTCTGCACGAAAGGTTTAAGCGTTTTATTGTTTCGGCTCGTTTTTACCCAGAAATGTCAGCAGACCAGTGAAGATGATGGTTGTGTTTTCAGTATAGTGTAGAAAATTAGGCCAAGTGAATCTTAAATTAGTTTTTTGATTGGGCTGATTTGATCACTAGAACTAAGTAAATGAGAGAGAGAATCTATTTTACTCTAGGAGCGCATGATATTGAACATATTATTTTTATTTTCCCCTTATTTTCTTTACGTCTTTACTTAATTTATTATGTGAAAACATTACATTTCCTGTGTACATCGTATAGTTCTTGTAGACGAGCAGAGGATTTACTGCTGGGCTGATTTGTTCTTGTTTAACGGATGAGAGAAAGTTTATTTAAAGCGCATTGAGGACTGAACAAAACTTCAGCCTAGAAAATCGAACTGCATTCATTCAACTGTTAAAATCTTATCCCTTTACCTTTAGTGTTCATTTGCAGCGTTGAGTAGCCTGCACAAATCGATTTATGATGTGTTAAAAGGTGTTATAAAGACGATTCATCGTCATACAAGTTGTTAAAAAAAATTAAATAAGCGTCAAATACAGAAGGAGCAGTCAGCGTAATTGAACATTTCTATTTCGAGTAAAAACAAAGTATCAGAAAAAGACTTGTTGCGTTTCCGAGCGCTCATGTTAGAAGCTCCCCTGTTCTGCTCTCGGCTTAATTAAAACTAGCTTTACTCGGTAATCATTAATACACAGAGATTACAGATTGTAAAATAATTAAACACTGAACGAACACAACGAACGAATCTCTATTATTTTACATATTGTTTTTTTTTTCTGAAGGCTCATGGCTTGGCCTCGCAAAAACCTTTAAATTAGCGAGATAGCAACACAGTTCCTCCCACTCTGTTTCTGTGTAGAAAAAAAGGAGTTCGAATAACAAAAAACATTTTTTTCCACAACGTGAATATTAATATGCTGCAAACAGCTTTGAGTGCATTTCTACAGTCCAAGCTTTCTAAGTGAACTCAGCGTCGCCACATGAGCCCCTTTAGCATCACATACAGTAAAGATGAAATAAGAGAAACAGCAGATACGGAACGTACAGAGTCTTCGACCTAAAGTGTGGAGGGGTAAGCGTTGGAGTAGATGTGTTAATTTGCTTGCACACATGAGCCCGTGGTTAAAAGTGGTGCTGTGCTTTTCCAAGCCTCGTGGCTAAAAGCTCCACTTCAACTCCAGAGCTTCTGCCTCCAATTTATCAGCCATCATGAATATTAACGAGATTGAAAGGGATGTTTGCCCTGGCTGCGACCATCCTCCACAGCAGACCAGACTTTTGCTGCTATTTCCCTCAGACAAACTTTTTTTTTTACTCCGCTCTATTTTCATACAACTGTAGGCTACTGTAGGATGTGTGAAAGCTTAACCTAGGTCCTAATGGTATACACTGCAAAACCATCTGTTAGTTTGCAAAATAGCTGGCTGTGAGAAGAAATTCATTATAAAGAAAAAAAATTGGTGTGCATCTCTGACCTTATGCTGTTTTTGTGTGTTTTCAGCCCCCCAGTTTAAAATGATGGACTACTCCTACGACGAAGACTTAGACGAGATGTGTCCCGTGTGCGGAGACAAGGTGTCCGGATATCACTACGGTTTGCTCACCTGTGAGAGCTGCAAGGTGTGTGGTGCGGTTCTTTGCAGTTTATGTTAGAGAAAAAGAGAAAAGAGCGAAGAGAGATCTATTGAGATGCTCAAATTGTACATCAGAATACGTCTCTCACAGAGTTACTTTGGGTATCAGATATTATATAGTGGTGAACTTTTCACTTTTTAATATTATGCATAAGTTGATTTTTTGAGGATATAAAGATACTTGAGAGAGGGAGGTTTTAAGTTTTATTAACCTGAATGTTATCTTGGGCTTTATGTCTTGTTATCATTTGGATTTCTACATATTGAGAGCTTAGGTGAATAGTACACACATATGATGAGTTCTGACTCTTTCTCATGTGCACTCAGTACATCAGAGTGCAGCCACAGTAGCATTATGTTTACTATATAGAACAGCTGCATTAGAAATATAATTCTTATATGTGTAAGTTGCACTTTGTTGCTTCGTTGTTTTACTCCCATATTGTTTGCTTTTTTATCTAATTTCTATTTTTATTTATTATTTGAACTTATGCTTTCCATTTGAGCTTTTGACACATGGATTTGCCAAAGCTTGGCTCATAAATGTTCTTTAATAGAAATAGGCAGCCGTACAAACGGTTATAGGAGCTACACTAGGGTCCATTGAGTACAGGCATTGGCTCACACTTTTACATTGCAGTCGCACTTTTTAAATAGTGTCAGAAGTCAAAATTGTCAGTGGGATAATCAAGATATATAGAGTGGTTTTAACTCTACAGCCAAAATTATTTTTAGGTAGTTTTGGGGCACTGCGTAGAGGAATGCAGAACCACTGTGTGTGTAAGAGAGTGTGAGAGAGTTCTATGCAATATTGATAATTTCAGATCAAAATGGGGCAGGTTTAACAATTCTCCCCATGGTGTTGATCTAGAATAAGTTAATGCTTTTTCCCGTTTGATTCTCCTCTGCTCTGAAAATGAATTCAGCCCTGTTGTAGATGGAATCTTGTAATTCAGCCGCTGTAAATTATGGATATTATTTATTGGATTTTTACACTTATTTCTAATGTATGAATAAGAAGAGCTGAGATGGTGGAGACACTATATATTACACATTTTTAAAATATCTCTGCCTCTTCAGAGCCGAGAGTAATTTGGCTACAGTTAAGCTGAAATTTCAGTGCTAGGAATTTTAACTAGATTTAAACGGACATTTCATTAAATAAATATTGCTAGCTTGATATTTGTTATTTGCTGAAAAGATATATAAAATATAATAAGTCAGACTGAAATATCAACTGTAGTGTTGTGTTGGATTCAATGCAGAAAAATTATACCTAAAATCCAATATGTTAGATGTCTTGTATGACCGCGGCCCAGTTTTGAACCCATCCAGTGGCACTCTAGATGTGGACAATCATTGTCATTTATTACATTGTCACTGGACTAAATGCAGCTGGAAGTACTTTTTATTTTTTGGCATCGCTGCATGTAGTCTGGGTTTTTAAAGTGAGTGATAGTTAACAGAAACTTTAGGTATGTCCAGCCTCTGCATAGCGTTATTTAGGGCATATCTCACATTTGAGTTTTTGACTCTGTTACTGTTTATTCATGTCAGTGTATGTGTATGCACATGTCAGTTTGTGTGTGAGTCTGTGTGTGTCGATGTTTGTGTTTATACAAGTAAGCGTTGGCTGGTGAGCATTTGTCGGCCTCTGGCTCTCTTTTCATATGAGCCAACTTGTGTGGCCTTGAGTGTGTTTCACCCTTTATTCCTGTGTAAATGAAAATGAATGTGTGTGTGTGTTGTTTGTCCGTGGCTGAATAGCACATTAACAAATGCCGAGGGTCAGGTGTTTGACATCTTCATTCATCCTCCTCGGCAGGGCTTCTTCAAGCGCACAGTGCAGAACAACAAACGCTACACGTGCATTGAGAACCAGAGCTGTCAGATAGACAAAACCCAGCGCAAGCGCTGCCCCTACTGCCGCTTCCAGAAGTGCCTGAACGTCGGCATGAAGCTGGAAGGTAAGCCACTTGGTTTCTTTGCTAGGCTCTGTTTCTTATTGTAACTTGAGACTGAAATTTACCAAAGTCAAGGCAGAGCCCGAACAGGCTAGCTTCACTCAGGCAGTTTTGAAATGCACCGACAAGTATCTGAAAGTTTAGGCCTCTTGCTGACTTTTCCTCTTAGTATGTAAAATCAGGACTCCAATGACTATTAATTGTGTAATTGCTGGAGGGCAGAATTTCCAGTGATGTCATTTTAAAGCTAGGCGGCTTTGATTTGTGGGCTTTTTTAGCAGCGGGTTCTGAGGCCCTCCAGCATCCTGTCAGAGATGTCCGGGGAAATGAGAGCTAGGCGGCACTCTCTCCACGGCCTGGCAGGGGAGGCTCATTGCAACATTTCTCAAACATTCTAGAGCAAAGCTTCAGTGCTTGCTGACCAAAAAGACGCTTGGATTATAAATAACTCTTGGGGGCTTTTTTCAGCAGAAATATTAATAATATTAACAATAATAATGCTAACAGCTAGCAAATATTTTATACCACATGGGCACACAAAATTCATTTGTTACAGTGTGTACTTTAAGGTCTGAAGATGTCTTTTGAAATAAATAGAGTACAATTATTGATTGTTATGACTAGTTGTGTTATAACATCCATGAGCATTTATGGCTTTTAAAAGGTTTATTGAATTTATTTAATTTGACCATATCTGCGGTACACAGGCTGATGTCCTTCCTCGTCTCCACAGAAGTCACATTATCAGTATTGATAAGCGATGGCGACTTTTTGTTCTAGCTGTGCTGAGTTCTCTAAAAATATGTTTCATGGGTGATACGTCTTGTGTTTTTCTTGTGGATTATCTCGGACTGTCCTCTCATGCTCGATGCTGGTCTTGGCTGGAGAATAAGAATACAGAGACTTTATTTAACTCCACACTATCAGAGGCATGAAAGTTAGGGAAGTAGAATAGGCGAGAGCGGGAGTTTATTCATTCCATTTGTGAGCAATGTTGTGCACAGCGGAGCATAAAATGATTTCAATTTCATCAAACGTCTGTTAGCCATATTAAGTACCTCCATGAATCAAAGCATCTCACAACACGCGGGAATAGATATTCAAAACGAGCCGCGGCCTCTGAGTCGAGCACTTTGTCATTTTTTGGAGTGAGAACCAGGCCGAGTGTCTCGCCTCTCAGCAGCCGCCACAAAGAGGCACCTTGCTGTCCCATTACTTATGCATAGGTATCATAGCTATTCATGTGTGTGCGTGGAATAGTGCGCTTTCGAAGTAGGGCTCCAGCAGACATGACAAACAGTGTGTCAGAAGCCGGCCAGGGGAGGCATTCATATGCCTCTGATAGGACAGCCATCCTCGCCCAAGAAACACTTAATATTCCTGTATATTAAACACACATAAATCAGCCAATAAGCAGAGGCGCACTGGCTTGCCTCCACACTAGTCTGCTTGTACAGGACCTATCTGAGGATTAACAGAGTACATGCAGACACACATACAAATAAGCAAGCGTATCCAAAAAGCAAGTACCCACCAACAGATGCACAGGTTCATGGAGATCCGTACATATAAATACAAGGTTCATGGATCTGTACAGCTGTAAACAAACGCTAGTACATGTGCTCACAAAAGAGAGGACCTTTCACTCCCCCCTTCTTTCTTAGGGCAACGAAATAAGTATGACATGCATGTAAATAACCTTGTTTAATTAGACACTGGGAAAAAAAAATCTTAGCAGAGAAAAGGAGAGGGGGTTGAATGGGGGTGGGGTGAGAGGAGGTTGAAAGGGGGGACACTGGAGGAAGAATCATGCATTCGTCCCTGGTCCAAATCTAATTGTAATTTCCCAAAAGGACTAACGGTTAGTTTCCAGCTCATTAATTACCCTGTTACTCAGAATCATTAATACTTAAAGTTGCCACAATAATGTATAATAGATATATTTTTAAGGGGTACATTTTTAACAGTTACATTAAGGCTTGAACTAAAAAAAAAAACACACCTCTATTGGCTTGGGGTTTCGTGGTTGTCGGGGCCTCATGGGGGCTGTCAGCAGGGTCGCCGCAACAGCGCTTCTTACCACCATTGCCGGCTCTCAGTCTCACTCAGCTCTCTCTCAGATCAGACGCATAGTGACACACGCAAACACACACAGACACACATGCTAGCTTGCACACACACACCGCTGTGACAGGGACCATTAAAATCACTCCCAAGGCAGCTGTTGGACTCTGCTTTTTTCTTTTAATTGTTGTATTCATTTCATTTTCTCCCGCTCCGTTGTGTGTTCTGGTTATTAGAGGGCCGTTCTAACGAGTGAGCTCATACTGGTCATGTCCTGGTGTGTGTGCGTGTTTGTATGCCCGATGTGTGTGTGTGTCTGTGCGTAAAAGGAGGTTGTTGGATCCTCTAGCCATCCACCTGCCGACAGTATGCGGCATAAAAGAGAAATAATTAAGCATAAATAATTAACATGTGGTCCAGCAGGCTGAAGTAGAGTGTGCCGCCCCATGGCAGAGATCAGAGCTCTACTGGGCTGCGGTTCTGCCTTCATTTATTTACCATAATGATTATCCTCTCTGCCTGACTTTGACTGCTTTTGGTTTGAAATCATATTCTCCAGCATGTGACCTGTGTCTTTTCTGGCATAGTAAACAATTTGTGCCCTACAGCATGGCAAAGATTTTATATTTTTACGAGTGCTATTAGGCAGATATGATGAAAGACTGTAGAGTGAGATTAAATGAAATGTATTGCTTAAAGTCAATAAGTGTACGACAAGTGTAACTGAGCAGCCTGCAAAGATTATTATGTGAGGTAACATAAAGCACACAAGCATCCTAACAATTTTATTCAGACAAATAAAATCTTGATCTTAATTTATTATTTTTTTATATTGAGTTTCTGTTTTACAAACATATGGTGATGTTTAGTTAATTTACATTTTCCAAGTTAATTTTAATGTTGTATTAGTCATGTAAAGTTCATAAACTGAAATGCATTTGTTTTCCTTCTCTCCTGACCACCACAAGCCGTGAGGGCCGACCGTATGCGCGGTGGCCGCAACAAGTTTGGCCCCATGTACAAGCGGGACCGAGCGCTGAAGCAGCAGAAGAAGGCGCTGATCCGAGCTAATGGTCTGAAGCTGGAGGCCATGTCACAAGCCATGCAGACTGTGCCGGCTGACCTTACCATATCTTCAGCCATCCAGAACATTCACTCAGCCTCCAAGGGGCTCCCGCTTAGCCACCATCACCATCACCACCACCATCACCATCACCACAGTTCATCTAGTGCTGGCCTGCCGCCCGCAGACTATGACCGCAGCCCCTTTGTTACCTCCCCGGTCAGCATGGCCATGCCCCCTCACGCAGGAGGTCTACAGGGCTATCAGACATATGGCCACTTCCAGAGCCGCACCATCAAGTCTGAATACCCCGACCCCTACACGAGCTCGCCCGAGTCCCTCATGGGCTACCCCTACGTGGAGGCATATGCTGGGGGCTCACCGCCCAGCTTTCCCCACCTTGTGGTGGAGCTGCTGAAGTGCGAACCTGATGAGCCCCAGGTGCAAGCCAAGATCCTGGCCTACCTTCAGCAGGAACAGGCCAGTCGAGGCAAACATGAGAAACTGAACACTTTTGGCCTCATGTGCAAAATGGCTGACCAGACGCTCTTCTCCATAGTGGAGTGGGCCAGGAGCAGCATCTTCTTCCGTGAACTGAAGGTAGGTGGACGATTCAGTTGTATAATGTTTTAGCATGCAGTATGAAAATGATGCTGTGGAGGGAACTTGTGGTCCACTTCCTGGAATGCAGTACCATGTAGGTGATGGATGAATCAGTTAATTCTAGGCTTTCCTGAGAGAAGAACATCTCATGTTCCACAGCTTCATTTACGTATTGCAGTAATGATTCATGTACCTTGTGCCTCAGTGCTGAATTGTTAAGTTATATTGAACATATTTATATTAATCTTTAGTACACTACTCATTAGTAATCAGTGTCACAAATAACTGTGTGAATCTTACATGTCTTTAAGGGGGAAAGTAATTTGAACAATGCACCGTTTTTTTCTGGGTTTTTTTTTTGCCATCTATAAATACTATTTTACTGCTCAAGTTTGTGCTTGCTGTAAGGTTTATTTATTCTTTTATTTTGAGTTGATTTTCATCTTTCTACACTCTTATGCAAAAGTATTAGGCACTTAAACTCATTTTTATCAGTAAGTGTATAATCATTAGAACAGATGTAAAAAAGTACAATACAAAGACACATAAATATATTTTTTTGAAAAAAAGTGGATGATATCTTGGGAAGCAGTTTGAGGTACAAAGTTAGTCCCAGATTTCTCCTGGACGCTCCAGAAGTTACAAGAATTTATTCAATTCCTCCACCAGCAATCTTGATTTAGCTTAATGAAGTACTGAATAGTCAAAGCAGGTATTAGATGATAAATGCAAATAATGCTGGGCTGCTTCAAGTAAGAGCTTGGAAAAGGTTAAATAAACACACTGACATATGTAAAAACACTGCTTACTGGATTGATACTGTTTGAACTTTGTTGCTGTCCAAAGAAAAACATGTGTCTCACTTTTGTTAAATTTTATGTTGAATGTATCAAAAATAGACAAAGAACCATTCTCCAATATTACATGCTTCATTCACCTACATTAAAGATATTTTTTTTCTGGACAGCTACAGTATTTACAAAGATAAAGTGTTTTGCTGAGCAAATAAAAGCTTTCTGTCTGGAAAAAAAACTTTTTTAAATACAGTTTAGTGCCTAAAACTTTTGCTCAGTACTGTACATAAAATACAGAGTAAGTAAGGTTTAGAGTTTCAAGACAGACATAGCTTTAATTAGGATGATTTAATTTGTATGCTGTACATATTTAATGTGTGCATTGTCTAAATTCTAAAAGAGTAGTAATCTGGCCACTGTAGCATGAGCTTTGATATCAGCATTCACTTGAAACTCCCTTCGAGTTTTGAAAGCTAAATGTAGTTGGCTTCATTCTCACTCATTGTGTTTCTAAATCACTCGCTGATGAGTGCTGTGCCAAATCTGAAAATGAATAATAACTCAAACTCGTCCTGTAAAAATAAGACAATACCTACCGTGCTCAAGGGAGGAAAATAATTTTTTTGGACACCTGTTTTCTACAATTATTTTCATCATCCTTTATTTCTCGTAGTCACATTTGGGTTTTTTTTTCAGTTCCTCTCTTCTGACTGCCTCTTTGTTTGCATTATATGTTCACCTTCCTCCTATAGCTTTTTATTTGCACAGCAAGATTTTACGTATATTTCTATCTGGTCATTAACTAGGGCGGACGGACTTAGCGCGGCAGAAGCTCTTCATTTTTGAGATGGGTGTTCAGTTTAGAGTCTTTTCTTTGTGTAATTATGTGTAATGGTCACCCTCTTCACAATGCTATTAACAATAGACCTCTACTGCCCATTCCCTCCCTCTGGCTCTAGAGCGGCCCAGCCTCACTTCAGCTTGTATTAGCATTGTGTTTGGCTAATGGCTGTCCATATCATTTATCCTTAATTGTGTCTGAACTTCACCTTTCACAGTGGTGG
This sequence comes from Megaleporinus macrocephalus, assembly GCA_021613375.1. NCBI lineage: Eukaryota > Metazoa > Chordata > Actinopteri > Characiformes > Anostomidae > Megaleporinus > Megaleporinus macrocephalus. The sequence goes on from CM038721.1 coordinate 26,989,175, forward strand.
AGCACCCCCTTGATGCGGTGACTGGCCTACTCTCTCACCCTGGCTGATTGGTTAGCATAGCTCTTGGCAAAAGATACTAGGGTGTAGCTGTCGCATTTGACATTAGCGAATGGCGTGCAGCAATGAAGCCATAATTAGCGAGGCCCTCATTTAGCGAGGTGCCCTCACTAAATCATAAATGGAAAAAAAGCAAAACAGCTGCATTGCTAGCTTCTCAGACCCCACTCCTGACATTAATTAGTGGATGCTTGTATCGTTATTGTTAAGCAGAAAGCTTTGTGATGCTGATAGAAGCTTAAGCTTGTGTAAGGGGATCCCTCCCAGTTTCAACAGGCTTTGTCTAACAGGAGCTTAAGCGAGGTAGGGAGCACAGGAAAACAGCACTGAGGTAAATGAGTGCGGTTTGTTGCATGCTGCTAATAGAAGATCTTTCTTGTGTTTTTTTTATATTCTGTCACATTTAAAAAGAACAGATTCAAATTCACATTATTAACCAGATCCATATATCGGTCCCTCAGTAGAGAGTGAAGGGATGCACTGATATGGGAATCGTGGATGGATACGGATAGCCAGTGTTCGGCTTTTCTGGAGAAAATACATAGTCAAATATCTGCTTTATAAAGTCGTTCAAGTCAACCATCAGTAGAATCTTGTGCTGATTGTTCTAAGCAAATATCTGTCAATGCCAATGCTGATTCCAATATTATTATATGTCCCTAACAAAGAGGTAAATTTGGTAATGCTGAAAATAAAAACGCTAAAAACTTTTTTTAAAAAACAGGTTTTTTTGTTTTGCTTGCTTTGTAGGAGTGGTGAAATATGTCAGTTCCTTCTATATGAACCATGGGATATCTCAAGCATATTGTACTTTTATTTTTTCATGATGACACACTGTACCACAGCGATCATAATTATAGCGTGACCTTTCTGGATCTGATTATATTTACAATGCTGTAATGTGACTGTGTACATGTATATATGTGTCAATGTTGAACCAGTAGACAAAAGCGTTGTTAAACACAGGTTGACCACTTGTGGTGACCTTTTAACTTGTGGCACCACAGATACAGTGGAATAGTAGGCGTAAGAGCGTTTGGGAGGAAAATCTAACACTGACTTCTGTTTATACTGGATGCTTGATGTCCTTTTGAGCGTGTTAATAACAAAGCCACGGGTAGTATTTAATAAACACAGGAAATGCAAGTGAAAATGTGGCTTGTCAAAGGTTCCAGAGGGCTGCAACTTGACTAAAAATACACCTTCATCTGCGGCTCTATTATTAGTCTCGTAAGAACAAAAGAATTTCACTGGTAATAGAGCCGGGTGTGAAATGTCTGCCAAGTGTTTAAAGATTTAGTTTCCATAAGTTGGACTTAGTTACTGCACTCATAAATATTTAGCTATGATGGGATCTCTAAAGAGAGCTCCCTATTGTGTTCAAATGAATAAAAGAAACAGAGAGAGAAACATTCCAGTGCCTATTTCTCACACCTTGGACAAGAGTTAAGCTCTTAAAAAATAAAATATCAAATAAAAAAAGCAGGACAGGACTGCTCTGCTCTTAATGCGTAGAACTCAAAGAATGCTCTATTTGGCATTTTGATTGATGTGCTGGTACTGAAAAGGATCAGTTCTTATTAGATGCAGTGATTTCTGATCGAACCTGTATGTTATTTTACAGACAGAGACTGAAGATATTTACAGGTTGTACTTTATAACTTGAACATCTTCTATGGTTAATTTAGCTATCTACCCTCTGGACTCTGCACTGTTATAATTATTTAATGAGGCCACCCATAATAACACCATCATACAGTAGTTAACAACCTTTACAGTAACACATAGTGCATCCTAATGTCAACATCTTTAGCACGTGTTCGTGTGTAGATGCATTTTGTGCACAGGCTTTGGTCCTGCTATATGATAGTGGGATATTGATGTGAAACAAATATCACATTGCGAATATATTATTAAATATTGTGTTAAAATATGCTAGGCAATATGTTATTACTGTTAAGACTGTGTTTAGCCTTACATTTTTACTACCAAAATTATTAATAACTGGTGGATTATGTGAATGATTGCTTTTGGTTTCGACCCACAGATAATGATCAGGAACGTCTGAGGTTTGTCAGCTTGCTTGTTACACTCAAAAAAACATTTAGTGGTCACCGTGTGTGATATCAATATGGCAAAACCAGTTATTATGATAATAATTTAACTCTTAATGCACTGGCAAACGAGAGCCATTTCTGCCTTTTTATCTAGCCCACCCCTTTAAAACATAATTTTGATGCTGTTGTCACATTTGTAGCCTTATATTTTATTTGTTTCACAAACTTCCATTTTAAGCATGAACAAATGAATGTGCTTTGCAGATCAGTTGTCTTTTATTGCAAAAAAACAATAGTAAGCGATTCCTTATTGACTTCCTTTCTTAGCGGCTCACAGACTATCGCGGTGCCTTAAACAATGAAGTGATTATGTCGTGCAGTCTTTTTCTACAGGTGGGGGAGAACCTATCTCAACCTTTTCAGCAAAAAGATGTGCAAATGGAACAACTAATCCCATAGCTGGGGTTAAATGTAACAGACTGACAAACTAGTTTTAACATCTATTAAATGTCTAGTAAATTGATCCAGACCGGTTGCTTGATCAGAACATGCTTTTCAGCCAAATTACCTAAGTATGATTAGTACAATTTGTGTCTAAAATGTTTTGATCATAAAGTAAAATAGCAAATACATAAGTTAGCCCTCACTTTAAGTTAGTTATCGGTTTCAAATGGTGTAATATTATGGGCACCAAGCTGATAATTCAAAGATTGTAGGTGTGAATTCTGTAACTTTTACACAATTTTACAGTAATTTAAAATCACTTATGATAAACAAAGTAACTTTATTGGTACACAAATTGTCTGTAGGATCATAATGTTGTTATCAAAATATAAAAACTTGTTTTTACCTGAACCTGTAAAAATTACATAAAGTATTTGTGTTATATTTTCACCGCATTAGTTTGTGCCCTCCTCCCTCCTACTGTATTTTTCTGTAAATGCTTGTTTGTCTGTGAGCGTGTGTAATGGCCGGTGTGTGTCATGCTGAGGGCGGGCGCTGGGCACAGGGAGGTGGGGGAAACAGATGCACTCTTTCCCTGCTGGCCGTCCCGTCTCAGGGCTGCTGCGTGCCTCTCTTCTCCTGGCTCTGTCATTAGTGCAGAGACGTGGAGAGTGATTCACGTCCACAGAGATCACTCTTTTCATTGTGAACTCTCTGCCATTGTTCAGCGGGATAGGATGCGTGCATCGTGTTTTTCCTCACTACACAATAGGACCAAAATACACAGATTCACCACACTTTTTATTACACTTCTGAGTATATGTGTCCCTCCTTTTTTCACCATACAATACGTGGTGTTTAAGGTAACCTTTATCACAGAGAACACAGTGTAAATGAACCTGGGATGTAATACTGGAATCCTATCCATATATTTAGTCCTCCAAGCTGATAAAAGTCACCTGCGTTAAGCTTACAATGCCTTGACATGTGGCACCGCCATTTATTTTTGACTTTTCATGGTTGCTTGGGGACAGTTCGGCAAAGTTCTCCTTCTCTTTTTTTTCCTTCCACCACCAGGAGAATGATAATACCAGTCCTGCCATTAAGCCATGCAGGACTGTATTAGGGCCTTGTTCTCCAAGTTGCACCCAGCTGCGAGGCTCGTGCTTATTGGAAAAGCAGCTGGAGAGGAGAGAAAGAGGAGAGAGAGCGGAGAGGAGAGCTTTGGGTTCCTTGTCTGTCTACCTAATTGTGTCTAAGTCAGTGACCCGAATTTTTTTTCACCTAGAATGGAGTCTTTTTAACACTCTTGCCTATGCCCGGTCTCTATAGGGTTAAAATCGATTAGTATAAATTAGATAAAACTACATTTTTAATATCAAATTTTAACCCCTTATACTCCTGTTTGTCTGATCAGTTCCTCCTCATTCTCAGCTAAATACACCTAAATAGTTAAGCAATAGGTACCACTTAACTAAAGGTAATTGTAGAACTACTGATGAAATTTCACAGAAGTTTGAGCAATCTTAGGCCTGGTCTATTAACTCTCCTGATGCACCTTTTCAGCAAAGCGAGTGACAGCACTCAGATATTTCTTTGGCAACACATTTTCTGCCATTTTTGACTTTTGCTTTGAGTGAAGAGTGTGTGCTGTTCACATCGGCAGCTGGCCGTATGATTTCACTCTCCATCAATATTACATGAATTTACTTTTGTAAAATGCCTCGCATCTCTCTACTCCTTTTTTCTCACAGTTCAATTTCAGGGGTGCAGGTTAGAGACTGTAATTTCCAAGAGACCTCGTATCTACAGGAATTAATAAGGCGATGCGGATGTGATCTGTGAACCTGAAGGCGATTTATATCGCCCCCCTCCCCCCCATCCACCTGACACGCACTCTCACACACATGCATAAGCACACACACGAACGCAATCCCCTTCCCCTCCATCTCAGTCTCCTCCCAGACCAGCCATATCCGTCCAGTAGCAACGTGCCGTCCCACTCCAGGTCAACCAGGGTTGCTCCCTGACAAACGGCCCGGAGCCTGCAGCCTGCCGTCCTGGCCGCAGATTTGTAACTGTGTCCCTGGTCCATTGCATTTGAATTATTCCACCGGGCCTTGTGTTGCTTTAGATTATCGTGCAGTATAAGGGCTTGGGGGGGCAGGGTGGGGCCTGGGGGTGGCTTGGGGGGCTTGGTGGGAGGAGGGAGGGGCCTGGGGGGGCCTGTGGGGGGGCAGGGGGTTCAGCGGGGAAGGATGGGCTAGTCGGCTGGGGGGAGGAGATGAACAAGGCCCTGCGAGCGGCACCAAGGGCAAGGGTGCATGGTGAAGGACAGAGGGGGAAACAGGTGGGAGGTTAATGGCCCCTGGACCGGATCCACCAGCCGCTCAGACTTGATATATGGGCTTTAGGCCTGGTGCAGGCGTAGGCTTTCAAAGATATATTATTTCATTTGAGGAGCAGCATTCTCGTCCCCACATTTGTCCACTGATAGATGATATCCCCCCACTCACCGGCAGCCACAATTGGAGATGGCGTGTGAGTTTTTGCAAGGCCTGCTCCTGTACATATTTTCTTTCCCTCTCTCGCACACTCTCACCCTCTCATTCTCTTCCTCCCTCAATCTCTCTCTCTTTTCTTTCTTTCTTTCTCTGTCCCATTGACTTTTCTCTCAGACATTTTCCACTCTCCCTCTCCTTCCAGCTACAAGCTTTTGGACCATTGGTAGCAATATCTGTTTGATCAGGAGAGATGGGGAGCAGGAGTGAGGTCACAAAGGCCTCTTTTCCTTCATAAATTATGTAGAAATGGATGAAAATGGTAGATGTTGTCATGAATTCTGAGTGCAGTGTTTTGGCAGTTGATAAATATTGCAATGGAAAGTACAGTTTTTAACCAACTATTGGCACAACACTAAAATAACAACCTGCGTTTTAGTGTATTAGCCAATGTAAGTGTATTAATCTATTTAACTTTAGGCATAAAAGTCAGTTATTGAGCTTAAAATGTGTTATTCAATAACTATAATAAATTGTACAAATACTGCTAATAAATGAATGTACGTTTTGTGGTTATGAGAATGAAGAATTGAAGGATATGTCGGATATGGATTAGTCTAGCCTCCTTGTATCGCCACTGGAAATTCTGTTTAGTCTAGAATGAAGCTTAATGTGGGTCAGGGAAACTTACTCAGGGAGCTTTATGTCCCCCTGCATTATACTACATAATGAACCTCTTTTCTGTAACTCTCTGTGATTATTGTTGTATTAACCACTTTTTGTTTTGCCTTTGTTCTTCACTATAGTCCCTGCACACAGTTGTTTATTTGATTGTTGTGGCCAACTGCAGAGTTCTTGTCTCTTAAATGCACTGTCCCCTCTCTGGCAGTTGAGGTCAGCTATGCTGTCTCGTGCAGTCTCCGAAAAACTGCCCCAATGCCCAAGAGACATTGCAGGGCTGAGGAAGGAAGTGTGTGCACTTGTTAAAAGAAAAGATTTAGGGTCCAAAGTCCCTGCAGGGCTGCTGGAGGGACTCTAGAGAAGGCCAGTAGCGGGCGGACAGGGGTCTGCTCATCCACTTGTTGCTTTGATGAGTGATAAAAGCCTGTCATGAAGTCCATGTTTCTGCAGAAGAGCTGATAGACTCATCCGACTCCCCCTTTCCTTCATCCCATTCAGACATGGTTTAGCTTTTTTTTACCCCTCTTTTCTCCCTACTGGTTTTAGGAGAACAGAGAACAGAGAGCAATATGTTTTCTTCCTCCTTCCTTTCAGGGGTGTTAATGTTTTTAAGGCGTTGGGTCTTTTTAAAAAGCACTCACAGGACGTGATTATGTTAACTAGTAGTAGCTATTTATATTTGTTGTATTAACTGCTTGTTAAGCGGTGTCATACTCTGCATGGTATGAGATTAGTAAGGTAATGTACTGTTTTGACCCCCCGCAATTTTAGGCTGCAATTCTTGACACTTTTTTTACTCCTTAAATATTGCTTGATGTGTGGCACACTAATGTGGACTAGATTTATAAAGCCCCTAAAACTTTAGACTTGTTCTTACTGAAAAAGTTTTAAAATTATGCCGCAAAATAGAAAAAGTACAGTTGAAGTGTTCAGATAAATGTGACACTGTGACACTAGTTTATTGAATCTATCCTGATGACTTTTAGGGTTGGACATGTGTCTTTACTATTGCCATGTGGCTTCTCACTCTTTTTCTCTAGTGTCCCTGGCAGCTTAATTATCTGCTTGTAATGGGTGTGGGTCTAAGGTTGACATCCTCTGCCTGCCGCCTCCCTCTATCTGTCAGCAGTTGTCTTCGATGTCTATTTTTGCTGCTTCTTTTCAGCCATCTATTCTGGATGCGCTGAAAGGGTCCAAAGACAATACATAAGCATGCTAGTTGGAGGGATAGGCAGCACAGCGGTTTAAACTTACACTTATATTTAACCAGCATGTGGGCTTCGATTGGTGCTCTACTGAACACCATATGAGTTTCAGCTGTGCAACATTATGCATGGTTAGGTCGAAGCCATAAGTGTTTGGGTCCCGATGAGGAGAGGGCCACCTGTTCATTATAATTCTCTAAATCCTTGCTTTTTTCATTCACTTGAGTCTCAGTCTCCGTAGGTCACACCTAGCAGGTTGGCACAGGCTTTTGCTAAACGTTTCCATACACATTACATATGACAGCAGGACTCCTTTTCAACTATTACAATAGCATTCTTTCTCTGTTGCAAACCTTCCAAAAAGTTTTTTGGCGATTCCTGAAACAACCTGAAATTGGAATATTTAAGACCCACAGCACACAGGTGCTTAGTGCATGACAAGCAACTAATGTGTTGACAGTGGCTTTAAAGATTGACAGGGGCTTTACAGTGCTGTCACAATACAAATGGCAAGTCAAGCTGCGATAAAATAACATAACGTCTTGCAGGCCATACCCAAGCTGTCTGTAGCAATCAAAACTGTGTGAGCAGGTTGTGGACTTTTTAGTGCCCTCGTTACTTAATGCTCATATGAATCTGTAGGGAAAGGGAGTCTGCAGCTGCACAAGTGCTTTTCCTTACACTCATTACAATAATTTTCACATTACATGGCTTTTGGCTCAATATCACAGTCAGTCCCATAATTCTAAAAGGGGGGCTCTAACACTGAGGCATTTCTAGAACTGCCTAAGTTCATAGACATATATATGGTAATATCCAGTTGACTGAAATTCTGTAAAAATGTGAGCATAAAAATTTTTGAAATTACTGCTTACACAGTGATAGTCGACTTTTAATGAAAAGACATTCAGAGTTTGATATGAAGTGCTTTAATCGAGAGAAACTTCAAACTCTCATACATAAGAGTTTAAAGCTACTTCACAGAAAATATTGCATGAAGTGCCTGATGTCTGATGCCTGAGACATTGCTTTGTGATTTTTTTCAATACATTCATAGCAAAGAGATACATGCAAGGTGCAATTTTGTTTCTGATTTACCACTAGGACTATGTATTGGCCAATAAGATTCTGAAAATAAGATACGTATAAGAATACAGGTGTTAAAATTCAATATATTGTGATATATTGCGACACTGTAAGTAAGGTGATATGTTGTTATTTTTTAAATAAAATTTAAGAAAACTTTCACGGTATAAAAACACACCACTATATGCATATCTTGGCTAATGCTAACGGTAGAAGTGTGCTTTAGTTGGTGCTACTTGTTTATGTTGGAAGGGAAGAGTCTTATGGCTGCAGGTCACCACACTGCTGTCTAGTGGCTGGGGGTTAAAACATCACACAAAATTAAACACTGAGATATTTTAAATATGTTCCCCTACATGCCACTTTTTAGGTTCACTGATTGTTTTGGTCAGCAAAAAAATATCTATAAAGACATCTTATTCAGTACAATCTGCACTGCAGCTCACATCAAATCACTCTGCATGACTTTGTCCACATAATTCAAATTAATGTGATTAATGTGTTAATTGCATAAAGATCCTTGCTGTGTGGTATTGTCTCATTTTCTTTGTTAAAGCTGGCAATGTCTTGTGAAAGATCTTGGGTGCATGTTTTAATGTTTTTAATATGTGTGAAGGTATGTAGATTGTGTCTTTAAGTCATTATAGTCAAACTAAAATAAACCGAACAAGACAGAGAGAAAGAGTCTGTGGTACCTTTAAATTGTTAAATAAATTAAGTCAATTTGCTGTATATTACAAATGTCAGTTAAGCTGCTATGTATCTCTTCTGTTCCATCTTAGTTAAGTTGCTAATATTGAAAAAAGAGCCATTACTGGTGTTAGTGGGTTAGTATTCTGTAGGATTACAGCATGCAGCCCAACACTGCATGCATAAAGCCACGCATGCAGGCAGCTGCCTACTCCTGTCCAGCTGAATAATACAGGAGTCCGCACCCATTCCCCTCTCAGAGCCAATCAACAGTCATTTCCTCCTGTCCATCAGCTTGTCACACAAAAGTAATAAATATTGACACCCACTGCCAATAAAGACACCCATAAATTGTAAAATCGAGGGAGAAAAAAACAGTACAGGGGAAATAAAATCAAATAAAAATGCGGCGGTCACTTCAAGCGTGGGGAACGTGTGTGTGTGTGTATATGTGTGTGCTTGTGTTGTAGATTGAGCACTGCTGGCGGATCGATAGTCAGTCGACGCTCTGCGCAGAACTCATTTTGGATTTTGAAAGCATTATTTTCTCACTGTGCTTTGGATGGGGGGTAGGGTGAAAAGGAATTGTGCGTGTGTTTGTGGGGGCGGTGTACTTCAGGGAGCTCTTGCTCCCTTGACTTCATGTATATTAGGAGACTAATGTTCAACTGAATAATTGATTAGGGCTGCTCTGTTTTTGATAATTAGTTGATAGCTTCTTAGCTTTAAGCTTTCTTATCCACAGTAAGAGACTGCGAGGCTCCGATTTTTTCTGTTTTTTTTTTTTTTTTCAAAACATGTTACAAGCATGTTGCAGAAGAACAACAGTGCTTAAGAGCTCAAATGGACTGAGCTGTGCTCCTGTATGGCTTTAAGAATTTGAAAGAGGAGAGAGAACAAACGTTTTTTCTCATACCCTGTTTCCATTCCACCTCTCTTCTGGTGTTTCCCTCTCTGAAACAAAGCTAAGATTTTTGCTCAAGTAGCTCTTTAAAAAAAAAACAAAAAGACAAAAAAAAACAACAATATGACATTCTTGTGTCTTTAAAAAAATAAAATCTTTGCCCACTTGGGTGTAGTGACACACAGCTGCCCTTCATCGTTTATTTTGCACAGATTTTTAGGTCTGTAGATATGAAGGTAGGTTAGTCACAATAGGCCGAACCCCCCCCCCCCTCCCCCGAAATGATGACTATCAATTATAACATCGGTGGTTTTGCTTCTAAATATTAGGCTGTGCACAGTTTCAATTTGCAGGTTTATATTGATTAGCTTGCATAATTGTACATCTTTTGTGCTGCGTTCTGAAAGGATCTCCAGTCCGGTTTGCCTGTCTGTGATATGACCTTGAGAGGCGAGTGAAGCTCCTGGCAGCACAGTTTGGGTGACCATTTCTGCCTGTTTTATTGTCCTACCTTTTCAAATACTGCAGCTATGTAAAAAAATAATCCATTTTAGCTTTCTCAGCAAGAATATGACAGAAGGAAGTAACTTCCATCCTCAAACCAGAGAAAGAAGAACTTCTATTTAACCGAATTATGTGTACATGTTTGGAGCAGAGTAGTAACTGTCTTGGTTCTGGTAATATTTTTAGGCTGTAAATGTAGTTTTTGCTTTTCTGTCGTATTCTGTGCTGTATTTGTCATTCCAACAATATACTAAAGGTTCCATATGTCATACATTTGTCTTTTTGCCACTTATGTTCAGTTACAATATTTCTATGGTTTTATATGTCAAAACTGATTTGTAATTCATTTTAACACAGCTATTCTGCAGCCTCTCTCTTTGAATTATATATGTTAGTTATGTGCCTTTAATAATAATATATGTAAATAACCTCTGTTCAGACTAAGTGCCCTGTGGGTGAATTGGCAGGACTAAACTGCTTTAGGCTGAATAAGTGGATGCAAGTATGCAAAGGTTTTTTACTATTTGGTGACCTCACAATCTGGCTGTTCTTGCAGTTTAGTTTTCATACATGAGTGAGTGAATGTTGCACTCTGAAACTTTAACAACTACCTCAAATCTAAATGAGGAATGTTTGTTTTGCAACCCAGTAACTCAACATTCTTTAAACACCTTGTTTTAGCTCTCCTAGGAGGAAATACACCATTGGTCTCAGGTCAGATCATAAACTAGCAGAGGCTATGCAGTGTGTTTTACAGGTCAGGGGTCAGACTCAGGAGTCTGTTAATGTGTTCACCGTGGGAACCGATCAATCTCCATTCTTCAGCTCGATCAATCAGGCTCTCAGTCAGGACCCACACAAAACAACCGTTGTCAGCCCAAAGGAGCCGATCGACACTAGCCGCCAAGCACAGATAACGTGCGCCAAGTCCCCAATATGCACATGTATGTGCAACATTCCATTAATTATTATAACTTCTTAATCATCTTCCTTACACAGTCACGCATGTGACAGTCATACATGATATTTGGTCTTAGTGCAAATCACCTTTCATTTTATTAAACCACTTATTTAAAAGTGCAATTTATGTGCTATGTTTATCATTGTATCATACTCACAATTATGCAATACATACAACATTGGATTTTATTAAACAAAACAGATATTGGTCTGATGTTAACAATCTACTGTTGATATACTACTTTAGACACAGTTGTTTTAAAATGAAAGAGTGTTGTTCTAAAAGTTGATACACATCAAGTTTTCAGTTGGTGTTTTTATTAATGGAACTGAAAGCCATACATACCAGGTAGACAATTTAATGGTCACATTTCTGGCAAATGTATTGGTTTGAGCTTATGAAATCAGCATTTGTAAAATGCACCATGTGTTTCTCTGCAACATAGTGCAGCTTGTCAAAATAAAACCCCCCTTTAACAATGCATAGCAGTGAATCGCAGTAAAAGCCCTGTGCAGAATTTATTTTTATTTTGCTGGTTAAATATTAAAAATATTTCTCTAGTGTACCTCTTAAAGCTTTAATTATATATATATATATATATATATATATATATATATATATATATATATATATATATATATATATATATATATATATATATTGGCACCTTTACAGGAGAAAGAAAAAATACATGTTTCTAAATGCAAGTTAATGTAATAACATTTTTTTACACTTCAGTTTTAGATAATCATATTGATTTATTTATTGTCCAGTGTCCAAACAATATAAAGGGAAGGTGACATTTTCAAAGAAAAAAATGCAATTTTTTCATGATGATCATGATATGTTTCATATTGTATTGTTCTGTATATGACATACAGTACAACTGCATAATTCCATGGTTATATCTGTGCACCCACATATGCCCATATGAACACTGAGTAGTTACAGATGCTAAAATAAGTTGAATAAGAGAGAGGGAGAGAGAGAGCAATCCCAGGCTGGTCCCCAGAGGAGTATGGGTATGGAGAAATGTGCCCACAGCGGCTGGTGGCCACCTGCTCAAAGTCCCAGCATGCTTATCACCCAGGGCAGCAGGCGTGTGGGAGAGCAGGGGAACAAACAGAGACCCTGCCATGAAAAACAAGCAGGGAGATTTCCACTGGATCAGGGAAAAGAGAGGCCATATGAACCAGGCCACTTTGTCTTGTGCCACTACAGCATTAGCCCGAAGCCTCTGGGATGTCCAGGGAGCAAAGTAAAATCTGACAGCTCCACAGTTGGTTAGCATCTCCCTAGTGCTCTTTCCCAGTTTATCTTTTGTTTAGTAAATAAAATTCTAATTATGCAAGTTTGTATTCAAAATAAATTGTAATTATTCACTTAATTACAGAAATATGTACTGTTTCTTCCATGGAGAACAGAATAGAGTTCTTCAGGATTCTTGGCAATGGATGGTATGTTGCACAGCTGAAATTCAAACCTAAATTCCAGCAGTAGAGCTCTGCATTGCTAAGTAGCCTTTGGCTTCATCTGACTTGCCTCCAGCAGGCAGAATTAAAAGAGTTTTTTTATTGTTTTTCCTATTGTACTCATTATTTGCACTGACTGTAGTTAAAAAGAACAGATAGTATGGACTAATGGGAATTCTCAACCAGTGGAAAAAGTCCACCCTTCATGAAATAATGAATGTGTGTCACCCTGCTGGAAAAGGAAGTGTATATAACAGCAGATGAACAGATGTCCAGCAAAGACAACTCAAAGCTCTTTCGCTGCCCAACAGGCTCATTGAAGTGACTTCAAACCCCACCCGTAGGTTTCCCCACCAGCCACACTGATCCACATCCAAGAAGTCAAAAAGGTTCATGTAGAATTTCTTTTTTTCCCCATGTCTTTATGTAAATGTCATTTTGGGCCACGTTCTTGCAGTCTTTTTTTGTGTATGCGCGTGTGTGTGCGCGTGTGTGTTTGAATAAATCATTCATTTCATTCTGTTCATTAAGAGGCATTAAAGAAGATTCCATTAATCTGGTCATTAGGGCACTTCAAAAAAAAACGAAGCTACTTATTAAAAGCAGTTCCAGCTGTGTACCCTCGTTATTCTCTTCTTATCCACAGCGCTTAACAATGCTTGTGGCACTCTACCAAAAACATGAGGGGAGAAAAGGACGGCCATGTTTGGCAATTTGGACTCTGTTCCATTATCATTGGTCTGGACTTGCAGGCAGTGATGAATAAACATTGCTTTTGGGTATGTGAAGGAGGTCTATTTGCACGTCATTTACATTTGAAAATCGGGCACACGCATGCCCGTGCTTAATTATCACACATTCATTTTTCTATTTCCATAATACTGGTCAGTATATTTGTAAAATCATGTGCAGGACTAAATTAAAGACTCGAAATTCGTATGGAGACAAGCTAAAGGCTAAGCAATTGATCGGCACATTGATGTAGCAATGCCTGAATGACTGTAAAGGTGTTAAATTGGTTTCTTGGAGGATATGCATTTTTCATTATAAGTACTGAGAGAAAGTTCCTTGTAAAAGCTCTGTGATGATTTTGAAATATTTAAGGAGCCCACCTTGAACAAGGCCACTAAATGAAAGCTTTGAGTGAACCTAGGCATAGAGGAGGTGTAACAAGAAGAGTTAGAACCTCTGGCTACTTCAGCAAACTTATTGTATAGTTACAGTCTCATGATTCCAAAGCTTTAAATGTAGCCTGTTGTGGTAAGGTTCCATTCTCTCGTTCAGGAAAACACAATATGTTGTCTGAGTCCATGATTTTAAGACTAGTTGAAGTCAATAACTATAATTCATTTTGGCAGTCTTCCAGGCATATTTACAGCTAGTTTCAGCATGGCCCATTGTAGATAAACATTAACACGTTTGTGGTTTTAATTTTATCACACCCAACATAATCATAACCTGTTTTATGATCATAGAATAAAACATTGACAGAGAATTTTGTATCACCAAGGCATTACTAGAGTGCTCCGGTTCACTTGACTGCATTAACTACGTGCAGAGACTTGATCTGACAGCACTGTGCTGAAACTGAAGCTTGTATGGTGCTATGGTACACATGGCATACTTTTATTTCTGGATGTAAATAGGCCTAAGCCAAACATCACACATCATAGTGAGGCTGAGTTACACTAGGCTGTGACAGGGTAAAGAGGAAACTGACAGCGAAGGAGCCAGTGGCAGGGGGGGCCTTAAAAAGGTCAGAGATGCCCTTTCTGTCCGCCTGTCATGTCTCCTGTGGTTTCCCAACCCGGACATCCCCCAACGTGTTGTGGCATTCTTGACCCCGTTTGATGATCCAAGCATGCCTGCCATGTTGGAGATTCGAGGGGAAGGTCTTTGATGGGAACGTTTGTCTTAAAATGTGGAATCAGTGACATATTCCTTTGTAGCTTGGACAAATGCTTGATATATTTGACAGACATTCGTAGCGGCAGTTCTCTCTGAAGCATGAAAATTTGGAGACAGGACTTTTACATATTCCTCATTTCACGCTGGTTATTGTGAGAAAACTTGTCAAGAATACAAAGAGTTGCATTCAAGTGAAAATAAAATAAACCTCCTTGTATTATAGGGTTTATATTAAATGCAAAAATGACAGGCTTTTGTAAAAATCAATGGTTCACCTTGGTCTGCAGCACTGTAGTTTCGTTATTTCTACTTGCCATATTGATGGTTTAGCTTTTCGAGAGATCCGCTGCCTTCTTTGCCCTTGTTATGACTGCAGCGCTAAAACAAACTTTTAGAAGTCAAAACACTCTGGGACAGAAGCGTTGATATTGTTAATGTATCTCAAGGCAATGAGATAAATGATTTAGATTAATTTCTGGGCTTTGCCTTGAAAACATTAGCCTTGAGAATATTATTTGAACACAAAGAACTTTCAGCCTTCTTTTTTGTCACTGTGACATGTCTAGATTTTTATTTATTTTTTGTCTTTTTTTGGGTCAGCCTATATTCACAGGCACATATCAGAAGCCATGCTACTTTCACATTTCCTGATGCAAGTATCAGCAGGACAATGTTTGTGCAGTGTGAGATGTGGAGGGAAATGTTTCAGTTTTTTCTTCTTCCACGTCACCTGCTTAGTGTGATCCTGTCCACCTGTGGCTGCATTGTGTAATCATTGATGTTGTGAGCCATGAGAGTCCTGCAGAGGTGACAATGATGCCGTTGTTTAGCTTCCCTGTTGTTTCATGTCAGATAGCGTTCCCACAGTTCCAGGAGTGAGGAATCTCACCACTGAGCACTAACTTAATCACAGGTGATAAACTAAATGGCCCACAGCAGGTAGCACTGGACAAACAAATTAATTAGCAACAAGGATCTGTGGTGGCATGTATACTAAGAGAGGGGGCAGGTGTGTGGCTGTGTTCATAAGAGATTACTGAGTCTGTTTTAGAAGGAGAAGGAACCTAGTCTGAACATAAAGCAGTAATGATGCATTACCTACGTGAAGGCCCAAAATCTAATGTAAAAACTTAGTTACTTTGTTAGAGTAGGACAAAAATGTTCTAAATCTAACATTAGTACAAAAAACAAAATCCATGGTCTGACCAGAAATTCTAAATAGCACCCCCTCAGTCAGGTCTTGTTTTGGTATGAAGTCAGGCGTGGGATGCTTGCCTTTACCTTTGGTGAGCTAAAGTTGTAGATTTACACAAAACACATTAGTAACTCGCTACTCTCTCTGCATTTCTTTTCTTCTTTTCAGGTTGACGACCAAATGAAGCTGCTCCAGAACTGCTGGAGTGAGCTGCTCATCCTTGACCACATTTTCCGGCAGGTGATGCACGCCAAAGAGGGCTCCATCCTGCTGGTTACGGGGCAACAGGTGAGTTTCTGTTCCATAGCCGTTCCTGTTACTTGAGCACTTCACCGTCTGCACTCGACCTCCCCATAGAGCTCATCAAGCATCTGACCAGTGTGGATCAACATCCTTTAAAGTACTATCGACTGGCCCGGCCTATGCAGTCACCACTCCATTAAAAATAGATTACGCTTATAGGTATAAGCTAATGTGACCAGAATAATCAATTGTGCATTTCTTATCAAGTCTGTGGAGTCCGAATAAATAAAACGGCTGGTTAAGCATGCACAAGTCATCGTGGTCTTAGAGAGAAAGAGGGAGAGAGGAAGAGAGAAGAGGGAAGAAGCCGTGATTTACCTTGCTGGTCTCTGCGGAACAGCGCTGGGTGGATGCCTCAGGCTTCGCTGTAGTTCTCAATGCAGGGGGTCCTTTCATTTTGTCTGGGGCTTGCGCACACACGCTCAGAGTCACACTCAAAATGTTTAAATTGCTCATTATAAATATGCTTCTTAGCACCATCCGTCCGTCAGTAGAATGTAAGCTTTCAATTATTCATCAGATTTTTTTCCCTCCCCCTTTCTGAAATGTGAACTTTAACAAAATGTTCAACAATAAAGTCATAAATATTAAAGTAAAAGAGGGATTCAGTGAGGAGAAAGGCGCAGCCACTGGGTAGACAGCTGTGTTTTAGCATTGATTACTGCTCATACTACTACATTTTGTTGAAGTGGTGAGAATCAATACATTCTCAGCTTATGTTCAATTTGACAATTTTCAGTTTCAATTTAATGTCATTCCAAAGTATGTGGTGTAGCTAGTAGAGGTACTGCTTGGCTACTGAACAGTAAAGGTGTGCCCTGCTGCTGTGATTTGAGTTTGACATCAGCTACTGGTTGTCAAGAGTGTACTTAGTCCTCACTCGGTAAAAGAATGACAGGGTCACCCTGTTCTCCAGCTAGCTGGCCAGCTGTAAGAATACTGTTAGAACTGCTTGATTAGCTAGTGTTCTCCTCTGTGCATTCGGCAAAGCTGAATGATCAGTCACATATATTAGACAGGATTTGTGTGGCCATCACCATTCAAACTGTTAATGCTGCTGTGTGATGGAGAAAGATTATTTTATAAACAGTCTAAATACAGAAACAAAACATTTGTATTCACTTACTGTAAATTTTATTTATAATAAAAAAATAGTTAGTTTTCAGTAACAAATATTGTAAATTGCAAATATTTTGTTGTAATAAAACAGCCATTTATCAATACTTTATATATTTTGCAACATACAGCTGTCTTCCTTGTTATGGATAGTAGAGGTATAAATGCACATGAAAAGATGAGGTTTTGCACATAGAATGGTTTGATAATATTTTTTTAACATTGTTAAACCACATATTAAAACTTTTGAAAGGTAGTTTAGCGCTGGAGGTTGCTGACCCTCACAACAAGGATATAAAATGTGCAGGCTACATATGTGACATTGTTAACCTCATATGTTTTAGATTATTCCATCATCTTTTATTAAAACAATTAGGATACAAGTCTGTGAAACTATTGATAAGCTGTCAATGTACTTTATAAATAGAAAGACATTGTATCGATTCCATTGTATCAAGTATTATTATAGTGGTATATGTCTTATATTATCAAGTACGAGAAGTGAAAGTGAACTGTTTTATGTCTGTTAATATAAATTATTGTTAGAGGGTTAATTAACAGGCATGAAAGAGTGCTGGCAAAGCTCAAGTGATAGAAGGCTTATAGCTGTGGTGTTACTGGGGATGCGCTGGGTTTTCGTTCAATTTTGTCATTACATACACATAAATATGTCCGCACCCATCATCAGCTGTTGGCAGTTTGATTTTCAGCTTATATCTTAAAGCCTCGCTGTGAGGTGTGCCAGGGTCTCTGTGTTTGATTAGCGAGGGCTGCATGGTCACTGGCCTCTCTGTGTTTGACTGGTGAGGGCTGACTGAGAGCAGTGGGTAAGGGGAGGGAGGCCGTGTCTCGTTTGCATATTTTGGCTAATGAACAGCTGGTGTTGAAAGGGCCTGTGGGGACAGGAGCAGGAAACACGCACACTGTTCATTATGTCCTATTATTCCACAGCAGGCCAGGAGTGACAGCCTGGTCAAACTCACACAAACATATATATATATATATATATATATATATATATATATATATATATATATATATATATATATATATATATATATATATATATATATATATATAAGCCCACTATTTAAAATGCATTATAAAAGTGCCCAAACTTTGGCAAATTTATTTGTCTTCCGGTCATGCATAATAAAGCAACTACAACGGCAGTAGTTACTTAACATTGAATTCTGTGGAGAAACAAAACATCTATTCCAATTTCTGTTTCAACATCAACCAATATTTACAAGGATCACTTCCAATTTTGTAAAACCAGAGAGAAAACTTGTGTGTGTATGTATATATATATATATATATATATATATATTAGATGCAGTTAGTTGGACGCTCTGCTTTTTCTTATTCTCCCACCCAAGCATATGTCGTTGCTCCTCACTGTCATTCGCTACAGCAGCAAAGCACTGTGGGGGATTAGCCCCGAAATGTAGCGACACACGACACCGCGTGGACGGCTTTCAAATATGTCACCAGCCCACATCTCTCCCTCCCACTGCTTTGAACATAGCTGCACTCTCTCTCTCTTTCTCTCTCTCTCCTGGGCTCCTGAACACCCAGGCTGCTTGGCCTTCAGAGGAATCCAAATCAGAGATAGGCAGCACATTTATAATCAAATTTATACAGTGCTTTGTCTTTTGTCAAGATCAAGCAGCGATGGAGCTTGAGTGTCAGGCAGAGTTAGTGAATATCACTGCATAATGTTTACAAAGTCCTACAGCAAGGTCTCTGTGCATCACAGACTTCAACATTTTACAGTCTTTTTTGTGCCTTCCTTCCCAAAGAAAGTCCTGAAATTCCTCTGAAAGATTTTAAAGAAAGCTTGTTTTAAAGACTCTAACGAAGCTTTTTAAGTCCTGGTCTCATGTTTTGAATCTTTTTGGATATTTTTTTTTATTTGTTTAATTCCAAAAGCCCTGTTGATGTGCTCGTCTGTGAAACCACACTTATGACCCTGTAATTGATTACATTTAAACAGAAGGTTAGTGGCTAAGAGACGGTCCATTCATTGACGCTATTTCATGCACAGTTGATTTTATGAAAGTAGGCTGAGACCTTAGGAAGGGGTTGGTTTTCACTGACTCATAAAAAAAGAAAGAAACAACATGCAAAGAAAGAATGATAGAACGATGGAATGAGGGAGAAAGGCAGAACATACAAGATTAGGGGTTGAGCTTGTGCTGGTGAGAAATTCTCTAGGCTGGGCTTTAAAAAATTCCGCTCATCATATTTACACAATAAATAAATTCCAATCCGCACGCGCTTTTAATTGCAAATCTAGCTCCAAGGGAGCCCTCCCTGTGCTTAGGAGGCCCGCTGTCTACCTACCTCCAGAAACCCTAGCACAGTCAATTATGGTAATGAATTGTCAATAAATATAAAAATTTAATATGGCCTGCTTACAGTGAGTGGCAGCTAAGGACTTGCCTCCAAGACAAATTTGCTGCTGCTGCAGATATTAAGTGCACCTGAAAGGGGAGGGTTGAGCTCGGTAGCCTGGGGGACCTCCGGGGGCCCCCCGCACGCTCGTGCCTCTCCGGCCCCCCTTCGTCTGGTGATGGGAGTGAGGGTCCGAGGGTCCGCACGCTGGGGACAGAGAAACGTGCTGCTTACCCCTTCTTCATTTTGATGTTGATTATCATTCCACCCTCACTCCTGCACACTGTCCCTGCTGTGCTGAGAGCAGCTGAGCTGTGCTG
The DNA here is from genome assembly GCA_021613375.1 of Megaleporinus macrocephalus. Classification (NCBI taxonomy): domain Eukaryota; kingdom Metazoa; phylum Chordata; class Actinopteri; order Characiformes; family Anostomidae; genus Megaleporinus; species Megaleporinus macrocephalus. The sequence continues at coordinate 27,008,976 of CM038721.1, forward strand.
GATAACACACATATGCACAGTGCGAGAGAATGAGAGCGAGAGAGAGGGAGCAGTTCATAGAGCTGTCCTTGCTGTTCTTAACGGTCAGGTGTGTGGTACAGTTTGCGAAGCGAGCTTGCTCAGGGCTAATGTAAGGAAATGTTGGATATATGCAAAAAAAGTAATTCATTACAAAGTTATATGATTTAAAAACTTACAAAATAAAATTATTAAAATGTTTAAGATAAACAAAATGTTTAAGTGTGAATTGATATGGATTACGGGCCAATGCTGATGATTGATATTTTATATGTACATATCTGCCGATACCAAAAAATTACCCTTTTTTTTAGAAATGTGGAAACTAGATCCATGGCGTAACATTACACAAATATGTATTTACAGAAGATTACAGATGCAGTAAATTAAATTAAATGCAAGCATTTTAAGTCAGTCCAGTGTTGCCTAAATGTTCTTCTTTTTTGGAGGTCACTTAAGATGTTGTTAAATATCGGTATTGGCCAAACCCCACCTGTCCAATGCTGATATTTGTTTAGAAAAAATAACTGCCAGTAACAATATGACTGAAAAATATGATATCATACATTTTCACATTGTATACAATTTAATCAAGTACATACACTACTTTTTCAGTTCATGACATTTATTTATTTATTTATTTACTGGGACGATGCTGTCCTGACTGAAAGTGATTTTGAGCTAGCCTATTTGTTGTTCTGTACACTATGAAATCAAAGAGTTTCCTTAAACAAACAGTAAAAAATACTGCAGATAGGCATGGAGAAACCAGCTCCTATGAATTATGGAAAATGCATTCAGATGTGCTGCATACGATTCCATCAGCTTTGAGCCAAGCTTATCAACTTGACATGTGCTGGAAAAAAGAACATCAAGAATCAATACCCTTGATTTTACAACCTATTCCCCAAGAAACACATGCAAAATGCAATTTCTGAAGAAATGAATTCAGATGTATGTACATCTCATGTCTGTGGAGTGATTAATATAAAGTGTAATGTGGATGCTGTAGTTGGAAGCAGTTCTGTTTATGTGTTCAAGTTGTGCTCAGAAAGACCACTCGTCCACACTGACACTGTGTGTGTGTGTGTGTGTGTGTGTGTGTGCTGTTGCCCCTCTCCTTCAGGTGGATTATGCCCTAATTGCCTCCCAAGCTGGGGCTACACTCAACAACCTCCTGAGTCATGCACAGGAGCTGGTGAGCAAACTGCGATCCCTCCAGCTGGACCAGAGGGAGTTTGTCTGCCTCAAGTTCCTGGTGCTGTTCAGCTTGGGTGAGTACAGAGAAAAGGAAGGGGCAGATAGACAGAGGAGGAGTGGAAGAGATGGGAGGAGGCAGTATCCCTCATGCTCGCTCCCAAGGTTCTTGGGGGACCTTGGGATAATCCGAGAGACGGCACTTCTTTCCCCCGCCCATCCCTGTCTGATAAGCATGCTGCTACAGACGGCTGTTCTATGTACCACTGTCTCACACACTGAGTCTCTGGCTGTAGAGGTCAACCTTTTGTCACTAAACTAGGACCAGCTTATGTACAAATCCTGCTTTTAACCTCTAAAATCATAAGGGTCTGTTAGTTCACTTTAACAACCGCTCTTAAAATTACAACAGTTTAATAGAAGTTACAGTTACAATAGTTACTATTGTAGTGTTATAAGTAATAACAGGCAAAAATTTTAAGGATTACGTTTTGTGAGGGAAAACTGTAAATGTTGTCAGATGTAAACCACAACTTCCACCTTGCTACACCTTCTGTAGCTATTAAGCCTCCGTGACCGTTTGCAGACCTGTTATTCATACTAGATAATGTGCTATTACTGTTTTAGGTTCCCTTGGGTGTTATGCTTGTCTTTATTAGATGCAGCTGATTTTGTAACTGCTGGACCTGTGACCTGTATTGAATAATGTATGAGGGCTGCATAGACATACATAAAAACATGATTTTGGTAGCCTGACACTTAATTCAAAATAAATTTGTGAACAAACTAAAACCAAAAGTTTCCAGACTTCAAAGTTCAGAAGCACGCAAGTTTTCTCCAAAGTCAAAAGTTCGCGCTTAAATACAGAAAACCAAGAAGCCATTGAGTCCCTCAATGACAAAAAACCCAAGTTCATCCTATACTTTTGCACTTCTTCACTCAATAACCCAAAAGCCATCAGTTATTTCCCCTTCTGGGTTCCTCTCCATAAGTAAGCTTGCCATCACACATTAATGAAGTCATTTGATGTCAAGGCAACTCTTTCCTAGCCCAGCCCATGAATGATGCTGATCTCCATCAAAACCAAAACGCAGGAGCTTGTGGATCCCCCAAAAGAAAATACTGGAATATTAATACACCACTGTGCACGTCAACACCATTATCATATCACTCTTGTCTGCTCATTCCGGACAGAGAAGAGACAGAATGTTAGGTGCGTATGTGCTTCGGCCTCAGTTGCTTTTGAGCAGCATCTCATCGCAAAGTGAGCAGTGATCGCTTTTAAGTATTTCCTCAAGGGCCTTCGCCACACCTTGAGAAGGTTCCTTACATCCTTTCCCATGCCTAACAAACTAACAAAGTACCAGAACAGTGGTGATGTTCCTGCCTTGGGTCCAGCCCTCTGAGCCTGATGGGATTTATGTTTGTGGTTTTTTGTTGTTGCGTGGCGGAGGCTTTAGCTGGCAGTGGGGGATGGGCTTTAGCTCTAAATAATTTGGCGGAAACATCATCCATAATGAAACACTTACCTGAGGGGAGTGTATTGCCCCCGGCACTGCCCCGCGCTAGCAGCTAGCGTCAACCAGCTCGCCTGTCTGGCAGAGTGTGAGTAAGAGACTAAGTCTGGAGATTAGAGACTGCACTGATTAATATCATCCTGTGAATGGAGGCTTCTGTGTGTGCCTGCCGTTGTGTGTGTGTGTGTGTGTGTGTGTGTGTGTGTGAGATGATCCTTGCCAGATGCTATTGAGGAGCCAATTAATCAGAGGTTAATGAAATGAAGCATGAAAATACCTTAGTGCTTATGAATACCTGAGGCAACTCAGAGTTATAGTCAGACTCCGTGTCTACATCTGTTCAGTTTGGAACAAGAATATTTAAATGAGAGATGCTCGGTGTAGCCCCCTCAAACAATGTCTTCTGTCTTTGCCACGGTTGTTTGACTTCTCATGTACTTAAGCAGAAGTCAGCCTTTTTTGCTGTGTAAATCATGGCTGTAGAAAGTTCTAGTAGTTCTGGTAAGCCTCCACACTTCGTCCATCCGAACCTCAATCACATCAATTCACTCAAGTGCCTCTTCTCACTCTGTCTAAGCGCAGTAAGCCCTCTCTTGCTCGCTTTTACAAATGAAGCCTTTTAAAGGAAATCAAAGGCACATTTCCTCAGGCCTGATGTGCCATTTCAGGCCCCATAGCTCTAAGCGGCAGCCGTTCTCTGTCGACTCCCGAGAAGCTCCGTGATCTGTCACTGTCTGGCCACCCATGGGAGAGTGGGTTCTTTGTAAAGGTAAGTGTCGATAAAGAGGAGGATGGACATGGCTTGACCCAGGAGCAGCCGCTTGTCTCCTCAGATTTGGGGGGCTGTCGAAAGGAGCGATTGCGCCTAGCAGAAAGCCTCCCACACTTTTTCTTCCCCTGCGTCTCTATTGCCCTGCCTCTGTCAGGCTCCATGGGTCGAGTGGATGGAGTGGCTCTCGCTGGAGCTGAAGGCTTTATCAATGGGTAAATAATTGCAGCAGGGGCATTGATTTCTCCCACAATGAGAGGGGCAACGCAAGTTGAGCGATGCTCCTTTGGCAGGGGAATGGCTAGCCGATGCTGTTGCCGTTGTGACGATGCACACCTCACATGTCATAGGGTTCAGATTCTGTGTGTTTTGGGAAAGTAAGGGAGTAAATGACAACAGGTCCAGGAAGGGGCTTTCTCTCTATAAATATTTGTCTACCGAGAATGAGCTCAGTTATCAAATTCTCTTACAGGTAAGGGTTCTTTGAAATGATACCATGTAATAACCATTGTTAACAGACATAAAAACAAAGTGACCCTGATGTGCTAAGCCTTTTGCACCAGCTTCAGGCACAAATTGAACGCAGTCCAGTGTGTTAAGTACAAAACTGGAACACAAGCTTAAATGCTTATTTTTTGAGCCGTGTGCATGTTGTGCATTTCAGAAAATAAGAACCAGTCATAGTGACTGTGGTGGTAATTAAGGCCCTACATTAATTTGCCATTATTTGCCATTTTAAGCAAGAGCCAATCAGAATCAACATATAAATTAGCTCATGCATAATAGCATATTGTTCAATAAAGATGCTTTCAATATTTAGTGAATAAACTGATACAGAAAGTTTCTTAGAAATATTAATATATTTCTATTATTCTTTTAAAAAATTAATTTAGAAATTATATTTTGTAAATAAGCCCAATAAATGAATCAATAATAAGAATAATAAAACAACACCTTTTCAAATGAATTAGCAATACAGTAATATTTTGTTATGGTATATTTTACTACATAAAAAAATTTAATTGACATAATATGGCAGCTTATTATTCAAAGGAATTAATTCTACACATGAAAAAACACATGAAAAAATTGTCTTCTAAATATTGAATTATTTATATCAGGAGTTTGCATATGTGATATTTAAGGCATAAATGTTGATTCGAGAACTTTCTGGGAAAAATTAAATGGTAAAACTGCTCAAAACATCAAAAAAAAAATTATTTGTGGATTCCAACCTAAACCTGTTTTCCACACACATAATGGATTTGTAAAACATGGTATTTGATGCAGGAAGACTGCTTGAAATACAGTGCCTGTAAAATCTGCTGATCAGAAATCGTACAACAGTTTGCTCAGTTGAGACACATGAAAACATTTCTTTTAAATATATTGGCTTATCAGCTGATTTTAAAAACATACTTAACAAGTAATGGAGGTCAGTGTACAAAAATGATTTTCCAAGTAATTTTTAACTAATTCTGCTGTTCCATTCTACATGGAATTTAACCAAATGCACAGTGTAACTGGAGTGTAACTGAATGGTGCAAAAAGTAAAATATGCATTTAAAGGAGGTCTGCACAAAATGTGAAAGAACCACACAAAATGTTTAGGAGATACTAAATAAGTGGTTGTTTGCATATTCTGCTTGATCAGAAAGAAAAAAAGAACAACACTGTAGTGACTCATCAGGAGTAAGTAACCCAACAAAATCCAGTTCACTCACATAGTGTTCGCTTAGGACAGTGGTTTCCAACCCTGGTCCTGATGTACCTCATGCCCTGCATCTTTCTCTTTTTTCTCCAATACAGCTAGAATAAATAAATATATAATGATAAATAACAGTGGCATCCAAAAAGAGAGGTGGTTCATGAAATTAATAATGCATTTTTAGTAAATCAGCTGCTAGATGTTTTTACAGGGAAAGTGACATTTGAGAATATGACAAGATAGAAAATTCTTAGATGTACTGAAATGAACGGAAATGTCACAATTAATCAACATTTTAAGGGTTGTGATGGTTCAGTGTGTATGCCTTAGAGACCACTATTCTTAAACTACTGCAGTGTTATATGTAAGATAATATGGGTGGGTTTTCTTGTGAGCCAAGTGTTTTTTACAGACAAGATAAATAGTTTTGTCTTTTACACATTTGCACTTTAAATTATGCTGGTATGATTTGTTGTGAGATATAATTGCACTAAGTTGTGTCTGTTGTCTACTGCATCACATTTCAGTAGACATATTTGGACAACATTCCGGCACTGGACACTGGTATTGGAATTCTTGTCAGTATATATTGTCTGGAATGATGAATCGATGAATCTTTGGGGTTTTCCAGGCATCCCTACAAGCCTGAGAGCTGCCGCATTTCTCGTGCTAGCTTCCTGAATAAGTATAGCATAAACTCAGGTCATTCATTTAGAGAGAGGATTTTCTTCTTTTCCTCTTTGAGGAGGAAAAAAGAAAGTTCCCAGATAGGTAGGGTCTAATTAAGCAGCCTTGCCTTATTTCCCTGGCCAAAATCGATGCGCCTACCCTTGTGCAAGGAGGGAGAGATCAGTAATGCATGCGTGTCGGCTCATAACTGGCGCAAATATTCATTTCCTGAAACGGACCAAATAATTTGGAAGTAGTCGGGATTGATTAACATTCGAGGGCTGTGACGGTTCAATATTTATGCCTCGGAGACCCTCGGCTGGGGCAAAATAATGGTGCATAAAACTACTGCTATGTCTTAATTAAATGCAAGATAATAGGGGCAGGTTTTTCTTGTGAGCCAAGCAGTTTGACACTGACGGGCAGTAAGTCATTTGGAAGATGTGAGGCCTAGGCCCAATCAATACACATATAAAGCAAGTTTGTGTGCGTGTGTGTTGTGTGTGTGTGTGTATGTGTGTGAGAGAGAGAGAAAACGCAGGAGAGAAAGAGAGAGAGTCCACAGATGGAAAAAGTATGGAGCAAGGTTTATGGCAGAATCGCAGAATAAAAGGTAAAGCTTACATTTATTTTCAGTGATTTGTGACAATATGCAGCAGCCCTCGACTGATATGACATCTCCGCATTCTTCACCAGCCTGTGCTTTCTCTGTAAGTATATATTGTTTTGAACAAACACATTCATTTGGATTTCGCTCAAACGTAGAAAAGCCTCCAATCAACCTTAAGTGTTCTGATATTTTACAAATTTTGAGTGGAGGCAAGAGTGGACCTACACAATGACCCTAATATTCAGCGCTTGTTTTTATTTTTTATTTTTTCTCACTATCCCTACATTACAGATGCCACATTGGTAAGAGGCTCTCTGCGAGACGCTGTCCTTATTAGGAGCCCTAAGAGGCTTTCAGACTTTATCAAGCTTTAAAAGCTGCAGAGATCTCCCACAGCTTACTATATGGACCAATAGTGCACGCTCCGGTCATTAAAGGGATGTAGGGGGCTAAACTGCAGCACTTTAACCCCACTGACTTTTGCCACAGTCAAAAATTTTAAGACATCACATAGCCCATCTTCACAGGTAATGTAAGCTACATTTACAACAAATTTCTTTTAAGTAGCAATTATGTTTATACCTGATTAACTATTGGAGCATGTATCCAGTCAGTCTACAAGCAATCCAGATAGGTTATGTAGACAAGCCTATCCTAATCTGTTGGGCTTAAACCTAGGGTTTGTAGGTAGGAACAAGTTTTTTTAATATTAACATCAAATTGCAGTGTGTCAAAATAAAAGCGCATAGACACTGTGGTTTCATATACTTCATACACACTTTAGAAAATGTATTTAATTTAGAATTGTATTTAGAAACATATTTTAAGCCGTACATGTTTTATTTTGAGTAAGCAACAATCACACTGCAGTAGTGAAGCTTTCATGTTAGCCCTAATAAACAACAATGGTTTTCTGCTATAAATGCTTCAAAAAGTTCACATTACTTTCTCTCTTTATCATGCTGATAATTGTATTTAATCTAATTCCAGGAAAATTTCAGGTACAAACAAATCTGGTTGGAAATTTCCTTCAGTTCTAGAAGTTTTTGTAACTTTGTGGACTGTGCTGAATCTGTAGCAGACTGCTGCTCACAAAACTTTTACAAAACACCCACTCCTTTCCCAGATGGTGTGATTTAGAATAGACATAGCGAGGTGTATGTGCTGATTTCGCTCTCTCTCCCCCCCGTTCTGTCTCCACCTCTCTCCCTCCGGCTCACTCGCTCTCTTTCCCCTGCCCGACCCTTATTACAAGCTGTCAGTTTATTATAAAACATTAGGAAAGCAGAGGGACACTTGCAGTTACTGTCTTATCGATCGGAGGGGATAGATTCTGTGATTTAGCACCCAGCCCTCCCGTATTTCCACATTCTCAGCCTCCTATTAAGGCCTGTGCTTTCCTTTGGCTATTGATGTATCAACATTAACAGTTACAAGCAGCTACAGAAAATCAATGGCCAACTTTTATTACCGGCTGCATAACACGCCGGCTGGCCCGAGCTTCACTACTAAGCAGACAGGCCTGCCCGCAACATGCTCCACACATGTCAGGTGTTTCCTAACTGATACCTGCACTGGAAATATCAATCATATGAGTGCTGGCGTGTTTTCTGCCCGCTTTTGCAGATAGTTGCCCTACCGCCGATCACTTTTCTTCAGCTATTTTTTTGAATCTGCACAGCCAAGCTTCATTCCAAACAACATCAATCTCTTGGATAGTCTCAGATTCTGCATTAAAATTTTCATTCTGCATGTTGTTTTTAACTCTCCTAATGGACCAGAAGCAGTGTTAAGACTAGCAGGCTAAAAAGGTAGGAGGTATGCAGATATATTTTGCACAAAGAAAATTTGAAATGAAAATAACTAGCAGTTTCTGTCCATCACCTGAATTGAGAGGGATGCTTTTGAAGAGGAAGAGCTAAACAGAAGCCGTAGCAAAAACAGAGCACCCTAAAAGATTTATGAGGCCTGCGATCCTGCCGGGACAAACATACACAGGCCCTTTGTTTTTCCGATCAATGGGCCAAAGTTTATTATTTACCTTCACTACAGCGGTACTTTTAGTTTTTTACAAGTTGTAAAGGGGCCCTGTTGTTGTTGTTGCCCATGTGTGTGTGGATATGCAGGTTTTTTTCATTTCTTTTACATGACTATTGTTACTGCTGGAGGTTAGCATAACTCATGGATAGCAGCATTCCATGATGCTAATATCGTATCACGGGTGCAGTGTAGCTGACTGGGTTAGCTCAGTGTGGGCCAATTAAGTAGTGGGCACAAGAGGAAAGTTTCCCCAGGCCTGAAGCCCAGCACAGAGCCTTTCTGTGGTCAATTCGAGGAGACAGCCAGAGCTACAGCCACCATAGGGACGGCTCTATTGATCAGGGGGCTGCCATTATTTAAACATTGCGCACAAACACAGATAAGCATGTTACACAAGCTCCATAGCACCCTTGTGCCCCTCCCGACCTGTCATTTCTCAATCGATCCCACAGAAAGATTTCTGAGCCACAGCCATCCATAAAAGCTCCTTGGTCGCACAAGAGGGAGAGTGCAGCAGTAGCAGCGTCTAGCCCCTGGGCAGGCAACAAGGACCAAACACATGTAAACCAAACAGCTGAGCCGACATGAGCCTTTTAAAGTGACCTCCACTTTACAAAGATTATTAAATATTTGTGAGCTATGCAGATAGTGTGTAGATTAAAACTGAATCTAGAGAGTAATATAGGGTTTACTGTATGCTATTTGAATACAATTATATTCATTTATAAATAACTACATAGCTACATAATGATTTCAATTTGTGCACAACTTACAAAGGCATTGATAGTTTGAGTCTGTACTTTTTTCAGTATGAACAAACAACAAACACAAAACAAAATGTGAAGGCTAATTTTTGGTTTTGTACATTCTTTCTATTCAAACATACAAATGCACATTCCCTTTTCCTCAGTGTTAGCATTAACAGCTGTTTACCTCCCAGTCTAGAAGAAACACTGCGAGTTCAGCATCAGACTTCATCCCTTTACTTGCTAAGGCTGTCTCGAGCAGTGGAAAGCAAGAACAATGTTTTGCTTCTATTTGTATTACTTTCTTTTGTTGGATTCTTGACGCAGGTGGAGGGTGGTCGTTATAATGGAGTTTCACCAGGAGATTTAGGCACTGTTGCGATTTCTCTTTTCATAGACGACCTGTCCTTAAATGATCTAACTGGAAAGGATATCTCAACATGATTGACAGGAGTTTACTAAATGCAGTTGGAACAGCCTCTTCATCCTCTAATGTGTGACTGATGGCAGACTTGATGCTACAGCGACTTACTATCGCATTATGACACAAAACATTACAAAACACTAGAGAAACAATATTTTTTTTTTGTAAAAAACAATGATGCTGGATGTTATTAGTATTACCCAGCAGTAGGCACTTTTGGGAAAAATTGTACTGCATATTACCAAAATGTATTGATGCCAAGTGTCAAGTGCCAAGTCTTTTATAACAGTGTTTGCTAGTCTGTCTGCTTAACAGTCCAATTTAGCTGTAATTAAAATACTTGAAGTGAGAAGAACAGACAGTTGATCAATTTGCAGTTGATAAAGGGTAATAATTTACAGTATAACACAATATAAGTGCTGTGATAATATCACATCATAAGGCCTTACCCCTGCCCAGCACTAATTCTAGCCCCTCACAGGCCCCTGAAACTAGAGAGGGTGAATAAATACAGAGACACAAATGAGTCAACAGGTGCTCCGGGCTTCTCTCTTGTTCTTTTTTACACCCCCCGTTTTCATTGCAATGCTGTTGTGTATTTAAAGCAACAAAGCTTTGGAATCCCTGGACTGTCTTCACACTGGAAAAATGCAACATCATCAATCTTCCTGTAATGTAAAACCATGAGTGCAGCAAGTGTGAAGTGTTAAGGGCAAGGAAGACATAAAGGGGCAGCTCTTACTCTTCAGAGACACTTATAAAAATAAACAATCATTTTAATATTGGCTCATCACAGCTCCAGCAAAGGGGGGTGTGGGGGTCACAAAAATGGAAGGCATTCTATGAGGTCAAACAGACACACTTATGGAGCTCGTCCCAGAAGGGGGTATGTCTTTTCAGTCAGCAGTGGGAGTTTTTTGGACAGGGGTTTGTTTTTGACCTATTATATTCTTGTCGAGGGGCTATTTTAGTATGAAGTGTGCATGAACGATCACCTGCCGTTGTTCTTTCCTGTGCCTCAGAATGGCCATTCCTACATAGAACCAGGGCAGTTCCAACTTAAAGATAACATATCCACATTATATTGGCCCCTCTAGGATATGGGTTTTAGTTAGTATTGTACTCACTGTGTTAGGTCGCTTATTGGCTTCTACTCTGTCAACGCCTAATTCTAACCCACTACAGCAGACCTGTTAACAACTGCTGTGCCAAAAACATTGTTGGCAATTCAGGAAAGGAGTTGTCACTATTACGACTATCAGCTGCGCTTGATGAGATTTCAAGGCTCAAATGCGCAGTTAAATACTTCTTTGAAAATGCATAATGCTTTTAAGTGAATGGTTTATAGTGTGTAATTTGTAGCATTGGACTTCCAATGTTAGACATCATTTTGCTTGTATTAGCAGCTTTGCCAGAAACATACAGTCCAACAGTGTAATACCATAAATTAACATAGCTTTGACAGGCAGCTTACAAATATGTCATGTTATATTACCCCTGAGGTAATGGAGACCACAGCTACTAACATGGTAGAATAAATTAAACTCAAATTTAGTCTCTTGCTTCTCATAATATGGACATAGCTACACCTATCGGAGAGGGGTGTGCATATCGGGAGAGGCGCAAAAGGATAGCTGTTTCTTCAGTCAGCATAAGCAGTGTTCGACAGTCAGACAAGAAAGGGGTTATAGAGGCAAAATGGAATGTGTTTGTGTCTCTTTATGTGGGGGAAATCATGCTATAGATTAACTGTCCTTCACTTGGAAAATATACATCCCCAGGCACTCTGGTGAATTATTAATTCAAATTTGTCAAAAAAGGAGGAGAGAATAAAAAAAAGATATTGACGGAGGGTTGGCTTTAATGACCTCATTAGGTTTGTGGTTTCCACTATAGGCGGTATTTGGACTGCTCCAGGAGTTTAGGGGGAGATGGGGGGATACTTGACCCCCGAATGATTTTCTGTCACTTCATCATAAACAAGAAGATTTTGACGTGCCCCTTTACTCTTGTGTGCATGTAATTAGTGTGTGTGAAAGTGGGTAGAATGTAAACTAGACTCTCCAGAGGGTTAGCACACTAAGCTGGGGATAGATGGAGAGAGATATGGGGTGTTAAAGAGAGATTTTAGATTGCTGTTAGACCCTCCATCTGAATGTGACATTAGAGCAAAGCGAACTAGTACAAATGTTTCAGACCTACTCATTTAAAATAGGAAATATGCAAACTTGGAAAATATGCTGTATCTTTATACTACATCATAGATATCCGTCAGATTCACTCTTGCGCTGTTATGAACTGCAGGCATATTATTCAGCTGATCATATTTAAGGTTTATTGTTCAGTAACTCATGATTTATTTGTTAACTGCTTTGAAAGTAAACTATAAGTTAAGTAGCTTTGAGAGTGAGATAAGTGTGTCCTTGTGCATCGATATACTATATATATAAATATATATATATATGTATATTTTTTTTTTCTGCATTTTATGATTTTAGAAGAGCATTTCTTTTTGTCTTTACCTTAATCACTCTCTTTCTACCTTAAACCTTGCTCACTGTTTCAAGCCATTTTGCCACCAAGTTACTAAGTCTGTGTTTATCTCTCTAAGTCTGAGGCTTGAACACTTGTTTCTTTCTGTCTAGAAGGTCAGGAGGTTTCTAGGTGCTGACGATTCTTCTCTTTGTACAAACAGCTGAACTTTGTCCGAGACATGGTTAATGCGAGGAAACTAGAATATATATAAACACACAAGGCCTGTGAAAAGTTTTTTTTCAGTTAGCAAACAACTAACAAACAAAACCACACAAGTACTTGTGACATTACTTCTGAGGCGTTTATTCTCATGATCAGAACTTAAATCTTTCAGCTCTTTCAGCTCTTTAAACCACATTTCAGACAACACATGCTTAAGACATTGGGATATTATACTGTTAACACCAAGGAACACACTAGTATGTATATAAAGCTGATACCAAGGAAGATAGACTTAATAAATAAATAAATCTATTTTTTGCAACCTTTCTCCAAACTTTCAAAAGGCAGCGAATAATGAAGATCTTCTCTTTGCTATCATTACAAATACCTGCAAATTCTTACCGCCGTTAATTATATAATGATTATTCACAGAGCGCATAGTGCTTAACAATGTTCAAGTCAAGCCAGTGATGAATAAACAGATGTAAATATATTTCCCCTCACCTCAGGAGGAGGCAGAGCACCTTTCAGCTAGCATTTGTTAAAATGCGGGCTTGCCCAAGTTTCTCGTGTTTATTTCATCATACCTAAGGCATTTTTCTCCCCCACTCCCTCCTGTTTCTGCCTCCCTCCTCAGTGTGGCGAGCGGTGCAGGTCAAACCTGTCCTTGGGCAACCAGAATGTCTTCTCTACCTGTTTAACCCGACAGCGACGGGCTCAGATTTGACTTAATGTATCCCCAGCTGGAGCAGTCCTGTTTAATTCTCTTTCATAGCACCAGGCCACTCTAGGCCCAGCAGTCCTGTTTGAGCAGGGAGGAGCAGATTGAGCCTTCGTGCCTTATTTTGACAATGCTGACTCCCCCCAAAAATACACTGTTCCTTCTGGCTCTTCACAGCTTAGTCAGGAAGAACACCCCTCTGAGAAATGAGAGAAGAGCTGGAGTCATTGATATGCATCATTAACAGAGAGAGAGAGAGAGTTTGTTTGGACAGTAAAAGTTGTCCTGCAGACAGCCGTCTCCTTGCTGATAATAAACCGCTTCTTTTCATGTCAAGAGCATTTCCTGCATGTGGTCATTTACATGCCTTTTGTAGTGTACAGATAATATCTATATGAGATCTATATGAAACAGTTAATAATATCATAATACAGTGTGATAATGTGTTATGTACTACAAACAACCAGAATGAATTGATGAGGAAATGCATGTTGATGGCAGTTTGAGGAAGGATAATATGTAATAAGTGGAGCGAATCATTTGGCAATCATATGAAATGCCAGGGACAAAAATAGCATTTATCCAGGAATGAAGCGCACTCAAATTAGGGTTGAGAGATTTTTATTAAAATCACTCATTTAAGAAATGACAAGACCTATTTTTTCAAATATGTTGTTGGAACAGAACAGAGTATGTGAACCGCCTGCATATAAATTGGACAAATCAGAGACAACCAAACCTCCAAGTGTTGTGACATCACAACCACAACTGCTGCCAGTCTAGTACACTACATTCAGAGGTCAAGTCTTAAGCCTCTAGCCAAATACTAGGATATTCTGCTTTTCGTGGCAAACAAAACATACCTAAACCTTTTCTTCTAGAAAAGAGTCGCAAGTTAAATCTTTGCCTCAATATTAGCAAGAGGAGAGATTTTTTTCCCTTAAATTGTTCAGCCCTAATTGACATATTATTTGATTCAGTAGCTTCATCAAGGCAATACCAGAAGAATTCAGAATACAAATGTATGCACACGCTGTCCAGTACTTAAAGCAAAGGAAAACACAGTGGATTCAGCAGTTGGGTAAACATTGTCGTATTTTGACTGAGCGGACGTTGGTCTCCTATGGGCAGTGGTGTATCAGATGGTGACTGGGGGGAGTGGGGGCCTTCCCAGCTCCACACTGGGCCAGAGGGCAGCGGCAGCACCACCCCCCTCTCTGATTGGTGTGGGTCAGGCAGTCAAGTTAATAATGAATAAAAACGACAATGCACAGACTTGACTGATTACATGATTGCAGGGTGCTGTAAAGTAAAAGAGAACAGAAAGGACAAGGTACACACTGCCCTTTGAAACTTTCGCAGTGACACTCTGCAGGGGCTTTAAACACTACAACACTGCAGTAAAATAAACCACTCTCTGAAAATACAAACGCACTACACACACACACAAATAGCTCCGCCCTAACAGTGTACTTCTGTCACGTTTCATTTCTGCCAAACAACGTTGTTTTTGATAAGGTCTGTGTTTCAGCGCTCTAAGAGGAAGCCATTCATTTCTTAGTGACAACAGCCTGCTGGAGAAGTCAATGGGTTCATAATTTGCCTTTCAAATTTCATGCGATGATTTAACTGGTCATTGATTAAACTATTAGAGGTGAAAATCTATGCCCAAGTGTGTCTTAATTTGCAATATGCATAGCAATAAAATAAAAATCAATATAAAATGCTTTACTTGTAGTGGGCTATTGAGCAATAATGGAAAATAACAACTAGGCTGCAGATATTATACGATTTGTATGTCTACTTTAAGGCTCTTGGGGCAGCACATTGCTTGTGCATGTGTATACAGTGTATTAGTATATGCATCAATGTATATATGATTATAAATATAAGCATCTGATGAGGCTTACTGGGACAGTGTAGATGATTTCTTAGGTCATTTCTGTCTCACAAAAAATTCTTTTCAATAAGAAAAAAAAACAAGTGTGTTCAGAAGAGGGATGGGGGCGGCATGTGGATGTGTAGGGTCGTCTGGCTTGATCGCTGATGAAATGAACAATGTATTGCACAGAACCTAAGGGTCTGGAGTTGAGCTTCAGCACAGCTGTGCTGTACACTGAGGCTGTTTCATGTAAAAAAGTTCATAATTAGTCCCACAGTGGCTAAATGTTGAGATAGAAGATAAGAGTGCTTACCGTGCAATGCTTTGACCTGACTGGATAGTAACTGATGCTTTTTTCCCCTGTTGTCAGCAGGGCATGATCAAGCGTTTCTCGCTGTGGTTAAATTAAACAAACAATAATTCTTTCTCAGCAACCTGGCTTTTTGCTTACGGGATCAAGCAACTGTCATCGATCAGCCGTCGTTTTTTAACAACCCCTTCACCACCCCTTGAAATTTTTTCCGTCTTCAAAAGCAGTCTCACAATAATTAGCAATTAAAATTGATCTTTTTTGTATCATTTTTCTTTAATTAGTCTGAAAAAGACATAGGGCTTCAGCAAATCTCAGTAGTTTTGCACTCAACCCTCGCCCCCCTCCCCCACTTGCTTTCTTCCGCACCGTAGCCTGAGAAATTTTGAATGCAAAACCATGATAACATTTTATGTGATTGTCTTAATCCAGTCAATTTAATTAAAACATTAAGTTTTAACTTTGCAAACAGTGAGGGCACGAACAGCATCACCATCATCCCAGCTTTTGTGAGGTGGCCAGAGATATGTGGTGTGAATTTCTGAGTTTCTGCATCATGCTTTTTCTCTACATTGCTTGAACCACTGCCTTCTAGCATTGTGCCCAAAAAATAAAAACAATGAGTGACAGGGCTGAAAAAGTGCATCGTTTGTTTACCCTTTCTGGCTGGGGATAAAATCACAAGGGTTGGTGCAAAAGCTTTGTAATTGGTCATCTCCTGACAGGCTCCTCCTCCTCTCCCTCCCTCACCTTGTCCTGAGCTTGCCCGTCGGTGTCACCCAGGGGTCAGGGAGAACATCCTCACTTGGTGCCATGAAGGACTAGCAGCTCATTCTACAGCCCTCATTACATGCTGAAGTATCTTTCCCCCTCCTCCTCCCTCCCTTGCTCTCTTCTGCCCGTCCTCTCCCTCTTTTTCCAGCGGGCGAGGCAGTCGCGCTTATTTCTCGGCAAGGGAAAGCAGAGAGCAGAGTGCCAGCTGCCTCATTAGCTGTGGCTGGGTGCGTTCTGGTCCTTTCACAATCACTCTGAGGTGTCGGGGGAGGGTGCAGGGAACCTGCCAGTGGAGCAAATATTGGGACGACCAGGCTTGCACTCAACCCCGGGTCAAAGGGATTAATAAAAGATCACATAGCACCAGCCCCTCCGACCTGATTAAATGCGGCCACTCACCAGGGATTCATTAGCGCCTCATATATTACACCGCCAGCCATTAGCCAGGTAGACCTTTATCTGCCGCTACAGAATTCATGCAATTTACTCAATGATTTTTACCACCAACAATAAAAATACAGGCAGATTATACCACAATTTAAACTACATAATGACTGATTTTTACCACTAAAACTAGTAAATGCAGTTTTTGCAACACACAAATGTTTAACCCTTGGAGCTATAATTCATGCAGTTGCTGTCTGTTGAAATCATATAGTACATATGGTCATAAAGTACATAATGTAAAATTCTGGTGACATAAAGTGCAAGGTATTGCTTCATTTCTCACTTGTTTTCTGTTGGTGTAAAACCTTCATGCATACACAGCCTTGCACTGCGTAATCCACATTCTCCAGGGCAAGAGGTCCCTGGGGATCTCTTTCCCCAACTTGCTTCTCATTTCAGTCTAAATCTCCTGAGAATTCTGAGCAAAAAAAAAATAATAAAAAAGGGCTTCAGAGACCAGTGTGTGAGTCTGCTTATGCGTTTTGTGTGTTGATAAGTCCATTTGCTTCTTAGCCAGCATGCACTACAAGCTATTTGTGTTTTTTTCCTCTTTTCTCCAGACGTGAAGAACCTGGAGAACTTCCACTTGGTGGAGAGCGTCCAGGAGCAGGTCAACGCTGCACTGCTAGACTACGTGATGTGCAACTATCCTCAGCAGACAGACAAGTTTGGTCAGCTTCTGCTGCGGCTGCCAGAAATCCGAGCTATCAGTCTGCAGGCTGAGGAGTACCTCTACTACAAGCACCTGAATGGGGACGTGCCCTGCAACAATCTGCTTATTGAAATGCTGCATGCCAAACGCGCCTGATCGCCGCGGATGAAGCGTTTTTAAACCTTTCTGACTCGATACGCCGCACACATTTGCTCCCAGCAACACCCTTCCAGCCCAGCATCATCACCAACCATAGCCTTCAAACACAGACAGATGCCTGCACACAGTGACTTGACTTTGTGGTATCTTAATGGTGTGCTGAATGGTTCATGTTGATTCCGTTGATAGTTTTGGGCCAAACAGGACAGGGAGAGGACGTACAGGAACACTTGAAAATTGACAGTTTGGTTCACATTCTTTCTCCCCGATCAAACAGAAAGACAAAACAGTGATGTTAACGACTTCTCATCTCTTGGTACACTTCTGATGAATTTCAGACGTCATCACCGGCTTCGTGAGCAGATGAACTTAAATGCATCTCCCTTTCATTAAGACTGAAACTGGCGGACGAGTCTCCCCCAAGACTTAAACTGCTACGTCAGCATCAGACCCGCATTTCAAGTTACACTCGGCCGAACGGCTCCCTCATGTCTGTTTTAAGGCACGCAAGTCACGATAGAGCTCTAGTTGTGGAATGAGGTGAACTGGATCAGCTGGCATTTTATCATGCCTGCAACTGTGCCACCCACAGAGACTAGTTTGCAGCCCCTCACCAAAAACAAAACAAACAAAACCTGATAAACAGTGTGTATCTTTTAAAATGGCAGGCAATTCTTCCTCTTACTCAAGAGGCTAATACATACCAGTTTTTCCCCCTCACACAAAAAAAATCAGTTTTATGAACTTTTACCTCGAGACAAATGACCTTGTTTTCATTTGTAAGTTATTACATAGGTCTGTTTGCCTGTATGATTTTACCAGTGCGATAAACACTACTATGAGCCGACTATCCTTTTTTCCCCCTCAAACAACTCCTCTCATGACAAGACGGTAGACATAGTTCCAGAGCCAAGATGAAGAAATACTGCCTCAGTCAAAACAAGACCAAAGCCTGCTGCAGAACTAAAACAAAAAGAAGAAACCTTAACTATCAGTATTATGGATTTGTGATGTCACAGTTATGTGAGTCTTGCCTTATTTCATTATCATGCTAGCTAACCGTGCTGATGTGAACTATAACATGTAAAATAAAAAGTATATATATATAAAGTATTAATGTAATACAATTAAAAAGCGACAAGAGGTGTTTACATTCATGTGGTCATGTGGGAGAGAACTGTGATGTAAATTGGAGGTGAAGTAAATTGCAAAGCAATGATTTCTTATAAAAAAAAAGAAAAGAAAGATAGAAAAAAATATGTTCCTCTGGTTTGGTTACTTTGGTGTGTACATCTTTTCATCTTGACCAGTACTTAATTATGTCGTGAGACACTAAAATCAGAGAGAAATCTCACTTAATATTTGTGTTTCAAGCTGTTTGGTCATTTGATCAATTTTTTCGCTGATTGTGCTCGCTTTCTTCTGTCAATTTATTTCGTAGGACACATTTTTTTGTTCTACTTTCTAAATGTATGTCACTGGTTAAGCTTAAAGAAAAACATAATTTATTGTGTCCTGGTTTCACCCGTGTGTTGGAAGCACAAGGGGGGAGGGGTCATAAACAATGTATTTGTTTACTAAAGCATGTTTTTAAAAATGTATATACAAGATGCAGTTCAGGAGCCAAACGTGATCCCGTTTATTTACATTAAATGTCTGTCATCTCACCACTGTGTAAAATGATGAGAGCCGGTGTATTCCAGTGAAGTGGTGTGACTGACTGTTGCATCCTTTTTTACAATAGGGTTTAAACGGACAGTCTTCATTACAGTCTTGTGTGTTCTATACCAAAGACAGCATCTGTCCTCTACTTGTAATTACCTGTTCTGCCTCACAATGAATGGACGACAGCTCTGAGCTTTTATCTTCATCTCTATTGATCAGACTGGCATTCCATATGGTCAGTTGGAAGGCTCTGGATGTCTTACACAGGTGTCGGGTCGTGATTAGTATTGGGACAACAATCATGTCTGTTTTAGTCGTTAATTGAAATAATGACCATGGTCTTATCATATTTATTGAAATTTGACATGCACACAAAATAAACCCTCCTTTAAGCTTTGCAGTTCCCTCAAGTTGTAGTTCACACCAAAAAAAAAAAAAAAAAAACAAGTGTTTACACATGTAAAACCTGTCCCAAATCTATTCATGACATTCAAGGAAGTCTGAAATTAGTCTGATATACACATACCGTTTTCTATGATCAGTGTCTGCTCACAAGCAAGTACCAGAAATACTCATGTGCCCCTTTATTTGTATAGTTATATCTAAAACTGTTACAATTCCACATCTTTTTAAATGATCTTTGCTATGAATTTTGCATTATCCATTTATTGTAATGGACTTGTCCTGAACATGGTTCTACATCTTGTTGTCACTAATTTGACAATCTCAAAGCAGCAGCTCTCGTTTTCTCCTCGTCTCTGAATGATTAACTTTTCCCTCAAAAGTTCTGCAGCTGCCTTGTATGTCCACAAACCTGAGTGTTGAGATTGTGAGCTACTTTACAAAACCCTGGATGCCACAGCCTGAGCCACTTCCTGCCATGAAGAGTTCCCTTACCAGCTGGTGGAATCTATCCTTCATATTTCAATAAATTACTATTATGCAAATAGTCTGATTATTTCCTCATTTCTCCTTTACAAACACAGAGCTGTAGACTAGAGTCAATAAAGTAGAACAGATTCATGCAGCAGATCTGAATAAACAGAAACTCTAAATCTAACAGCAGTTTTATATTTGGTGAAGATCATCTCATAGTGGTAATTCTAAATAAATATGTCAAACGCCAAGAAGCATCCCAGAAAATTTAAGTTAGTGCAAATATAAATACTAAACACACTGTCATTGTGAGCTGTGTTAAAGTCAATTGAAAGACAACAGAAGAAGGTCTAGCACTGTCAGGTCTTAACGACTGTTAGTAAAGTATGTGGTAAAGTTTCTCTCAGTTTAAATGTACAGCTTATCATTTAACACATCACTACAAAAACTTTGTAGGTACATTTTTCTTTTTCACTATTATTTTTTATCTTACTTAAAAACACAATTAGTGTGAACAACTTGTGCTGAATGAACAGACATATCAAAGCTTGTAAAAAATATATATACATTGCCCGAGCACTTTATTAGGAACACCTTCTTGTATCTATGCTGATTGTCCATTGTATCAGCTCTATTGATCATATATAAGCACTCTGTAACACTGTAGTCTATCCATTTCTATCCATACTTTGTTAGGCCCTTTCGCTCTGTTCTTCAATGCTCGGGACACCCACAGCACCAGCTCAGGTATTGGGGTGGTGGATTATTTTTAGCATTGCAGTCACACTAACGTGGTGGTGTGTTAGTGTGTGTTGCGCTAGTATGAGTGGATCAGACACAGCAGTGTTGCTGGAATTTTTAAACACTTTAGTTTCACTACTGGACTGAGAAGAGTCAACTAACCAAAACTATCCAGCCTGTGATCACCGATGAAGGACTCAGGGATAATCAACACAAATCACAGCAAGCAACGAGCTGTTATCTCTGACTTCACATCTACAAGGGGGAACAACAGGCTAGGAATGTTTTTTATTAGGTTAGGAATGTCTAATAGAGTGGACACTGAGTGGACACAGTGTTTAAAAACTAGAGCAGCACTGCTGTGTCTGATCCACTCACACCAGCACAGCACACACTAACACACCACCACCACGTCAGTGTCACTGCAGTGTTGAAAATGATCCACCACCCAGATAAAACCTCCTCTGTAGTGGTCCTGTGGAGGTCTTGATCACTGAAGAAGAGGGTGAAAAGATCTAAGAAAGTATACAAAAAATCATATGGACCTCAATCTGTAAGTGTAGAACTACTACAAAGTGCTCCTATATGGTAAATGGAGCGGATACAATGGGAAGTGGATGTAGAAACAAGAAGGTGGTTCTAATACATAGATGTTGTTATGACAGCAATGACATCTAAGTTTATGCTAACAATTATTATTTGTTATTGTTATAACAACTATGAATACACACATTTCAGAAATGCTGGTCTCTAATACATTTGACAGCAAACGCTGAGAAAACATGCACTTGCATTTTTGCAAAGGACACATACAGTAAAACTACACAAACAGGCTATAAACATTTTCCAGAACTGTGAGTGAAATAGTTTCAGAAAGGATCCATGCTGTGGTTCTGTGGTGATGAGCTTACTGAATGGCAGCCGATCAGCTCTTCATCCATGGGAACATGCAGACTACAGGAACCTGCCACACACGGCATGGGAGGTACACGCTCCTGAAAAAAAAATATATAAAACTTCTCAATTTACCTTTAGATTAAAAAAAAAACATGCCACAAGACTTCGACTGTATGACCAAGGAACAGTGAAAACGTAGACATTCACAGCTTGGCTTTTGTGAAAGCTATACAAAGTTGCAGCAG
The DNA here is from genome assembly GCA_021613375.1 of Megaleporinus macrocephalus. Taxonomy (NCBI): domain Eukaryota; kingdom Metazoa; phylum Chordata; class Actinopteri; order Characiformes; family Anostomidae; genus Megaleporinus; species Megaleporinus macrocephalus. Next base: position 27,030,740 of record CM038721.1, read on the forward strand.
TTAAATCAAGACTGTGCTTAAGGCGTGAGTTGTTCACACATGAACCAGTTCTGTCGCCCTGATTGTTTATTTTTGGCTGCTTGAGTTCTTCATGAACAGAAGTGCAGAGGATCTGACTGGATGGTCTACAGCCAGGAGTCAAAGACGATGCCATTCAGAGGCGGTCAATCAAAAATAGCAGCAGAGTCGGCACCAATACATCTGTTTCGGCTTTATCGAGACGAAGCGTGGGACTGCCACAGCCTCAAAATATACTGAACGACTCCATTTTGAGCAGGCTAGCAAACAAAATTCCGTGGCACAGAACTACAAACGTGCAGGGCAGCGAAAAGAATATGGAACTAAAATTATTTTCTAAATCCTACAGACTGTTAACCACGCCAAACATCCCTCTCTGGAAACCTGTCCAAGCAAAGACCTCACGATACAATAAGCCATAAGGTAAGAAATAAACTTTCAGTTTAAACTGCGTTCCAAGCCGTACCAAACTTTGAGACAATTGAATTGTAAGATTTAATAGGTGCATATTAAATAGAATCACTTTGATTGTTATGCTAAACCTAACCTCAGCATGCAAAACAAATGCAAGGGGTTTGAAATGAACCGCAGCGAAGGTCACAGTCTTTTCATTTAAGCACATGTATTATGCATAAGTTTATATTAAAAAGAGAGACCCCAAAAGCACTAATCTGTATTTTCTATCCTTATTAGTCATTAGAAAAGGGGGAAAAAATTTAAGCACCTGGACCTCGCTCTCAGCATTCCATTAATTACCTGGACAATAGCACAACTTTAGAGGCAGAATTTTCCATTTTAAAACCAGGACAAAAAGACAGGCGAACAGAGAAAGAGAAAATGAAGCGTATGTATTCAGCTTCTTCATGCTATACTGGCACTTAAATCCTACAGACCTTCCATACAAAAAAAAAAAAAGAGAGACTCAAGGTTACGTCCGATTGAAAACCCCCACAAACAACCACTTCAGAAATCCATTTAGAGCCAGCGCTGGAGCATCTAATTCAAACATGTCGTTCTGTTAAAACGGTTGTGCTCAGTCTTCAAAAACTCTCTATTTTCCCACTCATGTTTACCTGGCCTCTTTGTAAAAACGATTAAACTCCCGCATTCGGCAGCAAAGCCATAATTACACAAGACCAGATGCTCGGTTCCAACAGCCAGTTAGACACGAAAAACGATCTATTGTTGTCAGTAGCACTGGGCAGCTTGCGTAGTCTGTTATGATACATCAGCCTGTTCTGTTGAGGAAGGTGACGGGACGGTGCGTGTTAAAATTCCTAAATAAATCAAACACCAGAAAAGTTGTATGTACTAGAATGTGTTCTTCTCTTATTATTGTTGATAAAGTGACTACACTTTTCCGCTCATGCTTTCGTTGTAGCCAGTGATGTCCATTTTGCGATTGCCATTCAAACACCCGCTGACACAAAGCTAATGTGCAGCTATTCGTATATAAAGACTATAAAAGAAATAAACAAAGGTATTCGTGGGTAAATTCACCCCTTTAAAATGAGAATGCCTTTGTTGAAGGTCATAGCTTCATTGTGTCTCATCTAACTGAATCCAAACAGATTCAATGGTTAAGTGTTTCTTTGTTGGCTGACAATAGGACTGTGGTCTTCAGACGCTGAGCATTTGATAAATCGGCTTCAAAATGTCACTCAAGGTCACTTCAGGTGGCCTTGAGAACCTAGACAGACACAAAAGTCCTGACACACAGAAACACACATATAACACACATACCCAGAAGACATGCAGCTATACTGTCTTAAAAACACATTCTCTCCGCTGTTCCTCCCACATAAGGTAACGCTGGGGTGGTGCAAATACGGAAAAGACTTCTAAACATTGACTTTGACTAGCATTTCACTGCAGACAGTACAACTTACACAAGATATAGTTCATGTTTTATCAACTCAACTTCATTTCATTTGGAAATATACTTCATTCCTGCCATTCCTGCAACACATTCTAAAAAAAGCTGTGGCGGGCCATTTAGGGCTAGTAATGAGGTAAAATATTTAAATAATGCTGTAATTTGAAGCCGGAGATGCCAAGAAGTCATTGTGATCATGAGTACAAATACATTGCCAGTTCACCAACAAACACTGTTTTAAAACCTATGTTCCTCTAAGAAATATAGAAAGGGGTTTTAATATTTAACTGTCACAACAAATCTGAATGATTCAAGGAATGTGGAGGAATTTAAGAGGGTAAAGGGCAAGGCCTTAAGCCTAAACTGTATAACTGTGCTCTCTGATCCCTCACATGATGCTGACCAAGAACCAGCATTAATCTATACAACTGAATTTAAATCTTAAAAACTTCTTCTTTGCACTGCAATACATAGTTATTGTACTAAAAGGTAGCCTTATGTATTTCCTGTCTTTTTGGATCACATGGACAATGTGTGCTCCAGACCAGCCATCCAATCAAAGTTAATTTACTGTTTTGTGATACACCATTGTATGCTAAAAAGCATAAAAAGATTTTGGAGCAACATATGCTGCCTTTACGGTGACATCTTCTCCAGGGACACCCAGGCAACGCGAATCCACACTCTGCACACATTACCAAAGCCTGGCTGTGGAAGAATGTAGATGCTGGACTGGTCTGCTTGCAGTCCGACCTGTCCTCAGTAGAGAATGTGTGGTGCATTTTAAAACCAAAAAAATCTGACAATGAAAGCTGTTGCACACCTTAAAACTTGTTAGCTGGAAGAACAAGACAAAATGACATCTAAAATGCATAATCACTTTTTGTCTTCAGTCTCTAAACATAGTTGGAACAAATTTCTGAAAAATATCTTGCAAGAATCAAATCTGAAGTAAGTGTCTATTTAAACAAAATTCACAAGGTAAGACATCAAATTACACACTGTTGTATTGCTGTATGTCTAATCAACAGTGTTGGGACAGTCACTCAGAAGAAAATATCTATTAGACAGCTACTTTTATGTGCTAAAAAAGTGTCCAATGCCATTCAAAATGTTAATTTTTTTTAACAATAGCTCACAGAGCTTACCCTGAACAAAGTCTAGCCTGTTTAGGTGAGCCTGGATCTCTTTCTTTTTCCAGCACACAAATCTTCATCCACCAGCTTCAAATTAGTCGAGTTAGATGAGATTACATTAACAGATTAAGCAGATTTAGTAAGTAGTTGAGCATACAGTGCTTTCTACAATCTGCATAAGCAATGCCAAAGAAGTGGACAATCTATATGAAGAAAATTTAGAAATTGAATTTTCTGCCTACCAGCAAGCTTGCCATACCCTTGCACAACACACGGACAGCTGAAGCCCTATTTAAACAGAATTAGTATGACCTGAGGACATGGTGTAATTTAAATGATTACCATTGACCTCTGTGATTTTAATCCAGTATGAATCTGCCATGTCTGAAATTTAACATGTCTACTAAGTAATAATTCCAGAGTAAATCACCTCCTACAATCCACAGAACTCGGAGGTCCTCCTGTAATAGTAGTCCTACTCAAATCGACATTTCAGTAATGTAACAACAAAACCTGGGCAATAAAAGAGAAAAAGTAAGTGAGTTTCCTAATCATCAGTTTGTTTATTTTTTTTCATTCCACCTTAAATAGTGCGGCAGTTACATTCCGGGGCCTGAGGCGTAATAATAACCAGTGCACTGTTTAAGGTGAAAGAAGAAAATCTTAGGGAAAAAAAGCTGGCAAATGAGAAAGTGCTTCTCTTATTTTTAGTTTTGTGACCTGAAGACGAAGCCAAACAGAGACTGAATTGATCCCTAATCCTCAAGTTCACAAAGAGAAATCAGCATTTTTGGTGTCAGATAAATTACAAGAAGAAGGAAAATAAAATATCACCTCTCACCAGGCTCTGGTTCTGTCTTGTAAGATATCATAGTAAGTTGAATGAACCAACTGTATTAGCCTAATGCTTGTCTGTACTGCTGTTAATTGCACAATGTTGTTGTTACATGTGATAAGGTGCAATGAAGCCTCAAGTCAGGTTATTTGGGGTCATTTGGGAAAATTACAGACATCCATTTTTCCAATGCAAACTCTTGAATTCAAGAATTCAAACTGGAATGTGTTACACTACCTCGTTAGAGGAAAAATTAAGCATTACTGTAATGTGTTACTTCATGCCCCTTAACCTGCACACAACAAAAAGAACAAGAAACATTTATAAAAACAAAATGGTTTATATTTATAACACCTGGAGAGGGCACATTTTTCTGCAATATCAGCATTACTGCAGAAAACTGCCAATAAGTATCTACAGTATGCAACTACAGTTCCCTTCCAATGCAACAGAACAAACACAGGCTATGCTCCCCATGTGTTGGAGAAGTGTGGGGTAGAGCATGAGCAGGTCTCTATCTCCATTGAGGCTGAAAAACCTTGAATTGTGACCATCTGATGGAAAGCTCAGGAAATAACAGAGAACAGAGGGGAGCAGACACAAGTTCATGTAGAGACAGCATTGAAATAACTACAATAAGGCAAGCTGTTTCTTAGTGGAGGTAGAGCTCACTACAAAAAAGGTCCCAAAAGCTCATTCAGTGCAATGAGGCCTCTCATAGGGCTCACACGGAACTCAGCATGTTCAAGCATGCTCTACAATTTTTTATGAAGGTTATGAAGGTGAAGAACAAAGTTGGCAGACAAATGGCCAATTAGAAAGACTTACATTTAACTCATAGAGCAATTTTTAAATGTCAAAAAAAAGAAAAAAGGAAAAGAGGAAGGTCCTGATCTGAGTTTATAAAGTGAGGAAGGGAAAGTTGATTGGGTGCTTTATCCCCACACTGTTCACCCAACTCAAACACCAAAACCAGCCAAAAAAAACGTTCACACCTACTTAACAGAGAACAATCATATAAAAGCAACTTATGGATGTCTCAAGAGAGAGCAACCCAGCTTAACAGACCCAGAAGCCAACAGAAGATGAGAAGAAGCCCCGAGTCTTTTGCTTCTTTTTCTCCCCCTGAACAAAAAGAGTGGTGAAAAAGCTTTGGCTCTTTTCTTCTCCCGTGCACATGCTCTCTTTCGCTCTTTTTTTATAAACAGCTGTTCATAAACAGCAGATAGGAAATGGCAAATAAGTGGTTATTTAGTCTGCCAGCAGCTCCTCGGAGACCATGCGGTTCCACTGCAGTGGTGGCTTCCCGACAGAAGCCACTTGATATCAGAGAGGCCTGTGCGTGCCAAACGAACATGACACGCTTGGAAAAAAAAAGAGCCACATCACACAGACTGGAGCCCTGGACCATCAAAGAGAATGTGGAAGGAGCTCCAGGGACCTGCATCTGTTCCAGCCTGCAGAAGAGATCCAGGCTGGATCTCGTCACCTGCAGAGAGAATAGGCCAAGCCTGTCAAGCTGTCGTTGACCTGAGTCAGGCTTGTCCACTCCACCCCCACTGGCACTGCCACTCGATACGTCATATGTGCTCAACGGCCAAAGAACATTTCTCCAAACATCCAAAGATATTGTATAGGAAAGGCTTTAACTGTGGCCCTCTTAATGTATGACATGCAAGTGTACATATATTAAAGTGATATTTTGGATGTTTGAACGTACACAAGTTTACTATAACCCCAAATGTAGTTCATCAGTCAACAAGTCTTTAGTGACCAAAGTGTGCCATAGCTGGAGGTACACATGTAAACATGGCACATTATGTCATGAAAGACATTAGAAACACTTGCTACTTACTTGCTGTAGCTCAGGTTTGTGATGATTTAGGCACGTAGTTTGCACAGTGCTAGACTAATGACTACAATTTTCCATTACATCTAATTTCACTGTCACGGACAAATCAGGAAAGTTTTGCACACTACCATCATCGCTTGTTGAAAGCGGGTCAGAATAGCCGTCTTAAATCAGTCTTTTTCTCACCTTGACATTCTTGACAACCCACCATGTTTAATCTTACTAAGTTTTTGTCTTGGCTCATGCAAACAATGACCCTTGTAACACTAGGACTCAGTATAGCCTTGACTTCAATTTGGATAGCAGATTAAACACAAAGCACCTAAAGCAGATGTTAACCAGTGACTCAAACACACGCTTGCAGTAAACTTTATTAACTGCTTGCCCACAGCTTTACCCATCTGTTTGTGCATGACCTAAAACCATCCCGAAGCCCAGTGCTAGTTACTTACAAGAATAAAAGATTGCAACTTTACTGTTCATTACACCCGGCAAGATCCACAGTGTTGGCAAAATCATAGTCTGTGACTAAAAACTCTGTTATGATACATTATTTTTAGATGTGAGAGCTTGCCCGACTGCTGTCTTTTAAGTTTGTATATTGTCTTTTCAAAGTCTTCTAGTGTATGAGCAGCATTAGTCACATCAGCTTTGTATCTCCACTGCAAAAATAAAGAAAACTGAATCTCTGACTTAGCCAGAGGCAGAGTGAAAGTAATGGCGAGGAGAGGTCAATCCTGAAATAAAGTCCGCACTTCCAGCCAAACGAGTTTGTAAAATTGAGAAAGTTAGCCATTATCAATAAAGCATCAATTATGCTTATGGTTAAAACCTTGCACCAGGGTAACTTCTAATTAGTCTAATGATACTACATTTTAGAATTAGCAGATCTTGCTGTGATAGGCTAATTTGCTCTGCAAACAGGTGAGTGAACGTGTACTTCCTATAGCAGCTGGCTAAAAAAATGTATTCCAAAAATCATTCAGCTATAGTTATTTACCATGCTAACTTTTTTTTATTTACAGTTGAATACAAGTGTGTCACGGATTGACAGTGCTGTCTGACTTTCTAATCTCCAGAATCGCCTGTAACCTGTAGCAAGTGCAGCCTAAATTAATAATACTGGCCTATCCATATAAAGGGTTTTGCATAAAGTCAGTGCACTGAAAAAAAAAAAATTTATTAACTTGAGTCAATTGTACATATGTATATATACATCAATTGTATATCATATTAATTTTCATAGCAGTGTGCCACCTAACAAAACCTCTGGGGTTTGCCGCCCACCCCGTTCTAAAAGTTCTAGCTACAATCCTGTTTTAGCATGTGTTATATGAGAGTGTAATAAACTTTAAATTTAACATTTTTACCTGACTGGGTTGCTAAAAACTTGAATGATGACTTCTACATCAAGATTCAAGATTTAACTTTCAATACTTGGAGATTTCTTTGGCAACGGGCTTTGCTAGCTTGCTTTCTGTTCCAAGGAGAATTCAGAAGAGATACAGTGAAAAAAACTGTCTCACACTCGCTTACTGAAATTTAAAATGCAACAGGATAATCTCAACAGAGACCTGTCATAGTAACATATAGTGTAGCTCAGAAGTCCAGAATGTATTCAAGTGGTATTGGTGTTAAATCTTCAAACAGAATGTAGTCAAGTTAGTGTATTACCAAAGATAGACAGAAACAAGGGCTGATCCGAGGCCAGTTTTGCGATTTGACTCATAATGCTAAGGCCTATCTTTCAGGCAGAGGATTCTGATCCCTAAAAGCAACACATGGAAGAAGCAGGGGCAGAGGTCTACAGCTGAAGCAGCTAAATCAGATCAATACTCTTCCACAGACGGGCTGCAGTTCCCCAGTGTGAAGGCTTCAAACCAGGAACTGCTACTACCAACATGGAAAGTACACTACAGAGTGCAATACTGTGATGGGAAGAAGCAATCATCATGTCCAGACACACATGCATACTCATATGTGCACAGAGACACACAGACACTTTTCAAGGTCTGAGTAAATATAACCACTGCTAGGTAGTAAAATGTTGATACAGTATTTAAGTTTATTTAACTATTTTCACATACGCCTGAAATATTAATATGTTTGAGGTTGTGTAATCATTCAGTATGACTCAACATAGAAGGGAATGTGGCAAATGTGGCATTTTTCTAATACATTATATATATTGTGAAATATGATATGCAGTTATTATGAGGTTTGGAAGGTTGAAGAGTACAAAATGTGCTATTACTTAAAAATGTTATGGAAAATCTGAGTACAGTGATTATTATTTTTAATTTAATATTAGCAAAAAAGTAAATATTTACAAAAACAACTAGATATAAACATGAAACAATTGACAAAAATAAATGAATTAAGTTACTATATATTGGTTGTTTGCAGGTTCTCTGTAATTGTTCAAAATGTTTTTTTATGATGCATGCTGTTGTAAAAGTCCAGTTTTGGTCTTAACGGTCCTGTCTTAGTCTTGAGATAAAGTGGGCTTGAAAATTGCGTTTATGACCAGCTGTGTACAATGTCTTTAACTGAGCTAATTACAAACTGAATATAATCTTCAAGCAGAATAAAACAGTGCATCTATATAGCTTTAAATAAAATCAGTTTGCTACAGATCTTTGCTATAGATCTTCTCATCACAGCTTAACTCGGTATTATTTACCTCTTGTTGTCCATTGGTTCCAAAATTTAAACACCCTCTGAGGGCAGATCAGAATGTTGTTGTTAATAAAAATTGATGGATTTTAGGTTGTGAGTACTGCATAGATTCATGAGAGAAATGAGAATTACTTTTTATTTGCTACAAATATCATGTTATCAGCTCCACTTACTATAAAGGAGCACTTTGTTGTTGTACAACTACAGACTGTAGATCATATGTTTCTGCATACTTTATAATTTCACCTTTACCCTGTTCTTCTCCATAAATACTGCTGTGTCTGATCTACCAGCACAATACCCACTAACAAGCCATCGCTGCATCAGTGTTACTGACTGGTCCTAAGCACTGATACATGGGGTAAAATTATGCAAGGAAACAGATATAATTGCATGTATAATTGCATGTATGCTGAATATACAGTTTTCATGTTTCCCTCTTTATCGTTTTGTGTCTTTTCTTAAACTGTAGTATACTCCACTACTTTAGCCTGGATCTTGAATTGAACTCGTGTGCGGGTGGGATTTGCCACTTATGGTCTTGTTGCTATTGTTGCACTCTTCAACAAGATTCTGAGAAACTCACATAAGTGTGAGATAAATACACATAAGTGTAAATGTGTAAGTGTCTAACACACAAGGAGAATTTAGAAAGTGTAAGTCTTCCCTCATATATACGTCAGGCTGAAATCAGGTGTATATTAATAATGAACACACATGGCAAGACAGCTTCTTTACTGAGCTGAGCCTTATCATTATTACAGTTCTTTTTCCCACCACAAACCCCTGCTGGCTCCTCCACAACAACAGCATTAGTCTGCAACTACTTAGGTTTTTAATAAAATCTATGCACTTGACCATGCTAATCAGGTGTACAGCCAGCTATCATACAACCTATCATACAGAGTCTTGAGTCCTGAGGAATTTTTGCCAATGGTAAAAAAACAAAAAAAAACCCAACAAAGACTTTGTAAACAAAGTGAAAACTGTTAAAATAATCCTGCAATAAACAAGAGGTCATGTTCAGGTTGGTGTACTGCACATCTAATGGCTTTATCTCGAGCTCCTGACCTGCAATTTGAAGTAAACAGGAAAATGCTCGCAGGATGGAAGGAAGTGCTCTTTATTTTTCTCTTTTCTTTTTTTTTAGTGCTGTGGACTGCTCTATAAGGTGGACGTAGATCAATTTCTCAAATGGACACTGATAATTGACTAACAGAAAAGATGTTTACAAGGATAAAGGATGAACTGTGATGTTCCTTTCACTTGCGTTTGTGGCTGAAAGCCTCTGCATTTCCCTTCAGTAAATCTGCTGAAAATGAATGAAGAGATTCTTCACTTGTGGGGTGTATTAAGCAGTTCTCTCTAAGAAATGCATAATAAAATAGTCTTACATTGATGTTTTACTACGCACCACCAAGCATCTGATATTGAGGGTGGACATTATAATATACTTTTGCAAATTACAGGGATTTAATATTTTAAAAAGCTGTAAATGGTAATGGTTTAAGATTTTAGTATGTTTTCTTTGACAGTTATAATACATGAGCATCAGTCAGTTCGCTGCCTCTCTGTTTACATGGCAAGTCTTGTGGCTTTTCATGCCATAAGAAAGGGAGGTAACTTTTATTAGCAACAAGATCAACACAGAAAATGTTCCTAGAAGCTTAACTACAACTGGACTTAATGTCAATAATATTAACTTTTATCATAAAATGATCAGTATTAAATTAAACATGTAAATTAATGATTACATTTTATTTCTAATTATTGAAATGTTCTAAAAACATGCTAGTCATATTTTCCCTTTCTTTACCTTTTTCAGATAATTCAATCTTTTATCTAAACCTAAATGCCTGTAAAATAACAGGGTTAAGCATCCAATACCTGTACGTACAGAAACATTTAATCACAATGCTTCCTGCTGCTGATAAAATCATGTGCTTTACATGGTACCATACGTTGTTCCCCTCTAGCTATGTCAAAGGTCACCTGCTTTAAAGCCCGAAGCCTGGGGTCAACACAGGGCCTGTAGGAAGTGATTTCATGACCGAAAAGATGTCAGCTTGTTTTCCTTTTTTCTTTTCCTGTTGTGTTCTGATAGGGACTTCCTCTCTAGTGGGAGTGGAAGTGGGTGTCACTCTCCAATTCGCCCACGCCAAGAGCGGAAATGTCCATCACACACACACACCACCATTCCAGTGGTACAGAGGTGAGAGGGCGGGGCCTGGGGAGATGAGCGACTCTGCTCTGATGATTAATTAACATTTTGTCTCCATGCTGGTGACACCAGGATGAGTGTCTCCTGCTTTGGTTTTTTATCTTCCCCGTATTTCACTCTCATTCACAAAAACACACAGGCAGAGTGCACAGGGCACAGTGACCTATCCAAGCTTACAGTTTAGCCTTCCTGAAGACATGAGAACATGAGATCCACTGTGAAAAACTTATTAAAAAAACTCTTATTCTTCTGTCCCCACAGTAATCTCCACTACAATTATACTATACTGCAGAGAAAGTACACCTTAAACTGCCAGGGTAGCTTTAAGTCCTCATTATTGAAACTATATAACTTACGTATTAATTCTGCAGTAGTTAGTAGTACAATTTATAGTCATTACTAAGCAATACGTCTAAAGATTCGTTTTAGGCACCTTACGTATAATATTCTGCTATTCATCTCAAGTCTTAGTATTCAGTAACTAATAAATCACTATACCTAATGATCAAGTAACATGAAAATAACATGGGAGTTACTATACTGTGAAACTTAAGTGAGGGCTTAAATCCAAGAAGTTTAAGTGGATAAAAAACTTGTGCTGCCCCAGCAGTTCGCAGCACATTTGAATGGTAATCTTTCTAAGCATAATTGCGTAAATAAAGCAACCAGGGCTGGTGGTCCGCCTGTCTTCCTGCCGCAGCCTTAGTCACAGGCACTCAGGTGGTTGGGGCAGCGTGACATAAGCGCACCGCTGCACCGCTTGCTTCCTCCTCTTGCTTCCTCCTCTCGCTGAAAGATTAGTTGGAGCAAGTGTCCTGCCGGCAGTGCCCCCCAGCCGCAGGAAATAACATCAGCAGCCGTGTCTAACGAGGATGTGAGCCGCTGCGATGGCACATTAACGACTGGGCCTCGGACAGCCAGCCGCATCTCCAGAACAAAAGACAAGAATTGTTTTATAGGGGAGAATAGCAGCACATGGGCAGCACTTCAAAGAGGGTGGGAAAGGAGAGCTGAGCTGCACTTGGGTCTTAAAGCCTTTAGTGTTTTTGTTTATAACTGTGATACTTATGTAAAGGTTATTTTCAGCAGATCGTGTGGGAACTCCTCACAGGATGTGAGTCCTGTACATTATCACACACTGATGCATGAGCTGATTACTGATGAATCGGATGGGCTAAATATCAGCCTACATATCCAGATGAACATTATCTGAGCTAAATATTAGAATAAATGCTAGCATAGGCTACATACTGGGTTAAAATTTTTTGAAAGGGCTAAATATTGGATTAGTTAAATATCACACAAGAGATGGCCCCAAACTGTGTATCTTGAATGGGGGAAAACATACACACTGTTGATTTCTCTCTTGTCAAGAGAAGTTCTGGTATCTCTCTCTCTTGTCCTCATTTAAAAGTGATGTTGGACCTCTCGTGCGGCCAGGCAGCCAGCTCTGACAGCACAGTGCAGGTGTGAAGTAGAACAGGAATTAGTACAGCACCTCCGCTGGTGAGTAACAAGCCTGCGAGTCAGGAGATCCCTGTGGGGGAGAAAGAGACTGCGCGTGTGTGTGTGAGAGTGAGTGAGAGGGAGTTCGTGTGTGAGTGGGAGACAGTCAGCCAGCCAGAGGTCTTGTGGCTGACAGCAGGTCCCTTGCCAGGATGTGTAACCGCACACTGCCAAAACAGGAAGCCCTGCAAGTCCCTCAGTGACTGACACACTGGCTCACTGGTAGAAGTCCACAGAGAACCCTGCAAGCCCAAAAGTTCGTGCTAGGCTATGATGGTGGGGTCACCTGGTGTGGGGAGGCTGAGCCCTCATTCCATGTCACAGCACAGTAGCTTGCCCTTCTCTCACTTTAGAGGACAAGAAAATAGAAATTCTGATAATCGGTAATATCAGCTGACTGACTGAACTGTCTGCAACTATTTCAAACAGAGCTTATTGTCATATTTCTTAAATTGTAATAAAAAATTAAATAAAAAAGTGTTAAATACTGTGGGGGTTTAATCAAGGGGGTGGGCCTTCCTAGAATTTCAAAAGGTGTTGTTCATTTTAGTTAATTGATATGTTTCTGAATATTTCAAGTAAAAGGAGTTAGGTTTACATTATTATTCCTAAGCTAGTCAGGTTTGAAGATATTTTTCTATGTACCAGTCCATGCCTGTATTAATGAGGGAATCAAATCTTTGGTATGTTTACGCAATTAATCTCAATTATAATTTTTTGCTTTAATCCAGTTTTTCTGCTTTGACACTTCAAAAGAATTGAGCTCCAACAACTCACGACCACATACAACCACTTGGCTACATACAGAATAAAGGTGGGAGTTACCAAAGACCTTACTATTTATTATTATAGTAATACTTCAGCTGTAATACAACATTATTAAGATTTTGTAATTTGTATTGTGATAACATATTTTGTCATATATTGTGATTTGTTACTTCTTTCAACTTCAAATTATGACCACAAAAGAAACATGTCATATTTACATAGGATTGTGCTGTTCTTGAAATCCATGCATCAGATGTTAACGCAATGCATTAAGTGCCAAAACTTGAACTTGTGTTTGCAATTTATATATTTAAATAACAAAACTTGGCATCTATATCTATATAATATTGCCACCCAAAATACTGTGTTTAACATTATGTATTGAATTTTCCCCCACCACTCACAAAAGATGCTGTCTCTTATTTATTTAATTTCCATTAGAATCAATTTCCTTTTCTATGGGTCTAAAAGGATGTGAAGCTGTCCTATATGTCTGGCACACGGGCACAGAAAACAAATAAACAAACACAGAAGCCAGCAATCCAGAGCCCAGACCTTATTGAATGTGTTTGTGATTATACATGCAACCAATTTCTAAAACTGAACTTTAGATATGTGGAAAAATGTCCCTGCCGATTTCTTTGAAAGAATGAACATGCGACTCCCAGAAAGAATGACAGTGGCAATATTGACAAAGGGTGGACGCATAGTATTGCAAATATTTTTTCTTCTTTTTATCTGACGCTGAAAAAATGAGTAACTTGCGCTTGGTAGGCATTATGACAGGAACTGTGAGCTGAAAGCACACAGAAAAGTGCTAGAAGGTCATTATTTTTTTGTTTGGTCGACTTCAATCTTCTAAAATGAACATAGCCTTTGAGTCAGGAGTGCAGTTTCTCTAGTGTATTATCCAAAACAATAGCACCACTTAAATTTCTTTTTCAAAAACATTTTGTATAAACATTCTAATCATACACATACATGCATTTTACTGATTAAGTACTAGCAATGAAAATCAGCTAAATCATAAGATCTGTTACAATCCAGCATTTACTATAAAATGTTTGTGTGACTGTGGCTTTAGTAACCACCAAAGCAAAAAAAGTGTAATTAACTAAATAAAATTTTAAAAATGAAGGACACAGAAGGCCTAAATTAGATGTGCATGTGGATCTCGGTGTCAAATGGAATCAGTATGTGGGATTTCAGCTCTGGACCAATTTAAATAAATGAAAGCACCAAACGCTGTGGGCCTGCCTCTTGTTTTGCAGGAGTTCAGTGCAGCTGAGAATGATCAGCAGTTTAGTGGGGATCTGTCACTTTGTGACACAACACACAAGTCACTCCAATGAGTGTCACTCAACTCTAAGCCCCACCTCCATCACTGGCTGCCCCTAGTCATGTGACCTTGGCCAGAGGGAAAAGCCTCCTGCACTGTGTACACCTCAAATTGATTCACACCTCTGGGAATCCGGCAATTTCCATGTAAACCCTCCACTCAACTAAACTGTATATACTTAGGTATTACATTTCCATCTCCACCACCCCAAACAAAAAAAACAATACTCAAAACTTCACATTGCAGAGGAGAGGGGGACCACCCAAAAAAAGAACAAAACAGGGTGAAGGGATGTGTCTGGTGTAATTAAGTCAGTTTTAGTTTAAAGTGTGACCGCAGAGTGGGTAGGGTTCAATGAGAACAAACTGAGCAAACACCACAGATCCTTAATACTGATGGCCACCAGAGGGCCACTGCCTTTGACAGATTCACAACATTTAAGACTGACCATAACACCTACTGGGTGTTAAACATGATTGATACATTTAAAACCTGAATGTGAAAAAAGAGAACAAATGAATTAATTTCATGCAGATATTTGGCCTAATTATATTAATGAGGCTTACCTGCCCATTCATCTGGATGACATTAGCAGCACAGGTGGGATGTTCTTCTAGGTCGCCATGGACACAATGGAGGGAAAGATGTCCTGTGGAATATCACAAGGTCACATAAGCTAAAAAAAACAGTCTGAAAGCTGAAAATACACAGACATCCATGTCTTCTTTAGGACCAACAATTCCTATATAGAAACAGTAACTACTTTGTAAAAGTAGTTATCATGCTTTACTACACTTTTCTGAGCAAGTTTATTTAATGTACTTAAAGAATTTAGTTTTTAGAAGAGATTTTTGACCTAGTATCTTACTTTAATAGTGAAGCAACCAGTTTCCTACATTTGTAAGTAAACCCAATGCCATTTTAGCACTCTTGTTAAATATTAACTCTGAAGAGAAACAAGAGAAATTGTAAAGATGTCTTCGTGACATGCACGCTGTTGTCTAAACTGGCTGCTTGTAGTGATCAGTTTTTATAGCAGACAGTAAAACATGCTGTGAAACCACACTGACACATGTGCACATGCTTAATGAAGAACAAGATGGAGTTTTCAGTGGGCATAGAGACGTTTTGGACATGTATTTAAAGAAAAGATTCGAGTGACTATTGACCTATGTGTTTGTTAGTGTCCTTAGGCTTGTAGGTTTTTCAATACTTACATTGTAGAAAGCAATAAATGTTCAGTTGTGTGCTATGAATACATTGAATAATCTAAAATGTTCCAGAAGAATCATCCATAATGTGTAGTTAACATATTGTAAGTTACATTACAAGTGCAATTTGTATAAATATAATCTGGAATTTGGCTAATATTGCTGAGACCCAGTGTGTGAGAGACAACAAAGGGCTCAGAAAACATCTGCTGCATGTCTGAGGGCTTTCTGGAATGTGTACTGCAGGTGGTTTTAACACTCCTATTCTATTTGAACAAGAGTTTGCCCTGCCCCATCACTAGGGGTGAGAACCACAAAGTGCTCTATGACCAGATATTAGCATGATAATTAAGTCATGAAACGATAGTAATACAATCAAAAAAATATTGTGATATGGTGAATACTGTGACAATATTTTGAGATATACATTGTGATTCATTATCTGAAAATTTTGTAACATTCTTATTTTTTATTTTATTTGGGGTTTTGGGTGAGTGCAGTTATACTAATACTAATCATCAAAAACAAGTAGTGAATTCAGCAAATTCTTTGCTGTATTGGAAATACTGTTACCACTGTTACCAGACATAGTAGATACAATTTTTAGCCAGGTAAAACACATTCTTTAAACAAGGCAGGACTTTTACATTTACATGCTCAACCTCTGGTAATGACTTGGAACTTGCCTTATTAAACTGTGACTTGGACTCAACGGCACAATATCATTTACACATGTTTTTTTAATCAATGATTCATAATGTCATTGCATGTCAAATATAATTTTTAATACTATAAAGCTAAAGACTAAGCAATCTGCAAAAATTAAGTACTGGGTAAATTATCAGCATTTTTCTGTCCAAATTCTAGGAATGGCGCCATACAAAATAAACCTCTGTCTGAAGCAAGGGGAAATTATGTTTGTGGTTTATTTCTCTGTTCACACAATGCTATACAAACATACACAGACACAGAACTGCTTTGAAAGCAATAGAGGATAAAACCACAGGACAGCATCTATCCTTGCCTAGATTCACAAGACTAGGAATATAAATCTCAGCTCTCACACCAATTCCATTTAAATATGATTCTTCAGTGTTTTACGGGTCTCATGGCACTTACTTTTCATAATCTTTCCATAAAAAAGATTAAAATTCATAATATTAAAAACATTTGAAATAGCACCTGCATTAAAAATGCTTCAATTTGAGGATGACTTGAATTTTGCTTGTAGCAGCATCCCTGCTGTACTCTCTCACACACCACACACAGTCTCTGGCCCTGTCAAGTCTGGATTCTTTGACAACTGTGATGGTCTGAAAGTGCCCCGTGTCAGGATTAATCTTGTGCAAAGCAGGGTGGGCTGGCAAAGCCAGAACCTATTTAGTATGTCTCCATGAAATGGCCCCCATCAGAAATATCTTCATCCTTCTCTGTCTCATCTACATAGGGACAGAAGGAGGGATGAGATAGAGAGAGGAGGGGACATCCAGAGTGGAAAGGTCAGTGGATTCAAGGAGTCCATCACTCTAAGGTGGCAGGCCTCTCCTAACTATGTCTATACGTGAGCGTGTATCTCCATGCCAAAGAGACCAGTGGACTTAAAACAAACATCTGAGGTGGGTGAAAAACTCAATACAGAATAATAGCTCTTTTATTGTACTAACTGTTCCATTTGTTCTTTTCACTAACACTGCCATGTAAAAACTGCCAGTACATACACATACCCTGTTGAATTATCTTAAAAGTCTGGAAACCTGACCCACTTTTACAATACTGGCAGAAAATGACCCCATATCTTTTCATAAACAAAGTTTATGTTTACGTTTAGATAAGAACATGCAAAATTTTGTTTCTTGTAAATACATGTACAAAAATCTGTAAATGACAAACCATTGAATGGTAGCTTCTTTAAAAACTTTTAGGTGGAGTGAAAAATATATGGTATGTGGAATTTGAGAGAGAAACCAACTTCTCATTAAGGCTGGTTATGTTTACAGCTCTAATTTCAAATGTATTTAAAAGAACATCACTAAAAAGGCAGAACATGTGTAGCTATAAACAGTTTTAGAGCAGAAACCAAATATGTTTGCTCTGGATTGGCTGTACTCCCTCTGTTGTGATTAGATGGACTACATGGGCAATAACCGAAGTGAACTAAAGTACAAAAGAAACCATTCAGTCTCAGAATAAAGTTTAGGTTTGACATTTCTTTTTAATCAGTCTCTTTAAAGAAGTTGGCTGAGAAATGGAACATGTTTTCAGACGGCAAAACAATTGTCATTTCCTCTTCAGTGGCTGGGCCTGCTGTATTTAAGTTGTTTTATCCACAGACAACATTATCTTTTGTTTTGGAAATGCCTAATAGTTTACCATCAATGACGATTGCGACTGGACTGTTCAACACATCTAGAGGAGAAATGTCAACTCTGTTATGTCAGCTAACAGACAGCAATGTTGGTAAGCATCACGCTGAGTGATGAAGGAAAGGGAGGGCCATCCTACTCAACTACAGAGAGTGAAACTAATAATGCTCTCTTGGACATCTGGCCATGGATGGTTGTGGCATTGACTCACACTTTCCCAGTGACAGGGGCCCTGAAATAAAAACTCTTCTTAAGTGGTCTCCTAATACTATTCAGTGTGCCTACGGTTTTAACTGTTTGTCTGTGTCCTTAAGTATATGTCTACAGTGTTTCGTACTGCCATGCCTTGCTTTACTTTGCATTTTGAATTATTGTGTGATAACCGTCAGAGAAAGTTTTATTCTGCTCTGGTATAATGAAAATAAGGTACAATTGAACTGAACTGAGTTAGATTATAATTTATTTATTTATTTCTTTTAATTAATTTATTATTATTAGATTTTAATTTATTACTGCACTACCTTTTTACCCTCAGTCAGGTTGTATAGTTTTGTTTTCATATGCTCTTGTATATATTCTTTTTGACTATTGGAATTCTTTATTCTTCTTTATACTTCTTTGTACTGGGTGTTGTACTTCGTTTTTTTCTGTGAAACTGCTACTGGCTGCTAAATTTCCTTCGGGATCAATAAAGTATCTATCTATCTATCTATCTATTAAACTGAATCAAAGTAACAGAAGGAAAGCTAGAAAAAAAGAACTCCCAAAAAGTCGGGTCAGGAAGTTTTTACTTTTTGGAAATATTCAGCCATGTTGTCTTGGCCTGCCCTCCTTCATTCCCACACTGAGACAAGCCAGGCCCTGCAGGATAATCACAGTCTAATAGGAGAGAATATTGAAAGCAGCAGCTCAAGCACCAGATCCTCTTTCTCACCGCTCTCTCCTCCTTCCCGAGCAAAATGTTAGCACATGGCCGCACGAGATATTGATCATTTTCTAACATAGCAATCAACCGTTAAAAAAACAAGAGACCTTTCGGCTGACATTCGTTTGCTGTTTACTTTGGAGTCTTCTTTGCCAATGGCAGCTGGAGACCTGCCGCTTTAGAAAATTTTCAAAAAATGCTATGGCAGCTACAAAACTGGTCCAGAATGCAAAAAGATCCACAGACCTTTAGCTGAAAAAACTAACAAAGTCACAGCCCTGTTCACTGCTCACACCTTCAATGCCAGGCACAAGAAAAATGAAGACAGAAGAGAATGAAGACACATAAAATCCTAGGAAAAAGACTTGCATTGAAGAGCCTGCCTTTTCACAGGCATAAAGACACAAAGTGGCTGGCACTTGTGAAAACCTACCTTCTGGGTTGTGCTTTGTTTGCATCATTTGTTGCTGCTTTCTTCCTTTTTTCTCTAGTAGATAAAGTTGTAAGGTTGTTCTCTCTCAGGTGTCCTATTTGCCATGCATGGATGTTGCATGCTGGGAGAGCGAGACGTGGCCGCATACTGGGCCTCTTTCTAATGATTTCCCCCTACCCGCACATCTGCTGCTGTTTTAATTAATACTCTAAGGAGGTTCATCAGGACTAATCAAAACCATTGTCACTTATGAGGCTGGGGCTTCGTTAAAACAGAACTAGGTGCTTTTCATGGTTGGAATGAGGAAGCTTTTTACAAACGGGCTACTTAATTGAACCTCTTTAGAATAAACAATGGAAACAATCAAGTGGAAAGGGTAAAAAGAAGATGACACTTTTGACTGATGAGGATGATCAGGATGCACAATCTATCAGTGGCTGATAACAATGAACAATATATCAGTAGCAGATATATTGTTTGGTGATGAACAGGAAAACCTAATTATTATTATAATTCAGAGGAATTTTGATAACAATAACTGATTGGTGTTCAATACTGAAAGATGCATTGTGCTGCTCTAGCAGCCACCAGCTGATTTGCAACATCACAACCAATAGGCAAAAATAACAATCATGGTGTACCCCAAGCCATCAGACTTCTCAACACAACTCAACGTCTGAACTGATATCTTTCTGTTCTGGTACATGTACTCTCTCTCTCTCTCTCTCTCTCTCTCTCTCTCTCTCTAACCATTTACCCCAGATAAAAAAGGGAAGCATTTTTGCACAAAGCATTGCACTAATAACTTTACTACCTCACTGGACTCTATTTATTACACACTGCACAATTTGCACACTACCAGCAATTATTTATTATTCTCTGTCTGTACTGTGTTGTGTTGTCTGTCCGCACTTGTTTGTTCGTGTTGCACTTGTGTCTTGTATGCACTGTCATTGTATGTTGCACCATAGTCCTGGAGGAACGTTGTTTCGTTTCACTGTGTACTCTGTATGTAGTTGAAATGACAATAAAAAGCCACTTGACTTGACCCATATATAACAAATTAATTACTGTCGCTCTAGCATACTTTCAACACTACTTAAATAGGTTTATTATATGTTTTTAAAGGAGCACTGTGTAATACTTAGCGGCATCTCGCAATAAGGCTGCAGACCAGGATCCAAGTGAATGTGATAACATTGGCCGACCGGCAACTTTATAAGTATATCTCTTGTTTCTATGCTTATTCTCCACCTACCAAATAGTAGCACTTTGTAATTTTACACTTCCAGACTGTAGTCCATCTAGTTCTCTGCATACTTTGTTATCCCCTTTCACACTCTTCTTCAACGGGCAGGAGCCCACAGAACCACAAAACAGGTATGTGTGTTAGTGTGTGTTGCGCTGATTGGAGTGGATCAGACACAGAAGTGCTGCTGCAGTTATAAACACCTCAGTTTCACTGCTGGACAAAAAATGGCGCATCAACCAGAACTATCCAGCCAGCCTCCTATGAGCAGCAACCTCATTCAACCACCCATGAATGACTAGAGCATAACTAACACAAACTGTGTAGCAACAGATGAGATATCTCCTCGGACTTTACATCTACAAGGTAAAACACTGAGGTAGGGGTGTCTTATAGAGTAGACAGTGAGTGGACACAGAGTTTAAAAACTCCAGTACTGCTGTGTCTGATCCACTCTCACTGTAACTGCAGTGCTGAGAATAATCCACCACGCAAACATTACTAGCATTGCGGAGAATAGGGTGAATGGGGACTAATCCGAGAAATTGATTGGACTACTCGTGATTACAGAACTACAAAGTGCTCCTATATTGTAAGTGAAACAAGCATGTGTACTTAAGTAATCAATCAGTGTATTTGGAGTATTTACGAACGATTTCTTTTATCTAATAAGATGAAAACGTCTATTCAGTCTATTCATCTCACTTCAATTAATAATGTTTTCCAGCAAATTCATGTATTGATACAATATTACCAGGCAAAATATTGTGATACTATGCTGTATCGTCATCCCTGGCTCTGGACTGCAGACTGATAAGCAGGTGAAGTGTTACATCAAGCAAGAATGGGCAAATATTCCACTTGCAAAACAGCAACAATCGGTTTCCAAACCATTAAAAAGGAAAGGTGATGTAACACAGCAGTAAATATGATGTTGTCCCAACCTTTGCATTGCTGTGTAGTTTTCTTTCTACTTTTATCAGTTAAATAAAGTTTAAAGATATTTAACCAGTCACATATTGCTGTTTCTTTATATTGAACTATGTAAAATAGTTTTAGTATGTTTTAACTTTTTCAGCAATGGGGTTTGTATGAGTTCCTCAAAAGCAAAGCGTAGATATGAAATATTGTATTTTCTTGTGAGCATCTAGTTACAGTTGCAAAGCTACAATTGGTCAATTTGTGATTAAGGGGTGTTGTTTAAGCCACTCAACTGAATAGTATAGTGGTTGATGACACAGCCCACACTTCTGATTCCTTGTTCAGGCAGAAATGTCTGCTTTATCAAAAAGAGTGCTTAAGATTAATAACCGATCCATCTTTCAAGTTAAAGCTCACAGCACTTCATATTTGGATTACATTGTGATTTTTTTTAAATAATAAGTAAGTAAATAAATAAATAAATAAATATCATTATCAGGTTAGAAGAACCATATCAATCTTTATTTTTGACAGTGTTTATTTTAGAAGAAACTGATACTGTGGTCTTTTTATGGGACCGCAACATGTGGTGAGGAATTGAGTGTCATTTCCATTCTGGCCTGCACTTCACTGTGCTTCTTTTTCATATGTGGCAGGGATAGAGGGTTGTGGTGGGGGGGCGGGGGGGTGTGCAGGCAATAGCTCCAGCAGTTCTGCCCGGCTCTGCTGCAACGCCCTCCCTGATTTATGGGCGACGACTGACCTCTGAGGCCGTAACACGGTGATGGGTGACTGGCTCTCAACGGTAAGCTACTGGCACTTGACAAAGTGCTGCGAGCAGAATGAATTTACTTCTCTTTTCCTCAATCATCAACAGGCACGGCGGCTCGCTGCCCTGACCCCCTCTCATCCTGACTGCTATAACAAGATCTCCCATCTCAGGCGAGAGAGAGAGGGAGAGAGAAAAACAGGGAGCGAGAGGGGGAGAGAAAGACTGAGAGAGAAAGAGAGAGGGAGAGAGGGAGAGAGAGAGAGGAGGAGAGGGCCTGAAAAATTTACTGTCACATCTACTTTCCAATGAGCTCCGGTGAGCACTTCTTTCACCTTCAAGTTGCTTTGTGAGTCCAGGGTGAGAGAGAAAGATGGACAGACAGATGGATATGGAGGGAGGGGTTGGGTCAGTAGGGACACATAGTAGAGCCCTAAATGCATCAAACAAACTTTCTTCAGGAATCAATTTCCCAAATCTTATCACCATAGGCACTTTCTCCCCTCTCGTGCCTTTGGAAGTCAAGTCTATGTCTGCCTTCATCAACCAGGTAATATCTAAAAGCCAGTTAAATTTAATAACCAATAAATCTTCATGAGTGCTGAAATTTTACCCTCTCTTCCAATGGTGGCTGCCTACCTCAAAATCTGTCTGCTTGAGAATGCTGATAAAATAGATGTGTCAGACCACAACAAATGTGTACTTACTGGTTTTTTCTCTTTTAATTGACGCGTTACTTTCGCTTTAATGCAGAAATCCATGCAGCTTTATTGTTGTTTCAATAGCACGGCGGGGATTGTAAATTCTGAAGGTAAAAAATGCATAATTTTCTAAAATAGGCTTTTAAATTATCCCACAGTGTAAATGTTGGCCCATTGCGGCAGCTGAGACATGGTGGGTTATAATTGAAAATAAAAAAGCCATTTAAAAGACATTCAATAAGCCAGTGGGAAATTGATCAGGCTATAAAAGCTGTCCTCTCAGGGGTGGGGAGACTGGTGTGGAGATGGAAGTGTAGACAGCACTGATTCTGACACAGCACTATCCCTGCAGGCTCTACTGTCTGCTCTGAGCTACCAACAAACTCCACTCACCAAGAGAACATTCTCCAATAAAATCAAACACATATACACATGTATTTAGTACAGATTCAAACAGCATTCAATTCTTTGCGGGCGAAATATAATATTCTCTCAACTGAATGGATAGGAATGGCAAATGATTAGCTGGTTTTTATATTTTTAATTGCAAGCATTTTGTAAAATTTCAAAGAGGAAGACGCCAGAGAGAGAGAGGAAAAGAAGAAGAAGAGGAAAAAAAAACATATTCCACCACTGCTTCTTTAACTTTCAATTCTCCTAAGCATCCCTGCTTCACAGCCCCTGGCTATTGCCTTTCTCAATCTGTCCCTGGGGATGCAGGAGTTATGGGCCCTGTCGATTGAAGAGAAAGGGATGTTATTCCCCTGTCACCCTCAGCCGCTCCTCCGGCAGCCCTGCTCTGATCTATGGCCGCTACGCTGGGGGAGAAGTGTCTTGATGCACCATTGGTTTCCAGCGCTGTCAACCGCCCCCAACCCCCGGACGCCCTCTTTGCAATGGTACCTGCTCAACTCCCCCCTCTTAACGCCCCCCACCCCCATCACCCCCAACCCTTCACAATCCCCCTATCCCCAGCTGTGAAGCCCTACTGGGTTCAAGGGTGTGACACGGTGTGTTAGAGGAGGTCACCCCTAAAGGGACACGGCCCAGTGATTGAAAGACCTTGATTTGGCGTCGAGACTGGGATTAAACGATGACCGGCAGGCGTTTACCTGAGGTGGGCTCCTAAAGGAAAATGTGCACAGCTGGCTGCAGCTCTAGCACCACATCTAATGGATATAATGATCAATGAGGATTCTCCAAGAAAAAAAAAAACTCAGTGAACCTATAGTGTCCAGGAGCGTAGTCTATGGGTTTCTCCACTCTAAAAAGCAAAAAGTGTTCTTTTGAGTGATGCCTACAGTGTAAAAACACTTCATGTGGTATTATGTAAATTAACTAGTTTTAGTCAACCAGAATAAATACTTTAAATGAAAGGTGGTTCTTTAAATAAAAAATGTGCTAATTTATTTATGATTAAGAGCTAATTTGAACCTTTACCCCACTGATTATTGCAGGGACAATAGTTTTTATAAATTCCCTGTATATAGAAAACAACTGAAAACCTGTTGACATGAAGGCAGCTGTGAAATTTCATATTTCAGCCATTTGAAATACATGACTATAAAACACAAATCTGAAAGTAATGTGAAACAAATCTAGCAATACAGTATGAGCGAATGTTTAATCAATGCTGTTTTTACAAAGTTTTATCTTACTTTTAAGTTCTGGTATGCATAGACTTTTTAGCAAGTGCCCAACTGCATCTAATATAAGTGTATCATTACAAGGTAATGTTGTATAGAAACGTAACTAAATAACAGTTTTACTGCGTACATCTAGTTTACTGTGGTGCCAAAAAGATCCTTACATTTTCCAGAGCAGCTTTCCCTTATAAGGCAGAATGTTGAGGGCAAAATAATCTTTCATGCGTACATGTGAAGTACTCGTGACATTTTCAGCTGACATCTGTCAACAATTAGGCTGAAGGGTGGCAGGAGAGAGGAGGGCCAATGTCGACAGATGAGAAGCCAGAGTGAGCATATCATGAATCTGCCACCCTTCCCTTTTGTTGGCCTAAGGCTGGAAGAGAAAACATCGGCACTGCTCTGATGTTCAACAGAAACACAGGCCATAAATGGTGGGAGGGGGTGGATACAGCAACTTTGATGGTGGACATCTCAGGTGGCAGTGGCTCACCCATCAATGGTGGCAAACCTGCTATGGGCAATCTGACTGAATACATAGACAGATTCATAAATAAATAAATATTTCTAAAGAATGGGAGACCACATGAAGCCAACATCCATCATAGATCCTATTACCGCGTCATATGTTTAAAGGAGCCAGCCTCCTAAGCAGAAACAAATTCAACTTTCTGTCCAATCCGTTATCACTGACATTGCCCACCCCTGACACGTGAGTGTGAGTTATGAACAGATTTCTTTTCAAAAGTCTACCCAATATAACGTGTATAGCAGTGGTTACTGAGTCGTGGAGATCTGCACAGCCTTGTGTTTTTAAAGGTTCATCATGAAGGGTCTAGAAATTTGCTGATTACCTGAATCAGGTGTGTTAGTGCGGAGAGAAAACACCAGGCTGTGTGGGCCTGAGGGTCCCACTGGAGTATCTGATTTCTGTACAGTAGGAAAAAATGCGTAAATAAATTGTGTACATAGCTAACGACTGTACTGACTGTACTCACAGGAGTAAATGTGTATGGTATATATAGGCATGTAGCAAATCATGCACAATTATTAATCAACATTTATGTATTTAATAAAAAAAATACAAAAGTTTTTTATATTAACAAAATATGTTAAGGAAATATTAAATCTAAAGCATTAAATAAAATAAGTTTTAGCGATTTTAAACCATTTAATAATGTTTTATAACACAGGCACATTTTCCCTCCAAAAATCTGAGAAAGACAGAAGGATCGTGGCCAGCATTAGTCAGTGGACTGAGAGAGGAATGTAAACAATTCCTCAAGTGACAAAGCGCTGTGCTTGCTGTTTATTTGTGTATTTACAAGAACAAGTTCCAATCAAGTGCTCAGCTCCTGCACTTCCAACAACACAAACTGATTTGGAACCACACTTTTACCAAACACCAGAAGGCTGCCATAAAGCCTTGGTACTTACAACTGCCAAGGCCAGGTCCTATCTGGCTATACTTACAGAGAAAAAAAATAAGGATAACGGTAAATTGCTAAAATAAAGGTGAAGAGGCACATTTTACTCAGTTCAACAGACTCATATTGCAAGCTCTTTGGACAAGTTTTAGTTGTTTTCATTTCCTCTGAGCATTAGCCTAGCAGAAAAACAAGCAAAATACAGAAATTTGAATCTGAACACTGTCTGTCTGGAAGATTTCAAACAGAAATCAAGGGCAATGCTTACTACTTAAATATCTTGTTCTGTTCCAATCTCAAAGAGCTATGAGTAAAAATGAACCAGCCATACACTACATGTGATGAAAATCTAATCAATATGTGGTTGTTGAACATATCATCTTAAATCCATGAACATTAATATAAAGTCTGCTGTAACAGTCCATGGATGGATTTGCTTTGCATTCAGCCACAAGAGACTTAGTCAGGTCAGGCACTGACGTTGGGCGACAAAGCCTAGCTCAGATTCGATGTTTCAGTTCAACCATCTATATTGGAGGGTTGAAGTCAGGACTCTGTGTTGGCCAGACAAGGTCTTCCACACCACACTCAGTATGGATCTCAGCATGGTTATTCTTGGATGATGCTTTATGCATAGGAGTGTTGTTGTACTAAAACAGGAAAGGGCTTTCCCAAACCATGGCCACAAAGTTGGAAGCATATAATTCTCTAGACTGTCACTGTACGCTGTAGCTTTAAGCTCTCCTTCAACCTAAGATTGCACTCAAACTAAGGGGCCAGCTTCTCAGAAAGCTTTAGAAGGATAAAATTGATAAACCAACTGGTTGAACAGCTGGCATCCTATGATAGTGTCCCACTGAAAGTCACTAAGATCTTTGGTGTAACCCATTCTACTGCCAATGGCTGTCTATAAAGACTGCATGGTTGTATGCTTAATTTTATGAAACT
Organism: Megaleporinus macrocephalus; assembly: GCA_021613375.1. Taxonomy (NCBI): domain Eukaryota; kingdom Metazoa; phylum Chordata; class Actinopteri; order Characiformes; family Anostomidae; genus Megaleporinus; species Megaleporinus macrocephalus. Next base: position 27,057,563 of record CM038721.1, read on the forward strand.
GAAACAGCCAAACCCACTAATTACAAGGGTCTGCATTTCTGGCCATGTAGTGTAATTTGTCATGTCTGAGACATTCATCACAATAGCAAGTTCTCTGCAGTTTCACCATTTTTCTTCTGGAATGTTAAACGTTTGCTTTCCATTTTGTATCGACAGGTTTCAGTCTTTGGTCCATTTTATTTCTTTGTTAAGTAATAACAGACTGAAAACAGAATTATTTTTTTTTTCATAAAAACCCTGTACATGCAACAATGACTTTTAATAAAATTTGTTATATAATGCTTGGTCTACTAACAAACATAAATGTAGTTAAAATTTTAGCATATGTGCCTTTCTCCCCTTGTTGCAATGAGCTATTACTGAGAAAAAACTACTATTGAAGTTAACCGAATTGAATCATGCCTCTTGTTATAGCTGGCTGTCCATTTCTATAGCCTTCAAAAGACCTTCCAAATGCTCCACACCGAACTAAAAATAAAAACTGATTAAACCTAACACAACCAATGCAGTTCATTTTAAGTTAAAGGAATGGTAAAAATGTGTTAATGGTGTCCTAAATCCATTTAAAATAGCACAAGATTAAGAAGGAAAAAGACAGCGCTGATGGTCTTTGTGTATAAGCCTGCCTCATGAGCACTGTCACGTTTAACCTTCAGCCTCCACTGTGCATGTATGTACAACTGATAATAGAAGGAATATAGTGCAGGAAATGAAATGTCCTTTTTCATTCCATTTATTTCAGTGTTGTACCCAAACTCAGTTCTTTTTACAGCTCAACAAGCACTTGTCCTTACCCTCTTCTTTGTGATCAGGGCAACATCCCAAACAGTGTGTTATACTCAGCCAATGCATAGCACAGTCTTGGAGGAGTTAAAAGCATGAAGTGATCAAAACTGCTCTCAAATGGTTTAGATTTCTTGCTCATTCTCGCGCAAAAGAATTACTTGACCTTATTCATGAGAGTAACAATGTGGACTACGATAATCAGTATGAAGATACAGCAATATACGTCTCCTGCAGTGCTGGTCTTCTCACTGCAGCCTGATGTGTGCAATTCCTGTATTCTTTGTGCCAAGAAATATAGCTTTCTATAGCTTTCACATGCCCAGTACCTCATGAAGTACACCGCTTTCAATACACACAAAAAAATCCTTAGCTTTAGAAACAAATATTCAATCATGATCTGTGTTGCTTGGAATTACTGTCCCATTCTAATCAGCATGATTAGTTGCACTGTGTATGCGAGTAGGACAGTCCCTGCTGCATATGCATACAGTTTGTGCAACAGAACCCTTTCGATTTCAATTCCTGTAGTGTCTATTACTGTAGCACTAAAAGTAGTACATAACCACCTCAGAGTAATGGGATGGATTAACAACAGGCTGCCAATCAGTATGTAATGAGCCTGGAATCACTGTTCACAATAACATACATGTTTAGCATTACATTGTAATGCTACTACTCTATAATTTTTTAAATCCACTAATTTCCAGAAAGAATTGTTATCTCTTTTCAAAATTATGATCAGTGCTTTAGATCTTTTCATTCCAGTGAGTGAGAAATCTGTATAACAGCTGTAACGAAGTCTACAATACTACAATTTACATCTTGAATGCCTCGTATTGGAAAAGTGATGATCAAATCTCAGACGGGTGATAATGTGTTACTTAATTTAATAACTTCTTGCTGTTTCCTAAAAATGTCAAATTCAAACTGGTTTACACAGGTTTGAAATATTTATCATGAGTTTTATCATGGAGTGCTCCATAAAGATGGAAAATGTTATGTTAACTTGCAAGGCTATTTCAATAAAATGCATATTGCAATATTTTAAAAGCACCAAATGAAGATGAACCTCATTTAGTGTACAAAAAGTGGATAGGACCTTGATTATCAGTACGTAACTCCCAATTTGGGAACAAGCTATGCTGAATTCATAAGTTAACTGGAAGTAGTACATTTCATAAAAATGAATGGCGGTATTTTTTTCTACGAAAGTGTCCCTGCTGTCAAAAGCTCCGTCGTTCTCGTCTTTCCAAAAGAATCTAACTGGCATGTAGTCCCTTGCCAATTACTGTGATGCAACCCAATAATGTTGAGGTCAGAAAAGGCGAGCGGAGCCCCGCAGTCTGCTGCGTCTGGAGAGTGTTACAGTCTAAAACATAGCTGTCATTCTGAAGTTCACCACCCCTCCACCAGTCACTAGGCTTTCCCTCAGCTTATAATGCAGCACAGATTTCTACAGAAGAAGCTCTGCTTTATATACACACATTCCCAACAACACATACGCACACACACAAAAAAATGTGCACAAAGCCTACGCAGAGTTTCTTAAATGTACAGTTACTGAAAAAGCACTCCAAACTCTGGCAGAGTAACAAGCTTAAGTAAGAGCCAGGCACTTACTCTCACGGCTGTAGCTCAGGCTGATGCTGTCGCTGTCCGTGGAGAGGTTTCCTGGCTGACTGGCATCCACCCCAAGCCCACCCAGGGCGTCGGGCACAGGGGAGCTGCCTGGCCGAGAGCTGTGGACAGAGCTGGACGGTCTGGAGCTGCCACAGTTCTACGGGAAATAACAGAGGGACTCTGCGTCAGAACTATGTCATACAAAGTCTATCTGCTCTAACTGGAAAAGAATTTAGCTCTGAGTGAAGTCAGCATACATAGAAACATACAGCTGAAAAAGCACACACACTATGGCCTCTTTTAACAGTCTCTTAAAACTCTTTCAAATAAATATGTAAATCTTTGGCCCCTATAGCTCTTAATGGCATGTTTTAAATTCATGAAAAGTCTCAACTTTTTACCACTCTGAATTATTTTTAAAAACACATTCAATGCATAAATGTGCCTAGAGGAACTACTGACACAGTAATGGAATGGACAATAAAAACAATGGTAAACCACTCAAACCCCCTCTATCAGTGCTTAAGGCGTTAGCTTTTGAGAAAATCTAGCCCCACTCTTGTACAGATCTGAAAAAATCTATAGATGTTTGTGTTTATCTTTCCACTGTGAGAAGACAACTCAATGCTTAAGGGGTGAAAGTATGTGTAACTCTCAAGATGCCCTTACTAAGAAATAGAAATTTAGCAAATCAAACAAAGACGCTGCTGGTGTTCTGAGAACAATTGACTAATTACACCAGAGTCTAGACCTCAATATAACTGAAGGTGTTTGGGATTTCTTAGATCATAAGAAAGAATCAGAAAATACAAGCAGCAAGCCTGCCCAAAAGAATATAAGCTATAATACAGACAAATGGGCCAGCTTCTCAAAAAGCTCTAGAAGGATAAAATTGATAAACCAACTGGTTGAACAGCTGGCATCCTATGACAGTGTCCCACTGAAAGATCTTTGGTGTAACCCACTCTACTGGCAATGGTTGTCTATGGTTGGCATGGTGGTATGCTTAATTTTATGAAACTGAAACAGCCAAACCCACTTATTGCAAGGGTCCACATTTCTGGCCATGTTGTGTGATTTGTCCTGCCTGAGACATTCATCACAATAGCAATTTCTCTGCAGCTTTACCTTTTTTTCTTCTGGAATGTTGAATGTTTGTTTCCGTTTTTGTATTGACAGGTTTCAATCTTTGTTCTATTTTATTTCAATGTCAAGTAATAACAGACTGAAACCTAAAATTACATTTTCATTCTTCATAAAAACCCTGTACATGCAACAATGACTTTGGGATTTGGGTGTTTGGGATTTCTTAGACTATAAGAAAAAAGAAGAAAATACAAGCAACAAGCCTCCCCAAAAGACTTTTTAATGGCTATTTTCTTATGACCAAAAAATTTGAATGTTCAACATCCCACACACATGGTGACGTAGAAATTTGACTCCACGTCAAGCTACAAATCCAGGATGCTGCATGGGATGGTAAAGTGAGGTGCAGAAGATAAAGCAGCCAGCTTGAACAACCTGCTATTATGCAATCTTGTTTGACTATGAGCATTTTAGGCATATTGAAATAAAAAAAGTCATACACATAAAAATATTCCTGCACAAAGGAACCCAACTCTACAAAAAATGATACAATAAATGAGTGAAATAAGTGAAAGTGCAAAGGCACCGATTAGCATGATGCATCCACTTGTTGCCATTCATTATTTGCGTCAGCTAGAAATTTTGGGCAAAGCACTTCGTTAAGTATAAGCACATTAATAATGAATACCAAATATGCATCAAATTTCAGACATCACTCAACTACATTTTATCAAAATAACATTTTACGCTCTTTGGCCAAAGTGGTCTGGGTTACATGTAATTTATTATCTCTTTAATCACCTCTCACCAAGAGATACATGACACCATCAATGTTCAGCCAAGATTTCAGAATTCACGGATGTTTTCTCTTCTAACACTGTTGGAAATACATACATATGTAGCATACAGTCCAGCTCTTTTCCATCTTATATCTTGTCAAAACTTGAATTAGGATCAAAAAACTAATCTGCTTCCAATTTATATCTATATTTCAGGGCTGTCATGGATCCAGACCCAGCAAGTACTGAAGGGGGGTTGTTTTTTACTTGGCCAGTACAACTGACAGCTTTATTCCTCCAAGCAATCTGCCACAGTGTGTACAAGTGTGAGGTCATTCAGGTCAGCTGACAGTTGGTATCAAACACTCTAGTAACACTGCTCAGGCCTACATAAAATGATATTAGGCCTGAAAAAAAAATATATAATCCAAGAGGTCAAAAGGACAGTAGCCTTTAAACTAATATAGGATTCCTTATCACAGACATCTAGCTTCTTGTTAATTTATCTGACAGTGTTAGTACCTAATCTTCATGTAATTGCTCTCGTGGAGGAAGCAAAAACTGGCATCTGGTTCCAAATAAAAACGTGTTGTCTAGTTAAAGCCATACAATCTGGACTGAATAATAACTTCCATTAGATGGTTGGTTGATTTTTTCCCCTCAGAATTCTAAACATAGTATATAAATATTGTATATATATATATATATATATATATATATATATATATATATATATATATATATCTTTTTTTATTATTAATGAAGTACAGCATCCATCAAAACAGGCTCTTCACAGGTCCCAGAAAAACACAACATTGGATATAACTCTGCACACTGCTCCAGTCCAATAAAGAGCAGTATACGTTTTCATCCTGTTCTACAGCATGTCCAGCGCCAAACCACTCAGGTAGATACAGTATATCTCCTCTAGATTTATGAAGCAAAACAGCATTAGCTAAAAAGCCATCCACTGTGTACAGCTGTCGACTCCCACCGTGTGGACTTAGAAAATTGGAAAATTGCCCTGAGAGCGCGAAGGGGTCCCACCGCTAATACGGTCTGTGACGATATATATCAACCAGTACCTGCCGCTTGCGTTTGGGGCTGTGGTCGTTTTTTACTAGTCTCAGACTTAACGGTGTTGGGCCTGTCAGGGGGGTCAAAGGGAAGAGGGAGGGGGGCCATAGTCTAAAATCAATCTACCTTTAGAAATTGTCTCATTCGGCTCTCAATGACCAGGTGGCACGGCAGGGCTGAGAGGGACATACTACATACTGCCGTAGGCCATAAACCATGACAAGCCTGGAGGAGAGTTAATATGATCATTCATAAACGGACAAGTTGCAGTGGCGAGTGGAGCTCATGGGGAGCGCATTGAGGGTGTGTCTTTGTGTGTGTGTGTGTGTGTGTGTGTGTGTGTGTGAGAGAGAGAGACAGAGGTACAGAGGGTGGAAGGGTTAGGGGGGCAGGGGCTATTAACTACTTTTAAACCGCTTTGCAGAAGCTAAGTGATCTCCACGAGCAGCGGCCCTACGTATAAATACTGGGCTGACAGTTTAATGTCAAGGAACAAGCTTGTGCAGGATTAGAAACTTGTAACCCTGGGCTGCTGGCTGACATTCTTGGGATTGAGGTGGCCTGAGTGGAAAGGTGTACTATCATTCAAAAATAAATACATAAATTAACAAATGGATATCACTGGATAAGTCTGGTCAAAACACACATAAATATACATATACATAAATCACTAAAGCGATAACGAGAGCTCAATTGAATACTTATTCTAATGACGTTGTCTAAAGACAGGTCAATATTTATGTAAACAAGGAGTCAACAGCATGCCTAACAAATATATTGACTGGCCGATAATAGTGGTCAATACTAAAGCCCCAAAAATGTATTGTTATACTTATGATAAAACACAGATTTACTGGTTTCCTATATATTATAACCAACAGACACCTCTAACGCAAGTTCCTTTTGTAAATGCTGAGACTGCTAAGCTAATAGCTAGATCCTACTTGCATCTATTATATCAACACAAGATTAACTTGTAAAATTGAAAACAAAACACTAAAATAAAAGCTATAATGCATCTAAACCTAGCCTTTAACGTGACAAAAACTATTTTAATAAACGTTCTGAGAGCCGAAGCATAAGAACTAATAAACAGAAATCAATAAAACTGCTTAGAATGTTATGCTCCAACCTTCAGCGTGTCAACATTTATATTATTTAAGATTCTGTTCTTACTGTTTATTAAGAATTATGACACTTAAGACGTAACAATAATACTTAACGATTTACAGTTTACACTACTACAATACAACAATTCACAACACTAATAGTCAGTAAAAGACTGGTTAACAACTGTTTATTCATTTTTATCATACTGAATAATACTAGCTAATAATCTTACTTATTGAAATTGTCTGTAATTTATATTAGTATTAGTATCAAATTGGTCGGACCCTGAAATGAACTGCATACAACTTACAGAGAAATTCTGAGCTTTCCGCCTCTCCTTGATCCTGTTGACTGTGTTGCGTATCTGTAAGAGAAAAACAAAGCTGTAATCTTAAAACCCAATGCCATGCTGACTGAGAAGACACGGCATTCAGCATAATGAAGGAATACACCAAGCAGCAGCCACAGTGTACTAGTCATTCATTAGTAGAGAATGAGAGCAGACTGAAACATTCCAGTTTGTCACAGGTAATGGGTCCTGAAAGTGACACGCAGAGCCACTAAAGTAAGGAGAGCACTTTAACCCATCATCTGTCACATGACACCATGTTCCACAGAAATAAAGCGCAGGAGGAAAGGACCATTCTTGCAGAACAGATTGCATTTGTACAGTGTGAGAAACCGAGAGGATGTATGGAAGTGCACACATAATGACACCGCAGCTGGGCATGCCTGTCTATAACGATACTACATCAGTATTGCCAGATAAGTGCTCTGAATCTCTATATCCGTTTAACATTTCAAACACATTTCTGTTGCAGCTGTGATCGCACCGGAATTCATTTCTGTGAACATAACATCTATAAGTCAAACACAAATTAGCCAGTTATTCTCACTAAGCATGTAATAACTGGATCATCCATCGCCCATATCTATGCTTACTTCATTATTTATTTGAATGACTGTAAACTGTAAACATTGGAACAAGACAGAAGCTGATTTGAGTTAAATTAAGTGGAAAAATATTAAAGAAAATGTGTTTTATTGTTAAAATCAAAGTAATATAAATCCTAATAACATTTACAGGAGAGGACAAGAAAGTAAAAAAAAAGTAATAAAACTTTATTTGTCCAAGCCTTATAAATTAAAAGAAAAGTTTTAATGCACATTAATGTATCAAAGACTTATTCCAAGTACTCCTAGACTATTTCTATTCTATAAAAAACTATAAAAAATTTAATCCAGAAAAAATATTTTGTTATGACACACATATGAATTCTATATTTATAACTATATTCATATTTAACCATGTGCAATTTCATGTACGGAATCATAATCTCTACTCCATATTCCATGCGGACATCCTTTGTACGAACAAGTCAGAGCAAGAGCCTACTGTTTAAAGCCACAGTTATTTTTCCTGCCACAGGATTCATCCCAACAAGGCTGTCACCACCCACAACAAATACACAGCGTTTTCCAGAGTCAGCGTGCAGTCTGCTGCAAGCCAAGGCTCAGCCCCTCACGCTGGTGAATATGCATTATGTCTTATGACTTCATTAGACCCTGGCATCGTCATAAATTATGCTGCTACACAGATATACACACAGGGGCATGTTTTGCATAGACACCATTGCCTGTGCCGACAGGGCTAATGAAGAGAACAAAGCATCTTTGACAACCCTCAGTCAACGGTAATATGTCAGATTTGGATTCTCTCTCTCTCTCTCCCTCTCTCTCTCTCTCTCTCTCTCTCACTCTCTCTCTTTCTCCAGCGAGGCATGATTTGAAATGCCCAAAGTGCACTGTAGCCCTAATGAATGGAACTGGGAAATCAAATCAATTTATTTCAGGAGAAAATCACGGAAAGCAATGTAGAAAAAGCATATTTCTAGCAATTGGGCCGTCGAGGACGCAGCTTCAACTTACTATACTTAGGAGCTGTTTGCTTGCCTTTCTTTCAAGGCTTTACAGTGATGCAATTCAAGCTTTCTATGTAAAAATACATTAGATGTGATTTCCATATGAAAGTGATGCAAATGCTAACACCTGCTGACATCCTTGGAATGAGGACGAAAGAAAGCAAGGTCATCAAAGAGGAAAATAATAAGGTGACCAACAGGGGAAATCTCACTTAAATCAATAATGAGGCCTTTTGTCTTATGATTAGAGTAAACGCTTCATCCAGGTTTAATATGCTGAGTTAAATCGCACAAGGAAATTCTAATTTAAAAGGAATGGAGGTTATATTGCTTTTGATGAATATATGAGCATCAAAACCTACATATTATTTTTGAAAAAGAATCAGTTCACCAAGCATCCACTTATGAGTAAGTGAAACAATGTTAACTCTACCGCCTCATGGAACACAATGGAAATTCAGTCATGTTCTGTTATGTTTAAATGTAATGTCATGTGTGGGATGATACAGAATGAACAGCGCATACACAATAATGGAATACATATGCTGCGTGATATTTTTCTAGGTGCCATAGAACCTCAAATGCTGCTCACTGTACATCTAAAAGGCACGTAATGTTCAGATCTCAATAACTCACTTCTTAAGGAAGACAGCACATGGTGTAATCATCAACTTGAACTTGATCTGTATCAATTATGAATACGATGTGCTCACATGCTTACTTCTATTGAGCAACAGTCTTCCAACAGAGCCATCTTCTGCCAGTTTTTTTTCTTCATTTGGTAGAAAATCAAGTGTACAGATGGCTGAAACAGATTTTATGGTTCTTGAAGATGTGGAGAGGCTTTCTTGAATGAAAGCAGACAGAACAGAACTTTTCCCTTTGGCCTCTTTCTTCCGCTCTCTAATTGCTTGATTTTTTTTTTCATAGACTAAAACTTTGACATTCTCCTCAGCTTCGTGTAATTTTTCTATTAAAGGAGAATTTCCTTTGCCGTATCGGGGAGGTGAAACTTAATCTGCCAGTGTTTCTTGTCACACCTTCACAGCCGCACAAAAGGGGAAAATAAGGTGGGGGGGATGTGTGAAAAAAAATAAGTCGAGAGCAAGCCGAAGAAAAGAAAAAAGGAAAGATTATTATATTTTATATTTACAAAACCCCCTTTGAAAAACGCATAAAGCAAACATGGGTTGCTCACAAATTGTGAAGACCCCAGGGTCAAGGAGAACCGGGAGTTGGAAAATAGATTCCGAAGCACTAAAAAAGCCACTTAAGCAAGAATGCAGCGATGATTTATTTTACAATGCGGAGAGGGTCAGCAGCGAGACTGTGCGATGTCAATGCAGGGCTCTGACTCAGGGCCACCTCCTCACACCTCTTTTATGGAGGGTGAAAAGGTATGAGCGAAGGAAGACAAAAGGCTGAGGCACTCAGACTGTGCCAGGCTGGAGGTGCTGAAGGGTGGAGGTGTGTACCCAGGTGGCTCTGACCTTGCCCACATACTCCAAGCTATATAAACACTTTTTGCATGGGAGCCCATATAAATAAGGACATTTTTTTTTCAATAACTCAGACTGTACCACTAACATTCAGAGAGGAAATGTCTAAAGAAATTAACATTTTATGTAGTCTGGAGAGAACAATATCCAAACCATGTGAGCGTGCTCAAATACAAAATATACAAAAGAGACCTGCTTCTTTCACTTACACAGAATGTAAATTGTGAAGATGTTTTTTACATTTATTGCAGCCGCATATGTACATACAAATGCATACGTATCAAAAATGATCTATAACCACTTCTGTGTATGTGCTGTGCTTATCCATATTTACTTTATTCATGTTTTTATTAGAATTTAGAGAGGACAATTTACCACAAAGTGTTTATTCAAAATAGCCCCCATCCATTAAACCTATATTTTACCATTTACCATTATTTTTCCTGGCTGAAAGAGCATCTAAATGTTAATAACCATTTTCTGTGACAAGCCCCAAACTATGTGCTCGATGTCCTGCATATATTCTATTTTCACCCTGGACTTCCAGCAAAGACACCCTAGGCCAACAGGGCCCTAATGTCAGAATGTTAAATGGAGGACCATGAGTTTAAAAACTTAAAGAGGCAGTGAAATATTAGCCAATGTGGGTGAGGAATGACTAGCTCTTTACTCTGCGTGTCAGTGGTTAATGGCGGGCCTGGATGCATATAAGTTAGCCCAAGCATGAAGGGCAGTGGGACGCTCATGAGAAAAAAAAGGTGTGTGGGGGGGAGGGGGGGCAACGTTGACTTCAGTCCTCCGCCACCCCCCAAACCCCCCCGCCCAACCACCCGGACTCATCCCACATCCCATTGGTGGTGGGCCATCAGAAACTTGTCATTTCTCTCACTCACTCAGTCAGCCTTGAGACACACTGCAGACTTACCTCCGTGTTGTACACGCCATATATCAGGAAGATGAAGAGACCCTGCAAAAGGAGAAAACGGAATAGAAAAAAGAAAGAAGTTGTTAGGGCTATTTTCTTTTTTCACCCCCTCTTCATTTCACTGAGGAAGCAATAGGATAGAGATGATAAAAAATGTTTATATGTAGCACATCTACTAACACGAAGCAATCCACTATAAGTACCGCTGAGTAAAATGAAATGTATGTTCTTTCTACATCTTAGGAGACATTTGGAGAGATGCAAGCTCTATAAACTGGACAAGCACAGCAAGAGGCACCCAAGAACCGCTGCTATTGCTCATATGCTACCCAATTGAAGAGCTCAATCCAAGGTTTTTTCTAGCTCACATATTTCTGCTTTAAGTGCCCATGTTCAATACCCACTCATCCAGAGCCATGCAGGAAGCGCAAACATGGGAGGAGACAAAGTGCTAGCTAGGGAGCACTAATCAAGAACAATCAGCAGAAGAGGTAGAGGTAAAATTATGAACGAAAGAAAAGAAAAAGTATTTCAATTCCACAAAAACAGTGGCCAGTGCTGAAGGAGAGCATGAATGAGTTGCCCTTGGGTGCACAATGAGGGCACATATGGTGGCAAAAAAGTGGCAGTTTTTCATTATTTCTCAGTGTCGTGCTTAGTGAATGTTCAAGAAACGCATTCACCTTCCAGTTCAATACAAACCTCAGGTACAGAGTCGGCAAAAAGACATAACTGACAAAGAACACTTTGGGGCGTGAGTGGAGGGGGTAGGAGATGTTTTCTATCAATAAAACAAGCGCAAACTTCTTTAAAAGACTGAGCTATAAAAGAAGTTTGTTGAAAGTCTTCTCTAGATCTAAACGTAAATGATTAATGTCTACAAAATCCAAGGTATAAGGTGCAACACTGCTAATATCTAGGGATGCATCATGCGTCATGTTGGCATAAGCAGGCACCTGTTTAAAAATAAAACATTTGTAGATTTGTAGATGAATTGTGTGGGCTTTTTTGTGTGTTTCTACATTTACTTTTTTCCTGTTCATACACTGGCACCTGTATCGGCAGATATACACATGAAAAAGAAATTGGAAATTGGCATTGGCCCAAAATCAGTGCATTCCTACTAATATCACTGACTTGACACCGCTCCACGCTTGTGACACCTTTGATGGAAGGGCAGCATCCAACCATCAATCAACCGAGAGTTTGGAGCATCCCATTTGCCACAACTCAATGCATCACCATTGACAATTTCATGGAGGTCTGTTCCAAATGTTGGAACAGGCAGAATCTTCAGGTGAGACATACTCATACTGAAGGGGCCCATAGTATACTTTTAAATCATATCAAACTGAAAATGAGTGCTGAATAATAAAGAAAAAATGACTGATTCATGTTGAAACATCCTATGTGGTAGCATAAATCCCATTCTTTAGACTAACGCAATGTCATCATAAATAAGAAAATACAATTGTTTTTCACCCACATATCATGAAATTAGCCCCTTGGCCTACTGAGTGTTTAACACATTTAAAACCTTGAACTACCCACTTTGCATCAGTGTGTGAAATACTACTTCAGTATTTGGGGGGATCCCACATTCACTATGTACTCCAGCATTGGCTGACTGCTAATTTGTTTGCCATAGCAGTATCAGTAACATCAGAATGTTTGATCCAACAGATCTTCTTAAAGAAATTATGTTTTCTAGTTTGGTAATGCTTACATATCTCTTTTAGTGTCTTTGGTTTGAGAAATTAGTAAAAATGTACTCTTTCCACTACACTCTTGCAAAACTGGGCAAGTGTTTTTAGAAAAAATTATATGGTAAAGGATTTTAGAGTTACAGCTGTTATAATATCAAGGACCAACAGGGTGAACTAATTTGCCACAACACCAACAAGAAGCAAACTAGTGCTCCATAGGTAGTTAATAATATTAAAGTAGTTAAGAATACAGAAGCTCTCAGATAAATCTGAGATTTCCCAGAATTTGTATCTGAGTTTGTAATTTTTTTTCACATATCCCTCAGAATTTAGATTTTAAGACCTACAAGGGGCTCAAGAGATTAATTAGGGGTCTTAATACACCCTGAACCCTTTGTATTTCACAACTTGCTTAGCATGCAACTACATCAGACAGACACTCAATTAAACAATCTAACTCTACGTCTGACAGCAGTCTGACAGCATGGACAAAACAGCTAACAATGTTTTTGTTTATTTTATAAACTTCTTTATTTTCCTAATGAGACAATAATTCTGACAGGTCTAGTAGCTTCAAATTTTTGTCACGCCTAGCGTGCTGGCACCTGCTGCTTTGCTACTTGTACTTAAAACTACAAACCGACTGAATGCCAGGAGACAGTGGGAGTTAATTTACAATGCATAGCCCATTGTTTTGTATTAGGATTACAATTTCCTATTTAGTACTGCAAATTAATTACCATGTTTTTGATCATGACTCTTATGTGTGATTAATCTTTTGTTGTGTACCGAACAAAGTGGGGAAAACATCCCTTACATATCACAAAAAAATGAGCAATTAGATGATAATTAAGTTAAAAATAAGTGGCATCAAAACAATGATGATGGATTGTTTAAAAATGTTAATTCATTAATTTTCCGTTAAAAACAAACACAAAAAAATGGAGCACATTTAAATGCATTGTGTTTTTCTTTTTTTTTGGTCTAAACACATTGTTTCTTTTGAACTCTTGAAATGATAGAAAAGTATGCAATAGACTGGAAATGTTGCTTTCAAAGTATTGCTATACATCAAACAAAATGCATAAATTAATTACGGGCTAAATTAATTAGGAAACAATTGTATGGTTAAAAAGTTGATTTCAGTAAACATTGTGCTCTGGAAATAAGCCCCCTCGAGAGTACAATGTAGCGCTATGAAAGCAGGAACTTCATTTCATTTACATAATCAGGACCCCACATCTGACCTGAGCAGGCTTCGGCTTTCCACATCAGAAAACCTAAGAAAAAATATTCCTAAAAATCAGAAGAAGCACGCTTTCTCACAGTCTCATGAATTGTTTACGTGATGATAGCGTCCGATAGGTAACATAATAAAAAAAAGTTCAACATTTTTATATCAAATATTCTTATATTTGTCACATTATAGGATCCATTGCCTTTACTAGGGGCATGTGTCCTGAGGAGATAAATAATTGCAAACTTGTTATCTTTGTCCACATTTTTGCACTGAAAATCCTAATAAATAAAATACAAACAAACAAATAAAACCTGCATCCCAGGTCATTCAATCGTCCACCCTAAAATCTAAAATACAGTCTATATACTGTGTCAACAAATTCTTCTTAAATTTTGCCCATACGTCAGTGGCGAGCGCGTGTTGAATTGAGAGCGAACGGACCATACACTAGACTGAATAAAGGCTCTTGCTCCTCATTACGGCACGACAAGATACAGAAATTCACTTTGCTTTTCATTTAGGGGTCTCTCGTCCCTCTTTATGGATGTGTGCCTTCAAGCTTTTACTTACTTTTCCTCTCCTGCCCCCATGTAATAAATGATAATAAATTTTCACAGATGACCACCTCACCTTTTTTTTCTTTCATACTCCCCTCTAATGCACAAAAAGTTAGAGAGCAAGCAGGTAAAAATCCCCACAAAACCCCTTTTTATTTATGACGTTGTCCTTGGTAACAGAAATTTCAATGTACTGAAATGAAAACTATGATTAAAGAGACACAGTGTCTAGCTAGGGTGGGGGGGGGGTGTTGAGGCTGTGGAAAGAGTGGGGCAGCTTTTGAGTGGATATGATGCCTTGTGACATCATTTTGGGAGCAAATGGAGCTGACCGGATGGAGGGATGGAGAGAGCTTTCAGCAGACATAAGAGACTTTAGAATGCTATAATATTGTTTCCTATTTTAAAAAAACGGTTCTTGTTAGTTCTTTGTTCTTCTACACTGAGTGAGCAGTTCAATTTTGACAACCTGCAGCCAAAAGAAACAGTATCTACTGTATACTGGAGACTAATTGGCTTATTAAGAACACCTTCATAAAATGTGGACCATTCGTGCTGGGGCACTCGTTTGGCTTTTTTTTTTTTAAGTTTGGAGCCAATTTTTCAATTTTGTAAATAGCACCCTAAGCTTTGATGATGATACAAGGAGTATCAGGTGTTTGTGGCTTGCTAGTGATTTCACTCAGGAGTTGAAGGCTAGGCAGGGGTTACACTCAGGGCAACTTTAAACATGCGGCTGCAGAGAACTCTCAGTGCAGCTTTCTCTGTCTCTCAGTCATGGTAACAGCTGGGTGGAAAGCCTTGTGTGTCTGTAAGAAAAAAAGATGGCTCTTTGTGAAGTTCTTTTTTTAAAAGTTATCTCATTTATTTTTTAAAACTGAAAGGGTAAAAACTTGGTGTTTGTTGCTGAAGCTAAGGTTCAGGTTAGGTTTAGGGATTCTTAAACTAACACATAAGGACGTAAGGTGTGCAAAATAACACAAAAACATAATATGCACTTAAGCAGGTTCTGGTAGAAAATACTTTTAGTCACTTGCTTGGGTTCCCATATTAACATTATGAGTTATATAGTTATATGTAGTTTGGATACGTCACAAAAGTCACATCCATATTATCTGAATCAACCTCTTGGTGACCATTTTCAAGCATATAAACAACTCACAGGGAGAGCTACCCAGGCTAAGGTATAGTCTCTCTTAAGATTCTCTCTTAAAAGTTTAAAGTCCCCTAAGAAAAATACATTTCAAAAGAGTTTTTTTTATCATATGCATAGATTAATCAAAAACATACAAATGACCTCATGCAAATGCAATAATATAAATTTTTTTTCTTCTTCTCTGTGGTCACAAATACATTTGCCACTCTCTTTTCAAAAGTCATATGTTGTATAATAAATATGTTTTGATGTATTTAAGCTAAAAGCCTAAATTGTCTGGTTCAAACAGCACAAGCATGTAATGAATCAACTGTGTTTGCATTGATTTTGCAACCTTTTTAGTGACCATTACAACTCAGTCTGTTACAATTAACCCCACCTTCGGGGTTAGCTGTAACACTAACAAACTGTTCCTCGGTGGTAAGTGTTAAAAAGCTTTTGCTCTCAGTGGCAGCTGGGACATGCTTGTATAAAGTAAATTCACCTTTCTCAAATATTTTGAAATTATAAAAGCAAAATTATACAGGAAAAAAAAAAACAAATGTTAGGTTGTGCCCCAGGAGCTACTCAGAGGATGACTTTAGCCAGATGTGACTTCTTGGTATTGAACATACAAATAATTACATACAGTAAATAAATAAAATGCTAATGGCATAGCTAATTTAGTGCCCTCATTGTTGCTGAAAAAAAATCCTGAAATTTATTTCCAAGGTCGACAAACACGCATGCCTAATATGCTGCTCCTACAAACATAAAGGGACTACTGCACCACTAATGGAGTATCAGATGTTTTGAACATTCATTCTTATTTTAATCTTTGTGAGATCATGCACACAAAACATGAGGACTTGTCTCTTTCTATAAAATTGAGACTTGATATATCAATCACTACAAGGCCAAGAGACCTGGGAATTTTCCATCTGTGAGCAAGAGAACCTCATACATGTGGCTGTAATTACAGTAATACGAGACAAAAAGGTTCCAAAAATCTCTAGAAGAAAAAAAAATAGAATAAAAAGAATTCACACTTTTTACCAGACCTGTTAATGTTTCTGACACTTTCTACACCAAACGAGCTTAATTAACGTGTGTTCGACTACAATTGTTTTAAATGCTCCGTGGCTTTTTAGGAAAGGTACAAATGTCAGCTTTGCGTTGATGCACTGCAGAACCACTGCAGAACCACAGAGTTTGTTGACTCACCCAGCCTTAAGATATGAAAGACTCATATGCCATAACTTTTAAACTAGGCACAGCTGTAATTAGTTTTTTTAGCACAAAGTGAATAAGGGGTTAAATATGCATTAATTAAATAATGCTTTAACTGAGTTTCTAATGGATGCTTCCTTCAAAATATAATTTATACCTTATATAAAAGGCAAAAAAACTAATTGGAACCTCTATTTTTTAGAGCAAACCTGGACAATTAACAATTAGACACTAAAATAACACATTGAATAGGTTTCAGTTCTCGACCACATGTCATCTTTAAAGTTATACTTGTATTTCGAAACACTGTTGTTGCACTCAAAACTGCTCAGTGATGTCTTGATTGCACTGATCAAAATACAAGTAGTTTCAAGTTGTGGGAATGTTACAGATTTTGCAAAACATGGCATATTATACTTGGAGAGGTCTGAACCTTTAGAAGTAGC
Organism: Megaleporinus macrocephalus; assembly: GCA_021613375.1. Classification (NCBI taxonomy): domain Eukaryota; kingdom Metazoa; phylum Chordata; class Actinopteri; order Characiformes; family Anostomidae; genus Megaleporinus; species Megaleporinus macrocephalus. The sequence goes on from CM038721.1 coordinate 27,074,681, forward strand.
TCATTGAAAATCTGTGGAAAGCACAGATTCTAAGCTTTCAGTCACCACCACATTGTGTTCGCAAGTAGATATTAAATAAGGAGATGAGGAGATATTAATATAATTTATATTTAATGACCAGTTGCTGTTTTGTGGCTTTGTGGAAAAGAAAAAAAAACATGCTCTACATTTTGGCCACATCTGTGTCATTTCTTCACATCAGATTAAACCTGTTGATACAGAATGTAAATTCAATATACATGTGATTGAGTCATTTGCTGTGTGTTTCAGTGCAATGGTGTAATTACATTTAAATAGCACGACAAAATAAAAAAATGCCAACTCTTGGCCATTTAAGTCTCGAGAAGCAGAGCCAGTAAAAAAAAAATCACTGGAGAGAAAGTAAGGATGGAGAAGGTGAGGGAGATAGGAGAGAGGGGGGCAGGGGCAAACCTGAAAGCAGACTCAGGCCAGTGTTCACAAGGTCCATCGTACACCACAGCAAGCCTGTGGCAGTAAGGGGGGAAAAAAAAGAAATAACAGCAAGAAGTGAGAAGGATGGTGGGATATCCATGGGCCACCCAGTCCTGAGGACAGGGGAAGAGGATACGGGGCTGAGGAGCACCACCACAGAGGCAGTCAGGGGAGGAGGGGAGAGTTATTAACTTAGCCCTGAAACACCTACTTAATATAGGGGCCAGCAGTGATAGCTAACAGAGCCTGGCAGAGGTGACAGCTCTTGGACCTGCTTGAGGAAATCCAATTGAAAAGCAGCCAAGAGGAACAACAAGCGCAAAACAGATGTTCCCTCTACCACTGGGTGCAACCGTGTATACAACAAAAAAACCTCGCCCTCCTCTCAAATCTGACACACACTGACAAAAATAACAATCATGGCTGTAATAATATCCACGTTTGTATGCCTTTAAGCAAGTAAGGCCACTCTAACGTTAACAAGGACATAATACCTCTTTGTACACAGAAGAAATGTTATACAATACGATTATCACTTAAGTTCACATAAACACTTCTATATAAGAGCACAATAGAGTATTGTGCAGCTTCAGTGCACACATAATAACTATAGCTTAGCTGTAAGGCCAAACTCACCTTTAAGGGCCATCGCCAAAACAGAGGTGAGAAAAGGATATCATGCTATGTATGTTATGAAAGTGATCTTTACAGGCGAATGTGGGAGGTTATATCTACACTTGAACGAGTGCAAATTGTGGAGAATTTTGCGCCTGGAATGAGAAAAATCTGTCGAGTTTTCATTCCTTCCTCAGCAGCACTCAACAAAGCAGATCAGACACATCTTTCAAATTCAGAAATAAAATCATTTTTAAGGCTGCAAATTCAGTTTATTGTACATACAGTTTGATGTACGCTCATATTTGTCGACAGTTCATTATAATATAAAAATTACACATTATAAAATAATGCTATATTATATATTGTAATTTTTTTGGAAAGCAATGATAAATTTCCACAGGGATATGTAAAATAAAGACCTTAATTAAAATAATTTAAGGCCCCATCAGACCATCTAACTCTAATTAAGTTCTCAATGATATGATTTATGAAAAGAATGCAACTAATGCTAAAATAAATCATAGAAGCAAGTTAGTATGTTTAATAATAACAGTACTGTTGGATAAATAATTCTAAAACACCTTGCATGTAGATGATCATCTATCAAAATTCAAAGAATTACACTGTCAAGAACTAAAGTGATGGATCTACATGGTTTTAATGTCCACCAGCGAAAGAAAGATGTAGGTCAGTAACAAGCACTTCCCCAAGCCTGGCCTGAAAGATAATAGCTAACACTTCAAAATGGTCTCCAATATTAGATATTAGAAAATCATTTTACAACTAAAAAAAATTATAGTTCAAGAACTTTAAAAATGGGAATTTAAAAAAATAACTTAAATGTGTTTGTCATTATAGAAATTTCTTTAGTATTTGGCTAAAAACTGATAGATTAGGTCAACACACATCATTCTTATAAATGAAGTGATGACTTGCAAACTTCTTGACAAATTTTGTTTTGAATGTCGACGTTGATAGCGATATAAACCTCAAAAGCCTGAACGCAGTGAATCCACAGGGAAACTGTATCCCGAAAACTCATGGTGCACATATGTGGGGCGGGGAGCGAGAGAGAGGAGAGAATGAATGGTAAACAAACCAGCTTTTAAACAAGACAATTTTACATTGCGTACTCAGAGGGCCAAGTCAAACATCCCCGCAGAAACTGATACAAACTTTTAGCACATGGGTCAAACCACACTCTTTGAACTTGCAGAGGAAAGAGACGCCTGTATGCCAAAAAACTGTTTAATTAAAAATACTTAGGTATCCAACAGACGTTTCGGAGTGCCCCCTTGTCAAAACGCATGAGATTGTACCACCAGTGTCAGGCATATTCTAATTACATAGTTTCCACTGACAGCGGGAAAAATGTGAAGCCTTAGCCAGTTAAGACAGCACAGCTGGGCCTCGAGCTCTGACCAAACTCAGGCTCGTTCTCAGTTAGCATGTCAACTTCATCAGACAAAGAGCAGAAGCACTGATGTTTAAATTGCCACAAGCCATCTTGATGGTTTAAAAAACAAAACAGCAAATATGGGGAAGAGTGTTTAACATGCAAGTTTGAAAATAATCTCAATAATTTGAATTTTTTGAATGGATGTCGTAGTCCATCATAATAAACACGCTCAGTGTATTCATGATCAAAGAGAGCGTAATTGTTTGTTTGAAAAGACTAATCCCTCCCATAAAATATAATTTACTTCACATAATTCACAACTTCTGGATGATATATCTCGTCATTCACACACGCTATCAAAACCTTGTACCTCATCACTTCCTTTTACTTTTACGCCATTTGAAACTGCCAGCTGTCCTTTGTGTAAATATTTTATGATGAATGGAAAATCAGAAATGGTCTAAAATGTGTTGTAATAAAATCTAGTTATTTTAGCATGCATTAAATTTAACAACATTTTTAGGAAGCAAAAGAAATCAGGCTTTTAATATCCTGGAAATGTGGTGGGCAAAATCAAGCAACTGTTACAAGTTCTAAGTAAATAGTTTAAACGATAACTTAAAATAAGCCACAAAAATAATAATATGATTTGAATTTTGAAATAAAACCCTAAATGGGCTTTAAGGATGAAGAGTGCCACATGTGGTTAAGACACTCTTCACCAAGAGCATCAATCCTTATCAAGCGCTGCATTGTGCGAGAGTCACATGCAATCACAGCTGACTACGGATCACAGGAGTTCAAAGTGAAAACGAATGGTAGCTCATCGACGTGAAGACTTCATACATCTTAGTTTTCCAGTCTCTTTGTTTCTCTCTTTCTCTCCTCTGTCTCTCTCCCCCTGTCTCTTTCTTGCGGTAAAATAGTCTCTTCACTCTTGGAATCATTTCAGCTGGAGACACTTTTCATGCTTTTGCTTTTGGAAATGCTTTCACTTTGTTTTTCTTCACAATCATCCCCGTCATAGAGGCCTCGTTTAGGCGGAGAGAAAATATTGCCTAAGATGTATATTGACTTAAATGGGCCATAGATACTTGCGTATGATTAAACTGTGGGGGGTGAAAAGTCTTATGTTTCATAATCATCAAATTTGTACCCACTCAAGGGCCAAATGAGCCACAGTTAATGTCGCCACCGCTGCTCATTGCACCATCTCACGCCTCACGCCTTGGCTTTCTTCATCTGCTAATGAGCTCAGATGAGACGGGCTTTGACACACTCTGAGACAGCGTTAGGGTGATTTTCGACCCAAACGGGGCCCGATTCAAAGGCCTGTGATTGGCACATGCTTTCACTTAATGAGGATAATTTCTAAGAACAACAAAGTGGAGGGCCACATCTGCACAGTGTAAAAGAGTGGAGCTTGAGAGTAGCCCACGGATCTGTCAGGCTTTCTGTGTTTTTCCCACCTAGGGTACCGAACTCTTAACACAAACCATAGCCCTCCGCTCCCCTCCCAGCGCCGTGCCGCGCGGCCGACAAGAACCAGATTAATAAGAATCAGCATGTCTCGGTAAACACTCGTTAGGGATGAGGCAGCGCAGTGGACCCAGGAGGAAATGACACAGGAGGGGAGCGTCCATTTCGGCGACGGACCTTCTGGCCGCCATGACGGCCCCGTCACGCAGGAAGGGCAAGGAGCCGAGAGGGCTCCAGGCTATCACTGAGCGAACTTCTGCTTTCTTTATCTTCCGCTTCACACGCATACGCCGCTCCTACAGATGAAATATGCGGAGGATTCCCCAGTGCTAATAAATAACCCTCAATCAGCAGACACCGGATTGATTTGCTGTTTACCGTTAATTCACACTGGAGTAGATCCGCGGCCCATTTGTTGAATTTGTTCGGTTCAGTCAGAAACAACAGCGCTCCACAATTAAGAATCCGCTCAAAAGAAATAACGACTTACAAAGAGTAGACGCATGAATAATACATACGGCGTGTGTTTATTTTGGATTTCATTTCCATGCGGCAAACGAATTGCTCACTTGCAAATTGGCATCGGCGTTTGACAGCCTTTATGGAGGGGGAGAGCGAGAGAGATAAAGAGAGAGAGAGTGGGAGCCAACTTTTTCTGCCCCACACTGACCCACTTCTTGTTAATTATCTGCAAAGTATACCTCAAAGCCAACCAATGCACAGCAGTTAGATTAAAACAGATTTAAAAGATCTTGTATGTGTTACGAGCCCCCCAGCTCACAGAGATAACCTCCATTCCAAACCGCCTTACAATCCCATGGCAGTTTTCGATGGCAAAGCGTTTAACTTCTATATAACACAGTCATTGTTTTGACATAGACAATTTGGGTGTCAAAGGGGTGTCTGACACTAGGAGAGGGAGGGGAGCTGTGTGAGGAGTGAGGTGGAGGCACTCTTAGAGAGGTCGTAGGGTCAGGTCCAGCGGGTCATGTGATCCCCAGTCTCCTGCCAGGCAAACAGCATGGTTTGCTTTCATATGACACAAACTATTACTAAATGGATCTGGCAGGTAATTCTAAAGCAAATAAATGCGGGTGGGTGCCAACTACGACAAGCTCTTTTAGTGCTATATGATCACAGTGAAATTCCCTTTACTCCTGACAGGAAACATGCTATTCACAATGATTATCCTTTGTTACATTCCAGTACGGACCTGGTATTTTCTTTTGTGTTGCTGCTTTTTTTAAACACCTCAATGCCACATATTGACATTTTGTCAGTGTTGCCTTTTCAATCATTAAGTGCGCACACTATAATAATCCAAGGGGTAATGAGACCAGAGGAGCAAACAGATACATGCACACACACACACACACACACACACACACACACACACGCACATATAAACATACACACACACACACACACACACACACACACACACACATATAAACATACACACACACACACACATTTAATTCATAACCATGGCATGATGTTGTGCCATTATTTATCAAAAGCAGCTTAAACCACATTAAATATAGAAAACCTCGACCTGAGAATCCAGTCTCTTCACAAATCTGCAGTATAAGGAAATCTTTCACATCTTATGTTCTAGATTTTATAAACTGAGTCAATTAAGTAAAACATTTTTTTTACCATAATTATAGTTAGTTTGAAACAACTTTATGACCGGTAATATGATTAAATATAAACTAAATTAGTAACTCGTTTCATTTAATTTATTAATTAAAAGTTCTGTGTGGAGATTTACTTTAGCTCAAGGAAAACAATAAATAAAGAAAGAAATAAACAAATAAATAAATAAAGAAAGAAAGAAAGAAAGAAAGAAAGAAAGAAAGAAAGAAATTACACAAGATAAATATTACAGTGCTCCAATGATTCAACTATATTCCAAACAAAAATCATGAGAAACACACAAAGCCAAGCCTTTAGAATTTTTAGCACCAAGTATTACTTTGAGAATTAAAAAAGTTTTCAAAATGTGTACAGTTGGGTCTGAGACCACATTGAAAATCTGGGATTTTTTTCTAGAACCAAACAATATAATTTGTATAATCATATTTAGAAATAAAACAAACAGCATGTATGACAAGTTGAATTTAAAAAGAAGTAATATTCAGAATGCTGTTCAATTTCAATGTCACTGTTCAAATGTAAGTAAATTTGTGATACTGACCACGCTAAGGCCTTAAACACAAAGCTCTGTTTTTGGAGTCTTATTCCTTTCACTAAAGCACATGTTCACAGAACAATCAGATAGATTTGATCTATTCTGAACCTACTTTCCACATAAATTGCTATGGTGAGTTACTGCAATGAAAAAACACCCAAAAACAGCAACTAAATTAGAAAAGACTGCCAAATGGATGCGTTTTCACAGGTGCTCTCAGAATTGTTTCTACAGCAAAAGTCTGCAAATGTTTTTTGCAGAGTCTGAAAGTTTCAGGTTTGACTTCATTCGCTGAAATCTTGGTTAAAAACTTCATACACTTGGCCAGTAGGGTTTCTGAAACCAATTTGAATAGAATCAGTCCAAACCAAATGAAACAAATATCCGTGGCAACTCGAACAACCCAGAAAACAATCTATCCCTTCAGAGTCAGACTTACTACAACAGTGCTCTGAGAATAAAGAATTACACTCCTACTGAATAAAACACTGAGCACTAAATTGACGTTTTCCTCTTGCGGTAAGCACACAAAGGCCCATGACCAACTGAGAACATGCCACAATGAGAAAGAAAATTCACAACGGCGAGTAGTAACAAATTTCAATAAATCAACACCAAACAACTCCACATGCTACGCTTCAAATCCCCCCAAAAAACTTGACTTGAGTTTGTGACCCTAACCCTCTCTCTGCTCACTTTACCCTCAAAGTTATTGATAGGGTGGAGTTATGGGCTAATAATGCGTTGGACAATGCATGGTGAGGGCCTATTATATACAGGTAATAGATAGTGGCGAGCTTTTGAATGACATTGCACTGAGATTGGATGACAGAGGGTCGAGCGATTTATGGTCAAATCAAGTACTTCCTCCTCCCTCAACCTTCTACTTCCAGCTTGATAAAGGTGTGCATGAGGTGCGGCTGTTTCAGGGGTTCATAGGTTCATAAATAGGACTGAAATAATTGAATCTGCTTGTTGTTTCTGGTGGGTTCTTAAATGGGAAAATACTGTTCTCTGCCACAAATGGGCCCATTTCATTTATGATTGGTGGGTCTCTGCAAAACACATATTAACATTATATCATCGACCTCTCTGTAGGTAACAATAAGGTTGAGCGGCTCCAACATTTTAAAGCGTGCTATTTGAAAGTATCTATGAAACACTGAAATAATGCTATGAGGCTGTAATACCACACATATGAACACAAGTATAAAAACAAGAAAACATTTTATACCCTACAGTTCGCTAAGGAGATAATCTTTGAAAATGTTTACTGATATGAATTTCTCGGAGGAAAAAAAAAATATATATATATATATATATATATATATATATATATATATATATATATATATATATATGTATATGAAGACTCAAAAAAGGACAAACTACTAGAACAGTTTTATCAAGCTACCAGTGGAAAGTGTGAGCAATGAAAAGGGCTTGTCAACATTATCCGTTTTATTGATTTAACAATAAACCCCTCTAGCTTAAGGTTTATGTTGTTTTGCTGCCTATTGAAAATACAATGAAACATGGAGGAGAGAAATCACAACAGGAATTTCATAAATGGCCACCAGGTTTTTGCGTGCACTCCACAGTAAGGATGGTTATTGTGCCCTCATCATTTTCAAGGGCAATCCTTACAAAGAAACTAAGCCACACAATTAAGAACACACACTCCACACACAAAATGCTAAACGCAAGTATCCTTCACTCAGTAGCACATGGTATGCACTGCAAGCTTTGTTTTTGTGAGGCTGCTGAAGCAAATTGAATCCTTTATTCACTGTCTGAATTCTTGGAGTTATGTGCCATCAAACATCTTTCGAATGTGCTTTGAAAGAATGCACAATGCAAAGTCTCTAGCGCATGGATTCAAACTGTATTGGCTCAACAACTACATTTTTAGAGAAAAGATTAAAAAGGAGTATGGGGTTTGAACTCTATGAGACTACATTTATAGCCACTGTCCTCCACGTCTTTCATTACCCTGCATAATTGAGATGTCATAGGGAAATCAAGAGCTTGGAATCTGGAAAACTCATAAATTAACTAGGAATTAAACCCACGAGAATTCAGTTTTCCTCGCTCACAAAAGAACACTGAATGCTGCAGTGATACTTCAGGTGACGGCTTTTAAAATGCTCACTTTAAAACAGATTCCTCCGATTACAGCCGCTCTGAATTTCACAAAGACATACAAAAATATTAATAGATCATTAAAGAAGAAAGAAATCTTATTGGGAAATAATTATTAAAAATATTTGTTTATTGATATGAATTTTTTGAAGGGAAAAAAAACATGACAAACTACTAGAACAGTTTTATCCAACTACCAGTGGAAAGTGTGAGCAATGAAAAGGGCTTGTCAACATTATCCGTTTTATTGATTTAACTATAAACCCCTCTAGCTTAAGGTTTATGCTGTTTTGCTGCCTATTGGAAATAAAATAAAACGTGGAGGAGAGAAATCACAACAGGAATTTCTGCATGCACTTCACATTAAGGATGGTTAATGCTTAATTACATGGTTAATTACAGAAGAATGAAATCTCATTGGTTCCAATGAGTTTGGACATAGAATTGCATTGGCTGACAGCAATAAACTGCCTGCTCTTTGGACCACTGCATATTGGCCTCCGCTGAGCTAAAGTGTTTGCCTCATGGTGGCTATATTGTGACAAAGGCAGTATTGAAGCTGACATTTAACCTCTTTTGAAGCATGCCATTTATGACAAGAAATCAGCTTTTTATCTAGATAATGCTCTATTTGATGCCAGCCAGGTAGTGCAATGGATCCAGATGATGCTACTGCCAAGAATTCAAGGCTACTTGAATGAAAGGATACCAAATAAACATACCATGACATGTAAGGATTACTATTACCTATTTACAACTGTGGTAATGCCAGAAATAATGGTCTTTGATTACAGATTTGTTGCACACAAACTAATAAGTAACAGAGCCCTGTCTGTAATTGACCTTACTGATCCCCAGTGGTCATTTACATAATACATAAATATCAATAAAACAATTATGTTACAGTCAAAGGCAAGTTCACAGTGAACAACGTATGCGATCAAAGCTATAATGAACTTCTTTCGCACAATTATCAAAGGCACCAAGACATCCCATCAAAAAAGGGAACATGCAGACCCTTGAGGGGCTGCATCATATCTCTGTTTACTTTCTGGGGCCTAAACAAACAAACAAACACAACAAAACTTCATATTCACTTCGGTTCTGAAGAAAGTGATCCAGCAAAACTATGACTTCAACTACCGTCTGCATTAATTACCACTGTGGTGAAATATTTTTTAATTAGATGTGAGTGAAACTGAACTATTTATAGTGTGATGTTTAATGAACTGTCTTGGGCTAAATCTCTATTGATTTTCCTGTTAAATATACAGCTCTATTGTAGATACAACTGATTAAGCAACAGAAATAGCCAACACATTATTCAAAGAGCATGCATAAAGAAAAGGCTATAGCCTACTTTTGTTCTTATTATTAAACTGAACATTCTCACTTGTACTGTGCTTATATGGCATATACGCGAATGCTGTACAGATGTATCCGTTGTCCACACATTGCTGATGGAAAACTGAAAAACCTCAAGCTACTTCATATTCTTTCAAGGATGTTTTTTTATTTTTTTACTGTACAGTATTAAAGCAGAATTTTAATGTCCAATTTAAATTACAGCTAAGAATATACATGTGTAATAATCACTACAAATCATTGCAAAGATACCACAAAGAGTTTTAATTTAAAACAGTATTAATTAATTTATTTGCTTATAAATCATTTATGGGGAAAATATTATTAAATATTTAGATTCAGTAAGATTAAGGTCTTGAATCAAATTACAAATAAATACAGAAGAAATTATACTGTATTACTGTAAAAATGATTTGCAGCAATTAGGAAATGCAAATAAATTAGTTCTAATAAATTAGTTCTAACAAAAATCAATGTGAATCACGTAACCGATTCACATATTATCAGACAAAAAAATAGATAAAATAATAATAATAAATTAAACCTAATGATAAAAAACTGAATTTCTAATCAAATCTTTTAACCATCGTCTTGTAAAAACTCCCCCTTCTTCATGTCTGCTTTCTCTAAATAAGAAGATACAGTAATGTAGTATGTGCCAAGATGTACAAATATCATCGAGGATCATGTATTATGTATCCTGAGTGCAAAATGTAATTACTGCAACATTACTCAATGAGAGTAAGAGAACTGAATCAAGAAGCTACCAAGCAGTCTTACTGTAAATTCTCACATTTTTTAATAGGTTGGAATTGAAAAACATACAAATAAAAGACTATATATTTAGTATAGAGTTTATTCCTTTGCCACTTCGTGATCAGATTCAGCACAATCACCTCCATGACAGGAAGGTTGAGAAGCAGTAAGAAGAATGTGAGTGGGTGGGGATAAAGCATACCTGCAGTGAGTTGAGGAGGATGAAGATGTAGGCCATAATGATGGAGAACGGTACCAAAACTCCACACAGCCAGGTCAGACCTAGAATTGGCAGCAAAACCAGCACCGCTTTTACAGCCGCCCTGTGAAACACAGCAGATCTCTAAGCACTAACGCATGCAGGATACATCACACACTCACACAAGAATGGACTTCTAATGTTTCTTTAGAGCCTCCCTGGTCATTCTTGCCAATCTCAGCCCATCGGGCAGCTTGGCAACTCTGGAGGTCCTTCCAAGCACAACAAGCGCTACTGCTTAGTCTCACATTGTGACAATTTCCACACTAAATCGCTTTTAATTCTGTTTAGTATAAAATTACCTTCCAGTTCAGGTGACCACTAAAGTGAACCAGCTGTGAGCACAGTCAACCTCGCCAGGCAGAGGAAGCGAGTGTTTGATTTTCCCCTGCCAACGCCATGTTTGGTCACCAACTTTCAACGCCCGCATTGATACTCACTCACACAGACTTATTGAGATCTGCACTAAAATCCTTCATACAGGAGGTCTAACTCCGTCAAACAGCACTTCAGATTCTGAAAATTCACTTTCACTTTGAACAAAAATTCTAGTTGACTGTGGCAGTTTAATTTTGTAATATGGTTGTTTATAATAAGAAGGGCGAATATTTATAAGCTTACAGGGGTGACAGTATATGGGTCTGTTGGTAAAATCCAATTTTAACTCAGTAATGGTAGAGGATTTTGCTTGTTTGCTAGACCTCCCAAATACTCAGTTAACTGGCCACAAAAATAAAGAGAGTATTCATGTAGTTTTCACTGCTGTCAAAATGTGAAGAAACTGTGAGGATAATTTCAAAGAAACTTACAAGCATCAGGATCAGTTCATCTGTATAGCAAGCGCATGCTGAGTTGCCATAAACATACAGTTATGAAATGGCGCCTCCGTGTGGTTATTGAAAATTGGAGAAACGCAGAGAGCCTGGTTACGTGATTGTGAAAGATGCACCTTTTAAATAAAAAGAAGCTAAAAAGAAGCTATTGCTTATTCCCACATTTTGGCAATTTCCACACAAATCTGCCTCTAAATATGTTTAGTATAAAATAACCTTTAGGTGACCACTAAACAGAAGGAGAGCAAGACATAAAGAAAAGAAAAGAAATGTTACCTTATCTGTTCAGACACCTGCTCCACCGGGCTAGTGTTAGCTGCCAACATCAGAGATCTTCTCTTAGCCGTGGAGATTGTGATGATTACCACACGGGTTAGCACCATAATGTTTACCTATAGGACATTGGCAAACATCTTTTATTGACACAGAAATGATGACTGAACCAATTTTTAACGACACTGAAAAGTAAGAAACAACTAAAAAAGTGATAACACATAAAACTTACATTACCAATATATTTCATTACATGTTTTGTAGTTTTATGCTGATCATTTGTCTAAAATTCTATTTAATTACTCATATAATTTTAATAAATTGAAAACAAACACAAGACATCATGAAGATTTACAACATAACTACTAGCATTTTAGTCAACCTGAATAAGTGGAAGAAAAAGTTAGATTGCTACTATATATGTGTGAAACAGATAAATGGAGAGAGAAAAAAGGTTAATTCCTACCATTATGATGAAGATGACAGGGCCAGCAAAGCCCCATATGACTCCATTCTGTACACTGAGCCAGCAGTGGCCATCTGCTGAGTAGTTCCCTGAAGCCGAGGCCAGAGTAATGGTAACTATCAGAATAGGCAGACCTGTTAAGACAAAGCCACTGCAGTTAGCACAATTGTTTTACTGCTGGTCACATAGTAATATTAAGAAATAAACTAATCTGAAAATGTGGCCCACAAACACTGCTAAATAACAAACGGGACCCTTTTTTACTTTTTTACATAATGACTCGCATGATTACTTAATAAAACTTTAAGATTTTATCTCTGTAACAAACCAGTTATAGTTAAATTCCCCCACATTTTTCTTTAATTAATTCTTTGAAATAGATTTTCTGTTTCTCTTTTTTTCCCCAAAAACTTTTAGAATAGGATTTCTAAAAGCATGATTTGTTATTGTTCAGTTCATTTGTATAGTTTTAAAAAACTTTAATTTCTTAAATAACAGGATTTACTCTGCTGCCAATATAATAGATAGTTACAGCCCTAATATACATTAAGTTAGACACTAAGTAACGTAAAACAAAATACACAACTAACGACTTACATAGATCCCAAATTATGTGATTAGTAGGTGTGATTTTTACTAATTTTGTAAAATAAATATGGACATAAAAAGCCTTAATTGGATAAGACTTATTACCCCAGCCAATAAAGTAGTAGTATTTCATGTGGCGATCCTCGCTCAAGTTAACAGTCACCACTTTACTCCACAGCAGCAGCCCCTCCACCAGCATCCAGCTAAATGATGCCATGAAGAACAGATGGAGTAGAGCTGCCACCAGGGTGCAGGCCACCTAAGGGTACAGGTCAAAGGATAAGTGCTCAGTGGTCAAAAGGTCAAACAACCACATAACAATCACATGCCAACTTATCCATCACACCAAATACAGCAGAAGAGTCAGCGCTCAAAGAACAAGGAAGACTGCCTTCCTATTATTTAATCAGAATATCTGTACACACTGGACTTTCAAATACACACTGCTTTCAAAAGCTGAACACTTAAACGTAAAAAGTACAATAAACAATATTAGAGTGCTTTTCACCTCTTCAGGCGTGTAACTAAATGGTGTTACTTCTAATCTGCTTGTCCTTGACTGATGAAACTTCTAGCTTGTATAAATACATTTCATTAACTGTCTTTTTTAGATATTTGGAATACTGGTCAATATTAGCCTTACATACCTTATTATGAATAGCAGAGCCACTGCAGAGGAGGACCACTTGGGCTAAGGTCAGGGAAATGAAAAGATTCTTGTGGATGCACGTCCGGTCTGATTTTGGAATGCTGTGTTGAGGGAATAACATAAAGAAACATTAAACTATCCAATAAAAAACAACAATATATATATACTTTTTAATGTAATAATTGATAATATGTTAAAATATATTTAAATAAATATGAATGTTGAATACTTAAGTTTTTGAGATTTGAAAATGCCTGTTGTCCATTGCTTTGTGGGAAAATTTTATGATGAATGGATCAAAAGAACTGGCCCAAAACTACTTTAAAAAATGATGGAATGTCTTAAATATTACTTAGAAAAAACATGTAAAACAATGTATATATAAAGATATATATATATATATATATATATATATATATATATATATATATATATATATATATATATATATATATATAGATACATATATTGTATATAATGTATTTTTATTAGTATTTTTAATACATATAGTATTTTCTTTCCTGGACATTCCAAATGTTTTTCTATTTCTCTCTGTCCTTTAAGCTAGGGGAGAATGGACTGATTAGGTGGACATCTCTTAATGAAATCAGCAAGCCAAATGCTACACTGATTAGTCTGTCCCCATGTGATCTTTGTGCTTAATTAACTCCACTGTAATGTTACCATAAAACCTCAGGTCTGAGCACTGTGAGTCTGTTTAGGCTCAAAGCACTAATTAGCAGATTAGCAATGTTCAATACTTCTCCTGCCTGAAAAACGAATTCTATTGACTAGTGAACGAGGGTCTGATAGCTTACAGTCACAAGTGCATGACGCACGACAGCAGCCAGTAATGGAGGCATGGCACTGCTACCTCTTACAGTGGTGATGCACTGACATTATGAGGATTATAATGGCAGTAACTGAAGCAAATGGTCCAGGTGCAGCAAATATTCATATCCCATGTTTCCATTTCATTAAACTGAGAAGTTGCTGGATTGTGTTGCCTCCTAAACCCAGACTCACACAAAAGAGACAAACACACACATACACACGCACGCACTAACACACTTGCACAGGGGTGCTGTTGCTGTGGCAGTGTATCCCTGGAAACTACTTACTCCAGCACGGTAAACAGCATCAAGGTCACCACTAGCGCACAGAGCGAGGCTCCCGACCCGATAAACGTCAGCTTGGTCAAAATGCTTTCCTCCTCCGCGCTCCACTGCAGAGACGAAGGGTAAAGGCCCGTCAAAACAAACAGTCCCTGGATTCTCTCTCTCTCTCTCACTTCCTCCTACTGACTCTGTCTCTCCATTAGGTGCATCTAGATCAAGAACTATGCAGTGCAAAACTAGATATGGAACTCAAGCTGCATGTCCTGTATGTAGTAGAAGTGATTCATATTCTGAAACCATGTTTCCATTGAAAGTCCAGTTTTAGGTTTTGGTTGCAAGAAGCTGGCCTGCAAACAGTTTCAAAACATATGTATGACTATATTTCCATATAACAATGATCAGGCTTCCTTAATAACATTCCAGTCATAAGTATTTGGAGAAGAAACTAGTGTTCAATCAGTGTTCTCTACCAGTTGCCCCTCTTTTTGTTCTGCAAGCAAACAGGGACCTCTGCTGGACATGCCAATATTAACATCAAAAAATTGATTTAAACATATATAGGCAGTGTCAGGGGGAGAAAATGTGCTAAGCAATTTTTGTTAAAAAAAAAAAATATATATATATATATATATAGACTGCTCCACACCTGTGACATTAATACAAAAATAAAATGCAAAAAGAGTTTTAAAACACTCAGATACACCAGAAAATTTCAGTACTCACCCTAACCTCCATGTAATTCATAAGGACAGCAAAGTTTGTGGTGTGGTTGCAGAAGCAAGTAGTAGCATCTGGTCCAGAGCGCAACACTCTGCAGCCATTTTCTGACCAATCACTTGTATAAGCAGCTCTAAGAAAAACGCATGTAAGCATGTCATTTTCATTTACCGCTCTCAGTCGCTGTTTTATGGACACTTTGTAGACCATGTACTTACATCATACTGACATTCCAGAACATGCAAACAGGCGTGACAAACTTGGAATACTCCACCTATAATGGAAACAGATGTTTATGCTCTCATACTTCTCTTTAGTAGTGTAAACCAGATAAAAACAACAACAGCAAAAACACAACAATAACAAATAAAATCAATGTTTCAGTCAGTACAGGTAACAACAGAACAAAGCACATGCATACTGTGATATACTTTTTTACTATATTTTAATGGCTGGAAGGGGTTATGTGATACATAATGCCTCAATCACAGATGAGTAGTGCTTTTCTTTATTGTTATTACTATCAGAGAGGAATTGTCTTCTTTAGTGTTTTATAAAATTCAGGGTTGTCATCATTCTGAAATTTGAGAATCTATGACAACATTGGGAATTACCTATTGCGTTGTTCCAGTAGATTTTTTCCCATTTCTCAAGGCGAATTAGAAACATGGGTGTTCCAAGTGACACAATAAGCAGACTTCGGTACAGTTATTTCATTCCAGGACTAATGATTCCTCTAAGACTGTAGAATATTCCACACAGGATTTACTAGTCCAGCTTAAAGCCTGTTACACGTATTAGCTGATAAGGCTGTCTGGGATGATACAAAGCATGCAAATGCATCTCTGCAGGGATATTTAAATGTTCAGACCAGCTCATTCAAGAACCTATAACCTATACCACTACTAACAAACTTTAACAAGTTCTTACAATTATTTTAAGCCTAAAAAAGAGATGTTAAAACATATTTTACATATTGGCATATCTGGTAAACATGGTAGCTTAAGCAAAGGAAAACACAGAGACGCTAGCATTTTGGCTTCTGTAAAACCCACTTCTTTTTTAACACCAGAATAACACTCTATTCCTTACCATCTTCACAGTGGATAGAGTGTACTGGACAGACACTGGAACATTCTCCGACCTAGACACATCTCGGACTGTAACCGATATGACTGCTGTAGCCAGATGACCTAAATGTGAGCTGGACACAAACCAAATGATAATCAAAATACTTTGATATACAAGGCCCATAAATGTGAAAAAAGATGTCTGTGATGCAATCCTCCCATTATACAATAATTGGGTAAAATAATTATACAAAAACAAAACACTCAGTAAACATTCAGTAACTTTTGTTAAGTTCAGCACAAAGTGAAGCTCATCGGTCTGCTCGTACCTCGGAGTTTTGAAATCAGTTTTGGAAAGCATCTCCGGCAGATTGGCATAGTAGGCATGGATAAACATCACATCCTTGTGACCTATTAATGAAGATTTTTTAGAAAATCACTTTGAAGCACTTTAAGAAAAATAACTATTCAAAAATTCTCTCTCTCTGTAGTCATTATGGATTTATGTGTAACTACACTAAGTTAAAAGACTGATTTGCTCAGTTTGAACAAATATTATTATAACTTCCCGGCTTCTAAATTGCCCAAAGGCATTAGTGTGTGCGTGAGTATGTGCTGGCCATCCAATGGACTGCCGACATGTCCATGGTGTACCCCACCTTCACCCAATGACGCCGGGTTTGGCTCCAGCCCCCCATCATCCTGACTAGCGGGATAAAGCGGAAGATAACGGGTTGGAGGGAGAATTCTAAGTTTATAGTATGTATCTTTTAAGGTACTTCTAAAGCATCAGAGAGTAAGAGTGTTCATCTGACGTTAGTTTGTGTGACCATAACCAGCATAAACAGGGAGGTAGGCCAATGTTTGATTTGATCTGATTTAAAGTCTCATAAATAACTGCACATAAGTCCACGGGTTAAAAAACCTAGTTCTGAAATGCGCCTGTACTGTATTTTTTTCCTTCGCTAACATATCTGATAGAACTAATTAGTGAATTCAAGTGAAATTCCAGTAATTAAAAAAAGAAAATCATAATTAAATGGTTTGTATTGTGGCTGACGCTGGCTCTGAGAGACTCTAGAGGTGTGGCTTAGCAGACAGCCATACACAAAGACTTATAGTTGGCGTATGCTCCAGCAAGGGGAGTATTTATGATGTTTAGTGTTGTTATCTGTTAGTTTAGCTTCTGTATACATGTTTAGGCATTAATCAGTGTCAGGGTGTGGAGTTTTGTGTTGGTGTTTGAGTGTGGGGGGAGTCTTTGTTCTCTGCTTGATTCTCTGTACATGCCCTTCACCCCTTGGTGTCATTAAAGAGCATTTCTTCTGATAAAAACAGGGAATCGTGTGTGCAGTACTCTCTGCTGATACTACAATATGTAAATAAAGTTACTTTGAGAAGCTTAAAGTAAAATGCTTTGTTCCAGAGAATTCAATCATGTCAGTGGTCGAATTGGTGATAGGAACTGGGTATATAAGGCCTCCAAAGCTACATCATAGGAAGCTATTTGTATGAAATGCCTTGCCTGATGCCTACGATAGTTTTGTTAAGAGGATGTGGTCTAAAACACTGAGTGTAAAAGAAAGACAGGGAAATATATAAATAACCAACAGTCTGAATTTCTCACCAAGAGAGTAGACTCTTTGGACCTCTGTCTCTGGAATTAGAATTTCATCTTGGCTGCTGGAATGAACAGCCTGTGTTGAAGGTTTGTACACACAGTTGCAGCTCATCTGAGATAACCTCCGTGGCTCCATATAAACATCTGAAAACAAAATAAAGAACTTGTATAAACGATCTTAATAATGCTGACCTTAAATCCACAATATATCTGTTACACAACAAATCATATGAAATCACTGAGGCCTTTTGCCATGTCCCCAACACTGACTAGCCAAAATATACAAGCAGGAAAGCTTACCTATGTTTTTAGTTGAAACAGTGAAGCTTGTCCTTTCTGCATAGATTGTATCTGCCAATACCCAAAGTAATTTGTCAATATTCTCTACAATCATGAATGGTAGAATCTGTTGAATCTGCAGAAAACAGAGAAAGACATATACCAAGGTTTTTAAATAATTAGACACTTTGGAGCTACCACCACCCAAAAATGACTGAATACTGAAATGGTGTACCCCTAGAGGCTTTAAATCCAGCCACTGCCTCGCCACCACAGGATCAATGAGACCACTGGCTAGTTTCAGGTAGTTGGTAGCCATGGACATCATAACTGCAGAAGAGGCAGATGTTTTATTGACTTGAACAGCTGCAGCCTGCTCGATGGTTTGTGTGAGGTACAGAAGATCAGAAGGCGTGATGATGTCAGGACTGGCCTCAATTACCCTCACAATAGAGCGGGCAATTGAACTCAGCCAAATCAGCTCAGTATCTGTAGATGAAGTTGAATTAAACTCTTCTAACGCCTTTGGAGAGATGTAAAGAAAACATTTAGTTGCCTACAGAATAAAGATCACTGTATATTTAAACAAGCTAGGATAAACTCTGAGGTCGCAAATCCAGTAACTTTAGAGCTACTGTGCACAACAGCTGTGAAACTCTTCCACTCACAGTGTTGGCATGTAGATCCTTGAGGACTTGTGTAAAAAATGGTGTCTTGGGAAAGTTTTCCAATGTTTCTGGAATCAAAGCGAGAAATATGATCATTACCTCAAGTGAGAGATATAATTTACACAAAAGACTAAACACAAAACACAAAGACACAAAGCATTTTTTAGAGACTCCTCTTTACTAATGCTATTATTAAAGGGGACCTATTATGCTTTCATGCTCATTTTTAAAGTTCATAATTCATAATAAGTCTACTAGAATAAATTACAAGCTTCTATTTTCCCAAAACACATTATTGTACTGATACAATACATCTGTTAGAGCCTCTATATCTTTAAGCCCCACCTCTCAATGAGCCCAGTATGTTCATCCAACCCACACACTGCTGTGACTATACCTACAATGGTGTTGTATCCCCCACATCAGTTTGAGCCAGAGTTCAATCTTGAAAGTTGGGTGAAAGTTGGACTGGTGTAGTTGGACTTTTTTTTTCTTTAAGATCTAAGGTTTACCAAGCTCACTGGTAGGTGGGAAATAATGACTTTGTTATGAGATGACGCCACCCCAATAAGGCATTTCAGGCATTTGAGAAAAGTGGTTTCTGTAGAAGAGAGTTTCTCCTACTGGGCTTTCTTACTTTGCAGACTGGATACCTGCACAAAAAAGCTGCATAACACACTAAAGGAAAGAGAATAACCTGAAACAAATATTAGGCCCCCTTTAAAACTAACTATATAAACATATTCAGTAGCAGATTTTATGAGAACCAACAAGAGACATGCAATACTAACTACAATAGTTCCCTTTTTATATTTATTCTTAATATATAATCATCCTGATATAATTATCATGATACACTGTATGTGGTGTTTTCTGTTTTTTTATTTTTAATTATTTTTTACATAAAGACCTACTACTCATGTGAAACAAGTCTAAGCAGCATATGTTGACCTTTATATTACCTTTATGAAACTGACAGACACCCCCTCTTTGTGTCTCACAATGGTCCCAAGCCCACTTTCCACTAGCAGGGTCAAAGGTTATACAGGTATCATTATTTGGCATCTGGGAAACCTCTAAGGAAAAATTGTGATAATGTAAACTTGAATCCAAAACAGGGTTTATGAGTTGGCTAGTCAGACGTTGTGAACAGACATATGAAAAAAGATATTAAATGTATATTAAAATCTGTCTCGCTCCAGCGTTCTAGGTTAATGTTTAATGGTCTGGTTAATTTGAAATGAAGCCACCAATGAGTCCTGACTGCAGCATAATCCTATAAGCCAATTCTAGTGCATGTATAGCTCATCATACCATAGGTATATTGTTCAAATGAGCAATAACAGCCTGCAGTCTGTTCCTCATGAGCGCGGACTGTGTCAACGGCAAAGCGTTTGTTTTGATGGGTGGGTTTCTGAATTACAGCATAGATGAAATATTTACAACCATTTAGAGCCGAGCTTGCCAATTACAACTTGGCCGAGTGTGTCTACATTCATGTCGGCTGGGAGTGGGAAGGGGGATTTGGAAGTCACTACACACTACGCATTTCCAAAAAGCAGAAGGAGCGCAGATTTTAATCAAATTCGAATAAACCAAAGCCACCACAAACACCAATACCAACAGCATGTTACCTTGACACTGGAAGTAACCCCAATGCGTCTGTAGCGAGGGCTCCATTTCCAGTTCAGAGCGACTCCATTTGAAAAGCAGGCTAGAAGTAACGGGTTTACACTCTTTTTCCATGGTTCGGATTTCACTGGCCTCTAATGCCCGGTCCCATATGTAGAGCTGGGTAATGCTCCCACAGAACGCCTCCGTGCTTTTTAAGGATCCATTTAATGTGTCTTTTCCAATGATGAAAAGGCCGCCACCTCCTATGTGTTCAGACGGATAGAGATAACTCCCATGCCCAACCTCCAGACCGTCTGCTGAGAAAGTCCACTCACCACCATTTCCTGTCCAGCTCACACACAATGAGTGCCAGGAGGCATCATTGGCGAAGGCAGATAGATAGGCGCTGTGTTTATCGTGCACCAGCAAAGCAAGCTGGATAGGTGCTTTCGGTTTAACTCTAGCTCGGAGCTGGAACTTATTAATGAAGGAGTGTGAGGAATAAGAGAACACGGTGAAATCTCCATGGCAAGTGGGATCAAAACGAAGGCGAGTGCAAACCGTGACAGCAGCCATGTCAGAAAACCTGTGACGTAGTCGAGCAGACTGATGTTCGTTTCTGCCCAGAAATTCCAAGATTAAGGAGTCTGAGGTACCTGGGAAAATAGATAGGACAATGACTATTTAATAACTTTTAACTTTGGCTTTTAGTATTGCAGTACAACAGTATGATGGCACATTATGTTTATCAGAAAAGAGTAGTTTGGCACGAAATGCAATTTATATAATTTCCTCTTATATATTATCATGAGTTTAGACATGTTTAGTGTCATTTTGTACTCAATTAAAAAAAGTGTGTACCCTACAACTTTTGCATAATGCAAACTGCATGGCTGAATGATCACACATGTCCAGTTGTTGACAATTTATGCTTTCTACAAAAATGGCCAAAATCAAGGTGCAAAATATAGGGGGTCCTGGTGGGTCTGGGATCACCTAACAACCTCTTTGACCCCTTACATTTCAAAATCAAAATTCTGGGTGTCCCATAATGTTATGGTGTCATTGTTTAGCTTTCTTCACCCATGATCAGCGAGCTTCCATGTTTTGAACTCTTAAACAGCTAGAAATCCAGTGCTGATCTATCTCAGGGTGTTACTTTAGCAAATTCACCCAGTTGGTCATTTATAGTCTACTCAGAAGTCTGAAAAACTTTACAATATGCCATAACATATTTGTAGGTCTGAATCTGAAAACTTGTCCAATTTACTTAATAGGCTTGTGGAAAGAGTGACTTGTTTCTCATTTCTCAAAATGAAGACAAACAGCGGGACATATAAGATCTTTTTTTTATACAAACTAGAAAAGAGCATTTCCATACGAAGTACTGTTTAACTAAACATTTTGTTGCCACAGAAGCTTGGACCAGCTCCACTGGGACCCACCAGTACAAGGGGGTATTTCGCACATTGGCCAAAATACTGAGATTAGGTTTTGTCCACACTTTGCTAATCCAATCGTTTAATAAGATCATGGAGGACCATACAAAATCTCTCACTGGAGCAAGTTATTAGAAAAACTAGTATACTGTCAATGGAGCTCACCACTTATTTCAGGGGCCATCCTTCTTGAAATCCATACAGGCTGGGAGATGTTCAAGGACTGTAGGTAGCTGGTAAGGTTAAGGTTCTCCCCTGAACTGGACATCACTGCCAGGGCCCCTAACCGCTGTCTACACAGCCTACTGACCACATCCCACTGCAGCCTGTCATCCACATACTCATAATAAATTTCATCATTTGGCAATGGGGTTCTGCTTTCCGGAGTAATGGCAAGAGCTGTCATGTTGTAAACAGAGATGACATACTATAGTTACACCAACACTAAGTTAACTCTACTATCAAGCCAAGCTTTCTATTACTAATACTTGGAAGTTTCTGACAATAAAAAATTCCCATCTATAAAAAAAATATACAGTAGTGATGTATACATGCTCATAGAAAGAGTTTTGAGTTTTAAAAAATTGAAAACAAATCTAAGAATCAATTTAAAGAAAAATGTTATTGTTATTTGTAAACAACAGAAATTAAAATCTGTTAATTGAAGCCCATTCCTTCTTTCTCTTTTCTCTTCTCTTTTAACCTAGTATTACAAAATAAATATTTATTTTCTAAAACAAATAGGCCTTTTAGGCCCCTGTGTTTTAAGCTAAACACTTGTTTCCTGAAAATTATTCCTCTTTGAAATTGAGAAGTCATTACAGAAAAAAAGAAAGTCATTAATTTGACAAGCCTACTCAAAATGTTGAGAAAATAAGCCATTTCTGACACATAGTCAAGTCATTCATTTGACATAGCAAGTCATTATTTAGAGATGCTAAGTCAAAACTTTGAGAAGAAAATAAGCAATTTCTGTAAGATACTCAAGTCATCTGTTAGATATAACAGGCCATTATTTAGAGATACTACGTCAAAATTTCAAGAAAATAAGTAATTATTGCAAAAAGTCTTTTGTTTGACATACTAAGGACTGTTCTGAGATACTAAATTAAAATTTAGAGAAATCTGGTGGGAGGGGGGTTTTAAAAAAACAGGCACTGGCTTTACAGAAGAGAAGAGACTTCTTTACCTTTTCCAATGCAGTGATGAATCAAAACCTAGGAAATGCATATACAGGTCGTCACTTGTAAAATTGTGAATATGTCACACCTGGCGCTTTAAATATGAACCAGAATGTACTTACAATAACATGTGAGCAGACAATGTTTAACAACTGCATCCTGTGGAAAGAAACGGTCCACACTCTGAGGATTCTGTGAGGGATAAAGAAAGAGAGTCCACAGAGGATGAATTAGTTCCATTAGTTTTTTTAGACATACGGTAGATTCGGTAAAACCTAAAACCTCGAGTCATACATTCAAAACTAACCGTCATAAACAAACACTGGAAGCGGGCAGCGTTACCTGTTCAGTACCTTTCGGAGTCCTCACGCCGAGAGCTGAAGTAGTTTTAATAAGTTTTCCAGATGTTTCGCCGGGTTTTTCCTGGTTCTTTCTGGAAGACAGAGAAGTGGTGGTTTTGAAAACGCCTCCTCCGCCGGGAGAAACTCCTCAATGATATAAGAATCGGGGAATTCACTGAGAGAGACGGAGCAGCTACAGCAGCGCGAGCGAGCGAGCTGGGAGGCGCGTGCAGCTTCTACACGTGAGGATGAAAAACTGCAGTTGTCAGAGCGCGTAGCTTTATCTTTATCTTTATGGGCTACTTTGAGCATTTACATACAAAACGTAATAAATCTCGGGTTTCTTACGCGGAGAGGCAGTCACGCCATCTACTACAGTACACAAACTACACTAGACAGTGTAATATAGCCTGCTCTGTTTGCTCCCAGCCTACACAACTGCTACATAGGCTACACGTTGCTTTTGTGTTAAAGGATAATTCCACCAATTTTTCATATTTTCTGAGTAATCCAGAAATGGAAATGGAAACACATTCATACAGTGTGGTAGTAGCTCACTGTAGAAAAACTTTATATAACTTAATAAGACTCTTTATACAGAGTTCTTTATAATGGTGGTGATAGGAACCAGGGGTCACCAACACAAATATGGCCATTCTATTCAGTATACAAAACTGATTTTGACATTTAAGGGGTCGAAGAGGTTGTTAGTTGATCCCAGACCCACCAGGACCACCTACAAATTTTGCATTTTGCAAACTGCATGGCTGATTGATCACACATGTCCAGTTGTTATGAATCAGAAAAAAACAGCCTTGCTGAAGTGGTTGTTGACAATTTACGTTTTTCTACAAAAATGGCCAAAGTCAAGGTGCAAAATATAGGGGGTCCTGGTGGGTCTGGGATCACCTAACAACCACTTCGACCCCTTAAATGTCAAAATCAAAATTCTGGGTGTCCTATAATGTTATGTTGTCGTTGTTTAGCTTTCTTCACCCATGATCAGCGAGCTTCTGTGTTTTGTACTCTTAAACAGCTAGAAATCCAGTGCTGATCTATCTCAGGGTGTTACTTCAGCAAATTCACCTAGTTGGTCATTTATAGTCTACCCAGAAGTCTGAAAAACTTTACAATATGCCATAACATATTTGTAGGTCTGAATTCCACCAATAATCCAGTCCTTGAAATTGAAACACATTCATACAGTGTGGTAGTAGCTCACTGAAGAAAAACTTTATAAGACTTTATAAGACTCTTTATACAGATTTCTTTATAATGGTGGTGATAGGAACCAGGGATCACCAACACAAATATGACCATTCCATTCAGTATACAAAACCACCAGTAAACCTACACGTGCCTTCTGGCTGTTTATATATAATACTGATGATGGTAAATCTAAAACATGTATGTTTCCTTTGTGGACTATTTTGCCTCACAACACCCTGTATGTACTCCTCCAGCATGAAGTGACTAGAATAAGCCACAGCTTTTATTAAAAAATGAAAAGAAACTGTGGCAGTGCATATCTGCTATTATATCTAGTACATTTCTATAGGGGAGCTTTTACAGAGTCATTAAACTCTCCAGACATCTGGTTCCCATCACCTCCACTGTGAACAATTCTGACTCAAGAGTTTCCCCAGAACTGGGTACTTCATATCATACCACACTGAGTTACTTTGTTTACATATTAACTATTTAATTATGTATTTAAAAAAATCAGTGGAGTTACCTTTGGGAATTCCACTGAATTAACAAAATGTTGGCTTAATTCAATTAGAGAGAGGTGAACAAAAATATTAAAATTTGCTACCAGTTCAGATTTTATTACAACATGGTCAAAGGGACTAGGGTTGAGATGTCTACAACTTGTAACGGTCACTTTAAGGCTTGTTGCAGTGCATGTGTGCAGGGGAACGAGAGTGAGGAACAGAGAGAGTAGTACTAACAAGGGAGAGGATGTGCACATGGTGGACTGTCCCAGGTTGTAGCCTAGGTTCTCCAACTGCTGTTATCTGGAAGTTTGTGACGTCCCAAGTCCTGGTGCTCTCATGCTTATGCTCCAAAACCCCTTATTCCTGCATGTTTCTTCCTGAAAGGTAAGAAGCCAAACCACCAAGTACCCATCCAATGTACTACTTCCATTCATTACAAACTCAAATCTAACTTTTTTTAAAGCATCCTAACATTTTATGCCAGTTTATGCAGGTTATGGAAAACATATACACTGGCCTTTCATTATCAGTGTTTATTGTTGCAAAGTACTGTATAGCTTACTGCATTATTACATGATTGGAAAAAAACTGTTATTATTTAATGCCCACAAAGTAAAGGGTCATTTTTTGGAAGTGCAAAGAGGTAAAACATGGAAGAAAGCTTTGTGCAAAGTCGCAAAACATTGTGTACAAAAAATGCTGTGAATAGGTTACAGAAATGTATAGGAAAATCTAAAATACAGGACAATTACTTAATACAATTTTACCAACAGTATTTCATTACTATATCCTTAGTAATATTTACCTTTGTGTTTTTACACACATACACACGTGTAAACAACAGCAAAATACAGGTTTTATCTCACAAACATAATCTAGTCATCCAATGTTATAATATGTTAATTCAATCTTGCAGTACCTCATAGAAAAATCTTTTAGAGGAATAATTGGGAAACCAACTGATATACATACAGATGCTCAAGTGCAAAAATCCGCTTGGCTAGGCTACTCCTACTTTTGACTGAGAGTGGAGAGATCAAACCCAGCGAACATCCCTGGAGCAAGAACTAACACCAGAGGACATGGAATAGACTATTTTAGAGACAGTTCGGATTCTGGTGCCGTGACCTGACTCGTGATCTTCCGCTTTTGCAAGGACATTTGTAGAGCTGGACAACTCTATATTTTCTTCACGAATCTCATCAAACAGTGCTGCTAGAGAGCACAATGCTGAGTGCACATCATCCCGTGCATCCATAACACTCTTCAGGCAAGGAAGCTGAAGACTGTCAGAAAGGCTGGCATCCCTCTGCCGTGGTAGTCCATGCACTACATTGCCAATTGTCTTGGTTAGAGACTGGATTGTTTCTTTGAAGGAAGCAAGGTGAGCATCACTGCCTCTGCCTGTGGAAATAATCAATGTGGATTTGAAACATTTTAAATAAGACATGTCTGATAACTTCAGAGTAAGTAAAGGCGATAATTGGCAATATGTATTTGAGTTACGTTGAGAAAACATACCTCTTAGAGTGCGAGACAAGCTGGAGTGAAGCTGCTGTAGAGCCTGGTTTAGCTGAAAGAGCTTGTTAGCTGTGTTTCTTACACTTTCCAGGTGTGAAGCATCATCAGCATCCTGTGGACCATTCTCAAAACAATCCAGCTTTTCCTGCAACACCCAGATGCACAAAGACACCCTTAATACTTGTAACAAATTACCTTAAATGTGATAAGAAAGCTTCTGCATTAAAAGCAGCCTTCATGTGCTATAGGGTTTCTTAACCATCCCCTCGAGCCATAATTAGTAGTATGAGCTTCAGAAACATTTTTGATGCATCTTTATTGTTTCTGATGTATCATTATATTATCAGTGGTGCACTGTTCATGAACTTTCATGGCCAATTCTGTTTCTAATTTAAACCATAGGCTTATTTTACTCTCAGTGATAACTTTATTAGGAGTACTGTTTCTACATTCCATTTTATCTGCTTCACTTAGTTCTACAATTACAGATCGCTCTTTTATTTAATGGCCAGGACCTGCCCACAGGACCAGAGTCGGTATTTGGGTGGCGGATCATTCTCAGCGCTGCACTGACACTGTTAGTGTGTGTTGCGTTGGTACAAGTGGATCAGACACAGATAATACCTGCTCTGTTGTTGTCTTGACCATTGAAGAACTGGGTGAAGGGTATGAACAAAATATAAAGAAAAAAAATAGACTACAGCCTGTAGCTGTAGAACTACACAGTGCACCTATATATGACAATTGGAGCTGATAAAAAGCACTGTGAAAAACATTTAAAAAACGTTACCATCTTACTTCTGCTTTCTCTAGTTTCATTAAATAGTACATTACCCTTTATGTCACACTAGATTTCTTTTAGATTTATTTTGTGCTTGTAATGTCCTATTTTATTATCTTCTCTACTGCACTTCAATGCTGTAAACACTTTATTATTAGTTTTTTCCTTCTTTTACCATTTAATCCTCATTGTACGGCTTATTCATATTGTATAAGTTTATTTACAGCCAAATTGGATGATAATTTCTTTTAAAGCCTTTTTCCTTCAAACTGTTTGGGCTAAATGGACACAACATAAACACAATTTGCTCAACAACAGGTCAAACTCATAAAATAATCAGTTACCTATTTAAATAACATCAAATCATATAAAGTGTCACATTAGAAGCAACTGGTGTTTTAGCTGAATAAATGATAATGTTCAAGTACACTTATGCAATTTTTTGTTATGATATATAGTAAAATCAAATTATTTGGCCAACTGTGATCTTTCTAACTGTAACTTCTTTTAATAGTCCTTGATTTGCTATATATTACGTAGGTGATAGGACAAAATAGAGCAGGGCAGCAATTGCCAGTAATGCATTAGCATTCAGAGCAGCCTTCTAATATCATTCATAACTGTGAATACAGCATACATGAACAGGAAAACTACAATTATGACTTCACAAGTGGGACACTGGGACAGCTAATGAGCAAATGAAACTAATTAGTACTTTCAATGAGCCATTACATTTTTTTTCTTTGTGAGCTTGATCTAGACATAGGAACATAAGATTTATTTTAAATAAAAAGTTCACAGGCATCATTAAGAAAGGCTGCCTCTAAGCTGTCAATACACACAACAAACAACATTTATTCAAAATAGGCAAAATATGGGTGAATGTCAAAAATCTAAATTATACAGAGAGATTGGTGTATACCCTGTAAACAAGTAATTAATACAATGTGTACAATGTGTGATACAAAGTATCTAATGCAAGCTCTGATCTGTGTTCCAGCCACAGTGCTTGGATAAGGAGGCACAATAATAGCGCCCTGTTAAAAGCTCACAATGAGGCTGTAGTTTGTGCTTGGAAGATAACAAAAACAACCATGTTGAGGTGACAGATGATGCTTTGTTTTATACATTCATTATCTTAACTACAATACGACCCAAGAAGGCCACGATAAGCCTGCTTGAGCACATCGTTTCACTAGCAACGTAAAATGCTCATTCAAAGACATTGTGGGGGTAGACATTAATTCAAAATCTATTCTTTCAACGTCAAGACCAACAACAATTTTATATACGTACCGACATGTTGCAGTGAATGTAGCCTTGCAGAGCATTTGCCACCTCCAACATTTTGCATTTAAGGCTCTGCAAAATCTGAAAGGAAAAGCAATAATTCACTATAAAGCATACATTCTACACATCTAACAAAACAGCCAGCACATTTTAATTATATATAAAACATACAGATATGAGGAAAGACAGATATTTTGTTTATTTGCTTTATGTAACAGGAGAGAAAATAAGAAGCTATAGCAAAGAACTGTGAAAATAACCTGTGTTCTAGGTTGAGCTAGTTGAGCATGTCTGAGCATTTCTTTGCTAATAGAGAGACCCTCCTCCAGAAGAGCTCTCACACCTCGGCACATTCCCTCTCGCAAATACTTTACAGAAGTCCTCTGGGGGGAGAAAAACTGCATTAACCCTCAAATGTTTGATTATGCATAAATCGGCATGCATTGCTGGAGAAATATTATTTTGGATTACTTTGTCAGATCCAAGCTCAGTCAGATGAAGACTGGTCCCAGTCACTGTTGCCAGCAGAGCAACTGCACTCAATGCTGCATTCATACACCTGCCAGTCTTTCTCTGGGCTTCAGTTACCATAGAGGAGATTTCAGAGTCGCAGCCCTGAAGAGATAGAAAGGACAATGAGGACCTTTTTCATCAAGCTAACCAATAAATAAAAATTAAATTATGACCCAAACCATGAATAAATATACTTGTATACAGTGCTGTGCAAGACCTTTTTTTGTGTTTCAGAAAAAAAACCTGATTTAAAAAAAATAAATAAAAATAAACAATGTAAATTGTTTATTGCAGGGATATTTTCCACATCTCTGAAGTTCAGTCTTAGAGGTTGGTTGCAGTTTTTGCTTCTCACAATATAAGTAATCACAAACACATTCAATAATGTTTAGGTTTGGACTCAGACACTGGGGGGTGGTCAGTCCATTTTTCTGAAATCATTATCTTCATTTTTGTCCATTTTCTTTTATTAGTAATTCATGACACCTGCACATCCCTTTACACTCCAAACATTGAGTTATCATCTCACAGTGACAGGATGGACAGAAACACCTATGGACTTTTCAGATGTGAGGGGAGAGTGGAGCTTTATTTTAAGCACTGTTTATCTAACAACTAAACCTTTGCTTATCTACAAATCTTGCACTGTTGTTTGAAGTCTCCTATTTTTTTAATTATTTTCCTTTTACCTTACGCTATGTACCCTATTCTTCTTTGGATAAGCTCCTGAAAAATAACTAAAATAAAAGTAATGGCTTTTTTTGACTGTAAATAAAATCAATGATAAAGTATCTAATCGTTGCACATTACCTATATTGAAATATTTGTATATTGGTTGGCCAATAAAACTTGTCCCTGATGAGAGCTTAAAAGTCGTATGTAAAGTACTGTTAAACTATGAAATAAGTCAGTTAATAAAACTAGATTGGTTGATATTATTATTTAACCTAAATGTTTAGCTTCTAAAAATCTGTATTAGTATCAAATGTTCCATATTGATTGGGTCTTGTAACATTTAATGACTAAACAGGGAAAAACAACCTAATATTTTCCCATATGTAGTTCAAAAATCGAGCTTAAACATAAAGAAAAGTCAAGGAATTTATCAAACAGCTCAATTTCCTTGCGCTACGTACCTGAATCAGTAACTGAAAATAACCTCCCATGTTTTTTACTTCTGCCTTGAGCTCTTCCACAGTTCGGGAGACTGACTGGATTCTGGGTTGGATGTTGGAGACCCAGTGCATGGTAATGAACACTGCTCGCTCAATAGCAGAGGTGGCTCTCACAAGATGAGTCTGCGCATCAGTGCTGCAAACAAACACTGTTCACACACACAGACAATGAGAACTTCAGCATGGTGTTGGAATGACAGTGTAATATACGACATGGCCAAGTTCCTCGCTGTTCTTATGGATAGACAGTGATGAATGACTCGGGTGATATATGGATGTTTAAACACGGGAAAGCTTACAGTTGTCCTGGCTGTTGTCGTCAAGCTGCTGATACAAGTCTGCAATGGAGTTTGCAGCTCCATGAATGGAGAGCAGGTCCAGGGTTAGTTTGTCTGGCAGGCTCTCGTTCTCTTCTGTTGACGGGCTGGCACGTAAGCGGGAAACCACTGCAGCTATGAGATCTTTGCAGATGCCAGGCAAGGCAGAGTCTGAGCTGCTGCTGTGAAGCGATGGGGGCTTACTCACACCCATTAGGCCTGGAGCAATAAACAGAATTAAAAAATATATATTAACAATGGTAAGAATGCCTTTTTTATATTTGATTTTTTTTTTTCATTTTGAAGGTGAATTAAGAGTATTATAAATGAATGCCCAAGGTTGAAAAATACAGCAAGAATTCTGAGAATGTTATAGAATTTAATGCAATGTCAATGTGTGACATTAACCAGTCAGTTAAAAGGAAATTCAGAACATTACCAGCAGACTGTGATGAAGAACAGTGTAGGCTCTGAATGGGGTGCACTCTGATCTCATAGAGTCGCCCAGAGATACGCCTGCTCTTCAACAAGCTCCTGCTTCTGAAAAGATTTCAGTGAAAGACCTTTTAGTCAGTAATTTCAGCACAATCAAGGCACTTATGTTTCTACACATGTTTATTTCCCTAAAGTTATGAGTCATGTTAAGTCATATTAGTCTTCCATAGTTCAGATCTGCAAAAGGCAAAAACACAAGGTCAAAAAACCCACGGCAAAGTATATCAATATGGTTGTGTACACTACATGCCAAAGGTATGTGGACACCTAACCATCACATGAGCCTGGAGGACATCTAAATTCCAAAACCAGATTTCCAAATGATTTAGAAGCGGCATGCTTCTAAATGTATAAAATAAATTTTCTACAAATAATTGTATAAAATGTATTTGTATGCTGTAGCATTAGCATTACCCTACACTGGAACTAAATGGTCATGCCCAAACCCTGTAAAACTGTATTGCTGGCAATCTGCATTCAGGCAGGTAATGTTTTTTCTGGCATCCACAAAACCCAGATTTAACGCTCGGTGAACACATTTCCACTGCTCCAGAGTCCAGTGGTAGCCTGCTTGACACCACTCCAGATGACGCTAGGCACCTGCGGGCAGCCACTGCACTGTCCACTATGGGGGTTACACCTTTCTATGATGTGTTCCTGGCACACATCAGACACTGGGGATCGAGGAATGTTAAGCGCCTGCACAACTTTAGAAAGGAAATGTCCTATCTCTCTGGCACCTACTAACATGCCTTGTTCAAAATCTGATTATTCACGTAGCCTTGCCATAAACACACTGGCTAGTGTTCAACCTCAATGAAATGACAACCCTTCACATTACAGGTGTAGATATTCCCAAGCGACATCCTGAGGTTACGCCACTTCATAAATCCCATTGTACATTGCTACCCCATGACTTCTGGCACCTGTAAATAAAGGGCCATACATACAAAACATATTAGATAGCTTTACTAACTTAATTTTCCAAGCGGCAAGTTCAGTATAACCACATACCACTGCTTCTACATAGAGCTGGCTTTAATGCTGTGTAAATGACAGTGCAGGAGCAGCAAGCAATGAATGTATTTACAAAGGAAACAGCTCACAGGAACTACAGTGAGCAAAGCAGTATGAACACAAATTAGCTGGAAGATTGGTGGGGTGAGGTCTGAGCGTCTGCCATGTTGCAATTGGCCACATCTCTACGAACAAATTACCATTCGGGCAATAAACATGCCAAAGTAGAAAAATGGAAAAGCACAGAATGGAACAAGTAAGTTGTATGTCTGTGATGGAGGAGGAGGATAATGTTACTTTAAAAAATTTTGGCTTATGAAGTTTAATTTTCCATTTTAATTTCCGTGCAGAGGCCTGGGTGTATGTGTGGTTTCTTTACTCAGAATGCATTTGATTTGACAGTGTAATGCAAATTTACTTAAAATTTTCCAAGCAAAGCAAGACTGAGCACAGTGAAGTGACTGAGAGGAAGAATAAAAGTACCTTCTGCGAGAAAAAGAAGAGGACGAGGAGGCTGAAGATATATCGGGCTCCCACTGGTCGTTGGGGTCATAAAACACGTCATCATCTTTAGAGGCGCAGTTTCCCTATGAGCAATAAAATCAAATTTGATTTAGCAACCAATTCGCATAAACTAAAAACATAAGACACTGCACACTTTCATTTGCGGACGAGTTTCAATCTTTGTCGTCTTCTGCTCACATGGACAGGCTGTAAAAGAGACAACGGACAGGTTTGCAGCAGGTTCTAGGAGGGGATGATTTACTTGCATGTCTGGGTCTGCTGCACTATTTTAACTCTGGATGCTTTCAGATTTGCACACTTTTTCTGGTGATTAAAAGGTGCTCAGATTTAATTAAACTTCAAAACTGAACGGGTGGTAAAAAAAAAAAAAACATTAAATTGGCTTTTATGAAAGATGCACTATATATACTCACCGGTCACTTCTTTAGGTACACATACCTTGTATCTATGCTCATTAGGCCATTGTATCAGCTCAACTTACTGTAAAGGTTCAAAAGTTACACACTGTAGTCCATCTGTGTCTCTTTTCTATGGCAAATGAAGCTGAGAAAATTAACAGTTAGTGTAGATACAATGTGTACCTAATGAAGCTACTGGTAAGTGTATGTACACATATATGTGTGTGTGAGAGTGTGTGTGTGTGTGTGTGTGTGTGAGACCTGTTCAAGCTCCCTCATTGCAGCCAGGTTGCTCTGGAACTTTTCCAGACTCCAGAAGGTGGAGATGCCCAGCTTGGTGTTCTGCACTTGGATTTGCATCTCAGCACCATCCCCTCCACTCTCTACATCAGATACTTCATGTCTACAGTGAAGGAAATAATGGTTAATTGGTTCATTAAATAAACTCATATGTTTAATTACTAAACTTCAACCCAAATAATCAGGGAACTGAACAAAATAGGCAAACCTGCTGAAGACCGTGTGCTTCCTGAACTTTCCACTTATTTTGTTAGCCTCTTCAATCATCAGTGACAATTTCATGGCACCCCACTGTGGAGGAACTGAAAAGAACAAAATGTTAACTACAGAATATATAGAGGTACTTAAGTCACATTTATTAATGCTCTGATACACACTAATAACTAGCAACCACTCAACTTTTTCAATATACTCAGTCAAATGAGACAAAACAAATAACGTTTATTTTCCAGGTGAAAGGAAGTAAACAATTTTCTACAGGAGGCAAACAAACATGATGTTATACTACTAATTTTAGTTTCATGTTGGAAGAAAAATAAAACATAATATGTGCCAAGCACAGGCCATTATTTACACTCCACATGTTCAATCAAAGTCTATATAGGCAAGTCTGTTCACTTGGTGGTAACCAGTAAGCAGACTTGCAGGGCAGGATTTTATTCGTAAATGTATTTCAAAAACAAAAATTATTATAATTGGCTCTGAATCCTTACCAGAAGGGAACAAAAGTTAACATTAAATATTAACAAAGAAAAGAAGTGAAACTATTCTAATCTAATTGGCAATAGATTATCGTGGAGGAAACATAGAAAATATAACAATAAAAGTGGGGAGAGGTTATCTGTAGATGATGTTGAGGATTTTTTCCGTCAAAAACTTTAAAGCTAGTAACACAGTCATTAGAACTGTCTAA
The DNA here is from genome assembly GCA_021613375.1 of Megaleporinus macrocephalus. NCBI lineage: Eukaryota > Metazoa > Chordata > Actinopteri > Characiformes > Anostomidae > Megaleporinus > Megaleporinus macrocephalus. Next base: position 27,109,166 of record CM038721.1, read on the forward strand.
TCTAGATTACTGTGCAGCAGTGTAGTCGAATGCAACAAAAAAAAACACCTAACGAAACTACAGTTAATGCAGAACGAGGCAGCGAGAATGATATTACGATGCCCATACAGGACCAATGTAGACAAAATGCATAAGGAACTAGTGGCTGAAGGTTGAAGACAGGTTGAAGACAAACCTTGTGGGACTCATTAAGAATACATACGAGTTCAAATATCCATTGAGCCCTTATGATCCTTTAGAACGAATAAAAGAGAGAGAAACCAATACGACGAGATATTTAACCAAAAATTACTTTAAATAACGAGAGCTCGAACTAACCACATGTCGAATAGCGATTTACAGAGCTATTACAGAGTGGAACTCCTTACCTGACTCACTGCTCAGAACTTGTAATAAAATATGGTTTAAAAAACGACTAAAAAGACACTACCTAACTGATTACTGACCATTAAACTAAATAAATAAAAGTTAAAAGAAGATTAGGGAAATTAGTTTTAGGGGATAAGTGCGGTTATTTGCGGAATTATTATAACACTTTTTTATTTATTTTTTGTTAAATGTCTACATCTTACTTTTTTTCTTATTTATGTTTATTTCTTCTTTTTTGTATACATTTGGGAATGTACATACAGTATTTTTTTTTTTGTGTGTGTATGTATAATGTTTGTGTGTTTTATGTCTGATGGACCCCAGGAAGAATAGCTGCTATCATTATAGGAGCTAATAAAATAAACAATTTGACCTACCAGTCCTGGGAGTCTGGTTCACCTTCAAGGCACGCTTCCTCTGAATCTCAGCTAGATCTTCAGCAATTTTTCTCTTCTCAGCTTCCAGTGCCTCAAGGATTTTAGCATGTCGAATATCGTTATCAGTCATGGCCTAAAAGATAAACATTGTTGTGATTCAATTACTGCTCCAAAGCTTGTAATTCCAAAACCTTCTGGATCAAGTCTTGTACCTGTCTGGCAACCTGGGTCTCCATTTGTAACCGTTTCTTGTGCATGTTCATTTCGTGCTCCAGCAGAGTCTTGGCAGTCTGCAGCTCCTCCATCTTGCTGGCCACCCGCTGCCTCTCAAGCTCCTGTGCCTTTTTTCTGCCACTCTCCTCTTCCTGATAAAAGGAGTTTATTGTTTGTAAGCAACAAAAGAGGTATATTAACAGGTAAATAGCTCATTGCACTTGTTCAGAATATAGAAACGGGGAATAGAACGTACAAGTTCTCTCTCTAAAGCTTTGATCCTGTTCTCATACTGCAGTTTCTGGTCAAACAACTCTTTCTGTGCCATTTCTTTGGCCACCTGGATCCCCTGTATCATCTCCTCTTTGGCTTTGAGTCGGGCATCTTCAATCTCTGCCTCTAGTCTAGAAACAGCAAAACACGTGTTGGAAAGAAAACACACACTTGAATATACATTGTGCTTAAGCTCTAGGAATTTTTTTTCTAGACATTTCTTTAACAATTTGATGCAATTAAGAGGCCAACATTCCTACCTAGCCATTATATTCGAATGCAAAAACGATTAATCATAGTGTTTGGTGCAATATATTTGTTTATTAACATAAAATTATGCATTCATAACTCACTGAGCTCTCTGTGCTGAAAGCAGCTCATTTTTGGCAAACTCAAAATCCTTTTGGCCATCGGCAGCACTCCAACAGGATGCACGCTTTCCACTCTGCACCTCAGCTGGGTGGTTAAAGCGGAAGTAGTGATCTCCTCCAAGGATCACTCTATCACCCTAAATAAAAGAGATCACATCAAGCCAGGATGAGCAGGTTGCCACTCTTTACTAAAAATACAGTATGAATATACCTTAATAATATTGCATTTCTCTTACATGGTGGAGGACAGTGGCTTCAGACACAAGGTTTCCATTCACAAAGGTCTTGGCATTTTTCATGGGTGTGACACTGACTGTGCCATTTACATTGGAGATTACACTAAACGAAAAAAGTAAAGAAACACTCAAACTATTTGTTTCCACTGACGGTCCAAATCGCTTATTTGACTGACAAGACTGGCTAGTCCTAAAGTACTTGTACTTTCCACTGACAAACATGGGTGGGAGACATCACAACCAACCAGATACCGCTAGTACAATTCCAAAGTAAAACATTTTGGCACCAAGACATCCATGGGGGTCTCAATGCATCTGGTATTAAGACTAGGTATTATGCTGTGCACATGGCATTTATAGGCATCTTACCAGTGCTCATCAGCAATAAGCGCCCCAGACAGCTGGATGTCATGGGCTGACTCAGACTTGAGCTTGCCGACCTTGGTCTGTCCCTCCTTAATCATGTACAAGAGCATCTCTGACAGCTGAGGATCCTCATTCAGGTTCACAAGGTTGGGGAGCCGGTTATCCACTTTAAATGTGATGCCTACACGCTGAGGGGGAAAAAAAGGAGAGAAAATATGATGAGAGGAGGAGCCACAAGAAAATAGCAAAGATATAAAGCAATGATAAAATAATAACAACAACAATAAATTATTACCTGCAGTTCTTTGGTCTCTTCACGCTTTCTCCACTCCGCTTGCTCCAGTTTTTCCTTCCAAGTTCTACACAAGAAACCAAAAACTTAAAGACATCTATCCAAAAACTTTCATAAAACCTCAATCTTCACAGTGTAAGCAAAGTCATTTACAATAAGATATCATCAACTATCATAAAACAGTGTTTTAGCCATCAAGCAAAACATTCAAAACTGTCATGTAATGAGTTTCTTTGAGATGCTTTACGGTGTGTTAATCTCTTCATGTGTCTGATTCATATAACCACTGGTGTGAACAATTCTGACTCAGTAAGTTTCTCTAAAACAGATTTTTTTTAATACCTTTGATTCACAGACTAAATATGTGTTCTTATTTAGTAACTACCCTAAGAACATGTAATAGTTACAGTATTACAGAAGTGATAAATGGAAGACTAGGCCACCCATAGACCCCTGGCATTTAATAGGCTAAACTGTTATCCAGGTTACTGGGAAATCATGTTTAATAAAATCTGTGTGATTGCTGGTGGGATTACCTGTGCACCTCAGCCATCTCTCTCTCCTGCTGAGAAAGCTGAGATTTCAGAACAGTGATTTCCTGCTGAAACTGCCTCATCTTCTCAGGGTCGATGCCTTGTGAGCTCATCTGGGCTGCCCGCAGCTTCTCCACCTCTGCTTTCAGCTCTGGTTAGGAAAATACAAGCAATACAATGACTTCACATTTTCTGATTTTCTGTTAATCTACTGCCCTCTGCTGAGAGGATAATAGAAATGTTCAGTTGGAACATCTTGCACACAAGTGTTAGACCCAGACCATTAAATGCGCGGGTGAGGGCAAGGCTGGCTGTAATTGAACAGTGGAAAGAGAAGCATAGACGGAGGGCAGAGGGAATGGAGGCGCTGACCTCGGATCAGTTTGGCGTTGGTGTCCTCGTTGACCTTGGCCACGTTGATGATCAAGCGGGCCTGTTGAGCATAGCGTAGGGTGCTGAGACTTTCGTCCACATTGCTGGCGGCTGGACTGAGAGTCGCAATCATAGCCGTCTTGGAATTCCCACCCAGGCTTTCCTTTAGTAACCTAGGCATAGGAGAAATGACAGGCTTAGAGACTTTTATGGCAAGTTTTATGTTTTATGGCAAATATGGATCTTTTGGTTTTTAAAGAAAGGAAGTAAAATATATTTCAGGTGTAGAACTGTCAGTCTCTTTAGTCAAATTTGTCCAAGCGTTTAAAGATCATTGCTGAAACCCAATGACAATATCTCACCATGTCAAGACTGATTCCCTGTATGGGATGAAGACCTTTTTCCTGCTCTGAGCTTGTTCAGAGAGTGCGGAAATCACCTTCCCCAAAGTGAGCAAAGACTTGTTGATGCTTGCTCCCTCCTACAAATAACACAACTATTAGCACATGTGTCTGTCAGATCACTATTAGATCAAACTTCAGCTAAGAATGAAATGAAATGATTTTAGGCTTTACTGTAAATAAAACTATTGAAATTAGTGATGAGCTGAATACCCTTAGCCGTTCTCCGCTGGTCTGAGCCGTAGCACAGCGCTCGCTGCCTGCTAAATCCACTAGGTTGATCCTGCTGATGATTCTGTGGTCATGCTCCTCTCCTTCCACTAATTCTGTCTGCAGATACACATAAATGTGAACACTGGTATTACACACCTATTCAGACAACAGTAAGAACACGTCTGATTAGGCAAAACATGTAATAGCCATCCATCCTTTATCTTCTGCTTTATCCCGCTAGTCGGGGTCACAGGGGGGCTGGAGCCAATCCCACCACCATCCAGCAAAAGGTGGTACACCATGGACAGGTCGCCAGTCCATCACATGGCCAACACACACTCACACTTACACACACACACTCTCACATCTATGGGGAATTTAGAGTAACCTAAGATGCGTGGCTTTAGACTGTGGAAGGAAACAGGAGTACCCGTAGGAAACCCACTCAAGCAAGTGAAGAACATGCAAACTCCAGACAGAATAGCCTGGACTGGTAAGCAAACCTGGATTGTCATGCCGTGAGGAGACAGTGCTAACGAACATGTAATATATATAAGAATTACCTTAGTCTGAGTCATGACCAGGGTAAAGACCGAGTGAGACCTGGAACTTTTGTCATTCATGCCAGTGGCAGCAGTAGCTCGCTGTTTATTGCCAAGCTCCAGCCAAGCCTGAGAGGATACAGGAGAGAAACAAAGTCACATGAACATCTTTACATTCTACTGTATGCAAATTAATGGACTTCTTAAACAACACAAAGCCAGCATACCTGAATATCAGCATACGAGCTCACAACGTTCCTATTAAAAATATAAAACAATAAACAGTCACCAACATTGCTGATGTTAACTAACTATAAAACAATAAAGACATTCAAACGTGTGATGCTTACGTTGATAGATCCGCGACATAAGGCCCATCAACTGGGTGTTCTCTGACTCGCAACTAAAAAAGAGGAACAAAGTAAAGTGTACACTGTAATAGCGTGACAATGCTAGGAGGGGATGAAAACATAAATAAAGATGACACAACTGTAATATAAAAATATACAGCCACTAAAACAATTCCTATTGTTTACATAAGGACATTTTACTCATCATAAATCCTGCTTTGTTAGGATTTAGTTAATTAGCAGAATATACCTAACCCTACATGCACCATAGCCTCATGAGTTAACATAGAACTAAAACTGAAGTACAACTATTGGATGCAAGATGTAAGCTAATATAGGAAATTATCATATGATTAAAAAAACACAGGACTTTGCAGGGTTGCAGGGTTAGTGTCAACCAAGTGACTGACAGGGATTAAGACAATTAATTAACTCATCATAAAATATCTAACAATGCTTCCAAGAGGAAAAACATGCTCAAACAGTGGATGTGTATCTGACATATTGTTCTTATTTTACTCACAGGCATCTTCTTTTGGTTGTGTTCATCCTTTGCTACGAGCAAATCATGGATCTTTTCATTGTACACCTCAAAGTAGCTCATCTCCAGGTGACAAGTTACCTGCAAGAGTACATAAAAAAAATCATGTATCTAAACATATGACTGTTATTAACCTTTGCTTCAAATCCAGTGAGCCGTTATTGTTTGTAATTTCAGAACTAAACACACTTAAGCCAAATGACAAGCACCTATTCACTAAGTTCATGAAAGCTGAGCACTGAAACATGACAAATCTCGACAACTTACCTCCTGATCATGAGCTCTAGACAGCCGTGAGAAAAGCTCCTCACAGAATCTTGGTATAACTCCAGCTTCTTCACCGAAACCCATCATACTAAAACAAAAGAAAACGTCAGAACAATTCAGAAAATACAATTATTGACCAACTATGTCAGATCAGGGGCAGAAGTGGTTGCTTATAGTAACTTCTGAAAGCATAAAACTACTTACGTGTAGGACTTTCCTGAACCAGTTTGCCCGTAAGCGAAAAGGCAAGTGTTAAACCCTTCGAAAGCTCTTTCAAGCAGAGGTTTAGCCAGATTCTCATAAATGATCTGCTGACTTGCAAAATGAGGGTCCTCTTCATCAATTGAGCAAAAAGAGTAGTCGAAGGAAAACGTGTAGGTTTGCTTAGTGTCCGGATGCTGAACCACCGTCTCCTGATTGTCCATGAAAACCACTTGACAGCTGTTCTCACCCTTTTCCCTGATCACAAGAAGAAATAAATGTTAGATGCATCAAACCAGCTTAACAAGAAGCGCTTCTTATTAACATGTAACATTAGAAATCTCAAAGCAAGCATGAAACAAAGTGAGTAATGTCTAAAAAGTAGCATCACAATGCTTCAAGACAGGCTCAAAACACACAATATGCATCATAGTATTTGGTTTTTCTAAGGTCTTATGAATAACACATAAAAGTTGTACTTTTAAATGAATACATATTGATTCAGGATTGCACTCCAATTAAACAGGACAGATTATGATCTGATTTCTGTTTGTCACTGCTCTTTAAGCACTAAGGAGATTCACGCACACTGTGACACAGTTTATCACAATAACAGTATGCACCGTCATGCTGGCCAAACCTAACACGAGTTTAAATGTATGGCAAGTTCAGAAGGTACAATGTAATCCTGTTACCTGAGGCTGAAGGGTCTTACTCGCACCGCCACGGTGACTGCACTGTTTTCCATCTTCAGCTCCGGAGCTGGTAAGGTTGTAGCCTGGCTCCCAGCTTCAGGTGCTGGCCTGACTTTGCTCGAGCTCAGAGCTCCAGGTGTGGAGGTCACCTGGGTTGTAGTTTTTCTCACCTGTGTCGACCGAGGGGTGGCCGGCAGGTTCCGGCTCTGACTGCCGATCAGAAATCTCTTATTAGAGCTGCACGGAACCACAGGTGCAGGTTTGCCCGTTTCTGTGCTGGGCTGCTTTTGCCTATCCATGCCATGGGCCTTAACTGACACTGATCTTGAAACTTCTTTGACTGCCAGTTTCTCAAAAACTTCCTTCTTCACGCTTATCCTCTCAAATTGGGTTTTTCCTGTTGGTGTTGAGGTTGTCTTGCTTTCATCACGAGCTACCTCTCCTTTGGCGGTAATGAGACTCTGAGCAGGTCGTGCTCCTGCTGCGGTTCTGCCCGGTGTGTTGACCTGCTGAAGGGCGTCTTTAGCGGGGCGTTTAGCCTCCGTGCCCGTGTCCCTCATGCTGGCCGACCTCAGCAGGGCTAAGCTGCCCGGTGTCCGGCAGTTCGGCTCGGACAGAACTGCTGAGCCCGGCCAGGCTCTTCTCTCAGCCGCACACGGGGTACCTTTATCCACCGGGCCGGTTCTAGTTCTCCGCTGTAAAGTCAACCGCTTCCCGTGGGCGTCGCTTCGGTTCTCGGCGTTTTCCAGCGCTGCTGTGTGCTCGGATCCTTTGCTGTTTGTTTTTCTTTTCTGAAGAGTGAGCCGACCACGACAGGACATGCTGCTGGACTTCTCTCCAGAGATTATATATGTCTTGTTTATTTCTTTACTTTTATTTAGAGATAATGTTTCCTCGCCTTTCAGCTCGTCCATGTTTCCCGTTTTTATACGACTAACGGAAAAGAACTCTCTTGACTAAAAGTGAAATGCGTTACTTTAAAAATGAAAAAAAAAGTTCTTAAAAATAATAAACTGCAAAACATTAACGAGCCTAGTTAGTTAGTTAGCTAACAGTCCGACTGTACCGGAGGTGGTTCACTGTCATTGAGTGTAACTGTAAGCGAGTTATCTTCGTTAAAATGAGCTACTTTAGAGAATAACGTTGCTGTTATGTTCGCTAAGTGGAAAGGTAGCGAACACTCTTAATGTTTAAAAACAGATGTTTTCTCACTCCTGCGATACTTTGTTTACCTTCTACTCGCTCTGTCTACACCGCCATCTTGCCGCTTCAATTCAAAAACCCGTCGCCCGGTGTCATTGGACCACAGACAGCCATTACGTCACGGACCGGGTCTCGGTGAAATAGTGTAGTGACGCTCGTCTACCGGCAGGTGGCAGCGCTGCTGTTCATTGAGCGGTTAAACGAACTCGTCCATGGCCAACAATTACATTTAGTATTTTAAGAAAAATGCCTCAGAGCTTGGTCTCCAGTGCCCTCGCCATCAGAGGTTTGTAGAATACAAGAAAAGAGAAACTAGGCTTTTGTAACTGTTCTTTGTGAAATCAACTATATAAATGTTTAACAATCAACTTTGCAGTGAGTATTTATAATCTTAAAGGGACACAAAACATTGAACCATTATTACTGTTGTTATTTGTTGTCAACTCGGTGCCACCATAATCTCTAGATCATACAAGGGCCCAGTCATGGTCTTGGAGAAGACATCTTGAAGAACCTAGATCTAGCACATGTGGCCCCTGCAGACCCTTATTACCTGAATCAGATGTAAGACTTGGGTTGGAGCTACACTCTTCAGGGTGGTAGATACCCAGGACCAGGACTGGGCACACTGAAGTGAGATTTTCCAGTTTAAACAGTTTGGCAATACATCCTTTTCTCACCCTAGACACAGCTACACACTTGTCTGCAACTAAATTGATTTTATATAATAGCAAAATGCAATCCCAAACTGTGGACATCTTATTTTATATATTTAATGCTATATATATTTATATATATATATATATATATATATATATATATATATATATATATATATATATATATATATATATACACTTCCAACAATTTAGATTTGATCTGGCTGGGGACTTGTATGCTATTGCTCCAGTATTGATGTAGCCTGATTAAGTTAAGCCCTATCCAATTTAAAAGGGACCCTCAGGTCTTTTACCATTGAACAGACTCGCTTAAGTTATCTGGCTAATTTAAACGCTGCTTCGTGGAATACTCTTGTTCTTGTTAGAACAATTGTGAATGGGCAGGCATAGACTGTGGTCGGTGGAATAGGTGTACATATAATATTGCATGAACAAAGAATTTAAACAGTTTTTTGCTGTGTAACTTACATATAATGGACACTTTAATTTCAAAATAAAAAAATAACTACATTCTATGATATGGACCCTATAGAGGTGACTAATTGGCGGACGCGGATCTATTTCATCAGTGTTTATTTTGAGCGGCAGATCTTTTCTAGTCTTTGCTATATACGGGCTTTGCGGCGCAGTAAACTCTGTGCATCAAATCTGTGCATATTCGGGAGTGCAGCGAGCACACAGGTGAGGTACGAAGCAAGAAGCAGCAGTCAGAGAATAAAGCGAGTCAGAACTGTCAACAGTAAAACCAGGAATGAACCGAAACTTGCTCACTTAGTTTTAGAGAATAGCACTATGTTAAACCAACCTGTCAAAATGTGAAAGAGTTTTATTTACTGTTTCTATGAATAAACACTTTAAGATGCACTTTTTTCAAATCATTTTGTTTTTTAATGTAGTTTTTACTTAAAGAGTTAAAAAAACATTTATTTGAAGTTTATAAATAATTAATAAACTGAACAGTATTAGTAAGTTGTTTGTCTTTCAGTTGCTGATGGTATAAGGTGCTGATACTAGGCTACTTCAGTATACAGGATATGGCACTAAATCATAACACAAGTTAGAAATGATGATGGTCTGGACCTTGGCCTGAGGATATCTCCTCTAACCAGACCTTACTGACTTCTGATTAAATGCCCCTGCTATAGTACATATCTGCCTCATCTCTGATAGGGTGCATTGTGAGACACTGACACTGTCTTTGGAGACATAATCATGAAACTCAATGTGACATTTTTATTGAATGAAAATAAATTTGAAATAGCAAATGTACAAATCAAAAGCATCAAAAGTCCTTGTTATTTCTTGACGCAGCTCCTGTCATGCCTTCTGATAATGTCAATAATGTTGTTTTTGGTCACAACATCATCCTGTCCTTGTTTACTCCTTTGTTTGGCTTTCCTCTGCTGTTCGTGAAGGTGAGGGGAGTTGAGGAGTTGTGGGGGAAGCTGGGAGCCTGTGGGTTTCACTCTGTTCACAATGTCCAGAAACAATCGCTTATTGTTGTTGTTCATGAAGGTAATGGCTGTTCCTCGGTGTCCCAGTCGTCCAGCTCTGCCGATCTGTAAGCACAAATGCACGTTTAAGGATAAATAAGTCACCACACCACAAACCATGATGACACGCTCGCTGCAAACACACTGTGATTATGGTACTGTTGTGTTTATACGACAGTTGTCAACAACATCAGTGGTCTGTAGAATACATGTGCACCATACCTGATGAACATACTCATCCATGTTGGTTGGCATGTCAAAATTCACTACCAGCTTGACATTGACCAGGTCCAGTCCTCTGCCCAACACGCCTGTACTGACCACCACTTCAAACTGGCCCTCAAGCAGACCCTTAAAAAAAAAGAAAAACTGGTGTATTATAACTGTTGTTGGTGGAACTATTATATAAATGTTTAAGAATCAACTTTACATTACATGTTTCTATCCTTAAAGGGTCGTAAAACATCGAACCATTATTTCATATTACCTACTCGTCATTACAGCGTACAGTCCTAGAGATCATGATTGAAGCCCCCAATCCTGAAGAACATAGATCCAACACACATGGCTCTAGTTGTTAGACTATGTTAGAGTTGGGTTGTAATTAAACTCTTCAGGGTGGCAGATGTCCTGAACCAGGATTGGGACCTCTAGAGTGAGATTTTTCCAGTTTAAAAACTAGAAAAAACCCATTTTGATGATGTATCTTGAAGGTGGGATGAACTTTTAAAAACACTAAGCCCTCTTGGATTGAGACATAAGGGCAGGCTGTTTGATTATAGGACGCTGGATAGCAAACATTGCTGCCAGGAATATCACATCTGAATTTCTTAATTGTTATGTCTGCAGCTAGACCAACAGGCAGGGTTTCTGATTGAGGCGACAGAGGATGTATGACATCTTTTTCTTGTTGATGTATGACTTTTTTTTGGAATGCATGCTGGGTATTGCAGTCAGAGAACACTGATGGACAAAAACATACCAAATCCTTCATTCTGTCTATCTGATGAGGTTAAGGGATGCAATGCTACACATCATTACATAATATGACAACATATTGAATGCAAATTTTAGGCTGGAATACCCCGTTAATCCCAGAAATTACCTTCAGGATTTTGTTGCGCTCCCACTGTGTCTTGTCAGAGTGAATAGCTACTGTATTTAAACCCATCACCTTTTGCACAGCCTCGCACAAAAGATCTGCTCCTAGTTTGCAGTCCACAAATACTACTACTGGTGGTTGATAGAGTTTTCTGTCCTGTGAAAATAAGATTCAGCAATCCATCAATTCTAAATTTTTAATAAATAAATCAACAAATAAATAAAATAATATATACACCATATCATTTCAACCAAATTTGTTTGTATCAGCTTAATGCAGTAGATGCATTAATTAAGTCAGATATTATTTTCCTTTAATAAATACAGCTAACGTATTAACCTGATGTAAACAAGCTGGATTTAAAATGTATGATAAATAGGCAAATATGAATTAAGCATTAAAACACAGTGTTGTGTGTCTACATTCACTGTCCATTTTATCAGCTTCACGTATGTAGGAACACTTTGTAGTTCTACACTTACAGACTGTAGTCAATCTGTTTCTCTGTGTACTTTGTTAGCCCTCTTTTACCCAGTTCCTCAATGGTCATGCCCCTAACAGGACAACCACAGAGCAGGTATTATTTGGGAGGTGGATCATTCCCAGCGCTGCAGTGACACTGACATGGTGGTGGTATGTTAGTGTGTGTTGTGCTGGTGTGAGTGGAGCAGGCGCAGCACAGTTTTTTTGGACACCTCAGTGTCACTGCTGGACTGAGAATAGTCCACCAACCAAAACTATCCAGCTGACAGCTTCCTGTGGGCAGTGCCCTGTGACCACAGACGAAGGACTAGAGGACGACCAACACAAACTGTGCAGCAACAAATGAGCTATTGTGAGCTAGGAGCGTCTAATAGAGTGGCAGTGAGTGGACACAGTGAGAAATAGATATAACTCTTGGTTTGTTACCTACATTCAGAATCTCAAAGAGTTTCTTTTTCTTAGAAGGTTCCTCTACCCAGAGAACAATCTGGCGAACATTGGAGCAGGGCTGGTTCTTCTGACCAATAGTGATCCGGACAGGGTCCTGAGTCAAACGAGATGCTAAGAGCTCTATTCCTGCAGGGATTGTGGCAGACGTCAACAAAGTCTGATGGTCATCAGGAACTTGCTCTAAGATCTCTAGCACCTGTTGCTGGAATCCCATCTTTAGCATAGTGTCTGCCTGAGGTGAACAAAACAAGAACATTCACAAAAAGTGGCGGAGGCAAAGCAGCTTGAATAAAGGAACAAATTCCTCTGCAGAACAAACAAAAACATACCTCATCAACAACTACAACCCTCACACTGTCAAGTTGTACAGCATTCTGCTTCAGAATCTCAATGAGACGGCCTGGAGTTGCAATCACAATCTGTATGCACAGTAAACATAGCTTTAGCATGACTTTGAATTATAGCCTTTATGGTGGTCTCCAATGTCTCCAGTCTGCTGTATTGAGTATTTCATTGTCACTATGTGGAATGTTCATGTTTGACTAGTCAGACACTTCAGTTTGTGTATATGTGTAACATGTATATGTGTACAGACAAAACTGAACTGCACTGAATTGAACTGTAGAAAACACCCGGTTGCCGTGCACAAAGCTCCCAGAACACTTTGATGATGCTGTGACAAGTACAGCCTTGAACATTACCTTGATCTTCTGCTTAAGTCGATGGAGCTGAGGAGGCAAAGGCATTCCTCCTACAAGAAGAGCCGTTCTCATGTTGGGAAGCCCTACAATCAGCTCCTTTACTTGTCTCTCAATCTGGATAGCCAGCTCTCTGGTTGGAGTCAGAATAACACTCGTAGGACCAGGTGAACTACCCATTTCACTCTGAAAAGCAAACAAACATGGGCGTGTATAAGATCGCCAAAATAGAGAATTATACATATAATATTTATAATATGATACGCTGATGTATTGTTAATTATAGTTCTGTGATAACGTTTAGGCTTCAAAAGTATGTAATTGCATTTATATTAATCCAATCATGGCAAAGAGATAAATACAGGCCAGTGCAAGGCAAAATATTTCCTGAAGACAACTTATTATTTTCCACTATTTTACCATCATTAACATTACATAGACACTCAAAAGACATGTGAAGGTTTACTGGCAGATTTTGATAGTGAATAAAATGGCTATTTTTGTGTGACAGACCCCTGGTTCCTATCATCACCACCACCAAATTGTGGAATAATCACTCAGTTAATGTTCGGGACTCTGACACAGTCTCAACTTTTAAGTCTAGACTGAAAACATACTTGTTCATTGTAGCTTTTGGTAATTAATCTTCCAGTTTAGATAAAGGCAGGAGATCTGGGGGTTCTTGGACCCAGAGGTTTATGGTAAACTGAGATGTTGGTGCTGTTGTTCCACCACTTCACACGATCACACAGGTTTGTTGACGGTGGAGTGGGGGGATCCCAGTGTCTCAGAGTGCTCTCATGTCCATGTTACCTTCTGGTTCTCCCCTTTTAGTTTAGGCTGTTCAACTTAGATCTGCTGGAGTCGCCAGCCTCACTTTGAAATTTCGAATCTGTTTACTTTCATATTCTCTACAGTCGCACTCCTGAGCCAAACTAACTTTCTCTCTTTACTCTTCTAGAGGTAATAACTGTCCTCCTGCCTGTTGAACGCTGTTGGAGGACTGACCGTTGGGGCCTTCTCTCCACCCATCACCAGCCAGCTCACCTGTCCATCTGTGTCAACTGCTACATCCTCAGTTACATCACTGTGCCATCCAGATGCACCAGCATTGAGATAGGATGGGACTGTTTCAGCTCACGCCCACTTTACTTAAAGACTACTTAGACTGCCTCAGTCAGAGAGTGCCTCAGTCATACACTGCCTCTGTCTGTGCAGCTTCTAAAGCTTTGCTATCCAGATTTCAAACAGAGACTTTTTTCTTTGGTATTTAGTTTATTAAACTGTAAATACTGTTTGACCAGAGGAGGATGAGTCTACCCTTGTGAGTCTTTGTTCCTCCCATGGTTTCCTCCTCCAATTAAGGGAGAATTTCTTTGCCACTGTTGCCTCTGGCTTGTTCACTGAGGGATATATGTTGTAACTGTCTGTTTTCAAAACTCTGTAAAGCTGCTTTGAGACAACATCATTGTAAAAAGCGCTATACAAATAAACTTGACTGACTTGACTTGTAAAGAATTCTGAGTCTGTAAGTTTCTCTATTATTGAGCAATTCACACCAAACCACCCTGAATGACTCCATTTACATCTTACTGAATTATTCAGAAACTTTTAAAAACTGGTGTAATTCCCCTTTAAAGGGCAAATGGTTGCCCACAAATCTCTTAATTTCTAGACAATTAAAAGAAAGTGTACTTGCAAATACTCATCATATGTAGTGGGTGATAATGGATGACATTGGTATCATAAACGTATCAGCAGATAACAGCTTTTTAAAAAAGTTAGATAATCATCTCAATGGTTTTGGAAAACAGATAATTTGATTTTATTTTCAACTAACAACTGATTATGTATTTACTGTAGTATGAATGAGAAAATAATTTAGGCTACATTTTATTTATGAACTATATTTTATAACTTGACTTAGTAACGCTACAGAAATAGAGGTAATATCCAGCTATATTTAGTCCTCATTTCTATATCTTATAAAAACGTTTATAACAATATCAGCTATCAGCAAATTTAAGCATACAATACATAGGTACAAGCTTTCTGAGCCACAGGATTCTCCAAGTTTACTGAGGGTGTCTATTGTCAACAAGCACTTAATTAGCTTATTTATGTTCCTAAAGCATTTTACCTCTAAGGAACGAACAACCACTGGAAGAAGGAAGGCGATGGTCTTTCCAGAGCCTGTGTCAGCTGTAGCAATCACATCTCTCCCAACTAAACCCACAGGAACCATCTGCATCTGGATGGGAGTCGGGGCCTCATAGCCAGCCTTCTTCAGGTTTGTGCTGAGGGATTCAGGGAAGTTGCAGTGCTCAAATTCAATAATTGGCCTGCTGACCTCTTGACCAGTTGTAAATATCGACAATTCCTTCTTCACTCTCTCAACTTGCTCCTCGTTCAGTTCTGCTATGAAGACATCTTCTTTGTAGGAGTAACCACCTTCACAAGCACCAACACCATCTGCAGTGTGGTCAGAACTTGTGTTCTCTTGCTTGGTTTTAGAAAATACCTTTTCTCCAAGGCCTATACACATTTTAGCCAAATGACTCGCCTTGCACTCCAGACTGCACACATCATTGTCGGTGCTGTCGCAGATATACTCTCCGTAACGACCACACACGACACAGACAGGTTCCCCAGGCTCAGGCCACCTCTGACTCTTCTTGAAGGACTTCACGGGTTCCTGTTCATCTTCCTCCTCCTCTACCTCGGTTTCCTCAGGCTTTCCTTGTAATTCACTCTGCTCGACTTGTAAAACGGGGGCATCTGTAGCTTCGCACGGTTCATGTCCACTGTCTGCTGCTGGCCCTGGAGAGTTTATATCTTCACTAGAAAAGCCTGCAGTAAGAGGAGGCGACGAGGACGAAACGGCATCCTCCGAGCCAGTTTTGCTTTTTTTCAGCTCTGTGATTTGTGGCTGACTGTCCGCGTTTCTCTTCAGCTTCAGAGATCTTGGCATAAACATCTTTTCAGGCTCATAACACAGTCAGTCATACAGGAACAATCCAACAGTAGCGAGTTTCCCAATAGCAGTTACGTTACAGCGGTTTACAAACAGACTTTTAAGACGGCATATTCTCATATTCTCACAACCAGCGTGTAATAACTTAAATGCAGAATATTTAAAATAGCATGCAAAAACAATTTAGCGCCTCTGGTTTAGTCGTACTGTCGGTATTCTGTTGTTGTCGCAGAAGTATGACGCAGTAAGGCCCTTTGGATTTATGGGTGTTGTAGTTAAATACAGGTCTGTAGCGTCAACAGCATTCAGTCTCACATGTTTAGGGGGACAACGCTGTGTGCACGTTTTTATGAAGAAATGTTAATCACGCCAATGTTTTGGTTAAAAAATTATAAACGTGAGAGGGCAACTGAATTAAAGGAAATTATATATTTCAGTAAAAAAACAGCAGGTTTTTGAGAAATATTCCAGAAACACTTTTGATTTCTAATATATTAATAAACGACATGAAAAATACAAAAAAGGTTAAGATTTTTTTAAAACGTAAGTTTAATGTAAACCGATGTTTTGTGACAATGTATTGCGTTCTTTTTTAGTGTATGTGATCCTGAAATTAAGTTAATCAGAAATTAAAGTTAAATTCTTATAAAAAAAGAATCTTTCTGGAAGTCCCATGTCCAGATCAGTTTAACCCGTGTGGGATTGTTGATGTGCTGGGCGGATCGCGCATGCGCAGTAGGGCCGCTCAGGACGGTGCGGCAGGAAAACCGCAGCGCAGCGTGGATGAATAGAGGATCACAAGAGGAGGGAATACCGTCAATATTCAAGCGGGGGGCTGCGAGGACACGAAAGAGCTGTGCGGGTTCATTGAGAGGACAAAGGCGACTCGCTTGCAGGCCATCTAAAACACAGAATGCGTGTTTCTTTAAGAGGGACTCGCTAGCAGTCACAGAGGGATCAGAATGGATGACAGTCTCAGGGCTGTACCCCATTTTTTGGCTCGGATGGGCTCACGATGAATAAAAGCCCCTCGCTAACAGAACTTAGCTTGTAATTGAATAGAATTACAAGAATAGGAGATGGGATGGGCGACGCTCACTAAAAGTAGCCCATGAACACAGTTTTGGTGCAGTGAATTCCTTAGGAAGGATGTCATCGTTTGCTTCGGACCTGTAGGCGACCACTCGGCTGGTGCTGACCCCTCTTCTGCCTGTGAATATGGGGGATCTGACGGAGGCGAAGGACTGGAAAAAGACTTTCATTGTTCCTGCCATTAAGTCTTTTGACCATTATGATTTTAACAGAGCTAAAGTCCGCGCGAGTCTCACATGGCTTGTGGCCAAAGCCTTTGGTACAGGTAGGTGGCGTCCTTTTCTTGTTCTTGAGCCTTCTTTTTTGTTTGATCGTTTTTGTTAGAGAAGTCGTTATTTTGATGGTTGTCTAATGAACGTTACATGTGGTGATTTTACAGTATTTCAGCTTTTTGTGTGGCAGCACATGATATAGAATTAACCCTGAATTTGAAACAAGATGATGGTTTGGTCATTGTATTGTATAAGGGTCATTGATTTTATTGGTAAGGTGGTGTATTTTGCATATATTACCAAGTAGTGTGTCAATACAGGCTTGTTTCATTATAGAAATATATTATAATATAAGTGATTTTGCGTGATATGTTGGAAATGACGGGGATGCCACACTGAAATAGTCATATACTTTCTGTTATCTGCTAAATAAGGCTGATACACAAATGCCCTTATAGTCTTATTAAATGCTCTAAAAATCTAGAAATCTTAAGAAACTTCAAGATTTGTCCATTGCTGTGTATTACTATAACCTATATAATATAACATCTTGGCCTTGTTAATATTTCTGTATTCCTGTCTATTGTCAGCTGAGTCCTGTAGTAATCAATGACTATTGTCTGAATTTAATATGTGATTATTATGGGACTCCTATAGAAATTTTCTAAGCATTACTATAAATGTGCTACTCATTATCTAATAATTTTTTGAAATTCAGGAATATATATTTAAGGTGGATCTGCTCAGTTTTAATGTTCATAATTGTAAAATAGACTTGCATGCTGCAGTTTTCCAATATTTTTCTCATACACGACTCTTTGTCTTAAAAGCTCTGTTAGAGCTCCTGTGTCTTTAAACCCCGCCTTCTGACCAGTCCAGTGTGCTCTCATTGGCCAGCTCCGTCACTGTTTTTTGATTGGTCTGCCACCAGAGCAGCATCCTGCTACAAAGTCCGTGCCCACGTTCTTACCATGGCATCAGTTCTGCCGTATTACTTTGAGCAAGAAGCCACAAGCTAGCTGGATGTTTCAGAGAGATAACTTTTCAGCTTCACTTTTCAACTTTTTGTCTGTGTTGTGTGAGGGCGTGCCAGGCTTGCTGGTAGGCGGGTTGTAAGGATTGTGTTACGCGATGACATCACCTTGTTGCAGAGAAAAAAGCTGGAATTCCAAATAAGCATTTCAGGCAGCTGAGAAAAGTGGTTTCTGTGGAAGAGAGGTTCTCCCTCTGGCGTGTACTTTGAGCTATAACTTTGTGGAACATTCAGATGCACAAAAAGCAACAGAACACTGAAGGAAAGGCAAAACTGGAAACACATAACAGCCCCTCTTTGAAACTGAGCTAATCCTTTTATCAACTGTGAGAGAAATGATTTTTTCAGAAAACAGACACTAGACCTCAACCCCACTGAACATCACTGGGAACATTTGAAAAGGATAAAAGCAAAACATGCCATGACATCTCTACACGCTTTCAGTGGATTCTCTGATTCTGCTGATACTTGTAGAATCAGTGGCAGGCAAAGATCAAGCTGTGAATAAGATGAATGGTGGATTTATTTAACTCGCTAATCATTCAGTGAAGAGAAGTGAGTAATGGTGTAATCTTCTTTGAGAAATATAATTTAAGAATGCATTCAATCTCCTGAAGTAATGAAGTAAAATGAAATTTGTACTCTGTAGTTCTCTTACTTTTAAACCCAACCTGCATGCACCTATACTGTAAACTACACACCTATACTGTGGCATTCGCTTTAAGAAGAAACAGTAGCTATATATATATATGTGTGTGTGTGTGTGTGTGTGTGTGTAGTGTATTGCCTTCAAATAAAAACTAATTAAATAATTAACATTATATAAAGTGAAAATTACCAGAGACTCTGCAAAACAATAATATCACTATATACTAACTATATTATCACTATAGTCACAATACAGAATTGCTGTTTTAACGATATTGAGATATACCGAGTACTGCATGAGTAACATATAAGGTATTGCGATATATTGTGATTTATTTCCGTTTTCTGTTGCTACCTTATTAATTACAAATTTTGTCCCCAAAGAAAAAACATCTGTTTTATGTAATGAGATAACGTTTTTAGTCTATTCATCTCACTTCAATCATTTTTATTTGCAGGAAAATGGTATTGTCAAGCGGACAGCCTGACTTACATTTATATAATTAAATATTGATACTTGGCATCTGTGTATCGATACGATATTGCCTCATAAAATACTGCAATGTTGTAAATGCTGTATTGATTTTTTTTCTTAGTCAATATTCCTTCCTCTTTTTATTGTGACTCCAACATGGATCTAGCATAAAAAAGGTTTCTCTATCATCCACCAGACTGATGAAACTTTGCTTACATGTGAGCAAGAGCTGTGTGTTTGGCTGGTTTTAATTTTTTTTATAACGCGACAGACTGAGCTTCTTGAAGTAGCTGTGTGACCAGTGTGACAACCATCTGGATTGTTTCGCACCACCTCATTAAGATGTACGGTCAGCTGTTCCAGTAGAATGAAAACACACACAGTTTCCGTTAAGAAACTTTATCTGCCATTTAATTCTGACATGACCTTGAACTCAAGGATAGGAGCAAGGTTTAAGCTTTTTAGTTTGATTGACAGACACAACACTGTGTCTTCTGTTGGGCAGCAACCTGGGGACCACCCATTGAAGTTTGCTCCCAGTAAGCACAGTTTGCTTGCACATGTGACCAAATAGGCCTAACTTTAGAAGACACTGGACAGATGCATCAACACTAAGATGTGTAATGTGTCGCCATGCTTAGAACTGAATTTAGTCAGTCTTTGTGGATGTATTGAATTTGCACCTGATAAGAATTTCCTTAGTATCATTTCAGTTTTTTAATTAAGCTTGTCAAATTCTGAAGAAGCTTACTTAAAAAATCTAATGGTTTCAATTGTCCAAGACTGACTACATAAAGACGTACTCATGTGGTTTTAAACACATAGGCCTTCCTGATAGAGTTCCTTAAGTGGTTTCTGACACTGTACGATATATGATTATCTGGAAAATGAACAAAGTGGATCTGGCTAAATCATTTCTAATGTTATATTGTCCGTGTTCAGTAAATGCTGCTTCCAAACAGATATAACAAGATGCCTTATTAAAGCACACTCTGAACAAGAACGACAATCTTTTAATTGTCTTCGTCAAAATTTCATTTGAACTTCACAGTACAAGAAGTGCATTTCTAGTGGAGAATGGTGCTCTGCATTGTTCCCTGCACGACCTTTGATGACATCATGACACTAAGTATACGTTTGGAAATCCATTCCAAAGGTTCCCTTAGTGTCCCTTGTAGGAAACCCAGCAGAGACCAGCATGGCTGATCATCACGAACAGCCAGCATCAGTTGTGTTTTGGATGCTGGTGTGCTGGTCAGCAGCAATGGAAGTTAATCTGCTGTCCACCACCAATGGAAGTTAATGGGCTGTCCACCAGCAAAACCAGCATATGTTGTGTTATGATGCTGGTGTGCTGTCAGCAGCAATGGAAGTTAATCTGCTGTCCACCACCAATGGAAGTTAATGGGCTGTCCACCAGCAAAACCAGCATATGTTGTGTTTTGATGCTGGTCATGCTGAGTGGCCAGTTAAACTAGCATCACACCTTCACTCTACCAACTTAACCAGCATGTCTGTTATGAGCTGTTATGTTAACAGGAATATCAGATAAAGGGCATTAGGAACGTAGAGCCTTAGGAACAAAGGCTTGGATAGGTAAAGTATAGCAAGTAAGCTATTATTCATAAGCCCAAATTCTGTTTATCCATTAATTTCAGAAACTACTTTTGGAACTGCATTTGGAACTGCAAGACTTAGTCCAGTGTAAGATGTTTTAGGTCTAGTTTGCAGAGCTGTACTTAACGGGTTAATGTAGCTTCCATTAACTTAAAACAGCAAACATGTCTTGGATGGTTGTTGGTGCGAAGGACATTATGTACAAACATTTCAATTTGGGGCCAAACTCTTGGAGCAAAACTCTAAAACAGAGCTAAAGATGTTTTACTTTAATCCCAGTCCACTGTGTCAGTCCACTGGTTTCTCATACCAGGCATTGGGTCACCTCGATCCAAAGTAAATATGCTGTTTTACAGTGCCAGTTCCACAGAACTGAAATAGCTGCTGCGTTTGGGTTTTGTGTGGTCACAGCCACCTACTTAGGCTATTATTTGTTTGTGGGATTTTAGCATTACTCTGTGCGCTGCCTATGCTTTACAGTCAACTCTCATGGGAACATTGTGTGCTGTGCTGATCCCTGAAATGAGTTCTGGGGCAGCAGCCACATAGAGGCAGGCCAGGATCGGTTCCTGTGTTCCAGCTCCAAATGAATTACAAGTGTATAATAGCTCTAGATCCCAGGCTCGTTTAATGCACATAGTTTGGATGGGCTACGCATTTTATGGTTGCTCGAAACTGAACCTCCGCCACTATGAGTACCACCAGGCTGATGGCTTCTAAGCCCCTTTTAAAAATTCTGTTTGACTCCTGCTTGCGCTGTGGCATGTATCTTCCGCTTTCTTTCACACTCCTTCTCTCTCTGATGAAACTCCTGAGGAGCTCTTGGGCAGAATCGTAGTGCAGGAGAACAGATCAAGCACCATATAGTTGCCATAGTAACCATGGGCCAGCCAGAGATGGTCATGTTATTTCCACTGAAGTTGTCAAGGCCCAGCTTCTCAGATACGGTTACGATATGATCTTGAAACACACCGTCTTTTGATCTCACGTCTCTTTCTTCGCAGCATCTGTTGATTGGCTGGGCAAGTTCTGAAGAACATGGGTGAAAACCCTGTTCAACATTAATCAAATACAAACAGTTGAAATTTATAGTGCACTTTAAATACAGGTCTGTGATGGTATTCATTTTTGTTCACATTGTATCAGCAAGTGCTGTCGTAGTGAACTGACACTGTTTTAGTTCTCTGAGACTTACGCTCCTCATCACAAATAGCAAAGAATAGCTCATCCCATCTCTCAGCGGACACGGCGACCTCAATATTCGCACTAGCATTGGGAAATTGGTTTGAACTTCTAAATCTGCAGTCACTTTGGAAATCACTACTGTAGGTTCTGGTTGTATAACCATTCATTATTTTTATTGCAGGGGACCAAGTATGACTCATAACGACTGTAGTTGCAGAGTTAGGATGTATATGTGGATCAGTATTTCCAGACATATATTGGAGCTTCAATGTTATCAGTAATGTCTTGACAGTGTATTTACTTGCGAGTCTTGTGAGTCGACCTGACTGATATTACCTTATACAGAGGGGTTGTCGCTCAAAATCAGCTTTCACGTCTTGATGAGTGACTGTAGTACCAGTTCAAGGCAGTCATTCTATTCTGCCAGTCCAACCATCACCTGTAATAATAGAAGCAGAACAGAATGTACTGCAGTACATCATGCTTTTCTGTGCCACACTTTGTTTGTGTGTACCAATGTGTGTATCAATACCATTCAGACTTTTTTCCGCTCAGTCCAGTGGTGACTAATTTCAGAAACCATTCTAGAAGTCATGATTGAATTAGGTATTGATAGTGTGGATCTGTAATTCCATCCATTATCTTATTTCTCATTATCTGTATTTGGATTCGTTTAACCTGGGGAGGTATTGCAATCTAAGGGAATCCTGTTGAGATCTGTGGTTTTAAATCCATTGTGAATCTACAGTGAATCTAAAGTATGTATTAATTGTGGGGAGAATAACCATCGCTTAAGCACCCAAAGCCAAATATGTAGGTATATTTTTAGTGCTGTTTGTGTGAATCATAATTTTGTCAGGAAATCTTACAAAAATAGCATTAATTACTTTTCTTGAAAAAAAAAGAAAGAAAGAACGAAAGAAAAGGGGAAATTTGCACTTAAATGTCATTTTGTAATGCCACTCTAGAATCCCAGAATGCCAAGAAATGGTCCTGTGAATAACCTTAAGTAATTGGATGAACTCTCACACTAACTGCAGTCCTGGTTAGCCCTGTTAGTAGATGCGACTGTGTGCTGTGTCGTTACTGTTATTGAGTGTGGCGGCAGTTGAGAAGAAATTACACAGATGCTTAATGCCATGTGTAATCAATCAGGTTGTGACCCTTAGAGATTGCATCACAGAACCCCAGGCAAAGCTAATCCATCTAGAACAGTGCTTTATATGCTGGTTATGACATTGTAAGATATGTACTCCTATGTATTTCCCCGTCCTGTTCTCTTTAAACACTATATATTTGTTCTAGCACTCCAAATAAATAAATACACTGTAAATACACTCTCTCACCTCCTCTATTTTCACCTCCTCAGAGAGCGTCCCGGACGACCTGAAGGATCCCTTTTATACTGATCAGTACGAGCAGGAGCACTTGAAGCCACCTGTGGCCGGCCTGCTGCTGTCGGCCGAGCTGTACTGCCGCGCTGGGAGCCTGATCTTGAAGAGTGATGCGGCCAAGCCCCTGCTGGGCCACGACGCGGTCATCCAGGCTCTGGCTCAGAAAGGCCTGTATGTCACCGACCAGGAGAGACTGGTCACTGAGAGAGACCTGTGCAAGAGACCTATTCAGATGGTGAGCAACTTTTTCTTCAAACTGCTTTTAGGATGTGTCTTTTCTTGATTCTGTAGATTGTTATGAAATTTGGAGTAAGATGAAAAACAGTGACGTGTTGGCTCTTTTTGAGCTACTTTTTACAATCTGTCATTTAATAGATAAAATCTTTTAGGCCGTTATATAGACTAGCTTGTCTTGTAACACCTTTCATGTTTGACACATACAATTATGTTCACCTCATATGCAAAGTCATAAAAGGGTCAGATTAAGTAGAAGTGTGTTCTTAAACCTCCCACACTAATGGTTATAAAGCTTGCTTGTCTGTTGTTTTTTTCTCGTTGCTGTGCATCTCAGTGATGTGGTTGAGCTCTTGTAGATGGCAGTATTATTATGTGTGCGCTCTATAAAGGAGGCCTTTGTTGTGAGTTATATCCTGTGGGTTCATAATTACCCTGGAGTCATTTACTGTGCTTTTGGCTCTAGCGTTCTGAGCAGACTATATCTCAGCACAAAATAATAATTCATTCCTCCCTGTAAATGTCATCTGCAGCCGGATTGCTTGACTAATTGATTGTGATGGGACCGTACTACTTTCATTCATTTCATTAGCCATGTTCACATCAGTGTAGCCTGGTCACATTGTTTATATGTATCTGTGGAGGTACAGTAGGTAATTGTCTAGTAGGGGTGTAAGAAAATATTGAAAATATCGAATATCGGAATATTATGTTTGGTGATACTGTATCGATTCTCAAAAACACAGTATCGACACAGATTCCTGGCAGACAGCGAATTATTGTGTGCTGTGTTTAAACCGCTGACCACTAGATGGCAGTGTTGTAATCCATGTTTAGCTCCACTCCAACATTAACAAGCAGCACAAGGGCGCAATGCTATTGTAAACATGGGCAAACGTGTTCATATAGTGGTGTGTTTTAATATTAGGATTTGAAAAATCACAATATATCACTTTACTTGCAGTATCGCAATATATCGGGATATATTGAATCGTGAGTGCTGTATCACGATACGTGTTGTTTCGCCAGGTTCTTGCCAATACACAGCCCTAGTGTCTAGTGTTTAGAAAAAGAATCACAGGTTTTGTAGCATCAATTTCTTTGCCCTATTAAAACTCCCATACAGAAATTCTAGACCATAATCACACAAAGACTATTAGTCAGTCTGCTCATATTAGTGTTTTAGCTTCATGTGAAATATTAGCAATTTTTAAAATTTGAACAAATACTGTTTTTTTTAGAAGAGAGATTTGGAAGAGGTTAAGCTAACACACTGACAGGCAGAATTGTATCATTTGTTTAAATGCATTTATTCTGATGTTACTGTTTTTCCTACACTCTGTACCCACATGAACACCTAAAGGTGGCCAACTTGCATTTAAAACGGTCAATATGATTTAAAACAGAGAACCACTAAAAAGCAGTACCTGATATGAGTTTCTTAGGCTTTTTTTGAAAGTGCTGAGTGACTCCTACGACTGTTATGTAGTCAGACTAGGAATTCCACAGTGTGAGCTTGTGATAAATGAAAGCAGGCTTCTGCACCTACTGACCAGAAGGTTGCTGGTTGAACACATCTTTTACAATCATAGCAAGGTTGCTGGAAAACGCTATGGAGCTATAGAGAGTCAGGATGCTGGTAGCCAGAGCAGACTTTTGAAGTTGGGTGTATTATGTATGTTTCTAGTGCGCATAAGAATTCTAGCATTGACATTTGAAAACATTTGTCACAGTGGTTTTGTAACAGGGTATTGCTGTATGTGTGGAAATATTTTAGCAATTCGCAGCCTGATTGTTCAAACCTTGACAAATTTGGAGCAGCGTCAGTAAAATAGAATTTGTGCTGGGGTTTTTTGTCAGCGCTGTTTGTTGGGCAGCAGTTTATCCGACTTTTCCGAAAAAGAGCTCGTTTATCCGACGTGTGCATGGGTGTTGTTCGAGATTGTTAGCTAGCTGACATCTGCCAGTTTTGGCTTATGTTGCAGGTGTTGTAAACACAAACAAGCAAAAATAAAAGTTACCAGTAGATACTGTTATCATTTGTTAAGCAATATGGTGGAACAGACTAAAAGTATAGTCTAGATAGGGTTGACGTCACTACCAAGTTTATCATCGGCTTCAAGAAGGCTGATTATGTGGTGCTTTCTGGTGGGAAACCCGAGACCACAGCATATACAGTCACATTCAATTGTTTGGACACTCCCTGGTCAGATTAAATGTTTTATTGATTTTCTAAGTGAAAACAAGCAAACATATCCTCTCCAGAGAACAAACTGCTGCACACTGTAATGCACAATTACTGTTTACTTGAAGAATATTAAAAAAGAAAAATGAAAACATGACATTTTACTTGTTTTTTCTATTTTTTCCTCCAAAAAATGAATAAATAATTTTGTACCCTAAAATTATTACGAATTCATGATATTAGTAATAATTAGTAATATAAGTAATATTTAGCCTAGATCTGCAAACTTTCTTTTACTGGTCAAGTCTTGTGGTGTTTGCACACACCTGATCCCTGCTAGCCACTCCTGAAAATCTGGGCCTCAACACTAAAATGTAATGAACCGGTTCTGAACCTAAGCTTACGCTCAGCTCAAGTCCTTAGTCTGCCGGCACTCAAGTGTGCAGATGCTGTATTATTTCTTGGGCTTCAGTGCTGCTTGTATGCATGAGCGAGTGGCTGCTGTCAGCCTGAAGATCCTGATGGATTAGAAGTGTTGACAGTCAGGCCTTCAGCTTTCACTGACTCTCATTAGCATTAGCGCCTCATTAGCTTTGTTCAGTAACGGCTTGGCGTAGTTCGTCGCCCTAAAGAACACCTCACACGTCTTTTGTTTCTTCCTTCTGGTTCATCTTGAATTGTAGATATGACTCAGACAAGATGTTCAACCAGTTTCTGAGTATTTTCGGAGGTTGTGTATTACCTGCAGTGTTATAAAGTTTCTGAGTGTATGTGTATTCATCTGTAATGTTCAGGCTTTCTGAACTGTGACTTAAAGAGGAAGTCCATCAAATGTACTGCATGTCATTGTATTTTCTTTGCAATGTAAAAAACTTATTCTGAATGGTTTGATGTAAAGTGGTTAATTGTAGAAACACTTACTGACTTAATGTTTATAACGAGCCAACTTAAATATAGCCTTTTTATTTACTATCCAAAGCCACTAGTGAATCTGCTTGTCCTGTGCTTTTATATGCAATGT
This sequence comes from Megaleporinus macrocephalus, assembly GCA_021613375.1. Taxonomy (NCBI): domain Eukaryota; kingdom Metazoa; phylum Chordata; class Actinopteri; order Characiformes; family Anostomidae; genus Megaleporinus; species Megaleporinus macrocephalus. Next base: position 27,135,957 of record CM038721.1, read on the forward strand.
TGGTCTTAAATAGTGTAAATCAGGAAACAGAAATTGGGGGCAGTGTTTCACAGCACAGCACCTTGAGGATAAATGGATTTTTAAAAATGCATTTTTTTATTAAATCAATGTGTTGGGCATCATGCAGCATGTTTATCTACACTAGACTGTCCATCTACACTAGACTGTCCATCTACACGAGGGGTGTAAGAAAATATTGAATATCGGGATATTATGTTTCGTGATACTGTATCAATTCTCACAGTATTGACACACAGATTCTTGGCAGTGAATCATTGAGTGTTGTGTTTAAACCTCTGACCACTAGACGGCAGTGTTGTAATCCATTTTCAGCTCCACTCCAACATTAACAAGCAGCACAAGGGCACAGTGCTATTGTAAACATTGGCAAACGTGTTCATATAGTGGTGTGTTTTAATAGTAGCATTTGAAAAATCGCAATATATCACTTTACTTGCAATATCGCGATATATTAAAATGTGACCGCTGAATCACAATATGTATTGCATCGCCAGGTTCTTGCCAATACACAGTCCTAATCTACACTAGACTAAACATTCATCATAAACTGTGATGTACTGACCACTTACCTTAATAGGTCCACTATATTGGTCAGAAACTAACCGTTGATGAAGACCAAGAGGTTGACGCTCGGAAATTGAGCATAACATGTAAAGTGACTGGTGAAGGTTCTTTAATTAGGCTTTAGGCCAATAAACATAAAGTATATGAGAAATATGACATCACATTATATATAAATACACAGGAATATAAAAAGTACACTTTTCTGTAGGACACTATATATATTCATATTTTGAAGCCAGATTAGATTAGGCTCGCTGTTCCTTATGTGACCTTGTGAAAATCACTAATATTAGTTGTCAGTGTTATTTGTGTCCCATGTTATTAAAACTGGGAACAAAAATGGGGAGCTCTGCTTTGGAGAAGCAGGAAAAGTCTCAGTTACAAAGCCTGAGTCATGAAATCTTTGAGCTCTTTGTGTTTCTCTAATTTAATATTATGAATGAAGGCGAAAGGCCTTGGCTGGGCGGCCTTGGTGAAAGGGATTTTTGGTCTGAATGTATTAAATGAATATGACTGCGGCAATTAAATTCTAGCATCGGGCTTTGTCATTAATAATTCAGGGAGGATTTCTATTTTGGATGTGCGCAGTAGGGTAGAAGAGAGGGAAAAACAGTGTCCGTGCTCCGTCTGTGATGCTTCAGGTTTTTCTGATGTGAAATGAAGAGCAGGTTTTGTCTAACACTGCATATTTCCTGTTGCTTTTTTTGTGTTCTCTCGTTATCTTTCCCCTCGTCTGCCTAGTTGATTGGGAGTCTCTCTGTTGTTCCCTGCCTGCCTGTCTTTGTCTACCTGCCCTGACTTATTGTTGCTCGTCATCTCTCTATCTCTTTCTCTCTCTTTTTTCTGTAACTCACTGAAGAAACATGCCTGCTTTTATAGTTGCCACCCACATGCCACCCCCCCACATACAGATTCTCATTACACCGGTGCACGAAAATACACACATGCAAACACCCTCTGCATCACACACTCTCTCCCCCTCACATCCACAGCCTCGAAATAATCCCATTGTTCTAAGCAGCCTGACCTGTTCAGTATAACTCACTTCAACATTCACAGCATGTCCAAACATCGCGCAGGCTTCACACCAGAAATGCAGAATTTCAACATGCATTTTAGAATCTGCCTACCTTTCCCATGTCTTATAAGGGGGGCTATTATACTCATTTTCATTGTTCATAGATTTATTTTGGGGGTCTACTAGAATACATTTACATACTTTCCAATAACAAATTATTTATTATTTTTCTCATATGGTACATCTGTATTCACCCACTGTCTGAAACACTCTGTTAGAGCTACTGTGTTGTTAAGACCTGCCTCCCAGTTAGACCAGTTTACTGTGATTTGGCCAGCTTGCCCACTCATAGGTTAACCCCACACTGGTGGAAGGCTGTAGTGTTGTGTGAGGGCATGCCAAAGTTGCTGATGGGCAGGCGATAAGGATTGTGTTATGAGATGATGTCAACATGTAACAGGAAAAAAGGCTGGTGTTTTAGGCAGCTGAGAAAAGCAGCTCCTGTGGTTTCTTCCTCTGGTATGTACTGAGGCTTTCTAACTTTCTGAAGTTTGTTTCTTGACTTTTGCACTGGGATGACAAGGCTAACGCGGCTAACATGTATTGAAAGCTTATAGCTGCCACAAGCAATGAAAACTACATACCTAAACCTATACCTACATACCTGTTGTGTTATTAAGTAACACAAAAAGAATGAGTTTACTGAGCATGTCAAGTAGAGGCTGCAGCTTCCTCCTGATTGCACAATTGGAATCAGTCAATCAGCAGATTTTTGACTGAAACACATAATCAGCCAATTGATATTTGTTTGTTTGTTTATTTATTTATTTATTTATTTATTTATTTATTTATTGGTAGTGTTGCATTTTAAATGTGGAAATTATGTGAAGCTGGTAAGTGCACTCACACTGTATTTAATGCTGCTGCTACTCCTACACCAAAATGTTGTAGCATAATTATGTATGAATTATAATGTTAATAGCCAGATGCCTCTTACTTGTGGTGCACATTTGATTCAAATAGACATCTGGGCCCATATTTAAAGAGCTTACGTCACGTAAAAGCACACTTCCCTTGCTTCTTTTGAAATTTCATCTAGCGCACATATTTGATGACATGCCATTCACTATGTGGAAAATACGCTGCGAAAACCCACTTGTTATATGATGTCACCAGAACCAGCATACATAAATACAGTTTATATACATCAGCCTACAGCAGTTTGTGTTGATGTCAGCCTGGGCTGCTTTTTAAACAAGGAACAGTACAGAACAGCCAATCAAAGAGGGGGTTCATTTGCAAATAGCAGTGTTAAAGGTGCCATAGAATGCTTTATTCAGTCTTTTAAATTGTTCTCTCATATCTACATGGAAGGTATGCGATGGGGTAAAAATGTCCAGGTGCCTATTTACACCCTATCGTTTGGTGACCTTGTAAATAATTTGATGAGCTTTGCTCTGATTCGCTGATTTACTGTGAGAAACCGTGATTATCAGGTAAAGGCAATATGTTGAAATAGACAAAGACAGGAACCCTTGCGTAATAGGCTAGTGTAACATAGTATTAAGGTTTGGGTTGGGGTTGGGGTTGGGGTTGGGGTTGTTGTGTTAATGAAGGTGTTATAAAAGCTGCAACTGTTAAACACTAAGTGAAGCTGCTCTATGTTGTCCGAGTAAATTGTCTGGAGTAAATGTGCAGAAAAACACTAACGTTAATTAAACGTTGTCCAGGACCTGTTTCTCAGCGACTGCTGGCTGCTTTAGATGGGAGAGGGGTTGTATATTAAGATGTCTGAGGTAAATGTATTATTGTATGTAGGTTAGTTCTGTTCCTATATAAATAATGATAATGATTAAAATAATGATTAAAAACATTGTTTTTAAAATGTTATGTTAAAAACAATATTAGACTGCTAGGGAGCAGAACTATAATATGTGTATGCAACAGTCTGTATGGTCACCTCTCTAGTAGGTGTAAATTGTTGACTCTTGATGTCATTTTTTAATCTAAAATTTAAAAAGTGGTCACTTAAATGCTGCTTAAAAGTTGAGAATCCTTACGAATCTCCGCCCCATCCTGACTTGTTCATGTTGTTTCTGACAGAATATAGCAGCTAAGGATTAGCATGAATTTTGTCTGTGCTTTTGTCCATAACAATCACAGTCATACAATACCAGAAACAGCATAAGCAAGTTTGTTGGGAGTTATTTAACAATTCCTTTTTAGCTATTTGAAGCTATTGTGTAATGATATTGGCATCCAGTTTGCACAGTGCTTATGTAATCTTACATTACACGATAGCTGCATTTGTCTCAATGTTTGCAGAAGCACTACTCTATTAGAATGACAGTCCTGTTAGTTTGGCAGAGTGTCCAGGTCAGTGAATGGCTGATGGTGTGGTTTTTAGCTTGGCAGCCCTGACACACTGGCTGGTGTTGGTGAGAAGTGCTGTGAGCTTTAATGTGCATGACTGGCTCCAGTGTGAGAGGTAGCTGCTCAATATAAACAGAATTAACTGAGAATATCTCAGAGGTGTGAACTCTTACTGCCAACACTCAGTCACATGTATTCTGAGTGCCATATTCTTTCCTCTGAATATTCTCTATCCTCATTCACCAGGAGGCCGTATTTCATACAGCAGTTACAAGTAGGATCTGTTATATTAAGAGCATAGATGTTATGCAGGTATAAAAAAAAAATAGGCCGTCGTTTCACACACAGCTGCTATATGTAATACATTAACTGACAACATAACATTCAAGGTAAAATCTGTGCTGTGGTATGTGTGTATGAATGTAACAGAGTCTATAAGTCTGTCAGAGCTGCTGTTGTAATTGAGTGTTTATGCTTGAGACTGTTATGATTAATGAACATGCGTCCATGTGTTAAATAGCTAATATAAAATAAACAGTAATTTATTTTATTTGTACAGTGAAGCTTAAGACTGTTCATCATAGTGATGTGTCGCTCAGCAATCCGCTGGCTCTTTTAGCCCACTTGCCATAAGGATCCAATTTGTGCTTTTATTTTTCGTAATTGAATACAAAACAAATAGGAAGAGCTGTTGGATCTACTTGGAATGTATAGACTCAGAACCTGCAGCTTGTTTTGCAGCGGTTTTCAGGTAATTCAGTTCATGTAATGATTTCTAACTTTGTATCTTCCACTTTGTGACATCCACTGAAACTACTTATTATAACATCTGACCTGTTCAGTTCCTATGATAACATAATGCAGTTCTAAATAGTTAATCAGAAGAAAGACTAGGACATAACCTGTTTCGAGACAACGCTGGTTGTAAGAAGCACTATATAAATAAATATTGATTGATTGATTGATTGACATCATTGAAAATTACATGATAGATGATATCAACTTGACTAATTTTTGGGAATAAAGGAAAAAAAAGAATGAAGAGCCTTTTGGGTAATTTTCCCAAAAAAATATTTTGGTGTTCTATATGGTGCAGTTTATAGAGTTCATTGTTCTATTGGATTTTAATTTGTTGGCCTTTTTACAATTTATATATATATATATATATATATATATATATATATATATATATATATATATATATATATATATATATATATTTATTTAAAAAATCTGCTTGTATTTTTTAAAAAATTGGAGAATGTGTGTCCTTGTCAATTTTAAGGAAGAGAACCAAAACAACAAAAGTTGATGTGCCACAAGTAGGAAAACCTTATTGGCTGTTTATGGTATTGGGATAAAATATAGATGTTTGCCAAAAATATAGATATTAGTAATTTGCCATAGAATGTATATTTTATTTATATGTATATTTTATATATATATAGGATTTATATTGTGCTAATTGAACAGTGGAGTTTGGTACATAGAACTGACAAACCATGAACCTTAAACCCTGTTGTTCCTCCTTTAAATACAAATCTCAAATTTCCAAAAGAATAAAACAGGCTTATTCCAAAATCCTTACCATAACAGTTTTAATTCATTAATATTTACACCCCAAAAATTACATACAATAACAACAGAGCAACCGTAACAAAAATGGCAAATCTACTATTCCAGACTGTCCAGGTGATGTTGGCACTTTTCATGGTTGATCTTCATCTTTAAACGAGGCTGAAGTTGGCTTCCTATTCACCAGCTTCTTAATCGAATGTTCCCTTCCACCTTAAATGTCACAGCTTTTACAGCATTGCAATGTAACTGTGGCACTATTTGTAAGGTGGAATGGAAAATTCACAAAACAACCTGACGAAAAGAAAGAGAACTTCAGCTCCCACTTTTGTAACAAGATCCTGGACGCCTTTAATTTTCAAAGTTGTTAGTTTCCTCTGCACATTTAACTTTGGACTGTTTCTTAAACCTTGGATAATATTGAGTAGCTTCACTCTGCGTTTAACACTGAAGAGACTGAAGAGAGCCGCAGTATCATTAGTATCATAAGTCTTTATTAGTATAATAATCGAAACCTGTACGCAGCCATTGCTGTGTGTAGATCATTTTGAAAGAAAAGTTTATAGTGAGTAACAACTTTAATTTACTTTGTGTTGATGTAGAGATTGACAGCATGTTGCTAGTATCGGTAGCAGCAGCTACTACCAAGTTCCAAGTAACCAGCATAGCCAACTAAATGCTTTGATGACCTAAATAATTTACAAAGAGGTTCATTTAGCTTTCCTGTCTGTGTCTATTTTGACAGATTACATCTGTGTGTGATCATCATTGTGTCTTGCTGAGCTCATTAAACTATTCATTCAGTGACCAAAAAAGAGAAAAGTTTATTCTAGAGATGAATCATAAGATTGATAATGGGTACGCAAAATCACATCTGGGCTTTTTTCAAGTCACATACCTTCTTTGTAGACTTCAGGCAGCTTTTTTTTTTTTTTTTTTAAACACTGACTAAATGCCCTGTAAAGCCACTTCATCAGAAAACAATGTTCTTTGATCCTCTAAATTTAAATGTTGAATTTTTAATGTGATAAACAATAAATTTTAAACCAGTGAAGGCGTTCAGGCTTATGTTTTTAAGTAGGACAGGGATCATGGTTGGATCATGGATGACACTCGCAAATTGCAGACATTTTCTTTCCAAGTTGGGTCCCAGTATTTGTCATGCTGTTGAGAATAACCGACTCTTTCAGCTCCCATTTGTGCCAATTGATCTGACTCACTGAAGAGAGCTGACGTGTTCGCCACTAGTTTGCAATGTCCACTGAAACAAAAGAAGCACAAGATGAAGCATAGTTACTTAGAGAGTTTATAAAAGCATGAAAATCGACATATCAGGTTGTTAACATTAGACTTTTATTGGATTATCTACATTATGGACGCACACTTTGCATTACAGTTTCTTTATCAGATGAATATCCATAGGTAGCAAATTCTTGGTTGTCTATGTTTCCAATACCCCTTTTCTAATATGTTTGACTCTTGCTAATGCGGTATATGGCCTTTGCTGAAGTGGGAGTGAGTAATTTTAGTGCTGAAACCTCCTGAGGGACTCGGTTTGCCCTCATTATATGAAGTTATTGTACATCCTCAGTCTGGTGTGGGTGGCACATCACAGAATGGCGCCCGACCCACAGCATACTTTACATTAGACAATGTAGTTAACCCCTTACATGATACAAGACTGTATGTGAACCTACAGTGTGTATGCACTGTTGTCTGACTAAGCGTCTGTAGAGGGCATTTGGTCAGTATTTTAAATAGTTGTCTGAAGTCTATGTAGAAGGTATGTGACTTGAAGTATGCCCAGATGTTATTGTACAGTCTGTTTTAGTCTGTCAGTTTATAATTTTTTTATCTGTGCTATTGCGCTACTGCTTTAATCTACTGAACATTACAAATCATGTCGCTCATGCTTTGCAGGGAGACTGTAGTAGTAGATTGTTTACACACACCATCGCTTTAGACATACAGATAATTGTACACAGGTAACCAAACTATTGAAACTTGAAATGAAATATGATTAGAAGCATTATCATTGTTATATTGTGTTCCAGGTCCACCTGGCTTACATTGCCCCTGTTCTTCTGCAGCTGCTGCTGCTACTGCTGTTGTTGTTCTTGTTGACTGTAGATGATTAATTCTGTAGCATATTAATGTGTCCCAGTAAAACTCTATAGACACACAGCTCTAGCACAAGTATGGACACTGTGGTCAGCATCCAGAAGAGAGACATTGAGTGATTCACGCAGAGTGCTGGAAGGGAAACGGCCTTTTTATGGTGAGATCTAATGAATAATAGATGTCAGCGGTGTGAGTCTGTTGGGAACAATGAATAAATAGGACAGTTTGTTAAAGTACTGTATAGAAAGGTAGGCGCATGAGTATGTGTGCAAGTGAGCTTAGGAATCTCTCGCCACAAGCTTTCATCACCATTGATCATGCAGTTTGAAGTCTCTCTGTTTACTGCAGCGTAAACACAGAGCACGAAAGACATGTGGCTGTGTGTGGCTGTCGAAGCCTTTAATGAACAGAGGAACTCCTGTGAATCCCTATTCAAACACATACTTAAAATGGTGCAGCAGGTTCCTACAAAATCTGGGCCATAGAGTGGATTGTGTTTTTGTATGTACACTATTTAGTCTAATAATAGTAATAATAAAAAAAAAATACAGAATAAATGTAAATAAACCTAACAATAGCAAAAAAATACTAATATCCAAATAACATTTGTTGGCTTAAGTGAGTGTTTGAATAAAATCCCAATGCTTATTTGACACAACATCGAGAATGTCATAGAGTTGCTAGCGTAGATTAACTTTATTGCCACAATGGAAATAGGATAAGCAGCAGCTTCTTTGAAACTGATGATTCAGATGGTAAAGATGACCACAGGAAAGTGATGCTTCCCATCAGAGACACAGTCGAGTAAAGTTTATTTATAGCAATATGAAATACTTCCTCATTCAAACAAAATGGAAACATAGTTAAAAAGGGGTGAAATACTTGAGAATTGTTCGCTGTTAGGACTGACAGTATAATAACATATTTATAACATTATAGATAAAGTAGACAATGAAAAAGATAATCAACAAATATTCCCATTACTCAAAGTGACTGCTGGATCTCCTTGCAACCTTTAGACACTGCCTCCTCCTATTGTCTCAGAACCTGCAGCTTGTTTTGTTGCCGTTTTCAGGCAATTCAGTTCATATAATAATTTTTGACTATGTAACTTGTGATCACTGCTGGAATGGAAATGGAAAAGCAGCAGCTTCTTTGAAACTGATGATTCAGATGGTAGCGATGACCACAGGAAAGTGATGCTTCCCATCGGTGATACTATTAAGTTTATTTATAGCAAGATGAAATATTCTCCCATTGGAACTAGTTCAAATATTACAAAATGGAAACATTGTTAAAATGGGGTGAAATATACTTGAGAATGTTTTGTTATTTAATATTATACAGTTATTTAATATTATACATCAATTAGACAATACAAAAAGATAATCAACACATTTTCCCATGGTCAGTTTTTTGTTTGCGTACTCAAAGTGACATCCAACTTAGAGTGAGTTAAAGCAGAGTGTGAAGACAGAGTGTGAAGAAATAATAGTTTTGATGGTAGCTCAAAGACATCTATGCATCGTATTGCAGATATATCTAAGAAATGTATTATCCTAGCCAACTAATTCTGGGCTATCCTGTCTCTTTATACCACTTTGTCCCTCAAGACGTGATAGACTAATTCAACTCAACACTATAGTGACTCACTAACATGAACGGATGATGAAGTAGCCCTGCAGCCATGACGGCGTGTTCCAGCCTCTTCTTAATTGTGTAGAAGGTCCAGCTCCCAGTTACATCATTTGAGAAAACTCAATCTAGACTCACAGTAGCTTCATTATTCCAGACACCACTACACTGGTGTGAATTATAGGCTTCATGGTGTCATAACTTTGTTGTTGCTGTCAGAATGAAGAGGGAGACCAGTTCAGAGGATAAGCTTTTATTCTTAGGACTGCGGTACCAACGTTTCTCTGAGCTCTCAAGCCCTGGCCTCAATCATGTCTCCGACTGAGTTGTCTTTTATAGGCCCGTCTTCCTGCTCCTTCGGGCCTTTGTGGTACACCTGGCCAAGTCGTTATCTCTGAGTGGACAGCGGTTCTCGAATATAAGTTCCTTAAAATAAGTCCAGGGTTTGTGTGAAGCCCTATATTGCGGGGGGTTCCAAAAGCCCTGACCTTCCTGTAAGCTCTGCAACATTCTTTGGCCATCTGTCTCACATACACTATAGTATAGTAATAGAACAAACGCTATAGTGTGTATAAAAAAATTCACAACAATGATAAATACTCATGCAGGACTGACTGGAATGACCCTGTATTAAAGTTTATTGGTATTTATTCTGACGTTAGTGTTTTGACCACTGTTAAATGGCATTATAGATTATTTTCTTTTGGACTGAGCTCTTCGCTTAGTACTGTACAAAAGCGGAAGTGTCATTTTCTGGGAGTGTACTAAATGCCATGTGCCATATGGGAGATGAGCGTATGATATTTCTCTACCATCTTCCTCATCAGCATGTCTCGCACATAAACGGGTATCCTCCCTGTCGTCCCTCTGTCACCATGGAGACCATACTGTCATGTGTACTCAAACAATAGTCACTGAAATGACACTGTGTGTATGTGGTACATACAACGTGATCACACATCATCTGGTAGATGATGATGCACGTCACCATGCTGAAGAAATGATTGGTGTTCTTTGCAGATTATAAATAATCAAGATTTGCCTCATGAAATATGATGCATGTTATTTGGTTGCTTTATTTCTCCCACGTCTGCCTGACGAAGAACTGTGGGTTAAAGTTATCGCTTAGCAGACAAAACCTGCTGCATAATTCACAGACCGATGCAGCATTCTGTGGCGCAAACACTGACCTACTTCTTACATTCTGGCATGTGTGCTGAAAGAGCAGGGTAGTGAGATCACTTGTGTTTCGGTATCTTATTGGATCTTATTTTGGACCTTGGTTTGTTAGATATTAAAAATAAGTACAAGAATCTCTTGTATGTGAAGTTATGCTATGTATGAAGAATTTATACTTGTTTAAATTCTTATACGCAACACTATTTTGTGATGATGTGTGGATATGTTTGTCAGTCAGGCTGTAATTAACAGGGGGGCTCTTAAATCTATGGGTTATTTTTCTGAATTTGATGATTATCCTGAATATTCTTCTAGGTGTGTGTACAGATATTTGTTCGCTCAGAGTATGTATCTCTATCTAGTACTAACAGGTTTAAGTCCAAACTACTCTTGAGCTCAAACACTGCCATAAACAAATACCAGTGTTGATACCTAGAAAAAAGACAACAAAATATAAGATTAGACACAGTACAATACCTAGCAAGACTGGAATTCCTACAGAGAAGACAATATATACAAGCCTACATACAGTATAATTGCAATACTCAGCCAGTGTTACTAGAAGATCAGGTGCAATTATGGTTTATACCAATGCTTCAGTAGATGAGTGCTTATAAGTGCTTCACAAAGAGATGGGTCTTCAGTCTACGTTTGAAGACCATGAGAGAGTTTGCTGTTCGGACAGCCAGTGGAAGTTCGTTCCACTATCTGGGTGCCAGGACAGAGAAGAGTTTTATCAGGTGTCTTCCATGAATCTTGAGTGATGGCGGGTCAAGCCGAGCCGTATCAAAGCGCGAAGGGCTTGAGGTGCGGTTCGGCTTTTGACCATTGCCATAAGGTAAGGAGGAGCTGGACCATTCTTGGCTTTGTAGGCATCAAACCTTGAAACTGAATGTTAGCAGCTACAGGAAGCCAGTGTAGGGAGCGCAGCAGAGGAGTGACATGAGTGAACTTGGGGAGATTGAAGACGAGCCGTGCTGCTGCATTCTGGATCAGTTGAAGAAGCCTGATGGCCTGCAGAGGAAGACCAGCCAGGAGGGAGTTGCAGTAGTCAAGCCTTGAAATGACAATAGACTGGACGAGCACCTGGGAGGCCTCCTGAGAGAGAAAGGGTTGAATTGAGCAATGGGAAATCTGATACCTGTGACCAACACCATAAAGTGCTGACACATGCATGCCCGAAGTAGCCATAACTTAGAAACACATTAGAAAAGTAGCACTGAAAATGCTCTGAATCTGAGTAGTATTTCATGGGAGAACACGCTGAAGGGAACCTGGATGGCTGAGCCAGGCTTCTTTTAGTAATCATTTGCAGCAGTGAAGTCAGTGTGGGTCCAGATTGTCTAGCCTATAGTATAAGCAACCCACTAACCAAGCGATTGTGTCCACTGGTGCCTGTGTGGTCAGCTTTATCACTTAGCAGCGGGGTCTCGTGGCCTGTGCTTCAACCGGGCCAGATATAATGCTGAAAGTTGCAGCTGCTGACAGTGATATTTACTAAACTCTGGCAGAGTCTGACACTCAAACAACACTCAGCAGTTTTTTTCTGAGGCAGACAAGCTGCTGGGTGCTCACATGTACCCACCGCTGTTTAATCTACATACTGTTCAGTTTCGCACAAGTAGGATATTTTAGAGTTACTTAAGTTGTTTAACATAGTTCTTATTACTAATTATGTAACAGTAAATACTCATTATATTGTTGCTGTCTAATGAAAAACAAGTATCTCCAGAATTTACAGAAGAGACCAAAAACATCCTTACTTTCAATGTAAGTCAATGGAACCAGAATTTTGTCCAAGCTATTTTTGAGCACTTCTATTGATCCATTCATCATACATATATATATATATATATATATATATATATATATATATATATATATATATATATATATATATATATATATATATATATATATATATAATCTAACAAGCAATGCCATGTCATTCAGTCAAGCTGAGAATATGTTTTATTTGTGACACAAAATATTAATATCAGGACATTTTTTGTTAAGCATGGGTTGGTGTTGGTATCAGAACTCTACATTGGCCTACACATTAACAATCTGGTATCTGTATCGGAAGGAAAAACGTGTTATCGATGCCTCTCTATCACTATTTGAGTATTTATGATCTTCCCACCGTATTCAGGGAAACACTGTTATGTATTAATCGCCTGCAAAACTGCCCCACTTATCAGCTGTTAAGATTAGGAATGTTACATTACAACAAAAAGTGAGTGCCTTGCGTACCTCCTAGAGATAACTCTGCCCACAGAATGGAATTAAACTTGGTAAAAATGTTAGGTAATATAATCAAATACAGTATTTTTACAGTAACTCTGTTACCAGATTAACTTGGACACTAAGGGGGGGGGGGCTGGGAACCCACTGCTATGTAAGCAGTTCACTCCTCTACACAAACACGGACAACACAAATAAGAAACAGCATTTAAACATGATATTCACGTTAATTGACTTACTCACCTGCGAAGATAGAATTTATTTCAATGTTCAACAGTTTGTCAAAATTGATATTTCTCTATTCTCTGTGTTACTTCCACAAACTAGCACATAATCCACTGAGGAGAAGAAACTTTTGTGGAAGACGATGAGTCATCTTCATCTACTGTTGCACAAGATTGCTGTTCATTAGCTCATACAAGGCAGCCGCCGGTACTCGCGCTCAGCGTCAGAGAGATTTCTCGTGGCTGGTTTTACGAATGTGTATGTAATTTTTGTGTGTGTGTGGACGGCTAAATTGTCTAGACTGCTAACACCACACTGCAAGCAGATGATCTTAAATGTGATCAATATTAGAGATGGAAGGATTGATCGGCTATGTATTGGTATCGGCCGATTTTTAATCAAAATATGTGATCGGTGATAGGCTGATATTTCTCCAATTTAGCAGATCCCGAGAGACGATCGATGGTGTTTAACAAATGATCCTAATTTCTGTATTTCCAGCTAGTGTTTCATCCAGGAAGAGGAGCCCTCCGTGAAACCCCATCCGGCCAGCTCCCTGCAATTCCTATCTGAACCGCTAGGTGGAAATACACACCCTTTCATTTTCCACAGACTGACTAAAGCAGCGGCCTAGTGAGAAAAGCATGTGCTTATAAAAAACATGGCGTCCGTCTGGCACTGTTTTACCGTATATGACGCAGACTCATCCAGGGCGTTTTTAAAATGTGTAAAATCTGCGTGTCTCGTGGGAAGCAAAGGCATTTAACACTACTAATCTGATACGACACTGCACACGACTGAATACAGTGAGTATCAGCAAACAGCAGAGCTAGCACGCACAACTAGCACAAAACAAATAACCCAGAATACCGTGCAGACCAGATCTGACCAGTACAAACAGTACAGCAGCAACAATTCAAGATCTACATTTAATGATTTCAAATTTTAAAATAAACCAAAGTCTGCATTTAATGACAGTTTTTATTTCATTTGCTATTTTTGTTTTAAATGAAGGGTCTCAATGTAATGATTACAGTATTGGGGATATCTGTTTGATTTACTTTGTTTATTTACTAATTTTGTTTAAAATATTATTCTGTTTCACATGAGCTCGTTAAAAGTGGTAATAAACCAGTTTAGACCATGTTTCATGACTTGCTTGCGCTAATAGCTACATGTAGCCCTGCTGTGGTATATACCCCGCCCTCTATCGGTATCGGCTATCGGCCGATCACGCTGAAAGGTGATCAGCGATCGGAAACGGCCTTAAAAACGCTGATCGGTCCAACTCTAATCAATATATCTTATATTTTGAGATAATTTGAGATTGTTATAATAAGTGTATAATTAGAGCATTTTTATAATGTTAATGTTTCAAGTTATCTTAATCAAAAGAAATGACATTGGCAGATAGTTTGGCCTGTTTTCAGCATATTAACTAAAACTATCTGCCTATATAAAGAGCATAACTTAAAAATCACTGTAAAACAAATAACAAATATGTAGAAATAAGTGCAATGCTCTTATAATAAGCTTGAAACAATACAAAAATGGTAAATATTGGTTATATGGACTTGATTTAGGTTATTTTAATTTGCTATGATGACATTGTAGCAGACATTGTAACATTATGTGTTTTCATAAACTAATCCCAGTTTTGTTTATATTTTTAATTTGCCAAAAATCCTTTCTTTAATTCTTAGGAGTCACTGAATCTATCAGAATGTCCTTCCTTAGTATTTCTAGAATACTACTGGGTATCTTCAGGAATCTCTGGACAAGATGTAATATAAACAAAAGCAGCCTGAAGGTTCCCTGTGAGTGTCTTTAAGAGGCGGCTGCTGCTCTCCGGCTGTAGCGTGATGTGGTGAGAGGCTCACTCTTAAAGGGCCAGCGCTCTCACAAACAGATAGCATATTTCACATTGACAGGATGAATAAGGAGGCTGAGGCGTGTGCTGCGCCCTGGCCTGCAGCTCTGCTCTCCTCGCTGTTCACACATGCGCCGTTACCATGACAACGCAGTGCGAAGGCAGCCGGCTGGTGGTGATGACGGTGTTTTCTTTTGCGGGGGGGGAAGGGGGGTGAATCAGTGCCGAGCTCTCGAGATGGATGTATGAAATGCATTACAATCAGTACAATCAGCGCCAGCTCCGCTACCTGAATTTAAGACCTCTGATTTCTTCTTCTGTGTCGTCCTGCAGCGTCAGCAGTCGACCGTGCTGACAAGAGCTTTGCCATCTCAGTAGCTCAGCTTTTCTGAATGTGGAGTAGCATAAATCACGCCTATAACACCCAATATAAACATTTCTGAAACATAGCACTCCTACAAGGGAACCACCTTATGGTGCACACCTTAGCACAGTGGGATGCCAGATATTGTTTTTTTCCTCCAAGATACTGCTGCCGATTATGATGGTTAGTTTTCAGAGGGACTTTAGTTTATGTATTGTTGCTGTCGTAACAAAATCTCCAAAACAGAAACTTCTATAGGAGAAGGTAATATTCTTATCCTACATTTTTCTTGTATTCTATAAGATTAGAATCAGCCCTTTAAATCTGTACAGAAGCCGGTTGTATTACAAAGGAGACGGCCATGTCAGTATACAGAGGCTGTAGACTGTAGACCCTAACATGTTATGCCAGATGCGAACACGAAATGTCCTTATAGAAAAATGTCACCAATATTATAATAATTATGATGTTTTGATAGCTTAAATCAGCTTACTGTGGGAAGTAGTGATATTAAGCTGATTCTGGACTGAATTAACATTAAAAACACAATAAAACATTTGAAACACTCCTTTACTACGCTGTACTAATGACATGTTGATTACTAGAATAAATTGTTAGAACTCCAGTGCTGACTATTTTTTTTTCAGTAACCTAGTGTTTGGCAAATGGAGGACTATACTTATTATTTAGCACAAAAAGAAAAGCAGGGAAGGTTACACACGACTCCTTTAAGACTAATAAGTAAATAAGCTCTGTTTTAGTTGGCTGTCCTGTATTGTGCCTCATTCAAAAAGCACTCAGAGCTGAAACATTCCTCATGATATGAATGGGCGGGGCTAAACCATTGTAATCTAAATAAGACATTTATGTAAATGAGTTCTTGAGAAATCGAGAAAGAATTAATTTCAGAACAGGCCTAAACTAGGTAGAGTAGGGGACATATAATGTTGAACTATATGGGCCTTCATTGCACATTAATGCCGTTCTGTTATATTTTAAAGTTATTGGTTTGTTCATCATGAAATCTTTACACAGTGTGAGGGGCAAACGTTGATTTCAAATGGTGTAAGAGTCTGCATAGATAAGTCATTTTTTTTATAGTAAATAAAGATAATTAAATGAGGCCCAAATAATCAGTATCATCAATTTCATTTTTTTATTATTTCCTTGTTTAATATCATGCATGCAGATAATCAGGACATCTAGGGCAGTTTCCAGTTGCACCAGAGTGGGAAGACAAAGCCTTAAGACCTTGTCACACACTGTGTCTTGAGTTTACAGACAGCTTTTAAGCTGCATATGGACTTAAATCTTATTTAAATTACAGTACTTCCCCAGGCAAACCCAACCTTCCCTCAGTTACAGCTTGCTTCAGTGCTTCTACCGCAGATCTGGAAAACTATAGTGCCCATAACTAAAGGAGATTTGCCCACATGTTCGACATGCACCAGCACATCTTCTCTTAGAAGACAAGAGATCAAAGAAAAACCTTTGATTGAAACCTTTGGATGAAGCCTTGTAGAAGAGTACAAAGCAGGACTTGATATATGAATAGCATAGCTTTCACTGCCGATCACATTATAGAAAAGCATGGCAGGAGAAACGGTTTTGTCTTTGTCTTTCCTTCTGTTCTGACTCATTGAACAGGATGTGACCCTAGACTCACTGTTTTACATTTGCCTTGAGAATTCCTTTGATAGTTAACTGGCAGATGATTTTTTCCAGTTAACGTTATTAGTATTCATTTTAGTGCCCTCATTTTCAATATTACTGATTTGTTGACCACAGAGCATGTATGACATAATCTGATTTCACGCTTCTTTCAAATGCGGTTTGATAAGTGCTGCTGAAGAGAAGCTTCTAGAGAAGTTCTTCTGAAGGTCCAGTGCAGTGAAGTTGGATGGATGATGGATATGTATGATAAAGAATACAGAGATCTAGAGCTAATGTATAATTTTACTAAAACCCAAAATAAGCAGTGCATAGTCCAGAATACGTCTTTCAGATCACAGGATGTTGTTTTCTCTTTTCTCTATACTCCATACTGCATTGCTTTTGTGCTTTCGTGCTTTGTCTTGCTACCTGGCATCGATCAAAGGAGGACGGGTTCCCCGTTTGAGTCTTGGTTGCTCTTCCTCTGGCTCTGAGGGAGTTTTTCCTAGTCACTGTCACGCTTGTTTGCTTAATGGGGGCCTGGAAACAGATTTCTGTAAAGCAGCTTTGTGATAACATCTGTTGTAAAAGCCACTACATAAATAAACCTTGACTTGAATTAGTAATTAGTGGTTTCCATTTTTCTATTTTTATTATCAGCCTTTCATATTATATTGTTTTTTTTTTCATTAACAAATAGATGTTTGCCAGTGTTTTGTAGCTGTGTACTCTTAACATTAGTGTCATTTGCAACATTATTCCTATAGGATGTAGTAAAAAAATCACACCTGTACTGCAAAATGCATTAAGAAGCATTTCCAGCGAATGGAAGAAAAATAGTGCCCCTACTTGTTTTCCTGCAAATGTGTCTCTATCACATTAATCACTGGTGATAACAGAAGTATGCTGCCATTCTGTATGAAGTGTTTCTCTTGGGCATCTGATTAAAACAAGTACGGAAATAGTCGGAAGTAGGAATTTCTGAGAAATTGTAGACCCAGAGCAGCAGTAGAGAGCAGACCTTGCAGCGTTTCATATGCCTTTCCCTCTATAAGAACATAGTGTATTGTAGGCAGTGAATAAGAGGATGCCCCTGAGTGCTTTTCCATGTCTGTCTATTATGGCATGTGGTAAGTGAACTGTAACGCTGAGGCCAGAACTGGACCTGCTGGGCAGCAAGAAAATCATTACTGAACTCTTGGCTCCAGCAGGAATGCAGTGATATAAAAATATCTTATTAAATCTCAGGCCCTGTTTTGGACATGTTCATTGATATTATGTGAAATGCAGGTTTGTGTTAGGCTACAGATGTAAACCCCTGCATTTGCAGGCTATGTAATTAGAAACCTATGATAATCAGATTCAAGTAGTAATAATTCTGATAACTATGGGTGATTATCTTCTAAAATCACAGTAAGAGTAAATAGATTATTACGACAGACTGCAGAACATGTACATGGCGTGTGTAAATTGTCAGTGATGAAAACAAAACTTTTGTTTAATATTGATTTCTTTTACTCTGATTTTCTCTGTCAATTTAGTCCTGCCAATTCCCACCAATGAGCTAATACTTCTTACCACACACGTCTTCCTAATAAAAAGGTGAAGGATTGAATGTGCATAGATTTCAAACTAAAGCAACATCTCAATATGCTTATAGAAGAACCTCCATTTATTTACCATCTACGTACTTCTGGGTCGCAGGGGGTGCTGGAGCCTACCCCAGTGCTCATTGTGCAGAAGGCAGGAAACATCCTGGACAGGTCACGAGTGCATTGCAGGACAGACGCATGGAAACACACACACACACACACACACACACACACACACACA
Organism: Megaleporinus macrocephalus; assembly: GCA_021613375.1. Classification (NCBI taxonomy): domain Eukaryota; kingdom Metazoa; phylum Chordata; class Actinopteri; order Characiformes; family Anostomidae; genus Megaleporinus; species Megaleporinus macrocephalus. The sequence goes on from CM038721.1 coordinate 27,154,632, forward strand.
CACATTTAGTATTACCAACTCACCCAACCGTGTGTCTGTGGAAAAACAAAAAACCCAGTCAGGGAATCAAACCCAGGCCCTTCTTGCTGTGGGGCAGCAGTGGTGTGCACTGTACCACCGTTCTGCCCTTCTACACACGTATGGCTGTGTAATGGCAGATCAAACGCACAGTTCTCTGATGATGAGTCCGTCACTAAGACAGTTTATGATGGTTTATGAAACATGTTTAAGCCAAGCTCCTTATTGTATTTTGTCTTATAATCTGTTTAGCTTTGTTGCTCTCTGTCTATCTGTGGTCGACCAGAGGAGGATGGGTTCCTCCCTCAAGCCTGGGTTCCTCTCAAGGTTTCTTCCTTTTATCAAGGAAGTTTTTTCTTGCCACTGTTGCCTCCAGCTTGCTCTAGGGGGTCTTGGACCTCGGTACACTTTCTCAATATTGGTTGTAAAAATAAATATATATATATATATATATATATATATATATATATATATATATATATATATATATATATATATATATATATATATATATGTTGATTGAGTGATTGTTTGATTTGCAGCTCCTTTTTGTAATTTTTATTTATTTACATTGTATAGATGTCAAGTCTGCCCTTGTTTACACTCCCTTGTTTGTCCCATGTGCTTGTTTTTATGTTCCCCACCATGTGGATCTGTTTTGTCATGTGAGCCTTGTCTCCGCCCCCCACCTGCTTCGTGTTGTCTCCCCCTTGTTAGCCCCAGGTGTTCATTGTTAGTTCCTGTATTTATCCCTGGTTGTCTGGTCTGGTTGTAGTGCTTAGCCTTGTTACCTGTTGCCTGATTATTGGATTTATGTTAACTTTCTCTTTGTCTTTGTTTGTAGTTTTATTTGTAAGTCAATATTCTAGTTTCTTTGTTCTCTTCATTTGGTTTAGGTTTTGTTTTTGTTTCTAATTAAACTGCCATCCGGTTATGCACTTGCATCCTGCCTCCTAGTCTCTCCAATGTGACAATAGAAACTTTATAATGAATGGACCACTAGAAATAGCCCAGATTGACATGGTGAAAAACCTCATTACATTAACTTACAGTAATTTTTTACTTCTCTTGTAAAGTATGAGAGTAAAATACCTGACCGTATATTATTTTAATATGTACTATTTGCTTCTCTGTATATATTATCAAAACAACAAAACCATAATACAGGGAGAAAAAATATATCTGTTATCTGATATTCTGTTCAAATCTGTTATTTAATATCATGTTAGGAAATATCATCCCGTCCCTAGTATGGCTACAGACACCTCATTTAAAATTCAGTGCTTTTGCTAGACCTATGAAAATATTTTTTGTGTGAGAATAAGCGCTTGTAAAGGAAACATGGCTAAGCCTTGTGCTTCTAGAACTGCACTTTCAGCCCAGAAAATTCACACAGGTCATTTCGAGTGCTTCCAAGCCGTAGTGTGTTTAATCAGGACACTGATTTGTGTGTGTGTAATCAGCTTAAGTGAGAAGCCAGTGCTGTTGCATAAGCCAGTGTCTTCTTTCACTCTGATAAAACATGCAGGAATGTCACGGCTCATGCAGGCTTGTGGTGCGATCAGTGGACGGTCCGAGTCGTATGTAAGGAAGCGCTGAGTGGGTATGGGACGTTAATGCACTGCAGCATCTCTGATGTCGCTCCTTCATCCAACTTTACTCATGCAAGTTTGATGTGGCAGAAGCTGAGCTCAGGGGTCTGGAGTGGCCTGTTAGGGCCAGCGTGCGGATTTCAGCTGGAAGACTAAACTGTGACTGCGTCAGGGACGAAAGTTGTACTATAGCTGTGTGCCTGTGGCTGTATAATATAACTATAGAGTATATAATATATAGTGTAGTGTTCATACACATTCCCCAGATATAGTCAGCCAAAAAATATTTGGGGTATTTTCTTCCTGAACTAGAACTAGAAGGTAGATAACAAGTGATGGAACCCACCTGTGGAAACTTTATGCCTTAATCTTTACATTCTTGCCTCAAACTGCTTGTAGTTGTTTAGTAATCTGAAAATAATCATTTTAAAGTTTGGAACTTTAGGAGCAAGTAGCACCATATTTTTAAAAAAATACCATCAACAAACATGAGTACTGGGGATTTTATTGAATGTACCGAGCTGCACTAAATCTAATTAAACATGACCTATTATGAGCTCTCCTTAGGTTAAACGGGGACTATTATTTTTTACTGTTTTTTTCCTGTCCTTTAGTGTGTTGTGCATGTAAACAGTCTGCAAAGTTATAAAGCCTAATGTATATGCCAGAGGGACAAACTCTTTCCCAGAGCTGCCTGAAACTCAGCTGTCTGAAACACCTCGTTGGTATCAAGCCCTTTTCTGTGCTACAAGAAGTCGTTGTATCGTAACACAATTCGTACTGGACGCAAGTAGAAGTGGAACTTATAGCAGGATGACGCAACTGCTGACCAGTCAGAACACAGTGGGCACATCAGAAAGTGGGGCTTAATGACGCATGATCTGTAATATATATTATATTATATTGCCATACTGCAAGCAAAGTGATATATTGCAATTTTTTTTAAATCCTACTATTAAAACACACCATTATATAAACAGGTTTACCAGTGATTACAATAGCACTGCGCCCTTGTGCTGCTTGTTAATGTTGGAGTGGAGCTGAAAATGGATTACAACTCTAGTGGTCAGAGATTTAAACATAATACACAATGATTCACTGTCTGCCAGGAATCTGTGTATCAATATTGTGTTTTTGAGAATCGATACAGTATCACAAAACATAATATCCCAGTATTCGATGTTTCAATATTTTCTTACACCTCTAATATCCGTGATGTGTTCAGAATAACACAGTATGACATCACACAATTTATCAAATTAACTTTAAATATCATTCTATAACACTCAGCACATACCCATACCCCATCATAAAAGTTGAAACTGTGTTGTTTTTTTTTTTCATTTTTATACCTAAGATTTTGTAGTAACATATGTAGTAGTTTGTTAGAACTAAGTTAACAATATTTCACCTTAACTATTTTTAGTCATGTTATGTTAAACACTGACATTTTAAGCTTTTAAAGTTTTATGTAAAGCTTGTCAGACATATTATACCTTCTAGCAGTTTCACAGTGACTCTTTGAGTTGAAAGGCTCCTGCCACCGTCGTTAAATTTCTAATAACCCATGGAGTAAGCTACTGCTGGTGTTTCCTGCCAGTGCTGTGTCTAAGACTTGCAGAAGGCCTAGAGTGACTTTTTTTTTCTCTCACAAAATTTGTCTCACCTACTTACCTATCTACTCCTGATTTGCCAGTTTTTAACTGGCTGGGAAAAAATCAACTCTTTGGTTTTCATCTTAAAAAAGCAGTTTGTAAAATGACACAACCTGTTGGATTCATACTCCAAGCACTAGGGCACAGCATAACAGAGCCCCTCCTTTTCCTTTTAACTACATTAGCTTAAAATCCAAAATCTCATACTGCCAAACTAGAAAGTAGACGAAAGCAGAAGGCCAGCATGGCTACTGAATCAATAGACATTTAAAAGTATGTGCTTTCCCATGTTTCAGCTGGAAAACAAGCGTGAAGTCGGCTACAAAGGTTAACGGTACTTCCATGTCTTCTGAGGTAAAAAATAAAATAATAATAATTCCTTAGGCTTTGTCTTCTCCGAGCTATAGCTTGGAGTATGGATTCAAGATGTATGATTAAAAAGCAGGAAAATAATGTCTGCAAAATCAAAAGGATGTTGGGAAAGGGCAGTCGTGGCCTGAAGGATAGGGATCCAGTCTTGTGACCGGAATGTCACCGGTTCGATCCCCGGGATCCCCCAGGCACCTAACTCCCAACTGCTCCCCGGGCGCCGTGGATAGGGCTGTCCACCGCTCCGGGCACATGTGCTCACTGCCCCCTAGTGTGTGTTCACTAGTGTGTGTATATGTGGGTGTTTCACTGCATGGATGGGTTAAATGCGGAGGCCAAATTCCGCTGTGTATAAAAACCACATTTTAATGCTGTATATATTTATATATTGTCGCTGTCTCCATTTTTGTGAATTTACATCATTTTAAAAATTAAAAATGCTCCAAAATAGCTTGGAGATACATTAAAAGTAAATGTACATTAAAATGCTTGTTTTTCTCTAGTCAGCCATATATATATATATATATATATATATATATATATATATATATATAAACAGCTAGCTTGTCAGCTGAGTCCATCTCAGTACATGAGCATATACAACAATATTAACATCAAACTTTGCTGTGTACATCACATACTCTCTTCTCTGAGTCGTCATGTAAGTCACTCCTCAGCAGAATACCAGACTACTGTGTACTAAACAAGACTTATCTCTTTTCATTTAGCCCCAGCATGCCTTTAGCAAAACAGAATCAATACCCTCTTTCAGAGGTTTATTCAGCCTGGTGTCTGTCTGTACCCGCCGGGCCACTGAGAGGATGCGCACGTTTTTAATTTGCAGTGCGAGTGGTGGAGGAGGGGTGTGTTAATTTTTTTGGTGTGTTCTCCGCAGTAATGATTGCTGTGGAGAGAGGTAATGGGTTGTTGTGCCTCCTCATTTGAATTGATAAATTGAGGGCAACGTCAAGGGCGCATGAGGATGTTATTAGAGATTTACGCCTCTCATGGAGTTGCTGGGGCGATGGGCCGGCAGGGTAGAGCCATGTCCTGCTGCTCTGCCACATATTAGAGTGGGTAGCATTTACTATTAGCCTCAGCTAGTATTTCTGGTTCTATGGTGTTGGTAGGGTGAAGCATGGTTTGGCAATTTTTTCCTGCTTGAACACACAAAATATGGTTACCACTGTGGTGAACGAGGTCTGTTCAGGCAGGAAACCCACCACATTCTCCTGGAGTCAGACACCCCTGCCTAAGCAGGTAAGCCAGCATTGTTTTATAAGGTAAACCAGAGACTCCCCAAAGTATATGGGTGGGTGAAAGAGCAAAAATATTAAATAATAACACTTTATTTTTTAGTTTTCTGCGGTCTGTGAGAAAATTTGAATGGAATTTTTTAAAACTATAATCATGTTACTTTCTATTGACACCAGGGCTGTGTGGAGGGGTAGTTCTGTAATGAGTTACTACTTGCACTGACAGTTTGAAAACTTGATGATCGCTTCAGACGACAGTTAGAACGTAGACTGTACATTTGTCCCCTATTTAATGTCTCCATGGTGCGCTTACACCTTTGTAGCTACAGTTACACTGCAAATTGTTCTGTGCTCGCCAAGATTTTATAGACTAATTCACTTGATTTAACAGTTATTTACTAGTTTTCATGGTAGAACCTCAAACTGATCTTTTATGCCTCAGTTAGTCAGGAGTTTTATTGCCTGCCTGAGATCAGCTTTTTTTTAAACTGTGGGGAATGTTTCATCTAAGAACACTGCATAAGGGTGTCCTGTGTAACTCCTGTGAGGTGAGTTAATGTAGATTTCAGTGGAGCTGCTTCCATGATAAGCTCATCCAGTAACATATTTGAATTTCTCTTAATTACTCTAAACTAGTCTTGCTTTTGATAAGAACTCCTCTAAATGGATAAGTGCTTTGGTCTGATGCAAACACTTTGGGCCTTTGCTGCTTGTAAATTCTCCCATCATCACTTTGGAAACAATCAACACTGTAATAAACCCAGTTATCATTAAGAGAGCCTTTTGTTTTCTTTTTGTATTCCATCCCCTCAACGTCTGTGAATTCTCAGCCCTCATTTAAATGTGACTGTATGAGATGTGACACACAAACTGCATTGTGGAGAATGAATAGATGGCCCCCAAGCACAAGCAGTAGGAGCCACAGCCCCTTCTCTGAGAAGATTATCTCTAATTGGGTCGAGCAACAGGGGATGGACGCAGCTGTTTCCAGGGCAACCACCACAGGAGGGATGGCCGCCGGAAGTGGTAGCAAATAAATTAAATGTGATGGTGTGAGATGCGTGGGGCTTGTTGGCTTTGTGATCAATGAGAGATCTTTCCTGACGTGTCGTTCTTGGTGAATGGTTTCAGAGCGCCCACTTGGCCATGATTGACACCCTGATGATGGCCTACACGGTGGAGACGGTGAGCGTGGAGAAGGTGGTGGTGTGTATGCAGCAGTATTCTACAGATTACGCTGAGGGAGATGTACCATACGACACTGAGGATGCTGTTACCAGCTGGATGAATAAGGTAGTCACAGCCAGTCTCTAGCAATGACCACTGACCACATCTCAACCACTGTGGTCTCACTTTCCCACCAGTAATTATTACATCAGACAAAGCCAGTGTTGACCAACATGGGCTACTACACTCATCTGCCTACACCTCCATACTTTATCTACTACACTAATGAGTACACTTCTATACTTCACCTTCTTCTCTTATGAGTGTTCTTCTATACTTTACCTACTACACTAATGAGTGCTCTTCTATACTTCACCTTCTTCTCTTATGAGTGTTCTTCTATACTTTACCTACTACACTAATGAGTGCTCTTCTATACTTCACCTTCTTCTCTAATGAGTACTCTTCTATACTTCACCTACTACTAATGAGTACACTTCTATACTTTACCTACTACACTAATGAGTGCTCTTCTATACTTCACCTTCTTCTCTTATGAGTGTTCTTCTATACTTTACCTACTACACTAATGAATGCTCTTCTATACTTCACCTACTTCTCTAATGAGTACTCTTCTATACTTTACCTACTACTAATGAGTACACTTCTATACTTTACCTACTACACTAATGAGTGCTCTTCTATACTTCACCTTCTTCTCTTATGAGTGTTCTTCTATACTTTACCTACTACACTAATGAGTGCTCTTCTATACTTCACCTACTACACTAATGAGTACTCTTCTATACTTCACCTACTTCTCTAATGAGTGCTCTTCTATACTTTACCTACTACACTAATGAGTACTCTTCTATACTTTACCTACTACACTAATGAGTGCTCTTCTATACTTCACCTACCTCTGTAATGAGTGCTCTTCTATACTTTACCTACTACTAATGAGTACACTTCTATACTTTACCTACTACACTAATGAGTACTCTTCTATACTTCACCATCTACACTAATGAGTACTCTTCTATACTTCACCTACTACACTAATGAGTGCTCTTCTATACTTCACCATCTACACTAATGAGTACTCTTCTATACTTTACCTACTACACTAATCACTAATGAGTACACTTCTATACTTCACCATCTACACTAATGAGTACTCTTCTATACTTCACCTACTACACTAATGAGTGCTCTTCTATACTTCACCATCTACACTAATGAGTACTCTTCTATACTTCACCTACTACACTAATGAGTACACTTCTATACTTCACCATCTACACTAATGAGTACTCTTCTATACTTCACCTACTACACTAATGAGTACACTTCTATACTTCACCTACTACACTAATGAGTGCTCTTCTATACTTCACCTACTTCTCTAATGAGTGCTCTTCTATACTTCACCATCTACACTAATGAGTACTCTTCTATACTTCACCTACTACACTAATGAGTACACTTCTATACTTCACCATCTACACTAATGAGTACTCTTCTATACTTCACCTACCTCTCTAATGAGTACACTTCTATACTTCACCTACTACACTAATGAGTACACTTCTATACTTCACCATCTACACTAATGAGTACTCTTCTATACTTCACCTACCTCTCTAATGAGTGCTCTTCTATACTTTACCTACTACACTAATGAGTGCTCTTCTATACTTTACCTACTACACTAATGAGTGCTCTTCTATACTTCACCATCTACACTAATGAGTGCTCTTCTATACTTCACCTACTTCTCTAATGAGTACTCTTCTATACTTCACCATCTACACTAATGAGTACTCTTCTATACTTTACCTACTACACTAATGAGTACTCTTCTATACTTTACCTACTACACTAATGAGTACTCTTCTATACTTTACCTACTACACTAATGAGTACTCTTCTATACTTCACCTACTACACTAATGAGTACTCTTCTATACTTCACCTACTACACTAATGAGTGCTCTTCTATACTTCACCATCTACACTAATGAGTACTCTTCTATACTTTACCTACTACACTAATGAGTACTCTTCTATACTTCACCTACTTCTCTAATGAGTACTCTTCTATACTTTACCTACTACACTAATGAGTGCTCTTCTATACTTTACCTACTACACTAATGAGTACTCTTCTATACATTACCTACTACACTAATGAGTGCTCTTCTATACTTTACCTACTACACTAATGAGTACTCTTCTATACTTGCAGTCTTCATGAATAAGAATACCTTGCTGATTTTTTTGTTAGTTACTAAACTGTGAGCCAAGACAAGTTTGGTGTCCAGATTTTGTTTCTTTACTTCAGCGCTGGAGCTACAAGACTAACATTGCTTACAAACAGTAAAGTCAGTAGAAGTGGTAAACCATTACTGTAGGGTCCTGTAAATGTGTACTCTGATCAATCATTATAAAGGTTATATTTGCCAATTTAGTTTAAAGATAGAAAAGTATTCTTTATTTGACAGATGCCTAGCAAAATAAGCATGTGTAAACATTTACGTACAGGTTTTCTTAGTTTTATCTCAGTTATATGTGGGTTAAGAATTTTTATATATTTGACTTGTGGTGTTAGCTGTTTGCCTTCCAGCTCTAAAGAAGCAAAGTTCAGACACCAGACATGTCTTGACTGATCAACTACATTTAAAGTGGTGTAAATTTGGAGAAATTAAACTCAGGTGTCTGGATCCTGTTACCATTAATAGAAAAAATTATCTTGATCTGTATGTTTCTTTAAAACTAAGCATTTCAAATCAAACCACAAACTTTTAACTTATCTTAAAGATTTAATTATGCAATATGATCCTTAAAAAAATCCCCCTTTAATATGATTTTAATTGCCAAGATACCATTTTATTTCCCGGAAACTATACATTAGGATGGTTGCCTCAGACTGTGTTGAATTTTTAAGTAATCTACAATAACCTTTACATTATGTTATCTATAGTACCCATACTGACAAGGTCTCACCGGCATGATGACTACACTACTATGATTTATATTTATTGAAAGGCTAAAATGGTATAAATTACGTTTCTGGCCTAACCACTGCTTTAAAGCACTTCCTTTATAGGACTTCTTTTGTTTGGAATACAGCGAGTATCCATTAGTTGGCATTTGGCATCTGAGTTGGCATCTCTGTGACTTGCCTAAGGGACGTCCCTTATGGGCCCAAGCTCGGACTGTTTACATTCCCTCGTAGGTCAACTGTGCTGCCAAATGCCAACCGCAGTACACACACACACACACACACACACACACACACACACACACACACAGTCATTTAGACTGCATTTACAGATTCCAACAGAAGAAGATTGTTATTACTCTAATTGTATACAAGTCACAGTTTAAAGCCCTAGTCAACAAAATACTGGCCAAATTACAGCCATTTCGTTCAGTACAAATTTAAAATGGTAACCTAGTCAGTAGCTGGGATGTGTATTAGAACATTTTAGAAATTGTAAAGCTGCTGTAAGCGAACTTTCTTTGTTATAATTGAAAGAAGTAGCTTTGCTTAGTCTGGAGAAGAAAACACAGTATATGGTGTGCATGCATTGTTATGAGGTGCCCTGTTAAACCTGAAACTATAATTTGAAAGTCTAAGGCTTTGTGTCATGATATAGGCTTTTTTGGGTCACACAAGATGTATTTATATATTATTGTCACTCACATAGACTCAAAAAGAGGTTTCAGTATTCAGGTCTCAAATGCAAAATCAGCATTATACTAAAAAACATTATACTGAAGTTAAGAGTGAATTCTCCTCGAATACTCTCATGTTTATTAGAGATGCATGACGAGCTTGGTGGATATAAGCTTGAAGTAAATAGACACATGTTTAGATTTGATCAGTGTTTAAGTGATGAGGTAATGATTGTACTCCCAGAGTAGTAGAACAGTAGAATGATGAGGCGACACTGGGGTACTGTGAAAAGATGCCTTCACTTTATTTATCCTATTGCATTTGTAACCATATGCAAGTAAGTGTTGACGTTAATCCAGCTAGATCCAGTCCCCGTTTCTGTACTTCAAAAATGTTTGTGTCATGCATCAGCATTTTTAAAGCCCTGTTTCCAAAACAGTTCAGACACTGTGCAGAATGTAAAAAAACAGAATGCAGTGACGTGCAAATCATTTAAAACAACTTATCTTTTAAATATGTGCTCGCTTTGACTTTAATGCCAGCAGCATGGTTTAAAAAGTTAAGACACCCTCAACAAGCATCAACACCCTCACAAGCATCAGATCATCAGAAAGGGTTCAAAGTGCACCCATTTTATTACCATTTCATAAACTGTTCTTCTACAAGTTGTGTGCAGTTATGTAGAAAACTGCTGTTTAAAGGAAATTCCCAAAAAGTAATTTAAGAAGATGCAAATTGAATATTGTTTCTATCTGGTGAGGTTATCCAAAATTCTTGAAAATGACAAATCTGTGTGTGGTCTATACAGTGAAAGGATATAAACCTCTTATTAGCTCTCATTAGAGCAGCTTGATAGCCGTCTATCAGCTGTTACAGAGCTGTAGCCATAAGAGTTCAGAGACGCTGGCTGAGTGCACTGGTCAGTGGTCCATTTAATAAGGCCTGAATTCAATGTCCCACTTCACCATTACCCAATGAACCCATGTGAATGTCACCACAGCTCATGATTCATATTCTGTCTGGTTCTTTTTTTATTTACAAAAAAAAAAATTATTTACAATAATTGTTTTCCTCAATTCTCTTTTTATGGATGAACCAATGTTTCTGAACCAATTCCTGGCTTTTCCATCTGGAGTTGTTATGCACTTTTTTAAAATTGACAATAAAGAGGTGACTAGAAGTGTTAATCCATGCTTTCTGTGACAAAATGCTGTTCTGAATGTTATATGCTGTCATTCTTGCGCCTGATAGGTGAACGAGTACTTGAAAGAGATCATCATGCAGGAGCAGAGGAGGAGGGAAGCACAGAACGCAGAGCCTGTAGAGAACCCGAAGGTGAGTGGGTGGCCTTGCTGTGAATTCTCCTCCTTTAATGGACCTGTGTGTGATTAGTCTACTGCAGTGCCAGCCATATGAGAGAGAGAGAGACCTAGACTTCACCTTACAGTGGTAGCTCAGAGGAAAATTAAATGTCCACAGATTTCACTTTCTGTCAGATGTAGATGATCAGCCAGGACATGGAAGTTGTAGCAGTTGGGGCACTTCAGTCGTGTCCAGCTGGTCCCAGGGATTGAACCGGCGACCCTCCGGTCACAAGACTGGATCTCTAACCTTCAGGCTACGACTGCCCGAGTTTGTTTCAGTTTGTTTCCATCATAATATGTCTTTGTTGACTTCAGATTTTCTTATGGCTGTACTTGTGGTTCTAAGTTCATGTTTGACCCAGCCACAAAAAAACCACACATCTGTTTGAGATTGCTAAACAACTAATTGTGAGTTGAGTCAAGTATGTGATGGTTCAGGTCTGCAGTTTGTATGATTCAAACTGGTGGGGTGCAAGCTTCTATTGTTTGTATTAGCCCTGCAGTTCCTGTGCAAAGCTAAAGAAGAAAATTTCAGACTCGACACGTCTCACTGAGCGATTATGTTTAGGACATTTAGACAGTTTGCATTGTAGAGAATCATTCCTAGGTGATGAAAGCTTCAAACAAATAAAAGTGAAAGAATGAATTAACTGCTGATTCAAACATTAAACTGACAGTTCCTACTTACTATAATGATTTTGTCTGTACATTATCTACAGGGTTAATAAGCAGTAACTGTTAATGAAAGCTTGCAGCAAGGGCGCTGTTTTGTTTCATTCTCTGTTATGATAGCTTTCATTGCTCAGATGATCCTGTATAAATTGTTGCTAAGGTGATCTGTCAACAAATCCTGCTATGCAACACAAACAAAAATAAACCCTGCTTGCAGTGATGTATGCCAGGGTGCTGGCTAAGGCCTTCCTGGCTTTGCTGAGTCATTGATGGGCTCATCTTTGAGGAATGTCTGAGTCTCTGGAATCTTTCGGTTTGATGTTACTATGTGGACGTTACGCTGACGCATGTTTTTTTTTTTTTTTTTTGGGTCGTTTGAAGCTCTCCGCATTCCTCTGTCCTCCTCCTGGTGACCCAGCCAGTCTACCACTGCGGGTAGACGTCATTCTTGTTGTTTTGCCCCCACCTTTACCCCGTAAGCCCTGAGTTATCCAACCAGAAGAGGCCCGCTAACTGTCCCCGATCCACAACTGCGTCCCCATTTAAACTCCCTCACATGGCCTGCTGTCGGGACAATGGTGATTGGCACACTGCCACTGATCTGCGTCCCTTCTCATCTCTGCTAATGGACTAACTCCTGCACAATATGAAATTTTGTCACTGATCTGAAAAACAATTCTAAAGAGAAATATTCAGCTCAGTGCTGTTGGAGAAAGAAAAAGCTACTCCAAAGCACTAACCAGTCAACAGGGACTTCAACACCAGTCATGTTTATTAGAGATGTATGACGAGCTTGGTGGATATAAGCTTGAAGTAAATAGACACATGTTTAGATTTGATCAGTGTCTAAGTGATGAGGTAATGATTGTACTCCAGAGTAGTAGAACAGTAGAATGATGAGGGGACACTGGGGTACTGTGATAAAATGTCTTCACTTTATTTATCCTATTGCATTTGTAACCATATGCAAGTAAGTGTTGACGTTAATCCAGCTAGATCCAGTCCCAGTTTCTGTACTTCAAAAATGTTTGTGTCATGCATCAGCATTTTTAAAGCCCTGTTTGCAAAACAGTAGAGACACTGTACAGAATGTAAAAAAACAGAATGCAGTGACGTGCAAATCATTTAAAACAACTTATCTTTTAAACATGTGCTCGCTTTGACTTTAATGCCAGAAGCATGGTTTAAAAAGTTAAGACACAAGGAAATTAAAAAGTTAGGACACTGCTAAGGATGCCTGATGCTTTAAAAAAGGCAGATGAAACATCTTGAAACTGATTTGTTTATTTGGCAACAGGTCAGTAACATGATTGGGTATAAAAAGAGTATCACAGAAAGATGGGGAGGGGATCACCCGTGGTGAAAGACAAACATAGGGTTTGTTTTTTAGTAAGCTAACATGTTGGAAAAAGTCAACAAGGCAAACACTGGGCTGAACTACTTGCTGCACCACCATCACTGCTGACCAGTATAGCTCAAAGATTAAAGACCACTAATATGTATGTAATATGTAAATATATAATGAGCTACTAAATTGTATGCTAAGCAAGAGTGTGAGGCAGTACTCAGTGTGTACAGTGTATAGACCTGCTGTACACACATACAAAGAGCACAAAAACTACTGATGTGCACACATGGGTTTTACTAGTAATTTCAACATTATTATTGAGATCATTAAGTGATACACTATGTCAGTGTTTATGGAAAAAAACTGGTCGCCTCATTTTCTGACTGCGATGGCAAAAAAAGGAAAAAAAATTATTAACACAAAAATAAATTTTGATTGACACCCCTAGTCAAGATGAGTTAAAGGGTTATTATAATAAATGTACTCATTGGGGAATTATTATAATCTCATTAGAAAATTAGTCAAATCAAACCTTTTTTTTGAAGTACATTTATTCTGAGATAAAAAATAAAAGTAATTAACCACATGTACCATTTCTATATAGGGTCCCAAGTTTATTTTTCCCCCGCGCATATTGAGGAGGATAGTCAGAAAAGTAAACATAAATACCCAGGCATCACTGTCACAGAATTACAGAAAAAGTAGTATCTTAAGCTTCCATAAGACACCAACTCCATGCCAACAGATTATTTGGAATGCAAGCCACGAAAAATGCCATTCCCTTCATCCAACCACAAAAAACATTAATGGGAACTGTGCTCTGTGAAGCGATTAAACAAAAATGGAGCTTTTTGGCAGCAAACACTGCAGGTGAGTTTGGCATAAAAAGAGAGATAATAAAAAAAAACCTGGTGCACACTGTTAAGTAGGGTGGAGGGTCTGAGATGCAGAGACTGGCCTGTTTTTTCTTTAAACACAATGCCATGAAATAGCAGGACATTTTAATCTGTCAGTCACTGCCAAGAAACTAAAAATGGGTCATCATTAGAATTTCCTGCAGGACAGTTTTCCAAAATGTACGTCCAGATCAACACAAAATCAATCTTCTGCCATGGCCACCTTAGTTCACTGATTTAAAACCCATTGAAACCTGTGGGGGACGCTAATGAGGGGAGTGCTCAGGAGAGGGTCTAGGACCCTAGATGATCTGGAGAGATTCTGTAAGGACGAAGGGTCTCAGATTCAGAACGTTTGTATTACATGTTTTGGGTGGTTGTGCAAAAGTGGGAGCTTGTGCAAATTGTTAAATGTTAAATGCTGGGGTTCCATTAATCGCTGCACATGTTTTTTTATATTTATTTCCTGGTGTGAGATTGTTTTTATAAGAATAAATTTGCTACAGTTAAAGGCTTAAAGTGTGATAATAAACTAATTGATTGCTGATGATTGCTGGCAATGGTATCTCCATAAACAACTTGGTGCTAACCCTAACCCTACATATGTTGAAGAATATGAGCCCCTCACAGAAAAATAGACTAAAATGAAAGGTGTACATTGGAGACCAGAAAACGAATTAAATATTTGCCGTTTCAGGCTTTCTTCTTATGACTGGTAAATCATGGGCATGCCGCACCTGTTATCAGATCTAAATATCTGATTTGGACTATCTATAATCTATACTTTCTGAAATTGAATTCACACAAACTCCCATTACAAGTTACAGTTTACAAATGCAGGGAAAAACTTAGAGTTAAGGTGGACTGCTTGCTATCATCTCCTCTTAAATGAGGTTACTCTCTTATATTAGCATCCTGCAGCAGATGGGCAATGCAAGTTGGAAGCAGCATATAGCTGCACTACAAACAACATAATAAACCTGTTAAAGGGGGCCCTTTTATGTTTAATTGTTCATAGTTTTTGTTTAAGGGGTCTATTGGAATACAATTACATGCTAAACTTTCTACATCTAAAAATTCTATTGATTTGTCTGATCACCAGTCTGTTTGAAACACTTCATCAGAGCTTTTGTGTCCTTAAACCCATGATGAACCCAGTGTTCCACTGTTCTGATTTATTAACTACCAGAGTGGCTCTGTCTCTATAGCCTCTGGTAGATGCTGTGGGTTGTGAGAGGACATGGCAAGTTTGACTGGGAGTTGTGTTTGGGACTCTGAACTATAACTATAGACTATAGACAACAACTATGGACAAGAGAAATGAATTATAAAAGAAAAATAGTGGTTGTTATGGTTATTATTATGGTAAATAATTGTAATAATGTATGTCAGAATAAGTAGTGGAATTTTTTAATTTAAGTACTAATTTTAGAGATTTTTGCATCAAGATTGGTACTTTTACTGTAAATGAACCGGTCTTGTCTGGCAACCCTGCTGCTGCATTTTTTTACTGTTTACAGTGATCTGTTCTAACAGCGTGGACTTACAGTGTGTATGTGAATGTACCAAGTTTATCCTACACAATCCAGTGAATGAGATCGAAAACACAAGTCTAAGCAAAAGTGAACTTTAGTTGTCTTAGTATGGATTTTGAGCTTATGCTCTAATCAGCAGGGGGCTGTCTGGAGGGGAAAAAGCCGCTCATCAGATTTCTGTGTGTCATCCAGTCAGCCGAGTTCTTCAATCAGGAAGAAAAACATGAGATGTGATGTCTGCTTTCCTGGCACCTGCACAGCAGCAAAAAGCTCGAGACTGAGCAGGCTAAAATCCCAGGGCTTTAACAGGGCAAACAAGGATTCATCCCTTTCTAGTTTATGAGATATTGTATCCTGGTCATGGTGCGAGCCAGACGCTCAATTTAAAAAAAGCCCAGAGTAAAGATTACATTTTTTCACTGGGCAGAGATGTGCTCTGTGGAGACGCTGTGGGCCGAAGCTGTCCGTCTGAGACTCTGCAGTAAACTGAACTGCGTTTTGACAGGCTGCATAGTCTGTTACCCGTCTGTGAGGTGTGTGTGTGTTACTGAGAAACTTTGTCCCGCCCTGCCCCAAGGTTGTTGCTGGACTACAGCATATGAAGCTAATGTGAGTAGTCAGTTCTCAGAGGCATTGCGTGTGTGTGACCGCTTGTGAGGCAGTTCTCAAAAGGACAGCACCAGTGCAGAGCAGTGGAAGGTCATTTCGTTACACAGCAGCAGAAACAGTCGGAAAGTGCTTTAAGGGAAGATTTGATGTTAACTGAGAACAGCCCCACTTACTCACAACAGGATTATTTAAAAAAACAATAACACAGTTTTAACTTATATGTAGTCCTTCTGACGTGTGATGTTCAAACTAGAGCTACAGAGCTGATGTTGCTATAAGGATGCTGTGATGTAGCTAAGTTTATGTGCATGCAAGTGTTTAGACCATAGATATTTACAAAGATTATATTATAATCTGTTTGAACTCAAGGAATCAATTGATAGTAAATCAATAAACATATACCATTGGGTACTTTCTATTGGGAGGTGGCTGTCGCAAACCCTAGCAACTAAATGTATATCTGCAAAAATGATATTTAAAGGAGAGCTGTTATGCTTTTTGGGTCTCCCTTTTCTTTAATGTGTTATGTAGACAGTCTGCAAAGTAAAAAAGCTCACAGTACATGCCAAGGGAGAAACTCTCTCGCACAGAAACCACTTTATGCAGCTGCCTGAAACACCATGCTGGAATTCCAGCCATTTTCTCTGTTACAGGATGATGTCATCTCAAACACAATCCCAACCGGCAATCTTGGCACCCACTAAATTGTTTTACCTGATTTTAAGGATCGTACTCAAGATTCAGGAACCAACACCATTGTAAGATTCACCAGTGTGGGGTGGCACTTGCAGCAGGACACTTGCAGCAGCTCCTGTGGTTGACCAGTCAAAACACAGTGGGTGACCTGACCAGTCAGAGTGTACTGGGCTCATCAGGAGGCTTTAAGACACAGGAGTGTTTCAGAGTGAATACAGATGCACACTATACATTTTGGGAAAACTTAAACATGTATGTCTATGCTAGTAGCCCTGGAAAATACAATAAAGAAACATATATTCAAATTAATATTTTTAAATATAAAAGTTCATTGTTTATTCAAACTTTGTTTAAAAAGTGTATAGTTAACTGCTTTCAGTAGAATGAGATCAATGTACATTCACCAAGCACTTTATTAGGAACATAATGTAATGTTACTGGTGGGTTAGGGAAGTAGGGAATGGTGGGATGAACCTGAAGTATGGATAAAACTTGGCAAATCACCACACTACTCCTTTACTAATAACTAATAATCAGTGTGTTCAGGCTCATACTACTAGCATTAAAGCCTTAGTAGTCATGATGAGCTCTTTGCTGATTTTTGGTAATGTTTTCGCTCTTTACTAATTTTACTACCACCTGTTGCAATTCATCCACCAAAAATAACATATTTCCCAAATTCCCCAGTCTTTAAATGACAAGTTGGTTACAAAATCTGACCCTGAAATGTTGCCATGTTGTGGAGGGAGATCCAAGCAGTAGATTACACTGATTAAATTAGAACTTGGATTTTTTTTTCTCCAGGGCTAAAATGACTCCCTACTGGGAGTTGGACTGATGTGTGGTGGCAGTGCTGAATCCCCAAATCATCAAGGATGAAATGGTCCCAGAGGTTTTACTCTCTGGATGTTGAGGTCGTAGACATTGACGAGCACTTGTAGTCAGACCGCTAGGGTTTGTCTCAGAGTTAGGCTGCGTGTCATTATGGCAGGACCGGAAAAGCGTTATTAACCCTCAGAGCCATGTTGCTCCCTTAATGATAGAGTTACCATAGTGATTCCTGTCACTGGCTGCAGTTTGGAATGAAGCTCCTAGAGGAATCCACCGACTGCCTGTGGTTACTGCTTTAAGTAATGAAGTATTGATATATTTGGTAATCACATCAGAGTACGTCTGTCTCTCTCGCTCTCTCTCTCTCACTCAGGTCTTACTCCCTCTCTGATGGGATTAGACTTTCCTTCCTGACAGTCTCTCTCTCTCCACCCCTTCCCCTTCTCTTTGTCTCTTATGCACTGACTGAAGTCTCCAACCAAATGGTATATGAAGCTGGTTCCTGTAAGTTTAAAGATGGATGTAGTTTCCTCCTTCTGTCATACTTTCATGTGTTTGTCTGTGTTTAACATCAGAGTCATCCACCATAACCAAGAATGTCAGAAATACTAGTTCTCAAGGAAACCTATATTTTGTTAAAGAAACCAACCTGTCTGCTGCCTCTGTAGGATCGTCAGATGCCACAGAGAATAATTTCGATGGGTGTTTATATACTTATTAAAAGAACAGACAAACATTGACTCAATAATTTACTTATAATGGACTCCAATGGGCATTTGCTTTATTCCCATTGGCTTCTGTTCTACATTGTCAGTAATAATTGTATTGTACAGGTACACTGTGTTTATCAAGTTGTATGTAAATGTATCTTTAAAGGTACAAAAACAAGTTCTAAGTTCAGACTATGTATCTTACGTTTTAAAAGTGCACTGCATTCACTTTCCGGCAAAAAGACGCATATTTGTACCTTTGCATAACCTTCTGTTTTAAAATAGAAGAATATAATGAGCAGCCTGGAGTGAAGACAGGATGAGTCAATGCAGCAACTGCAAAAGAATATGGTACAATTATATTCTTTAACTATTAAAGACATACCATCATAATGAGTTTGGGTGCATTTGGAGTCTTTTCCAAGTGCAGACATGTACTAGACACGTACATGTACTATAGACGGTATTATAAACACATTTATAATAGAGGCCAATAGACAGTGGCTGCACCTTCCCTACTGGCCTCCTTTATTAGTATAGTTAACAGATTTCCTGTTAAATGTGTAGTATTCAGTATTCATCCATCCTGTGTTTACCATTTGTGTACAAATAGCTCAACTTGTGTGTCAGTTCACTCTGTGTAAATACTGTCCAGGGCTACACAATATAGACAAAATACTATATTTCAATCATATTATTATGTGTTATAACTTACAATATATTAAAACAAATTGAACCCTTAACATTGGCATTGACATTCAGCAGAATGATTTTTACATTTATTAAATCATGTGAATACCTTGATGTATCTGAACAACCAAAGATCATTGGTCACTGGTTAGGAATTAATCATTACACATTAAAGCATTAAGTCTTTTGCATATTAATGCTATCTTTGATATGAGAATCGTGCAGGCCAATGTTTTCATACGATTAATGGACTATATATTGTGCAGCCCTAGCACTGTGTTAGAGTAGCTAGAGATTTGTACTGTTTTGAATCTTCACTTGTAGAGACTAGTCTGTGATTCTGCTGACATAAACTTTCACTCATCGTGCTTATGAGGTAACCTGTCGTGTTGTTTAAGAGTTGTCATGGCTCTGTGCTGACTGTGCTTTTCGTGTGTGTGTATGTGTGTGTGTGTGTGTGCGCGCCCTGGGTTTCAGGCCCGCTACAGGAAAGAGCAGGTGCTGCCTAAGACGGTGCCATGGATCCCCCCGGTGGACAACCTGCTGAAGGACAGCACGGATGGCTGCGGCCTTGCTGCCCTGCTGCACTTCTACTGCCCCGATATCGTCAAGCTCGAGGGTATGCACACCTGCCAAGTTATACAGTGCAACTGCATGTGTGCATATGCTTGTGCGAAAAGATACACTTCCTGCCGAAAACTTGGGGAATTCTAGCTTTTCCAAGCATTTGTAGTTAAGCCTGCAACAAAATATTGAAAATAGAAATCGATCTACGGCCCATCTCCTACATTATTTTTCCACTTATGATGTTTCCATGGGTTAATAAACCAAAAATAGTAATTTTGAACCTATTTTTACCCCTTAGCTTTAAACAGGCTGTGTTTTTCTTGTACATTTTAACAAAATCTCTGAATAAAAAATATGAAAAATCTATTTTGATGCACTGTGTATTTGCAGGCAGAGAAAATGCATTTGATATACTAAAACACATAGGGACAACCCCAGTATCTTTTAAGTATACAAAGAGAAAACAAAAATATTGGGACAGCACAGGATGCCAGCTTACTTTACTCAAAATGTATTTATTACTTACTCTGAAATTTTTGAAATTCCTGCAACAAATGATAATATTTTTTTCCTGGGCTGTTTATATTGAAAACACTGTTCAGAAATTAAAGAGAACGTTCTATGCTTTAGTCTTTTGCTTATCTAGTTTAACATGACATAAACTAACCCATTTCACATTTGTTGTCCCCAATATTTTTGCTTCATCTCACACACTGGGAGAACAAAAATGTGAGAACAGAATCGAACAGGAAGTGTTTTAGTAAATGTCTAGAGATAAAGTCCCTTCACTGAGACAACAGTAGTAAATTATGGGCAAAGCAACATAATCACTTCTGTGTTAATCTTCTTTAGTATGATTACATCCAACTAAAGACTGTAGACTGCATTGTATCAGTTCAGTTAATTCAGCCCATTCATAAAATGAGAAAAAATTAGATTAGCTTTCAGACACAGACAAGACAAATGGTTCTTCTAACGCCAGTTATCACATGCTTTCTGATTGATGTTTTGATTAATTGCCTAACCTCTGATAGGTGGAGTTCCAGTGTACTAACCCTACAATCTGTCCTCTGATTGGTCAAGCCCTAGTGAACTACTCGAGCAATGGTAGAAAAGCACAGTTGGCTAGGTTGGTTTAGGTTTGAAATAAAAAGTATGATCTTTCTTTGACAGACATATGCTTGAAAGAGACCATGTCACTGGCAGACAGCTTGTACAACCTGCAGCTCATTCAGGACTTCTGTCGCGAGCACTTGAACCGGTGTTGCCACTTCAACCTGGAGGACATGCTCTACGCATCTTCATCCATCAAAGTAAGCCTTAATGCCAGCCTTAATTACAAACTACTGTAGCCCCAGTTGGGCGACTGCCATTATCCTACCCAGCAAACCAGAGTCCAGCATTTGGCCTGACTGAATGTATATTCCTCGTAATCTGAGAGACATTTTGTTTAGACTTAAATGCGTGAACTTTGTTTAAAAGATGGTATAATGAGTGATAGTATTATTTATGTATAAAATCCTAAATCTACAAGTCAGATTAAGCAATTATTAACTATAAGAAGTAATAAGTTAAAATATTTACTTGATTGAACAATAATTGTATTGGTAGTATTTTTAAAATGTGGTTCCTGCTTTTGTCTATAACTCAGAAAAACTGAATAATGGAATATATATTGTATATTCTAAAAAGTTTCTAAAAACTCAAAAAAGTTCCAAAACATTATCTCAATTTTAAGTTCAGTAGTTGTCCTTTACATTGTGTAAACATTTTGTGATGATTGGACCAATGAAATGCTCCATATCTCTTTATATTAATTTACATTGAAAGTAAAGCACAATTTTTGCTTTCTCCTGTAAAATGACCTCTCTGGAAATATATGTTTTCCTTTGGATAACAATGAAATTTGGAACTTTTTCAAATCTCAAAAAAAGCCTCTCAGGTGGCACCTTAGAACAATTGTGAGAATGTCAACAGCGTGCAAAGCTTTAAAATAGCAAAGGAGGGCTGTCTGTTTAAACTAAAATAACATATAGTTTTTGATTTGTCACCAGTATTAATAAAAGAGTTTAAATAAGTAAACCCTTCTAAGTATGTCTGGCCGTTCAAGTGGTACATAAAATGTTTTACCTTGAATTTTAGTGGGCTGTTTTCTGAGTGTCCTGAATAAATATACTATTATAATGATTATCACTTTGGCATTTCAACTTGGCTCTCAGAAGATGGCATTTTGATAAGAGACTGCCTCTATTCAGCTGACTCACAAAGTGAGTGTATAATTAGGGGGAACAGGTTAGAGCTTATGTGGTCAGATGAATGGCGTTAGGGACGTGGTTTTTTGTAGTATTGGCACAGCTCACTTTTACAAGCAGATGAAGAGCCTGTGGGGGCAGGCAGTTGGTTTGTTCACGTTTGCCAGAACGGTGAGTCATGCTTTAGAAAGCTAGCGGTGCGAAGAGGCTCCCCATGGTAACAGATTCACAGATTCAGTGAAGACACACTGAAATAAGCACACTCTCCCAGGAATCTGTACGGAGCGAAAATGCACTCAGCCCTGATTTGACAAGTAAATATGTAATGGAAAGAATTAGACGACCAGTTTAGCGTATTGTACACTCAGAAAATCGTTACGGCAGAGTATTTATAATCTACAGTTTTAAACTTATGACTGAATAATGCGCTGGGATAATTGATTGAATGAGTGAATTACTCTTACTGGATACATAGGAGCCAAAGCAGTTCTTTCTCTTCTCTTGAATTGGGAGGTGTAAATTTAGATGGATAATAGTTAGGAATAGTGGGATCTGAAGTGATTAAACTGCATTGATTTTGGAATGTTAAAAATGTATTATAAATGATCATAATATGTATTACATAATATATAATTTTTGTCCAAATTTTTATCCAAAATCCTTCTAGCATTTTTTTTGTGTGGTTCGTGTGTAGACATATTCAGTAAAATGCAGTTTTTCTCAGTATTATGCTGGCCTAGTGTTCAGGAGAATTGCTTTTTAAGTGAGTGAGATTGAGCTTAATGCATCTCATGATTGAATTCCCTTTAATTTTGTGTGGATTTTTTTTTTTTTTTTTTTGCCTATTTCCTTTTTCTTAGTTAATTTCTTTTTATCGGTAAAGGCTTCTCAAGAGCCACACATCCTTTTAGACTTATAGAATTCAGTCCTCACAGTGAAAAGAGACACCTGCGCATGTTGTCAGATCTGAAGCAAGAGCAGAGCTTGATTTTTTTCTTATTTCTTGAGGATAAAAACTTTAAGTACTCCTTGTCAGTTTCAGAGCTTTCCGCTCTCTTATGTAAATCTCATATTGAACCTCATCAGAAAGAACTCCTGAAAAATAAATATCATATACTGAATGGGTACTAAATGTTTGACATTTGCACAGTAATGTACATAACTATATTTTTATAGTCTGTACTCCACATCCTCCAGTCATTTTTGTGTATTGAGTGCAAATCGTAGTAAAATTGAAAGTGTGTACAATTGGAGCTTTCATCATAAACTGAATCTTTTAATAGAGTCGAACTGATGGTGATGTCAGAGATTTACTGGAATCTGGAATCCTCTGTTGATTTCTTGTAGTATTCGTATACGATCACATTGGAGATGCTAACATAAAAGACTAGTTTCTCAGGGATTGAGTCGGATATTAGAGACAGCTGCCGTTGCTGTCGTTTAAATGTCATCGTACATCCTGAGTTCTTTCATGAGCCATTGTGCACAGGCCAGGCTGAGCGGATTCTCTGGGACATCAAAAGCACGGTCTTAGGCTGAATAGGAACACTCTGATTCTGTGTGGTCTGCTTGAGTGTTCCTGACAGTATTTTCTCTCTAGACTGCACGCAGGGGACGTTTGTTCCGCTCAGAGTCTGAGTCCCAGAGACAGCCAGAAGCTTACTTAGTTGGAGATGTGGATGTGAACAGGCATTGCCGTCAGTGGTATAGAGTTATATAAGATGTAATGTACTGTTGTCTATAAACAGTAATTGTTATTGCGACATCAGCCTTCGTGTGCAATTTGTAAATAAGACTACAATCAGCCATTGAATGGTTATTGTATGCTGTGAACATCCTGGTCGATCACTAATGTCCTTTAGGCCTGTATGAACGAATACTCAGTGCGAATACACAATACGTTTGGTCAAAAAAAAAGAGTTTTCAGAATATTGGATGATCATCAGCAGTCGCAGTGTAATTGTACTATGGTCTTCAGATTAAACATCCCTACACTTTTCCAAAAAAAAAAAAAAAAAATGCCACAGAGACCCTTTAACCCCAAAAACATGTTTGGTAAAAAGATTTCCTGAAGTGTAAAGAACATTTAAAAGGTTTCATAGAATGCAAAGATCGTATATATGTTTTTATGATTCTAACAAATCTTTAGAAGGTCTTTTACACTTTGAAAACAAAAAAAATGTAAAAGCGTCTATATACTTTATATTCTTCATGCTTGAACATCTCAGTTAAGAAAGGTTATTTAAAGAGTATAATCAGAACTTTGTGGTAATGCCTTGTCTAAAAAACAGCCTTTTGTTTGTTAGAACAATCACTGTTTTATAGTTGATGTTAGGATAGGGAATAGTCTATATAGTGTATATTGTACCCTCTTGGTCCACCTTGTAGGTCAGAATCAGAGACAGTGGCTCATTTGTTGCTCATTTGTTTTAGTCATCCTCCCTTATCAGTGGCCAAAGCTGCTACTCACAGGAGGAATTTGGCTGGATATTTTTGGTTGGTGGACTATTTTTCAGTAAAACTGAGTCTTATCCACTCTAACCAGTGCACCCACTAACACACCACCACCAAGTCAGTGTCACTCAATATATCACCTAAATAATACCTGCTCTGTGTTCGCCCTGAAGAACAGGGTGAAAGGAAGCTAACTACATAAGTAACATAACTACATATATAACTACAGACTGTTCATTCAGACTGAAGTGGAGGAGTGTAGAAGGTGGTCTTATATGGTAAATGGAGCTGATCAAATGGACAGTGAGTGTAGACACAAGGTAGGTGTATGTTTGACCAGTGTGTAAATATTGAGGTATTAACCTCTAATAGTGTCCTACAAACCCCAACTCATCAAATTCTCAACACGTATGAAAGATACATACTGATTCTGACCACAGTCTTTAATGCCTAGTAGATAAAGAAAATGGCTTCTTTGTATAATCTCTTAAATTGTGGTTATCCTCTAAAACAGTAAATACATTTTGAACCAGTGGCTTTAACGATAAACAGCCAGTGTGTGTAGGTCTGCATACATCAGGCTGCTGCATGGAGTCTCTGAAATGTGAGTGGAATTGAGAGCAGGTTGAGGAGCTGTAACCTTGACCTACTTTCTGGTAGACTCACTGAGTTTTCTGAAGCGTTCTTCCCTGAAATTAGGGAGGAAGATGAGTCTCACCGTTGAGCCCACCCATGGCTTAACCTAGCTAACTATGTAGTGTTAGTGTTCAGTCACATGCAGCCACATTGATGTCATAAACCTTTAAGACAGTGATGTGAGGCTGTTCTGTGAATAACTGTTGGCATTTAATCGTGTGCTGTTTGTTGTATGTTATTACCACAGAGAGTTGAACATGACAGGACTGTGATATACAGTCTGTTCACCATCTATCATGACAGTTTACACAGTTTTACTCTTACCAAACATACTCTATCATCCAAAATAATGGTTTGAGGCAACTGTGAGGTGATTAGGCACGCGCACTGCTAACTAGTGGGGTAATTAGTGATGGAAGCTTATGATTACCAATTAGCAAATTTCATGGCTCAGTTATTACTTGCCTTAAACCATGTTGCATTGTCTTAAATGCATTTGCGCTTTGTGAAACAATATACTGTTCTGCATACTGTTATGCATCAACCCCATCAACCCCTGACATGTAGGGTAATGTTTTGTAAACCGATAATAAATGTGTAATTGGGATTATGTGTGAGGGGCAGAAAGTACAACCAATGAAAAAGAAAAAATAAAGCAAGTCTTTATTTTTTAAGAAGAAAGGAAACTATAATAAAGGCCAAGTGGACACAGTAAATACTGAAAAAAACATTTAATTGTCAATGTTTCTCTATATTCTTAAAAAAATACATTTCTGCTTGTTCCATAGCAAACATTTGACATTAGTTGTCTTAGCCCATTAACTTTATTTTAATTTAAGGGGAAACTATAAACTGTAATGCTAAACTACCACTTTGATTGGCAGTACAACTAGTTAACATTCACTGTGCACAAAGGCAATCATTCTTACAAACTGCCTGTCAAAGTAATGCCGTTAGTCTATCTTAAATGCTAGGCAGCCAAGAAACAGCTGATAAGTACTTGCTAAAAGGATTAGCAGTTTGCTTTAATGGTTCCTCGGTGAACTCAGTCCAAACAGATCATTGAGCTTTTTGAAACTCCAGTGTTTACATTGATATTTGACTTCATGATTGTCCTGATAATCAGTTGATAAAATGGCTAACATAAGTAACTCTCTTGATCATGGTGCAGTTTACCACCCCAGCATGCTCAGACCTCACGTGTTCTATAGGTAGACTGACAGATGGGGGGGAGGGCAAGGCTGCAAAACACCATCTGTGTTCAACATGCAGACACCTAAGCCCTATTTGTTGGATTGCAGATTAATGTTCTATTATTATTGATTCATTGCACGTAACCTGCTGAGATTACAGACAGGTAAAGCATAATGTTTAGCCTTGTTAGGCAGTCTTTAGGCACAGTGCTAATGGCAGAGTTATATTCACAGTATGTCAGTGTTGGCATGAAAAAGTTGGATTCTTTGTCTTTAAAAGTGAATGCCTGTGGGCCAGTGAAATGCTGATAATGGGCCGTAAATGTAAATGTTTTAAACGAACCTCAAAAATCAGTATTTCAGGCATAGTCCTAACAGCACAGTCCTAACAGTTTTACGTAATAACTGCAGGCATTATTGCTTCAGACATCTGGTTCCTATTACCACCATAACAATTCAGACTTTCTTTATAATACATTTTTTGTTAACATTTTAATTATTTTCTTGCACGGAATTGTCTAAGAAAGGGTGGAATTTTCTTTTAAGTAATTTGTAATTATTTTCATGTTCAGAAAGCAGATTGTGGCTGCCTAAAGCCAGTTCCATATTTGTTGTGATTGCTCACATGACTAGTTACTTATATTTAGAACTAGTTTATAATGAGTTAATTACTTTTTGTTTTTTTGCTGTTAGATATTGTTTATATCAATCACATCTATTTTAATTTTGTTTTGTTTATCCATTAATTTGTGGGATTTCTCTATGCGTACTTGTTCCCATCCCCCACATGTGATGCTGAACCTTATGCCCCTAACTAACAAAGCACATATGTATTATTTTCATTTTGTCCAGCTGTTGCAGTTTTATGACTGTATTTGAATGTTGCTGCTGCTCCTCTACTAAAAAGTCACTCACTGTGCTGAACTGCTGATTTTAAATTTGAATGGAAATATTATGTTGCAATCTTGGCAAATACAAAGTACTGGACATATATATATATATATATATCAACCATCTAAATTATATTCTGTAAAGCAAATAAGAAATTTGCCACATAAATCTGTGCTTGACTGGCGCCTCCTTATAAAGCACTGGTGTTTTAAGACTCAGTAAAACGCCTATAGCCTTGAAAAAGTCAGGCACTAACTCGCAACAAAAAAAGTCATTAAAAATTCTGAGGCATCATCTTTCGGATGTTCCCCTGACTATGTGTGTATGAATATTGCTGAAGGGTGAATTTCATGTGCTGAGCCACACTGCATGAATTAAGCATTTGGGAATTCGAGGTTACTCGTAGTTGCTTCAGCTGGCAATATTTGGTAAATGTGTGCATGAGTGAATCTGGATGAAATCTGTGTTGATCGCTGTGTTTATTTATGTTGTCTAGTCAGCATCAGGCAGTATGTATATAATTGTTTCCCAGTTCCAGTTCTGGAGCACTGCTTAGTTTAGAGCAGTCCCTTCTTCAACTCTGTATATTTCAGCGACTATTCATCAGGGGTTCCATAGAAGCAGGGTGCGTCAGGTTGACCGGATTCAGCAAACTCTATTTAAAGGTTCAGGAGTGCAGAGACATCTTGTGGAACAACATAAATATTGCACTGAACCTCAGAAATGAAGAAAAAATCTAACTGGTACATGACATCCTTATGGAATACTAAAGTTCTCCCTAATTTTTTCTCCACAGAACAACTACCTTGTATTTATGGCTGAGCTTTTCTGGTGGTTTGAAGTGGTGAAGCCATCTTTTGTGCAGCCTCAGGTTTTGGCCCCTGAAGGTAAGCAAAATGTTTGCGATATTTACTTGAATAATCATCTGGATGCTGAATCAGTGCATGGACTCACCTTAATCTCTGTGTGCTGTAGCACCGACGCCATCACTGAAGAACGTGCCTCCTGTGCCCATCTCAAAAGTCACAAAGAGAAGCTTCATGGAAAGACCTCCCAGTCCAGATAGGCCAAGGTATAGTAGCTTGCACACTCATTTTGATTTGGAAATTTTTACACTGCAAGATCTCTCAGCCTTATAATACCCTAGATTACAAGTGTAATACCTTACAACACCTTTTTTGTTAGTATTGTTTTATATACAAGTTTATAAGAAGTATTCAAGTTATTTTCACTTGAAGAGCCAGTTGCTGTCACTAGTAGTGATGTCTGTGTTTTGCTAGCATATGATTCAATGTGTTACTAATCTGTTTCCCTACATTTTAGTCTCCCACTGCGACCACAGCCTCGAGCATCAAACTCAGGTGAGTGAACAAGCTATGGTAACTGGGCTTCCTCGATGAGAGGTTTGGAATTGGTAGAGTTGGTAGAATTGTTGTTTATTTCTGATTGTTCGAATGTTAGTGTAATTTTTTGCAAAACAGTTTTGTTTTTGTTTTGTTTTCTACATTTTGTTTTTGTGCTATCCAGGTGAGATCAAGCGATCAACCTCCATGTCATTTGTGGACAGTTTTATGGGTACTTGGCCCAAGGAGAAGAGGTGAGCATGAGAGTATACAGGACCTGTAAATATATGCATCAGGAATATTACAAAAATGTAAGAAATGCTGATGACCCCCTGACGTTCTCTTCTGTATTCAGGTCAGCTGCTCAGGGAGTGTCCTTTGACATCCCATTCGAGAAAGAGGACAACAGCCATATTCCTGCACCGCTTAGCCGAGGAATGACCAGGTCTGTGAGCACTGAGGGCTTTGGTTTCAAATTAGCCAAGGGAATGAAGCGAAACCTGTCCTTCCAACCTGTCGACTGCCAGAACATAGGCATTGAGGAAGAGGGTTGTCCAGACAGCCTTGCAGGAGACCGGAATGGCCGTGTGAATGGCACAGCACCACCTAGCATTGAAGAGGCCCTGGAAATCATCCACAACTCAGAGAAGAAACAGCAGAGCTCTGAGGCTCAGGCCGAGAGCAAAGGGTTCTTCCTTCATCTGCAAAGCAAAGACGAGCTGACCTCCAAAACACCAGACAAAGAAGGAGAATTAGACTCAGTTTCGGAGACAAAAGGGGCTTTGAGCACATCGACAGAGGTGGACACTGGCATTCATGTGAGGACAGAAGACATCCAGGAGACACTGGATGAAGATTCATCCCTGAGGGACTGCACAATGAGTATGGAGTTAGATACGGATCAGGACTTTGATGTAAGAGCTTGTCGCAGCCAGGACTCCACCAGCCCATGCCCCAGCAGTGTCGGCACCAAGTCCCCCACAGCTGGCACACCCACGCCTGGGATTAAGATGACCAGCTTTGCTGAGCAGAAGCTGAAGAAACTCAATCCAAATGTGGAGGCCAAAGGTGGCAGCTCTCAGGTGACCACGCCAGACAGTTCGGACCTCAACATTCCCCACTCAGTGTCCTGGGCCCCCTCACCAGAGGTGAGTCCTGCCCACCAGCCAGCAAAAGATCCAGCCCAAGCCATGGCCGCAGAAATGGTGCAGCTGCGGATGAGATTGGAAGAGAAGCGGCGTGCAATTGAGGCTCAGAAGAAGAAAGTGGAAGCTGCCTTTACTCGCCACAGACAAAAGATGGGACGCAACGCCTTCCTCACAGTGGTCAAGAGGAAAGGTGATGCCACCTCACTGGTTCACGAGGACACTCCAAACTCAGAAGACAGTAAGACACCAGCTAATAAACCACAGGCCACAAAGTCTCCAGTCAAGACCCCGGGTGAAGAGGGTGCATCCGAGGCAGACCTGCTGGAGTACACACGCTCCATTGAAAAGCTGAATGCTTCACTGAGCTTCCTGCAGTCAGAAATGCAGCGGCTGGCCCAGCAGCAGGAGGTCATCATGCAGATGCGGGAGCAGCAGGCCTGGGTCGTGTCTCCACCACAGCCTTCTCCCAAGAAACAGGTGCAGGACCTAAGAGGAAGTGGAGCTCGCTCCTCTGGTTCTCCTTCGCCTGCTGACTCCCCTCGTGCCACCCATCACTCTCCCACCAACCTCAAGAGGAAGTCTGCCTCGTTTCACTCCAAAACTCCACGGACACCTAGACCTAGTGAGCTGAAGATCACCCCATTCAACAGAGTCCTGACCGTTCCCCAATCTGTAGATAGCATACCTCGCTTGCGTAGGTTTTCCCCATCTCAGTCTGTATCTAGCTCCTTCGCATACCTCGGGGAGAACAAAAGAGCCACGCTAGGTGCCGAAGCTACGGACAAGGACAATATGCAAGCCCCTGAGGGCTCCATTGGTGATCTTGCATCACCAACCAAAGACATACATGAGGCTGAAACCGAATCAGTTGTAATAGATTCAGCTGTCAAGGAGTCAGAAGAGGTGAAGGATAGACAGTTGAACATGAAGGAACATGGAGAGGAGGAGGAAGAGGAAGAGAAAAGGCCAGAAGGAGAAATCAAGCCCACAGTAGAAAGTAGTGTTTCAGAGGTGCTATCACAAGCAGTAAAGGAGACTGTCATAGTCACGCCTACCGAGAAGCCAGTTGACTCTGTTAGCGGCAAAAACCTGATTGAGGTGCCACTTTCTATCCTGAAACCACTTGAGGGACAGGAGCTAGAAGAGACAGTCGAAAGACCAACAACGGGAGAGAATATGGATGATGACCAGAAGATGTGCTGTGGGTTCTTCTTTAAGGTATGCATATAAGCTACACTTTAAAGTTTTAAAACACTACCGGGCAAAAGTTTAAGAACACTACCGGTCAAAAGTTTTAGATCACTACCAATCAAACATTTTCAATATAACACAGGTTGTTGTTGTTTATTGTATACAGGAAATATATTATGTAACTTTAAAGCGTAATGGCATCTACATTAGCCGAGATGTTAATCATCTGCAGACTCGTTAGTGTTGAAAAGAAAGATACGTATTGCGGAAAGGGGTTTGGCTTAGGACAGACGTTCTGTGCTCGTTTTAGCTGGGTAGACTATGCTGCTGTTTGATCTAGGTCAGAAAACTGGGGCTAATAAATCATTTAAATAGTGATGTGAGTATTTTACCCAGACATTGAGCAGCACAGCGACTATTTCTGGTTCAATTCACATCTCAACAACACCAGGATGACTGCAGTCCCCTTAGATGCCATTCTAATATGATTCATATGTCTGATTTTGAGATCTTTACGTATTAAAAATGACGTTAGAAATAGCAGGTTTTGTGATTTTGGCAGTGATTTTGAGGTACTAAAAAAAGGGGCGCGTTTGAATGTTATTTTGTAATGCTGTTACTCCTTTACATGCATTCAGAACAGTTCTCCAAATAAACTTTTACTATCGAACATGTTCCACATTAAATATTTCATTAAGCAAACATTTCTAACAGTAATGGAGATATAAGATGTTAAATGAGCTCCTCTGTCTTTGTGTTTGTTTTCATTGTGTCCTTTAATTAACAGGATGACATGAAGGGGGAGGACGGCATGGCCATGAAACGAGCTGCACTGCTGGAGAAAAGGCTGAGGAGAGAGCGGGAGAGCCAGCAGAGGAAGCAGCAGCTCGAGGCAGAACTGGAGCAGAAGAAGGAGGAAGCCAGGTAATAGCCCCTTGTTAGTTAAATCACTGTATCCCTGTTCACAGAAACCGTTCTTGCTTATAGTGGTTATAGTTACAAGTTGGCTACATAACTGTTTGTTAGGTGAACTTCCATAGTGTCAGCAAGTGCATTTCTTGTACTCACAGCAGTGTCTGTGATATCTGTTTTTCTCCCAGATTGAAGGCGGAGGAGGATCGGCTGAAGAAGGAGGAGGAGAAAGCCAGACGGGAGTTCATCAAGCAGGAGTACCTGAGGAGGAAGCAGCTCAAACTCATGGAGGACATGGACATGCTGGTGAAAGCTCGGCCTGCAGGGGTTAAGCAAAGGAAGCCACGGCCAAAGTCCATTCACAGAGACGTGCTGGACTCACCCAAGACCCCAGTCAGGGCTGCAGCAGGTAAAGGGGCGAAAGCCCTTCAACTGGGAAGACCCAACCGCTGCCTGCTTTGTGCCACCCTCGGCCCTCTGTCTTTCCGGCTCACTGCTTCCTAACCAGACGTACTAAATGATTCCTTCTTTGCTGCATGCTTTGACTCAACTCTCAGCACTTTCTGACCATCTAGCTAATTCTTCAGTCTTACTAAATTCTTTCAAACTTCTGCCTTTATTAATGCTTATTCACAGAGAAGCAACATGTATTGACAAATACAAATGAAAACATCTCATGAATCAGTATATCTAATATTTATCATTTAAGATGCAATATGATAGATTTGGTTATTTGGGGATTTGGAGACCTCTCTGGTGAAAATGTGTAATTGCATGAATGACACATTTGTTCATTCTGAGTATTTATTTGAGCTCAACTTCTTTTTACAGAACAAAATAATTTTTAGGTTTGTTTTTTTGGCATTCAAGACCTAAACATTAAGCTAAACCTTCTTTCTGAGCCTGTGCATAACCCTAGTCTGAAAAAACTTCTGCAAAATCCGAATGACACGCCTGATTTTTTCTTTCAGTCTTTACCCTCAGTAATGCATGCACACCATATTTTTTCCTTCTCACTCTGTAATGCTAGTTCTTTCTATTTTAACAAAGAAATCTTTAAGAATTGTTGTTAAAAGATATTAAACTTGTTTAATATTGATTATTTAGGCAGTTGCATTTATTTAGGTGCTAGGGACAACTAACTGTGCTATTTCAGGCACTATTTAATGAAACCAGCAAAATTATTTTAATTATTTCACAGAACAAGCTAAATTTTTGCCAATAGAATAAGAGTAATTTTCTTTAAATTGTTTCATTCAAGCAAAAAAAAACCCTCTACAAATAGGTGGAATAATCTTATAAACAGTATTACTTCTCACAATAAGAAATAGTGGATATATAGTGATCAGATTTAATGTAGCATTTTTGCAATATAGTTTGACAATAAACAAATAAAATACAAATTATATTTTCAGTTCACGTTTACCCCAAATGTAGCAAAAACAAGCTTCATGCTGGCTGTAAGTACTGTCACATATGCAACATTTATTTTATAGATGAAAGTATAAGTACGTACAGTGTTAGCAGCCATATCAGCAAGTTCATTGCAAAATAGCTTAGTGCTAATTAATGCTTTCATTACTTCGACCAATCATTCAACATTTCTTTGTATAGTGCTTTATTGTCTCAAGGCAGCTTTACAGGAAAGCAGTTTATGAAAATAGAGGAAAATATAAGGAAAAAAAGAGTCTGTGCATAAGCATATAAAAGTAAGAAAGGGTATCCAGATCCAAGCCCCCCCAGAGCAAGCCAGCAAGCTTGCTGGTGGCAAGAAAAACACTCCATTGGTAAGAGGAAGAAACGTTGAGAGGAACCCAGGCTCAAGGGAGGAACCCATCCTCCTCTAGTCGACCCCAGATAAAGAGAGAATGACTCAGCTAATGAGATTACTTAATTAAAGCTTTCATTACTTATTAGCTACATTACAGTGGAGCTCTGGTGCAAAAGTGAAGAAAAGCAAAAGTAAAGAAGCAAACATTCAGACGCCTGTACTATAACTTAAAAATATTTGGTATATATTAACCAGTATATATTTAAAGCTGACAAAAAGGCAAAACAGTGAGCTTAATAAAAAGAGGGTAGTTCAAAGTGGAGCGGCTGGTCTTTGCCTTGTGTAACCGTATGTCTTGTGGCATTCTTGTGTTTTGCATTCAGGTTCACGACCTCGTGTTTTTTCAGTGTCCAGTCTCTCCTTGGCCTCCCTCAATCTGGGAGACAACGACAGCGTCTGCTCCGAGAAAAGAGCCCCCAGGTAAGAAGCACAGTTACATAGAGTTAGAATATTTAAATGTTATTGTTAGTTGTTTTTTATGTGTGTTTTGAGTCACTTTTTCTGCAATTCCAGCAACTGTGGATCTTAATACGCACCCTATTTATTGTGGTACCTCTCTATTATTAACCCAACATTCCTTATTCTATGAAATCCTGTGTTCTTTTGAATCTTTCTTGGGCTCCTCAGAAGCAATAGCTTAGCGTCGGGCAACCTATACTACTTCTTGAGCTCTCCTCGGTTAAGAAGGAGAAGGTCAGTTGGACAAGTCACTTCTCTTAGTTGGATATATCACTTCACCTTCCCCTTCCCCACCCGCTGCTCAGCGATGGACACAGACAAGGCCTGTCTGTTCCTGCTAAAATGGTTCCCATACGGATACATTCCATACCACAACTGCTTTTGTGCAGGTTTTCATTATGTTATTTCCATAATGACACAACAGACAGAGGAATCCACAGTCATGCCACTAACCTTCCACAGTCATGCTTTTCCCTTTTACCGTACTCTGAATATATATCACCCAAAGCTTCATCAATAACACAGTCTCCTGTCACATGGTCACAAGGATTAGCCGCAGTTGTAGCAGTACAGATGGCTAATTTCAGACCAGTTACTTTTATTGTATAGGGCCACTCAAAGCTTTTTAGAAGGATGCATTCGTGCACGTTAAAACATTGAGACTTCACTGCCTGAAACTGCATGAGAGCAATAGGAGGGTACTAGAGTGGAATGCTGCCTCAGCTACTACGATAGTTCTGCTGTATGTGACTGCCTGATACAGCACAGTATTGAGTTTTGTGTAACGTGTCCCAGTAGGCCTGACTCAGCGGACGGCTTCCTGTCTCCCTCCCGATCTGGGAGCCATAACGGAGAGAAAGACTGGGAAAATGGGTCTACCACCTCCTCTGTGACCTCCAACACTGAGTACACAGGTTAGAACACAAACATTTGCTTGGCTTGTGTTAAGGGTGCCGTATTGTTATTCTCATGTTTTATTTTTCCCTGAACTCCACTAATGATGTGTTTTGCATGTTTTTATACCAAAAACAATTACTGTTTATTTGCAGAAAAAAACTTTAATACAGAATAAAACAGAAATTACAGTCTGTGCAAAGGTTACGGCATGTTTTGTATTTTATGTTTTATTTTTTTTTTTCAATATGTTTAATGTGTTTCAAACACATTAAACCAACAAAGTAATATCTTATTTGCAGGTCCTAAATTGTACAAAGAGCCCAGTGCCAAGTCGAATAAGCATATTATTCAGAATGCCCTGGCTCACTGTTGTTTGGCTGGGAAGGTCAACGAGGGACAGAAGAACAAAATCCTGGAGGTAAAGACATTGACTAGAGTAATTTTGAGCAGACATAGTCTGAAGTTTAAAATAAAAACTGTGAAAGTATGTAATAGGAAATTTAGGAAAAATAGGAAGTTTTCTTCAACACATCCCAGATACTTTCAATAGGGTTAAGGTCGGGACTCTGTTGTGGCCTATGTGGACTTTGTGGTGGGCTACGTGGACTCTGTGGTGCCCTATGTGGACCCTGTGCTGGGCTATGTGGACCCTGTGCTGGGCTATGTGGACCCTGTGCTGGGCTATGTGGACCCTGTGCTGGGCTATGTGGACCCTGTGCTGGGCTATGTTCACCCTGTGCTGGGCTATGTGGACTCTGTAGTGGCCTATGTGGACTCTGTGGTGGCCTATGTGGACTCTGTGGTGGCCTATGTGGACTCTGTGGTGGCCTATGTGGACTCTGTTGTGGCCTATGTGGACTCTGTGGTGGCCTATGTGGTGGAAAAATGATCCCTAAACCACAATTTGAGTTTCATCTGTATCGACAGATACATCTGCAACGTCCGTGTCATCAGGAGAGTAAAAATCCATTGATAGGACCACCTGGTCATTCAGTACATTTAGGCAATCAGGTGACTTCATTTTACTGCCACATAAAACTGAGCCTCGACCTGACCAACTGAAGCACCTCCAGATCATAACACAGCCTTCAGAGGCTTGTACAGTGAGCACCATGCAATGATGGGTGCGTCAATTCATGTGCTTCCCATTGTTACCCTCACACACCCATCACTCTGCAATAGGGTAAATCTGGACTCGTCAGACCACATGCCCTTTTTCCAACACTCCAAAGTCCAAGTTTTCTTATAGCCACACAGCTGCGTTGTCCCAATCCTGCAAGTTCTCAATGTGTGAAAATCCTCTGGCAGTCTATCCCCTGGCAGTCTATTACAGCAAAACAAACCCTAACCTAACCCTAACCCTAGAAACCTACAAGCTAAATAAATATGCTTTTTTAATTTCAGGTTGACTTTAATGTGTCTTTTTTGTGGTTTTATTGTAGGAGATGGAGAAATCAGAGGCAAACAACTTCCTGATCCTTTTCCGTGACTCGGGCTGCCAGTTCCGTTCCCTCTACACGTACTGCCCCGAGAGCGAGGAGATCAACAAGCTTACAGGCATCGGGCCCAAGAGCATCTCGCGCAAGATGATCGATGGCTTGTACAAGTACAACTCAGACCGGAAGCAGTTCAGCCAAATTCCAGCCAAGACCATGTCTGCCAGCGTAGACGCCATAACCATCCACAGCCATCTATGGCAGACCAAGAAGCCGGGAACCCCGAAAAAAGTAGCACCCAGCAAGTCCTAGTACTGTTCAGTGCCTCCTTCCAGTGGAGTGCTGCTGTTCTCAGCATAGGTTTCTTTTCTCTGTACTTAGACACTCAAATCTGGACAACACGCATATGAGGTTTGCGCTTCTTCTTCATGGAACAATACTCATAGAATTCAATCAGGAAACACAATTTTGCTAAAAGAATATTTATGCACAACTGGAATGTACAACACTATGGGCTTGTCAGCGGCTCTCACTTCCGTATTTATAACCTGACTGTCTCGTCGGAGGTCTTTTAAAGCAAGGTTGGGTGGGTGGGTAGGTGAGTGTGTGTTTATTTTGTATGTGCCAAAACAGTGGTGAATAATGAAATGAAGTAGTATGGCTCTTATTTGGTACACTGAAGCACTGAATGTCATTCGTCTGTATAAAGAAATCTTTTGCATTTACATATGTTGACATGTGGCCTTATGTTGGAAGTGTTTTATTTCTTTCTGTTAGATTTTTTTTTTTTTTTTTTTTTTTAAGTAGTGTACTGAAGTGATTGTAAGGCTGCTCCATGAGAGACAGTTGCCATTGAACTGGTTTTCTTAGACATATTCTACTGGGGAGGGGCTCCAGTGGACAAGCAATGCTGTATTATACCAAATCAGTGTGGTAATATGTAGAATATTTTTTGCTTGTGTAGGGAATCGCCCCCACCTCTTGTGTTTTAAACTACTTATTCTGCTTAAATGGCTTTGGTTCACAGCAGGATTGTGAATTCTTCCAGTGCAAATAGGTGTTTTATCATTTAAATCTTATTATTATTATTATTATTGTTATCATTATTATTTCCAGTTATTTCACAGACCAGAGGAATTGATTTGAATTCAAAACCTTGATCTGTTTAAATCAATGTGTCATTTACGATAGGACGCCATGGTTTAGAAGACCAAACTCCTGTTGCATTACTGCGTGATTGTAGGTTGTGAAAATCAAGCTAGCTAATATTTGATAATGCTATATTGAATTATGTATCAGTGATATTTCCATGTCAGCTTCAGCGGACGGACTGAATCGATATCGAGAAGTCATTGTACCAGTCATTCCCATCTTAGTTTTCTCGTCTGTGCTTGGTGAATGATTTGTTGATTCTGCAACAGTCATTACGATTTTTCCCATGTACGATTGAGACTGATTAAGACAGTACTGTTCTTTGCTGTCACAATCAAACCGAAATCTCAAAAAGCAATGTGCCAAATGACATTTTTATTCTTACTGCATGGTTTAGACTGAGGACTAATACTCTTCTTGATAATTAACTTGTATTTTGGCTTGGGATGTCCAGAAACCCTACCACAGATATTCCGTTTTCTACTGCCTGATGTTCGTGGCTGTTATTTCAGTGGTAAACATGTGGTAGCATTGTGCTCACTGGGTCATGAGGCAGAATGCGGCTAGTTACGGGTCGAGGCTTACTGTGTTTGACATGAACACATGCCTTCTTTTAGCTTATTTTAAGCCCATTCCAGATCCAGGCTCTCTGAGTCCTTTAGCATGTTCCAGATTTTCCTTTCCACAATCATTGACAAATACACACAGCTGTGCTCCATTTATTCCAGTCGTGGATTGCTGAAATGGAAGTCAGTTGCGGTTTGGAAAGGAAAACTGTACAGTACTATCCGATATCTGGGGGACGACAAGGAAACTTTTTAAAATGGTCATTGTAGTGAATTAAATTGGCTGTTTCAAGCCAAGAACTGGCTATGTGTTTGTAAATGAGCACGGTTTAATATTGTACAGTGTGCAGTGTGAGCTCATCAGCCCATTGTTTTTGTTCCCTTATTTTATTTTTTTAAGACACTGCTGTTATAGCTAACTTGTTGAAGTAGCATACCATGTTCGCTTTATATTGCATTGAATAAAATTTCGCATGGTCTCAGATATTTTGTGGTCAATGGTTTGCATTCAGAAAACTGGTCTATTTGGTCTACTGGTCCATACAGTTCATTCATTTATTTTGTGACATCATGAAAATCAACACACAAACGAATAAGAGACAAAGTAAAGAAAAAAACCTACAAAACTGAGTGGAGAAATATAGCAAGTGTCAATGCTTACAGACAGCATGATCAAATCAAACAACTAGCATCCTACCAAGCCTCGTAGCATACCAGATGATCCTGATTTTGGATCAGGAAGAAATGATCAGACAGATAATTAAAAAAAAAAGTGTTAACTATTGGGGAGCCAATGGCATCAGCCACTGTTCAACTGGATAGTGTTGCAATAGGAACAGTGACTAGTGACTGAAAACTTTGGTCAAAAGCACATATGAATGTGGTGCTCAGGCATTAATGTGATATGTAAGGATAAAGGAAGAGCAGCCAGTCACCATGAAAACCAGCTTGTGGAAGTTAATATGTTGGTCACCATTACAACCAGTAAGTATTGTATTTTGATGCTCAAGCTGGGTGACAAGCTAATTCAGCACCAGACCAGCACTATACAATTATATAAAACGTATGCTGGTTTGTGTGGCTTTTTTTTCAGGAGAGATTTGAGCACTGGTCTTCATAGATTATTTTTATTATTATTATTATATTTTTGGTCTTAAATAAAACTCTAAAGCTGAAAGTCAGATATATGACCAATTACAAAACAGTACAGTTATTGTCAGCAACAATTACAAGAAGCTATCTAATACTGATAGTTATTGTTATCCGACATTCTGAAATGACATTTTATTATTTAGTCTCCAAATGGGCTGTGTTTGGAGCGTAGTTTCTGTATATAAACTGTACATACTGTGAAGTGAATTGTACATTTTCATACTTCAATAATGTCATATTATTTGAAACTCCTTTGTTTTCTAAAAAGGTGAGATTTCCCATGATCTGTAAATTTGTAAGATGATGCAACAAGTCAAATTCATACACCAAAGAATACAGGCAACATATCATCTCAGAGATGTGGTGTCCACCATAAGACACAAGGGAATGCACAGTCTCTTCTCCTCAAAGTTAGTATTAACAGCATCAGATTTCAGTACTTCAGTACTGCTTTACTTAAGAGCATCTGCAGTGGTGGAAAGCAATGCCAGTGTTGAAACTTGTGTTGCTGCTATTCCTATCAAATTTTGTGTTTTCCACTGAATATGGTTATGGTGCGTTACATTTGAACTGGAAAGTTGGAATTTTCGAGTTCCCATAGAGATTTTTTTTTTAGTAGTTACCTTTAGGTTTCTCATTCATTCATGAGTCTTTAAGAATCACATTACCCTGATTTCTATAATCATTGGAGAGATAGTTTCATAATGTTAAAATATAAAGCATACCAAGAAAGACAATCCAATTGAATTTACACGGTATATTTATTTATTGAATAATTTTTAGTAATATAATAATTATAATAATAATAATAATAATAATAATAATAATAATAATAATGCTGCATTAATTTTATTTAAGATAACAAGATATCATTATTATTATCATAGATCATAGATTATTCTTATCATTATTATTATTTGAGGTAGCTTAGTTGTTGTAGTAATGAAACTGTTTACCTAATAAATGCTAAATATTAATTATAATATTTACAAATACATGTATGAATCGTCTAATTAATGCTATTATTATATTATACATATTATTAATTATATTATTTAAGTTGGGCAGAGTATGGAGATGATCCACACTCTGCCCAACTTAAATAATATAATTAATAAGAATCGGACCGCCGAGAATAACGGTACACAGCCATGATCGGACCAGATGTGGGGCGCCGAGCCCGCAAACAGCCGACACTACCGACCCAGAGCCGGAATCGGTCCAGCTTTTTTTACATGAACATTCTCTGTCCAGTCCAGCATGGCAGTACGCCGAGCAACCATAACAACAACCGCATCACACAACACCGTGACTCATAATCAAACAGCGTGTTTAGTCACAATTAATAAGGTTCTTTAATCTTTCACTCCAAGACACAGAAAGTCGAATGGTCACTGCACCGTCTCGCTAGTTTTGCCAAACTTTCCTACTGCGCTTGTTAACTTAACTGATCCTTCACAGGTTTAATCAGAGTGAAGAACTCGATCGAGTTGCATTTGACATCGTGTGAAAGGTTTCACGTTTCCACCTTCACACATGGATAACACTCTGAAAGACTCGAAGACCGACGCCAGTCCTTTCCGAGGACTGGATGAGTCTGAATCAGATGAATCTCTAAATGATCTCCTGGATGACAGCGACCTGCTGTTTGACGAGCTAAAAGCCTCTAATGATTTTTCTTCTCTTCTCTTTCCTTGAAAGAGTTGAGTTGAAAAAGAATCAGTGTTGCATTAAGACATGGCCTGATATATCTCTAAACAGAGGTATTCTTATGTTTCTCCTGTAGTGTAGTGTAGTGTAGTGTACAGTATTTGTCTATAGTATTCTCTGGTTAGTGAGTCAGCTTTTTGTGCTTAAAGTTTTAAACAATCCAAAATGAACTTAAATTATCCACTGAATGTGAGAAATGTGTCAAAGACATATATATGTCAGTGCTGGCTGATATGGCCTGAAAATCATATCTCTGTATTTTAGGCTGA
Source organism: Megaleporinus macrocephalus (assembly GCA_021613375.1). Taxonomy (NCBI): domain Eukaryota; kingdom Metazoa; phylum Chordata; class Actinopteri; order Characiformes; family Anostomidae; genus Megaleporinus; species Megaleporinus macrocephalus. The sequence goes on from CM038721.1 coordinate 27,195,781, forward strand.
ATGGCTAGTTTCAACAAAGTGGGCTAAATGTTTAGTTGCAGGTCAAAGCTACATATGAGAAGTTACAAGCACTTTTATTAAAACAGACTGTGGTTAGAAAATGCAGTGAGAGGGTCTCCTTCAACATGTACATGAATATTGTAGTTGTGACTGGGCAGCTGGTACACAATCATTCACATACACTACCAGTCAAAGGTTTTAGAACAATACCAGTCAAAAGTTTCAGAACACTACCTCTCAAAATTTTAGGCCACTACCAGTCAAAAGTTTCAGATCGCTACCAGTCAAATGTTCTACACCACTACCAGTCAAAAGTTTCAGATCGCTAGCAGTTAAACGTTTTAGAACACTACCAGTCAAAAGTTTTAGATCACTACCAGTTAAGCGTTTTAGATCACTACCAGTTAAATGTTTTAGATCACTACGAGTCAAGAGTTTCAGATCGCTACCTGTCAAAAGTTTAGTACACTACCAGTCAAAAAGTTTAGTACACTACCAGTCAAAAATTTTAGGCCACTACTTGTTAAAAGTTTAAGAACACTACCAGTCAAACATTTTAGTACACTACCAGTCAAAAGTTTCAGATCGCTACCAGTCAAAAGTTTTAGATCACTACCAGTTAAACGTTTTAGAACACTACCAGTCAAAAGTTTCAGATCGCTACCAGTCAAAAGTTTTAGATCACTACCAGTTAAACGTTTTAGAACACTACCAGTCAAAAGTTTCAGATCGCTACCAGTCAAAAGTTTTAGATCACTACCAGTTAAACGTTTTAGAACACTACCAGTCAAAAGTTTCAGATCGCTAGCAGTTAAACGTTTTAGAACACTACCAGTCAAAAGTTTTAGATCACTACCAGTTAAGCGTTTTAGATCACTACCAGTTAAATGTTTTAGATCACTACGAGTCAAGAGTTTCAGATCACTACCTGTCAAAAGTTTAGTACACTACCAGTCAAAAATTTTAGGCCACTACTTGTTAAAAGTTTAAGAACACTACCAGTCAAACATTTTAGTACACTACCAGTCAAAAGTTTCAGATCGCTACCAGTCAAAAGTTTTAGATCACTACCAGTTAAACGTTTTAGAACACTACCAGTCAAAAGTTTCAGATCGCTACCAGTCAAAAGTTTTAGATCACTACCAGTTAAACGTTTTAGAACACTACCAGTCAAAAGTTTCAGATCGCTACCAGTCAAAAGTTTTAGATCACTACCAGTTAAACGTTTTAGAACACTACCAGTCAAAAGTTTCAGATCGCTACCAGTCAAACATTTTAGTACACTACCAGTCAAAAGTTTCAGATCGCTACCAGTCAAAAGTTTCAGATCGCTACCAGTCAAACATTTTAGTACACTACCAGTCAAAAGTTTCAGATCGCTACCAGTCAAAAGTTTTAGATCACTACCAGTTAAATGTTTTTTTTTAGAGGAGACACGGATCTGCAAAAATTCCAGCTTTTCAAATACAGGAAGGGATTGCCATCACAGATGAGGAGGAGGAAGATGATGTAGTCGCTGAGGCTGTGGTTCGTTCCATGCAGATGTCTGAAGATGAGACATTTGCTAGAAGCCTTCAGGTAGGACATGTTAGATTGACCCTGTCATTTAGTCATTGCCTTTTGAAGGAGTTGGATTTGGGAAAAAAAACTTTGATAGTGCACTACAATCCACAATCATCAACAACAGGATTGCAGGTATTGTAAATGGGAGCTGCTCGTGTTGGACAGGCATGCAGTGTGAAGCATGTTATTTTGCTTTTTTATTCTTATTTTATGTAGCACATCTCACTAACTGCTGGATTTATATTTGCAGGAGCAGTCTGATAGAGAGGATCAAATTCATCAGGAGGCTTCATCCAGCAGACACAGCCACAACCTTCTGGTTAGTTGTACTAAATGCATCCTGAAGGTCCCCCTATTTACCTGGAGTATTGTAACACAGTAAAATCTCTGTTAGTCTCTGAAACAGAAGCACGGTTGCTAAATCAAGTATGTTTGTTAAACCTCATCTGGTCGTCCATACCTCTTCCTCTTCCTTATGTTACTTCTGTGGTTTTGTTTCTAGGCTCTGTTAGCATTTGAAGAGCTTCAGAGAACTGCAGTGGCCACAAACACTCTCAGTAAAGGGGACATAGAGAGACTCCCTACAAATATCTATGACCCTGCACAAAATGCTGGGAAAACAGAATAAGTCTTCAGAGCATCATTTCTTACTTCTCTTTCTCATGAGCACTCCATAAGAAGCTCCATACATATTTGTAAAACTTTACATCTCTCTCTCTCTTTACCTTCTGTACATGTGCACAATCATTCACATACACTACCAGCCAAACGTTTTAGTACACTACCAGCCAAACGTTTTAGTAACACTACCAGCCAAACGTTTTAGTACACTACCAGCCAAACGTTTTAGTACACTACCAGCCAAACGTTTTAGTACACTACCAGCCAAACGTTTTAGTACACTACCAGCCAAACGTTTTAGTACACTACCAGCCAAACGTTTTAGTACACTACCAGTCAAACGTTTTAGTACACTACCAGCCAAACGTTTTAGTACACTACCAGCCAAACGTTTTAGTACACTACCAGCCAAACGTTTTAGTACACTACCAGTCAAACGTTTTAGTACACTACCAGCCAAACGTTTTAGTACACTACCAGCCAAACGTTTTAGTACACTACCAGTCAAACGTTTTAGTACACTACCAGTCAAACGTTTTAGTACACTACCAGCCAAACGTTTTAGTACACTACCAGTCAAACGTTTTAGATCACTACCAGCCAAACGTTTTAGATACACTACCAGTCAAACGTTTTAGTACACTACCAGCCAAACGTTTTAGTACACTACCAGCCAAATGTTTTAGTACACTACCAGCCAAACGTTTTAGATACACTACCAGCCAAACGTTTTAGTACACTACCAGCCAAACGTTTTAGTACACTACCAGCCAAACGTTTTAGATCACTACCAGCCAAACGTTTTAGATACACTACCAGTCAAACGTTTTAGTACACTACCAGCCAAACGTTTTAGTACACTACCAGTCAAACGTTTTAGATACACTACCAGCCAAACGTTTTAGTACACTACCAGCCAAACGTTTTAGTACACTACCAGCCAAACGTTTTAGATCACTACCAGCCAAACGTTTTAGATACACTACCAGTCAAACGTTTTAGTACACTACCAGCCAAACGTTTTAGTACACTACCAGCCAAATGTTTTAGCACACTACCAGCCAAACGTTTTAGATACACTACCAGCCAAACATTTTAGTACACTACCAGCCAAACGTTTTAGATTCACTACCAGTCAAACATTTTAGTACACTACCAGCCAAACGTTTTAGATACACTACCAGTCAAACATTTTAGTACACTACCAGCCAAACGTTTTAGTACACTACCAGTCAAACACTTTAGTACACTACCAGCCAAACGTTTTAGATACACTACCAGTCAAACATTTTAGTACACTACCAGTCAAATGTTTTAGTACACTACCAATCAAACGTTTTAGTACACTACCAGCCAAACGTTTTAGTACACTACCAGTCAAATGTTTTAGTACACTACCAGTCAAACGTTTTAGATCACTACCAGTCAAATGTTTTAGTACACTACCAGTCAAACGTTTTAGATCACTACCAGCCAAATGTTTTAGTACACTACCAGTCAAACGTTTTAGATCACTACCAGTCAAATGTTTTAGTACACTACCAGTCAAACGTTTTAGATCATTACCAGCCAAACGTTTTAGTACACTACCAGTCAAACGTTTTAGTGCTCTACCAGCCAAACATTTTAGTACACTACCAGTCAAACATTGTCGTACACTACCAGTCAAACGTTTTAGATACACCACCAGTCAAACGTTTTAGATACACTACCAGTCAAATGTTTTAGATACACTACCAGTCAAACGTTTTAGATCACTACCAGACAAACGTTTTAGATCACTACCAGTCAAACGTTTTAGATCACTACCAGGCAAACGTTTTAGTACACTACCAGTCAAACGTTTTAGTACACTACCAGTCAAACGTTTTAGATCACTACCAGCCAAACGTTTTAGATCACTACCAGCCAAACGTTTTAGTACACTACCAGCCAAACGTTTTAGATCACTACCAGCCAAACGTTTTAGTACACTACCAGCCAAACGTTTTAGATCACTACCAGCCAAACGTTTTAGATCACTACCAGTCAAACATTTTAGATCACTACCAGTCAAACGTTTTAGATCACTACCAGCCAAACGTTTTAGTACACTACCAGCCAAACGTTTTAGATCACTACCAGCCAAACGTTTTAGATCACTACCAGTCAAACATTTTAGATCACTACCAGTCAAACGTTTTAGATCACTACCAGCCAAACGTTTTAGTACACTACCAGCCAAACGTTTTAGTACACTACCAGTCAAACGTTTTAGATCACTACCAGTCAAACGTTTTAGATCTCTACCAGCCAAATGTTTTAGTACACTACCAGTCAAACGTTTTAGATCATTACCAGCCAAACGTTTTAGTACACTACCAGCCAAACCTTTTAGATCACTACCAGCCAAATGTTTTTGTACACTACCAGCCAAACCTTTTAGATCACTACCAGCCAAATGTTTTAGTACACTACCAGTCAAACGTTTTAGATCACTACCAGTCAAACGTTTTAGTACACTACCAGCCAAACCTTTTAGATCACTACCAGCCAAACGCTTTAGTACACTACCAATCAAACGTTTTAGATCACTACCAGCCAAATGTTTTAGTACACTACCAGCCAAACCTTTTAGATCACTACCAGCCAAATGTTTTAGTACACTACCAGCCAAACCTTTTAGATCACTACCAGCCAAATGTTTTTGTACACTACCAGCCAAACCTTTTAGATCACTACCAGCCAAACCTTTTAGATCACTACCAGCCAAATGTTTTAGTACACTACCAGACAAATGTTTTAGAACACTACCAGCCAAACCTTTTAGATCACTACCAGCCAAACATTTTAGTACACTACCAGTCAAATGTTTTAGTACACTACCAGCCAAACGTTTTAGATCACTACCAGTCAAATGTTTTAGTACACTACCAGCCAAACGTTTTAGTACACTACCAGTCAAACGTTTTAGTACACTACCAGTCAAACGTTTTAGAACACTACCAGCCAAACGTTTTAAAACACTACCAGACAAATGTTTTAGATCACTACCAGCCAAACGTTTTAGTACACTACCAGCCAAACGTTTTAGTACACTACCAGCCAAACGTTTTAGATCACTACCAGTCAAATGTTTTAGTACACTACCAGCCAAACGTTTTAGATCACTACCAGTCAAACGTTTTAGTACACTACCAGTCAAACGTTTTAGTACACTACCAGCCAAATGTTTTAGATCACTACCAGTCAAATGTTTTAGAACACTACCAGCCAAACACGTTCTAACATGTAGTGTTCTAAAACTTTTGACTGGTAGTGCAGATCGCCGGTGTGTCAGGTCATGACAGAAGAAATTGTTGTGGATGCTCGAAATAGCTATTAATTTTCTATAATGTCATGGGGGAAAAAAATCTGATTCTTCTTTGCAGCCCTGTTGGTTTGAGAAGAAAACGACCTGCCCAAGAAACTGATAATCATAGTGCGGTAAGAAGCAGCTTAATTTTCAAATGTAATCTTCCACAGAGACACTTTATCAGGTGAAAGTCTTGATTTTTATATTTCTTTTTACCCTCAGGATTCAGTATATGGTTCAGTTTCCAGCACATTGAATGGAGAGGACATGGCCTCAGGATATCTCCACACAAACTCAAATCGAAAAACAAAGCGACGTAGACTCGAAGACGTTGAAGTCTCCTTGGCTTCAACTTCTACAGCTTCACCTTCGGGAGCTTCTGAACACTTGGACCTGGTAGCTGCTCCTGGCCCAAGTTACTTGACTGGTACTTCTTCGCATACCCCTGAGCCAAAAAAGCCCAACGAAGGCAAAAAGAAACAGAAAAAACATAGAAAAAGACAATGGAAAACCAATAGAATAACTCCAAGGTCCCCTGGATCTGCAACAACAGCACCAGGAGACACAGATCTGCAAATATTCCAGATTTTCAAATACAGGAAGGGATTGCCATCACAGATGAGGATGAGGAGGATGATGTAGTCGCTGAGGCTGTGGTTCGCTCCATGCAGATGTCTGAAGATGAGGCATTTGCTAGAAGCCTTCAGGTAGGACATGTTAGATTGACCCTGTTGTTTAGTCATTGCCTTTTGAAGGAGTTGTGCTCCTGAGACATTACAGTCAGAAGAATTAGATTTGGAAAAAAAAACTTTGATAGTGCACTACAATCCACAATCATCAACAACAGGATTGCAGGTATTGTAAATGGGAGCTGCTCGTGTTGGACAGGCATGCAGTGTGAAGCATGTTATTTTGCTTTTTTATTCTTATTTTATGTAGCACATCTCACTAACTGCTGGATTTATATTTGCAGGAGCAGTCTGATAGAGAGGATCAAATTCATCAGGAGGCTTCATCCAGCAGACACAGCCACAACCTTCTGGTTAGTTGTACTAAATGCATCCAGAAAGTCCCCCTTTTTACCTGGAGAATTGTATACTCATGAATATTATTTTAATCTTAAAGTTCCTAACTGCAGTGCTCCCCCTGCACTACTCCCTGGATCTAATCTAGATCTGAATCTGTTGTGTTGTAACAGAAAATAAATGAAACTTTGCAGTAAAACAAAACACTGTTGTAATTGTTAACCACGGTCCAGTTATTATCTGTGACTATTAAAAGTAATTATTTGGTTATGGCATCTTTTCTTTTCAGGGCGAGTCCTACGTAGGTTTGGACTGGAACTCTCCCTCTACATCCATGTCTCACTGGAACACTAGTATGTTGCCTTGTACTGCATCAACACAGAATCTGTGTATTTAGTATATGTTTAGGTTTCTCAAGATTACTGGTATTAGTAATGCATTATCTAAATTCTAGAAGTTATCTTTGCTAATTTTGTGATATTTTGACTGGCCAGGTGGGCAACTAAGACAGCCTCTGGCGCACGATGCTTACAACAGTCATCGCAGACTGCCGTCACATCTGCATCCAGACCTGCTTAATGACAGACAGCGGAACAACTATGAGGTGTGGACTTTTAATGACAACACACTGCTGCTAAACGAGTGCATATTTATGAATATTATTTTAATCTGAAGACTCCTAACTGCAGTGCTCCCCCCTGCACTACTCCCTGGATCTAATCTAAATCTGAATCAGTAGTGTTGTAACAGAAAATAAATGAAACTTTGCAGTAAAAAAAAAAACGTTGTTGTAATTGCTAAGCATGGTCCAGTTATTATCTGTGACTATTAAAAGTAATTATTTGGTTATGGTGTCTTTTCTTTTCAGGTGGACTGGAACTCTCCCTCTACATCCATGTCTCACTGGAACACTAGTATGTTGCCTTGTACTGCATCATCACAGAATCGGTGTATTTAGTATATGTTTATATTTCTCAAGATGACTAGTATTAGTAATGCATTATCTAAATTCTAGAAAATATCTTTGCTAATTTTGGGATATTTTGACTGGCCAGGTGGGCAACTAAGACAGCCTCTGGCGCCTCATACTTACAACAGTCATCACAGACCGCCATTCCATCTGCATCCAGACCTGCTTAATGACAGACAGCGGAACAACTATGAGGTGTGGACTTTTAATGACAACACACTGCTGCTAAACTAGTGCATATTTATGAATATTATTTTAATCTTAAGGTTCCTAACTGCAGTGCTCCCCCTGCACTACTCCCTGGATCTAATCTAAATCTGAATCAGTAGTGTTGTAACAGAAAATAAATGAAACTTTGCAGTAAAAAAACACTGTTGTAATTGCTAAGCATGTTCCAGTTATTATCTGTGACTATTAAAGGTTATGGTGTCTTTTCATTTTTAGGTGGGGTCCTATGTAGGTTTGGACTGCAACGCCCCCTCCACATCAATGTCTTACTGGAACTCTAGTATGTTGCCTTTTTACTGCATCAACACAGAATAGGTGTATTTAGTATATGTTTAGGTTTCTTAAGATTACTGGTATTAGTAATGCATTATTTTAATTCTAGAAGATATTGTTGCTAATTTTGGGATATTTTGACTGGCCAGGTGGGCAACTAAGACAGCCTCTGGCACATCAGGCTTACAACAGTCATCGCAGACTGCCGTCCCATCTGCATCCAGACCTGCTTGATGACACACAGGGGAACAACTATGAGGTGTGGACCTTTAATGACAAAAGCACGGCTGCTAAATGGAGTATCTATGTTGAACCTCCTCTGGTCATCCACACCTCTTCCTCTTTCTTATGTTACTTCTGTGGTTTCATTTCTAGGCTCTGTTAGCCTTTGAAGAGCTTCAGGGAACTGTGGTGGCCACAAACACTCTTAGTAAAAGGGACATACAGAGACTCCCTACAAAAGTCTATGACCCTGCACATAATGCTGGGAAAACAGAGTAAGTATTGAGAGCATAATTTCTTATTTCTCTCTCTCATGAGCGCTAACTCCATACATATATTATTATATTTGTAAAATTTTACCTTTCTCTTTCTCTCTCTACCTCCTATACAGGTGTCGGATCTGTTTCGGTGATTACTACAAAGGGGAGAAGCTGAGAATTCTTCCGTGCCTCCATGACTACCATGTGAAATGCGTTGACCGTTGGTTAAAAGTGAGTCATCATAACATAGTTTTGCAGTGTTTTTTCTAATATATGACTGTGATTTGCTGCTCTGTTTGATTCTCAGGCGAGCTCCACCTGTCCTATTTGCAGGGCAGATGTGTCAGAGCATGCTGATTTCTCTTGACCAGTTTACTCAAAGTTTAGGTCAGATTAATTGTTATTAATTACTTATTCCACCACTCCCTTTTTAACAAAGTCTGACCCAATGCAAAGGATGGACCAGCACAAAACAAGCCAAGCAAAATGTACTGCTGTTTTGTTTTTGTAATAAACTCACTTTTAGAGCATCTTAAAAATTGTGGTTTAATTGTGTGATATTCCTGGTTTGTCTGAGGTCAGAAAGTTAAATCAACAAAGGTCTTGTTTAGCCTGCCAGCCCATATTATATTTGTGGCATATTTAGACTGAACCCAGATTGATTTCTAAGCAGCAGAAAAAACACATGACATCTACATGAAAAGCACATTGTTAATCTGATCAAAATAACATTTGAAAGTGATTTGAAATGTGATTCCAATAGGATTTTTACAAATAAATCTGGACACTGTGAATGCTCAGATCAGATTTCAAAGAGTGTTCTGTATCAGTTGCAATGCACAAAAAAAGTGACAGAAGTGCTGTGGTTTTCTCTATGGTGACCGACGCCAACACTATTACAGCAGCAAGTGCAGATTTTAAGTAACAACATTAACTCATGGACACACTAAATATAAGATAAAAAAAAATATATTAATAATAATAATACTTAGTGGTACTCATTTAAAACAGAAATATTAAGCTTGTCTTAATTGTTTATTCGATATATGAACTATAATTACATGATAATTAGTTTTTTCATTACATATACATTACATATAGGTAGTCAGGGTGAACAGATGGCATGGCCATTAAGAAGCACTTTGTATGCTCACTCACTCTGTGGAAACTTCAGTTCTACCCCCTCGCTCAATAAGGCAAATATCAATGATCTTGAAAAAAATAGAGACCCTTTAAAGATGTCTTGATACCATTCTATACCGCTTTTTTGAATGGAAATGAAAGTATTAGCGAATATACTGTGTAAACATATAGGCAGCCTATTACACTCTGACCAAACTGGATTTGTCCCTGTTCGACACATACTCTAACTTGCGTTGCCTTTTAAATATTTTCTATCATAAGCATAGTGTCAAGTCTGCTGTGATTGCTCTGGATGCGGAAAAGGCCTTTGACTACATTTAACAGAAATACTATTCGTCTTAGAACAGTTTAGCTTTGGCAAAGAATTCACCAATGGGATTTGTATTATATATGCTCATCTTCAAGCCTCAGACATCACCAACAGTGACATTTCAGTCTTTCCCTCTCCAGAGGGGTGTCCACCGAGACTGTTTTTGTTCACCATATCTCTTTAATCTAGCTATAGAGGTTCTGGCCAGTAAAATTAGAGCAAGTCCAGAGATTGCTCCAGTTAATATACACAACACTATTCACAACCTATCTTTATTTGCAGATAACAATATTTCCATCATGGCCCAAATCATCCACTCCTCCGCGCCTAATTGAAACTTTGCAAAGTGCAGCCCACTCAGGCAGGGGAACTCTGAGAAACTTGGGGTTGGAGTTGTTGGTGGCTTTGGCTGCTGGACTTTGCAGCCAGGTGCCCCCTTGCCAAGCGAAGCGTAAGGTTTGGAAGAGGTTTCGTCACGAGAAGGTGAGGGCAAAGGAGTGGTTTATATATAGCATGTAATGATGGAGAGTTTGGTGTGTGGTCTTTCTTCCAAACTTAAGTTATTTTGATAACTCCATTTATGGGAGTTTCTCAGGCTACAAGATTAACTGGGAGAAGAGTTAACTAATGCCCACATCAGACAAAGTCGACTTAGGTTTTCTAGGTACGACGGCATGTAAGATCACCAAGGTCTACCCGAGATCATTCAAACCTTATGGAAATCAACTGGGAATGATACAGTTAAAATAGAATATTGAATTTTGGAACACGCTACCCATCTCTATGGTTGGTCGTATTAACGGCATTAAGATTGTCGCCCTCCCCAGATTTCTTTATATCTTTCAGTGTATCCCTGTGTTTATTCCTTGTTGTTACTTTAAGAGGTTGGACTCTATTATAACATCTTTTCATAGTTCAGACTATACTAATAGGCAGCCAACTTCAATGCGCTTGCTTTTTGATGTGGATGTATGTTGGCAGACAGTGATCATGAGAGCAGACCCACATGGCTCCAAATTGAACTGGTTACCTGCAGTAGCACATCTCTCTCTGCATTACTCAATAACCTAGCTAAGATAAAAATACCAACTTATATTAATAACCCAGTTACATTGCATTCCTTAAAAACATGGAGACAAATTCAGTCATTTCTTAACTTGCCTAGAGTATACACTGATAGCCCAATTGGTTGTAACTCTGCCTTTCCTCCCGCCTTATCAGACCCTGTTTTTTCCATCTGGAAAGATGGAAATATTATCACAGTAAAATATTCCTACATGGAGGGGAAACCTTGTGTCAGCTTCAGCAGTCTCATGGTCTATCATTATCACATTTTTACAGTTACCTTGAAGGGATATTTTTATGACACATTTGCCACAGTGTATCTGCCCAAACACAACATACTGGACAACATCCTTCGCCTAGTACCAAGGGATCAGTTTCTTTTCTTTATGATTTGTTACTGTGTGCCCAATGATAAACTAAAAAATGATTGGGAGCAGGACCTTGATGTGCAAATATCTGAAGAAATGTGGATTTAAAATACACCATAGTTCTATAAATGCCAGGCACACTCTAATACAATTCAAAGTAGTTCACAGACTCCACTATTCTAAGACCAGGCTCCACACACTTAAGCCTTTTGCGACAAACAAAAGCATGAAACGCTTGCCCACCAGTTCTGGTCTCGCCCTAAATTCCATTTGGACTCTCATATTTGATTATCTAAGGCCTTAAATAAAACATTAGTACCAGATCCACTATTGGCCATGTTTGGAATAATGGTAGCTAACTCCCCGATTAATAAATATGAAAGCCAGGCCATGTCCTTCTGTACACTATTAGCATGTTCACATGATTATAAACAAAAACCTACAGTAAGAATTCTTCTAGTCCATTAGTTAGTCACTTAAAGCTGACTCTGATTTTTTAGATGTTTTGAGAATCCGGAGATGAAGCCTTGGGATTATGAAAAAAATTGTACAGTAAAAATTCTTCTTCTTCAACAATTTGATAGCCCGTTAGTTATTGACTGAATCCTGCCTCTCAGCTTTTTGAGATGCTTTGAGAATCAGGATGTATAGCCATATGAAATATAACAAAATTCTCATTTGCCATCGCGCTAGATTTATAATTGTTTGTCTTATTTTTACGTCTCTAAAGCATGTGTGGATTCTGGACACATTTTTGTAAAAAAAAATATACTGTCCATATGTTTAGCTTGGACTTTTTTATTTAGTGCCTTTACACATATTATTCAATGTCATGTGCTGTCAGTGTAACTGCTGCACCATTTAAGGTGAAACAGGACATGCGAATAAGAAACCAGCCTCATCAGGGATAGAACTGAATTAAATTGAATAGAACAAAAATTGTTCGACGAACTGAATCGAAGAAATCGGTTCGTTTAATCGAATTTCCCCATCACTGGCAGCTGGTGCGCGCGACACTGGTGGGTGGGGCGTTGCCACGGTGAACGCGCTCACGGCGCTGCAGGAGAACGCTGAGCTTGCATAAATACGGGCTGCGGCGCGCGCTGAGGATTAAATACACGCTGTTTTTCTAAAGGTAGGAGAGTTTTTTAATCATAGTTGAGCAAAAACGCGATTGATATTGGAGAGCAAACAAGATGTTTAGCCTAGCCAGAGTCAGGCAGCAGGCTTAGCCGCCAGCATTAAACAGGCTGGCGCTGCTGGCAGGTTGTGCCCAGTGAAAGTTAGCTAGCTAACGTTGTACCCGTTGTTAAGCATAAACCTGAGAGAGACGTTGCTGAAGTTACCTTTTTATTCGAATTCCCGGCTCCACCTTAAATGGTGCAGCAGCCACCCGTTATTGAACGTAAACCCAAAGAAAGACTTGGCTGAAGTTAGCTTTTTATTCAAATTGCCCGTTCCATCTTAAATGGCGCGGCGCCCAATTGTAACTGCTGCACCACTTAAGGTGGAACGGGCAATTCGCAAGCAGTTGAGCCTTTCCAGCAAACTGAGAGGGAGTTCGAGTTTTGGGTTAACCCAGCTAACGTCACCGTAAATCATAGCAGGTTTGTCTGTTTGTTGAAGGGCTTGAATCTCCGGTTTTAGTACGCCGGCAAGCTAAAACAGGACTGTGACACTGTCAGTAAGATGCTCTGCAGGCGCTAGGAAACCTGCTGTCTGTCTGGGGTCTGTAGCAGCTGCATGCTGTGTTCAAAACAGCACAGCTGCTAGCCGCTGTGAAAGAAGTTTCCCATTAGTACAGTTAATAGTTTCCTTTGTTTGCTGATGTCTTTTTGGCACGATGGGATGATTGTGAATCTATAGGATATGGTACATCTTTAGAAGGCCTGGTTTCTTCTAGTAGTCACAGGCTGGCGAGTAACGTTAAAGAAATAATGTAAGCAAGTCGTAAATATGATAAAGCGCCTACAGCTATTTTCGACTGCTAAAGCAAACAGGCCCCTATTAGGCAGGACAATGTTACGTTGAACTGTTACATTGGCTTTAAATGTAAGATTCAGCATCCCATATAGGCCATGTTTTGTTGGACTGCTGTGCCTGCTATGCTGTTGTAATTGAAGTCAGTAAAAACTCTCAGGTTATGGGCATAATCATAGCTGACTATATCATAAATAACCTGACATGCACATTATTAATCAAGACAATCCAGTTCGGCAGAATTCTTTTTGTTATGGGTGTTGAATGTGTCAGGCCATGTAGTCTGAGCTGCAACCTGTTTACAGCTGATCTCTTTGTGTTTTTGTATTTCTAATCTGCAACTGAGAGCGTCCAAGTCAGTTAATTCCCCTTGCACACGAAAAAATCTGGAAGTAAGATGACAATAAGATAAAGACAGAGTCACACACTGATCATACTAGGTGCATGTTTACTATTCATATGCTTGTTAGTGAAGATTGGGTATGTTTTTTATATTTTTTTTTTTTACCTGCAGTCTTGCACAGTTCTGTGGGAACTAAAAAAACATGACTGCAGAGGAGACTATTAACATCAAGGAGGCAGAAATCCTCAAACTCATTCTAGATTTCCTCAACTCCCGAAAGCTCCACATCAGCATGTTAGCCCTGGAGAAGGAGAGTGGCATCATTAATGGACTATACTCTGACGATATGCTCTTCCTCAGGTGAGTTTCACACTGTTAGCCTGCTGCCAGTATCTGTGTTAGGATAAAGTCTTATTTGACTTGATTCTGTTGGTTGTAATGCTTTTTTTCTCCTTTAATGTACCGAAAGTTAGCTAGTCTGAAGAAAATGCTTTTCCAAAACATCTACAGCCTGCCTGTTGAGGTTTAGTTTTTGCTCTGTTTCTCTTTTTTCTTCTCCCTCCAAGACAACTGATATTAGATGGCCAGTGGGAGGAAGTTCTTCAGTTCATTCAGCCACTGGAGTGCATGGACAAATTTGACAGAAAGAGGTGAAGAGGATTAATTTAGTCTATGCACTGGTGCACAAGAGGTTCCTCTACACATTTATCTGTTTCACTGCTCTGTTGTCTTATTGGTTGTTTCATTATTCTGTTTTTTTTTCCTCGAAAGGTTTCGTTACATCATTCTTAAACAGAAGTTTCTGGAAGCTCTTTGTGTGAATAATGCTGTGTCCGCATCTGAGGATCCTCAAAATGTGAGTTTCTGCATGTGGGTAATCTCACTGCAGCAGCTTAGGTGGTTGAAGTCAGATGTAAGAAGCCTTAAGACTATGATCTGACATGAATTTGCAGCCCAGACTAGAAATGATGTGCAAATATACAGAATGAAAATATGAGCATTTCTCTGTTGTTGTAGTGATGAGTAGTTGGAAAATGACCCCAGTTGTAGTCTGTCAGCCAAGACACATTTGATGAAGTTTGAATCTTCATTTTGCTCTATATCTGTAAGACTAATGCTTATATGTAATAGAAGCTCGCATCCACCTGTCCGTCTGGAGTCCAAGAGAGAATAACTCGGCATAATGCTAGCCAGTGCAGGCATCTGTTAGCTGATGTAACATAATTGGCAGTTAGCCTTCTTTTCCAGGAACTTTGGACAGTCCATTGTTAATGTCTGTTAAAAAACACACAGTGGTGCTTCACACATCTTGGAAGGAGCTCATGCTAGCCTGTACCCCCTGTGCTTGTTAGCTCTGTTTGGGAGACACATCTCAGGCCAGTGTGTGTTGAATAAGGCAGTTTGCCAGTGCTGGTTCTTTGTATATGCAAATCACACAAGTTGCATTGGGCATCCTCCTTGTTTGTGATGTTTCCTCCAAAATGTGATTGGTCAGCAATGGGCTATGAGCTATTTTTGTAGTAGTAGTAGTAGTAGTAGTAGTAGTAGTAGTAGTAGTAGTAGTAATAGCTGCAGTAGACTTGACATGATTGCTTGGGACCAGGGGTCATTTAATTGGTCAGTGTCCCACTAATCAATCTTCATGCCCCACTAAACTAAGCTTCTTACACACTGAACTAAACTGCTGCCCCATATAAAAGACTGCATCGATAAACACAGAAGGTTTTGCATGCAGCACTCTGTATTTGCTTAATTCTAGAAATGTGCTGTAGTAAGATGCATCAACGGCGAGTTTTCTAAATGATTTACTATAAAATTGTTTTCCTGTTGTTTTTCTCTTATCTTTCCCTGTTCTGTCAGAACATCCTGATTGAAAAACAATTAAGGAGAATTAATAAAATTCTTTAACCAGATTCCTCGGGCCTAGAACAGTCCTTCACATGGAAATAGACAGTATGAGAGTGGGGATCGTCTGGGGTGCCACCTAAATCATTTAATGAATTTAAAGTGGAGCATTAATGGTATTAATGGCTAGTGACCACAAGGAATAAAATAATGTAGCATGTACTGCCCAGATTGAAAGGTAAGATACAAGATGTCATTTTACTATTGCTCTCTCTTTCTCAGCTTGAGCTTACCATGCAGGAGGCGGTGAAGTCCCTACATGCTCTGGAAGGGTACAGTCCCTCAAAAGAAGACTACAGCAAGCTGTGCCTGTTGCTCACCCTCCCTCGGCTCACCCACCATGCCGAATTCAAGGAGTGGAACCCAAGCACAGCCCGAGTGCAGTGCTTTGAGGAGGCCTGTGCCATGGTGGCAGAGTTCATCCCAGCTGACCGCAAACTGAGCGAAGCGGGTTTCAGGGCCAGCGGTGACCGCCTCTTTCAGCTGCTCATCAAGGGCATTCTGTATGAGTGCTGCGTGGAGTTCTGCCAGAGCAAGGCCACAGGCGAGGAGATCGGCGAGGGTGAAGTGCTGCTGGCCGTGGACGTGCTGTGTGGCAACGGCTGTGATGAACTAGACCTGAGCCTACTGTCCTGGCTTCAGAACCTCTCACCCTCTGTTTTCGCGTGCGCATTCGAGCAGAAGACCCTTAACATACACGTGGACCGTCTGGTGAAGCCGGCACGCGCGGGTCATGCCGACCTGCTCACACCGCTCCTCACTAAACTGTCACCATGTCCAGCCTCACCCCTCAAACGCCCGCAGTCAGCCGACACATACATGTCACGCTCACTCAACCCTGCACTGGATGGCCTGTCCCACGGTCTGGCGGGTAAGGAGAGGAGGAACGCAGAGTGTGGTGGAAGTGCTGCAGCAATGTCTCACTCATTTGCAAACTTTGGCTCAAATGCCAGTCGCAGTGTATTGGACAATAACATCTTCACAGAATCACCTGACAGGTACAGTCCCCTAGTGGTTCCTTTAACCAGTACCTTTGGTTAATTTGATTTTAAATGATCAAAACTAAACTCCAAATGTTAGAAAATTTGACTGTCAAATTTATGTAAATGCTGTTGGAAGTTTTAGTACATTGCATTCTCTCACCAGTTAATATATAGTAATAAATAAAAGGCTGTTTTTATTCTTATTTTCCCTGATAGCATGAGACCTACTAGTTTACATGCCTCCATTTATTCAGCCTACTGCAGTTTAGCCCTGCCTGTTCATATTGACCTTTTGAAGAGCTTTTTGGATTGAGGTGCAATACTGGGCAGCCAATCAGAACGAAGGGCATTCACATTTAATTCTTAAAGGCACAGAAATTAAAACAGCCAGTTTATTTATAAAGATAATTAAAATAAATAAATAAATATGTCCATTTTTGGCACATAAAGTCACACACATCTTGTGGGCCATGAGGAGGAAAAAATACAAGAAGAATTTAGGATTTGGGCTCCTTTTAAAAGCATGAACATTGAATAACTGACATTACTGGCTGTTATGCGTTTTATATGGTTAAAATAAAAATCAATAAAAATCAGCAATAGTGATTGAGCTGAAATGTGTCACAGATATTAGAAATAGAAAACAAGCCTCTCAAAACCTTAACCTTAAAATGTGACTTTAAGAGATGCAATTTCTGTGAAAAATCACAGTATTGGCTTTTCAAACATTTATTTTTTAACATGATGGTACACCTGCGTGTTCAAAGTAGTATTCATTGCATGCAGCTCTTTGTGATCTGTGTGTGTCTCAGTGAGTATGTTTTCTTGGTCAGAGGCATCAGTCTAAGCAGTGAAATTGAACATTTGGCCAAGCCAAACCCCACTAAACCTGTTACATCTACTTAAATAAAGCCTGGCTGTACAAGCTTTTCTAGTTTGTAGAAGTTGGTTCAGGGCAGGGCATCAAGGAATGTAGATTTGGTACCAAAAAACTGCAGACTCTGAAGTCCCCACCCTTGTCCTGAGTTTGCCTTTACAGCGCCCTCTACCAAGTCTGCTTATATTACACATTTCTTTGAGTTTCCCATTTCAGATATAATGGATACTTTTGAGAATGGTGATTGGGGTAAACTTAATTTTGTGGTATTGTGATATTTCTTGTTTCTCTTCTACCTTCAGATCAAACACACAAGAAGAGAGAATGAACAGTTCAGCAAAGCCTACCTTGTCCCATCCCTCTTTAACCTCTGGGAAGGATAGTGGACCTCCTGGATCAACGGAAAAGAGTGAGGTAATGTTCCATATTATGGTCTAATGAGCTCATATGCAGATGGCTAATTACTATACACTTTCTTTTTGTGTGCTGCAAGCAGTTGTTCATTATTGTGTTTAGAGGTTCAGCTTTTGCAAGTCAAACCCATGCTTTTGTTTGTTGCTATTCATTGTATCCACACATTCTGCATGATGTAAAATAGAAATATTTTGTTTTGCAACATCATTATCTCAATGTTACCATTTGTTATATGTGATACAAGCATACATTTAAAATTTTACTACCAACAGGCCTTTAGCAGTAGCACCATGGTTAACTACTGCTCATAGCACATTTTGACATGTTTTTGTTACAGGCTTAAATTGTCACGCACCCATATATCAGATGAAAGCAGTATGCAGGTCATCAGGTTATACGACTAGTGCTTTACAGTGCAGTCCACAGTAATGACTCTGATACTGATTTTTGTTTTTGTGTATAGGAGCAATTGCAAGAATTTCAGCGTCAACGACTGCGTGTACAGCAGCACCTGGAGCAGAAGCAGCAGCAGACACAGCTCTATCAGCAGATGCTGCTTGAGGGAGGCGTACAGCAGGCCGATCAGCCGTCAGTCACCGGACAGCATAACCTCACACAGACCTTCCTCAGCAGGTCAGACCTAGGCTCTCGCATCAACAAGAAATGCTTGCTTGAGCAGAACTCAGGGCAGCTGATGGATTGTCAAACAGAAGTTTGCTTTTTTAAGGGTGGTTTAATACAATTAAAATAAATGTTAATATTTTTTTAAATTAAAGTACATTTTTCACAAATTATCCCATTATCCATAAAATAAGGGGAAAATGTGCATTGCACTTTAAAATAGCATGACCAGTCTAAGACTGCTCATTTATTCATTCATTTATTTAAATTTTCAGTCAAGTCCAGTCATTCATTACAAGTTATTACAAATATTTTTTTTCTTAGTAATTCTGTGTTAAGAAAATTACTTAAAAGCCTTAAGTAAATGTTATCAACTATATATAAGCATTTAGTGTATCCACACTCTGTCTTTATTACAACTTGCAATCTTTTCAGCAGACTTGCTTTCCATTTTCAAAGAAATCTAAAGGATTTTTTTAAGTGCAGTCCTAGTTAGAGTCTTTGTTGCATTTTCTGATTTTCCCCAGTCTAAGTGATTCCAAACACATTTAATAAAGTTGAGACATGGACTCTGTGGTGGTTAGTCCACTGTTCAGAAAACACCAGTAGCTTCTTTGTTTGATTAGCATTTTTTTTTGCATACTTTTTTTTTGTAATATGATTTTGCTTCTGTGTATGATGTAAATAAATATAAACACTAAAAATAGCAAGACAAGACTTTATTTTCTCCTCTTTCTCAAAGGTTAAGGAAATAACTATATTTTTTCTAAATGGGGACAGTTTTGGTGATCTTGTTCTATGTTTTAACTATTTTTGGTCTTTTTCTGTGTATATTGTATGTTTTTTTTCACTCCACTTCTTGTTTAAATTCCCAATCCTGTCTCATCATCTCAAAAATATCTTTTGATAAATCACTTTATGGTCATTTAGACTGAAAATTAAATAAATGGGGGGTGTTGTCTAACTTGTGCATTGGTCATATACTGAATGAGCACCCTTTTTAAATAAGTACTATATAAAACAAAAAAATCAAATGGCACTTTAAGCACAGTAAACCCAAAACATATTGAGTTAAATTTAGTTATATTTACAAGTACTGCTACTTGTTCTAGTACTGACTGAATGGTTTGTGTGCTGTGGGACTTTTACATAGGTCTATTCAGAAGCTGGAGGAACTGAATGTGGGGATGGAAGACCTGGGGGAAGACGTGCAGGCCCTGGCCCAGCAGTGTAACGGCACACCAGCCAAAGCAGGACACACACGCACCCCAGAAGCAGCAGATGCCAGCAGGGGCCGTGCTGCCGTCACCAGCAGCACCCCTCAGAGAGGAGGCGGACGGAACATGCCTTCACTGGATGAGTCTCCAGTGCTGGTCAGCCGGAGGTGAGGACAGATAAGTTTAAATCATTGTCATTTTTCTTGATGCATATTATTTATTTGTTTTTTTGGGCCTTTGGCATTTGCATCTCTGAGTTAGCTGTTCAGTGTAATTTCATAGTATACAGCAGCAGTTCTGTGAGCTGTTGGTATGACCTTCCAGTGCATTTCAAGATGAGAAGCCCAAGTCTCCATTTATAGCACTGCACACATTGGAGGACACCCAAGCTGTTCGAGCCGTCGCATTTCATCCTACCGGAACTCTCTATGCTGTGGGCTCCAACTCCAAAATCTTGCGTGTGTGCACCTACCCACAGAACCTTAATCCCAGGTATTGTGTTTTGTGAAATTTTAAGAAATTAAGCCCTCTGTGTATATGTTGTACAGAAGAATCAGATGATGCTTTTGTCAATTATTCAAACAATGTTGCGTTCACTACATTAATCTGGTAACAGGGAAAAAATTGTCAGTCAGTAAACACATTTGTCAGCCAGTACACAGAAGCCTTTAGAGCTTACTGTGGTGTGTTTTCTCAAGGGGCCAGCATGGTTCTGTTTTCCTGAAATGAATGTAATGCTGTAATAAAGGCAAGAAGTGCACATACTGAATCTGCATCTGCAATGGCCAGTGTGGTTGCAGATTTTTATTCCAACAGAACAAGAGCATACATGATAACTAGTCTTTGGGCAGTCTTCAAATAATTTATGTTACCCAGATATAAAAGCACAAAATATCTTTATTCAATATATCCTACATATCCACTTATACATTCACTAGGTAGTCTTGATAAGAATGCAACATAATTATTTATGTTAAGTGTAAATGCACTTAGTGGTGTGTTTATTATTATTATTATTATTGTCATTTACAGTATTGTAGAAAATATATATTTTGTAAAAGTGTGTTTGTTTTCCCATTCTGACTTACAGTGCGGAAAGCTCAATAAAGCAGCCTGATGTCTGCTTCAAACGCAACAAACACCATAAAGGCTCCATCTACTGTGTGGCCTGGAGTCCCTGCGGTCAGCTTCTAGCTACAGGCTCCAATGACAAATACGTTAAAGTTCTGCCTTTCAATGCTGACACCTGCAATGCAACAGGTAACAAATGGCCTCTTGAGTAATAAAAAAGTGCATGGTTGCAGAATCTCGTGTATGTTTTTTAAAAAACATGCTTAGTTCCTGTTCTCAATAAGTTGAAGCACCACCAAAAGGCTGTGGTCCTTATAATTTTGGTCAAAGGCTTTATATGTGTGTAGGGCCAGATCTGGAGTTCAGCATGCATGACGGGACCATCCGTGACCTAGCGTTTATGGAGGGTCCGGAGAGCGGCGGGGCCATTCTCATAAGTGCTGGGGCTGGAGACTGTAACATCTACACCACTGACTGCCAAAGAGGACAGGGACTTCATGCGCTCAGCGGACATACAGGTACACATACTGTATTCAGCAGGAACTTTCCACTTATAGTAATGCTTTTCACAATACGACATGTGGACAAATGAATGCAAGCAATATTCTTGTTATCATAGGTCACATTCTATCACTATATACGTGGGGTGGTTGGATGGTAGCATCTGGCTCTCAGGATAAGACTGTCCGTTTCTGGGACCTGCGCGTGCCCAGCTGTGTGAAGGTGGTTGGAACTACCATGCATGGAAGTGGTGGGTTGCCTTTTTTCTCATTTTTTTAAAAGTCATGTATACAGTGGCTGCAAAAACTATTTGATCACATCACCCATTGGTCAGTTTTAAATGTTTTATATTTAAAGTTCTTAGGGTTTCATAAAATGTTTAACAGAATGGTGAAACACATCACCATTCTGTTAAACATTTTACACATCAGACTGATAATAAACTGTTTGTGGGGGGAAACAATCTATAGAATTCCAGCTACTAGAGTACAAAAAACAGGAAACATTACATCCTGGAGCTGTTTTTCTTAATAACTTGATTTAAACTGGATACTTTTTTAAAGGCACACATTGTGCTGAATGTTGAGGCCAAAGAAAGATGTGAAGTTCTGCCCTGTTTTAAAATCAGGAAGTGCGGTGGCTTCAGTGGCAGTGGACCCTAGTGGGCGGCTCATGGCCACAGGACTGGAGGACTGCCGCTGCATGCTGTATGACATCAGAGGGGGTCGAACAGTGCAGGCGTATCGCCCCCACACCAGTGACATTCGCTCTGTTCGCTTCTCCCCTGGAGCACATTACCTACTTACTGGTTCCTATGACAACAAAGTCATGATCACCGATCTACAAGGTAGGCAGAACAATCCGATATTACAGGCTCTGCTTGTTGCCTTTCAGAGGAGGTCAAGTGATGGTTAAGGGCACCATAAAGGCTAGAGAGCAGATTACTGCCTGTGGGGTAGGAAATAATAAAGGAGCCATTTTGCCCGTATTGACTGTAATTCAGGAGCATTTATATACGATAGGATTAACATGGCAAAATATTCAATACATCACTAAGTTAAGCAGGAAATAATGTTTAAATGAAACACTTTATAGGTTCCATTTTGTTTGTGTTTTACTGGAAAACTTACAGAATTGAGATTTTAATTTGCAGAAGGTTCTCAAATAACACTGCAGTCCATCTTCTCTGTGCCAACGTTTATTTACAAAACTTATTGCATGTATTTTGCATGTGTTGCCCCAACATGGACAGTGTGGGCTGCTGTCAGTATGTGGTGTATATATGTGGCACTGGCAGATATGTACAGGAAACATACATTTTTTAATAAAGACTGCATGCACCTGGATTAGCATTAACTGAGAAATTTACATTCTTTTTTTTGCAGGGTAAAATTAATTAAATGCAGACTCTCCTAAACCTTTTGCTCTTCCAGAGTTTAATTAATGTTATATATCAAATATCGTTCAAATTTGAACACCTGTCTGATTCCTGTATTTTTTATTTATTTATTTATTTTATTTTTTGTAAGCAAAAATCTGCTAATAACAATATGATTGCAATATCATCATGCATCCCTAATTTTGAAATCATGACCTGTTTAACTGTTTGAATGTTCTCTTTTGTTGGAATTTCATAGTTTTTCTGCCCACAGGAGACCTAACCAAGCCACTCCCAGTAGCAGTGGCCGGGGAGCACAAGGACAAAGTGATCCAGTGCCGGTGGCACACGCGAGACCTCTCCTTCTTGTCTTCTTCTGCAGATAAGACTATCACACTGTGGGCTCACAACCCTTAAAACTCTCCCTCAAACTAAGAAGGAAGAGCTGTACAGAGAAAGCACAAATCCGTTTGAAGCCCCTTATAAGGAATAAGGTCAAACTGACCACATTCGTTTAAAAGGACCACTGACTAGGCAAAGATAAGGGTATGTTTGTGTCTTTGCTTGTCTTTGTAATGTCACTGCTTTTTATTGTTGGTATTGTATAAGGGGATAGTACAGTTCCTTCTAACTGGAAATTTAACTGGTCACTTTTCAGTAAAAGCAGTGAGTCTTGCATGTTGCTGCTGATTAGGAGAGTACGCCGTCTGCTATTTTCTGTGGCACAATAAATAAGAACTGGCTTATTTTGTCGAACAAAACTACTGAGGTATTTTGGGAGGTGTTTCAATATTTTGTTGTTACGATGCAAAACAGACAAGATCATTCAAAGTATGTGAAATATTTTGTGCCTTGAGTTTGGTAATCCGTAATTAGGCTAATGAATTTGAATGTGTTGTAATATGATCTTTTTATATAAATGGACTAACCAAGCTGCCGGCTCGTCTAATGTAGTATGTCTGCTTTACTGAATAATGGGCATGTTGCTAAAGTTGATTTCATCTCAGACTACAGAACCACTGATAAGTGCATTTAACACAAACTGTGGTACGTGTTCAACAGAAATGTGGAGGGAAAAAAAAGAATTTTGTCTGTAAATGTCTATACTGTAAATATTATTATGTTCTCATCAGACTGTAGATAAGATATATTTAAAAGTTTTATTTTAAGGTATATTTATTTATTTTTGTTGTTCTCTCACTTAGCACTAAAAGAACAAATATTGCACATGCTGTGACGCACCTGATGTATTAAGTGAAATTAAAATGTGAATATTTTTTTCTCTTCATTGAACTCTGAAGCTTTTAAAGAATGGCAATAAAGGTAAAATAAAACTGAGAGGCATGACACATAAACCAAAACAAGTTTTTCTTCCTTTTGTGCTCCTGTTTCTGTGTTTTGTGTGTGTGTGTGTGTGTGTGTGACAGATCTAAATATATATTATTCAGCAGTCACACATAAAAGAAGCACAGTCTACACCATACATTGACAACAATACAAACAATTATGTGAATATTTGAATAAAACATACTTTATCTGATTCTATCAGATGTTATTATTTTCTGTGGCAAACAATGTACAATGACGATATCATGCATGAATATTATTACATTTTAA
This sequence comes from Megaleporinus macrocephalus, assembly GCA_021613375.1. Taxonomy (NCBI): domain Eukaryota; kingdom Metazoa; phylum Chordata; class Actinopteri; order Characiformes; family Anostomidae; genus Megaleporinus; species Megaleporinus macrocephalus. The sequence goes on from CM038721.1 coordinate 27,220,070, forward strand.
TATTGCAAAACCTAGACCAAGATTTTAAATAAATATTAATAACACACAAATTAATACCTAAACATAAAATATATTTAAGAAATAAACACTAAGAGAGAGAAAAGTACAATATGGAAGTATAAGGCAAATATATTTTTCGGGTGTCTGTCTATGAGACCTGATTCATTCCAGTACTTTGCCTGATTTGTAAGTCATGCGGATCGACATGCTAGTCATCTTTGCTACTGATCTTGAGGCCGCAGACTACAGATTAGCCCAAATCAAGGAACATCCTAAAATATCTGGTTTTATCTGCGTGATATTCTTTTTAAACGATCCCGTGAGCTGCGCAGCGTCAGGTTAACGCCGTAAACCAGCAAATGATGCCGTAAAGGAATTGTGCTGATATACATAAGGCCTCCTTGTATTTTTGCTGTATTCCGACAAAAAAGGTAGGTAGCGGTAAAAACCTGCTTGCTGACATACATCTACAACGTGTGCGATGTTTCTAAATCATCCACTATAAGCAAACCTGTCCGACGTGAAAACACGGCTGGAGAACCGCATTCACTGTAACACCTGCAGTCACGTTAAAAGGGCTCGGTTTCCGGCAGTGTTTACATCCTCTCCTGCTCCAGTGGTTGCTCGAGCGCTAACAGCTGAATCTGTTACAGGACTAAAGAAGTGTTGTTTACCTTATAGTATTACTTCGACGATTTAGTTAAAGTACTAATGGTTTCATTTCAAATGGGTTTGTTTTTTGTTCTGATCCGTTGAGCGATTAAGCGAGCTTGTTGGCCAGCTTGTGGTCGCTGTCGTTGATTGACCAGACAACTTTTTTACTTTCTGTTCACATAACAGACTCCAGTAACGTTAACTTTTGTGACTTTCGTAAGGCTCGAATATGCGCGGTTTTTGGTGTGAACATTTGACAGTGCGATACTTTTAATGACACCTTTAATGATTATGACCAATTGTTAATGGTTATTTTTTTGTCTCTTTTCGTCAGAGTGCCAAGTGTTTGACCTTGGTAATAAACGCGTTTCGGTTTGGGGCAAAGCGTTAGCACCACATTGTAATTGTTGTTTTATTATAAAACCGGTCATAATGCGGTTATCAGGCGTTGTTCTTTTGTCGGGATACGGGATACTTCTCCTTGTTTTGGGTACGGCGTATGGAAACCCTGACGACGAAGAATGGCTCGACCCGTATGACATGCTGAACTACGACGCGTCTTCAAAGAGCATGAGGAAAACCACTGAGGTAAAACGTGACGTGGAGGCAGCTTGAATATAGTACACGTTGTTGAAATGTCCTCTAGGCGGTCATTTGCTTATGTTGATAATGCAACTCGTGTTTACAGGCCAGCAGCTACAGTAATGTGCCCACTAAAAGAAGAGAGCACAGTCAGGATTCTAGCCTGGCGACCCGGTGTCCAGACATCACTGAGTGCACCAACACGCTGACCAGGTTACAGAAAGAGGTACTCGCATCCACTCCAACTATCTATTGTGTGCTTACATTCACTGACCACCTCATCAGGGCCACCCACACTATATGTCCAAAAGTATGGGGACATCTGCTCATGCTTCTTTTAATATTTAGGACATTACCATGGATTTTTCCTCTCCTCGTTTGGTGCAATAACAGCCTCTACTCTGCTGTAAAGGTTTAATGCTATATGGTGGAACATTGCTGTGGGGCTTTGATTGCATTCAGCCAATTAGGTGATGAGTTCTGCATTACAAAACCACTTCAGCTCATCCTGAATGTGCAGCAGAGATGACTGACTGCATGTGATCAGTGGTTTGCACCATTACTATCTCCACCCATGTGTTCTGCCTCTGTACCTCACTTAGTATCCCAGTGTGAAGGGTGAGCATATTCAGCACTGGTGCCAGTGGAAATTATGACAAAATGCAGATTTTGTCACAGAGTTGTAACCTGACCATACTGCACTGTACACAAAGCTGGTCCCTCAAGGTAGGGGTAAGTGGCTGATGACTGTGTGTATCTAAATTATTATTATTATTATTATTATTATTATTATTATTATTATCATAAAAATACATGATATGAAAAACAAACAATAGGCAACATTAGAACGAATTCACATTAACTCTGCAAAAAGCTTGAAGTCTTTATGCCTCAGACTGTTGATTTCCTCACATTGCCAGAGCCTTTTGAGGTGCAAGTGAGGACTGCAGAAAGGGTCACCAGTATAAATAGGATAGTGCTATTTTTAGACAGAATAGAAAGTAATTTTATTGTAGAGCTAGAAGTGAATGTGAGACTGTGAATAAAAATGTATTCCCACTTTTAGTAATAAATTGAACTTAATAAGCTACAACTAAGAGCAAGGGATATTTGGGGTTGCCTTCTCTGCACACCCCAACTTGGCTACAAATGAAATAGTAGCTACGTTAGCTGTAACGTTGCTACTGAGAAGTAACCATAATAAGCTAGTATATGCTACCTATTGTAATAATGTGTATTAAAGATATGGTGACTAACTTACTATGTGACTGCTATCAGTGGTCAGTATAAAAGGACACTGTACTTTGGACCCAGTTTTTTGTGTTCTTTAAAGGTTTTTCTACACTACATTTGTTAGTAGTCATATTGGAAATCAACTTGTTTGCTGTTGTGGAGATTTCTTGTTACAGAGACGTAGAGAGAAATATTCAGTATTACTGAGCATTGGGTTTGGTCATCACAGAAGTGTTTGAATATTTTCATAATCATATCTTGTTCTCGTTATGCCTTACAGGTTGAAGAGCACAAAAGGAGGGTGACATTTTCCTCACATCAGCCCACATGTAATCCAGTGTTCAAGCGCTTCCTATCAAAGCTTCTGAAGGAAATTAACAAACTTGGATTGGTATGCTATTTCATCAGTAGCTATAAAAATCTTTTACTTTTTTTTGTTTCATTACTATTTACCCTTGGCTCCTTTGTACCTCCAGCCCAATGATGAGAACACCGACATGCACTATGATGCTGAGGTGAAGCTGTCCAAACAGATGGTGTCGGAGATCCAGAAGCTTCTGAATGATGAGCACAGCTGGAGAACTGGGGCTCTGGATGATGCTCTTAGTCAAATTCTTATCAACTTTAAACTTCATGATCACGAGGCCTGGAAGTGGCGCTTTGAAGACACGTTCAGTGTGGAGCTGCAGACGGTCCTCATGGTAAAACTCCACTGAAATGAAAAGCCCTTTGTTCAGCAGTTCTTTTACCAGAAATCAGTGATATCAGGATCAGAACTGAACTGTTAGTGAATGTTCAGACTGCCATATTGGTTATACATGCCTGTGTTTTTTCATGCAGGTCTTCCTCTTGGTCCTGATCATTGTGGTCATTATCTGCACAGAGACGTGGTCCCTAGTTTCCTGGTTTGTGCAGTTTAAGAGGATGTTTGCCATATGCTTCTTCATTAGTATAGTGTGGAATTGGTTCTATCTCTACAAGGTAAGGCCCATCTCAGTTAAATTCAGTGTTTACATAAAATAACATCTACCAAACTTATTCTATTCTCTCTGGTCTGTATCATAATAATTTATATTGACAAAATTGACAGTCTAAAATAGCCTGTTTTAAAGTTACTGATTTTTGTAATGTCAGAAAATCGACATATACCGTAGGTCTGCCTATTTAACCTACAGCAATGTATAAGGAGCGTTTCAGCCTAAACAGCTTTTTGAACGAGGTACAATGCAGGGCAGCCAGTCGGGTCATTTACATACATTATTCATAAAACAGTGTGCTCAAAATAGAAGATACATATTGATGTAATATGTAAGCTGTAAGGAGAAAACTGTCATGTTAAACTTAAGTTCAGAACTTCTGTGATTTTTGTGACCCTTTCATAGTGTACCTCGATGTTCATGTGTACATTGATGATTAAAGTGTTGATTTACCATTTTTTCAGACTGCTTTTGCTGAACACCAGGCTAATATTGTAAAGATGGATGGTATAAATGAGAAATGCACTGGGTTAAAGAAAATTGACTGGAAGGATAATTTCCGAGGTGAGTTTGCTGGGAACTACATTAAAACTTCAGTTTCTATCTATGGCTATATAGTTGTCGTATGTTTGTCTTTCCTCATTGATGAAAGGCTAGCTCGACATCAATGCTTTTCCACCTGTCTGATGTCTGGTTAGTGGACAATTCATTTACAAATTGATTATTTTATGCAGCAATGATTATGTTCTGAGAATGATGATTTTGGGATATTCCCTGAAGTTGTTGGTTTCCCAGTGGAATACCCTTTTATTTTTATTTAGCCTTACCATTGTTTTATAAGGGGGAAATCACTATCTTACACTGTTCCATTACTGAATTAGCTCAAGTGAAGTGTGTTCAGATAAATCCGTATGAGATTATTTAACCTAATTCCCTTTTGAAAACAAACAACAAAGCTGTTAAACTACTCCATCTTTCACACTGCTGACTTCAGCACTTAACTGTGTAGCCTTTAGCATGCCAGCAGAGTAAACAACCACAAGAAGGGCTCTAAACCAGCATTACTGCCATTTCCATTTTTCCTATTTAAAATTTTTCTACATCATTTAAACATGCCATTTACATTTCCTATAGAAATACTACAAAATCTATATATTAGGGGTGGGTATTGCCACTGATTTCCCGGATCGATTCGAACCCGATTCACAAGGTCCTAATTCAATTCAATTTCCGATTCAATTCAATTCAATATCGATTCATTTAGGGATATTTCAGTTACAATAATATGTTTTGTTTGAATATGAAAAGAGATTTTCATAGAACTAATGTGGTAATTGTACAAGGAACACTCAACCTACCATTACTAAAAACATTAGTGTTTATATGTTTATATTCACCGTATTTCGCTACACCCACTTTCAAGCGTGTGTTTGTTCCGCCTTTGTGTTAGAGCTTCCGCTCAGCTAACCAAAATAAATGCAGTTACATGATAGGAGACCAGAAAGGCAATAATAATTATTTTGTACTCTCGGAAGGTGTAAACGGTTCGGCAATGAAACACTATACAAGTACTGAAGCGTATCAGTACCTGCATAGTGGAAGGTCGGCTGTGTACTCCTACACACAGGTGGTGAGTTTATATTTCTGAAAGCCGGTTTAACCCAAGTCAAGCCAGCTGCCCGAGTCCCTCTGCGTGGGCGTTAGTTACAGCCCAGATAGCCTAGCACGGTGGACACTGATCAGAAAACGGTTACTTCATGAGCTTCATAAGCGAGACATTTCTCTGGATAAGGATGCTCTGGTGCTGGTTCTCCTCCACAGAACGGTAAGAACACATACGGAGGTTTGAGTGGATGTTTTAAATTTAGCGCTTTAGTCGTAGACGCAGGTCCTCTTCTTTGGAAGGCGGCTTTACAACACTCTGATCTTTATGTGCTGTGTTCGTAAGACTGTTGTTCAAGCCAAGCTTTTCTCTTCCTCCAATTACTGACTCCCTAGAAGGCTAATTTTTAAGATCGATCTTGGGTTTATACGAATCGATATCGGATTATTCAAATGAAGATCAATTTGAATCGAAAATCGATTTTTTAAACACACCCCTAATAAATATATATATATATATATATATATATATATATATATATATATATATATATATATATATATATATATATATATATATATATTCTGATTAAGAACAGCCTTCTGTTCACATCCCATTTGTGCTTTGTGTGATAAAAAAATTATATGATATATGTTTACCCAGGGTTGGTAAATGGAGCAATGGGAAGGCTGTAAAATATAAATATCTAATATGGTCCTTATGTTATTTCAGAGTGGTTTAGAACGACATGGACTCTTCAGGATGACCCATGTAAGCAGTACTACGAAGTCCTCGTTGTTAACCCCATTTTGTTAGTGCCTCCAATGAAGGTTAATACTGTTTTAATTAGTTTTGTTTTTTAGTGGCCCAACAGCTGAATTACTAAATGACATGTTTGATGTTTGTGTCACTGCAGGCCATCACTATGACAATCACCACGTTTATTACAGACCCTATGAAGCAGTTGGGACAAGCCATTAGTGAGTTTCTCAGAGCCTTACTCAAGGACCTGCCTGTGACCCTCCAGATACCTGTTTTGCTCACCATCATTTTCGCTATCTTGGTAAGAGACAATCATAAATAGCTATAGTTTATCTCAAAAATGACTATACCCCTCACATTTTTGTAAATGTTTTATTATATTGAAGATATGGCGCTTTGATACAATGTAAAGTAGTCAGTGTGCAGCTTGTATAACACTGTAAAGTTACTGTGTCCTCAAAAGCACTCTACACACAGCCATTAATGTCTAAACCACTGGCAACAAAAGTGAGTTCACCCCTAAGTGAAAATAGCCTAATTTTGCCCAAAGTGTCCGTATTTTGTGTGCCCACAATTATTTTCCAGCACTGCCTTAACTCTCTTAGGCATGGGGTTCACAAGAGCTTTACAGGTTGCCACTGGAATCCTCTTCCATTCCTCCATGATGACATCACGGAGCTGGTGGATATTAGACCTCTTGCGCTTCTCCACCTTCCGTTTGAGGATGCTCAACAGATGCACGTATAGGGTTTAGATCTGGAGACATGCTTGGCCAGTCCAGCACCTTTACCCTCCGTTTCTTTAGCAAGGCAGTGGTCATCTTGGAGGTGTGTCTGGGGTGTGTCATGTTGGAATACTGCCCTACGGCTCACTTTCCGAAGGGAGGGGATGATGCTCTGCTTTAGTATGTCACAGTACCTGTTGGCAGCACTCATGCAGCCACTCCCACCACCATGCTTGACTGTAGGCAAGACACAGTTGTCTTTGTACTCCTGTCTTGGTTGCCGCCAGACACGCTTGACACCATCTGAACCAAATAAATATCTTGGTCTCGTCAGACCACAGGACATGGTTCCAGTAATCCAAGCAAACTGTTTGTGGGCTTTCTTGTGCACCATCTTTAGAAGAGGCTTCCTTCTGGGACGACCAGTTTGATACAGTGTGTGGCGTATGGTCTGAGCATTGTCAGGCTGACCCTACGTCTATTTTCAAAAGCCAACCTCAACTTTTTTGTTCAACCATGGTGAGGTCTGTTCTGAGTGGAACCTGTCCTGTTAAACCACTGTATGGTCTTGGCCACAGTGCTGGAGCTCAGCTTCACGGTGTTGGCAATCTTCTTATAGCTTAGGTCATCTCTATGTAGAGCAACTATTCTTTCAGTTCCTCAAAGAGGTTTTTTGCCATAAGGTGCCATGTTGAACTTCCAGTGACCAGTATGAGAGAATGTAGGAGTGGTAACACCAAATTTAACACACCTGCTCCCCCTCCACACCTGAGACCTAGTAACACTAACGTGTCACATAACACAGGGGAAGAAAAAATGGCTAATTGGGCACAATTTTTTTTTGTTATGGAAAAACTTACATTTGTAGTTTTGAATGTAATTTTTCCAGCTGATGACCACTAATGATGTTAGAATCAAATTTTACAAATCCATATTCTAACTAGTGGTATAAGAAAATTTCGAAGTATTATGATTAGAGATAGAAGGATCGATAGGCTATGTATCGGTATCGGCCGATTTTTAATCAAAATATGCGATCGGCGATCGGCCGATATTTCTCCAATTTAGAGCCGATCTCGAGAGCCGATCAATGGTGTTAAACAAATTAGCCTAATTACTGTATTCCCAGCTAGCATTTCATCCAGGAGGAGAACCCCCTCCCTGCAATTCCTATCTGAACCACTAGGTGGAAACACATACCCTTGAATTTTCGACAGACTGACTAAAGCAGCAAAATGCGCTGAAAGTAAACATGCCCGTCTGACAGTGTTTACCGTACGTGACAGACTCATCCATGACGTTTTTAAAATGTGTAAAATCAGCGTGTCTCGTTGGGGAACCAAGACAAAGACATTTAACTCTACTAATCTGATACGACACTGCACACAGCTGAATACAGTGAGTACCAGTAAACAGCAGAGCTAGCACGCGCAGCTAGAGAACTGCAACCCAGAGAACCGTGCAGACCAGATCTGACCGGTACTAACGGTACAGCAGCAACAATTCAAGATCTACATTTAATGATTACAGTTTTAGTTTAAAATAACACAGAGTTTGTGTTTAATGACTGCAGTTTTTACTGCATTTATTTAATTAGCTTTTTTCGTTTTAAATCAGGGGTCTAAATTTAATGGTTGCAGTATTGGTGATGTGTGTTTGATTTACTATGTTTATTTACTGCTAATTTTGTTACAAATATTACGATGTTTCAAATGAGCTCGTTAAAAATTGTAATAAACCAATTTAGATCATGTTTCATGACTTGATTGCGCTAATAACTATGTGTAGCCCTGCCGTGGCACATAGCTCCGCCCTCTATCGGCTATCGGCCGATCGCGTTGAAAGGTAATCGGCGATCTAAATCGGCCTCAAAAACGCTGATTGGTCCATCTCTAATTAAGATATTATGTCTCGCAATACTGTATCGTTTTTGAGAATCGATACAGTATCACGACACATAATATCTCGATATTATGATTCACAGATTCCTGGCAGACAGTGAGTCATTGTGTGTTGTGTTTAAACATCTGACGACTAGATGGCAGTGTTGTAATCCATTTTCAGCTCCACTCCAAAATTAACAAGCAGCACAAGGGTGTTATTGTAAGAGTTGGCAAACCTGTTCATATAGGAGTGTGTTTTAATTGTAGGATTTGAAAAATCGCAATATAGTAAGCAAAGTGATATATTGCGATTTTTCAAATCCTACAATTAAAACACACTCCTATATGAACAGGTTTGCCATATTAAATCTTGGCCGCTGTATCATGACACAAATGGTATTGCCAGGTTCTTGCCAATACACAGCCCTACCTCTTTTTATCAATTATAAACTGAGAATAAAACAGGCAGTTTTCTTACTTTGCCTTTAAGATGTATGTAAATTACCACAATTCTGTCTGATTGCCCTGTATTTTTTTTTATAAGTTTCAATGCAGCTTTTCATGTTTTGCAGGGAAAAATTGTAGTGAAAAGAATGAACTTATTTACTGAATTTAACATATTGGGGAAAATTAAATACTCGTCTTTTTCCATTTTAATTTTCTTCAAAGGGCATATTTTTCATATTCTCATTCACATTTCTAAATTCTCCAAATAAATATAAGCGTTGCACAAATATAAAACTAGCATAATATGCCTGGTGTAAGTTTGTTCTTCATAGAGAATGTTTTCTTCTTTTTAAAAAAAACATAAACTTGTAGTTGGGTCCAGAGGTATTCATACTTTTGCGTATGTTTGTATTTAAACAAAGTGTTTTTTTATGACATCACAAAAACAGCAAATATGATGTGGGTCACATACAGAGTGGGAAGAAAAGGGTGCGTTTTTTTAAATGAATCACTTTTCATGTGACTTCATTTTAAAAACAAAATTTTTGCGTTTCATTTGTTATTCTCTTAATGTTTAAACTCCCACTTCTTACCCTTCGCAGGTGTTTATATGTATCAGTACCCAAACGACCATACAGCAAATTGCCCTTTGGCCTCTGCGGGGTGGGCGCAGAGACCCTCCACCTGCTCTGCAGCAGCCTAACGCTCGTCCACTGAGGGCCCCAGACATAGAGGAGGAAAGAGACCCATGGGCAGGAGGTGATGCTGCCCATGACCCACCGCCCAGACATCGCGCACTTGAGGCGGGCAACCAAGTCCACCGGATAGGCAACAGGGCTAGCGAAGAGTACGACAGGCCGGAAATTCGCCAGAGGAGACCCAACAGGCGTAGAGAAGAGAGCCGAAAGGTGTATGTGGAAACCTTAAGGAATGCAGACAACCCTTACAGTGGCGATGAAACAGACCTTCAGGGGGCCACAGCTGCGGACTCAGTTCAGCAACTAGGAGAGGATGAACCTCTGGAAGACATGAAAAAAGAGGAAACGAAGACACCTGCACCCAACAGCACAGAGCCTAAACCCTCTCAATCTGTGCCTCAGGAGCCAAGTGCCACATGTAACAGTGCTGAGAATGCAACGCCAGACGTTAATCAAACGCATGATGTAAGTATTATGTTGGTCTTGATGCCTCCTAAATGAGTTAGACCGGGAACAAAACCTACTTGTATATGGGCTCCAATAAGTAAGAAAAAAAAATCTCTCACACAATTAAATACCTAATAAATTTAGAACCATTTGTTTTGCACACTTGCCCAGAGCAGTGGGCAGCCCTGTCCACAGTGCCCAGTACATCATCCTGTTCTGTCTTCACTGTTCTTTTATCCTTATCAGTTTCTTGGGGACCCAAAAAGTAATTTGCCCCAAAAGCATATTCCTTTTATTATGAGCTCAGTTACACTGGACTAACCTAGTGTACAAACATTGATCATTAATGTGCTCAATCAAACAGGGAGGGAAAAAGGGATTTCACACTCGAGCTCACACATGCATGTAATATACATATATGTGGAACAAGCTTCTCTGTTGGAAAAAATAACTACACGCTTGTAACTTTTTAAGTTATCACTGTTTTTATTGCTCTATTCATTATGAAAATTCGTCATAATGCAAAAAGCAGCATAGTTGAAAAAAAAGAAAACAAACATTTGTTCCGACAGTGACTTTTTACAGCATTAAGAAAAATGGAGGAGACCGGTCCCCACAGACTAAAACCAACTGCCGCCACTGGAATATTTTCAAACTTAATCTGTCGATTATTGCCATTGCTTTAAATATCATTTGTATCTTTTTGCCTGTTTATTTAGTTTGAGTTTTGCTAAAGACCTCTAACTCTCTGTTTTGTTTGCAGGTGGAGGTGTCAGCAGGTGTTTTGGACCCTTCCAGCAGAGAGGAACATGTTGAAACTGTTGGGGTTCCTGTTCAAGAAACGATGCAATAACGCTGGAGTTTAGAACTGTATGTTTTTTCATTGTAATTGTATTTTATAATTTGACTTTATTTCTTTTTATGACTAAGGTTGAATGGTGATGGTAACAAACGACAGCACTTGAATAAATACATTTTTATTATTTTCCAAACTCTGTGTGTTCATGTGTGAGAAAATCACTACTTTCTGGTTAGAAATGATTTGTCATAACTGAAATTATTATTATTAATATTAATGAGTGGGATTGTTGTTGTGGTGTTTATTATTATTATTATTATTATTATTGACTGTAGTAAAACTTGGATTTTAGTAGTGGTATTATTATTATTATTGGCAATAGTAAAAGTGGGATTGTTGTGATATTGTTATTATAATAATGGTAGTAATATTAGTATTATTTTTTATTAGTAGTAATGGTAGTAGTAGTTTGTCAGTTGAGGTGCCAGGAATTTCTGAGAAAGTTCAGTACAATACGTACACGCCTAGTGGGGGATTTCTGAAATTGTGATTGGTCCAGGAGAGCCACTGGGCGGAGCTTCTTTATCCCGCGGACTGAAGGGTCACCGACTGTTTTTGTAAAAGTTAAACTTCTCCGAAGCTGAGCAGAATAGTTGTTATGGAGTTGTTGGTCAGAGACGGAGCAGACTCAACAAGGTAGGAAACCAAGCCTTATTTTTAACAAGCGTTCCCCACCCAATAGTCAGCAGCCCACCTGCTCGATATAGATATAGAAATTTGACAGTTATCAAGCAGGAAAACAGGAAAGTGCTCGCAGCAGGACCTAATGTAGCCACAGAGCTGCTGGCACTGCATATCTGGTAAAAATGGTTTATGGTTTAATTCCTTTATGTTTTTCTTTTTTAAAGGTTTTACTGCTTCTTCTCACTTCTCACTTTAGCACTTATTTTAGCACAAAAAAAGAGGAAAACTAAAGTTTTTTGTGCTGACTCAAGAGGTTTTACTGCAGTTGTTTGGGGAACTCAGTGTTTTCAAAGTTTTTAGATGATTGTATATTATACATTATATTATATTATATTATATGCATGTGTAGTCCCACCCACATTAGCTGTGTCTGCATTGGTTACTATTTCAGTATAAGTACAGTTGCTGTATATTAGATTAGATGGAGATAAAAATAAAATGAAAGATCTAGTTAGAAGTGGAAATGCACTCCACAGTTTGGCTGAGTTGTCAGTATTTTGATTGCTCAGGCTTAACCTTGGACTTTTCCCGCTGTTGGTGTTCTCTGCTGGGAAACACTCTGGGCAGTTTTGGAAATGTTTGATGGGACGGATAGAAACCTCACACTTGGCTAGAACACTTCCTTTATTGTGTGATGAATGATGCATCACCTTCCTTCTTTCGAGAATAGAACTGTCACATGGAAACCTTGCGTTGCTTGTTTTGGTATTTAATGAACTAAATTCACAGCTTTCATTTTGACATACTAAATGATCTGACTTTAGATCAAACTCTATGTTCATCTGCCATACCAGTGTTTCTTGAAACCTCCTATTATATATATATATATTGACCCGTAACATAATAGGAGGGTTAAAAGTCTTTTCCAGTCCATGCGGGCTCCTCTTTTAGGTGTTGTCTAGCAAAAATACTCCTAATTCTTTGAATTTCTACATAAACATATTCCTTGCATGTTTTTGTTACTGCGTCTGGGTTCTGATTGGATGCCTTGAGCCTCTTTCTAACAGCCGTCCAGGCTAAAACACACTTTGTAGCTTCACTGTGAACAGGTGGAGGGTGAATATATGTAAATGTATTCGTTTTTGTGACATCACAACAACAGTAACTTCAGAACAGTTGTTTTGCAGCTAAGTAAATTTATTTGGACTTCATTGACTGGACAGTTGAATGATGTCTGCATCAAAGTATTTTATTTAAAAAAAAAGTGAAAAGGCTTTATTTCTCCTTGAAATGGGGATTTTTAAAGCTCTCAGTATTTAAATGGCTAACAGCTGCTGCTCCTCTGTTTTGGTGTAGCATTAACATGCCTGTGACCCTTGAGCCCATCATGGAGGAAACACTGAGAGAGGACCTGAGATACTACTTCATGAGTCCATGTGAGAAATACAGAGCGCGACGACAACTACCGTGGAAGCTGACCGTGCAGATTTTAAAGATAGCTATGATCACGACACAGGTATAGACATGATTTTAAAGATTCATGGAATACTACAATCTACATTAAAGAGGCAATATGTTGATCTCTAGCTTACCTGAGATGTCTCTTATTAAAAATGTAAAATTGCAGTTCAGAATAGAGAAAAATATGGCTAATTAGTCCTATAAGCTAATTAATTAATGGTGTAAGCTAATAAAATATAACAATAATCATTTGTAGCTATGCTTTTCAAATACTCTTGCTGTCAAACTCACTTATCTGTTTTTACTCTGCTTTCAAAGCTTGTTCTCTTTGGCCTTAGCAACCAGCTGGTGGTGTCCTACAAGGAGGAGAACTTGATGGCTTTCAAGAATTTGTTCCTGAAGAGCTACAGTGGTGTAGATGAAGATGACTATAGTGTGGCTGTTTACACCAAACAGAGTGTCAATGATAGTATATACTATGTCTTAGATCAGGTTTGTGGTGTTTCTGTCCACTTATTTAAATTATTGACTATAACATTATGTCAAATTTCCTCATTCCTCAAACTCGAAGCGCTGCTGTCTACTTCTGGGTCTCCCAAATACAGGGCGACTTTGAAGATGATGGCACAAAGTCGAAGTTTTAATTCAAAACAATTTAAAGGGGTACCCCTTAGCATAGTTTTGGGTAGAATCTTTGACTTCATCTAATTCTTTTCAAACTTGCACCGTGGATTTGTGGTGCCAAGGCTCAGACAGTGCTGTTGCCATTATCCCATACTGTTCTTAAGCTGAGATATGATGATCCCATTTTCAAGATATTCCAGTCAAACATTTACAGACGTGTATTTCAAGTGGGATACCAATTCTAATTACATATAGTCCATCAATTCCAATTTATTTCAGGTTTGGCAATTATATTATGAGTGGGATTCCAATTCCAATCTAATATATTATAAGTGGGATCCCAATTCCATCTTACTCACATTATGTCAAATATAAATTAAGAGTGTTGTCTACATCTGGATCTCCCAAACACAGATTGTAAGTTTGGAGCAGATCACACAAAGTTTCAAAGGTGTTTTTTGGGTGGAATTTTTTTTATTTGTCCAGTCCGTTCCATATCTCTCTTCAAAGTTGTAAAATTCCACTGTTCAAAACCCAGATAATTTCATGGAATATATTGGATTTGGGAGTTCCAGGTCTCTGGCTTCTAAAACATGAAGCACTGCTGTCTACTTCTCGTAAACATAGGGTGCAACTTTGGAGATAAAGTCAAGATTTTACCCCCAAAAAGTTCAAAAGAGGTACCCCTTAGCGTATTTTTAGGTGCAGTTCTTCACCTTGTGGCACCAAGACAAAAGTACTGTTATCATCATATATTGTGTATTTAATGTAGTTTTTTACATTTATTTTGCAGTATTCTCATTTAGACCAGCTGTCTGTGGGACCCGTTAGCTATGCAGAGGAGGACGGAAAGTTACTGCCACTGGTCATCTGTAAAGAGTACTACAAACGGGGCAGCCTGAGGCCGTCAGACGAGTCCTATGATATTGATGCCCAAACTGAGAAAGGTTATTATTTTGGCTTCACCACACCAAACATTATAATAAGGTTGTTTTTCTGTTAGAATTATTCCCGGAGATAAAGACCATTAAAGATCTAATTTATTAGAGTGCAGCCTTTCCTAAAGCAAAATAACGTAGCGGAACTAGAGGTGTTTTGATACAAAATAGTGTTGTTTAAATATGACACATTTTTCAGTCTAGCGAAAACATGAAATAGCGAAAAACTATTTGGTAGTTTGGTATGTCTCTATTAGTGAATCCAGAAATACAAAAGTACAGTAGCTCTGGCCACAAGCTTATATGCTAGTCATGATGCAATGATATAATATGATAAACTGAGATGCAGTTCAATATGATCTGATACAGTATGTTGTTTTTTTGCTTCCCTAGTATAAGTGACCAGATTTCTGAAATGAAAACCTGTGACTTTTCCAGTTCAGCAGTCAATATATAATTTAAATATTCAATGTTTTATCTATGGAATATCTATGGTTTGACCACGGTTACTGTAATAAACTATAATCTATTATAAACTCTAATGACCTATGGTGATGGCCCACTGACAAAATTGGCTAAGTGACTTTGTAAACTGTGTCGGAAAATCATACAGTAGCCTACAAAGGTGAATGAAGCTGTCATTAAACTGTGGAGCACTTGATAGATAAATGTCAATAAAGGGTCAATAAAGTCAAAAGCATTTCTAAAGTCACTAAGCCTAGCACCTTAATTGGGGATGAGGCAAAGATTCAGTGGATGTATAAGCCTATGGATGTATGAGATATATTTGTGTTCATAATTGTATTGTTTTGGCAGATGCCTGCTATCTATGTATGCCATATGTCATATGTGAATAGTTGAAAATATGACGCAATTAAAAAATGATGTGGTGTTTGTAGATGGCAAAGATGACATGGCAAGTAGAACTAAGATTTAAGTCCCGTGACCCAACCCCTGCTTTTAATCTCTTGAAAATATGTTTGCGGTCCTGAAAAGATATTTGCGGTGATGTTCTAGACTCACTTGACGCTTGCTAACCTCTGTTCGAGTTTTATACAGCAGTATTCTCCAAAACTAGACAAAAAAGTAGTGCACATAGATAGATAGCAGAACAACAAAATGTCTGTCTTTCAAAAAGTCTTTAGGACTTTCCAGTGCTTTTATTTCATGTGGACATCTCTGGGGCCACCAAAAACACTGACTTTCCCCAGAATACAGAGGTTTCTAGTGACCATTCCCTAGTAGCCACATGATGTTTTACATTAACTTACATCAAGTAGCTAGTTTAGTACTCTACTAGAATAATAACTCCAGTTTAACTGAAAACAAACTTAATAAGTCACATTGTTGGCTGTGTATTTACTGAAATGATCAGACACTGACAGTATAAAATCTCATTGAGATGTTTAATGAATGATTGATGTAGAAGATAAAACTAATCTTTCTTGTTCTCAGTTTGCTTGACTTTGCATCCCAAATCTCTCGCAACTTGGAGAACAGACAATTCCTCTTTCTTTGAGTTAGATTTTTACAGGTATGGTTTAAAATACTTTTCTTTATAATTTCTGTTTATATATATATTTATGCTATGGCTATTAAGGCTTGTATTTCTTGTCAATTGCAGGCTTGTCAATGTTGAGATCTCTTTTCCACTTAAAGGAATCAACCTACAAACTGTACGCTCACATGAGCTGCCTGACTGTTATGTGTTTGATGTGACGGTAAGACAGGATTTAAAATATAGCCAGTATAGTAATGAGATTTTGCCAAAGCTGCTAGAGAGATAATTACAAATCCATCATCTGATTTTCTTCAGATTACATTTGACAATCAGTGCCATAGTGGAAAAGTGAAAATTACCCTGGATATTGATGCTGCTAGCAGTGCATGCAAGAAGTGGAGGATTTCTGGAACTGGTATTAAAAAAACACTGCTGACGCTTACAAAAAAGTGCTGACTAATTAACTCATACTTTCACTCTCACAGGGCATATCTTTCATAAAAACTGTGTGGCAGTCATTAATAATGAATCTTCAGAGATATTCAGAGATGAAACCGAAACGTTACTTATACATAAATACCATGTGGATGTGTGCCATTAAGTAGTCAACATTAACAGATTCATGCTATGATATATGAAAACATGCTTGTTTATTGTTGCCATTTGTATTAAATATGTATTTTTTGTAGTTCATCTTTATCTGCTATGTCTGTATAAGGGTTTTTGTTTGCAACATACAATCATTTTTATACTCTTTACTCAGAACAGAGTTGAACCTGCTGACTTGAAATGCAGTTATAATAGAAGCCAATGGCCAGTTGCTGAATAAATTGTCGCTGTCCAAAGAAAAACCTTTCTATTAATTTTTTTATTTTTTTTATTTTGTCCACTCTATGTGAATGAAGCATTTACATTGTGTGAAGATTTAATGATGAGTAGACAAACAGAAATGTACCAAAGGAAAAATAGAAAAACAATTCTGGTTCCATTGACTTACATTAAAAGTAAAGAATATTTTGGCCTCTCCTGTTAAGTTACTATTTTGGAGATGCTTGTTTTTCATTGGACAACGGCAAAGTATTTGTCTTTAAATACCTATTTGAAACACATATTTCTGTAAAAGTCCTTCCTGATGTCTTCAATCTGAAGTAGCTTTAATTTTAGTTTTAAATTAAGCAGCAAATGTATATTTCTTTCAGAACATATTTATTTAAACTTTAATTTAGCAGCTGGTCTTCTTCTTATTACGTGTGAGTTTCAAGTCGACAGGTTTTCAGTTCTTTTCTAGATGCAGAAAAATGTGTTGAAATTATTGTCCATGGAAATCAACAGTATGAAACACATGTGGCAGATAGAGATTAGGCTAAAAATCCCTGAGGTATTCTTTTAAGTTTTTGTAATAATTAAATTTCTGTAAACATTCTGTGAGTAAAAATAGTGTCACATTACGGTAATATCAATATCACACTCGCATTTACAGGTGGTCGTGTCTTGTTCTTCTGAACATGATACAGTTAGTTAGTCATCACTATTGGGGGTGCAGCTGAGTTCCAGCATCATTTTCTTTGGATAACTTTACCATTGCCATGCATAACAATAACTAATGATCACATTATGGTTGTCTTTTTTAGCTCAGAAGAACACCCACTACCTCCTCGTCTTTGATGGCTTTGTTATTTTAACATGTCTCACATCTGCTGTGCTGTGCATTCGTTCCATCGTTCTGGCAATAAGATTACTTCAGGTAGACCCCCGCTCATGAGGAATACCTGCCATGTACCCTATTTATTTAGTGGTGCACAGTGTTTTAATAATGGTTGCTTTTCACATATCAATCTGTTTGTGTTTTCACTGTGGTTTTTATTATACTTTTTTGCAGAGATTTTCCAAGTTTTGCCTTAAAAAATACAACCGTAAAGTGTGTGAAGACGACCAAAAAGAATTTTTAAATGGCTGGTATGTCTTGGTAATTATCAGTGATATCATGGCGATCATAGGATCTGTATTAAAGATGGAAATCCAGGCAAAGGTAATCATGATTCAATATAAACTAAATGAAATTAAATCAATTCAGTGATAGATTTACTGATTTAGTGATGATTTTTGCTTACAACCTACATTTTCATTGCTTGAAATTAGTTAATCTTAGCATGAAATTAGTTAATAAGTTTAGCAAAATAATAATTAAAAAATATTGCCTTTTATTACTAGCATATATTTACAAAAAACCTAAAGGCTCTTACATTATTCTAAAATGCACTCACTGGACACTTTTATTAGGTACCTTTTCTACTAAATATAAATGAACTTGGACATAAAACATATGTCAGACCTCAGACATAATGATATAAGTGGGAGTTATTACATAAATTTGATTATCATAGATCAACATCTTTCTCTCTTTGTCTTGACAGAACATGAATAGCTATGATGTATGTAGCATCTTTCTGGGAACATCCACTCTCATGGTGTGGGTTGGTGTCATCAGATATTTGGGATATTTTCAGAAGTACAATGTGAGTAAACACTCATCACTCATGTGCTTGGCTGCACGTGGCTCTCAGGCAGTATAATTATTTCACAGCCCAATGTGTCATTCTCCCCTCATCTTCAATGCAGTTACTCAGCTATAAAGTTTTTTATGAATAATATTTTAATAGATTACAGTATGTCATACACTGCATAAACTAATCTGTTTGAGCAACTTGATGCTTTTTGAACTGTGTGCTGCCATTAGGTTCCATTACATGTTAGCTATAGTGCAAAGCCAAAGAAACAACGCTGATCAACTACATTTGTGGAGATACTGCATGCATTTAACTGTTGTCCTACAGTGAGCTCAAACCATCTGTTCTTGTATAGGTTCTTATCCTCACTATGCAGGCAGCCCTGCCCAAGGTACTACGCTTCTGTTGCTGTGCAGGAATGATCTATCTGGGCTACACTTTCTGTGGGTGGATCGTTCTGGGACCCTACCATGATAAGGTAATAACAGTAGAAGTAGGAGTAGGAGTAGTAGTAGTAGTAGTAGTGTAGGTCAAAGCTTTCAAAAGTATTCACATTCATTACTCAGGTAGACACTAGGGTTTAAAAATACTTCTGTGGATGTTAAAGTATCAACTCAAGCTTTTTTACGCCAGTAAAAGTGTAAAAGTACTGCTTTCCAAACTACTTAAAGTATAAAAGTAAAAGTAATGGAATGGAAGAAAATTACATTAAAAACAAAAGTTTAGGCCACACCACACGGGTCTATAGTGCAGTAGCCTACCTCCCCAAAAACCCAATTCTTAAAAAAGCCATAAAGTCTATAATGTTATATTAAAATGTTTACGCTGAAAAATAAGTTTCAGCTGCATATAAGCCCATTGAAAATGAATGTATTTTAGTACAATGCTAATATATTAAAGAAGCATATCTGTGTACTACTGAGCACTAACATGTATCTCATGGAGTAAAGATATGATGAATAGTTGCCTATAAGGATTGTAATGGTGCAAAAATTCAAACTTAAAAGGCATGTTATCAATAACCTTTACTGGAATGTAAATGTACATGAATGAAAACAAGCCGAAAATAAAATAGGAGTAACGAGACTAGTTTTAAAAAGTAAGGAGTAGAAGGTACAGATAGTTGTGTGAAAATGTAAGGAGTACAAGTAAAAAGTCAGCTGAATAATAATTACTCCAGTAAAGTATAAATAACCAAAATTTTTACTTAAGTAAGGTAATTAGGTATTTGTACTTCGTTACTTGACACCTCTGGTGTAGGTACAGTACAGTACACAGTTTTATTCACAGGACATGACCTTAAAGCATTGTTTGTTTTTAAATAATTTTAAATTGGTACCAAAGTAAGCAGTTTTTTATGATGCATGAAATTATTTCCTGGATAATTGTAAATATTTTTTACATCTTATTTTTGGGGTAAATACTAGATATTGGTGGACCGTGTGCTTCCCTATTATGACCACAAGAGGGCAGTGTTTGTGCAGTGCATGTTTCTATGCATGGAAATGACCTACTGTTTCATACTGCTTGGCCTATACCTTTATGTTCAGCTTGCCCTTTTAATCATGTGCACACAAACGGCTGTATAAAGATTGAGCCATTGCATGCAGGACTCAGAATGCTATTCTCCTTTCCTCCCTGCTCTGGTTTGTTGTATGGAGCTCAGTTTGAGGGTCTAAGCCGTGTGGCTGAGTGCCTCTTCTCTCTTGTGAATGGAGATGACATGTTCCCTACGTTTGCGGAGTTCCAGCAGAAGAACACTCTGGTGTGGTTGTTCAGCAGAGTCTACCTCTACTCCTTCATCTCTCTCTTCATCTACATGGTGCTCAGCCTCTTCATAGCACTCATCACAGATGCTTACGAGACCATCAAGGTACTTCCACAACTTGTCTAACCACTGCAGCAAAGTGGGAGCATATCTGTCTTCCCAGGGTTTGCATCCCATTAGCTTTTAGCTTTAAACTTTAATAATATATATAAAGGAAACCTCCGAACTGGTTACAAAGATCATAAAGTGGGTGCCGGGGCAACAAAGAAAACTTTTTAATAGGGATGCTCTTGTCCTCAGCTAGCCTCATCTTAGTGAGGAAATCTACATTATAGCATATTGTTGCTGTTCAATGAAAAACAAGTATCTTCAAAAATGTCAACTTTACAGGGGAGACCAAAAACATACATTACTTTCAATGTAAGTCAATGGAACCAGAATTGTTTTTCATATGATTTCTATTGGTGAGATTTTTACACAATGTAAATAATAGTGTTTAAATAATAAATAAAAACTCAAATGAAACAACATGATTTTCTTTGGACAGTAAGAATATATACACAGTTTAATGCTGCTTCCTAAAAATTCCAATAAGCAGATTAAGAGCCATGAAAACAAAGATGGCCCCAGAAATGTTCAGGATATGGCACAGTTGAGCTGATTTAGAAAGGTGGGATGAAATGTGATCCATTCTTTCAGTTAAAGAATTTGGCAAGAATGAATATTGTCGCTGTCAGTGAAAAACATTGCGTTTTTTTTTATTTATTTAAGTTTTCGACATCATTTGAGCTCGACAGCTGCCACTTACATTGTGTGAAAGTTTCATGATGTCCAGACCAATAGAAATGCTCCAAAATAGCTTGGGAAAAATTCTGGTTCCATTGACTTACATTGAAAGTAATGTATGTTTTTGGTATCTCCTGCAAAGTTACAAATTTGAAGATGCTTGTTTTTCATTTTACAGCGAAGATATGACTTATAATTTTTTCCTTTCATCTCAAATGTGGTCCATATGTAAAGCATGTTTGGTGTCTGAAGTTTCCTTTCTTACTTTTGCTCTAAAGCTACAAGGCTAATGTAGTTAAAAGGGCCTAAGGGAGGCTAATTGCAAAGTAGATGCATTAAATCATCATCACAGCATAAGTTTATTAAGAAATATCAAACAGACTTGATTATACCATTTCTCACATACTGGCATATACTGTATAATGTCATATAGCTAAAGATAGTGGGAACAGTCAAAGGCTCCAGGAAGACTGCTGCTTCTGTTTTTAGCTATGTAAAACAGCAGCACACATAAACAAATGGTCTAAGTAAGTCTCTTTGGGATCATGTACTACTGTTTTTGGCTATGCAATATAATTTTGTGTTTTATTTATAGATTGCATACAGCTATTGCACCAAACCTCAGATATAAAACATACATTGGCTGATCAATCAGCCAAACTACTGTTTTAAAATGTCCTTTTCTATGTGGGCCAGCGCTACCAGAAGACCGGCTTCCCCATGACTGAGCTGCAGCTGTTCCTGAGGGAAGAGAAGGACTTCCCCTTGCCCGAGGGGGAGGATGATAGTGGGAGCAGAGAAAACGGAGGCCCCTTGGTCACGCTGTGTTGCTGCACAAGGTACACAATCTCAGGCATCAGCCAGCAGGCTCCAGACTTCTCCCCAGCGCTGAGGTTAGGCCGCTGTGGCATACGAAATGAAATTAGCGGTGGGAGAGAGAAGTGGACACACCCAGCTATGTGCTGATTACAGAGAAATGTAGGGCTAGTCTGGAAAAAAAGAAAGAAAAACTCAAGAAAGCTCCCCCCTTGGCTATGAGCAACTCTTGTGATAAGCAAGCATAAGCTGACACAAACAAAGCTTTCTCCTTGAGCAGTTTATCTGACGCTGTGGGCGGAGATGATATGTTGTGTCTTGCATGTCCACACGATCATAGCAAAAAAAAAAAAAAAAAAAAAGCCAATTTCACAGCATTTGAAATCACTACCTGCCATTTACAGTAACTCAAGCTATGAGTTTTCTTTTTTTCACATTTAAAAAAAATTCCAGCTATGAAAATTTTACAGAAATATTATGCTGTGAAAGCTACAGCGGTACAGAAAACACATGATTTCACGTGTATAAAGAGTAAAATTGCTGAGTCAGTAGAATATTTCAGTGTCACACTGAAGCTGAGTTGCTGCTTTCTTTAATTGGGCAAAAGGTCTAAAGGGTTTTTGGACTGCTACCCTACATTACGGTATATACTCATCCAAACAGCACTGTGGCTAACCAGGCCTGGATATGTCAGCATTTCTCAGCTGTTCAATCATTTTTGACAGATCTACCATATGAGCAGTAAAGAACAAAAAGCCTAAATGTTACCTCCCGTTAGTTTGCTGAAGGAATGCTATTGTTATTGAAAGTTATTGAACATAATTGTAGCAAACTGGTCAATAATTACCCCGCAATAAGATAAGAACAGAAAATCCACTGACTGTAAATTTACTTATAATACATTCTGTTGTGAAGTTGCTGAATTTCATGAATAAACTTGAGAAAAAGTTGCCATTTGGATTTAAGTAAGCAAACAGTTAAGACCCTTTGTTTGGATAATTAATGTAGTGATTAATATGTTTCAGTTGGTAGTTCTTTTAATCGTAAATGAACGCATTCATCATAGGGTATTAAAAATTTTTACTGTGTAGACGGAAAAGAAGAAGAACTACAGCTAAAATGACTGGGACTGGGCCTTGAAGGACAGTGCTGAATTGTAAACTTTTGTAAATAAATGTGGTCGGAAAAATCTTGAATGGCTGTGACCAGAGATCACTTGAATGCTTGTTCGAAGTTTAATGGGAAAAAATAGAAGTATAACTCAGAGTAGAACTCACAGCGATGTTTAACAGTAAAAGTAAGAGCATTTCCACAAGTACAGTGTGAGGAGAACTTACAGCCCCACTGAATAGTTACAAAGATTGCGTTTCTTATTTTTAATACCAAGTATGTTTTTCAGTGTATCAGAAGCATCCTGTGTTATTTATGTTATGTAATACTGAAGATAGTTTAGGGCTTTAAAGGGTAATAATAGGGGCAATATTGTTTTTATACCACAATAGCATGAATGAGGCTTTATTTGATAAGTCACATATAATCTGATAGGTAACAGATTATAAAAGAAATACATCTTTTCATTCTGTTACAATAAAATCAAAGTCAATTGCAAAAAGGTAGAAGAAAAACATGTCAAAAACAAATAGGGAACATTGAAAACTGTTGCAGATTCCTGAAACAGTAAAAGTAAGAGCATTTCCACAAGTACAGTGCGAGGAGAACTTACAAAATTAAGAATAAACAGCTGTGTAGCTATAAAAATACACTTGTGAGTGAGGCTGACTAGGAAACCCAAAGATTGAACAGGCAATGGAAAAATGATATGTGGTCTGATGAGTCCAGATTGAACCTATTCCAGAGTGTTGGGGGCGTCAGAGTAAGAAGGGAAGCGCCCATCGCAATGCATCCATCATGATTAGTGCCCACTGTAAAAGCCTTTGGAGGCAGTGTTATGATCTGGGGTTGTTTTAGTTGGTCAGGTCGAGGCTCAGAAACATTATGTGGAAATAAAATAAAGTCAGCTGACCACCTAAAGATTGTCCCACCAGTTATTTTTTTCTTCCCTGAAGGAACAGTCATATTACAAGGTCAGTCAGGATAACAAGGTGAAAATTAAAACAGATTTAAATAGTTAAAACAGTGATTTAGGCAGCATGAGGAATCATTTGCACACACAAATTGGCCACCACAGAGTCCTGCCCTTACTCCCATTCAAAGTCTTTAGGATGTGCTGGAGAAGACTTTACCAAGTGGGATGACTCTCCTGCTTTTAGTACAAGATCTCAGGCAAAAATTGATTGCAACTCTGGATGGGACGCCACAGCAAATGCACACCTCAATCAAAGCTGAAGGCCGTCTAAGAGTTTTTTTTGTCTTTACAGGAAACATCTGAACTCTAGTCTGTGGTAATCAACAGTAAGATGCAGCAGATATAGACAGAGGTTGAAACTTGCTTTAAAATACAACACTAACGTTTTTGCCTCTTTCTCCAAGCAGACGTGTAGGCCTGGCAGATATCCCATAAGAAACAGTACGCGCTGTTTATGTGCTTAGTCACTGTCCAGTTGGCAGCCTTTATCTGAAAGGAGTGTCCGAGAAATCCCAACTGTAATTTGATGTTGTATATAAATCCCAGATAAAAGCCACTTATCCACCCAGAGACAAGCTAACAAGACACTGAGTAGAGTTAAGCAGGGCCGGCAAAGTGGTATTTACTCCTAATTTAGGCCTTCAGCAGATATTTATCCTCATTGATTAGATTATTTGTAGATGTTTTGTTAAAATGAGGCCTGTTAATACTTTCAGCGTTAGATCGATCCCATGAAACATAGTTTAAGTAGCTGAAAGATAAAGGTCCATTTTCTCTGTTACCAAAGATCTGTGCTTTTATTGGTCTTATGCCAGTTACTGTGGATGGACATGAGCTTTTTCTTTAATCAGTCTCTTTAATTTCTCTCAATCAGTACGCATTTCCACTCACACGTTGCTTCCCTAATTGATTCCCTAAACAAGCTAACAGGCCATTAACATCTATTTAGGTATATATAGGGTATGTAACGCGGTACCATACCACTCTTTTTGCCACTGAGATGAAAGAGTTTAC
Source organism: Megaleporinus macrocephalus (assembly GCA_021613375.1). Lineage (NCBI taxonomy): Eukaryota > Metazoa > Chordata > Actinopteri > Characiformes > Anostomidae > Megaleporinus > Megaleporinus macrocephalus. Next base: position 27,245,064 of record CM038721.1, read on the forward strand.
CAAAGCTCATTGACTGAGTTTAAAAATAGCATGCAGCATGAATTTATTTATTTTTATTTAATAAAAAAGAGGTTGTAATGAAACAAAGAAGCTAGAATCACAGTAAAAACAAAGCAAGCGTTTTATTTGGTTTATTTTAACTAAATAGTTACAAAGATTGTGTTTCTTATCTTTAATACCAAGTATGTTTTTTAAGTGTATCAGAAGCATCCTGTGTTATTTATGTTATGTAATACTAAAGATGTTTTAGGGCTTTAAAGAGCAATAATAGGGGCAATATTGTTTTTATACCACAATAGTGTGAATGAGGCTTTATATGATAAGTCACATTAAACATTAAAAGACTGTTGTCACAGTAGGAAACAGAATATAAAAGAAATTCATCTTTTCATTCTGTTACAAAAAAATTTAAATCAATTCAAATCAGAAAAAGGTAGAAGACAAAACATGTCAGAAACAAATAGGGAACATTGTTGCTTTTCCTTGAAAACGGTTGCTGATTCCTGAAACTGTGTATGTTGCTGTAACAATAAGCTATTAATAAAGGATGGGATTGATTCTAAAGGTTGAACATCCAGTAAAACAGTAACTGTTCCATTCTTATTGAACTACAGGACATTTTAGAGAGCAGAGCTGGAGTACTTTGCGCAAAAAAAAAAAAAAAATAATAATAAGTATATGGCGAGACAGACTCAGTAGGTTACAATGATACAATACTTCGCACTCACCTGTGGGAAGGGAGAGGTATTTAAGGAGGATTTAATTGGGACCAGGTGAGGCGATGCTGAGCAGGTCAGAACTCTGGGAAAGGGACCCCTGCTGACAATATAAAGATATATACACTACTACACAGTTCCTTAACACAACAATGGACTGACAGGTCTCTAAAGAAAGTTGTTTCTTTCTGGTAATTTTGAGTCTGTCAGCAAGCCATCAACTGCTGATGCTTCAGATACTAAACTAACCTAGAATGTTGTTCTCCCTTTTATGCTCACTTATTAGTAGAATGTTTTTCAGCTGTGCATCACAATTAAGCAAGGGTGTCCTAACAACCAATTAGCCCAATAACATCCTTAACTTGGATTGGCGGCCGTACCAGGAGATTTAGACAGAGGACTGAGAATTGCTGATAATAGGACTGTATGTAAAATAAGCCTCTATACAAAAATAGGCTTTAAAACAAAATACAAAATCTGAAAAATGTAAAAACTTTTACACAAATTAATTGTGAAATGGACAATATTGTTTGTGAACTGCATGAACATTGCATGAATTGCATGATATATATATATATATATATATATATATATATATATATATATATATATATATATATATATATATATATATATATATGAAAGGGGTCACTTTATCATATTTGATACTAATACTGATACCATACCCAAATATGCCTATACTGTCTTTTTCCCCGCTCTTAAACAACTAAGCTGTTGTGTCTGAATGCACTTTGTTTAACTACACTTTTGCACACTACTGTAGGTATAATAGCGCTTGAGTTTAAGACATAGTAAAGCCAAGTTATAATTTTCATATTAATTTAAGAATATATGTTTTACATTCTTACATGTTCATGTTGTCTGTTCTTGCAGAGTGCCCAAAGAGGATGGCGTTATTCTTATCAGCTAACAGCACCTGTCAAGACCACCTCAGGATTCAGAAATTAGCCATGACGAGGCTGCATGCAGTGGCAAAAACTGTGAATGTGAACTCTGTTTTACAAAATACTTGCATTACAGTGTACATACCGTACACCATCCCTGTAGTCTGACGGAGGAAAGACTGTCTAATGTATGAGTGAGGGGAAAGTGGCCACTTACATTAGCCAAAGGAAAAAATGACTAAACATCAATAACTTCCACTGTAGAGGACTACAATGTAATTAAGACACAGGACCAGAAAAGTTTACAGTGTCAGATATCAAGCAGAGGAAATATCAAATGCACCTTAATATGAAGTGCAATATTATCCCCTACCACATGGATAATGGGAAATGTGGATAATGGAAAATGTGGCATAATTGGTGGAAAGGGAATGCATTCAGTGCAATTAATTATTTACATAGGTTATCTTCTTGTCTCGGAAATGCACTAAGGCTGTAATGCTTGTATAATGATGGTCTATACGGTGATGACGCTGTGGTCATGTCTGTGTCTTCCATTACGTGCATTTGTTGAGCAACAGGTGGCATATAAGCATCTTCACATTATATCATGTTTACAATATTCCAGCACGAGAAGAGATCGTCAGTATGTCACTATTTTAAGTTGACCTAATATCTTAAAATAGTGATCTTTTATCCAAAATTTGCATTGGTATCTTTAAATCATGACATGTTTTTTATTTGACCGACTATCTTACAATAATTATTGTTTTTTTTTTATATATCTCAAAAAATTATGTGACATATTACCTTAAAATACTGATGTATTTTCTTGAGCTGTGACTTAGTATCTCAAGAGTCTTGGAAGTTTGTTATTGTATATTAAAATATTGTGTTGTTATATATGAAAATAAGTAACTGTTTTGTGGTATTCTGTCATTATTCAGAGAAACTATGGAGTCATTATTTTAACACTGCAAGTCAAATCAAAGACAAAAAGTCTCATTTAAATCCTAATTTCTCTTCTTCCTTGAACCAAACTTCATAACATTTTAAATCTTATCAGATGAACAATTAGTAGGAAAGTAGAGCAAGTCTTAACATGACTGCTGCATGTTTTTGAAAGACTGACACAGGGCAAGATATGCAATGATAAGGTGCAGCCAGCAACGAGGATCTAAGGAATACAGAATTCCAGGGAAGAATGAATACCTAAGTACAGGTTTTATTACATCATATAAATAGTCTGCAAGCTCAGAGGATTCATTTGAATGCTTAGGATGTACAAGCACATAAACAGTCATGCCCTAGAACTTAAGGACATTAGTTTGACAGGGAACTTGTTGGTGTTGGAATTATGGGTAGTTCTACCTTGATTTTATTTTAAGTGGACCTTTTTAGACAGAATACACACTCCACATTCTTTTAGTAAGAAATCCATTTCAATGATGTACCGGCAGTGAGCATTCAATAGATCATCAAGACACTTTTAATTTTACAAAAATAAAAGTAGGTTATAATCTGCTGAATTTAGTTGTTTTTCACTTTGTTTTGAGAGGCTAAGTTCATATGTGTAGATGTTCACCTGAGACGTCACAGAACAAGAAACAGGTAGAATACAAACCGGCTTAATCTCCACAAGCTGGAGATTAGGCCTTGGTTAAGGTTAGGTTTGGGATTAGAGCCAGGGTTAGGATTATGTTTTTGGTTAGGATTAAGATCAGAGTTAGGATTAAGGCTGGGTTGAGGGTTGGGATTAGGTTTTAAAATGATGTTAAAATCAAGAGTTTACATTAAAACCAGTCTAGGGCCAAAGTGAAGTTTAGGATTAGGTTTTGGTTTGAGTTTAAAATCCGAGTTAGGATTAAGGAGATTTAGGATTAGGGCCGGGGTAAGGGTTAGGATTAGGTTTTGGGTTAAGGTTAGGGTTAGGATTAGGTTTTGAGTTGAGTGTAAAGTTAGATTTAAGATTAGGGCCAGGGTGTATATTTTTGGATTGAGGTTGAGGTTAAGATTAAGATTGGGCCATAGGGAGATTAGTGGTAAGGTTATCTTAATGGTAGTAATATGTTAAGTCTACTTTATGTTATCTATCTTCTCTGTCCAAAGAAAACAGCGTGCTGTGTTTAAATGATGCAGAAAACTTGTTTTTCTTTAGATGGCGATGATAATAATGCATCTACTTCATGCAAGTGTAACCCTAAAAGTTTGAGTGTAGCTCCGAGTCTCTTGTTCAGAGGGGTGGAAAAGAAAGTGTCAGGTTACAAGAGTGAGGTATTACTTCTCTTTTATTTCCCACCAAACGGATATAGACAGTCATTAGCATCAACAATGCTAACACACTGTCTGTGTGTGTGTATATGTGTGTGTCCCTCTTAAATGGTTTCCCCCTGTAAGTCAGTACATACAAACCAAATATCAAAGTTTCAAAGTCATATTAACTAATTATGAATTGTTTTAACATATTCACAAGAATAACATCTCACATTTTAAACTATACATGTTTAAACTATACACGTTCTAAACTATTATTTTAACTATAAATGAACAATAATAAACAAGAATAAATGAATTAAACAGTAACTTCCCTTATATACAAGTAATGTATTGACAGTTCAAGTTCAAGACATTCAGATGCTTCATTACAGGCTACTTGTTAGGATGTAATTAAGAGTTAATTAAACATCTACAAAGAACAATGTTGTATTTACAAGCAGATGTAGCTTTGTTCGTTGTTTAGTTTAAAAACATCAGTGGCACTATGTGACCAGAAGACTAAGTGTGTCCACTTTTTAGCCATATCATTTGATGTATTTGAAAAACTAAAAAAAATATTTACAATGTTTTCTAATATAATTTATGCATATGTGGCCCCAGTTGCATATTTTAAACAAAGCTAATCTCCCTGTCCTCAAAAGCACCAAAGGCCAGGTGCTTTCTGGGGCAAGTTTCACTTCTATCAGAAAATACCCTCCTGTAGATTTTGTGGTAGCCCTCCTCTTAGTGGATTCCTCCTCACATGTTCACCACGTCCTGTTTTAATCACAACACTCAGGTGTTGCGCAAGAGTGATTCTTAAACGGCGTTTAATTTCCTTGAACTTTTTTTTTCTTCTCGGGGTAATAATATACGCTGCGTGTGACGTCATCTGCGCGAACTACCCCCAACTACGGCGCTCTGCAGGTCGAGGTGACTGGACTGAACTGAATAGACACGAGAAAAGACAAGTACCTGTACTTCCAGCAGCCTGAGCTCAGAGACAGTACAGAGTACACTGGGAAAAAAACCCTATTGACAGTCCACACCCATATGAGGCGCCCCTGACACACTCACACACTCACACTCACACACACACACACATACACCACTACAGTGTATTCGCCCGCCCCGAATCTCCCCAGGCACCACCTCCAGCACTAACTCAGCCCCAGCACTAGACTAGTTTGAGTCCTTCAGTTCGCTGAGAAAACCGGTGAAGTGGCGATGGAAACCGAGTCGACGTTTAGAAACAAATGCAACAAATCACTTAAAGTCGCCTAAGTGTTTCCTTTCTTACTGGTAAGTGAACTCTCATACCTCAGAGGTTTAAGCCTCTTACACTTACTGCTGCTTTTACGATTTGATCCTGCGGTTATTTATGTAGTGTTTAGGGTTTGTTCTCTATTACAGAAATTTGAATATGTTTCTGTCGAAACTGAGGTAAAGGATACTTAAGGTGCTCTCTACATGTGAACTACTATGCTTGAAAACTACCATTCTCACATAAAACTGACATTTAATAAGCTATGTGTCGTGTTATATGGTATTATATAGCACTGCATTGTGTTCCTCAGCCTCACCAGTTTGACAGGATTCTCAATTTTTGTATCCCTTCTGGGTTTTTGCCCATCATTGTTCTCCAAGTACAGCAGCTGGCATACACATATTGAGCAAATACAGTGTCCAAGACATATGGCAAAAAAAGTATGAGTGAATGTTATATAGAAAATGGTATATATATTATGTTGCATATGGAACCACTGAAAATGCACTGCTGGTGTTGAGGCTAATAGACATGCTATGAAATTCAACTTCCTCACAGTATTGTGCGCCATCCAGTTTCCTTCTGCATTGGCTTGCCCACAACAATCTTCCTCAAAGTGCTTGTATTTTTTCAAAAGTGCTATTAAATATAATATAGCTGTACTTCAGGAAATTACTTTTTTAGATATCTAATTCATTAGAGCTGAGAAAAAGGAAAGCCAATGCCACATTAGAAAAAAATACTTTCCAAAAATGTAAATACACTGACGTTGCTTTAACATTTGCCATATTGTGTTGCACTAAATCCAGTAAAACCAGGGTCCTCTGGGACCTCCCAATTAAACTGATGGACGCCCTCAATGTCCCAAAATGAAAATTCTGGGGGATCCCTGAAAATAAGCTTTTTATAACATATTGCTGGCGATATTATTAATTTCAGCCTGTGTGCTTGTAATATACTTGTTTGCTTATCAGACCTCAGTGAATGTAGGCAAGCTATTGTTGTTATGTAGTATATCCTGTCAGGTTTTAGCATTGTTTCAGGGGATTCATTTCTTGGGTCTTTAATGAATAGTCATTGTACTATTTTCTCTTTTACAGCAGTGTGGTCTGCACAAGATGGCTAATCAGACCATTTGCCACCATAACGAGACTATGGCGTTCTTCTATCGCAATAGAGATCAAGTAAATGATGGCTGGGAGTCCAAACAGCTCATCGCGGTTCAAAGTGTTGGGTCAATCTTCTGCTGTTTCATCCTGGTGTCTAACGCGATGGTCATAGCAGCCGTCATAACAAACAGGAGGTTTCACTACCCCTTCTATTACCTTCTGGCCAACCTTGCAGCCTCTGACTTTCTTGCCGGAATCGCATATGTCTATCTCATGTTCAACACGGGCGAAGTGTCCCGGACATTGACTGTGCAAAATTACTTCATTCGTCAGGGTTTGCTAGACACAAGTCTCTCAGCCTCCCTCACAAACCTCCTGGTGATTGCCCTGGAGCGCTACATTTCAGTCATGAACTGGAAAGTTCACAGTAACCTCACTAAGCGGCGGGTGACCCTCCTGATCGTGCTGGTGTGGGCCATCTCCATACTGATGGGGACAGTGCCAAGTCTGGGGTGGAACTGCATGTGTGATCTAGAACAATGCTCCACGCTAGCACCCATTTTCAGCAGGAGCTACCTGATCTTCTGGTCTGTGTCCAATCTGGTTATATTCCTAATAATGGTGTCCATATACTTGAGGATATATATCTATGTAAAGAGGAAAACATCGGTCCTGAAAGCCCATACAAGTGGATCTATAAATCGCAAGAGGACGCCAATCAAGCTCATCAAAACAGTGATGACTGTGTTGGGTAGGCTACTTTTACCTTTTCATTGACATCTCAATTTCCTGAAGTACAGCAATATTATATTTTATAGCACTTCTCATTGGCTTATATAAAGTACAAGTAGATACACTGAATAAAACAATATTATTAGATGAAAACATCCACCCCAGTTCCCAAAACATCCACTCCAGCTCCTCAAACCGGCACTTTAGTTCAATGACATGCACAAGGTTTGTTGCTTGCCTTTTTTTTACAACAGTACAAAAAATCTCTCTGATAATTGCTTCTCAGCCGGTTCCAAGGTCCACATGTACCTCAAGCAAGATGCTGAGTATAGTATTTTTATCTCCCTTTATTACATAAACTAATCACATGGTCTAATTAAATGGCCTCAACTCCAGACGGACAGAGTTTGATAGATTAATGCGCTATGTATGCTTATCAAAGGTTAACAAATATTGAGCTTGAATGATGACCCCTTAGATCCAGTTAGTGGGTAGGAGCATGTTATTGGTCTGGGCTTATTGTCTGTGTTTTGCTGGGTAAATTAATATGCTAAAATCTACCTGGACATTGAACATGGCATGAATCATGTTTTTCAGGAAGGGACTGCATTTTCTCATGCTGTACTCACCAGACAAGATAAGCAACTTGCGCTCAACAGGATGTTTGCCTTGAGGTTTAGTGCAGTGTCAGATTCGCTGGGGCTCAACCTGCATTTCAACCCCCTGATTTTAATCTGTGAAGGTTTAAGGTTGATTTTTTTTGTGTGTGTGTTTGTGTGTGTGTGTTTGGCTTTGTCTTTCATTGAATTGAGCCAGATTTTTTCTGTTGGTATAGTTTGTTAAAGGCATCCAGTGGCCAGGCTTTCCAAGCAAAACATATATGTTGGAAGTTGGCGTAGATGAAAAAGATGAAAGCTTCAGCTTTAGGAGATATCTGCCCGAAACAGAAAGTGGTGAAGTCCTCCTTCATCGGTCTACTCCGAGGCTGTATAATTATCTTTCACAGGGACAGTTTTTGCATTGCCTAGCATCTGAGCAGAACCACTACTCTGAATGACTTGTGGCTTCCAAAGAAAGAGGCTTTAAAAGAACCTCATATTTGATGTGCTTTGAGGCAGAGTTCTCCTTTTGGGCCAATTACTCACATATGTGAATGGCCTACTTTGGCTCACGTTATTGTCCTTTTTTTTTGCCTTTGTGAAGAGATTGTTCCAGCGAGGCACTGGTTAATGATGATGCCTTGTCATGTGGTCAACCTACGTTGTAGTGCACAGCAAAAAGATCCTGAGTTATGCGATGCATGTCAACCAGAGATAGAAGATGCTTGATTATAAGCACTATGTTACATTCCTTCTTTGTTTTCTTGTGGCACGCACGGAGACAAAGGTTACATTAATCTGTTGCGCGCCTCATTTTCGGAAAAGGGTGAAAATTCTCATAGAATGTGTTGCATCAGAATAGCTTGCCTACGAAGCCAGCAGCAGCAAGAAGCAGCTGGAAAGAAACTCTTTTGTGTTTTCTAAGTCCCCGAGCATGCCTGACATGCTCCAATGATAAACTTTTACAGTCAGCGATAAAGCAAGGGAGGCTAGGGAGGCTCCAATTCTGATAAACTCTGAAGGTTATTTGAAAGGTCTTCCATGCCTGCACAGCGTTTCTGTGCTCGTATTTTATTCATTTATTTATTTAGATATTTATTATTTATGTATATAGATAATTTTGTAAATGAATGAAACTTAACTGCATGGAGATAATAGATGGAGTACATTTTTTTTTTTTGTGAGGGGTTAGTAGTCAGTTGGCATTGTTAAAATTCATGGAGCCCTGAGAAAAATGTCTTGTTTATGGAACATTCTGACATTTTCCACTTTCAGCACAAAGATTTTTTCAACCCAAGTATAAATCTATATGCAGTTTATCTGTAAGACTGTGGAGTTATCCCGGTTTTCAAGATTGCAAGATGTCTGTGATAATGTTTTAAATATTTGTGGCTAGTATGAGCCTCTGCGCTCCCACAGAAAACACTGGGAAGAATGAATGGATATGCAAAAAACCTGTACATTAAATGGCCACATGTGCAACAAACATGCCCTGCCTTTTCCTCCAGATGTTTTCTGATGTGATTAGAGGGGACGGCTGCACACTTTATATGGGCTCACCCCGCCGCAGAGGAATCCCCATTCGGTTCCAGCACTGGGTTGCGATTGTTCTTCTACGTTTAGCCGCTGAAAACAGGATTACCATTGTTCTTCTCTAATGCAGGAGCGTATTAAAAACACGCTTTTAGGTGACAAGCCCATACATGTCATCTGCCTCTGTTCCTTTCTGTTTGTCTGAGCTTGTTTGGTGGCTGGCTGCAGACAGGATTTCAGGTCATTCTGAAAGCATTCAAGAAAGCCACTCTTATTCAAGCAAGGAGTGCTTTGCACCACTATTTGTTCCTACTACCCGCACCGTTCCCAACAAGCTTAGGCCCACTGAACATGTAGGAGCAGATGTTTTTGCATTCTTTAGAAAAGTTAGTAACGTGACCGCTGATATACACCTAGAAAGACTTACAGGCCAGTAGCTCCAGTAGTTGGTTAGGATCAAGCTAAACTCTGTAGGCTTGAGTATATCCTACTAATAGGATAAAAATTGCCACTGTTGATTTCATGTGTAATTGAGTACTCTAGCCATAATTGTAACAAATAATTACGTCAAACAATGGGCGAAACAGAAAAATAACTAGCAGTGGTTTTAGTTTTTGGTGGATATTACTTGAGGACCCTCTTAGCCTGAGCAACCTATCATCTGAGTTGTTCAAGCTAGACCTAGCTAAACAAAACTTTCTCTCCACATACACTTTTTTAATAGCTTGTATATGTCAGCAAGATCCTATTAGTGTGGGGATGCCCACCAAAGCAATTTTAGTGCCCCTTTGCAGTAGATGTTAAACTGCTAAGCATGCTTTTATTATAACCAGTGTATGCCCTGTTTACCACTCAGAATGTACATTGTATTATACTCTTTTACATGCAGTTTTGTTTAGAGCTTGTTTGACTTTGACGTCTGTAACGAGCAGACCAGATCAGATCAATCTAGAGGCATCTAGCTTCTTTACAAATGCAGCATACCTGCATATCTGATTATTGCAGTCATGTAGAGAGACTATGTGTTTGTCAGTCAAACCTCTGAATTGAAAAGACTGAATTGAAGCTGCATTACTGCCCAAAATGCAATAATATAGTTGGGACTTCTGAATATAACATTCCTGAACTAACTGTGGGTTTGCCAAATTGGAGATTTCAGGGGGTTTTTGGACAAAATAAAAATGTCTAAGAATTTGTCTCTTAATGCATACATTGGAGCAGAAGAAGTCATAGTACTTATGACTCCTCCTGATTTGCATTTGGACATTTGATAAACAAAGACCATCTTAGCTTTTAGTTTCTGAAACATTCATGAGCAAACCTACTTTGCAGCAATATACTAGATACTTTAGATGGCGTCAGACATCTCAAATTCTTCAAATGCTTCCCATAACTTGGCCCTTAACAAGAACCACCCAGTTTTATTTAATGTATGAGAAAAAAATATACACATATATACAAAACTAAAGTTCTGCACTGGTAGTTTTGGCTGAACATCTATAAGTAGATGTATTTGATGGAGATAAAATATCAGCTTGTTTAGTTTAGTGATTTTTGTCCTTGCTTAGCTGTGGAAACTGATCATTTGGCACTTCAAAGAAAACAGTGAATAGTTCTAAAATAGCTATGTTTATGCTTCTTGCAGGAGCATTTGTGATCTGCTGGACACCTGGCCTCGTGGTGCTGCTCCTGGATGGCTTAGATTGTGAGAAATGCAACGTGCTGAAGTTCAAGCGCTGGTTTCTTCTCCTGGCCGTCCTCAATTCAGTCATGAACCCCATCATCTATTCCTACAAGGACGAAGAGATGTGGACCACTTTTAAGAACCTGATGCGCTGCGTCTGCAACGGCACCCGCCGTCAGAGGTCTTCCAGGGCCAACACCCGCACTGCCAGCTCGAGCCCAGAGACGAGCAACAGTCTGCGACTGTCGGAGGAGAAAAAAACATCTACTCAGGACATGCTGACCTAAGACCTAAGGACTTTGTTGTGTGGTTGTATATATGAGCATGACTGATTCTTACTATACAACTTTGCTGGACATTGTAGCATGGTCAGTTCAGTGTAGTACAGATATCCTATTGGATCTCCAGACTGATGTTTCAGATTAGCATGGGATTTATCAGTGATCCTAGTGGGATCTCTCTGAAACTAGAGATCAGTGCATTTCTTTCTGTTTTACCTCAGTTTTTTGTTGTTTTTGTTACTGTAACTATCAGATTTGTTTTCACATTTTGTATAATGCTTCTGCAATATAATGCAAGGAATCTGTGCAAATATGTTGATTGCTTTTATATGTGTACAATACTGAATTTCAATTAGTCTTAAGCTTGAACTGAATGACAGAATTTTAATTCTTTTATACAGTAAGGTGCTTTAATTATTAAGGGCCGGTTTCCCAGACAAGGGTTAAGTCTACTCTTGGACTAAATTGGTATGCATCAATGGAAATGGAAAGGCCTAATCTGAGCCTGGGAAATTGGCTCTGTGTAACATGATCTGATGTATATTGTGCTGTTTTTTAGTTTAACAAGTCCGGCACTGTACATATTGCTGAGCAAATGAAATCGAGAAATGGCCAAAACTGTGTGTTTTTACAACTGTGTTTTTATTTTTATCATTTTCTACAATATACCGCAGTGAGCAGAGGTTTTAGGTACCCATATTTAAAAAGCCATTTTCCAGACAGGAAGCTTTTATTTGCTCAGCAAAACACTTTATGTTGTAAAATATTTAGTGTTAATACAGTAAGTATAGTACAGTTTCAAACGTCATTGTGTTTATTTAACTCTTTCTAAGCTTTTCCTTGTGGCAGACCAGTATTATTTGCGGTTATCATCTAATACCTGCTTTGACTACTGCTATGAGTACTTCATTAAGCGAAATCATGATTGCTGGTGAAGAAATGTAATAAATTCATGCAATGTCTGTGGCATCCAGGAGAAATCCGAAACTAAACTTTGTTCTTCTGGTGAAAATACACTTAATGCTAAGATAAAGGGTTTTAAACAATCAGCTTGGATGCCTATTGCACAGTAGTAAATGTATATAGTCACTTTCACAGATGTTGTGAGTCCATCTTCAGTGAGGGCCTACAAGAAAAAAACATTGCTTTGGAAACTACAGCACAATTTTAAAACTGCATTTAGCTTGAATTTAACTGCGTGTAATAAATTGCAGAGTAAACACGAGACAGGCCCTAACACTACACAGTGGATCAGATAAGAAGGAGCCAGACGTGGCTGTTCAGAGGGAATAAAGTGTTAACTTGTCCTTGTAAAATAATAGGATTACCACACTGCTTTTGTAAATACTTATATTAAACTTTTCCTAAAAAGTCAAAGCATTGAGGTATCACATAGGGTCGATTTGCTGAACAGAGATTAAACCTAGTCTTGGACTACACAGCATTGTGAACGAAGATTCTTTACTGAAAAGGAAACACAGGCCAGGATTAGGCTTAATCCTTAATTGGGCGTCCAACCTATAGAGTTAGCTTTTTAGCTTTGTAGAAGCTGATTTAGCTAATTTCTGCTTGTCTTATCAGGCCTGAGCCATTGTGAATCATGCTATGGCATCTAGCTTCATGGTTCCACCACAGAACTGCCTAGAGAGAGTCTTAATTGTTGTTGAAACCACATGCAAATGAGCAAGACAATTGTTTCACTGTTATCTGTACATGTAGTACTGCTAACAAGGGAGGCAGCGGTCCACAGCAAAATATAACAGGCCTATTGACTCACTCTCACACAACACTGCAAACCTGTTTCATCTGCTTTATTGCTGGAATGACCTGAACCGCATTACTTATCACCCAACTCTGATGCAACCCTTAGTGACGCAGCAGCACACCTGATATTTACAACAGGTATTGTTGTAAGAGGCTCATTTCAAGCATACCTTTAGGACCTCCGAGAACAGAGTGAAATCTCTGAAACGTGACGTACAGATAGTTTGGGGAAACCACCTTTCCCCACAGGACTCTTAAGCAACTCTTCATGAGAGGTATGATGAATTGTTACATACACCCCCATAAACAGGATGATTTACACTTCCGGCGAGACAGCCATTCCAGACAGATTACCCTTCACTGCGGAGTGAAGGCCAATGACTGGAACGCTCCGGCTTTGTCACGTCACTGCTGTAAACAGGAAATGTATACAAACCATGAAACACATGGACGAGTGCCTTGTTAGAGTAACTGTGGTTTATCTGTTGGTTTAATGCTTGTCGAGATTTCAAGGTGAACTGCTTCTTTCTCAAATCAAGTGGACTCAGGATTTCCTGCACTCAAGAGATTGTTAATTGGCTGCATTGAGAGTATAATTGAGGGAAAACTGCTCTGCTTCTGATTGCTGTTGGGTATGTAGATAAAGCAACGACTGGAGATAGTGAGAACAAGCATTGATGGTGAAAATCTTTAAAAAGAATAGAAAACAATGACAACATTAACAAAAAACTCACAGTTTGGGGTTTCAGGCCAACCAAAACAGCTGTTTCCTCACTGAATTTTTTTCACAAGACTGAAGCAATATTAGAGAATTCATTTGCAGAGTCCAAAAAGAAGCAATTTGGGCTCATTCACCAATATTTTCCACCAATATCTAAGTTTCTTACATTCCTGAAAGAGAGCCTAAGAAAAAGCCTACATAAGATTAATGACGTGTTTTTAAACAGTGATATTGTTGATATTATGTTTGAAAGTTTAAATATGTATCGTAAATACTGGAGTGTGCAGCACCTTGCTGGAACCCTGCTACAATTACATTGACATATTCATGTCATAAACATCAGTCATGACAGATTTTGTTCAGTACTGGTAATTGTGACATGACATAATTTTGTTATTGTATATAATCTGCTATAACAACTTATAACAACCTATTTGCCTGATCAGCAACACTCCAGTGATGGAAATGAATGTGTAATTTTCAGGAAGCACTATTTATAGTCAGTAGATTACTTGGTTGTACAATAGGCCTTGATTACGGCTTTAATGGTCCTTAACATTTAGACAGCCAAAGAAATGAAATGTATATAGCAGCCCAAGCGTAACCTGTTGCAGTCTACTCACTCTACTATGTTTGTCATAAAGATTGACTTTCTTGTAGGGGTGGTTTTTAGGACATGGATCAAATCTAGTCTTAGCCCAAACTTCAATGCCAGTTATTCTGGGTCTAGAAAACCAACCAGTGGTGTTTGAGTGGTGTTGCTGGTTTAATTTGTCCTACATTTGTTAAAGTTTCATGTAATTTTTTGGGATGCACTATAAAACCCCCAACACTTTAGTCATTAAGGTTTGAAAGTTGGTGATTATCATTCTGTACTGGATATCAATGTTTTTGTATTTAAATATATATTATCTGATGAGTGTTTATCATCTGTTAGTTTTCTTGTAACCTTAATGCTGACTGTACACTTGATCTGTATTTAACACAAACAGCATGGGCCCTGAGACTTAACATGTAAAACACAGTATTTGATGGCTTTTTAATATAACAGTAAGAAATTGTAATTCAGAACGCAATAAAGAAAATGTACCTGTTGTAGTAAACAGCTGGAACCCCTGCTGCCAGCAATATACTGTACATTTACAGAATTTATTTTACAGTGTGAGTCTGAGATTTTAAGGGGTTAACTGGTCATTATGCTTGATGTAATTTTAGATTTAGTAGAATAAAGAGAGAAGTTATAAGAGCATGCAAAACCCTGAGGTTTGCAATATTGCAGTACTGTAATAAAAATAATGCTAATAAAATTGTTCACAAAATTTTTGGATGGACACTTATTTGCATTTCATACAGAATAAGAAGTTCAACAGGTGAAACAGGAATCAAAACATTTCTACTGGAACATGTCTGTAACATCTGTGTCAAAACACTTTCTCCATCCCTCCAGCAAACATGCAATATTATCTTTGGGGCCACCCAACGTCAAACCTCTCCGCTGCCCAGCTTTCTTGTGTGTCCTGTAAACCCTGTGGTTGTGTCGCTCTGTGCAATCCGTACTGTAATTAAAGTGTATTTCAAATTCCAATAAAACAACACAGATGGGAGTAAGCATAGTCCTCGGAGTTTATGGGAAGTTGGTGTTGTGTAATTGTGTGAACCGTCTGTTACTCTTTTACTCAGTTCTGTCTGTTTTATAGAGAATGAGACGTAGACATTTTGGCTTACTTAGATATAAATACTGATTTTTTTTCTAATCCAAAGTGAGTGCATGTGCTGTGTCCGGACTTTATCCCATAAGCTGCAGGTTTTTATCCAGTTACTAACATCAATACTTGTTTTGTAGCTACAGTTACATATATTGTAATGCGATTTAATATTATTGATATTGCATTCAAATGTAGTTAGTTACTGGGAGATAAGGGGCTAAGTCAAGTTATCTGTGCTAAATTAAAAAGTAGGCTACTAGTTACTGATGACAGTTTAAATATCTCTAAAATTCCTAGGGCAAAAAGTTATCACAAGCCAGCCAACTAATCTTAGCTAAAAACAAAACAAAAACAAAAAAACACTGGGTAAACTGGCTAGCTTGCATCTCTAGGTAGCTAACTCATTAAGGCATTGCCAAGATATTTAAACAGTTTATGGCCACAAAATAAGCTAAATATGTTGCTAATAAGCAAAATAAGCTAAATATATATCTTTTCCCATGATATACAATCATTTATCCTGCCTTTATACTTTATTTGTGTTTCAGTTCCTCCATGCACTTCCTTTGTCGAATCACAAATGTGCTCTTCAGTGTTGTGCCGTTATAGACACTTACAGGAGTCACTCAAGAGTTTTGTTTTATAAGGGGTTAAAATGACGTGCAAATCGTTGCTGTATCTCCATTTTTGGTGATTTTTATTTTTCTGCATCAGTTGAATATGGCATCTGCCGTTTACATTCATAATAAATTCCAAAATCACTTGGAAAAAATTCTGGCTTACATTAAAAGTAAAGTTTTTGTCCTCTCCTGTAGAGTTACTATTTTAAAGATACAAATTTTTCTTTGGACAGCAAATATAACACAATTAAACTGTAAAGCAAAATATGGGACTTGGTTTAATATAGTGACTGTATGAATGACATACAGTGGTGTGCAAAAATCCATCTATCTGTTATTTAATTTCCAACAGCCATTATGTAAACTGTTTAGTTGATATTTCTGAGAAGAAATAATTTAGATTATCTAGATAATAAGAAAAACCACATAATTACATGAGGAAGAGTAAAGCCAAAAATAAATAAGGGAAAAAGTATTTGTCAGAACTGAAGGTTAAAAGATTATTAAGAGAAAATGGGAATTCTAACAACAGTGCAAGACCTGGTAGAGAACCAGCTCCTTGGATCTCCTGAGACAGTGCCTACTTCACTAGCTTCAGCCCTTTGAGTAGATAAGTTCACCAGAACTGAAGATGTGTCTCCAGGTGATACACTATTTGGATCAGACACTTACAGACCAGGGATAACAGGCTACTACTTCACTGTTAGCTTGTAAAAGCTATGAAATGGCAGCACATAATGACCTTTTCTTTTATAATCTGAGAGGAACAAGGTTGATTCTCAGGTAGATCAGTGTCCTGTGGCTCCAAATTGGATTCTGATCGGTGGTTCAAACATGTCTGAACATGTACAAGTCCAATAAAGTTGTTCATATCATAGAAGTATTTGACAATTAAGAGAGCTGCACCTCTCCCATGATTCAGTGCCTTCAGTAGACTCGCCCCCAGCATTTCAGAACAGAGAATACTACTTCCTTGTTCACTATTTTGAAACCTAATTTTATATACTTGGTGCTTTTTAATTTAGATTTGGCTAATTGGTTAATAACACATTTCTCTGGGCTGTGACAAACTCAGAACTCATTATTAGTGGTTCACACAAACTTCAAAGCTTTCATCTTTGAGTAAGAGTAGAAAACCAACATCTGCTCTTTTGTCAGATCTGAAGAAACAGAGGTGTCTCCATCCATTCTTTAACTTTGAGAACACAACTAAATGCTATTGGCCTGAAAGGATGTGTAGCTGTTTAGTAGCCATTACTGAGAAAGAAGAAATAGACAAAAAGAAGAATTTGCAAATTAGAAAGAAGCTGCTTGTGTTCTCACAACAATAGCTTGACCACTATAGAGCCCAAACCTCAACCCTGAATGTTTTTGTGATTACTTGCTACGTGAGAAGCTGGAAATGCAACCAGCTTCTGTGTAATTTTCTTTGGAATGTGTTTTCTGCTTTTTATTTGTGCTGAAAAATGACTAACTTGTACTTAATGGCTGATTTGATTGGACTTTAAATAAATACAACACTAAGCTTTTTTCAGTGCATATGGGCTCCTTACAGTTTAATGAGTGAAACAAATACTTTCAGATTTATTGCACCAGTGCTGATTGTTCTAAAAGAGTAATGTTGCTTTTATAGAAGCACTGCTTGATACTAGGTAGGCACCAGTGCTTGTGGAGGCTGAAGGTGAGTTCACTCTCCTTGGGAAAGTGGCAGGAGGAGAGGTGATTGTGGATGTGATTAAAGAGGGCTCTTTGCCTGATTGAATAATTAGGGGGCTATCAAGACACAAGGAAAGCAGACAGCGGTCAGCCCCTGTTTACCAAGTCAGTCTGCGCCAAACACCCACACTGACCGGCCGTTTCTTATGGCTCTGTGGTACAGCCTTGCTTTCTCAATCCTTCTGGTAAGTCTTGTTCCTCATATTTTACTGTTATTCCTAGCTAACACTGATTTCAATGTTAGAGAGGAAATTATTCTTAACAATGGTCACCTCCTCTAGATGTTATTATATTGAGTTTCAACATGTATTTAAAAGGAGACTCCAGTAACTATAGGCTGCATATGTTGCATGATTACCACAGATAACAACTTGGACATGTCTCCTAGCACAGTCTCATGTATACTAGGAGCCAATGGGCAGTTGTGATGATACACATGTGGCATATAAAGATTAGTTTTGAGAAAATCCTGCGCTATTACATTAACAGAAATGTTAAGCTTGGACTTTTAGGTGTGACTGAGCATTCATGTCAGCGAGGGCCAGGGGATACTTTTGAATTGGTCAGGTTCCTGCTTTGCTTTTGTTACTGTGTCACGAACACTTGTGTGCCTTATTTGGTGACAGCGGCTTTGTCTCCAGTATTCCGTCAGTGACAGAACCCTTCGCTTTTGTGTACGAGGATGTTTGCGAAAGATCTTAAACAGCTCATTTTGTCTTCTTTCCTGGGTTCGTGATCCTGTACGGGGGTTTCACATTGCAATGTAAATATATATACAGAAACACTAGGCATGTGATAGTATAGATTGTTCAAGCGATAAACCAGGGTGTAGCAACTGTAGCTCCTTGTCTTCTTTTATATAACAAAAACTGTCATGATCTTATGATTTAATCAGGTTTCCATCCAGGTCCTGGAGGTTGCAGGTTGGCATGATTTAGACAATACTGAATATGACTGCTGGCCAATAACTGAACCAAATGATTACAACATGATCAGCTGTGGCGGTAAGTAGCCTATAATGAATCTTAAAATGAAAAAAGAAAAATGATGAATCAGATGTCTATGACAGATGAAATAGGAATTTAAGGCTGTGGCTGTGTTGAATCGTATATTACTCATTATACTTTAATGCTGGGAGTGTAGAATGTGCAGCTGTGTGAACTTTTCAGTATTCTCAGGATGTTTTTCTTTAAAGTCATTTTCAGTTTGTAATATTTCTCTTATCATTTTAACCCTTATCCCTTTATCCTTATCCACCCCTCCCCTTCACCCAACCCCCCTTAAAAGAGAAAGCCAAGGGCCGTAACGATCTGACACAGTAGTGCCAGTGAAAGGCAAACATGAAGGGTTTAATTCCAAAACATGATATAGACCATTTCAAGAATTTTCTTTTTTATTTATGGCATATGTTGTTAGAGGTGGGCTTGACAGAAGAACAGTCAATACTGTTTTATGATTAATATCTTTATTTGAGACTTTCTTTGTTTTCATTATACACCAAACAGCCACTTGATTCTGTGCACATAGCTTGTGTCTACACTCATTGTTCATTTTATTAGCTCCACCGCAGTGGCACTGATGTGGTGGTATGTTATTGTGTGTGTTACGCTGGTATGAGTGGATCAGAGGATTTTAAACATCTCAGTGTCACCCCTAAACTGAGAATAGTCCATCAACCAAAACTTTCCAGACAGGCAGCAGCCTGTGACCGCTGATGAAGGACTAAAGGATGATTAATATAAACTGTGCAGAAAGGCATAAGCTACTATCTCTGACATTACATCTACAAGGTAAACCAACAAGGTAGAGTGGAAATTAAGTGGACACAAACTCAATGCATACCACTACAACATAGACTAACACACCACCATCACATCAGTGTCACTGCAGTGGAGAGAATGACTGGTGAGAATAAAGATGGGACCATTAAGTATGTAAAGAAACAGATGGACAACGGTCTGTAACTGAGGAACCACAATATGCACCTATATGGAAGGTGGAGCCGATAAAAGGATAGCGAGTGTATAAACAACAACGTGTTTTATTGACGTGGCTGGTCGTTATATGTCAGCTGTAGTTCTATAAAAAGCTTTTAATATACAAAATTGTTGCAAAATTATATACAGCACGTTGGTATAAAACTCTTCATTCTAGACTTCACTGACGAGCTGTAGTTGACTGGGAGTGGCCTTTGGCAGACAAACCATTCCTTGTTTAGCTAAAGACACATTTGACTATGCAATGTTTCTTCTGGACGTGGAAATAATCAAGGAAATTAATCAGGATGCACAAACAGGCATAGACACATACCCCCATACACATGAGGTGACCAGATTAGCCTACACCCAAATATATGAAAATAAAACTAGGCCCTTTTGCGTTGAGTAAAATACCTAGTATAAAACTGTAGTGTAATTTTTAATGGTCTTCCAAACAACTCATTCTATACATGCGGTACAAAATGTAGCAGCACAGATCTTAACAAAAACAGGATTTCTCATCATCACTGTCTTAACAGAAAAGAAGCGCTGGCTACTTGTATCTTTTATGACAAATTTCAAATTTCAATGATTAGCTTTTAAAGTTCGTGGTGCTTTGACGCTACCGCTCACCTCACAGAAAGTTCCAGCATGTGATCTTAGATCTGCAGATAAAATGCAGAATACACGAAGAGGCCTCTTTCAGTTCTGCTTCTATCTATAAAGCTCATATCCACTTTTTATAATGCAGTAAAATGTGGTACATATTTTTAGGAAACATTTCAAAACTTATTTTAAATTTAGATTTAATCACATTTTGCCTCTTCTTTTTGTAGTACTCTTTACTTTGAAGTCATTTACATAATTTATTTTCTTTATAATGCTATTTTGTTCAACTATGAGCACTTTGTGGGGCCACCAGTATAATAAGTGTTCTTTAAATAAAGTTATTAATATTATTATTATTATTATTATTGCCATGCAATAAAATAATAAAAATAGCTTAGCAAAATGCAATTTGAATATAACTTTGAGTGTCAGGTTTTACAACTCCTCAAATACTGAGCTCCCTGGAAAACTACAGTGGAACTTAATATGTTTAGCATCTGTCACCACATAGACTTAATTATTCTGTTATTCTAATTATGTGCATATAGTTAATCATTTAGTGTTGCTTATTGTTGTGGTGGTGACATTTAAAACTAAAAACTTTTGCTAATTTTCTTATAAGTTAAAGTCATCTTGGGGCCAGAAAACTAGCTATCAAAGTTGGCTAAATTAATTATTTAGTTGGTTATTATCCATCTTAACTGGAGAAAAATCCTCAATAAAAAGCAACAAGTTAGCTAGCCGAGTACATTAGCCAGACATATTAACTAGAAAAAATTATGCAATAAAAATACATTTTACATATTAAATTAGGACGTTCTAGAGATAACTGCAGTGAGACAGCGGCAGTAAAGCAGAAAAACAAACAGCAAGATGGGCATATATTTTAATCAACATGTTTATAATATTAATGTTGTTCAAGAAACAAAAGAAACTTAATATAAAACAGTACACTATTGTATTACACTGAAACAACTGGCTTTATATTCACATACGTTTCAGATAAGTATTTATGATAACAGAGTTTCTATTTCATTGTAGATTAATTCTACACTTAAAGAGAGCTCTCAGAATTATAATGTTTTATTAGCGTTTGATCCATTCCAGAAAAGGTTTTTTTCTAAATATCCCTGGATTTAAACATTCAGAAGCCAAAGCATCTTAGAGCAATGACTTTGTTAGCATATGAAAGGTGATTGTACTACATAAGAGTTCTGCTTTTGAACTTATTTCTAAGCCATGTGTTAAAATGACCTGTTTTTCTTCTTTATTTTTATCAAATCAGTATTTATTTCATCACTGTCTATCAGTCAGCATCAATCAGAGCTTGTTTGTATGAGAGTGAAATTTACACATAGACCATATAAGAACGTTTAGGAAAAAGTGGCATTTTACCGAATTACCTGATAAAAATCAGTTTAATTTTGGTGTTGCAATATTTTGTCATCTATTCAAACCTGTCTATTAGTGGATTTATCATTTCACGTCAGTTATTTGTATTAGTGAAGTTTATTTGGTGATATTCTTTCTAGGAACCTTTTAATCCCATATGAATTGTTTAGCTTGAAAGTGAAAGATGTGAGGAACAGCAGAGAAGCAGAGAACCGAGAGACTGAAATGAAACCTAACAAAGACAATGAGTAAATCAATAAGTGGAAAAAAAGGAAAGTAAATTACTAATATGGAGCTCCATCAAAACTGAGTACATGTAACTTACTTAAATATATATAACTGAGTAAATGAAATGTAGCTAGAACCCCCCTCTGCGCATGCACACACATACAAAATGATCATAATTTGTTGTGTTCACAGGGTTGGAGATGGCCTGGGTGCAGCGCCCTCCAGAGAAAGTCACAGACGGGGAGGAGTTTAATGTTACGTATACAGTAACAGCCTCAGACTCCTTTTATGAATACGCTGTCAGAAACAGGATCCTCCAGTTCAGGTGAGTAATCTTTGTCCAACTGGGACAAAACATGTCAGAGTTGGTTTTGAAGCTACTTTGTTCACAGTAAATTTAGATGATGATACCAAACACCTATGACCTGAACTGCGTGAGGATGAACTGAGTGAGCTGATTTCCCTGCATATAATGTTACTGACCAAACAATAACCAGATATAAAGCACTGTTCTTAGTCGGAAAATAAGTTTAAAACTGCTCCTGCCAGTGAAACCACTAACGTTTGAAACATTTGATTGAATTAAACATAATTACATTAAAACATAAAATAATTATTTTGTCTTTATACTTATTGATAAAATGACTGGGTAGAAAAACTTTTTTTTCATCATAGCTAATGAAGGATTCATTAGATAAAGTGGGTAGCCCTATTAGATTGTAACTGTAAATACTACACTTTCTAGAAGACAACTTTTAATATGGTTAGACTAGCACATTCAGACATAGCAAATCAAAATGAATCATTTATTTATGTATATGCACTTATTCTAATGTTTTTTTCTATTAAACAAATTAATTCTACAACCCCATATTCACAAAAACAGAGCTTCTGTGCAAAATGTAAATAAAAACAGAATGTAATAATTTACACCCTACATATAATTGAAAAAAAAAACATTGTAGTGGGTTTTTTTTTATTTTTCAGTTTGAAGCTGACAAAAAAGTTTTAAAAAGTTGGGACAGGTTCACGTTTATCACTCGGTTCTCCACTTCTCTTTTTAACAACACTCTAACACCCTATAGGATTTCACCTGCTCAACAACTTGGGGTATTTTGTTTATACCTGGACTCTTTTACAATGAAGACACTGTGATTTGTCTCTGTCTTGCTGAAATCATCCCGAACTTTCCTGGTAAAAAAGGTGCCATCTGTATGGCAGTTTGTGCCTCTCTAAATAAATCCTTCAGCATTATTAGTGCCTTCACAGAAAATAATTAACCCCCCCCTTTATTCTTTAGCCTGGAGGATGTAGAATTCATGATTTCCATAGGAAATTTACCAGAGAGCAGCTTTAACTCCATAAAAATGATCTTGGTCTCACAGAAGGTGACTCTGTTTCTATATCTGTTTTTTTCTGTTTATATCTGTTTTTTTTGTTGCATGGTAGAGTTTTAACACAGACAATGGTTTTGGGAAGTGTTTCTGAGCCTGTGCAGTGATTTCCATTACAGAATCACGTGTGTTTTTAATGAGGTGCTGCCTGAAGGCCTGAAGATATCCAGTATTGTTTTGTTGGCCGTGTCTCTTACATAGAGAGATTTCTCCTGAATCTTTTAATGATATTATGTAGCGTAGATGATAAAATCCCCAAGTTCTGTGCTATTTTATGTTGACAAACATTATTCTTGTGAATTGTTGTGTTATTTGCCAGCAAAGCTTTTCATAGAGTGGTGAACTCCTCCCTCTTGTTACTTCTAAGACACTCTGTCTTTCTGGGATGTTGCCAATGACCCTAATTAGTGTTTGTTTGGTTTTTTGCATTACACAGCTTTACCAGTCTTTTGTTGGTCCTGTCCCAACTTTTTGAAAAGTTTTGCTGGCAAAAAGTTAATAAATAAATTAAATATAGAGTTTAAATGATTGGCACATTATTGCATCCTGTTTCTTTTTACATCTGACATAGCATTGCAACATTTCTAGAAATGTGGGTGTAGACAGCTTTGCATATCATTTGCACAGTACTGTGTCTGACAAGAGTCTGAGATAAGTACTCATTATATTTTTCTGTCACTTTGTGTTTACACATATGAGCCTCCAACATGGCCTTTACTCTGGTGGCAATGTCGTCAAGCCTGTAACGACTGCTGTTTCAGTAAGGGGCAATACAGGAAGAACCACTTTCATTTGCCTATAAGGACCATTTAACTGCTTGAATTCCCTACAGCTCATAGAAAAGCTTTTAAAATATCATTATAGCTGCTGCAGAGAAGCTGAGGGATTTGTAGTAGTTAACTGAAGACAGTATGCCTCTGTTTTAAATACCTTGCACTCAAATTAGGAATACATATCTTTACAGGGGTATTAAATATTTCTCATATTTCTTCCACAGTAATGCTTCAGAAGCAAAGAGATTCTGCTACGAACACGAGTGTCCCGCCAACTGGAACAATGCCAATGAGCACAACTGCTGCGTGTACCATGCCAACATCCACTCCTGTCCACTTGCGCTTATGGTCAGTGTACTGTTTTGTGAGCTACTCTTCAGTAGAAACCCCACCTTGGTATTGGTGGGTAGCAGTACTGGTCTGGTACTGGTATCAGTTGCTACCCCAGCCTCTGACCTTTAGACTTAAAAAAAATAACAAGCTAGCATTAGTGTTAACTCCTGCTTCTGCCATGCTACACAAGATTATACAGAAAACAATGATTATATCCAGCTGTAGCTTTTTATCCTTTCTGTAATTTCTGTCACTTGAGAAATCCAGTCTCCCCATTGTAATGATGACTGAAACTAGTTATTACAGTCATATAGCTGCCATAAAATATTTGGCATCCTAGCAGTAACATTGTAATTTGGCATCCTTCAAGATTCACCAGCTTAAGTAAAAATATATATGACAACTCATCACCAAAAATCTCCCAAAACATTTCTTCCACCTTTAATATACATACTTTTATGTTGTAGATTATATAGATTTTTCTAGTCTTTGAACTGGAAAGTATCACTCCAGAGATGACTGCAGCACCAGTGTAGGATGTGAGTTTGTAACAAATGTAGAAATGGTATTTTTTATTTTTACTATAATGTTCTCTTTAAGCATTATAGCCTATTATAACTCTTTTATTATGTAAATCAAACTGTCTAAATGTTCAGTGTCGAGTTACTTTGACATTAGATTTGTTTATATTTATATACTTGTACTAAATGACTGTAGTAAACAGGCTTGGCAGCTAGGTAGTATTACACTGCCTTCCATTCGAGTTCTAACTAACATGTTAAATTCTATTCTACATTTCAAACAGAGCCCACTGTCTAAAATTTTTACCACACAAATCCATAGAGAATTAATCAAATCATTTTAATATATTGAGTAGACTACGTATACAAATGCATGTTAATGTTTTTTGCTGATTGTGGAATTCCACTTACTTTCCAAACACATGGAGTATTGACAGTTGTTACCATACAGATTGGGTGGGTGGACCCTGCTGCATCACTGTGGCTTTCCATTGGCTTAATAGGCTGTTGGTTGAACGCCATTCCTAAACTCAGTTTCGATTTTTACTCCTGGAAGTGAGTTCCCATTCATTCCAGTTCATTTCTAACCCTGCCTGTGGTGAAACATGGAATGCAGTATACTTTGTAATATACTTTGGTATTGTTTTAAACTAGAGTTGCTGGCTGGACAAAAATGTAAAACAAATCAGTGGAATAGTTTAAATGTTCAATGGAGAATGATGACTGCTACTTTCTACACTATCAGTAACCACATCAAATATCCTGGGTTTGTTGTTCTGTCTCTGGAAATCTATGGCCTAGATGCATGCATGCAGTTTGAGATTTGGTTTTGTACATGGTCATGGAAAATGAAATAGGTGGTTGTCCACATTGGATGTAACATTATACATCAGAGTAACATATTATTAATGCACACAGAAATTGACATGTACATTAGAAATTTGAAAACACAGCTGTAGCTTTGTGGACACTGTTAACCACAAAGATTGCTTACTCATCACCAGGTAAACATCACCACGCATAGCCACTGATGGTTGTTGGCAGTGAACTGCTGCAGGACCAGACTGTTACCACCAAAACACAATACTTTAATCCAGCAGTAAGGCTACCCCTACATTGGTTCTGTTGTTTTAAATGCTATGCTATGTTCCTGCAGAGACACAGATTGGCCTGACAAGCATAATTAAGCTTTTCACCTCCACAGTATCTCCTTCAGGGCTGTGTTTGTGACTGGATTAACTTAAATTGCTTAAAAGACATACGGCTCACGTTAAAGTCATTGAAAATTTGCTGTTTACTGGTGCAGAGAGGTGGAGGGATTTGTGGCCCTTGGATTCCAGATGATGGCGAGATTGTGACACATACCGTGTCTAAAGCAGGCAAGATGAGTCAACTGCTCTGGACCTCGAAGGTGGCCAATATAGCATTATTTTTCACTTTGCATTCATGCTACTTTAGCTAGAAAAGATAGTAGATGATGTGTGTGGTTATCTGTAAGAAAAAAGAATTTTAAATGTATTCATCTAATACAAAATGCAAGACATGGTACCATGCTATAATGACACATGAAAGTATTATAATATACATAATAATAGGTTTTCTAATAGGTTTAGATTGTTTTAAACTTATTATAAGAACATGGAAACAAGCTATTTCATACCAATATAATCTATAATTTATATATCAATTTACATTTTAATTTTACATGCCAAGATACCATTTTTTCTGCCCTGAGGTTTAGACTATATCAGATTATTATGTTTATTTATTATTATATTTAAACCATACACAGTACTGTGAACATTATATGCATGTGGATGAACATTTTATAATGTTAATTGTGCAGGTGAATCTAATGATTGCAAGTGCACTAAAAGAGCAATCAAAGAGAACAGCTAGATAAAACATATCTAGTACGATGATTACATAATAGTAAACCACATCAATTTCAGATAACATGTAATTTGAATATTAGGACATTAGAACTAGGATAATTAAGGGTTAACACCTTCAAAGTATTTATGATTTTCTTTACACAGGTAGTTCTTGTCCATTTAGGACTGACCTCTGTCATCGCTCATATTAAAGTGGGGCAGATGCATGCTGCACTGGAGTCCAAAGTGCTTGTTATTAGTGCTCAAGGTTGGTGTGGTCCTTATATTCTTGCATTACACATGTGAATAGCACATTACAAAATGTAACACTAGTACTTCTCCTTGTGTTCGTACCCAGTGTGTGGAGATGATATCTGTGAGCTGGAGGAGAGTTGTTTGACATGCCCAGCAGACTGTGGTGTGTGTCCTATGGCCATGACCATCAAGGTGGCCATTGGGCTCCCAGTGGCTCTGTTTTGTAGTGGCTTCATCTTAACTGTGGTGGTTAGTAAGCTCACACTACACTGGAAAGATCTCATGAAGGGTTCTTTGAAAAAAAAAGTGTCACAGAAGAAGTGCTTTCAAGAATCTTCACATAATATAAAAGTTCTTTCTTAAACATGTGGCACCTTTAAGGGTGAAGAGGTGAAGAATAAAAACTATAAATGCAACACTTTTGGTTTTGTTACTATTTTGCAGCAGGTCTAGGACTTGTTTATGGGAATGTGTAGGGCTGCTATAGGAAAGTACTGGTTGATAGCAATGAGGGAATTCTGATTCATGACTTAGTAAATATATGTATATTTAAATAAAAACAAGAAAAAAATCTCTCACCTTTTCAGTCACTATTTAAGTTCGAACAAGGCAAATTCATTATCTGCATGTAGGATGTTGTAGAATACATAAAATGTACTTTGGTGAATGTCCATATGGTTAACATTCATATATAACATAAAATAAAAAAAACATTATCATTATTATTATTAGTAGTAGTAGTAGTAGTAGTACTAGTAACAGTAGTAGCAGTAGTATTTTTTTTATCAACTTTTAATGTGTTTTCACTGTCCACACCCTAGTGGCTGCAATACCAGAAGCAGAAGATGTTTTGGGATGAGAGCTGGATTATCAATTACAACAACATCTTGTTTGGTAAGAGCTTAAGAAACCTTAATTAACCTTGCTGTAATTTCTCCTGGCTGTCATTACTTTTATAGTACATCTGAATAACAGTGTAAACAGGCCTACTCACTGCTTCTAAGATTTTTTTTATATATAATTAACAGTGTTTCAACAAAGCAGTTGCAGTTTTTTTTTTTACAGAATCTACATATACAAACTCACGCTGAAATACAGGAGTGCTGAAGTTGTGATTGCTTTTTGGGCCCTTTTAGGCAAAGCATGTTATATGGGCTTCTGTAGCACCACGAGTTTACAACCAGTGAAGAGCAGCTCTTGCATTAGCCGGGCCACAGACGTGACAGTGTGTACGGTGGTGAACACCAGCTTTAAGTCTGGCTTCATCCAGCCAGGCATCTAGTGAGTACTCGTAGTTTATTTTGCCTCCAGGCACTACATTCAAGCTGGAATCTTATCTGTGTGTGTGTTTTTTTTTTGTCAGTGATGGGAGGACAGTGGCTGTGAAACACATCCAGAAGAAGCATTTCACTCTCTCCAAAACCATCCGGAAAGAGGTGAAAGAGGTCAGGTAAGTAATTCTAGTAATTTGTACAATCCTACTTGAATAGGAGAGACTAGATTACGAAACAGATTACGTTTCTGTGGCTCACTTTTCAATATGCTGCTTCCTGTAACAGAGGGACCAAAGCAGGTTGCATTTGCAAAGTGGTTTGATTAGGGTTAGAATCCAGGCAGGGGCCAAATCACAAGCAGGCAAGATCAAAGAGAGATTGACATCAAGAAAACCAGGAGACTAAGATGTGATCAGAAACAGGAAAGAAAGAAAACAAAAGAAACCGGCGCAAGTGAACAAACACAAAGACTTTGCAAACACACCGGGAAAACAATGGAGTATATATGAGTGTCTTGATTAGTCCAGGATCAGCTGCAGGTGTTTGAAACAGGAGGAGAAGGGGTGGAGCCAGGAAGGAGCTGGAAAAGGAAAACAAAAGCACAGGTATAGCCATGTGCAATACTACGCAGGCTAAAAAGGCCTGTATGGTACACTTCCTGTATTTGCACTTGCAAAACCCTGTTGCAATTCAAGCTAAAGACCTGAAAAAAAAGAAACTTATAAATAAAATATAGACTTACTGGGAAATCTGCTGTTCTAAATGCTAAAAACTTCACATCCACAAAAAAACTTATTTTCAACTAGGGAGCTCGATCACCCGAACTTGGCTAAGTTCATTGGAGGTTCCATCGAGGTGCCCTTTGTCAGCATCATCACAGAGTACTGTCCTAAAGGAAGCCTTGCAGATGTTCTCCTGAATGAAGATATTCCTATTAACTGGGGATTCCGGTAAACATTTCTTCGTTTATTTCCTTTATTTTCTTTTACAAAGGCCGTATATATGCATTTTTCTTTTTATACTGGATTTCCACAGTGTGCGTGTATATAAACACTACTCAACCATTTTCCAACCTTTCTTCATCTTTTGGTAATAAACTCTTTTTTGCCACTCTGGCCCTAAGCTTGATCTATGTTAATGACCTCTGTTCTGATTAGCTGCCTAGTCTTGTGACTCAACCAAAAAGTATTCTTGGCTGATACAGAAATAAACAGGTTCTGCTTACTCTGAAATACTCTGGAGTTTGGAAAAATAAACTTCAGCCACTCATTTCAGATATCTGGGCCCTTTGGAAAATCTGCAGTGATATATTTTCTTTCTGACAGTCAGGAACAGTACTTTTAACCTTCTTCTTCAATAAGTCTGCCACAGGCTGTCTGCAGGAACACTCCACTTTACTTCAAAGTGAATAGGAAAACTGCTGTAGGCTGCATGTCAATGCACTATTAATGCGTATGACATTGCAACTATGATGAATTCAGAACAGGCTGTTTTTACAGCTTTCAGCTTTTCATATATGACTGTATGGTTTGGACAGTGAATGGCATGTTTTGAAACGCCAACAATGTTCACTCTGAAAAATGAAAGGATGATATTCTCTTACAAATGTAATGTTCTGTAAAATATGCACTCTCTATTTGTTTCTGTTGTTCTGTTTCTCTTAGCTTATCCTTTGCCACTGATATTGCTCGTGGGATGGCTTATTTGCACCAACACAAAATGTTCCATGGGCGGCTTCACTCCCGCAACTGTGTTATTGATGATCGATGGGTCTGCAAAATTTCAGGTAAAAAACAAAGGTTCATTTCAACTCTGTTCATGTCAGTGGTGTTTTCATTCACTTCTTGTGGGTGCATTTCATAACATAACATAAAAGAGTAACATGCCCTGATTAATCATATTCCTCTATGGTTACACAGACTATGGACTGGTGGCCTTTAGAAAAGAGGATTCTGAAACACTGAGCGGTGCTTTCCACTGTGAAAACCTTTACCGCACTTACTGTGCCCCAGAGGTATTGCTGGGCAGCTGTAGCGCGACCACAGCTGCAGCTGATGTGTATAGGTGAGAGACACATTCAGTAAACTGCACTTAAAGAGTAAAGTCATTCTCCTGAATAATTATAGTTTCCACAATGTAATAAGTTATTAAGATGTTATTTATATTCATATAATTTACTTTTGCATTAATATACAAATTATGAATATATATGTATTCTGCATATGTATAGTTATGTACTATATGCCTACAGCCTTGTAGACATTTAATGTTTCATCAGACATCAAATACAGTGTTTGTCCCACATATACAGCAGTAACTTATCTGCAAAGACTTTACAATACATGATGCAACATTGATGTGAGAGTGGGATTGCTATCAGCAACAAGAGTTTATGAGGTCGGGTACTGATATGGGATGAGTAGATCTGGAATATAAATGCTACTCAAATCCACTCCTCCACAGCACAGTGCTGGAGGGCTCTATACTGCTCTAGTCCTTGCTTGGCATTGGGTATTGTGACATTAGGCGCATGTCTGGCTACACCAGAGCATTCAATTAGCAGTGGTCTCCTATGGACATTAAGTAAGCTGTATGTGTGCAGTTGAATCCTTGTACCAGTGATAGGTGCACCTGAAATGAACCAAATTTCACTTATTAAAGGGCTGTATGGATACTTTTGGACATATTGTGTACATAACGCTGACAAACATAAAGTATACTTAGCAATAAATAAATAACAGTGTGGTAAAGGTGTACTAAGCTCTTCTTTGACCCCATTGACTTAACATAAGTAAATGGACAGCAGCATATTTTGTGGTTCTCTATCAAAGATCACTGAATTTAAAATAAAACAATGAGGTTAAAGGGTGATATCTCAGCCTTATATCAAGGATATTTGTACCTATATTTAATGTATCATATAGAAATTACAGTTATTTTTAATATATTTGCTATCAATTTAAGAGCACTCAGAGTAACTGTGTGAATTAACATAAAAAAATAAATTAATATTTCTTTTCTAAAGGTTTGTTGGCCATGAAACAAATAAGTAACTGATTGTCCACTTGTTTATGATCCCCTGAGATGGTGGAATGAATGTAAATATATAAATAAAGGGCTGGGATTCCCATATGGCTCATTGGCAGGACTTTACTTGAAGTAAGCTACATAACATTGACCTAACCGTGTCATGTGTGTATGTGTGTATAGCAAGATGTCATATGCTGAGGTGTCATGATAGATTATGTCCTGTAATATATATATATATATATATATATATATATATATAAAACCAGCCTCTAAGATAGTGCTAACCTCTGCTAGTGCTCTTAAGGGATTCTAGTAGTTTGTTAGCACAAAGCTAACAGTGACCTGAATGATTATTGGCAGTTGTAGATTAACCATAAACATTTGATGCTTTAAAACACATTCCATGTTTCACTTGAAGCTACTGACAGACGTGTTAGCCTGTGTTTTATCTTGTAGCATTTTCACAGAAACTCTTTCAATAGAGAAGCTGGAGCAGAGCAAATACTTCTTTCCATTTCCACTGTTTTCGCAGACAGGGAATTATCTAAGACTTCCAGGAGGCCTAGAGTGTTGTCTTTCCCACAAAATTACTTCCACCTATTAGTAATCAGACTGTGGTTGGTTGATTCTTTTGTCACATTGTAATTATGTGTATGGTTAGTCTAATGCATTAGGGCTTATCTTCAGCTCCTGAAGTCCATTAGGAGAGCACACTTAGCTATACCTAGATACCACAGAGAAAAGGAACTCCTGATTGGCCAATTTTCTGCTAGACGTTTGAAGGATATAACTCTTTTGTTTCTAACAATGACACAGGACTAGTACTATAATGCATGGAAAGATTAAATGCAATTATGATACTATCCATGCATCTATCCATTATCTTCTGCTATATCTCACTAGTCGGGGTCAGGGGGGGGGGGTTGGAGCCAAACCCAATATCATCTGGCGAAGGCAGGTTACACCATGGACAGGTCCAGCAGTCCACACTCATGCATGCATTCAATTTAAAGTGACTGATCAACCTAACCTGCATGTGTTTAAACTGTGGGAGGAAACCGGAGTAGCCAGAGGAAACTAATTATTATACTATTTAATATAAATTAACTGAAATAAACAGATATGTGTTGTTCTAGTTCCCAGAAATCATTACCCTCTGATAAGGTTGGCTAACTAAAGAATGCAGCACAAATTAGTTTGACAAAATTTGTCATAACACCGAACTTTATGGCATCTGTCATGATAATTAATGACGCTGTTATACTATGAAACAAAATCGACAGCATATGACAGCATATATCTGGCATAGTTATGTCATTGTTCTGTAACAAGTGTTAAGTAAATTACCAGCTCACCCAATATAGAGAGTAAACATAGCGGATACCTTTAGCTTAATAGCTGGCATTCTGCACTTTAATGTTTAATTGTTTCATCCACTGTGCTGCATTTAATTAATAGAACTGTCTCTGTACACTTACAGATGGACTGCACTGTAAATACAAGTCAGTAGGCTCATTTCCTTTAAAGTATTTGCGCAAAGTCAGCCAGGCACTCTTTACACATAAGGTGAGGCATTTCGGGAAAGTTTTGGGAAAGTACTGACAGCCATGACTGAAACTCCTTCAGGCACATATTTGACTTGGATGTGCAGTTGTGCAGCAGATTTATCTCGTAGTTTGTTACATTTTCACTTCATAAATCAGTTCGGTAAACTTAACCTTGAGTGTTATCTCCAAAATAAACATCATCCGAAAACCTGGACAGGGATCTTATGTTATTTTTTTATCTACATCCTGGAGCCTCCTCAAACAAAGGAGGAGTCTCCAGTACAATAGCGTAAAAATGAGTATTTTTTCTCTCTTCTCTTTAGCTATTCCATCATCTTAGTGGAGATAGCCACCAGAAGTGACCTCATTTTGGTAAGTATGGACAGACACAGGAATTAGAATTTGGGCCATATGTGAAGGCAAGTTTCATGGTAAATCTAAATCACTGATAAAACAGGAACAGACTGAGTCCATGAAGCTGGACATCATGTGGCGCCCTCCGCTTCCTGAACTGAAAGCTGGGAAATCGGATAGTGACTGCCCCAATGAAGGAGAGTACTGTGAGGTTTGTACCTGACTATATGAGAAAATGAGTTTAAATAAATAATTCAACTTTTTGGTTTGGCCTACTTGCAGCAGCTGTAACGAATGGTGAATTACCGGCAACAATATTCTTACACAATATTCTGATATTTCCCGCCTCTTAGAATGAAATCAATAAAACCACTGAATTGAAATACACTTATAATAAAAAACAATGGGTAAATGCTTTAGCTGCACGTGTAGCATATGGTCAGTAACCACAGGCAATACTCTGACACATTTCCTGACTCTTAGAATAAGAACAAAAAACCCATTGACTTGAAATACATCTATAATAAAAAAAAACAATGGTGCTTTAGCTGCACCTGTAGGTTGATTACCACAGGCAGACATATCCCTGCTCTTAGAATAACCCCACAAAGCCCACAGACTTGAAATACACTTGTAACCAATGGGCAGGTGCTTTAGCTGCACCTGTAGCACATGGTTAATTACTACAGACGAGGATGACATGTTTCCCTGCACTCTCAAAAAATAAGATACTAAACTCTCACGAGGGGTGGTACCTCTAAGACTCCATCTTCAGTACAGTTGGATGCATAATTGTACTATATATATATTTCAGTAGGAAAAGTCAATACAGAGTTCCTTTAAAACTCATTAAAATAAATTGGAACTCATGTTGTACCTTTGATGGTAAATATACACAGTTCGTTCCTTAATGAAAAAGAAATGTACCTCTACAGTCCTCTCATAGCACTGACTGGAAACACTGTTGACACAAAAGTCACTTATCTGTACTGTAAATACAATCAATGAATTTACTGTGTGACATGCAATTTTGTCTTGCCAGACAGTCGAATCATGTTTCAGAAAAAGGGAAATGTTAGATGTTTGACCAGTGACTTTAATGGGCAGTCTATTTGCAAGGCATTCAACCCAAAATCTCCCGTTGGTGAAGTAACTGTGTTTCAATTTGTTTGCATGTGTAAACAAGACTCTATTTAAGCAGCAGGTCATTACAAGTGCTCCATATTGCCACAACAAACAATGATTAGCCAGTTGTTAGTACTTCGCATTGCTACTATTATTACATAGAGACATTAATGGTGCATTATATGTGGTATTTTCAGTACTGTGAGGATGTGTGCATGCATGAGAGTTTGGTATTACTAAGGTATTACTAGGGTAAAGTCTCCAGGGAGGAACTTTGTGATACCAAAATCGGACCGATGGCTCAGTCTTGAACAATGGTGGCAATTTCTATTATACACACCAACCAGAAAGGCATTTGTACAGTGTGAGGATAACGAGCAGTGCCTAAAGCTCCCTCTAGGATCTGTCAGAATATTAAAGGTTGTATTAAATAGAAAAGTAGAAAGTTTAGTAAGTACACTTTGCTAAAATGTTTTTCTCTTACTTTTAATATAAATCTCGTATTTGCAAAAGAGGGCAGCAAAACAATTCCTGATTCCAGAATCCTAGACTGTTATGCAACACACCCAAAATTTACATATACTAACTCATGTTCTAGCCCAGTGAAACAATGACAATAGACCAACAGTAATGACAGACTACAGGTACAGAAATGTATCTCTTCAGGCATTGAAAGTGGTCAGCACTTTGCCATTGTTCTTTATCTTTAAACAAGGCGGAAGTTGTTTTTCTATTTGCCAGCTTTTTAATCAAATGTTCCATTCCACCTTAAATGCTACAACTTGTACATCATCAGAGTTTAACTGCGGTACCACTTAAGGTGAAAAAACAATTCATAAAACTAGCTGGTGAATGGGAAACTTTAGCTCCTACATCTTTAACAGGATCCCAGACCACCTTAATTAAAAGTTGTTAGTTTTCTCTGCACATTTAATATGGACAATTTCTCAGTATTGGACAATATTGAACAGCATCACACAGTGTTTGACACTAACTAAAGAAAAGAGCAGTTCCGCATTTATAAGCATCACAAAAACCAACAGCAACCTGTAAGTAGTGGCCATGCTGTGTGACTTTACCACTGTTTGCTGATTATAGCAGATCATTTTAAACTAAAGGTTTTATAGTGAGTAACAACTTTAGATTTAGATGAAAAACAAGTAGCTAGTATAGGTAATATTAGAAACATGTAAGCTCCAAATAATCAGCATAGAGGTTCATTTTATTTTCCTTTGCTTCTATGTGATTATCACGGTACCTCACTGTAAATCAGCTAAATGAATTATTCTTGAAATTTCTCATTTCCAGGGACATATCATAAAGGACAGGGCTGCAAATAGTCATGTAAAATTGTATCTGGGTATTTTATTCATGCCAACCAATGTCACATACCTTTCACACAGACATCAATTTAAAACAAACTAAATTCAGTGTGGTTGATGGTTAGCACTGTCGCCTTACAGCAATTCAAGTTTGATTCCCAGTCCAGGCCATTCTGTGTGGAGTCTGAATAATCTCTCCAAGTGGGTTTCCTCCGGGTTTCCTCCTACAGTCTAAAGACATGCATGTTAGGTTGATCGTCACTCTAAAATACTCATAGGTGTAAGTGTGTGCGTGAGTGTGTGTTGGCCATGCGATGTACTGGTGACCTGTCCATGGTATACCTTGCCTTTGCCTGATGACGCTGAGATTGGCTCCAACCACCCCTCACCCCCATGACCCCGACTAACGGGATAAACTGGCCTAATAGATTGTCGCTTTTGGAACAAACCCTATATCTCTGACTTCTTTTCGACAAGATCTTATTTTAAATAATTTTGGACACATTTATTACACAACTGCTGTTTTCAAATCGTGTATAAAAAATGAATGCCTTTCAGATGACACTTCGTGATTTTACAACAAATGAGTCATGACCTTATTGTTTTGCTGTAAGCAGGGCTCGCATCTCTTATTCCAGGATAATCCTTGTGAAGCAATAAATGAATGACTCACAAAGTTGCCATTAGCTTGTATCATTATTGCAAATGCTGTAGCAAAAACCTATATGTATTGGTTTATGTGGTAGGAAATCATTATGTAAGCATTTTATGTGGCTCTCAACCAATAAATGATTTTTACAGGCATTTAGGCCCAGATTTAACCACAGGTCCTTTAGGACTTGTTGCTCATTTAATGTTCTGCTTGTCTCTGGTATGATCTGATATGAAAAAGCTCTCTTATCTGTTGTAATGCAATTCTGCACAGCTTATCAGGAAGTGCTGGTCGCACAATGTCACCACCAGGCCCACATTTGAACAGGTGAAAAAAATGCTGGACAAAATGAACCCGCACAAGGTCAGCCCTGTGGACATGATGATGAACTTGGTAAGAGTTTGTGAAAATGTTCATGTAACAGCACATAAACTCTCATTTTCTTACTTTGTAAAGTAGCCACGTATTCACACAACCTGCAAGCTAAGCTGTTTATCTGTTTTGGTTAGAGTATAAAGATATCATTGTTAGCGTAACATCAAGGTTTCTCTTGCTGTGCTAGATGGAAAAGTACAGTAAACATCTGGAGGCTATAGTGGCGGAGAGGACACAGGATCTTCTTCAGGAGAAGCAGAAGACAGACCGCTTGCTTTACAGTACATCCAGAGTTTCTTCTTTCCCCTTTTTTCAAACACCAAAAAACACTGGGCCTCATTCACAAATGATTTTGAGGAATATTTTTATTAAAATGCAGTTTTCACAAGAATTCCGACATTCAGTTTTTTTAGGTAAGAACAGGATTTGCACACACTGAAGAGCACAAAGATGGAATCAGTTTTAAGAATGTGGTTTAAGAACAAATCATGAACCTGAAGTCTAAAACATCTTTTCATTAGGACCTTTCTTACGAACAAACTGAGGAAAAAAAACATTGGAAGAGACTGGTGAACGAGGTCCACTGTTCTTTAAATTTAAAAGAAGATTAAATGTTGTCCTACAGGCGCCATCTAGTGGAAAGATTGAGTTTGTTGTTGTTAATGAAAAAAAAGTGCAGTAACACATTTATATCTTTTCTGCTATGTTTAATACACTTTTTTGTTTCCTGAGTTTAACATAAAAAAAATAATAAAACCCATAACATACACCCAACCAACCACTTAGCCACACCTCCTGGTCTCAGCTCCACTTAACCTACAGGAACACTTTGTTGTTGAACAATTACAGACTGTAGTCCATCTGACTCTCTGCATACTTTATTCCCCTTTTACAATGATTTTCAATGTTCAGGACCTACACAGGACCACCACAGATAATGTATTTGACTAGAGGATCATTCTCAGCACTGCAGTGAAACTAATGTAATGGTGGTGTGTCCACTCACTGTCCACTCTATTAGACACTCCTATCTTGTTGTTTCACCTTGTAGATTAAAAAGCAGAGACTGTAGCTCATCTGTTGCTGCACAGTTTGCATTTGTTTGACTCTAGTGCTTCATCAGTGGTCACAGGACGCTGCCCACCAGATGCTGTTTGTTGGATAGTTTTCGTTGGTGGACTTTTCTAAATCCAGCAGTAAAACTGATGTGTTTAAAAACTCTAGCAGTACTGCTGTGTCTGATGTGCTAACAGCTACCATCATGGCATCAGTGTATACTGTGCCGTGCACTATGCACCACTGGTGTACAGCCCGATTCTTTGTCCAATATGTTAAATTCAGCAAAACAGTAACTGATAAAAAACACATGGTCTATAATCTATACAAAAAAGCACGTCCTCTATAAGAAGAATCATGTTGCTCTGAACTGTGATTGTGTAAACTGTGTACAGGTATGCTGCCCAAACCAGTGGCTGATGATCTCAGACAAGGACGTACAGCAGAGGCACAGAGCTACTCCAACGCCACTGTATATTTCAGGTTTGTGTCAAAATAGCCAAAAAATGAATAGTCAGGTTCTCCTGCCACAATGTTTAGTGCTACATCTATGTTATGTATGTAAAATTTAGCCCACAGTTAACGCGTTTACCTACATAATGAGTTCCCCCCTACAGACCATGTCTTGACATACAGGACTGAACTCTTGATCTCTGATCAGACAATCACTGCTTGATTCCCATCTTATTCTATTTATGCCCACATACTCTACAGTGCAGAAGTTTTTAGCACTTGGGGACATTACTATATTTAAAAGGCTATTTTTTGCAAACAAGTAGTTAAATCAAGATTGCTGCTGAGGGAACTAAATAAATTCATACAATGTCTTGGGCGTCCAGGAGAAACCTGGAACTACACTTTGTGCACAAGATATTATCTACTTCTTTCAAAATAAGATATTCATGTTACTTTGTATTGTATTTATGCTTATTCACATCTTTTCTAATGATATGTGGTGTTCTTACTGGTGAGAATACACTTATTACTAAGATAAAGACTTTTAAACAATGAGCTTAGGTGCCTAAGAATTTTGCACAGTAGTACACAGTAGTTGACAGCTAACAATAATTTAATTCACTTGAGTTAAATTCAGTTCAGTGCAAAGCCATTTTGAGGCAGGCATTAAAACATATCAGACTTATAAATTATGCAAATCCAAATGATGTATCACATATACATTTTAGATCAACAACACAAGAAAATAATAATTTACAGTAAGAAGCAGTTCTGTAAACGCAATACATATTAAAGGCTAACATTAAAACGTCTTTCTCGTTGGGCAGTGACATCGTAGGTTTTACCCAGCTCTCAGGCTCAAGCACCCCTCACCAGGTCGTGGATTTCCTTAATAAACTCTACACTGCTTTTGATGACATCATTGACAACTATGATGTCTACAAAGTGGAGACTATTGGAGATGCTTGTAAGTGTGATGGCAGCAGATTTTTTTTCCAAAAACATTGTAGCACTAAGATCACCAATAAAGTTCAGAAGGAATGAATATGTTACCCTGTTTCAGATATGGTAGTGTCTGGTGTACCAAACGAGAACGGCATCAATCACGCAGGTGAAATTGCCAGCATGGCCCTGGATTTGATCAGCGTTTGTCATGCATTTAAGATCCCACACAAGCCTACCACGCAGCTGAAAATACGAGCCGGCATCCATTCAGGTTCGTAATGATACATTTGTGAACCCTCACTGTGGACAGCTATACAGTCACAATGCACTCACTTTATTCAGTTGGAGGTGTGCAGTTTGTGTTAGTCATCCTCTAGCCAAGGTCACTTTCTAACTGAAACACTGACTGAAAGAAATTGCTCTTTAAAATGTATTAAGTATGTATTAGGTACACTTGAGGGGAGCAATTGTATTTTCTTTATGTATCTACTTCCTCAACCCCTGTCGAAGCTGTTTGCTGGACATTTTTTGATTTGTGGACACTCAAACCAGCACCACATGCTTTGCTAAGAATGATCCACCACCCATATAATATCTAGTCAGCATTATATAACAATAAAATAAACTACTATCGTAAAGCTACATAGTGCACATATATGGGAGATGTCTGATGAAACAGTCAGTATGTGTAGCTACAAGTAGTACAAATATTTATAAAATGTAACTGGAATAAGTACAGACATTGCTTTTGTATAACCATACATGGCCATAGCCATTATACTGAGAAAATGTTTAAGAACTATATTGTTACTTGGCTGAACCACACCCAGTGTGCTTTAGTGTAGCTTATCATTGTTTAAATACATTATTTACTTTCCATTCTGAGTGTTGTCACTGATGCTCGAAAACCTTTAGTACCTCAGAGTGTGAAAAGTAGTTTCAGGTTGAAGTGGCCTTGAGTCTTGGTATGTTTGCTCATGGTATGCAAAGCAGTGTTGGTATCTGGCTGTTACAGGTCCTGTGGTGGCTGGAGTGGTTGGCACTAAAATGCCACGTTACTGTTTATTTGGAGACACTGTGAACACAGCATCCCGCATGGAGTCCACTAGTGAAGGTACCTGAGCAAAAAAAGGCCTGTTGACACACGGTTAATGATTAGTACATGGCAGCTACTGCCACTGTTTAGACTGTGCGTGTGCACCTTTGATCACCACCTGATGGCATGAAATATGGTTTACTTTTTTTGTTCACACCAGTTATCGTCAATGCTAACCAGGGGGACAATAATAATTTTGAATTACAACATTGATTGAGTTATGTAAAATATAATAGACAGTGTAATCGGAAATATAAAAAAAACAAATTAAGTTAGTTGTATCACATTTATATTATACAGAATTTATATCACAATTTAATAAAGAATTCTGGGTCAGTGCCAACATTGCTGATCTTTTTTATGTACATATTTGCTGATACTGCTACATCTGATACTTTATTACATGAAGTATTCTACTGAACTGAATCTAAGTCAGAGTTTAAAGTCAGAACACATGTCAGACATTTAACTGGCTTTAGACTGAAATTCTTTTTCTTTAAAAATTATGACATAAGTGATAATTTTGTATATATTTATTTCGCTATCTCTATTAATAGAATGGGTTGAAATTGATCAGAACATAATTATTGTACATATCTATGTTTAAAGGAGCAAACTGTAAGATGAGACAACCTGTTGAATTCATATTCCAAACAATAGGGGGTGACATAACACAGTTTAGCATCAAACTTCTTCCTATTACTTATCAAGATTGTCACCAGCACTCAACTCTTGTTTTTCCTTTTTATATCACTTATTTTGTTTATTGCCGAATGTGGATTCTTCACACAAGTGAGTAGCAGCGGTCATAATAATGGTTGCTTGTCAAGAGCTTCAATCATGGTTGCGTTTACTCTTTCTTTTATTGGCTACCTGTCCTTACATGATATAACTGGGAGGAGAACATTCAAAATTTTTGACTAGAGAGTGCAAAATGCCAGCAGTACAGTTCTACTTCTGGTTAGCATGCTAACTTAAGTAGACATCTCTCCAACATAATACAAAGACTTATCCGACATACCATCACCAGTGTTATTTCATATACATTCTGTTGATATTTGTAGTTAATTTTGGAATTTTAAAAACTGTAAATCTTACATATTGCTCCTTTATTAGTTTATTTGCTGTGACACTACAGTTTGAGCTACTTGGTAAAATACTTCAGTGACATACTATGTGTATTTTTATCTACACAACTGACTTGTTTGAGTAAAACAGTAAATACATTCAATTTAGGTTAATAATGCTTTCATCTCGTATTATCGCCTGACAGCTTTAAAGATTCAGTGTAGTGAATCTACAGCTGATCTGCTGCACACTCTTGGAGGATATGTCCTGCTCTGCCGTGGCACTCTAAATGTAAAGGTAAGATAGCTTGCTGTGATTTTTTACACAATGGAAGAAAAATTGGATCCAAAAAAGCAGCAGGGCAATAAATAGCAAGCACAAAACTAAAAGGTATAAAATCCAGAGAACAAGCTTAAAATGCTCATAGTGACAAAGAAAACATTGGAATATCATGTCACATGGTATATGAGATCATTTCTGATTATTCTTACAATGCTCCAATAAAGGTGTATGTAAAAAAAAAAAGTTAATTTTTAGTTTTAGGTTTTAATATTTTATGGCTAATGTAGGGCTAATACTCATTATACCCACCATGAACTGTAAAAATGACTGAGATCAGTTGTTTACATTAAATTGATGCTCTTTTGTAGACTAATCATCGTAAGTTAATAATGTGCCGCCTCTGGTTAGGGTCGTGCTACCTCTGTGTTTTGCCACAAAGGGTGCCTGCAGTGATGGTATTTTATAAAAAAAGATTATAAATGTGAATCGGATGATTGCAAGAGCACTGAAAGAGCATTCAGAGAGAACTCAAACTTGGTGAAAGACATGTCTTCCAAGGAAGTAACTGAAATATCCACTATTGTCATCATATCTGCATTAGTATCATGCATATATTTTTGCACTTGAGACCTAAACATCAAATGTAATTCTGAATACGTGTGATGTTAAAAAATAAAGACATAAAACATGGATTAAAAACTCTTGTAGCAACATATTTTACTGTGTTTTCTCCTGATTCAGTAATGCTACTTTTTTTAATTACAGCAAAAATTAATCTTACATATTGTAGTTTTAATGAACATTTTTAGAGAAACTAATGCTAGTAATGAATTAGTTTAGAAAGGACTCTTTGTGTTATCTGTCATGCCCAGCCATGTTCTTTCTGTTTAAGTCTTATTTTCTGTATTCCTGTGTTTCTGTGTAATCCCGTTTATGGTTCTTGTTCGCTCTGTGTTTTCGTTTTGTTTATAGTTCCTGTTAATTTATGTACTTTGTGTTTTGCTTTCGTTTCTTTGTTTATTAAATGTGTTTT
This sequence comes from Megaleporinus macrocephalus, assembly GCA_021613375.1. Taxonomy (NCBI): domain Eukaryota; kingdom Metazoa; phylum Chordata; class Actinopteri; order Characiformes; family Anostomidae; genus Megaleporinus; species Megaleporinus macrocephalus. The sequence continues at coordinate 27,287,646 of CM038721.1, forward strand.
GTTTAAAACTTGTGTTTATGTCCCCCATCCAACCTACCTGCCTATGTCTTCACATGTGCTCCTCGCACCCTTCCTGACATTATCATTGTAACACTGATTTTCCATTAGTATCTTTTCTGGAATTATGTGTAAGACATGTGGCACTGTTCCACTGTATGGTCAGTTTGACTCAACTCAACTCCCTTTTGGTATTAGTTACTTACATTTACACTGCAGATTTAGCATCCATTCATTGTAACTGGTCATTACAGCAATGCCTCATGCAGATTCTGTTTAGGAGAGGCAGATGGCAGAAAGATGAGCGACTGAAGAGTTTGGGAAATCAGAGTTCAGAGGACGCAACACAAAGGGTATAAGCTCAGCTCATTTTTGATTATACCAAAAACAGTACCAGGTACCATGTGTACATAACCGAAAACAAAAAAAAATAAAGTAGAGTTAAGCTGAGCTAGTACCTTGTGGTTGGTAATGTCATCTATGCACATTTTACTTTTGTGACACTTCAGGACAAGATTTTTCAGCTGACTCACCAATGGTCGCCATAGATATCTGACCTTGTCTCCTAGAACGAGTCCTTCCCACTGTTTTTTTTTCTAGATGATTTATGTGAAACCTATTTATGTAGTTATGTTTGCTACAGGAATTTGAAATATTAATGTACAATTTTACACATTCATAATGCACCTATTTACCTAATGGTTAGTTATTTGACTGATACACAATTAAGTTCTAAGATCTATAAGACACAATAAGACACAAACAGACCCAGCATCTTGTTAAGTATTTAAGAAAAGTAATAAGGGTCCCAAGAGACAGTGCTGAAGGCGTAGCTCAGCTGTGCCACGTCTCAATTAGAGCTTGGCCTCAGCTGGCTCCAGCTTCTTCAGCTTCTTCATCCTCATTCATTATTCACAAGCAAATAGAACCCCTCTCTGCTTTTAGGGAGAGATGTCCTTCTATAGGCCATGGTGTACAGAAAGACAACGACAGTAGATTTACTGCTTGCCTGTAACCCTTTGTTTTACAGGGCAAAGGTGAGATGACGACTTGGTGGCTGGAGACAAAAAGAGGCCCCATGGATCCTCTCTTTGCGGATGAAAAGACACAGCGAGGGCCTGTCCCAGTTAGCAACTGACCTCACTCTCCAGAGAAAAGACTGTCTACCGTTCTCATAGTTCTGCATTAGTACAGTGAGTGTATCAAGAACAGGCTAGAAGTTGCTTCTCTGTGCTATTAAAATGTGACATAAACTGTAATGTGACATTAATGATTATGTATTTGTACTCAGTATAACTGCATTCATTGTTGTCTTGTAGAATTATTTTCTAACTCTTTATATAGGCTTACTTCTTTTGTAATTATCTCTGATTGGTAATGAAAAGCCGAGAGTCCATGTTGATTAGTAACACTATGTTAATTTACAGTTTAATAAATTATTCATTTTACATTTTTTGCAATTTTTGATGTCTTAATAAAAAAATAATTATAGTAAAAAATCTATTAATTGTTTTTTTGTTAGTAATCAATTAATCTGTATTAATATAAGCCCTAAAACAAAAGTACAAATCTTTGTCTCTAGAAGTTAAATACACTGCCCAGGACGTTTTGCGGGTCCACTTGCAGGCAACTTGTGTAAACTATGAATCTTTCTACCTGTTTTTTTTTTGGTATTTCATATTAGCCACATTTGTTAATATTGTATGTCCTTGCTGAGTTGAAAATGGCACAAAAATGAATTTTGGAAGCAAAAAAGAGGGTTTTTTTCTGTGCGATATGTTTATGGTTACAAATTCTTAAGGTGGAATTATCTGAGAAACCTGCTATAGAGTTGTTCCCCAGTGTTTCTCCTGGGAGACTACCCAGTGTTTTGGGGTTTTTTTTCTCTGCAACAAACATTATATTGTTGAACATTTGAAAAAGTAACACGAAGAACTTCATTAAAATGTACCAGTGCGTAAGAAAAGACACTGTCAATTTTTTTTTAGATTATTGGATTTATTGTAGGTAGCTATGTTTTCTGAGATCTCACTCGACAATGCAGTGATGATGGTTTTAATATGTTTTTTTTTCCCAGAATGATTTTTTTTGTAGAGTAACTGCATTCAGGACATGTTGATTTCTAACCATATTCTAAAAGATATTGTTAGATTTATTCAAGGACATGTGCTTCAAACTGAACTGAAAGCGTTTTATAATTTAAAAAAAACTGTTTTCTTGATTAAGCAGTAATGAAATGAAATGCATATTTAAATTTCCAGATCATGTTTTATTTTTGCTTTTGTGTTATTTAAATACATGTTATTTAAATATTATATTCATGTAAGATTCGTATTGTTCCCAAATCTCAAATATAAAAAATCCGGAATCACCTGCCAGAGACTGTGATATATATATATATATATATATATATATATATATATATATATATATATATATATATATATATATATATATATATATATATATATATATATATCCTGTAATGGTCATAACCTGTAGCGTTTCGTCGTGAACGGGCCGCTGGATTTTTGCCCCTGCGTGTTCGGAGCCTCTGCAGAGCCTACAGGCCCTCTCATTGGTCGAGTCCTGAGTTTTACGAGGAGAACAACCAATAAGGATCCTGCTGTTCGTTGCCTGACAACGCGAATGCTTGTCGCTGCGTGTCCCCGTTTCTCTGTTTAAAGCGGCGCTCGAGAGACGCTCGGTTGTCTGTGGTGGGTTTTGCGTGTTTTCGCTCGCCTACAGAACCGTTGCGCAGCGAGGGTCGATCTCCTTTTTCTCGGGGGCGGTGTTTAAAATCTCTGTCGACGTGGGACCTTCCTGAGGTGATGCTCTTCAGCTCCGAAAAGAGAGTAAGTGGAGCCTTTCCTCACAGCGTTTGCCTCGTCAGCTCGTAACGTTTCTCAGCTTCTCTTCTCTAAGTGACTATTTCTCACAGGTCGGTCAGCTCAGCCCAGTCAAGACAGGTAGAACTCTTTGACTGCAATATTAAGACATCGACTGCAGTTAATCTGCTGTTTAGTGCTACATACAATATAACTGTAGTTATAATCGTGTCATATGTGTTCATGTGCAGTGTCTCTATGGCTGCTTGTGCTGCCATAGAGTCTAAACCTGTGCCACTATATATAGGCCTAGTTCTGTTATTGTACCTCATTACTAATGCACAGCTGTGGTGGTCTATTTTATCAGCCCAGTGTGTTATTTTTATTTTTTATTTTTTGCATTTTTTCTTTCAGTTTAACAGAGCATTGCTAACACACTCTTCTTTTTTAGGATACTTGTGTGTTGTTTACTTCTGCATAACTGATAGATCTACATAGTGTATTCTCTTTGGATATATGGAAGACTGAGACAATGCCTGAGTCATCATATGGTAATTTGGTAGCATGATCCTGTGCTACCTATCATGTTATGATGCATGTCTAATTGTAGCATGTAAACACTGTATTCACAAGAATGTATTCATCCCCTCACAACCAGGTTAATACCTCTGCTTGACCTTAAAGGGGGCATTCTGACCTAGGGTTTAATTTGCTTATTGATCATATTATGCCATATTCTCTAGTGCAGCACTGCATCTCTCACTATAATAAGTTTGACAAAATTCATGATTTTGTATAATTTTCATCCTTTTGTTCTTCAGTGTTCTCTCACTACAATACCCAGCATGCACTACACAAACACACTGCCTGGCCAATATTTCACTGGATCACCTTTAGCTTTGATTAGGATGCATATTTGCTGTGGCATTGTTTTGACATTCTTGTCCAACGTCAAAAAATGTGTCCCATCCTCCATTGCATTCATTTTTGGCCTGAGAGCTTATATTGATGACAGGAGAATCAAACCATTCCAAATCTTCCCCAGCAAGTCCCAAAGATATTATAAATAAAGTTAAGGTCAGGACTTAGGGTCAGTGGTGGCCAGTTCATGTGTGAAAATGATTCCTCATGCTTTGAACCAATCAATGAATCTTGGTGTTGTCGTCCTGGAATATGCGTGTGTCATCAGGGAAGTAAAAAGCCATTGACGGGATACCCTAGGCATTCAGTACACTAAGGTAATCATTTTATAGACACATAACATTGTTGAGCCTCAGCCTGACCAACAGAAGCACCTCCAGATCCTAGCACTGTCTATAGAGGCTTGTACAGTGGGAATTATGCATGATGGGTGCATTGTTTAATGTGCTTCCCTTGTTACCCTGATGAGCCCACCCTAAAATAGAGTAAATCTGGACTTTAAATCACTATATATATGCTATCTAGTAAATTAAAGCCTTTTCTGATTATAAAGACTAAAATACATCTTCTCACATGGTTGCTTAAGAAGCTACTCACTGCATTCAGGTTGAGGTTCAGGTGCCACCTGAAACATATTAACCACTGCAATAATGATCAAATCACAGGCTTCAAGGTGTTTGCTTATTTGGTCCCAAACAGCAACTTTTTTGGCCAGGCATTGTACATCATGCGACTAAGTCCCTGACCTATAGGGTAATAAATAAACTGAACATTAGTGTAACTCTTACCTCTCTCCTTAATTAACATTGAGTAATTTACTATGCTTGTAAATCTACTAGTACAATACTAAGCTACTACAAAGTTGCTGCTATAGCTTTAAACATGTTTTGGTGCTGCGTCAGTTATTACATTTGAGTGATCAGTTCTCTCCATTATAATGATTCAGCCTTCCAGCATTGCAGTAAACGATCTGCTAATCATTCGATATGTACAGTGAAACTAAATTGCAATTTTTGTAGTTGACAGAGTGTGAAATTTAGGTGTGGGTCCACATACAGACCCTTTTTGCACTTATAAGATTCTTTTTTGAATGTGTCATTTCAGACAGTTTCTATAATAACTTGACTCCTTTGCTCTACATAGTCAGTCTCATGAGTATAGGGGGTAAAATTAAAGCACTAGAAATAACAGTGGAGTGCTATTTGAAGTATCTGTCCTAACCTCAATAAAACTTGTCATGATTCATATCTTTTCTGCACATGCTCATTACCAAGATCATTTTTGGCTGTGGCATCTCAAAATGGTCAGCATCTGTCTTTGTGTCAATTAAAATAATTGTACAGCCTGCTGAGAACTAATTTTGCCTTTTTATTCCTTTTACAGAGGACCTAAACAATATTTATGCTTTCTCAACAATGCCTCCTTCAAGGCAATACAGCCAGTCCACAATGCCTCTCCTGCCTGTTAGCCCTTACAGTGGTCCTAGTGACTTCTGTACAGAGGAGAATATATCAGAGTGCATGCTTTACATCAGTCAGGTAAGTGTGCCTTACTAATGTTAAGTTAAATTTCTTATTGTGCAGTTTATGTTATTATTTCAGTGTTAAATATAAATATGCATATATTTTTTAAATATAAGCCAAAGCAATAAAAACAAGAGGTGCCATGGGAATAATATGTGAACCTTTAAGTGATTTATCACCAAAATGGGATAATATATAATCATTTTTAAGAAATTATTTATTTGTTGCAATATGACATGATTATTTTATTAACAGCACCAGAGTTACATTATAAAGTCATAAAATACAGTGTAATCAGTAAGAATAAAATAATCAATGAATGTGAAGTAGAGTTGTTGGATATCCCATTGACTTGAAGTGATAAATGCAATGTGTCTCCAACTAAATGTGCTACACAAACAAATCTCTAAAATCACTAATTAACAGCTATGTGAATCACAACTGCAAGAACAATTCTGTGCACTGTAAGACTGTTAGAAAAGCTCAGCATTCCCTGAACACACTGTTCTATGTATGTCTACAAAAGTCAATAAGCAATTTCCTTTTTCTATGCCTACAAAATTATTCAAAATGATAAAAAAATAATTTAAAATATAGACTGAATTTCTCAAATGCTCTTAGGGTGATGCAGGTTTGTTGCAACAGTAGTCGTTACGTCATCTGCAGTATGCACAGTGCTGGGAGAGAGAACAGTCATGTTTTAAAGTATTTTACTGGCATTTTGCAGGATAGTACAAAAATAGTATAAAATAGTCTTTAAGCTGTGCTGTGTGGTTTATGACTGGCTGTGTAGTAGGAGTGGACTAATCAGATCTTGAGTGCAGCTCCAAATTACTGGATTGGATATCAGAAGAATAAAAAAGGTATATTCCAATATATGCAATATGCAATACCAGTGTCAGCAGTTAAGCACCCTGTTTAATAAGAGCTTATAATCAGCTCTCGCTCAGTTCACACTGCTAAGTGAATGTGTCTCATGATCTCACTGGCAAGAAATCTCATCTCATGAAAAGATGAATTTGATTTGCATGTGGGAAAAGACAGCACGCCCATTACAGATCCATTAGCCTAAGCCATCACACAAAGGCATACCTGAACTGTTGTACTTTTAATCTTATTGTGAATGTTTGAGTAGTAGAATAGTAGAAGTTCTCTATGTGAAAAAGTTAAAATAAAAAGAAACGGAACTGAAGCATGCTGTGTTCTATGTGCTACTTCCTTTACAGAGAGAAAATATTTGTTTTACAGTTTAAACATGATGTTATTGTTTAAGCAGAGTGCATCCAGACACATGCACTATAAACAGTTTAGTTGTTTAAAGGAGAGAAAAGAACTTATTAGATTGGTATCGGCAGGTTGTGGTAAGAAATGCACAACATATAAAATTAATACCACTTTTTGTGAAACATTTTTCAGTGTATCCGTACAGTAGGTGGTACAAGCATCCAGTCACAAGTGTAGTTGATTAATAAGGTAATTATAAATAAAATAGTTTGGCATCATTTTATGTTGCAATATAAGGCAACTTATACAACTTGAGAAACTTCAGTGCTAATGTTAGAAGCCCCTTCACCCCCCCAAAAAAAAGTTTTTTTATTTATTTGGTTAGAATGGTTCAGGTTATCTTGTCAGGTAGTATGACAAAGGACAACGGTATATATGTATAAGGCTTAGGTTCAAGGACAAATGTTTCTACAGGTGTTTAAGAAGGTACCTGTTTTATTTGAAATTAGTATAAAAATCAGGTCTGACTGAAATAGGCACAGCTTTAATAACATTAACTGTATTTAAAAATGCACATCATGACCTTTTTATTGTTTACAGCTGTCATTTTGAACAGGGATTTTGAAAATTTGTTCCTAACCCCAGTTTTGCATTCACAGGAACTGTCGTCACTGGGTTTGGCATCGATTTTCTATGACTTGAATGGGATTCGACAGCTCGATGTCATGTCGACACTAAATAGCATGTACGATCTCCTGCAGCTGCATCGGCGCGCTGTGGGAGCGTTGGAGGAGCTCGAAGTGGAGCAGCTCAAGGTCAGCAGTGACCTGCACTGCCAACAGCTTACCAGCTCCAAACTCAAGGTCTGGCTGTTATAAAAATAGCTTTACACTTCTTCAAGGAAAACAGCATGCTTTTAAAGCCAGTAGGAGTGATTTTAATACTGACTGGTTTCTAGGTGTATGCATGACCTTCAGTTCACAGAAAGTCTTGTCTGTTTTTCTCCTCTTCTAAAGGACCATCTCGAACTGTCCAAAAAAGAAAATGTCAGATTGCGTGAACGTGAGCGGCAGCTAGAAACCAGCCTAAAGACTTTACAAAATGGCTTGAAAAATGAAAAAGAAGAGGTAGAGTGCAACTGTTTTCTACAACTGCAGAATAATCACTGGAGAATATTATGAAGTGTGCATCTATTTCATATATATTTCAAATGTATATGTGTACAATATGTTTTTCTGTGTATTCAATTATGTAGGGCTTAAGGAATTTTAGAGTTTATGTTTATGTGTACTTTCAGGCATTTTGTCAGGAATCTATATTGTACATCTGTAACACTTTTGTAATACCTCATTAGGTTCAAAAGCTCCAGAACATCATTGCAAGCCGTGCCACACAGTACAACCACGAAATGAAGAGGAAAGAGAGGGAGTTCAGTAAGCTTAAAGAGCGCCTCAGTCACTTACTGACAGACAGGAAGGAGAAGAAACAGGGTATGAATACACTGTACTACAAATACATAAGATTTGCTGTGCATCGGTATTATATAACTTATCAGAGCAGACCTAAATATCATAAATGTGTGTGTGTGTGTGTGTGTAAGGCTAAAGCAGTTGCACACAAAAGCTCAAACTAGGTAAGTGGGCCAGTCTAGCATGGCCTTAAAATGATGCAGTATCTGTCACCTGTTTAGTTGTGAATGGGACTGGTGCATTAGAGAATTATATAGAGTATAGAACCTGGAGATCTACCAATCTAGAAAGTTTAGATCCAACACACATTAAATATTCAGACACCTTTGAAAGGCTTTATTATCTGGTGTATTAGGTGTATTAGATTTGGGTTGTAAGCTGCAGGGTGGTTGGTTTCCAGTACCAGTACTGGCCACCCCCAGCATAAACTTTATGTACAATGATAGGCCTTAATGCATGGACTTTTTGGTTTTATTTGCAGTAATAAACACCTACCATAAGGGGGAAACCTTATCCCTTAACCTATGGAAAAGAAGCTTTATTAGAGGCACAATGGTATTTAGTATGACTGCGTTAACATTTAAGAGGAAACCTGTATGCATGTGTGTGCCCTCTATCAGGGATGGAAGTTTTGAATTATGTTGGGAGGTCTGATGGGAGAAGAAGTCAATGGAAAACTGGAAAAACAGATGCAAGGCAAGTTAAAATCCTGCTCTTGCTCTTGTTTGTGGTGTTTGCTGGCAACAATTTTGTGTAATATGTGATTCATGCTCTCCAACAGACATGAAAGTGAAATGTACAAAACTCTTCTGAATGAGTTCGATAAACACCAGAAGGAGCTGATGTTGGAGAATGCAGAGCTGAAGAAAGTGCTGCAGCAAATGAAGCGGGAAATGGTGGGCATTTTAAGCCCGAAGAGACCCAGCCAAAAAGAAGAGACTTCCACTGAATTCACTGATCAGGTCAGTGATGAAAACAGTTGTGATGAAGTAGGCTAGATTCAGTTCAGTATAAAATTCAGGGGAATGGGGAATACTTGTTCTTGCCACAATATTGCACAACACAATCTTTTGTTATTTATGTTTTAAATAGCAAATAGGCTCTGATGACGAGGAGACTTCAGAGATGTCATGTGAACATGCTCGGGAAAAGCTCACCAACAGCATTCGCCAGCAGTGGAGAAAGCTCAAAAACCATGTAGAGAACCTAGACAACAAAGGTACACTGCTAAAATTCTAGCAGTTGAGGGGGGCAGGGTACTTAACTTTCACCTGATTCATTTCATCACCTGGTTATTAAGCCCTTCATAAACTGATGCAGTTGACTAGAAAAAGCACAGAACTGCATGAGGTACTTCAGGATTGGAACTGGGGGAAATCATTGACTCATCTCTGTCTAAATATTGAACTAGGTATAGTAAGGTAAATAATACATGTTATATACTCCACCTGGCCATAAAAAATATCATTTGGATTTAAATAAGCAAATACTTAATTAAATAATTACTATAGTGATTAATGTGATTCAGTTGGCACCATATTTTAACCCTATTTTAACCCTAACTCATGCACTGAATAGCTTCTCATTTCTTAAACAGCAATGTGGGAAGACGTATCCCTTTTCTGCTTTTCAGAAGGGTCAAAATATTGGCCTGCATCAAGCAAAGTAAAAGACTAAAGAGAAGCTTAAATGGCTGAAATTAGGTAAAAAAACTGTCCAACACATTATTAATACCCAGAAGGATAGTGGCAAATTGTCAGCTTCACAGAAGAAATGTGGTAAAAAAAATTCTGAATGGCTGTGATTGGAAATCACTCAAACGTTTGGTGAAGCTGAATGATAAAAAAAAAATCAGCAGTAAAAAAAACAGGCGAGCTTTTAGGTTTGGCAATAACCAGCTTTGTGAACACTACTAAGAAAACTACTTGTTTGCGAGGCTAACTGGAAAGTAGACTTCAGATATCTAGGGGCATAAAGACTCTAGAGCAATGGAAAAGGTCATGTGATCTGATGAGTCCAGATTGACCCTATTCTAGCGGGATGGGTGTGTCAGGTTAAGAAGGGAACTGCAGAAAGCAGTGTACCAATCATGCTTAGTGCCCACTGATCTGGGGTTACTTCAGTTGGTCAGGTTGGGACTCGGCAACAATGTGGCAATAAAATGAAGTCAGCTGACCACCTAAATATACTAAATGACCAGGTTATCCCATTAATGGATGTTTTCTTCCCTGATGGCATGCCCATATTTCAGAATAACAATGTCAACATACATCAGGCTCTGACTGTGAAAAAAAGTGGTTCAAGGAGCATGAAGAATCATTTTCACACATGAATTGGCCATCCTGACTGTAACCCCATTAAAGGCTTTATTGTGTGCTGGAAAAGACTTATGTTGTGTTTTGACTCTCCTGTCATCACTAAAAGTTTTCTTCCAAAAATTAATGCAGCTCTGGATGATTGTAAATATCACTTTTCATAAGGTTATTGAACCAATCAAAGCTAAAATCTCTTTTTTTCTAAACATTGTATATGAAACCAATTCTAGTCGTAAAATTTGACAAGCTGAACTGCGATCAAAGCAGCTGTAAAATACTTCCTGCACACACATTCATACACATGCACACACAAAAAAATTGTGTGTTACTGCTAACTTAAAACACTGTGCTATGAGTTGGCTGAAATGCTGTTTGCATGGACTATAATGAAACACTTGTTAGATTGAAATTACGCACACAGAAAATAGACATTGTAAATTAAGTTGTTTGTATTCCAGCATCTATGGTGCAGCTGGGAAAGGAGGTCAGTGAGGAGATGATTTCTAAACAGGTACATCAGGAAGAACTGGAGAGACTTAAGATGGAGATCCAGCAGTGCAAGGACTTTATTCGAACGCAGCAGCAGCTTCTACAGGTAAATAGTTACATAATCATATGACCCCTCTGATTGTCAAAAGGCTTTGATTATTTCTTTCTTTTGAATATTCTCATTGCTTATACAAGTGTACCACTGTGATTAATAGCAACAACTCAACACTCCATGTGACGAGGAAACTGCAGCCGTCCTGAATGACTGCTACATGTTGGAGGAGAAAGAACGCTTGAAAGAGGAGTGGAAAACATTTGATGAGCAGAGGAAAAACTTTGAAATGGAGAGGAGGAGTTTTACTGAGGCAGCCATTAGACTGGGACATGAGGTTACTGGTCTTGTCACATCATAACTGAAGTATATTACTGTGAATTATTCAAGTTAGAGGGTAGATGGACGGTAGGTCAGTGGCTCTAGTCTGTTTGGACTGGTTTTCCTGCTCTAACCTACTAAAGCTGGTCTGTAAAAATATTATAGTGTAAAATTGCAGCTTTTTTTTCTTTAGTAATCTAGCGTTCATTTACGGAAGAGGAGAGCGGTTCCCAATGTTTAAAATTTTAAGTTCCTGGCCCTAACCAATTATTAATAATTCAGCTAAGTGTGTATATATATATATATATATATATATATATATATATATATATATATATATATATATATATATATATATATATAGTTTGGGATCACAGTGAAATGTTCTTGTGTTCTTGTTTTCAATGGAGTAGTCTTCCTTCCTTAACACAACAATGGACTGACGGGTCTCTAAAGAAAGTTGGTTCTTTCTGGCCATTTTGAGTCTGTCAGCAAGCCATCAACTGGGCAAGGGTGTCCTAACAACCAATTAGCCCAATAACATCCTTAACTTGGATTGGTGGCCATAACAGGAGATTTAGGCAGAGGACTGAGAATTGCTGATAATAGGACTATATGCAAAATAAGCCTTTATACAAAAATAGGCTTTAATACAAACATTTTTATTCTTTAGAAATCATCTGACACACTTAAATTAATTGTGAAATAGAAATGGCATGAAATGGCATGAACTGCATGGAAATTGCATGAAATGAAATTCTAAAGTGATCCTAAATTTTTGAGCGGTAGTGTGTGTATATATATATATATATATATATATATATATATATATATATATATATATATATATAGGCGAGATTAATTGTAGCAGATGGAGTGGCTGTAATGGTTTTTAAAATGTTTGGTAAATTGATGTGTAAAAGCAGTTAATTCAATACAGTTCTATGTTGTGCTGACATTTTCTGAACTTAAAAATGGAAGAGCACTTATGAACTTATAACATCAGTTTAAATGGTAGCTTGACAGTATACATGCCCACATTTAACAACAAGAAAGGGCTTCCACAAGAGACAAGCTTAACTTGAATATCCAGTAAGTTGTAGCTGCAGTTAACCTAAAACTAACTTGTGTGGAGGATGTACTTTAGTCTCATTGTAATAATGAGTAATTTACTTGTTGCAATACTGTAAATAGTAATTTTAAGAGAACAATCGTGCTGCATAGTTCTGTTTTTTATTATAAGAACATCACATTACAATAGTTGCAGGCCTTGACAACTTATTACAAGATGGCAGTCAAGACTGCACAAAAAACTAGTCACATATTGCACATCATAGCTAATTTCTGTAAACTCCAACACTTTTGTCTCCCAGAGTGCATATCTTATAGCAATGTTCTATATTTTAGGAATACAGTAGATTACTGCAGTGTTTCTGGTGTAAATTCACATCAGTTGTTTACAGTGTGATGAGTTCAAGGTATCTGAGCAGGAAAATCATTAAGATGCAGTGGACTTCAGACCTTCATGACCAACCAGAAACAATCATCCTGTTGCATACAGTTTTGTGATGCATTTAAAAGTCTACTGGAATCAGATAACTATATAAGAGCTAACACATAATGTAAACAATAAAAGTGCTCTTTGCTTTCTGTTTTGCAGAGGAAATTGTTCGAAGAAGACCGTGCGACCTGGCTGAAACATCAGTTTTTGAACATGTCGTTTACTGACCACATGAACATGAAGACACAGAACAGCTTATCAGAATGTTAGTGTTTTGTGTGTGGTTATTTTAGTTTTTGGTGAACAGTATGATAAAATAATAAGATAATTCTATATAACTTCCTTCCAGATTCCATTCAAGAACAGAAACACACCTTGGGTCCCAAAACTCCACTTTAGCAGCCTTCCCAACAGGCCAGGGAAGGAGTTTGGTGTGAAAGGACCCCTCTGTAGAGCACACCTTCCACCAGAGGAGACAGCACAGCTAATCTCTGTGGTATACAACCTCTGAGGCACATAAGTTCTGCCTAAAGCATATTTTACAAACATAAGTATTACATGTAGTGGTGTGGTCTGGAAATTGTTTAATTTTTATGGGTCTTGACATGCAGTCATTAGAAACAGTACGGAAATGTCTTACGTTGCTTACAGAACCACATAGAGCCAAAATTGTTTGCTTTTTATTTGTATTTGATTTGGTAAGATATATTTTGTTTTATTCATAGGATACAAGTGGAGTGTTTAAGCTCCAAATTCTGTTGTGTGCATTGCATGGTTCAGCCTTAACTTTTTTGCACTCTAAATAGTGATTATGCTTAGTATATTTGATTTATGTTAATGCCAAATGTAAAAGGAACCATGTAATCATACTTTGGAAAATGAGTGTGAGATTTGAAACATTTCAATGTCTTATGCATAAGTACTCTGTACTACCCAACATGTTGTCTCCTATATTTTTTCTAAATACTGTAGTTTTTACATATTTAAAATATATAGATTTAGTAATTGGTAAAGGGAAAAATTGTGTTTTTAAGCTGTAGCACAATACTGTAATCTTAAGTAATTAAATTTTGAGTGATATTTGAAGTCAGTGTGGAGGTTATCGAACATTTATTACGTGTGAGATTCTGCTGAGATGTATATTTTTCTTGTTCTACATTTGTTTTGACTGTTTTGCTTCTTTAGAAATGAAAAGCTAGTCACCTTGTTTTTGTTTACATGACCACTGTATTTCTCAATTTATTCAGTTAGTGAACAGACGTTTTGTTTGTTTTAGCATAGAAAATCAAGAAAGTGCTTAAGTTATTATTAAACATCTCAGCTGCGTTCTGAGCAGTCTGAGCAGTGGCTTCATAATCCTTGAAAAAAGTCCTTGAAAAAATCTAACCATAGCTATCTATTGGCTGTTAAAATCTGTGCCCATAAAATTCAACAAATGGTAAACTACCAGAAAAACATGACGGTTTGCTCCTAACAGTCTTGCTTTAACTGGTTTACTCATGATATTTTCTGTATATATTCTGTCCTCACCACTAGGGCTTGGGAACATTATTTCACAATGTGGTGTTTTACAGGTGATCCGCCACTGCGGCCGGTTTTGTCAGGCTGGTTTCTAATAGTTAAAAACACTAACTGTTATACATACATTCCTTAATATTGGCCTGTCTGTATCTTTTACACCTAATTGTAACTGTTTGATATTCGTATGAAATTGGTTAAGATACTCAAATTTGATTTGATTCAATATGAAGCATGAACTGAAAAACTCTTACAGTGTGATTTTTACTGCAAGCAAACAAAGAATGAACAATCAGTATAGCGGAGCAGTTCCATAATGCAGCATGACATGATGCATGCTTCCAAGCCCTATAACGCTAGCTAGATGCTAACACAGCTAACTAACAAAAATACAAGGAGCATGTCATGCTTTGTGGTTCTCTGTACATGAACACAATTAAAGGCTTAAATTAGTAATTAGCGAAGGCCAGGAGTATTTAATTAGAATTCAGTAAGGTCCAGTTAGAGGACATATCTTCAGGCCAAGGTCCGGACCGTCATCATTTCTAACTTGGTATGATTCAGTACCATGTCCTGTTTACTGAAGTAGCCTAGTAATTCTGTCAGGATTTCATGTCATCAACAACTAAAAGACAAAACAAATTACAAATACCTTTCTGTATATTTTAACAATATTTATTGCTTTAAATTCTGAACTGAATTAATTATTCATAAAACAATAAAAAAAAAAAATCTTCACTTCAAGTAAAAACAAATGTTACATTTTTAAAAACAGAATGCTTTTGAAAAAAACAAAGTGCGTATTTATAGAAAAAAGTAAATAAAACATGCAGTCTTCTTGTCAACTTGTTAACTCGATTTAACATCTTAACAGTTCATTTCCCTCTGGTATTCCTCTCTTCATTTGCATAGGAATTGGGGGAGAGATCAAAAACGGGGAGATTTGTCCAACCCAAAAATTAAATCACAGAAAAATCGGAAACTGTTTAAAATTTTATTTTAAAAGCGTGTTTGGGCAGCCTTCGCAATTCACACACTGTGTTTGTTGTTAGCAACTGGCTGTGGTTGTTAGGTGGTCTGGGTCTTTCACTTTGTCAAGGCTTGTGTTGAGATGCCTGTTCAGAAATATCCTGCAGTCAGCAGCTTTACAGACCCAAGCTCTTGCCTCGCTGGAGCGTTGGGTAGCTCGCGCCAGCTTTAAACGCAAGGTCAGTGATGAGAGCAATGAATAGCAACAATGACAATATGTACTGCAATCAAACGGCTTTTGTATAATGTGTTGTTATGGTAACAGACTAGGAGAGTTTGGGTTAGCTAATGTTTATATTAACTTTTGTCGACCTGGTCTCGGGTCAGGCTGTAACAGAAATTGAGAGTGGGTTCTCTCCCCTGACCTCTGCCAGATCAAACTGTGGACACCGTTCAAAACCAGAAAACTGCAAATTTATTTTCAACAAATGAGTAAAAATATGGGACAGTGACTTCAGAGATGGGCAAATGCTAAAATAACAAACAAAGCAACTAAAGAAACCTAATTAACTTTTTCTTTTTTTTTGTTCAGTGAGAGAAGTAAGCTCTTGGTTGTCTAGCCAGGACTTTAAACCTGGGCTGACATGGAGTCATGGCCACATGTGAGATGTACGTGGCTGCTTTTAAGACAGGTTGGTTTGGAACTGCCTGTGGGAAGAATAAACACATATGTCTCAGTCCATTCCTGGTTGAAGAGTTGTTTTTCTCTGCTGACTTTTCTTTTTTTTTAAGCACGCCATTTAAATGAGCCTTTTCTGACTAGATTTATTCTCCAACTGCTGCTTCTCGCTTCGTACCTCGCCTGTGTGTGCTCACAACGCACACGATTGGTCTGTGAGTTTACTGCGCTGCAAAGCCCATATACCATAAAGACAAAAAATTTCCAGTGTTTAAAATAAACCCTGTATGAATTAAATCATTCACAATAGTTTATTGGTTTGCGTATGCATTGGACCACGTCTGTGTCCGGACCCGGACCCCTGTCCGCCTATTAGTGACCTATAGTGTAGGCAATAAATAAGATTCCTTTTGCCTTTCCCACAAGTTCAGATTTTACAGATGAGTACACCAATATTCCATCATTAATCATTAAAGATTACTGATATTTATTCCCCTTTATGTTAGAATATGTGGTAAATATTCAGTCTACTGCCTACTTGGGTTTTGCTGATTCAAAGCATCATGGGGTGCAGGAATAAGGTAGAGTTGAAATTTTGATAAATTTAGATAAATGCCAAATGTATTTTTACTAATATCTTCAGTATTTGTGCATTTTTTATTAATTAGATATGAGCAGAGGAGTAATCACCAGAGTACTGTTATAGTTTATTAATCCAGGTGTTACAGAACGAATCATGAAGTTTCTTCAAAACTCAGTTTTAATAAATGATATAAATTTCTTTCTGTTCAAAGTCTGCCTGTAAAATGCTTAGGTAGTTCTTAGAACACAGCAATCACACAATGATGTAGTTTTATTTGGAAAAAGATCTTTAAGAATGAATATTGTGCTATGAATGGAATCAATTAAATGGCCTGCCAGTCAGTGAGAGGGAAAGAAACTTTAATTTAGGCAGCTAAGCTTTGGTTCAACTCGCCAGCTAATGGCAGCTGCTTGTGCTACAATTTATTCTTCTGTAGCCTGCTCTAAACGCTCATTACATTTATTACAAGGGAGACGGAGATGCACTTGACATCATGCAGATTACAACACTAATGGCTGTTCTAATGTGAATTCTGAGGTCTTAACATACAAAAAGCTGATTAATAACTTAATCAGTAGGTCCAGTAGGTGTCCAGTAGGTGTAATTGTATCTCATGTCTTATGTCTTCTATCTAGCTGTGCTGTGTTTAAGAGTCACTCCAATGTCTCACTACAGTAATGGCAT
Organism: Megaleporinus macrocephalus; assembly: GCA_021613375.1. NCBI lineage: Eukaryota > Metazoa > Chordata > Actinopteri > Characiformes > Anostomidae > Megaleporinus > Megaleporinus macrocephalus. The sequence goes on from CM038721.1 coordinate 27,304,719, forward strand.
TATTTGTTTGCAGAGAAACATGTATGATTGCTGGACAAAGTGCACTTCAGAAAATGATCAGAATGTATCATTGTAAAATTTATTATATTAACTACTTCTTACTTTTACATGACTAAATGACTGTAACACTCTGGATCATGATTTTTTTTGTATATTTATGGAAATTCTAAATTTTTATTAGTGGGTTTACCTTTTCCACTGGAATTCTTCTGATAATTTGATTTTTTTATTTTAATAAAATGACATTGATGATAATACATTGTTAACATAAACAGTACAGCTACTGCAGGATTTGTAAATATATGAGTAAAACAACAATACAAATTCTATTCTAAAACAAGCAGATATAAGTCTTTGCTGTGTTACCAATAGTTTTTATTACTTTTACCAGCTGCAGTTAACCAACCAAACAATCTTTGGGGTGTCGCACTTTCAGCATCCCCACCTCCAGCATCACTGGCTTACCCTGATCATGTCCACTACCTGATAACAAAAACACAGTGTGTCACTCACCACTCAAATGCAGCTGCCAGAGTTCTCACTAGGAGTAAGTAAAGGAAACACATTACACTTATTTATACATCTTTACACTGATGTACCAGTATGTTACACAATAGACTTTAAGGTTCTCTTGCTGATCTATTAATCGCTGAATGGTGTAAAAACAGCATATTTAACTGATATGCTCTAACAATATGAGCCCACTTTGAGATTGTTAGTTACAAGTCAGGTAAAGACTAAACATGGAGAAACCGTGTGTGGGTACATGCTGCTTTTAAATGGAACCAATTGTCTGAGAGCATTAGGGCCCTGACAATAGACATCTTTAAATCTGAGCGGAATAATTTTTTTAGAGCAGCTTTAGACACTGTTAGCTCTAGAAGACCTGTATCCTGTGATGACACTTTGTTGTTTATTAACATTTTTAATTGAACTTTTTAACTTTAATATTTTATTTATTCTCTTTTAAATCTATTGTTTTAATCATATTTTATAAATGTTCATTTATATTATCCTTTAGATTTTACATTCTGCATTATGAATTTAATGGGTGAATGGGTGCAGTGAATGAAAGGTGCCATATGAATAAAATTACTCTGGCAATATATTGGCAAATGAATTTGGCTCTAAATGAAGACTTCACTCTTATTCATAGTGGAAATATTTTGAGAGCATTTCTTGGACTAAATCCTACACTACTAATTAAATGATCACACAGGAGTGTTTGAATGCTCTTAATTTATTTGATGTACTTATTACATAACGTGGGCCAGTATTTGAGCCTGGTATATCATTGATCAGTTTCTTATTAAAGGCATGAATGTGTGAGTTCTGAATCTTCTCTGCATATGACTAAGCAGAAGAAGAAATACACAAACTATAACATTTCACATAAAGCTGTATTTTAGTGATATGTTCATATGTTCAACATGCGAGAGCTGGAAGAGCTTAGAGAGCTACTGGCACTGCTGCTGATGGAAGATAAAGACCTGGTCGAGCTGGAATTCATGCTCATTAGTCCCGCCTCCAGATATTCCTTCAATTTCAACAGAATGATGTTTTCTTCCTGAGTTTCAGTTTCAGCAAGGCTGGTTTCTTTAAGTTTCTCAGTGGCTTTAGGACCAATGTAAGCTTCAAACTCCGGTCTTTCAAGAGAAGGACCATCACCTAAAGCGCAAGTTGGAAATTATTTGTTTAGTATATTACAATTATTAGAAGATGGTGCTTAACCTGGTGAGTTTAGGACTTACCTCTTCCCACTGAAAGACGAGCTGAGTGTTGTCCAACAATATAGTAAAGAGGACTGTATCCCATTAAGCGTGCGTTGTATGAGTTGATCTCAAGGCATCTCTTGACGTGGAAGTAAGGAGCAGTACCACACAGGGACTACTGAATTGAAGCAGGTATTAATGGCTGAACACCAGAGGGAACTGCAGGTACCAGAGACGCTACTCTCTGAGCCAGAAGGTCCTCAATATTTCGGGCTACAGCAACAGTCTCAAAGCTTTCAGAGGAAATGGTGAAAAGACAAGGAACACACCACTTGTTTTTATCAATTTTTCTCAAATTTCTCTAGAAATGCATTTCATGCATCATTCTAGGTTTTCACCCTTCTTTTCGTTACCTGGCAGCGGCAATATGATCAGGAGCTGCAGCAAGCAGAACCTCCAGCTTGAAACTGTGCCTCGCAAGGTCAGCTCTTACAGCCACTTTGCCTGGCACAGCAGTGTAAATCTTTGATTTGGCCATAACAGCCATCAGGTCAGTCTGGAGTCAGTCCCAGAACCTCCATTAAACCAGTAGAAGTATTTACTCTTTGATATCAACCCCTTCAGGAAAACACAAAATACCACTTGGACACCATCTTTGGCGTAGGAACTGAGAGGGGGGATTGGGGGACGTGTTCCACCAAATGAGAAACAGGTAGTTTTGTCCCACACAGAAAACAACCCACAGAAAAAGCGGAAACCATTTATTTTGAAAGCGCGTTTTGGCAGCCTTCACAATTCACGCGCTGTGTTTGTAATTAGCAACTGGCTCTGGTTGTTAGGCGGTCTGGGGCTTTCACTTTGGTAAGGCTTGTGTTGAGATGCCTGTTCAGAAATATCTTGCAGTCAGCTGCTTCACTGACTCAAGCTCTCGCTTAGTTGGAGTGCCAGGTAGCTCGTGCCAGCTTTAAACGGGAGGTCAGTGATAAGAGCAATGAATAGCAACGATGACCATATATACTGCAATAAAAACGTCTTTTGTATAATGTGTTGTTATGGTAACAGACTGGGAGGGTTTAGGTAAAGGGCGTAGAATTAACATGGACTGGAGTGACGTGTCCTCAACAACATCCAGCGATTATTGAATTGTCCCCACCAATAATTTGAAAAAACAAAAACGATCTATCAACGTCTCATTGACCTAGAGGTGCAGAAAGGGTTAAATCAGGTTCTGTACTGGAGTCACATGGGTGTCAAAAGCGAGTAAGGATGGCAGCTATTTTTCAAAGAAACGTGTATGTCTAGTACACTAATGAAATGAGTCTACTGTAGTAAGGTTAATGGCGATGCTAGGCTTTGGCGCTCAGCATACAGCAGGCTAACATCGTCTGTAGCTTTGAATACCAAGCAGTGTTCCCACTTTTATTAATGCTAATGCAGGCCTGGAGTGGCTAATCGGGAGATTCGGGAGGTTTCCCGATGGGCCGGCTCATGTCAGTCTCAAGTATGTGCTTGTTGGATGGGAAAAATAATTGTAACACTTATCTGTCACCTCTCTAATCATCTTCTTGGATTAATTCTCCATTCAACTACGCTTTCATTCTCTATTCATCTGACAGCACAGCCCCTACATCGCAGTAGATTAGGTGGATTCTACCATCTGCGGGAATTCTCCCCTCCTAAATGTTTAAGTTGGTTGCGCCCACGAGTCGCCCTTTCTGGAGCGGTAAAATGAAAGAGAATAGCGCGAAGAGTCAGCCGGTGGTGACGGAGGGCAGAAAGAGGACAGGTGGAGCCGAAAAGGACAGATTAAAAAAGAAAGGCGGTGGAAGAAGAAGCTGCCAAATGTGCGAAATCAACAGAGCTGTTCTCAGGAAGACAGTCCCCAGTTGCATATTAATAGCCGAACTCATTAATGAAATGTTTTTGTAGCGTCGGAGCAGCAAACCCCTCTGATCCCGAGGAGGCCATGACTACGGAAGGGACAGGTAGAGGATAGTCTAACAGAGTTATTTAAACTCTATAAAATAACTAAGACAGTTATTTGTAATGTAAAATATAACAGAGACGTGATATATGTTAAGTTGTGTTAATGTTAATGTACACAGAGAAGGAAATTCTCATGTCTGAGTTGAGAAACCAGTACGCTGCTTAGGAGGCTTTTGAAACAACGTGTAGAGAAGCTACTTAAGAGTTTAGTGTATATCTAACAATAGAGCACCTCTCTGTAGGGAAAAAGAGAAATGCTATTTTATTTTTTTAATTAAACATGTTTAAGTGACGTGTTTTCTGTTAGCTTACCAACATATATCTGAACTTATACCCAATAAAAAGGTGTTGTAAGAGCTAGCTGCTTTGTAATTTATTCCGATTCCTCCTCCATGGAAAAAGTGGGCTGGATTTGGGCATGAAATTCCCGGGCTGAAAAAGGGGCCCACTCCGGCCCTGTGCTAATGTATTAGAGATGTCAGTTGCACTATGGCTGAAGTCATGTTGATAAGTTTTTCGATGTAAACTCACTGTTGACTGGTTTAAAACTGGCTGAAACGAGCCCATGTCTTGTAGTTTAACTGAGACATTAAAAAAGATTGAATTGTTTTCTGGGATTGTTACACCAGGTTGTGCAGTGCTCCAAGTATTAACCCGGATGTATGAGAGCTGTTTTATTTGCAGGACAGCTGAAGTTAATAAGTCTTTAGATGTAAACTCATTGCTTATTGGTTTGAAAGGGGCAACACTATCTGGATGAACATATGTACTTTCATTGACACATTGAGAGAGATTTTTGTTCTGTGATTGTTACTTTGTTGGTTTTGTGGAGATTATGCAGCTCCGTCTGTTTTTATTACTGCTGATGTAGGAGACTTGTTTATTTGCACTATGGCTGAAGTAAAGTGACATCTAAACTACTTCTATGTCAGTCATTAGTTTAACATTAATTTAGCATTGTATTATTTATTAATTAAATTGTGAATTGTTAAAATCATGTAGAATGGCATATGAAGTATATCAGTTCCTATTGTTTTATCACAGAACAAAAAGAAAACAACAACAGCAGGGGGGTAACAGGTAAATAGGTCCCCGCCATTGTCAAGAGCAAATCTACAGCCTTGGTTTGGGTTAGCTAACGATTATATTAACTTTTGTCAGAAAGCATGGGTCTAAATGCCTAAAGCTCAGCTCCTGGAGAGAGCACATAAACTTTTTTTGTTATATATGTATATAATCCAGACATTACATGCATAATTTAAATTTTCTGACAACCGTACCATGTAATGTGGAGTATCTTGTTTAGTTTGTAAAGTGAGATTTAATTAGATATATCCAATAATAATCAAAAGTACAGATATTGTTGTATTTTGTTTATTTATTTGCAATTTACCGCCATTCCACAAATGCTGTTTTACGTCACTATACATAGAGTGATTTACTACCTTACCTACATTGGAATTAGCTTATCAACTATTTTAGGTTTTATTTTAGGGGATAGGGTGGGCTTTGTGGGTTTTCATTAGATATGGAAGGATCGATTGGCCATGTATCGGTATCGGACGATTTTTAATCAAAATATGTGATCGGCCGATCTTGAGAGCCGATTGATGGCGGTAAACAAATGTTTGTTACCGTATGTGACTCAGACTCATCCAGGGCAGTTTGTAACATCTGTACAATTAGTAAAATCAGCGTCTCTCGCGGAGGAACTAAGACAAAGACATTTAACACTACTAATCTGATACGGCGCTTACACCACGCAGCTGAATACAGTGAGTATCAGCAAACAGCAGAGCTAGCACGCGCAGCCCAGAGAACCGCACAGACCACATCTGACCGGTACAAACAGTACAGCAGCAGAAACAGTCAGAGAGCTAAAGAACCACAGCCAGAGTGATTGAGTTTATAGTTCTAGATAAGCAGCTCTTCTCGGCTCTAGAAGATGTTCTGTGGCATTCTTGCGCTCAATATTCCACCTGGCTCCACGCACTGCCGTTCCTAGTAGGAAATACTTTCAGATGTAGCTCCTCCCACATAGACCAACTTCTAATTTAGTTACAATTTTTATGCTGTTTCACATGAGCTCGTTAAAAATGGTAATAAACCAGTTTCCACCATGTTTCATGACTTGCTTGTGCTAATAATATGTAGCCCTGCCGTGTCTAATAGCCCCGCCCTCTATCGGTATCGGCTGATCTTGCTGAAAGGTGATCGGCGATCGGAATCGGCCTCAAAACATCTGATCGGTCCATCTCTAGTTTTCATATTAGCAAATGTGCCCCGCCAAACTTTTAATAATATGTATGATTTTTTTAATTCATGGGTGAATGCTAAAAGTGATATGCTAAAATTTAATTAATATCATTGTCATAAGTTCTATTATTATTCACTTTAGAAGAAATATTTTGTAAACATGTTTATGTCAGTAAACATGGCATATATTTTCCTTGCCATGCTAATGACATACAATCAAATACATCTGCCAAATCAAACAACAAATTTCAACTTAATAAGTCTGAGGACTGTGTAAAAGACAAAACGCTTAATGTGTTAGTTCCATTAGCAACACTGGACCTCAAGCATATGTTTCATTAGATAGATACTTTGATCCTAGAGGGAAATTCACCCCTAACCTGATCCAGTTTTATTTCCCTGACCTCAATTTGTATACTTGAATATTGAATATTGGCTGATACTAAGTCTAATCTGATACTTTCATTTTTATAGATAATACAGCTGTAAAGTGCACAAGTATATGTAAGTTAATAAAACTAAGGTTAGGCAAATAAAGTACGGGAGAGTCACGAGAGGCAATTTTATCTCAGGGAAGTCTTATATAGCACCAATTTATCGCTGCCTCTATTTCAGTGGGGGCGATTCTCAAAGTGCTCTACAAAGTGCACTATGTAGAAATTTAAATACTGACTTCTGCTCTGCCACATTGTATAGTATAGCTAATGATGGTCATTTGGAATTCAGCCACATTCTTAATCAGTGCACTGTTTAACTGTAAAACCTAGAATTTCTAAGCCTGAGTTTGATGTTACTTCTGACTAAAACACAGATATTTAAAGCATGTATGTCATTTAAATGAAGTTACATTCAGGTAATTAAATTCAAACATCATATTAATGAGGAATTTGTTTAGCTTGTTTACTATCTTTGAGTAAGTAATAATAAGTAAGTAATATAACTTGGCAGCCCATCAGTTTCAATAAAAAAATTTCTCACTTCATTAGTACACTTGGTGGTCCATGCGAGCAGCTTTCTAGTGTGAAACATCCCATTAACAGTACAAGGATTTTTACAACCAGCTGAAGTGTATGCACTATACAGTCCAAGCCTGAACTTTAATGTTAATTTGCGCTCACTGCTTCACAAGCCACTGAATGTCACCCTATAATTGGCTAAACCATCGCATGAATTAGAGAATGCCTAGTGTAAAGCAAATGTAAATTAGTTACTGGTAGGTGTATTTCATGAGATGAAATTCCTCATTTGTACTCAAATCTGCATTAATGACCTCATTGCACGCAAGTTCCATAAACTGCATCCAAAGTAATGTGTAGGTAAGTAAAGCTGATCTCCTTTTAATATCTGTAACCCAAAGTTAACGTGTAAGCAGTCTTATTTGTATTTGCCACATATTTTAACATTTCAATGGAAATTGAACTTAATTCTATGTGTAGCGCAAGAAAATTGGGTGTGATGGTCATTATGTGTATAATTGCTCTTAGAACACCATGAATAATCCTTAGAGTATGTACCTATGTACCTGTTTAACATTAATTTTAGAAGAAAAAAAAAAGATCAAATTGCTGTATTTTGTCAGCCCAAAGTGACGATCATATAAAGACCAGTTAAAATATTATATTTTTCATAATGACAATACTAACTAGAGATGGACTGATTAGCGTTTTTGAGCGTTTGGCCGATAGCTGATACCAATAGAGGGCGGGGCTATATGCCACGGCAGGGCTACATGTAGTTATTAGCGCAAGCAAGTCATGAAACATGGTTGACACTGGTTTATTGCCATTTTTAACGAGCTCATATGAAACAGCATGATATCTTAAACAAAATTAGCAGTAAATAAACAAAGTAAATCAAACAAATATCCCCAATACTGCCATCAAAAAAGCAAATTAAATAAATGCAGTAAAAGCTGCAGTCATTAAAAGCAGACTCTGGATATGTTAAATGACAATCTGCAATCATTAAATGTAGATCTTGAATTGTTGCTGCTGCTGTTCTGTTCGTACTGGTCAGATCTGGTCTGCATGGTGTTCTGGGTTGTTTGTTTTGTGCTAGCTGCACATGCTAGCTCTGCTGTTTGCTGATACTCACTGTATTCAGCTGCGTGCAGTGCCGTATCAGATTATTAGAGTTAAATGTCTTTTGTCTTGGTTTAAAAACGTCCTGGATGAGTCTGAGTCACATACAGTAAAACACTGCCAGACGGACGACATACTTTCTATCAGCGCATGCTTTTCTCGCCATGCCGCTGTTTTAGTCAGTCTGTCAAAAATGAAAGGGTATGTATTGCCACCTAGCGGTTCAGATAGCAATTGCAGGAAGCTGGCTGGAGGGCTCCTCTTCGTTGATGAAATGCTAGCTGTAAATACAGAAATTAGGCTAATTTGTTTAACGCCATCGATCGGCTCTTGGGATCGGCTAAATTGGAGAATTGTCGGTATCGCTGATACCGATACATAGCCAATCGATCCTTCCATCTCTTATACTAATAAATAAAAACAGGCATTGCTGAAGAGCAAAAGAATTATTTAAAAACAAGAAATACCTGAACAAAAATACATGAAAACCTGTGTATTTTGGATGCTTTTAATTGATCTATTCATTTCTGTTACACTTCTTTTCACTTGTTTGTAATCACATGTCTAAAACTGGAACTTGAAACCATTTAGCCATTTTTCAATGATGGCGCGAATATCTGAATTCAGAATTCTGTCAATGATGGGACGGATATCTTCATTCAGGGTTTTCTTAAGGAAGGCACGAATATCCAGATTCAGAATTTTCTCAAGGATAGCCTTATATTCCAAATTCTCAATTTTCTCAAAGATAGCCTTCACATCCAAATTCTCAATTTTCTCACGAATGGCCTGAATATCCAAATTCCGAATTTTCTCAAAAGTGGCATAAGGATCAAACTCCTTAATGGTCCTGCGAATGTCCAGGGCTGGGAAATATTCCTTCAGAATTTTCTCTAATTCTGTCAGCACTTTCTCAAAATCTCCCCGCAGTTTCTCAAATTCAGCCCGCACTCTCGCTATGATGGCATCAATGTCAAAATTCTGAATAGCACCCCGAATATCCAGCTTCGCTATTCTGCCTTGAATGTCCAGATTTGCAATTCTGTCCCGGAGTTTCTCACTGATGCCTTGAATGTCCAAACTCTGGAGAGCTGGAATGCTTCCATCTTTTTCAATAGGCACAGCAACAGGAAGAGCCATTTCCATCTTTGATGCAGTCATCTAGTATTAAGAAAAAAACAATGTTTAAAAAACAGAAATGACTGAAAGTTGTTTTCTAACCCTGCTAAAATAAAAAATACCCCTCACCATTGGAGCTTTAACAACAACATTTAGGGACCTCTTAGTTGGTAGAGCCACAATTAGGGCGACCTCGTTCGCTTTGTTTTCAGCTTTATCCACAGCAATTCCAGCCAGGCGAGTTGCTTTGTGCATTGGGAGGTACTCAGTCGCCCTGTTAGTAGAAGCACATATAAGAACTTTTAAGAGACTTTGTGTATAATTCAGTCTGACACAAGATTTGTACTATTGAACCTTCTGAATATACCTTTTAGCATAGATTGCTCCAAGGGTTACAAGTCTCGGGATTCTGTCCCACTCCACTTCAAAACGGGCAGCAGGGTTTGATTCATGCATACCAGTCTCAGCCTTCACAGTTGCAGAAGCTTCCTGGCATTCTGCACCCCAAGAAACCTGAGCCTAATAAGAGAGTCTGTGTTTAGTGCAGTCTATACGGTTTCGGTGTAAATACTGAGAAAGTACTTGTTAGAAAGCTGCAGTAGAAGTCCAGACTTACGCTGACTTTATGTTTGCTTGGCAGAACACCATCAGCACACAGCTTCCATTTCTCACCAGCAGCAGATGCAAACACGAGCTGTGCTCTTGAAGTGGGCTTATCCAAGTACGCTGCAAACTGGAATCCCAGCTTGCGGTCACTTCTAACAGCTTGAGCAATGATGGCAACAACAGGTGGAATGGCGTCTCCGAGGAGTTTAGCCTGTCTCTTGAGGACCTCAATGCTAGAGGCGCTGGTCTTTGAGTTTCGCTGTGAGGCCAAGTACTGCAACAAAACCAGAAATCTTTTTTTTTTAAAGAAATATATTTTTAAAAAAAACAAAAAGCGCACAAACAAATCAGTATATTACATTTATTTTATGTTCTATGTTGTTTTTGGCCTCACCTGATCCTTATGGAATTTCTCAAAGGGGCCATATGTAACATTAGCCTGGTAGAAATATAAAATTAGATTGATGCAAAGGATAATAGTTCAGATGGATCAAATATTATAAAAAGACAAATGTGGTGGCTTGTAGACATTACAGTTTAATTTACATCCTTTGATGTGAATCCAAACTGGAGACGATAGTGTACAACAGTTTGAACCTACTTTGATCACACACTATACCAGAATCTACAAGTGTCAATTCTACTGCAGTAGTCAATTGCAATTATGATAAGAAATAAAAAAATATTTAAGTCAATCATACTGTGTAATGTACTCATTATTACATGTAATGTAATGCACAATTCCTAACCATACAATGCCATATGTTAAAGACTTACTCTAGATATGTGAGCGCTGGAGGAGCTTCGAGAGCTGCTGGAACTCATACTGCTGCTTCTGCTGCTGATGGAAGATGAAGACCTACTTGAGCTGCGTGTGGTGAAGTTCATGTTTTTCAGGCCAGCCTCCAGGTATTCCCTGAGTTTCAACAGGATGATGTTTTCTTCTTGAGTTTCAGCTTCAGCAAGGTACGTCTCTCTAACAAGCTTCTCAGCTGCCTTGTCAGGAGCAAGGTGAACTTCAAATTCCAGTCTTTCAAGAGCAGGACCATCACCTGAAGCAAACGTTAAAGAAAATGTACTTTTTATACAAAAAAAAATCACATCCAATCTGGTGCCAAACCTGCTAAACTCACCACTTACCTCTTCCCGCCGAAATACGAGCTGCATGCTGTCCAACAGTATAGTAAAGAGGATTGAATCCCATAAAGCCTGCATGGCGGGAGCTGACCTCGAGGCATCCCTTGACGTTAAAGAAAGGAGCAGTACCACACAGGGACTTCTGAATTGAAGCAGGTATTAATGGCTGACCACCAGCGGGCACAGCAGGTGCCAGAGATGCTATTCTCTCAGCAGGGTGGTCCTCAATATTTCTGGCTACAGCAACAGTCTCAAAGCTGACAGAGGAAAACAGTCATAGGTCAGAGTACCTATTGTATACTGTAGCTTTGTTGTGTATTTTTTCATGAATTTAACATGAATCTTGGATTAATTTTAGGCAGCACTAAAGCGTGTCACTCCTTCATCCATTACCTGGCAGCAGCAACATGATCATGACCTGCAGCAGGTAGAATCTGCACCTTCATGTTGCCCCTTGGCAGGTCAGCTCTTGCAGCCACTTTGCCTGGCACAACAGTGTGAATCTTTGATTTGGCCATAACGGCGGCCTGAATCAAGGCAGTGTTGACTCCAATCACCGCGAAAGCCTGCATGGCAGCACTGAAAGCAAAAAGAAAATGTAAATGTTAATGTAAATTTCTTGAAAGAAAATGTAATTATTTACAGTGTATCTGTGAAAGAGTACCTTGGTCTGGCCTCAGCTTGCAATTGAAAATCAGTCTTCATCAGCTGATAAAGAGTAGCGGTCTCTGGGTGCTCAGGCAGAGGAGGTGCAATGGTGGCCTTAACTAAAAGTATAAATAAAAATATGTTTTTAATAAATGTTTATAATTAGCATATTCAGTGTTAGTATGTTACAATGAAAACTCTACCATTGACAGCTGCAGCAGCAACAGCAGCAGTGTAAAAACCGAGCTCCATAGGCACACCAACAGCAGTGGGGAGGATACGACGCACCTCAGCTGCAAGCACAGGCTTGGCGTATTGGAAGGCAATGCCAGCCTGCAAGGCCTTCACAGCCTCCTTCAGCAGTTCACGTGCATGTGGTCTAGCAGCCTGTGGGTGTAATGCATGATTATATTTTACATGCAATTATTAAAATAGTTACAGAACTATTCAAACACAGGAATGGATTGATGAAATACCTGCGCTGCCTGCTCAATGGCCTTTTCAATGAAGGTTTTGTCAATGTTGGCAAAAGCAACTTCCTGTCCAAGAAGTTTGACATAGATGGAAGCCAGTGGCTGATTGGCTGGCATACCCTTCCAGTTCATCAGCTGCACAAATGAAGGTATGGTAAAGTTCATGTATGTGTTAAACTATACACCCAACTAAAAATACAATGAATGCAGTAATGATGTTAATAACTTACTGCCTTCAGGGTTTCTTTTATCTTGGTCATTCGATCAGCATTCTCATCTGCAGCAGGAGTATTCCGTAGAGCTTCCTGAAGACCTTCAGTTCTCACACCAACCTGGTCAAAATTATAAATGACAAATCCAGAAACAACATTGTCCCATGATCTTAACATCCTCAAACAGAAATATTTTTACCTCAAGAACATCAGCAGCAGCTCCAGCCAGATAAGCACGTGCTTTTGCCACAACAGCTCTGGGCAAGAGGGTGGCAGCATCATTGATGATGAAAGCAGTACCAGCAGCTCCGGCCATGACAGGAGCTTTAAAGAAATATATATATTAAAACAATTTTGCACACTTTTGATTCACAACTTATAATTTAATTATGATACAGAAGTAAACCAATGCAGCGTTAAGAATATAGCGTTAGCATTTTTTATTGGAAAGGTGTGCTTTTCCCAGTGTCTGTAAGCCTCCTAGCTTCACTACATTTATAATCAATGTGCAAAATACAAAGGCATTCTGGGTAGTCTAGGTAACCTCCTGGACCCCCTGAATGTCTAGAAATTCTAAATTCTGTGGGGTCTCTGAAAATAAACTTACTATGCCTTTATATTGTCTGTTGTAATAAAATGTAATTTACATTCAAATACAATTTTAGACAGAGGTCATTGTCTATCCTGTATCACCCCCAGTCAGTAAGTTACTGTTAGTGGCTTTCTTAACTAACTAGAGCCAGCCAAAGTCGGAGTAGCACATACAATATGGGACAATCTATAACCAAGAGATATTTTGCCTCTAACAATAATGTAACCCATTTTATTAAAAGTTATTACTGATACTTACACAAGTAAAGGTCCAGGTGCAGAGCAGTGCTGTGGAAGTAGCTCAGTCTGTCCAGTTTGGGGCTCAGGATTCTGAAGGCAACATTAGCTGCTGCAGCCCTGTAATCAACACAATGGTCACTTCATGCTTTGGCTTTACAGCAGCAAGGATTAATCTGACAAATAAAAAAAGTAGAGAATTCTTACACGTTCACCAGATCAGGGGCCATGCTTCTGGTCAGAGACTTGATGTATGTGTAAGCGAAGTTTGCAACTTCCAGGCTAGGCTCTTTCACCATAGCACCAGCAACAGTGGACATAAGAGCCGCTGAGGGTTTGGTCTCAATCAGTGCAACACAGGCAACCATACGTGCTTCAGGATGAAGAGTCCTATCCATAAAGAGTTGCAGTGCCACTGGCTGAACCTAAACACAACAATAAGATGATGTAGCTTCTCGAACAAAATCATCCAAAAGAGCTGTGTTCATAAATAATCTCACACGTACCAACTTGGGCTCCTTCTTGGCAATGTTCCTGAGGGCCAAAATGGCATCAACCTGGATTTTGACAGGCATAGCTGCAGCAGCAGATCCAAATCCAGGTAGGAGCTTCATGATGGGTTTAAGGCTAGCAGGGTGTCCAGCATTGCCCAGAACTTTCAGAGCCAGGCTGATTTCAGGAATTTCAGCCTTTGCAATGGCCTCTGCAGCATGATCATGGATGGGCTAAAAAAACATGAAAAGATATTATTCTTTAGTCTTTAATTAACATTCATTATTAGGATTCACACCACTATATGTATATATGTTGGTCATACTGAGTATAAAAGTCATTTATATATCTGCTGTCTTTTCTCTGCTTTCTGCTTTTGTCATGTTTAACCTATTAAGAAGAAATATAAAGAAATATAGAAATTGTTACCTTCATAAGTTCAGCAGAACAGGTAGGATCTTCAGCACAGTATTTGGCAACCATGGAACCATAGCCAAGCATGACCACCTCACGCAGTCCAGGCATGGCCTTGATTTTAGGGTTCATCGCCAGACTCTGTGCAACACAGTACGTGGTTGAAATACTAACAATGATTAATATTAGTCTTTGCAGAACAATATTTAAAACAGTAATCAATATTTACTTACAGCAATGTGTTCAATAGCAGCAGGATCAGCGGTGGCCAAGTGCAAACCAAGCAGAAGAGCCTGAGTGAATTCAAGGGTGGTGAACTCACCAGCTTGGAACTTTTCCTTGATGAACCTTAAAGCTGCTGGTGTACCAACAACAGGAGCTGCATCCAGAAGCCATCGTCTACCAAAATAAAGATTTTAGAAAAGTTCATACATCAATGTATGCTTCTTGTACAAACAACTATTTACGATCATTTCACCTGTGAAGAGGTTTGGTCTTGTACTGATCCCAAATGCCCTGAATACTTTCAAAAGTAGCAGCACGCATGAGCTGGGCTAGCTGAAGAAACTTCAATGGAGCGTCCTCATGGACCATAGCCACATTGTTTGTAGCTAGATGCTGCAAGACCTCTGCAATCTAAAACAGAGTAGGTTTCAATGCTTCAGCCCCACTTTTGATAGTAAAAAAAATTACTAATGTTATTGGAACCTAATATTGGTACCTGGGCCTCTGCATTGGTGGTCTTCATAAGCTGAATGGGAGTTTGGAGAATCTCAGCGCCAAATTCATACCTCAGGGATCCACGAGCCAAATACTGAGCAGCACTGGCAGCAATGGGGGCATTTTGCACCTCCATTAGTGTCAGAGTTTGCCTGAAATGAGAAATATATCAATTTTCTTTCAAGTTTTAATAGATTACAAAAGGATTTTTAAGCACAAGGAACATAATCGTACGTGGCCTTCATTTGGGCTGCTCCAGTGAGTGTATTGAACAGTGAGAATTGATGGAGCTCCTCAACGGTAGCCTCAGAGACCAGAGCACCAGCATCAGTAGGCTTCATGATGTAGCTGTAAGTTGCAGTTCCAGTTAGACTCTGAAGCCTCTGTGGTGAGGAATGTAACAGCAACAGATAAGTTACAGATGGAATGCATCTTCTATTTACTTGTAATCTTTTTTTTTCTTTATTACCTGCTGGCACTCAGCACACTTCTCAGCATAAGCCAAACCAATATCTTTGATGGCCTTCTCATGGCATTTGGTCAGGTCTTTGGACTTTGTCACAGCAATATGATGGGTCTTTGCATCTTCAGTGATCATATAGTGAGTCTTGCAAACTCCATGAGGTCCATCCTATTAGATTAGAAATAACTTAATTACTAAGAGGACAAATCTGAATTTCTCAGGTTTAAATCAGAATTTCTCCAAAATTATATTCTAAGGTTTGCTTTGTTAATAGAAAAATTCCACTATCAGAACCAGTCTGTCTTTGTCAGCTATTGTTGAACTGCCTATAGCAACAAGGCCCTGTTTTAGTATAGTACAAGTAACTTGTTTAGTTGGCATGTTACAGAGGAGAATTGTGAGTTGTTGAATGACATCTATATTATTTTAACATTTTGTTAACACAGATTTAATAAAAGGAAAAGTCTTTAAGACTTATTACAAATACAACTTCTGAGATATTTCTGTGGTCTGCTGAACTCCCTAGTTTAAGAACCACTCATTTTTTTGTCTTACCAGTTTTTTGTCTTACCTCATGCAGCTCATAGACGTTCTGTGTGTTCTTCAGGTTGAGCTGAAGGATGTTGATAAGGCCTCTGTGCAGGTTCAGGACAGTAGCAGACACTCCAGCAGGGGCGAATACTTTACCTACCGCACCATTAGCATACTCAAATTTGATGGGAGTTGCAAGCTGAGCGCTCAGTGCTGCTTCAAGCTTAGAAGCAGAAACAAAACGATCCTCAGGCCAGATGCCGGCGTATTCAAAGACCTGAGGCTCCACAAGCTAAAGATGATACAATCACAAAAGATTTTGTTATTCTACAATTATATAAATATTCTTTTTGCAGAAATGTTATTTGCATCTTTCATGTCAAGAAAAGTTTCTTTACCTTCAGGAGGAAAGTATTCCTAGCTTCTGCCCTGATGAGAACCTTGCTGCTGACTTTTATGCCAGCCTTGCCCAGACCCTCTTGAGGCAGACCTCCCAAGAGCAGACCTTCATACTTGTAGACGTAGGTCTTACCAGCAGCAAAATCTGGAACTGATGAAGTATTTCACAGTAAGTTTCTCGACCACAGCTCTATCACACATCAACTTTTAAAAGAGCATTACTTACCAAGGTTGGTCTGATGACATGCTAAATAAAAATAAAAGTAATAAAATAATATTTTAGTTTTGATAAGTTTAAAATGAGTGATTGACTAATTTTAAATCATTAAAACAATGAAGCCGTTATTATAAAGTTCAGTTCATAACTTACCCACAAGGGCTACAGTCAAGGCAAGCACAGCAGCTCTCATGGCTGGTGGTTTGTGAAGAATCCACTAGAAATCTGTCTTTTTATTGAAGTAATTTTGCTGACTAAACAGTTCTTTATAATAAATTATTAACTCTCACAAACACATTCTAATGTACATAGACGTAACCCTGACAGGCCGACTGACACGCTTTTAGGTCAGATTAACTTGAACTTTTATTATGTTGATAAAAATCCAATGTCCACCCTGAAGTTCCAGCAGATGTACTCTCTGATTTTTCTCTCTCTCTCTCACACACACACACATATATATATATACATACATCAGCCCTTTATTAAATGTACAAAATTAACCAAGGAATGTATGGATGCGTTTAATTAATTAATTATTTTTATGCTGAGCTGCTGTGGTTAGGAAATGTTTTCTTAAAGACATTTTACAATTTACTATTTAGTTCAAATGAAAAACTGCTTGCATGGCTTGTAAGTGAACATTTTTGACAAATGTACTGATACATATTTGAATATCTACATGAAACTGTTTATGATTCTTTTTAGTCATTACCTTAATTATAAATACTACATCTAAACTAATGACATGATTAAGTGTTAAGTATACATGTAGTGTAGTATATCAACAAACATCCATGCATCTGGAAAGTATTAACTCGCTTCACTTTTTCCACATTTTGTTACTTCCACATTAAGTTAATTTTTCCCTCAAACTTCTTCACACAATACCTTATATTGACAAAGTGATTTATTAAAAATAAAAAACAAAAAAAATCACAAGTACATACGTTTTCACAACCTTTGCTCAGTACTTTGTTGAAGCACCTTTGGCAGCAATTACAGCCTCAAGTCTTTTTGAGTATAATACTACAAGCTTGGTACACCTATTTTTGGGCAGTTTCTCCCATTCTTCTGTGCAGAACATCTCAAGCTCCATCAAGTTGGATGGAAAGCATCAGTGCAAAGCCATTTTCAGATCTCTCCAGAGATGTTCCATCGGGTTCAAGTCTGGGCTCTGGCTGGGTCGCTTAGGAACATTCACAAAGTTGTCCTGAAGCCACTTCTTTGTTATCTTGGCTGTGTGCTTAGGGTCGTTGTTCTGTTGGAAGATGAACCTTTGCCCCAGTCTGAGGTCTGGAGTGCTCTGGAGCAGCTTTTCTTTAAGGATGTCTCTGTTTCCTAGATCTGTGCCTCGATACAATCCTGTCTTGATGGTCTAATGACAATTCCTTGGATTACATGGCTTGGTTTGTGCTCTGACATGACTTTATATAGTTAGATGTGTGCCTTTCCAAATCATGTCTAATCAATTGGTTTTACCACAGGTGGACTCCAATCAAGTTGTCGAAGTTGGACGATAAGTGAAAACAGGAGCACCTATATATATATATATATATATATATATATATATATATATATATATATATATATATATATATATGACTGTGGGAGGAAGTATATATACATTACTGTTAGCAAAGTTTAAAGGTTTAACAAAGAATACATTAATGAAGGGTGACCTAGGACAGACTGAGTTAGGACAGAATGACTTAGGACAGAGTGGCTTGGGACAGAGTGACATAAGGATTTTTTTTCTGTAGGCCATCTTTAGGAAAATCAAACCAGTCTGGAATCAGTCCCAGAACATCTGTTAAACCATTAGAAACCTTTACACTTTGATATTAACCTATCAGGAAAACACATCATAATATTAGCGTTTACTGGACACCCATAAGAACCAACACACACTTTTAATAATTTCTTTTAGTAGTTTCAGGATAATTCAGTCAATTGCGAAAAAGCAGTGGAATTAATATGGCTTTCCTTTAGGGCTCATTTAAAAAAACTAAAAACAACTGACAGATCTGTTAAAGGCTTTTTATGTATTATTAAGCCATTGTTTAACTGCTAATGTTAATAGACACAATCTCTAACATAATCTCAGAGGTTTGTTAGGAGAAATTAGTTTCATCATATCAGTGGTAATGGTAAAATAATTGGATAAAATTAATTCTTTCACAAACATATTTTTTGAAAGATATTGCAAAATCCAGTCTACTTATGTTCATTGTAGGGGCATTTTTACTAAAAAAAAAACAGTGGGGGAGGGGTTAATTTACCACTTCATTTTATGTAGAAAAGGAAAATAAGACTTAAAAAAGGGCTTACATGAACTGAAATGACTCATTATGATACGATTATTATTATTGGGAATGAACTATATATGGTCCATTTTAACACTGGAAAGTGGCCTCAGCTAAGTTTAATAATCCTCAAATGCCTAATTAAACCCAAAATATGTCATTTATTTTGATGTGTTATAGTTTAAAGCATCTAGAAATCTAGAAACTATTTTAAGGAAAATAAGATTTTTATTGCTTGTTTATTTTGGCCTCTTTTTCTGGGCAGTGTCAAATGGTTCTGAGCATGGAAGCTAACCCACACAGAACCGTTCAGTAGGATGATGTAGCTATACCCTGATGAAAGACAAACTGATGCGGACAGAAAGCTCTCCACACATGTGATTTGGGGTTAGATGCCAGAAACATGCAAGGCTCTGACTGTTTCCCTGGCAGTAGAAGTTTTATTCACTGTGATTAGGTGACAGGCTTTGGAGAAATTGTCAATAACTACTAAAATCATGGTGAATCCTTTGAAGGGGCAGATCAATGATAATACCTATGAAGTGGTGTTGTTGGAGAGTTGGTAAAGGTAAGGGTTCACCAGCTGAAAGTCGATGTGAAGCATTCCTTAACAACCCTTGTAATGTCTCAGGTCAGGGAAGGTGAAAGAACTTAACATGCAGCCCCAGGTCAAGAGGAACATAGGTGCCATGTTTGGAGGGTCTTGGGCCTTTTGAAAATCTTCCAACAGGGTCTAAAACACAGGAGTAGGAGAGGATGGGTTGGTCTACTGAGGATTGTGGTTCAATATTATACAGGTAAGAAAGGGCATTATCTTTACTGTGTAAGTAAGTAAATAAACTTGATTTGTATAGCACTTTCCTAAGACAGAGCTACAAAGTGCTTCACAATTATTTAAATTAAAAACTTCCTAACATCATGAAAGAAATTAAGACTTGCACACTAACACATACACTTACACATAAGCACACCTATGATCACAACTCAAAAAAGCTAGAGAATAAATGTGGGCCCAGGATCATGTCTTAGGATACCATGTACAAGAGGCATTGGACGGCAAGAGAACTGAACTGATACGTCTAAAAGAATTTAAAGAACCCAAAACTGCTGACATTCTTTGTCCGAGAGAGATTCAGGCAGTTTCATTGCACAGACCTTATGATCATCACTGCTTAAGCTTTGCTTGTCAACACTGTAGCCCAAAAATTACACTTCCTCACTGTGGAATTCAAATTTGACTTGACTAATACTTCATTTTCTATAGCCTGTGAAGGACAAGACAGACGTATTCGTTGTGTGCACATAAGGAAGTTAACTACATCAGAATATTGTTTATATAGGCAATGACCCAGTCAACCAACATGCATGCAGCACTTCATTGACAAAAGAGATGGAGCGAGTGCACAAACAGCATGACCAAATATTCATGGTGACCTCTAGAGGTTATGAAAGGCTAAAGGCATACTGATACTTCACAGCTATGGCTTTAAAACCCTGACAGTCAATGCAAAGTCAAAGACTATTTTTCTAGGGTAGTAGCTTCAGGCACTGACTAGGGATAAATGTTTTAGAAGATGTGGACAAAAGGGCCTATGAGGGGGCAGTTGAGTGGCATTACTTTACTTTTACTAAAGATCCGAACCTCAGATCTTGATAACACTGGAGAATGTTGTCTTCAGTCTGCACGAGTAGACTTTCTACAGTAGTGACGCGACATGGCAGGAACATATAGTTATGGATACCTCTTTTTATAGTCATTTATTTAATATAGCCTCCATTTAGTAATCACTCCAGAGTATGGGTGAGCCATATGAAGCCAGTGGAAACCTAGTTTAAGTTCTCAAATAAAATGATTCTGAACACCAATTTATAACCAGGTCACACAGGACAGGTAGCCAGGAAATGACCAGTCTGACCATAGTATAGGCATAGATGCTTTCATAATCTCTGATGTTCTTTCTTATAGGCTGGTTTAGCAATATGCTGCAAAACCCTTTACACAAGTTGAAACAATTCCTCTGTGTGTTGCTTCTGACAAGCTAGTCAGTGTTTGAAACCTACTGGATTTATTAAATATTAAACTTATATGGAGTTATATAGCAGTCCCCAAAAATACCACACACTGGGCCATTTGGATAACATTTGTCCTTCAATCAATGAAATGATCATCTAAAAATATTTTTCATTCAGGTTATCGGAATGGTTATCAGATTCTCTAAAACTAAATTTTGTTTGAACTACAATTATGGGTGACAAACAAAATTGACAGCACAGTTACTGCACTTGTATTCTTTGTACTGTTTTATTATAATTTGCTTGTATACAAGATGATGAGTGCTCAGATTAGCTCCTCTATAGGGGAACATTTCACCTCTAATTCCCTATTAAAACTTATTAAAACTTACCTCATTAAAATTGGACGACCAAATGATTTTCCTGGTTTAATGAACGTAAACATGGTACGTAAAAACTCTTTTTATTTGTTAGTTTTAAATATCACCTTTCTGTGTCTTTGTAATGGTGCAGTGGTATCAAACACAGTACACGGCATATAATCCAAAAGGGGAAATCCAAAATTCAGGCAGAGGTATAACGGGTAAAGAGACCACTTAGGCTTGGACTATAACCTAACAATGCCTTGTGAGGACTGAGGGTTGACTGGTGGTAAAATCATATATTGCAGTCTTTCTGTTATCATAGCATCCTGAAAAGTGTAAGGATTCAAGTCCAGATAACCACTGTCAGGCTCACGGGTGGTTATTCCCCTCTTCGACTGCAGAGGTCACTCCCGCTTAAATATTAAATGTGTTTTACACACCTGTTACTAGTTTTCCCCTAATCACTGGGCTTTATATACACCTCTGTTTGCCTTGTTTGAATGTGTAGCTTTGTTATTTGAATGTGTATCTTTGTTTGAAATCTACTTGCCTTTTTGTCTTGTGCTTTGTTGCAGTTATTTTTGTGGACTGCGAGTTTCTGGTTTAGGTCTTGACCTGTATTATGAAATATGGTCTACTCATATTGTGACCTTTGAAAAGTGCTATATGAATAAAACGACCTTGCCTTTGAATTAAACCTGCACATGGATCCAAAACTCCATGCGATTTTGTTGTATACAGAAGAATAACAATGAATCCAGGAGGTTTTAAAGAATGACTACTAGATGTCTTGTGCAACCTGATGATATCTGGCCATCTTAGTTGTGTAATAATTTTCTTTCACCCACTGAAAATAGACAATTGGTTGTCATTGTTCAGCTGACTTGGTGTTCAGAATCTCTTTTCATTCCAGAACTGTTTGATGTGGAAGTGACCGGCAGCTTCATGGTAGAGGTCTTGCTTTCCAACTGCACATCCCTCATGATTTCTTGTGTCACAACCCTTCATGTCAAGGTTTTGGACTGATGCCCAATAGGTGAGAGAGCAATCAATGAGAGCACTATTTATCTCAAAATCAGTTTCACAAAAAACATCTGTTAGTCCTATATTCTTCTAAAGACCCTCTCATAGTAGGTTTCCCTTGGCATCACCAAAGCACACTTTGGATGTTACTAAATGGATATTGAGTAAATGGCTATAAACGGAGAAATTATTGTATCCATAAATTGGTCACTGCCATGTTGCATCACATCTGTAGAAAATCTACTCGTGCAGACCAAAGGCAATATTCTTCAGTTATCAAGATCTGGCCAAGGTCTTTAGTAAAAGTAATGCCACTCAACTACCCACTCATGGGCGCTATGTTAATGACATCTCTTAAAAGTAGCATTGAGATCACATTAGAGCCTCAACATCTCAAACTGTGCTGGTTTCTAAGACTTTGCATTGGCTATTAGGGCCATAAAGCCTGTGAAGTACCAGTATATCCTTAGACGTTATCCTGGACGTTATCCTGGATTTATTCTCTAGCTTTTTTGAGTTATGATCATAGGTGTGCTTATGTGTGAGTGTGTCTGTTTTGATAATGTCAGTATGTTTTGATTGTATTAGTTGTGAAGCACTTTGTAGCTCTGTCTTAGAAAAGTGCTATACAAATAAAGTTTACTTACGTACACAGTAAAGCTGATGCCCTTTCTTACCTGTATGGTAATGAACCTCAATGTGTTTTAGCCCCCGGTGGAGATCATGAGTTTTCAAAAGGCCCAAGATTTTGCCCATATGTTATGCAAATGAGTGCATACTCCTTTGGTTTAGGACATCCTGGCATCCTATGAACGCTCACTGAGGTAAAAAATAAGTTCTAGTTGCCTTCCATGACCTGAGACATTACATAGTTTAGGTAGTGCTGTGTGTGCCCAGGCTAAAACTTCACATCGGCTTCCAGCTGGTAAACTGTACCTTTACCCAGAAACACCACTTCAGTGGTATTTTCACTGATCTGCCCCTCCAAAGGTTTCACCATGATTTAAGTAGTTGTTGACCATTTCTCCAAAGCCTGGCAACTTTTACTGCCTGGGAAACAGTCATAACGCTGTGTGACTTTGCTGTTGTTATCAGTTTTCTCTTAAATCAGAGTATCATCCTCAATTTAATGGCCAAGTTAAACAAAAACTGAATAGCTACATCATGCTGCATCATCCTATGTAGCCTCCATGCTCAGTACAGCTTTTCTCTGCCCTGATAAAAGAAATCAAAATATGTGTGAAATAAAAATATTATTTTTGCTCAAAATCACAGGTTTCTAGATGTTTTAAACTATCACACCAAAGCAAATTGCATATATCAGGTTTAAAATTATTATTAAGTATTAAAGTTATACCTTCCTCCTCAGGGCCCAGGACAGTCCCAAGAGGACAAAGGGCCCCCTTTTAACTTATATTTTTCAGTCACAGTAATAATAATTTTATCATAATGAGTTATTTTAATTAATTTTGCAAATTTTATTTTCTTTTTCTACATATAATGGCCTTGTAAATAAACCTCCCTTTTTCTCTATTTTGATGTAAATAACCCTCCATATAAATAAACTTGATAAATTAATTTCTTTTATATAAAATAGTTATCTGTTACAATATCTTATTGTAACAGATGCTTTTTAAACATGTCATGATTAATGAACCAATAAAATAGAATAAAAAAGAAAACAAAAAGAACAACAAAGAATGTAGTAGTAGTTTTTGTCCTCTCCTGTAAAGATGCAATTCTAAATATACTTGTAATAAAGCTTCTAACAGGTCTGTCAGTTTTTTATGAGGCCTCAAGGAAAGGTTTTAATTAGAATTAGATATTAGATATTTTTCACATTTTTTAGCATATCATAGAAATCATTAAACATTTATGTTGGTTCTTGGTTCTGTTCAGGAATCAGAATGATAGTATTATATGTTTTACTGATGGGTTAATGTCGCAGTGCAAAGGATACTAATGATTTAACAGATGTTCTGGGACTGATTCCAGACTGATTTGATTTTCCTAATGGGACCTGAAGGTGGCCCACAAAAAAAAGAAGAAAATGCCCTCACTTTTCTAGGTCACTCTGTTCTTGATCACTCTTTATTTATCTATAATTCGTTAAACCTTTTAACTTGTCTAAATCTGTTTTACATAGATAGACATTATAAGACTATGCACAAAAAATGATAAACAAACTATGTTAAAGTTAAGACATGTTCAGACACTTAGACTAATTATTCACATATTTTTTTATTATTATTATTATTATTATTATTATATTCTTCTATTATATAGTCTATATAATACTGTCTATAATACTGTCATAGTATATTTGATATAAAATGTTTTTTTTCATCATACTATTTAAACTGTATTATTTTACTGTCTTTTACAGCATGTATTATGAAGTACAATGCAAAATAAAACACAAACACAAAAGAATGTTGTGATTATATATTTATAACTGGATGTAATATATTATTATATGCTTTATACAGTGAAAAAATACATATAAACATTTTTAATATATTACACAGATACTATAGTTTGTGTAAATTTAAATATATTTACTTAGTGTGGGTGTAGTATTAATTACAACAATTTGGATATTTAAAACAATTAATACATAAGAGGCATATATATATATATATATCAACAATTTTAAACTGTAAAATGGCTTTAAAAAATTTGTAACCACAACAGCTCAGCATTATAAAAACTACTTCTATTTAGATTATAAATATTTAAATTATATGATATTTGACTGTAGAGACTCAAGATCGATTTTCTGAAGCTCAACTTATTAAAAATATGGACAGCCAAAAGTACTCACCATGGCCTATATAGGAGTATAGCAAATGAATACATAAATAAATTAATTACACAAACTAACTAAAAGTATCTATTTATTTCTTATTTTTTGGAAGTTTAAATAAGGCCTCTGTGTAACAGCACATTTCAAACAGATAAACTTCAGGGTGGACATTGGATTTTTATCAACATGATAAAAGTTAATCTGACCTAAAAGCGTGTCAGTCGGCCTGTCAGGGTTACATCTATGTACATTATAATGTGTTTGTGAGAGTTAATAATTTATTATAAAGAACTGTTTAGTCAGCAAAATTACTTCAATAAAAAGACAGATTTCCAGTGGATTCTTCACAAACCACCAGCCATGAGAGCTGCTGTGCTTGCCTTGACTGTAGCCCTTGTGGGTAAGTTATGAACTGAACTTTATAATTATAGGGTTTTTTTTAATGATTACATTTTCAATCAATCACTAATTTAAAACTATTAACTGAAACTAACATATTTTTATTACTTTTATTTTTATTTAGCGAGTCATCAAACCAACCTTGGTAAGTAATGCTCTTTTAAAAGTTGATGTGTGATAGAGCTGTGGTCGAGAAACTTACTGTGAAATACTTCATCAGTTCCAGATTTTGCTGCTGGTAAGACCTACGTCTACAAGTATGAAGGTCTGCTCTTGGGTGGTCTGCCTCAAGAGGGTCTGGGCAAAGCTGGCATAAAAGTCAGCAGCAAGGTTCTCATCAGGGCAGAAACTAGGAATACCTTTCTCCTGAAGGTAAAGAAACTTTTCATCACATGAAAGATGCAAATAACATTTCTGCAAAAAGAATATTTATATAATTGTAGAATAACAAAATCTTTTGTGATTGTATCATCTTCAGCTTGTGGAGCCTCAGGTCTTTGAATACGCCGGCATCTGGCCTGAGGATCGTTTTGTTTCTGCTTCTAAGCTTGAAGCAGCAATGAGCGCTCAGCTTGCAACTCCCATCAAATTTGAGTATGCTAATGGTGCGGTAGGTAAAGTATTCGCCCCTGCTGGAGTGTCTGCTACTGTCCTGAACCTGCACAGAGGCCTTATCAACATCCTTCAGCTCAACCTGAAGAACACACAGAACGTCTATGAGCTGCATGAGGTAAGGCAAAAAACAAAATAGATATCTAATATTGTTTATTACGTGAATCGTTAGTTCTCAAACTGGGGAGCTAACCAACCTAATAAAAATCTCAGTAGTTGTATTTTAACTATGTATAAGAACAATGGTTAGACTTCTCTTTGATTACATCTGCTTTGGTCCTATGTAAAAAGGTACTTTTTTAAAAATGGTAACGGTTACTAAATGAAGTTAAAATTAAATAAGTTATCAGTAACAAAATAACATAATAATAATAATCTGAAAAAGATTTTGATAGTGGTATTTGCTATCCATAATGTGGAACTTAATATACCTTTTTAGAGAATTCCTGATTTAAATCATATTTTTTTGCTAAAGTTTTGCTAAAGTTACTTATTTATTGTATTTAATTCTAATAGGATGGACCTCATGGAGTTTGCAAGACCCACTATATGATCACTGAAGATGTAAAGACCCATCATATTGCTGTGACAAAGTCCAAAGACTTGACCAAATGCCACGAGAGGGTCATCAAGGATGTTGGTTTGGCCTATGCTGAGAAGTGTGCCGAGTGCCAGCAGGTAAAATCAAATGTTACAAAAAATTGAAGAGCTTACTTTTTTACAAGTAAATAGAAGATGCATTTCATCTGTAACTCATCTGTTATTGTTGCTTTCATCACCACAGAGGCTTCAGAGTCTAACTGGAACTGCAACTTACAGCTACATCATGAAGCCTACTGATGCTGGTGCTCTGGTCTCTGAGGCTACCGTTGAGGAGCTCCATCAATTCTCACTGTTCAATACAATCACTGGATCAGCCCAAATGAAGGCCAAGTATGATTATGTTCCTTGTGCTCTGATGTTTAAAATCTTTTTGCAATATACCAAAACTTCATTTTCTCATTTCAGGCAAACTCTGACACTAATGGAGGTACAAAACACCCCCATTGCTCCCAATGCTGGTCAGTATTTGGCTCGTGGATCCCTGAGGTACGAATTTGCCACTGAAATTCTCCAAACTCCCATTCAGCTTCTGAAGATCAACAATGCAGAGGCCCAGGTACCAATATTAGTTTGCAATAATGTAAAATTGTTTTTTTATCAAAAGTGGAGCTTAAGCATTCAAACCTATTCTGTTTTAGATTGCAGAGGTCTTGCAGCATCTAGCTACAAACAATGTGGCTATGGTCCATGAGGACGCTCCATTGAAGTTTCTTCAGCTAGTTCAGCTCATGCGTGCTGCTACTTTTGAAAATATTCAGGGCATTTGGGATCAGTACAAGACCAAACCTCTTCACAGGTGAAATGATCGTAAATAGTTGTTTGTACAAAAAGCAGACATTGATGTATGAACTTTTCTAAAATCTTTATTCTGGTAGACGATGGCTTCTGGATGCAGCTCCTGTTGTTGGTACACCAGCAGCTTTAAGGTTCATCAAGGAGAAGTTCCAAGCTGGTGAGTTCACCACCCTTGAATTCACTCAGGCCCTTCTGCTTGGTTTGCACTTGGCCACCGCTGATCCTGCTGCTATTGAACACACTGCTGTAAGTAAATATTGATTACTGTTTTAAATATTGTTCTGCAAAGACTAATATTAATCATTGTAAGTATTTCAACCACGTACTGTGTTGCACAGAGTCTGGCGATGAACCCTAAAATCAAGGCCATGCCTGGGCTGCGTGAGGTGGTCATGCTTGGCTATGGTTCCATGGTTGCCAAATACTGTGCTGAAGATCGTACCTGTTCTGCTGAACTTATGAAGGTTACAATTTCTATATTTCTTTATATTTCTTCTTAATAGGTTAAACATGACAAAAGCAGAAAGCAGAGAAAAGACAGCAGATATATAAATGACTTTTATACTCAGTATGACCAACATATATACATATAGTGGTGTGAATCCTAATAATGAATGTCAATTAAAGACTAATATCCATGAATGAATTTCATCTTTTGACGTCTCTTTTTAGCCCATCCATGATCATGCTGCAGAGGCCATTGCAAAGGCTGATATTCCTGAAATCAGCCTGGCTCTGAAAGTTCTGGGCAATGCTGGACACCCTGCTAGCCTTAAACCCATCATGAAGCTCCTACCTGGATTTGGATCTGCTGCTGCAGCTATGCCTGCCAAAGTCCAGGTTGATGCCATTTTGGCCCTCAGGAACATTGCCAAGAAGGAGCCCAAGTTGGTACGTGTGAGATTATTTCTGAACACAGCTCTTTTGGATGATTTTGTTCGAGAAGCTACATCATCTTATTGTTGTGTTTAGGTTCAGCCAGTGGCACTGCAACTCTTTATGGATAGAACTCTTCATCCTGAAGCACGTATGGTTGCCTGTGTTGCACTGATTGAGACCAAACCCTCAGCGGCTCTTATGTCCACTGTTGCTGGTGCTATGGAGAAAGAGCCTAGCCTGGAAGTTGCAAACTTCGCTTACACATACATCAAGTCTCTGACCAGAAGCATGGCCCCTGATCTGGTGAACGTGTAAGAATTCTCTACTTTTTTTATTTGTCAGATTAATCCTTGCTGCTGTAAAGCCAAAGCATGAAGTGACCGTTGTGTTGATTACAGGGCTGCAGCAGCTAATGTTGCCTTCAGAATCCTGAGCCCCAAACTGGACAGACTGAGCTACTTCCACAGCACTGCTTTCCACATGGACCTTTACTTGTGTAAGTATCAGTAATAACTTTTAATAAAATGGGTTACATTATTGTTAGAGGCAAAATATCTCTTGGTTTTAGGTTGTCCCATACTGTATGTGGTACTTTGATATTAGCTGGCTGTTAACTCACTTGCCATAGCTTCAAGGGCAACAAAGTGTTTGTTAAGCATCGTTATCAGTTTATTTTCTGCAATGTTTTATATATAAAAAAACTCTTTTTTATTATTTTCAATACATGGCATCAAACCATACCAAACCAAGCTTATATGGATTTAACAAAAAGTGTCACACCTACTGTTCTTCGTTCAGTTATTCTTCAAGAACTGATATTTTCTGGTTTGGTACTGCACACATTAATTGAGATCTCTTCTTTAGTCTTTGGATTGAGAAACAAGTAACAGTCAATATGTCCAGCAACTTCTTTGGAAACTAGGAAGATTTTCAGATTCATAAATATACTACTGTATCTTGCAAGGGTTTTCAGAAGTATTCTAAGCATTATTACAGATGTGTGACCAACTGGGTGACTCAACATGCTACAGTATCACCCAGAGAAAGACCAGTGCTGCATGTCTAGTTAGTTAAAAAAGTCAGTAATAGAAACTTACTGACTGGGGGTGATACAGGATAGACAATGACCTCCCTCTAAAATTGTATTTGAATGTAAATTACATTTTATCCCAACAGACAACATGAAGGCATAGTAAGTTTTTCAGAGACCCCACAGAATTTAGAATTTCCAGACATTCAGGGCGTCCAGGAGGTTATCCAGATTACCCAGAATGCCTTTGTATTTTGCACCTCAATTATAAATGTAGTGAAGCTAGGAGGCTTACAGACATTGGGGAAAGCACACCATTCCAATAAAAAATGCTAACGCTATATTCTTAACGCTGCATTGGTTTACTTCTGTATCCTAATTAAATCACACATTGTGAATCAAAAGTGTGCAAAATTCTTTAAATATATATATTTCTTTAAAGCTCCTGTCATGGCCGGAGCTGCTGGTACTGCTTTCATCATCAATGATGCTGCCACCCTCTTGCCCAGAGCTGTTGTGGCAAAAGCACGTGCTTATCTGGCTGGAGCTGCTGCTGATGTTCTTGAGGTAAAAATATTTCTGTTTGAGGATGTTAAGATCATGGGACAATGTTGTTTCTGGATTTGTCATTTATAATTTTGACCAGGTTGGTGTGAGAACTGAAGGTCTTCAGGAAGCTCTCCGGAATACTCCTGCTGCAGATGAGAATGCTGATCGAATGACCAAGATAAAAGAAACCCTGAAGGCAGTAAGTTATTAACATCATTACTGCATTCATTGTATTTTTAGTTGGGTGTATAGTTTAACACATAGATGAACTTTACCATACCTTCATTTGTGCAGCTGATGAACTGGAAGGGTATGCCAGCCAATCAGCCACTGGCTTCCATCTATGTCAAACTTCTTGGACAGGAAGTTGCTTTTGCCAACATTGACAAAACCTTCATTGAAAAGGCCATTGAGCAGGCAGCGCAGGTATTTCATCAATCCATTCCTGTGTTTGAATAGTTCTGTAACTATTTTAATAATTGCATGTAAAATATAATCATGCATTACACCCACAGGCTGCTAGACCACATGCACGTGAACTGCTGAAGGAGGCTGTGAAGGCCTTGCAGGCTGGCATTGCCTTCCAATACGCCAAGCCTGTGCTTGCAGCTGAGGTGCGTCGTATCCTCCCCACTGCTGTTGGTGTGCCCATGGAGCTCGGTTTTTACACTGCTGCTGTCGCTGCTGCAGCTGTCAATGGTAGAGTTTTCATTATAACATACTAACACTGAATATGCTAATTATAAACATTTATTAAAAACATATTTTTATTTATACTTTTAGTTAAGGCCACCATTGCACCTCCTCTGCCTGAGCACCCTGAGACTGCTACTCTTGGTCAGCTAATGAAGACTGATTTTCAGGTGGAAGCTGAGGCCAGACCAAGGTACTCTTTCACAGATATACTGTAAATAAGTAAATTTTCTTTCAAGAAATTTACATTAACATTTTCTTTTTGCTTTCAGTGCTGCCATGCAGGCTTTCGCGGTGATTGGAGTCAACACTGCCTTGATTCAGGCCGCCGTTATGGCCAAATCAAAGATTCACACTGTTGTGCCAGGCAAAGTGGCTGCAAGAGCTGACCTGCCAAGGGGCAACATGAAGGTGCAGATTCTACCTGCTGCAGGTCATGATCATGTTGCTGCTGCCAGGTAATGGATGAAGGAGTGACACGCTTTAGTGCTGCCTAAAATTAATCCAAGATTCATGTTAAATTCATGAAAAAATACACAACAAAGCTACAGTATACAATAGGTACTCTGACCTATGACTGTGTTTTCCTCTGTCAGCTTTGAGACTGTTGCTGTAGCCAGAAATATTGAGGACCACCCTGCTGAGAGAGTAGCATCTCTGGCACCTGCTGTGCCCGCTGGTGGTCAGCCATTAATACCTGCTTCAATTCAGAAGTCCCTGTGTGGTACTGCTCCTTTCTTTAACGTCAAGGGATGCCTCGAGGTCAGCTCCCGCCATGCAGGCTTTATGGGATACAATCCTCTTTACTATATTGTTGGACAGCATGCAGCTCGTGTTTCGGTGGGAAGAGGTAAGTGATTTCAGCTGAGTGAGTTCAGCTGGTTTGGCCCCAGAATTTTTTTGTATTAAAAGTTAATTTTCTTCAACTTTTGCTTTAGGTGATGGTCCTGCTCTTGAAAGACTGGAGTTTGAAGCTCACATTGCTCCTGACAAGGTAGCTGAGAAGCTTGTTAGAGAGACGTACCTTGCTGAAGCTGAAACTCAAGAAGAAAACATCATCCTGTTGAAACTCAGGGAATACCTGGAGGCTGGCCTGAAAAACATGAACTTCACCACACGCAGCTCAAGTAGGTCTTCATCTTCCATCAGCAGCAGAAGCAGCAGTATGAGTTCCAGCAGCTCTCGAAGCTCCTCCAGCGCTCACATATCTAGAGTAAGTCTTTAGCATATCTGCATAAGTTGTAAGTCTTTAACATTTTTAGGGTAAGTCTTTAGTATATCAGAGTCTTTAGCATGTCTGGTGTCAATCTTTAGCATATGTCATTTTATGGTTAGAAATTGTGCAAGACATATACTTATTCACTAATTTACTTAAGAGGTTTATATGAAATGTTGAAGTATGATTAATGTAATCTACGTTCACTGACATCAGAAACACATAGTTACATTTAATTGCTTGACATCCTAAAAATGTATGTATTTTTTAACATCATTACAAGAATACTACAACGCTATTTTCACTGCTAGTGATTCTGGTATATAGGAATCAGAGTGTTTATAAGATTTTACTAATTAGAGCAGGTTCACAATTCTACACTTCACGACAAATGTCTTCTCCTAATATTTAATCTATATATTTTAATTTCTGTCACAATTTTCTTTCTGCTATCTAACTTTATATTTCTACCCAGGCTAATGTTACATATGGCCCCTTTGAAAAATTCCATAAGGATCAGGTGAGTCTGAAAATGCCTTCACTGTATAACACAGAAAATGAAATGAGTGAAATATACTAATTTGTGTGTGCTCTTGTTTTCTGTCTTGTGCACTTAAGGAAAAATATTAAGGCTTCTGTTTTGTTGCAGTACATGGCCTCACAGCGAAACTCAAAGACCAGCAGCGCATCTAGCATTGAGGTCCTCCAAAGACAGGTAAAATCTGCTGCAAAAACAATCTACCTGCCTAGTATCAGTGCACAACAACAATGTGCTCCATTATGATTATTAAAGTGCACATTATCACTTTCAGGCTAAACTCCTCGGAGACGCTATTCCACCTGTTGTTGCCATCATTGCTCAAGCTGTTAGAAGTGACCGTAAGCTGGGATACCAGTTTGCAGCGTACTTGGATAAGCCCACTGCAAGAGCACAGCTCGTGTTTGCATCTGCTGCTGCTGGTGAGAAATGGAAGCTGTGTGCTGATGGTGTTCTGCCAAGCAAGCATAAAGTCAGCGTAAGTCTGGACTTCTACTGCAGCTTTCTAACAAGTACTTTCTCAGTATTTACACTGAAACCGTATAGACTGCACTAAACACAGACTCTCTTATTAGGCTCGGGTTTCTTGGGGTGCAGAATGCCAGGAAGCCTCTGCAACTGTCAAGGCTGAGACTGGTATGCATGAATCAAACCCTGCTGCCCGTTTTGAAGTGGAGTGGGACAGAATCCCGAGACTTGTAACCCTTGCAGCAATCTATGCTAAAAGGTACATTCAGAAGGTTCAGTAGTACAAATCTTGTGTCAGACTGAATTATACACAAAGTCTCTTAAAAGTTCTTATATGTGCTTCTACTAACAGGGCGGCTGAGTACCTCCCAATGCACAAAGCAACTCGCCTGGCTGGAATTGCTGTGGATAAAGCTGAAAACAAAGCGAACGAGGTCGCCCTAATTGTGGCTCTACCAACTAAGAGGTCCCTGAATGTTGTTGTGAAAGCTCCAACGGTGAGGGGTAATTTTTATTTTAGCAGGGTTAGAAAACAACTTTCAGTCATTTATGTTTTTTAAACATTGTTTTTTCTTAATACTAGATGACTGCATCAAAGATGGAAATGGCTCTTCCTGTTGCTGTGCCTATTGAAAAAGATGGAAGCATTCCAGCTCTCCAGACTTTGGACATTCAAGGCATCAGTGAGAAACTCCGGGACAAAATTGCAAATCTGGACATTCAAGGCAGAATAGCGAAGCTGGATATTCGGGGTGCTATTCAGAATTTTGACATTGATGCTGCCATAGCGAGAGTGCGGGCTGAATTTGAGAAAGTGAGGAGAGATTTTGAGAAAGTTCTGACTGAATTAGAGAAAATTCTGAAGGAATATTTCCCAGAACTGGACATTCGCAGGACCATTAAGGAGTTTGATCCTTATGCCACTTTTGAGAAAATTCGGAATTTGGATATTCAGGCCATTCGTGAGAAAATTGAGAATTTGGATGTGAAGGCTATCTTTGAGAAAATTGAGAATTTGGAATATAAGGCTATCCTTGAGAAAATTCAGAATCTGGATATTCGTGCCTTCCTTAAGAAAACCCTGAATGAAGATATCCGTCCCATCATTGACAGAATTCGGAATTCAGATATTGGCGCCATCATTGAAAAATGGCTGAATGCTTTTAAAGGCCAGTTCTGGGACATGTACTTTTAAACAAACAAGTGAAATGAAGTGAAATAAGTGTAATAAATAATTTGCAAGCATTCAAAAAATCTGTTCCTGTCTTTCTTTATTTAGCCTCTGGATTTGAAATATTTCTTTTGCCTGTTTTTTGTTAGTCTAGTCATTTAATGAAAAATATTAAATTTTACCTTCAAAATAATATTCAGTTTGTGCTGACAGCCTGAAAATACAGCAATTTGATCATTTGATTTTTGTTTCATTCTAAAATGAATATTGAAGTGTACCAACAGCTTCGTATGTACACAACTATGGGACACTTTATGGTGTTCCACCAGCAATAATACACATAATCACTACCACATATAATGTTTGGACCTTACACATGGAGTAATTTTTTTACATTTCAAAAGTTTTTCAAAATGTTTATTTTAATTACTTAATTCTATTTTAATTATGTTTACTTTAATTACTTAATTAACTGCACACAAACTGCTTTGGAAACAGTTTGTGGACCTTGAGTGTAATGTTCCAGGGAATGCAGATTTGAACACAAATTATGAACTTCAGTGCCTGAAATACACCTACCAGTAACTCATTTACATATAATGGCAAAGGCATAGGAGCGGGTGTGACATTGGGGGGACACATTTAATATGAATCAAAGCCCACCCTATCCCCCAAAATATTACCTATAAGCTGATTCCAATGTAGGTAAGGTAGTAAATCACTGCATGTTTAGGGACGTAGAACAACATTTGTGGAATTACAGTAAATTGCAAATAAATAAACAAAGCACAACATTATCTGTACTTCTGATTATTATTAGACAAATCTAGTTAAAGGCCACTTTATAAACTAAACAATATACTCCACATTACATGGTACTGTTGTTTTAAAAAATTATTTGGTGGTATATAGCTGAAATGAAATGACAAAAAAATGTATGTTAAGGTTTCCTGACTAGACAAGACTAACATTAATGCCTGATCAGCACATACTGCATTACATGCTGTTACGTTCTGCACTACTGAAAGCACTTCTAACGATAGTGTTTTTTATTTATTCATTCATTTGTTTATTTATTCTATTTTATTTTTTTTATGTATTTAGTGTAAAAGCAGTCTGCAGTTTGGTGCATGCCCAGAGAGTAATGTAACATTACGTTTCAGAGTGTTTTCTGACAAAAGTTAATAGGCGTGTTCGACTTCGCGCGGCGCAGCCCGATCGCCGCCTGGCTCGGT
The DNA here is from genome assembly GCA_021613375.1 of Megaleporinus macrocephalus. Taxonomy (NCBI): domain Eukaryota; kingdom Metazoa; phylum Chordata; class Actinopteri; order Characiformes; family Anostomidae; genus Megaleporinus; species Megaleporinus macrocephalus. Next base: position 27,339,714 of record CM038721.1, read on the forward strand.
GCGGTGCATGCTAGTTAGTTTTTTTGTCCGACTTGAGTCGGCGGCACCGTTGCTTCACGATGACATACTACATTAACATCTCGCAACTGCGAGGAGGCTGCAGGCTACACACAAGGTGTGTCCGAAATCGCGTACTTCCTTACAGAACAGTACGCAAAAGCAGTGCGCGAGAGTGACTAGGGTCTCCGAATACGTAGTGCTCATCGAGCAGTACGTGAAAAGTCCCCGGATGTCGTACTGCACCGGCACACAGTTTTAAGTATACAGCCCCAGCACACTATCCTATCCCAGGATTCCATCGGAGCCGCGGAGGAAAAAGCGAGGTGAAACGCGGTTTGCCGGCTGTGTGTACGTAGCTACGACTAGTAAACTTCTGCTACAGGAGTTAGCGCTGCTTCTGAGGTAAACAATGATTACATTCCTCCTGTTTCGTCTTCTCTGAGCTACAGTTAGGCACCGCGTGAGTAGATATTTAGACAAACACGCAGAACGGTGTCACAAACCGTCTCTAAATCCGTCAGTAAACGGGGCTTTTAAATGAATAGCGTGACCTTTACCGTGAATGTCTGACGTCTTGCTTCATAAGACATTGGTAAGATGGCGGACGTAGTGCATCCGAGGTTGCGTGGATACTAAACACTCGCACACTGAAAGAGCGCACTGCCTGTTTGTTAAAGCACAAAGCTCCAACTGAGTACGTACTGTTTAAGTACGCGATTTCGGACGCACCCACACAGTCGTTCCACTTGCTCTCCACGAACTACGCCAGCCGAGAAACGGTTTGATGACGACAGAGCTTAACAGGGCCGGGTGTGCCTCTTTTTCCATGTTGGAGGAATCTAAATAAATGAAACAGCAGCTGGCTCTTACAGCGCCTTTAATTAGGTATACGTTCAGGTATATGTTGGTATGCTAACAGAAAACACTTCACTTAAACATGTTTCATTTTTTAAAAATTACATAGCATTTTTCTTCCCTACAGAGAGGTGCTCTATTGTTTTAGTGTATTGTTAGATTTACACTAAACTCAAGTAGCTTCACTACACGTATGTTTAGTAGATACCTACAGCATCAAAAGCCTCCTAAGCAGTGCACTGGCTTCTCAACTTTATTAATAACGACGTTCTATATACATGGGAATTTCCTTCTCTGTGTACATTAATGTTATGGGCTCCATAGATGGAGGTCTGCTACTTCAGTGAATACGGTAGTTGGCCAGAACCTTTATGGTAGGTCTGCTACTGCAGTTAATACGGTAGTTTGCTGTTTTAGAGCACAGAACAAAGATGGCGCCCCACAGTGAGGTACCAGCGTGCACATGAGCTTGGTCTGTCGTGTGAGTGTTCCAGAAAGGCCAAACTTAAAGGGAGAGTTTTCCTCTAAGTGGAGTGTGAGTTCCATTAAGCGGGGAGCTATGGTTGCATCTTAAGGGTTAGTGTTTTAAGTGTAAATTTGGTATTGAGGGTTATTTTGGTGATTAATGTTCTATTGTTTTAATGCAACCTTGTAGGTGCTGAAGTGTGGTGTGCTATTTAAGTGCGGGGAGCACACGGGAAAAGCAGCAGTATATATTTGCCTGATGGGTTATGGTATGTGGAGTTATGTTTTAGTATGAAATGTAATTGTCTAGATGTGTGTTTCCTGTTTGTATTGTTAATGTTTCTTTCTTGTTTCTTTATCACACATCTAGTCTATGTCACTGTTTTAGGCTTTTAAAACAGCATTTTGGTAATAAGTTTGGTATATGAGCTGCTTTTACTAAGTAGGCCTGGCTTTGGGCCCTGTCAGTGCCATTGTCTTAATAATTAAACATTTGTGATTAAATAAATGCTGAAGCTGATTTAAATCAATTGGTTGTATTAGCACTGCTCGATTTGCCTTCTACTGCATTGGGCAAGTGTCACATTAACATTACCACAATTTAACACATTACTTTTTTATGTTACGTTTTACATAACAAATAACTGTCTTAGTTATTATACAGAGTTTAAATAACTATTTTCTACCTGTCCTTCGATAGTCATGGCCTCCTCGGGATCACCAGTAGCGTCGGAGAGGGGGGTTGCTGCTCCGACGCTCCAAAAACGTTCTATTAATTAGTTCGGCTATTAACAGTACATTTCTAAAATGTTTATTAATTTAAGATCGAAAATGGATGTGTGATTAATGGTGTTTATTATGCTCTACAAATTAAACTACGCTAAGTTGACACTGCAAACGTTGCGCAATAGCCGTACACTGACAATACAGACTTATTTCCATATCTCTGTTTACTGGCTGTAATTGTGGACTGTCTTCTGGAGAACAGGTCTGTTAATTTCTGGCAGCATTTCCTTTCAGCGACCTTTTTTTCTGGCCTTTTCAGCTCCACCTGGCCTCTTTCTGCCCTCCGTCACCACCGACTGACTTGTCGCGCTATTCTGTTGCTACTTCACATTTGCTCGTTTTATTATACCGCTCCAGAAAAGACGACTTGTGGGCGCAACCAACTTAACCATTTAGGAGGGGAGAATTCCTTCAGATGGTAGAACCCACTTAATGAACTGCGATGTTATGGGCTGTGCTGTCAGATGAATAGAGAATGAATAGTTGATTGGAGAATGAATGCAAGAAGAAGATTAGAGAAGTGACATAAGTATCGAAATTATTTTTTCTATCCAACCGGCCCAAACTCGAGGTTGACATGAGCTGGCCCATCGGGAATCCTCCCGAATCTCGCGATTAGCCACTCCGGGCCTGGAGCCTAATCCTCATTGTTTAGAAGCTCCGCGGACACCTCTGGTGTTTGACTCTTTTTACTGTAAAATATAGATTTCCTCAAACTCTTTGAAGACCTACATTTACACTAATACTATGATGTCTAGTAGCATGACTGTTCATTTTCATGCAGTATTCAACATTTCTTTTTTAATAATTATTTCAGATCATGAATGATTTGTGAGTGTCTTTAAAAGCACTACATCACTATTGCGTTTGGATCTATTTTTCTTTCTACTCTTTCTAATTATCTTCTTTCTTTTTACTATTTTTCTATTGCATCTACTCAGCTTTAAAGAGAGCAAACACCGCGTAAGCCGCCGTTGTTCACGTAGGCTGCAGGTGGCGACTGTCCGAGTTGAGGGTCTTCTAATTGAGTTAAATTAATTCTGGTTGAGTTTTGCTAACCTCCGCCCCCAAATGCGTTCGGCTGCTCCGCTTACGACCAAGGTCAGGCGCAGCCGTATCTCGAACATGCCTAATATAAACGTTAGCTTACCCAAACCCTCCTAGTCTGTTATCATAACAACACATTATACTAAAGCTGTTTTATTGCGGTATATTTTCATCGTTGCTGTTTTTTACTCTCACATTACTCTCGCGTTTAAAGCAGACTTAAGAAGAGCGGAGTATAAATCTACGGCACTTGAGCCTCTTCATGATATGAATAGCTAATTATGAAAACAAATATGTTGAATACTGCATGAAAATGAACTGTCATGCTACTAGACATCATAGTATTAGTGTAAATGTAGTCTTTTTAGAGGAAATATATATTTTATATATTTTACAATGAAAAGAATCAAACGTCATGGGTGTCCGCGGGGCTTCTGACCAATGAGAATTAAGCTCTGTCGTTATTAAGCCGTTTCTCGGCTCGCGCAGTTCGTGGAGAGTAGTGATGTGCGGATCGGTACTGAAATATTGATACCTCCAATACCAGATCTTTATGCTCTAAAATCGATTCTCAAATCAAAATATCGATACTTTTGATATCATCATTGGAGGTAATGTATATCATGAACAGGAACACAGTGGAAAGCAACTAAACTGTTGATCTTGTCTAAATGATACACGGTTGGTGAGGACTACTTTTTCTTCCACCTGGGTAAGTGCGTGATGCGTAAGCGCAGCCGTACGCTGCTCAGTCAGTCACTCAGTGTTGAGACACAATGGCAGAGCCTAACCGGGTCATATTGTGGAGCTATTTTAGCTCCACAAACAGCCAATACGAGATTTGTGCTGTTTGTGGGAAAAACGGTAAGGAGCTGTAGCAACACCACAAATGAGTATAAACACCTAAAACAGCACGAAAAAGACAACTCCGAGCTACAAAAGAAACGAAGGGAGGAGGAGGAAAACGCCTCAGAGAGAGCTTTATAGTGTATAGGTAGCTCATATAGTGTTTAAAGTAACATAACATTGTGTCTCTGATGTGGCTGAATGTAATACATATTGTGAAAGATATGCTATACACTCCTTCAAAGTTTGTAAACAAACGTGACGTGGTAGAGCTGCGAGCGCTGCTTAGCAACAGGAGGTTAGCGTGTTACCGTTGGCTCAGCAGCCTTGTGCTAGCAACAGCTATAGTTTGATTATTTCTCCTTAGGCACTTTAAAAATGTCCCGCTCATATGTTTACAGATGCTTGAATTATTATTAATCTGCCAACGAGTTAATAAAGTTTTCTATCTGGATCACATCCTTTTATTTATGAAATTGGAGACACCGATGACTGCAGGCTACTAAGAGATTCGACTTGTATATTCTTGTTTTACAAAAATAACAACAATACAATCAAAGCATACTGCTACAATAATAATAATAATGGCGGCATGGTGATATAGTGGTCAGCACGGTGGTGTAGTGGTCAGCACTGTCTCCTCACAGCAAGATGATCCGGGTCGGATTCCCGGTCCGGGCCGTTCTGTGTGGAGCTGCATGTTCTTCCCGTGCTTGAGTGGGTTTCCTCCGGGGACTACGGTTTCCTCCCACAGTCCAAACACATGCATGTTAGATTGATCCTCACTCTAAACTGCCTGTACCTGTAAGTGTAAGTGTGTGTTGAACATGTGATGGACTGGCGACCTGTCCATGGTGCACCCTACCTTCGCCCTATGATGCCAGTGACCCCGACTAGTGGGATAAAGCAGCAGATGATGGATGGATAATATAATAATAATAATAAAGTAATAATTTTAATTATTAATAACAAATACGACTTCTATTATTATTATTTCATTATAAAATATGGCTATTATTAATAATAATCTAAATACAGTTGTTATTATAACAAATAGCTCATATCTGCTACATGTAGGTAGGGTATAAATAGACTTTTTTTCCCGTAGGTGATTCCCCCATCGGTATTGGTATCAGTGATACTTGCCCTGTAATTACTTGGTATCGGATCAATAACAAATTTTGCAGACCAAAAGTGAAGACCACTGGTGAAGAGCAACAGCGGCGACTGTGTGTGTAGCCTGCAGCCTCCTCGCACTTGCGAGATGTTAACGTAGTATGTCATCGTGAAGCAACGGTGGCGCCGACTCAAGTCGGACAAAAAAAATAACCAGCATGCACCTCACCGAGCCAGGCGGCGATCGTGCTTGCGCAGCGCTGCGTGAAGTTAAACACGCCTATTAACTTTTGTCAGAAAACACTCTGAAATGTAATGTTACATTATTCTCTGGGCACGCACCAAACTGCAGACTGCACTAAATACATGAAATATAATAAATAAGTGAATAAATAAATAAAAAAACACTTGTTAGAAGTGCTGTCAGTAGTGAATTATGTAACAGCATGTAATGCAGTGTGTGCTGATCAGGTATTAATGTTAGTCTTGTCTAGTCAGGAAACCTTAACATACATTTTTTTGTCATTTCATTTCAGCTATATACCACCAAATAATTTTTTTAATTATATGTGTATATAATCCAAACATTTCACGTATAATTTAAAAGTTTTCTGACAACAGTACCATGTAATGTGGAGTATCTTGTTTAGTTTGTAAAGTGTCCTTTAACTGGATTTATCTAATAATAATCAGAAGTACAGATAATGTTGTACTTTGTTTATGTATTTGCAATTTACTGTAATTTCACAAATGTATTATTTTGGGGGATAGGGTGGGCTTTGATTTATATTAGCAAATGTGTCTTCTCCAATGTCACACCTGCTCCTATGCCCTTGTCATTATATGCAAATTAGTTACTGGTAGGTGTATTTCATGCACTGAAGTTCATAATTTGCGTTTAAATCTGCATTCCCTGGAACATTGCACGCAAGGTCCACAAACTGTATCCAAAGTAGTTAATGTGCAGTTAATTAAGTAATTAAATCTCGTTTACCACAAAAGTTAATGTAGAAACCATATTTTTGTACATATTTTTGTACATGTACATGAAAAACTTTTGAAATTAAGAAAATTAAATTACTCCATGTGTAAGGTTCAAACATTATATGTGGTAGTGGTTATGTGTATTATTGCTGGTGGAACACCATAAAGTGTCCCAGAGTTGTGTACATAAGAACCTGTTGGTACACTTCAATACTCATTTCAGAATGAAACAAGAATCAAATGATCAAATTGCTGTATTTTCAGGCTGTCAGCACAAACTGAATAATATTTTGAGGGTTAAATTTCATATTTTTCATTAAATGACTAGACTAACAAAAAACAGGCAAAAGAAATATTTCAAAGCCAGAAACCAGAGGCTAAATAAAGAAACACAGGAACAGATTTTTGGAATGCCTGCAAATTATTTATTACACTTATTTCACTTCATTTCACTTGTTTGTTTAAAAGTACATGTCCCAGAACTGGCCCTTTAAAGCATTCAGCCATTTTTCAATGATGGCGCCAATATCTGAATTCCGAATTCTGTCAATGATGGGACGGATATCTTCATTCAGGGTTTTCTTAAGGAAGGCACGAATATCCAGATTCAGAATTTTCTCAAAGGTAGCCTTATATTCCAAATTCTCAATTTTCTCAAAGATAGCCTTCACATCCAAATTCTCAATTTTCTCACGAATGGCTTGAATATCCAGATTCTGAATTTTCTCAAGAATGGCATAAGGATCAAACTCCTTAATGGTCCTGCGAATGTCCAGTGCTGGGAAATATTCCTTCAGAATTTTCTCTAATTCAGTCAGCACTTTCTCAAAATCTCTCCGCACTTTCTCAAATTCAGCCCGCACTCTCGCTATGGCAGCATCAATGTCAAAATTCTGAATAGCACCCCGAATATCCAGCTTCGCTATTCTGCCTTGAATGTCCAGATTTGCAATTTTGTCCCGGAGTTTCTCACTGATGCCTTGAATGTCCAAAGTCTGGAGAGCTGGAATGCTTCCATCTTTTTCAATAGGCACAGCAACAGGAAGAGCCATTTCCATCTTTGATGCAGTCATCTAGTATTAAGAAAAAACAATGTTTAAAAAACATAAATGACTGAAAGTTGTTTTCTAACCCTGCTAAAATAAAAATTACCCCTCACCATTGGAGCTTTCACAACAACATTCAGGGACCTCTTAGTTGGTAGAGCCACAATTAGGGCGACCTCGTTCGCTTTGTTTTCAGCTTTATCCACAGCAATTCCAGCCAGACGAGTTGCTTTGTGCATTGGGAGGTACTCAGCCGCCCTGTTAGTAGAAGCACATATAAGAACTTTTAAGAGACTTTGTGTATAATTCAGTCTGACACAAGATTTGTACTATTGAACCTTCTGAATGTACCTTTTAGCATAGATTGCTGCAAGGGTTACAAGTCTCGGGATTCTGTCCCACTCCACTTCAAAACGGGCAGCAGGGTTTGATTCATGCATACCAGTCTCAGCCTTCACAGTTGCAGAGGCTTCCTGGCATTCTGCACCCCAAGAAACCCGAGCCTAATAAGAGAGTCTGTGCTTAGTGCAGTCTATACGGTTTCAGTGTAAATACTGAGAAAGTACTTGTTAGAAAGCTGCAGTAGAAGTCCAGACTTACGCTGACTTTATGCTTGCTTGGCAGAACACCATCAGCACACAGCTTCCATTTCTCACCAGCAGCAGCAGATGCAAACACGAGCTGTGCTCTTGCAGTGGGCTTATCCAAGTACGCTGCAAACTGGTATCCCAGCTTACGGTCACTTCTAACAGCTTGAGCAATGATGGCAACAACAGGTGGAATAGCGTCTCCGAGGAGTTTAGCCTGAAAGTGATAATGTGCACTTTAATAATCATAATGGAGCACATTGTTGTTGTGCACTGATACTAGGCAGGTAGATTGTGTATGTTTCTGTTTTTGTAGCAGATTTGATTTTACCTGTCTTTGGAGGACCTCAATGCTAGAGGCGCTGCTGGTCTTTGAGTTTCGCTGTGAGGCCATGTACTGCAACAAAACAGAAGCCTTAATATTTTTCCTTAAGTGCACAAGACAGAAAACAAGAGCACACACAAATTAGTATATTTCATTTTCTGTGTTATACAGTGAAGGCATTTTCAGACTCACCTGATCCTTATGGAATTTTTCAAAGGGGCCATATGTAACATTAGCCTGGGTAGAAATATAAAGTTAGAGAACAGAAAATTAAAAATAAGAGAGAAATGAAAAATTATATGGGGATACATACAAGATTTGATGTGGTGGGTTTCATAGTGGTAACTTGTAGACATTTCCTTTCAGTTAAAAATGACTTGATATGATAATCCAATGGCCTATATGCAAATTGGAGACAATCTGGATATTTTCCTTTGATCTATTTATAATACTTTTTGAAACTACTTAGATCTGCTTTGTAATTTGGTAAAAGATTCCACACTATATACCAGAATCAAAACCAGTGTCAATACCATTGCAGAATTCTTGTAATTATGTGTTTTTGCACCATATCAAATTATTTTTAGGATATAAAATAGGGCTGGGAGATAAAACGATAACGTTAACTATCGCGAAGTAACGTTTCCTCCATAGAACTATAAGACGGAATCGACAGAAATTCGATAGAGTTAAGTACCGTCCATGTTTTAAGAGACAACACGAATAGCCAATGAGAAGGAGAATAGCGCACCCCAAACCAATCAAGTGGCTAAATTAAAGTTCCAGCCATTTTATGTTTGGTTGAAGCAAAGTGCAGAGTGTAGATGTATCAAACGTGCTAGTAATTCACACTCGAGCAGTGAGAACAAAATAAGAGAAAATGATGGCAGAAAACATTAACGTTAGCGACACTATTCCTGAAGAACACACCTCGACGGACACAATCCAAAGCTCTGGGGGCCCAGAAGCGCAAGGAAAACAAACGGCCATCCTACACATAATGTATTAAAGGGTACCATAAACGCACATGATGTATAAATGATTAAAAGGCGCTCCGACTGGACTTTTAGAGGCACAAATGACACATAGCCTACACACTTCATGCACAAGAAATTAGTTTGTGGACTATATATGTTGCAGAGAGCCATCTGAGAACCAGCTACGTGTGCTCGCGGTATCGAGAACAGCCTTAGGTATCTACACTGGACAACTAAGAAACGGTTAGCAATGCGACTTTTTAAGTGACACTACTAAAAGAAACGTGTTAATCTTAAAATAATTAGCTCAGATAAGTAAACGGTGCTGTCTTGCTGCGCTGTTGACAAAGTGCTACAGGATGTTTGCGCTTCAAGTGCTCGTGCATAGCAATTGTACTGTTGTGATCATCTCCACTGTACAGAGCTAACAGAGCATCACACTGTTGCGGTTCTGTGTAAAATTCTCCCACAACTTGATATCTGATATGCTAAAAACTTACTATGATATGCTAAAAACTTACCCCAGAAATGCTACAGACCTACCCCAGATATGCTAAAGACTTACCCTGATATACTAAACACGTACCCTAGAAATGTTAAAGACTTACTGTAGCAATGCTAGAGATTTACCCTGATATACTAAAGACTTACCCTAGAAATGCTAGAGATTCACCCTGATATACTAAAGACTTACCCTAGAAATGCTAGAGATTCACCCTGATATACTAAAGACTTACTCTAGATATGTGAGCACTGGAGGAGCTTCGAGAGCTGCTGGAACTCATACTGCTGCTTCTGCTGCTGATGGAAGATGAAGACCTGCTTGAGCTGCGTGTGGTGAAGTTCATGTTTTTCAGGCCAGCCTCCAGGTATTCCCTGAGTTTCAACAGGATGATGTTTTCTTCTTGAGTTTCAGCTTCAGCAAGGTACGTCTCTCTAACAAGCTTCTCAGCTACCTTCTCAGGAGCAATGTGAGCTTCAAACTCCAGTCTTTCAAGAGCAGGACCATCACCTGAAGCAAAAGTTTAAGAAAATTTACTTTTAATACAAAAAAATTAACTGCCCATATTGCATCAAACCAGCTGAACTCACCACTTACCTCTTCCAACCGAAATACGAGCTGCATGCTGTCCAACAATATAGTAAAGAGGATTGTATCCCATAAAGCCTGCATGGCGGGAGCTGACCTCGAGGCATCCCTTGACGTGGAAGTAAGGAGCAGTACCACACAGGGACTTCTGAATTGAAGCAGGTATTAACGGCCGAACACCAGAGGGCACTGCAGGTGCCAGAGATGCTACTTTCTCAGCGGGAAGGTCCTCAATATTTCTGGCTACAGCAACAGTCTCAAAGCTGGCAAAGGAAAACACATCATAAGTTAGTACATAAGTATCCTAATATAGTATCAACAAATCATAAGTTAGGATACTATATTATACTGTACTTTAGTTATATATTTTATTTTAAGAATTTGATTCTGAGTTTTCATTTGAGGCAGCAATAAATCTTGTCACTCCTTCATTTATCCTACCTGGCAGCGGCAACATGATCATGACCTGCAGCAGGCAGAATCTGCACCTTAATGTTGCCCCTTGGCAGGTCAGCTCTTGCAGCCACTTTGCCTGGCACAACAGTGTGAATCTTTGATTTGGCCATAGCAGCGGCCTGAATCAAGGCAGTGTTGACTCCAATTACAGCGAAAGCCTGCATGGCGACACTGAAAGCAAAAAGCAAATGTTAATGTAAATTCCCTGAAAGGAAATGTACTTATTTACAGTATATTTGTGAAAGAGTACCTTGGTCTAGCCTCAGCTTGCAATTGAAAATCTGTCTTCATTAGCTGACCAAGGGTGGCAGTCTCTGGGTGCTCAGGCAGAGGAGGGGCAATGGCGGCTTTAACTAAAAGAATGAATAAAATGGCAGAATCAAATAGATGTTTGAATAAAATGTTAATGCTAATATGTTACACTGATGTGAAAACCATTGACATACCATTGACAGCTGCAGCAGCGACAGCAGCAGTGTAAAAACCGAGCTCCATAGGCACACCAACAGCAGTGGGGAGGATACGACGCACCTCAGCTGCAAGCACAGGCTTTGCGTATTGGAAGGCAATGCCAGCCTGCAAGGCCTTCACAGCCTCCTTCAGCAGTTCACGTGCATGTGGTCTAGCAGCCTGTGGGTGTAATGCATGATTATATTTTACATGCAATTATTAAAATAGTTACAGAACTATTCAAACACAGGAATGGATTGATGAAATACCTGCGCTGCCTGCTCAATGGCCTTTTCAATGAAGGTTTTGTCAATGTTGGCAAAAGCAACTTCCTGTCCAAGAAGTTTGACATAGATGGAAGCCAGTGGCTGATTGGCTGGCATACCCTTCCAGTTCATCAGCTGCACAAATGAAGGTATGGTAAAGTTCATGTATGTGTTAAACTATACACCCAACTAAAAATACAATGAATGCAGTAATGATGTTAATAACTTACTGCCTTCAGGGTTTCTTTTATCTTGGTCATTCGATCAGCATTCTCATCTGCAGCAGGAGTATTCCGTAGAGCTTCCTGAAGACCTTCAGTTCTCACACCAACCTGGTTAAAATTCAGTAATAAATGACAAATCCAGAAACAACATTGTCCCATGATCTTAACATCCTCAAACAGAAATATTTTTACCTCAAGAACATCAGCAGCAGCTCCAGCCAGATAAGCACGTGCTTTTGCCACAACAGCTCTGGGCAAGAGGGTGGCAGCATCATTGATGATGAAAGCAGTACCAGCAGCTCCGGCCATGACAGGAGCTTTAAAGAAATATATATATTTAAACCATTTTACACACTTTTGATTCACAACTTGTGATTTAATTAGGTTACAGAAGTAAACCAATGCAGCGTTAAGAATATAGCGTTAGCATTTTTTATTGGAATGGTGTGCTTTCCCCAATGTCTGTAAGCCTCCTAGCTTTACTACATTTATAATCGAGGTGCAAAATACAAAGGCATTCTGGGTAATCTGGATAACCTCCTGGACGCCCTGAATGTCTGGAAATTCTAAATTCTGTGGGGTCTCTGAAAAACTTACTATGCCTTCATGTTGTCTGTTGGGATAAAATGTAATTTACATTCAAATACAATTTTAGAGGGAGGTCATTGTCTATCCTGTATCACCCCAGTCAGTAAGTTTCTATTACTGGCTTTCTTAACTAACTAGACATGCAGCACTGGTCTTTCTCTGGGTGATACTGTAGCATGTTGAGTCACCCAGTTGGTCACACATCTGTAATAATGCTTAGAATACTTCTGAAAACCCTTGCAAGATACAGTAGTATATTTATGAATCTGAAAATCTTCCTAGTTTCCAAAGAAGTTGCTGGACATATTGACTGTTACTTGTTTCTCAATCCAAAGACTAAAGAAGAGATCTCAATTAATGTGTGCAGTACCAAACCAGAAAATATCAGTTCTTGAAGAATAACTGAACGAAGAACAGTAGGTGTGACACTTTTTGTTAAATCCATATAAGCTTGGTTTGGTATTGTTTGATGCCATGTATTGAAAATAATAAAAAAAGAGTTTTTTATATATAAAACATTGCAGAAAATAAACTGATAACGATGCTTAACAAACACTTTGTTGCCCTTGAAGCTATGGCAAGTGAGTTAACAGCCAGCTAATGTCCAAGTACCACATACAATATGGGACAACCTAAAACCAAGAGATATTTTGCCTCTAACAATAATGTAACCCATTTTATTAAAGGTTATTACTGAAACCTACACAAGTAAAGGTCCATGTGGAAAGCAGTGCTGTGGAAGTAGCTCAGTCTGTCCAGTTTGGGGCTCAGGATTCTGAAGGCAACATTAGCTGCTGCAGCCCTGTAATCAACACAATGGTCACTTCATGCTTTGGCTTTACAGCAGCAAGGATTAATCTGGCAAATAAAAAAAGTAGAGAATTCTTACACGTTCACCAGATCAGGGGCCATGCTTCTGGTCAGAGACTTGATGTATGTGTAAGCGAAGTTTGCAACTTCCAGGCTAGGCTCTTTCACCATAGCACCAGCAACAGTGGACATAAGAGCCGCTGAGGGTTTTGTCTCAATCAGTGCAACACAGGCAACCATACGTGCTTCAGGATGAAGAGTCCTATCCATAAAGAGTTGCAGTGCCACTGGCTGAACCTAAACACAACAATAAGATGATGTAGCTTCTCGAACAAAATCATCCAAAAGAGCTGTGTTCATAAATAGTCTCACACGTACCAACTTGGGCTCCTTCTTGGCAATGTTCCTGAGGGCCAAAATGGCATCAACCTGGACTTTGGCAGGCATAGCTGCAGCAGCAGATCCAAATCCAGGTAGGAGCTTCATGATGGGTTTAAGGCTAGCAGGGTGTCCAGCATTGCCCAGAACTTTCAGAGCCAGGCTGATTTCAGGAATATCAGCCTTTGCAATGGCCTCTGCAGCATGATCATGGATGGGCTAAAAAGAGACGTGAAAAGATGAAATTCATGCATGGATATTAGTCTTTTATTGACATTCATTATTAGGATTCACACCACTATATGTATATATGTTGGTCATACTGAGTATAAAAGTCATTTATATATCTGCTGTCTTTTCTCTGCTTTTGTCATGTTTAACCTATTAAGAAGAAATATAAAGAAATATAGAAATTGTAACCTTCATAAGTTCAGCAGAACAGGTAGGATCTTCAGCACAGTATTTGGCAACCATGGAACCATAGCCAAGCATGACCACCTCACGCAGCCCAGGCATGGCCTTGATTTTAGGGTTCATCGCCAGACTCTGTGCAACACAGTACGTGGTTGAAATACTTACAATGATTAATATTAGTCTTTGCAGAACAATATTTAAAACAGTAATCAATATTTACTTACAGCAGTGTGTTCAATAGCAGCAGGATCAGCGGTGGCCAAGTGCAAACCAAGCAGAAGGGCCTGAGTGAATTCAAGGGTGGTGAACTCACCAGCTTGGAACTTCTCCTTGATGAACCTTAAGGCTGCTGGTGTACCAACAACAGGAGCTGCATCCAGAAGCCATCGTCTACCAGAATAAAGATTTTAGAAAAGTTCATACATCAATGTATGCTTCTTGTACAAACAACTATTTACGATCATTTCACCTGTGAAGAGGTTTGGTCTTGTACTGATCCCAAATGCCCTGAATATTTTCAAAAGTAGCAGCACGCATGAGCTGAACTAGCTGAAGAAACTTCAATGGAGCGTCCTCATGGACCATAGCCACATTGTTTGTAGCCAGATGCTGCAAGACCTCTGCAATCTAAAACAGAGTAGGTTTCAATGCTCAAGCTCCACGTTTGATGGTAAAAAAATTACTAATGTTATTGGAACCTAATATTGGTACCTGGGCCTCTGCATTGGTGATCTTCATAAGCTGAATGGGAGTTTGAAGAATCTCAGTAGCAAATTCGTACCTCAGGGATCCACGAGCCAAATATTGAGCACCGCTTGGAGTAATGGGGGTGTTTTGCACCTCCATTAGTGCCAGAGTTTGCCTGAAATGAGAAATACACCAATTTTCTTTCAAGTTTTAAAAGTGCAAAAAAAAATTGAACATCAGAGCACAAGGGATATAACCATACTTGGCCTTCATTTGGGCTGCTCCAGTGAGTGTATTGAACAGTGAGAATTGATGGAGCTCTTCAACTGTAGCCTCAGAGACCAGAGCACCAGCATCAGTAGGCTTCATGATGTAGCTGTAAGTTGCAGTTCCAGTTAGACTCTGAAGCCTCTGTGGTGATGAAAGCAACAATAACAGATGAGTTACAGATGGAATGCATCTTCTATTTACTTGTAATCTTTTTATTTTCTTTATAACATTTAATTTTACCTGCTGGCACTCAGCACATGTCTCAGTGTAAGCCAAACCAACATCCTTGATGACCCTCTCGTGGCATTTGGTCAAGTCTTTGGACTTTGTCACAGCAATATGATGGGTCTTTGCATCTTCAGTGATCATATAGTGAGTCTTGCAAACTCCATGAGGTCCATCCTATTAGATTGAAATAACTTTAGCAAAACTAAGAGAAAAGAATGTAAAGAATATCACAAATGTTCTCAGAATAGATTATAAGTATCCTTTCTGTTTTTTGTCTTACCTCATGCAGCTCATAGACGTTCTGTGTGTTCTTCAGGTTGAGCTGAAGGATGTTGATGAGGCCTCTGTGCAGGTTCAGGACAGTAGCAGACACTCCAGCAGGGGCGAATACTTTACCTACCGCACCATTAGCATACTCAAATTTGATGGGAGTTGCAAGCTGAGCGCTCAGTGCTGCTTCAAGCTTAGTAGCAGGAACAAAACGATCCTCAGGCCAGATGCCGGCGTATTCAAAGACCTGAGGCTCCACAAGCTAAAGATGATACAATCACAAAAGATTTTGTTATTCTACAATTATATAAATATTCTTTTTGCAAAAACATTATTTGCGTCTTTCATGTGATGAAAAGTTTCTTTACCTTCAGGAGGAAAGTATTCCTAGTTTCTGCCCTGATGAGAACCTTGCTGCTGACCTTTATGCCAGCCTTGCCCAGACCCTCTTGAGGCAGACCTCCCAAGAGCAGACCTTCATACTTGTAGACGTAGGTCTTACCAGCAGCAAAATCTGGAACTGATGAGGTATTTCACAGTAAGTTTCTGAAAAATATCTGTTCTGTCTCTAATCTATTCTTATCAGAATATTACTTACCAAGGTTGGTCTGATGACATGCTAAATGAAATAAAAAAAAATGAAATTATTTTACCATTAATATCCATTTTCTAGAATGTCCCTAATTTGTAGTTAATTCAAAATGAAACCATTTAAAATTAGTTCAAAAATAGCATAGTTCCTAACTTACCCACAAGGGCCACAGTCAAGGCAAGCACAGCAGCTCTCATGGCTGGTGGTTTGTGAAGAATCCACTGGAAATCTGTCTTTTTATTAAAGTAATTTTGCTGACTAAACAGTTCTTTATAATAAATTATTAACTCTTGCATACTTAATCTGATGTACATAGACATAACCCCGACAGGCCAACTGACACGCTTTTAGGTCAGATTAACTTTTATCATGTTGATTAAAATCCAAAGTTCACACTGATGTTCCAGTAGATTTTTTCTCTTATTATTTGTTGTATTTTATCCTTTGATGATGAATTTATATTATTGCTCACAAAAATGTACAGCTACACATCATCACTGTCCAAAGAATAACATATACCTCCATTTTTGTTGATTTAAATTTTTCTATGAACATGGCATGATCAATGGACCAATAGAAATTCTGTTTACCTTCACTTATATTAAGAGTAAAGAATGTTTTTAGCCTCTCCTGTATAGTTACAATTTCTGGACAGTGATGAATTCAGAAAATGCATTAGGATCTCTTACTAAGTTTAACAATAACAATGGGTTATATTTAATTATTTCTAATATGTGGGCAATGACAGGCGCTTCTGATTGTCCATATTTTTCTAAAGTAAACTTGTAAGTCTTTAACAATGAGATTTATATTAGCATATTTGCATATCATGCATCATCTACACCCTATAGTTCCCTTTGTTGCGGGGAATGGGGGTGGGTGGGGACATGCAGAGCAGACACACAGTCATACACAGTTACACACGTACATACGCTCACACCTATAGGCAAGATCATATGGCATATATATGTATATCACATACATAAAGTTTAGGAATCTTTTTATGTTACACTATATGGGATATGCTTTTTAAGACTGAGATTCCAAAAAAAATTATTACATAAAACAGGAGTTAAAATGCACTTAAACACATTTGATAAATGATAACAGTAGTATACAGAAATAATATATTTCTACACATAGTTGATATAGTATTTGAGAATTTGTTGACTTGATCATACTTGTGTTCACAACAAGAGCATTTAGATTCAATGTGTTAATGTAAAATAAATGCAGTAAAATATATAACACATTTAAATAACAACAACAACAAATCACCTAGTAGTGACGCCTTTTTGAACCTGAATGCTTCAAATCAAATAGCACACCATGGCAGTTATTAATTACATGGCAGATTAAATTACTGCTAGAAATGTTAAAAGCCTTTAAAAGTTATACATTAATGGAGATACGAAAAGTATGAGAACAGATGACCAGGCCTTATGTCATGACAGGGTGACCTGAACCTCACCACTGTTCTCTGGACTTTGTTTGCATCAGTTTATCAGTAGGGCCGAATGACTTCTGGTTCATGTAAAAATGTAGATAAAAAGAGTAGAATTACTGCCATTCCCTTATTTACTGAAACAAAATTACACCAATGGGCTTCTGTGATGTCTATGATGAAGCTGATTTAATTAGATGTTGTTTCATACCCATTATGATATAGTCATATGCAAAGGTCTGCAAAGGAATGAAACACTATGCTGCAAGCATTTTAGCCACTAATCTTATACATTTGTGCATTATGTGTAAAATAATGTCAACAAAATCAACACCAAGCCTACACCTGCTTGAGCAGTTGCTAAATGCCCCCTGGATGATAATCTGCATATTTGTGACATCACGTTGTATTAACATGCTGCTTAGTGTCAGATGGTATTTCTTTACATCTTGCTGCTCTGCTTTTACTCTTACACAGAATCAACCAAACTAACTATTTGTATATTTACAAATAACACTATGTGCATAGTAATGATCTAATTTCAATTCAGAGCTTCAGAAACAGGAATAATCTGAACACAAGGCAGGAGCAAACAACAGGCTAGTGATTGGTCCTTGGCAACATTGCTGGCGCATGCGAAAAAGAGAGCTGTGCCTCCTGCTCACAGGCAGTTTAATCAGTTCCCTTTTATGGGAGTCTGGAAGTCATTTTACAGAATTATTAAAGATTACAGCAGCAAAAAAAGGACTGCAGGTTAATCAACCAAACTTATGACAATAAAAGATAACTAGTTGTTCTCACTTAACAGACTTGACATATCTCATACATATGTTTGAGAAGTAATTATTTATAAAAAAAAAAAAGTTCATATGGCTGTGTGGACTAGCTTGATATGATGTAATGACAATACAAACACATCTAACATACCCAATACAATAAAAAGGTTATTGTTCATATATTTAACAGAATAGAAAGTAATAGAGACAGAGAGAGAGAGAGAGAGAGAGAGAGAGAGAGAGAATTTTTAGCCTACTTCAATTGTCCTACTTTTCAATTTTGTCATTAAACCTAAATGTGAGCACATAAGTTATGTTATACCAAAATATGTTGAATTAACGAGTGAATGTTTCATCAGCAGATCTACAAAACAAGCAAGCACAATCAATGTTTACAAATTTGGAAATCATAAACTTGATCTTATGTATCTTCATGCACTTCTCTGTTATTACTAGACACACAGTATTTTTGAGGCAAAAGCCAAGGTCTTCTTTAATGAGTGTCCTTAATGGAGGACACCCCAAAAACTTCACCCCTAGGAGAAATTAGGGTTCTTTTTAGGTGGTGCAATAATGGAGAATCTTCCTGGAATCAGTCAATCCCCTTATCACATCGTCCCAGGGACAGGTACCCAAATCTACTTGCGTTCTCACCATGAAAGTGTGAATGCCTTATGAAGAACAGATTTCTTTTTAAGTAAGGTATCTTCCCAAATGTATTGTATTTTTTGGAGTTTTAAGTTTTTGAACAACATTAACCTGGTTTCATATGTAAAAAGCAGGAATTAGCCAGTGACGACCAGAATGTTACAAGAAATGTATTTTGTAGTCAGTAAGGGCCACTAGTGTGGAAAGTCCAGTTACTAATAACCCCAAATGTGTTCTTTAGTGTTACTTTAATCTGCGTGAGGTATTCTCCAAGAAAAAGGCCAGTCTGTTACCTCAGCATCAACCTAGTGGCTGCGCTATTGATCTCTTATACCAGAGTCTATGTCTCATCCCCCTACTTCCTATGTTGATTACATTCGCGCAGGGATTATTGAGGTTTGAATGCCATGACTATCAAAGATACACATTATTATTACTACTTTTGAAGGCATGTAGGTGGCAGCGTTATGGTCTGGGGAATGTTTTTGTGGCATTCTCTGGGTCCACTTATCCATGTGGAAGGCACTTTCAACCTACCAGGACCTTATTGAGTCTCCCAGTCTGTCTAGCTGCTGTCCGTGCTGAACACGCTGTTAACTCTGGATATTAGCTGGCGGTCATAATAATGCAATAATGACATTGCTTTGACATGACTTTGAGTCCCAGGAGCCACAATCTTCATCAAGTTGCCTTTTTCGAAGTGCTCATAATCAGGACGAGAGAATGGGATGAATTGGAAACAGCTGTTGTGTCCACCAGCAGGCAAAACAAATACATGGTAAGGCTGTACATTTGGCCAGTGCTCCCTCTGTATTTCAGCTGTCTGATAATAATGTATTGAACGAGAGAGAAAGACATGTTGGACTGATGGGTCATTATTTATATTAACAACAGTCTTTGAAAGAACATTTAAAGCATATTCTGCAAAATGTGCAAAAGCCTAACTTCCTGGATGTTCACACTGGTATGTGTGGGTCTGTCACGTTCTGCCTTTTCCCGTCTGTCTACGTCCTTTGTTTACATTCCATTCCTAGCCACGTGCTAATGTTTTTGTCATGTGCTCCTCATTGTCACGCCCCTCACCTTTAAGTTTGCTTCTCTTCCTGTTCTCAAGTGTTTCTCATTTCTATTTATACCCTCTGTTTGCTCAGTCCTTCATGGTGTCTCTGTCCTTAGTCATGTTTACTGTTACCCATTACCAATGTACTTATTTGTAGCCTTTGTCCTGTTCATTGGGTCAGTTTGTCTTTGTTTCCATTGTTTCTTTGTTATTTTGTATTCTTGTTTCTTTTGTGTTATTTCCATCATGGACTATAATAAAAGACTTTTGCATATGTATCCGCCTTCTTCGTCTACGTATTCATTACAGGATCAGACACAGCAGTGTTGCTGGAGTTTTAAAACGCTGTGTCCACTCACCGTCCACTCTATTTGACAATCCTAACTTCATCAGCTACAGAATACCTGCTGTTTGGAGTACATGATATTGTAGAACAGTACACTCTTACACTCTTAATGTAGAACTACAAATGCATGTTGATTACAAAGTGAAATAGTCAGTGGATGCAGATACAAGGAGGTGTAACCAAGGGCGTAGGAGCGTGACTGACATTGAGGGGGGGCACACTTGCTAATATGAATCAAAGCCCACCCTATCCCTTAAAATATTACCTATAAGCTGATTCCACTGGCAGTAAGGTACTAAATCGCTGTGTGTATAGTGAGTCTCTCTTACCTGTTGGTCTGCACCTCTCGCTCCCTCTTTTTGCCTGCCTACCTCAAACACTTGATGAGCCAGCATGACATGAATGTTTACAATGCTTTAAATAAAAACACCAGTAGCAGTTACTCTAAATTTGTATTTAGGGTTTTGTAAGATACATAACCTTTAAATTTAAAGTTGCAAATAAATGATTTGCAAATGCACAAATGTTCATAAACTGACTCACACCAGGCCTTGTCTCTAACCTTTCTCCTGTCTCTATATTGCTGCTGCCTTCCTGTTCCTAAAACACAATATGCAGAGCTGATATGTCACAGAGCTGATTAGACACTAAAAACATAAAAAAAACTAATAAGGTGAAACACAATATTTTAAATAATATAATAACATGTTAACTCATTATTATTATTATTATTATTATTATTATTATTATTATTATTATTATTATGTCTAAACACTGTTGTATACTTACACTGACTTCACTCTTTTTAAAAAACCTCAGTAGTGTTGTGTCCTGTGGTTTTATTTTTTATCTTTTTATTTATTCATTAATTTGTTTATTTTATTTATTATATTCTTTTATGCATTTAGTGTATTAGCAGTATGCGGTTTGGGACATGGG
Source organism: Megaleporinus macrocephalus (assembly GCA_021613375.1). NCBI lineage: Eukaryota > Metazoa > Chordata > Actinopteri > Characiformes > Anostomidae > Megaleporinus > Megaleporinus macrocephalus. The sequence goes on from CM038721.1 coordinate 27,360,684, forward strand.
CTAAGAGTAGCTTTTGTGTGTAATTTTAGAGTGCTTTCTGACAAAAGCTAGCCCAAACCTTTCTTGTCTGTTACCATAGCATATTACACTGAAGCCGGTTTTATTGCAGTATATATTGTCATTGTTGCTGTTCAATGCTCTCGTCACTGACCCCGCGTCTAAAGCTGGCTCGAGCTACCCGACGCTCCAACTAGGCGACAGCTCGGGTCAGTTTAGCTGCGGTACCTATGCAAATGGTTGGACGCTCCATCAGGAACTTAAATAAACTAGTTCAGAATGCTGCAGCTAGAGTACTAACTAAAACCAGGCCATTCGATCACATCAGCCCAGTTTTATCAGCATTATGGCTCCTTGTCAAATTCCGTATTGACTATAAGATTCTTTTACTAAGGTATAAAGCCCTGCACGGTCTCACACCAGAGTATCTGCAAGATCTTTTTTGCTATTATGAACCACAATGTTTACTCAGATCACAGGATGCTGGTTTTCTGCTGGCATAATGTGGTAACTTGCCCAGAGGGGGATTTGAACCGGGGACCTCTTACGAGGGACCAGAATGAACTGAACAAGCCACCAACTGAATTATTTATAGGTGGACCCAAGTGCAGGGTGAAAACTAGACACAAACCAAAATCTAGATGCTACCCAAAATGATAAACCCCAACAGGGTGGTTGTGGGGGCAGAAGGGAGAGGGGCTCAGGAACAGAGGGAAAGTAAATACCAAAGGAAAACTTAAATGATTGACCTGCCAACCTCTTGTTTTAGAGGCTGGTGTAAACCCACTGGACCACTGACAATGGTGTGTGTCTCAGGACTAAACAAGGCTATCAGGGGAAGACTGAACAGCTCAACAACAGAGAGCAAATGGAAACTAAGGTAAAAGGAGCTTCCCAAACAAAGGAAGGAAAAGGCGGGGAAATAGGCAAAGGAGGCAGAGAAGACAAACACAAAGGCTGTCGCAAAACTAAGAACATAAACGGACCCGAGAGTAGTTTTTCCCTTTTTTTTTTTTTGCAAAGAAAAAGCAAAAAGCTCAAGAGGACTTGAGGAGTCAGACTCAGGAGAACACTCCAAGAGGCTTTACCAAATACCGGCCAGGCTTGTGCACTTGGCAAAGAGATACCCAAGACTGAGCACTGAGGAGAGTGTTGGCTTCCCTTAAGTAGGAGAGAAGCAGGTGCTGTTGATTGCTCCTAATTAAGGTGTGGTGGCTCCAAGTCTCCCTCCAGTGGCTTGGAGTGGCCTAGCAGGCAACTGAGCCTGTCTGGGCCCTTACAGCTGGTTCCTAAAATTCAGAAGACTTCAATGAAGCGGAAGAGCTTTTTCCTACAAAGTCCCCAAATTATAGAATAATCTCCCAGTTTAATGTTCAGGACTAGACTGAAAACATACTTGTTTAGTTTAGCTTTTGGTAATTAACCTTCCCTAACCTCCCCCAGCCACATTCTGAATTCTTTCATATCATCGCCATCCAGGGAAAACATGTATCTCCATTTTTGTCGATTTCTATTTGTCTAGGTCAATTAAATGCAGCGGCTGCCGTTTACATTGTGGGAACGTTTAATGTTGTATGGAACAACAGATATGCTCCAAAATAGCTTAGAAATAATTCTGGTTCCATTGACTTACATTGAAAATTGGTCTCTCCTGTAAAATTGCCATTTTGGAGATACTTGTGTTTCATTGGACAGCAACGATATTCTCTATAGCCATAACCCCAAGGGCCTCCTCCTCACCTGACACCAGCCAGTTCTCCTTTTCATTTGTGCCATCGGTTATAGCCTCAGCTGCACCACTGTGTCATCCAGATGTACGAGCATGGCGATATGATGAGACTGTTTCAGTTTACTCTCACGTTTTACACAGACTCAGTTAGAGATTGCCTCTACTTGTGCAGTTTCTAAAGCTTTTGCCATCCAGACATCAAACAGAAATTCTCTTAGTTTTATTCTGAACTTGACTTAATAAAGTGTAAATACTTTTTGACCAGAGGAGGATGGGTCTCCCCTTGTGAGCCCTTGGGGTTCCTCCCAAGGTTTCTTCCTCCAGTCTGAGGGAGTTTTTCATTGCCACCATTGCCTCTGGCTTGCTCACTGGGGGATATATGTTGTAACTGTACGTTTTCAAACTTCTGTAAAGCTGCTGTGACAACACTGTTGTAAAAGTGCTATACAAATAAACTTGGATTAAATTATATGGAGAGAACCATAGCAATAAATAGTCAGACACATAGACAAATAGATTTAGATTTGTGTATTTGTCTATGAGAGGAACACAGATATACATGGCTGGATAGGTAGATAAATTGATAACTTGATTAATTGATAAATATAATAAATTGATAAATAGAATCATGAATAGATAGATAGGTAGACAAACAGCAATGCAGTTATTTGTCTAAAAGCCAGTACTGCTCCAAAATACAAGACCCCTGTATTTAGCATTTTAATGGTCATTTTGGATTAGTATCTCCTATTCTAGCATATGGGAGCCTTTATTGCAGTTATTTTTTGAGGTTATTTGTGGCTATTGCAGTTTAGCTACACCCATTTAGCCTACAGCAGTTCAGCCCCACCCGTTATAATTCTTACTGTAGTCCGTGCGCAAGATATACCCTGGTTTTCAGGGGGTCCAGCATACTTCAGCTTTGTGTAACCAGGTTCAGTGACAACAAAATATTTGGTTAAACATTTTTTTCTTCTGGAAATGCTCTTTTATAGTTAGATCTCTTGTAAACCTGGTAATACAGCATGCTGTAAATGTTTCCAGGACATAGTTACATTTGCCAGGCTATGAGAGACCACCAGTGTGAACTTGTTTGCTTACAGCACCACCCTAAGGCAGTCCAGTGCTGCAGCACTAGTAATGTAAGAATACCAAGACAGAAGTTCAACAACTGTGAGCTTTCCTTGTACATAAGCAATAACTTTTCACTGACAGACTAGTGTACACAGGACCAGTATAACTTCATAATATGGTTTTATTTTGGGCCCCCCAGATTTTTGAGGGTTCATTAGGGGGTTCTGGAAGTGGGGTCCTGTTTTGAAGAGTTTACTATATTGAGGTAGAATATAGAGAACTATCTTCTAGCGTAATGGAAAGTTTATTGTGGTTGTTTATGAAATTATATCTTTTATCCTAGCGTATACGAGGGTTCATTGAGGTTGTTTATGGACTAATATCTTTTTCAGTCTAGTAAAACACACAAACAATAAGGTATATGAAAAACTCACCAAATGGTTTCAATGCTTTTTGTTTGTTTATTTGCGATCAAATGAGTTAACTTTGAGCCTGATTAGCATTCAGCCATTTCTAAAGGATAGCACAAATTTCAATCTGCTGAATCCTTCTGCAAATGTCCCCTTTTGGGAGTTGTTCATTCTTATATTTCTCAATTTCATTCTGCAGCTTCTCAATTTCTTTCTCCAGTAAATTTTAAACAGCTTCATGAATGTCCAGTAAATGGTGTCACGAATGCCCATATTCTTGAGAGCTGGAATGCTTCCAACTTTTCCAATGAGCAGGACAATGGGAAGAGACACAGTCATCTTTGACAGGGGAATGTAGTATTGAGTGTAAACATTAGAAATGAAACAGTCAGACTAATGTAATATCATATCACACCATACAAACACTCCTTACCTTTGGAACTCTGACATTCAGGGACTTCTTTGTTGGTAGAGCCAGCCACGTGTGCAACTGCTGGAATGTACAATGATGTCCTGTTGTGAAAAGAGCATACAAGGAAAGGAAAAACAATAGTTTCAGTATAATTCCGTTACAAATTTCAGATTTTTGGTCTCAGTTTTGTGGAGTGTTTAGAATACCATTTGGCATAAGCATCAGCAATGGTTAGAGGTCTTGGTAGTCTGTTCCATTCGACTTCAAAACAACCTGCAGGGGTGATTCATGAAGATCAGTCTCAGCCTTAACAGCTGTGGAATATTCCTGGCACTCTGTACCCCAAGAAACCATAGCCTAATAGTGGAGGAGTCTGTGCTTAGCGCAACAATATTGTTTAGACTTACATTCAGTATTCAGAAGAAAAGATTAGAAAGTAAAGGAGATTATAGAAGGACATACATATTGCAAGTCTGAGTGATAGGTAGGGCACCATCAGCACAAAGCTTCCATTTGTTACTATCAGCCATGGAGGGCAACACAACCTATGCTCTTGAAGTGGGCTTATCCAGATAAGCAACAGCTTGGTATCCATGAGCAAGGATGGCCAAAACAGGTGGAATAGTGTCTCACAGTATCTTAGCCTGAAAGTATAAATATACAACTTAACATCTTAACTTAATTTATACAAAAGCATATACTGTACATTTATACACTGCCATGGAAAAGTATTCATACCCCTTGAAGTTTTCCACAATTTTCACGTGACACCCACAAACTTGTATTTTATTGGGGTTTTATGTGACAAACAAAACAAAGTAGGAAGTATTGGTGAAGTGAAAAGAAAACACTACATGGTTTTCAAATCTTTTAATAAATAAAAATCTGGAAAGTATGGCATGCGTTTGTATTCAGCCCCCCTGTACTCTGATACCCCTAAATAAAATCCAACATGACCAATTGCCCTCAGAAGTCACCAGATAAGTAGATAGAGTCCACCTGTGTGTAAGTATATTCTCAGTATAACTACAGCTGACCAAAATTCCATTGAGAATCTGTGGCAAGAATTGAAAATTGATGTTCACAAATGCTGTCCATCCAATCTGACTGAGCTTGAGCTATTTTGCAAAGAAGAATGGTCCAAAAATTCAGCCTCTAGATGCAAAGCTAATAGAGACATTCCCCAAAAGACTTGCAGCTGTAAGTTGTAAGCTGTAAAGGTGGCCCTACAAAGTACTGACTCAGGGGCTGAATACAAATGCGCTCCCAATAAAATACATTTAAGTTTGTGGGTGTAACATGAAAACGTGGAAAAGTTCAAGGGGTATGAATACTTTTACTGCAGTTTTTTCTACAGTATTTTTTTTGTGTTGACCATTAAAACAGGAGGTTTGATTATACCTCTCTGGAGCCCTTGAATACTAGGTGCACTGCTGCCCTTTGACATTCCTTGTGAAGTCAAGTACTGCAACAAAGACAAAATAACAAAACAAGGCTGGTTCCCTAACCTCCAGCCCACAACTGCCCCCATTTTTACTGCATGTATTTCTTATACATGCGCTTACAGAATATATATATGTATATAGTTTACTAACGGGTATATATATATATATATATATATATATATATATAAACCTGTTAGTAAATCTGGTGATCTCAGAACATACCTCTTGCCTCAGAAACTTGAGCTGAAAGTTGTCTGACAATATAACTTAAAGGATTGTAATCTATAAAGCCAGCCTGTAGTGAGGTGGCCTTCAGAACAGAGGCAGGTATCATCTGGAGCTCAGCACCCTCTCAGACGGGAGATTCTCAGTGTTTCTGGCAACAACAACAGTCTCTGTCAAAGCTGTCAAAAAAACACAGCTTACTTACCGAGGCTGTCTAGCTTTTTTGTTTGTTTTGTCTGCCATTTAGGTTTTTTTACCTTTAACTTTTACATATACATGTTGTAATTCTGAAGGCAGTAAATACATTGTGTATTTGGCTATATTTGTGTCTGTATTTGTGTATTCCCTACATGCACTTTCTGATAAGATACTTTTTCAGTTTAGGTTTTTCAAATGAATTAGCAGTTAATTATATTAATGAAAATATCTTGTCAAGCTTTAAAATTATGGTGCTTTATAGCATGGTTATTTTGGAAAATAGTGCTTTCAGTGAGTGGGAATAAAGGATAATAAAACAGAAAAGGCTATGCTCCTCATCCTATTTTAGATCTTTAAAAAATCAGGCCCCTTTTTAGCACTCAAAAGTCATTATACTCCAAAATGGCTCCACTGAGACTGTTTAAGAAAGTACACCATAGAATAGATATGTGAATACATTTTGGGGTTGCCAAAATCCAGGTAGGTTATTTATTTTTAGCATTTTAGACATCAAATCTGTGCCTATCATGCCATCTGCTGGCCTTAACAATGTATCTATTACCATTGACAATGTTAATAGATAAATCCTAACACACCAGTGTTTGTCAACAGTACAGTGCTAGCACCAAAGCTAGTTGAAAATAGGCCATGTAGTGCCTCACAAAACAGAAGGAATTGTAATCATTTGTTTAGCAAAAAGCAAGAGCTGTATAGTTTACCAAAAAATTAAACACATAAGAATGATCAGTATTTTATTTTATTTGTTATGTGACACTCTTGACGATTGCATCCCTCAGCCTAACCGGCTTGAATTTAGGATTTTGTATCCTTTGGTGTGTTTGTCCAGTGATGTCTGTTATTAAATATCCAACAAGCATTAACCAATTATTTTATACATCCATTAGGACCCCCTTACAGTAAAAAAGAAATTCTGACTTGCTAGCGTAGCCACTGATGTAGATGCTAACAAACACACATGTGATCTTGGCTTCCTAGAAGTAATGTCCATCTGGCTCCTCTCTGCATTACTAACAGAAAAAATAAACAAGCATCCTAAAGTATATGCACCTTCTTATATTTACTTTAAGTCTCCTCCCACCTTCAAGACACATGATCTAAAATAAATTTTCTGGTCTTAAAAATGGAAATTCCTGCTCTACAAGCAAGCAGGCAGGATTGCAACAGAATTGTGGCCAAAACTAAAAATCTATTCATCTCTACAAAGGGTTCCCTTTTTAGTATGTATGGGTGTGTACATGTTAAACGTATTATAGCAACATTATACTAACATGAATATATTGAGGCTACATGTTCACAAGAAACTTAACTTGTGGCCTCTGTATATTAATATGTGGCCACAGTATATTACAATGTGGTCTTTAAAAAACACTTTAAAGGGCTCAGAAGTCAAAGATTGACTGCAAAAGATGATATTCTGAATATTTTTATTGTGTGACCAAGAATTAATATATTACTTGCTATATTAAAGCTACAAATGAATATATTGAGCCAACAAATTTGATTATAGAGATCATGTAGCCATAAGAAACTTAACTTGTGGCCTCAATATTTTTATTCCTATAAAAGTACTTATTTAAAACATCAGCATGTCACAGTAACAGTAACAGTTCAGTAACATGTTATACTTTTAACATTTTATACACAAGTTCAGGTCTGATGAGTTTTGGGACAAACAAGAACTGGTGTCAGCCATTGAAACACTTCCAAACACTTTCTCCCCAGGAGTTTCATAATGTGGTATACTGTATATCAAATATGACAATAAATGAAAATGTGAGACATTTTGACAGTTAGGGGGCAATACAGCCAGTTCGAAGTGAGTTCGGGGGTCTTTCTATGTCCTGGTTTTCAAGAAAAAAAGCTAATTAACTTGCTTGTTAGGCTGTTAAATGATCGACAACATCGTGACGCTAGTATGGAGTCATGTCATGCCCACATACCTCCCTAGCACATACGCAGACCCTCATCCATAAACCTCTAGTGAGTTTCCATATTCAATAGTGCACATCTTTTTTGATGGTGTACTTATTTTTATATTTCTACGATAACGCGGACTGCAACAAGTAAGAAGTGTAGTACTGCATTCATTGTATACAATGCAACCACTACTCTCTGTGTATTGTAATATGCTATGTTTAAAAATGGTTCGTTCTTTTAATGGTTTTTAAACATTTCTCAAGATTTTCCATTTATCTTGTTCTAATTGTGTATTTTACGCAGTTTTAGTTTACGAAATGTTACGCTGTGAAATAGAAAAAAAGTTCATGCTTTAGTTCAGCGCGTTCATGAAGCATTCTGTATAGATCCTCTAGTCTCCGAGCGCCATCTACGGGTGTAGGGGTGTAACTGCAGCGCAATTTAAGGTGGAACAGAAAAAAGTCGATTAAAAGTCAACATTAGCCTCGTTGCCGCTGAGTTGTCCCTCCCGCGCACCATACTGAGGAAGTTAAGACGCGCCTGATTATCTCGTGATTTGTGTCTGCTGGAGGACTCTTGTTGTGGTTTGCTGTGTTGAAGATCACTATCACTAATGCGTCTCTCCGCGTTTCTCGTCGTGGTTCTGAGTCTCTCAGCTGCTGGAGCAACGGCCGTTTGTCCGTGCGCGCGACATGAGTTATGTGACCCGGTCCAGCATGAGCGCGAGCTGGAGGTGAGTGTGCTGCCTTGGATCGTCTCATAATGCAAATCTCTTTACCTTATCATTTCCCTCAAGTGTTGCATGGTCTCTTTTTTATAAAGGTAGACTCGCTCATTTTCACCTCGGACTGTAAATTAAACTGAATATAAGGATTAAACAGCAGCACAAAAGAGAATATTAGTCATGTGATGCGTTCAGAGCACAGGGTAGCTAGTACAACTCGAGCATCTGATTTGTGCACTCGTGTTTCTTTCATAATGCATTATGTTCATGGTCAACCCTTATTATGTTTAAAAAATTAAGATGAAATATGAGAATATATGGTGTACATACCATTTAAAAAACTATTTAATAAACTCTAACCCGTATTACCAGTAACCAGTATTACAGACAACTCAACGTGGAAACGGCCCTTAACGTAATAGGTAGGTTAATATATTCCACAATACCTGCGACTTTGTTATAGTCGTCCCTTTGAAAGTTACCAGTTTGGAACTTTTTAAAACGATTAAGAAAAGCTTAACATGTACTAAAACAATGAAATAGTATCACCAATCTTCTCTCATTTATTACTGCACCACTAAAGTTGAGAAAAGGAAATAAATGAGAGAAGTTTGATGTAGTACTGGTCATGAGTTCTCACCACTACTAAAGGACATGAACACTAAATAACCTCACAGACACAAAATGTACCAGTTTGAGGTTCATTGTATGTTAGAATTTGTAGACGCATCCATAATTTCTTCTGAAATTAAAGATATTAATATGAAGACTGGCTGCAGTATCAGCCTCTGGGTTTCTGGTAAGGTTTTACTCTATATGTTGAAACATGAGGATTTATTGGATCCAGTCACAGTAAAACTGGCGAAGTTGGGTACTGAGGTTAGATGATTAGTTCTAGCTCCAGCTTGGTTAAAGATATTGGAAGCTCCATCACTCTAGAAAACACAGTGTCACAGTGGGGGGCTTTATATCCCTTCGGGCATGATGACCTGAAGGATCATGTGCAGCTGTTCGAGATTGTCGTGTTCTATTAAGAGGGCTGTTCTATGGACACTACACAAGATATGTGTTTGACGTGTGTGCTTGTGTCAATGGATGGATAAATACTTATATGTTAAACGTTTGTACACGTTTACAAGGTACGTTCTGCTTCTTCCAGGTATTCGTGTTTGACGTTGGGGGTAAGGCATGGAGATCGTATGACTGGTCGAAAGTGACGACGGTTGCTGTCTTTGGGAAGTATGATGCTGAGCTAATGTGTTACGCTCATTCCAAAGGAGCCCGTTTGGTTTTGAAAGGTAGGGCTCTTTCCAAAATATGCCAGTGAACACAATCTAAACATCAGCAGCTGGGTTGCTCTTCCAGAATGCACAGAAGTTTACTTTCTTGACATGTCTTCACAGGTGATGTGCCTCTTTCTGACATAGTGGATGAAGCGAAAAGGAGCGCTTGGATCAAGGCCAAGGTTGATTTGGCTAAGAGCCAGTTTATGGATGGCATAAACCTGGACATTGAGCAGGCTGTGGAGGAGTCCTCACCTGAGTACTATGCTTTGACAGCTCTCGTGAAGGAGACCACAGATATGTTTCACAGAGAAATTCCAGGCTCTCAGGTAGATTGCTGATTAAAGCATGAAAATAAACTGGTTGCGTAGTTTTTGTATTGGCTGGCATTTCAGCCACTAACCTTTCGCCTTCCTGTCATTAACTCATAGGTGTCATTTGATGTGGCTTGGTCACCCAAGTGCATCGACAAGCGCTGCTATGATTACACTGCGATTGCAGATGCCTGCGACCTTATATTTGTGATGTCTTATGATGAACAGAGTCAGATCTGGGGCGACTGCATTGCTATGGCGAACGCACCCTTCAATCAGACTCTATCAGGTAACGGGTGCGGTGTTGATGAGTGTATCGTGCTTGGCATTGTGCTTGGTGATGTAAGGCTTGCATGCAGCTGCTCGACCATGGAAACCCATTCCATGAAGTTGCCTGGGCACAGTTTGTGTTGATGTTAATCCAGAACTCAGCAGAGCATACACAATATGTGCCTCAGCACTCTGTAACTTTGTGGTCTGCCACTTTCTCAGTGCTTCCACTTTTCAATAATAGCATTAACATTTGATCATAAAACTTAAAAAAAAAAACTAACTTGTTTCCATCAAACAATGTGGGGTAACAGGTGCAGTGTTAAAAATGTATTGTGCTTTTTAAATTGTGCTCTGTAGCTTTAGAACTTTGGTGACCTTTGTTGTCGCTAATAATAAGTATGTTGTACTTGCATAACTTTTTTGTCTTTTGGTCTTGCAGCATATGATCAATACATTAACATGAAAATTGATCCAAAGAAGCTAGTGATGGGCGTTCCGTGGTATGGTTATGATTATGCATGCCTAAACTTTTCACAGGTAAAAATGTATATCATGGTGATCTTCTACCTGGACCGGTCAATATTGTTTTTGGTTCATATCGTATTTGGACAGTTATACCATTACAGTTACCACTATTGCTCTCTCATAGGAGGGGGTCTGCACAATTCCTAAAGTGCCTTTTAGAGGGGCGCCTTGCAGCGATGCGTCTGGAAAGCAAATCCCTTACAAGACTATGATGAAACAGATCAACAGCTCTTCGTCTGGGAGGCTGTGGGACGAAATCCAGCTGGCTCCTCACTATAATTACAAGGTCTGTTATTAAATGTGTGACTATTAGTAAAGTTAGACTTAACCCAATGCAAAGTGGAATTTACGAGATGTTCCTCATTTCAACTTCACAGGATAAAAACGGGAACGTCCACCAGGTGTGGTATGATGATCCGGAGAGTATCTCCCTGAAGGCTGCCTATGTGGGACAGCAGGGTTTGAGAGGGATCGGCATGTGGAATGGAAATCTCCTTGATTACAGCGATGACCCTATTGCCAAACAACAAAGTGCTGATATGTGGAACGCCCTCATACCAAATCTACAGAAACTGTCTGAGATAGTCTCCTAGAGCTCTGTCTATAACCAAATCAGATCAAACTTGATCTCGGGTCTAAAGGGAAGAGAGATTTGGAAATTTGTTGTAAAATGAGCATTCATATTTTTATTGTGTCAATAAAAATACTTAATTGTTAAATCTCATGACAGTTATTTCCTCTGCACTGACTGATTTAAACTTTATTGCCCAGTAAATAAAAAATAATTTAGCCATCAAAAAAAATCTTCTAGGAATTATTCACATAGTGACCCTGTTTCTAAAATATATGGTGGCTGTCCAAAGAAAAACAAGTATCTCTAAATTAGTTACTTTACAGGGAAGACCAAAATGTGCATAAGTTTTTATTCCAGGTGATTTTGGAGCAAATCTTTTGGTCCATTCATCATGAAACTTCCACATGATATACAGGTATATTAATACTGGCATGTTAAAAATATATAGAAAGCATTGCCATGATTTCGTTTGAACAGCAATTCAGTAATGTGAACAGGAAAGTTGCACTTGTGTAATTTGCAGTGGATTTTTTATTAGGAATGAAAAATATATTTATTGAATACAACTTTTGGATACAGTGCTGACAAAAGTCAGAGAGCGCCTCCATTTACTTAAATTCCATTCAAAATATCACAAAAGGCAATATTAACTTTATAGACAATATACACTAGTACTCATATTACTAGTACTAGTGTTCCCTATTGCTTTCTTTCTTTACAGGAGACTTTAATTTTTTTGAGGAATCTGCAGGGAGGTTTTATACCTCCAAAGTTCAGCCTTGCATGAACTTGGTTGCATTTTCTTACAATCTGAGTAATACCAGACACATTCAGGGTTCAGGTCTCTGCTTCAGAGTGGTCAGTTCATTGTCCTGATAAAGTCAGCAACTTCTTTCTTTGATCAACAGATTTTTATCTTTTTCCCATCTATTCTCAGTAACGGCTTCTTGAGAGCTACACTTCTTTTTATACCCAGAGTGTTGAGATGTCTTCTCACAGTTAAAGGATGACCATGGATTTGTTTTGGATCTGAAGCAAAAGTGGAGCTTGAGTTTCTCCCATCTCCCAGCTTTAACTGCTGCTTATCTGATTGGCACAGTTCTGGTGGTCAAGCAGGTCCTGCATTGTTATTAGGGACTCCATCTTTCAGATATGCACGGTCAAATGTCATTTAGCTGCTAGAATACTACACAGCTGACATAAAATCAATACAAATGTAAGCAAATCATTATAGTATATCATATACATTATATGATCAAATTAATAGCATGTGACAGTGGAGGTGTAGTCTGCAATGCACACAGTGAAACACAGTGACAGGCAATCAGTAAACCTTGTTATTGGACATGGCCTCATTAATGCACCTGGAATAGAAAAAAAACATGCAAAAAAATGTATGTACTTGTATTACTATGTGCATTCAGATTGCTGTTTCATTGTAGCATGCTGTTGCCATTTGGCAACAATTATGTTTTGTCATATGATACAAATCCCAAAGCATCTAAAGTGGTTTCATTTGCAAAAGGACATTGTAAACGTCCATGTTAATCTGAATATGCATAGTCAAAATTATAAACACATTGTGAGAGGGTTTAACAGGCCTCATATTGTGGATATGTTTATTGTTTAACCAACAGAATATTTCATTACAAAGATAGCATAATCAGGCATGTTCAACAGGATTAGTTCATGTTATGTTGTTGAATTGAGATCATTGTATTCAGTTCCTTTTTGTTTGTTCTAAACCTCAGAAAAATGAATATATTTGTGATATATTTGTATTTTTTTCCATATAGCCTGTCCCAAGTCTCACCATGTGACGTGTGTGTGGAAAAAGTGGTATTGTCTGCAAAAGGAAGCAATATAATCAGAAAACTAAACCATGTTCACTGCAAAGTCTTCAATTCCCAAAAAGAATCCAGACAGAAATTGTAAATTGCAATCAGGCAGATAAAAGGTGGCACATGTTCCAATATGGTATCACCATGTAGCGAATCAGATTTTCATGTGCGGATCTGTGATCCAAGGTCAATGGCTCCTAACAAAGGCCCGGTGTATGAGCACTGAGACTTCTTCTGCATCAGTTCTGCTTTCAGTGCTCGCAGCTCTGTGGCCGCCTGCTTCCTCAGCTAGAAAGGAATTTTCAAAATCATAGCAGAAATCCATTTGGTTTCACTCCAGAAATCTTCCTGATTGTAGATAATTACTGATAAGCTACAATGAATATCTCATACCTTGATTTCTGTGGCAAGTTTCATTTTGGCATCATCCAGATTTTTCTTCAGGTTATCTATTTCGCAATTCTCGGTCATAATCTGGATTATAAGATCGTTCTGTGAATGACAACCATGCACAGCTTATTACTGGTCCAGTTCATTTTTAACCTACAGATCTCTCAACAGTCACACTAACATTTTATTAGCCATAAACTATCTGTCTGTCTCTCTCCACTGAAAGGCAAACCAGCACTGCAGACAGCAAGTTGTAGAGCTGACCTTAGTGCTTGATGGTTTCCCTGCTCGTCTTTGTCTGTTTCTTCCGTCTCGAGCTTGTAGTTGTTGAAACAGTTTGTCATAAAATGTCTCCAGTTCCTGACGAAGACTTTTCAGGGTTTCCTCAAGTGGTGCCGTGGCCTTCTTGGTGTCAAAATACTTTCTCTTCCACTTGTCCCGTGCTAGGCGGGTGGTTTGGAGAGAATGGGGTGTAAAAACCTTGTTTAGGTTAATTTCTCCCTTAAAACACATTACTTATTGCTTATTGGATTTGATCTTTCATTCAAGACGTGAGTCTAATCTATATTAGAAGCACAATGATTAAACAAAAAATCCTATTATGAATTTTTTTTTTCAAATAAAAGTGCCACAACTATTGCCATGCTTTCATTTAATACTTGTCTTTAATACTTGCCTCCATTTACAAATATAACAGTTCTGAGTCTTCTGTATGTAATGCCTAAAGATACTAGAGAACACATGGCAAACACTCTGAGACCGTTCCTCCATTCCTCCATGCTCCAGCTCACCCCACTGGGGCTTTTCACTGGGGTTTAGGTCCAAGAACTGTTAGATTATGGTCAGTTTGTGGTCATTGAACTATTTTGTGTGCTTGGGTTACTGTCATACTAGAAGATTCGACCACAGCCTAGTTTGAGCATCCCGGCTGCAGCAATAAAAGTTGGATTTTATTTCTGTTGGTACTTCATGGAGTCTGTGATACCATCAGAATGCTTTAGGAAGAGGAACATACCCACTACATCACAGATCCACCATCATACTTCACAGTGGGCAGAAGAGACTTTTCTGCAAGGCCATCTTTTTGTCTACACCAAATACACCCCTGCTGTTTGTTGGATGAGGGGTACATTTCTCAGAAAATCTCAATCTGAAGACTACTGTGACACTGTGGAGGCGAGTAGGTGCATTTTACAATGATGTAGCATTGGTTACACTTTTAATACAGTCCACAGTGCCCCTTTAACACATGTAAACTAGGTGCATACCTTGGTTCCTGCGGTGCCTATTCAGAGCTAGAAGATCTTTGCCCTTTCTCAGAAGCTCCTGCCTTGTTCTTTCTAGCTGTTGTCTCCCCTCTTTGACCAGCTTGAGTTCCTTAAGCAGCTCACCCCCTAAAAGAGGAACCAAATTTCATTTTCGGTAATCTGTGAATGCACCAAAATTCACCGCCAGACAATGGTGATGTCTTACTGTTGGTTGAAGTTGCATGAGTGTTTTGCATATGTACAGCCAGAGAAGCAGCACTGGGAGTTTTGTCACACGCGTCAGGAACCAGAGGTTCTGGTCTGTCCACATGTGGCTGCATTGTAAAGAAAAACAAAGGTCTGCAATAAAGCTCTTTGAAATTGTTCATTGCACACTGGAGAGGAAAGCACCCCCCGCTGGCCATGGCATTTTAGACAGTCAGTAAAGGTCATAGTGTCTTTACAAGACTTCCTGTTTCTGAGAGATCTTTAAGTATACATAAAGAGATCCTAACTGGAATGTGTTTCTGAATGATTACTGTGGTCTGGGCAGGACACATTTATATAAGTGAACAAAGTGAATATTATTCAGGTAACTTGAAGCTGTCTTACCTCATTGTTTATCTTCTTTTCTGTTGGCTTCAGTGCCTGAGACAATTTGGATTTCCTAAATTGAAGAAAGTGGTTGGATTTTTTTAGAAAGAAGGAATTGCTGTAAAGCAGTTTAGCGTATTTTCATAGTATATCTGTCATCCCAAAGTCAAAATGTACTTTTTAAAATTTCTTACTTCACATATGTGGATATTTTTCAGTTCAATTCAAGTTTATTTGTTTAGCGCTTTTTACAATGATGTTGTCACAAAGCAGCTTTACAAAAGTTTTGAAAACAGTTACAGTTACAACATGATATGTGAGCAAGCGTGGCTAGGAAAAACTCCCTCAGACCGGAGGAAGAAATCTTGGGAGGAACCAAGACTCACAAGGGGACCCATCCTCCTCTGGTCAAACAGTGACATATACTGCCATGGAATTCTATAATCTTTTTAAAGTTTTGTATGTTTTTAAACTGTTAAGATGGAAACAAAGTCATTCAGAGTAGTCTGATGTGAAGTCCTAGCAGAGGTATTATCCACTATACCAACCACCACACATAAAGTTAATACACTATATGGTTATTTTTAGGTTTTGGCCTAAAACATACTGTTTGTTTGTTTGTTTGTTTGTCCCCAAAGAAATCTAGTTGTCATATTTTGCACTTACCATTTCACAATCAGGTCTGATGTCTAAATGACTTTGTTAACATTTCAGTAGTAAAAAAAAGTAGAATTTTCCTTTAACATTCATTCATTCATTCATTCATGTTATATTATAATTCTCTATATACTAACCAGTGTCATGTTGAACTTACCACTCCTTCCACCCCTACCAAAATGCTGAGCTATCTTAGAGACCCTGCCTGATTCTGTGTTTCAATTGGAAATACGTGTTTACAATATTACCTTCCTTGAGAGATGAAAAACCCAGTGTCTGGATCCTCCAGCGACTCTGGTACTCCTGAATCTCTTGCAAAGTCGCTTTTGTAATGTGCCTTCTGCTCTGTGTTTTCCATTTTAGTGGGGCTTTGTTTAATGGGTAGGACTTCTGCAGAGACAAAAAATATAAGCGTAAATAAAAAATAAACCTAAATCATGCTGCTTGTTCTTGACTTAATTGTGTATTGTTACCATATCGCAGTAAACTTGGTTCACAAACGCTTGATATCTTTTAAAAAGATTATAATTGAATGATTATTGGATTAATGTTGGGCATCATGTTTTTGGCCAATATTTTTGGCTAAACATTTTTACATAGAATATCCCTCAGAGACCTACGATGACTTATAGCTTCCTTATCTAAGAGGGGACCAGGAGTCATGACAGCCCAACTCTTCCTCACCTCGTTTCTTTGCCCCTCTCGTATTAGGAGCCTCTGTCCATATGGGATCTTCACATTCCACAGAGTCCTCCTCCCTCTCCTCCAGAGAACTGAAGCTGCTCTCATCTTGCAGACTCTGGTCAAGGACAGAGAGCTGGGGCCCTTGTTTGATTAGTGGAAATTTTGTAGGCTCTTTTGTCTGGCCAGGTGCAAAAAGTGGTCTAGGAGGGTAGCCTGTCTGAGAGTCAGCATTGTAAATGACCATGTCTGGGCTTAAAGACCTGGAACAAAGGCTACTGCCGTGTTCTTCCACCGGTAGCAGATAAAGCTCTGGGTAAGGTGACTGAATTATAAGAATGAGAAAATAAACTGATTACTTACACATAGTGTACAGTATAGTAGTATAGCATAGTCGCTAAAGTACTTACATAGGGTGGAGCAAAGGATTTGGCTTTCAAGTCTTTCTCCTGTTTGGCTTTAACCTAGTATATAAAAACCACCAAAACACTCAGACATTATGATTATTCTTCCATTTATGTCCATATCTGAAATTTTAAATGTTCTCAGGCCACCATGTTCTCTAAGCTTGCCTGAGCACAAATCTGTCAATCAAATCGCATGGCCAGAGAGTGAGTTTTTCTCACTTATTTCATTACATTGAATTTATTATTTAGGTCACAAGTGACTACTGATTTTGAACAAAACAGTAGAACATTTAAGTGTGAAGTATAAACTAATAAATTGTGAATAAATAAACGAATAAATTAATTAATACAGAGTGTTCATCTAGTGTTCAACCAAGGTGTAAATAACACTGGATTAGAACAAGTTATTTGGCATTTGTTCCTAAACAAAACTAGTACTTGTTGGGCATAAACATGTTAATGTGTACTGAATCATTAGACTACAAAAAAAAAAAAAAAAAAAAAACTAAATGTCTTTTAAAAATGAGCTACTCACCAGTGCCAAACTTCTACCAACGCATTTTAAGAAGCAGTATCTGTCAGTGACCCTCTCCGACCCAAGTAACGCTCCGAGTTCATCTCGTACAGCTTTCAGACTCGTGTCTGGATACACCCTGAAATGTAGAACACAAACTGAGGGATTTTACAACATTTGTATATAATTCAATAGCTGAGATGTAAACAAAGTCCTTCAGAATGGTTTGATATGAAATATTATTGGATAAAAATGGACTGACTCAGCTTTCTATATACAGCCATTTTATTTACTATTTTAAATACAGTGAATCCCCATATTATTGTACAGCAATGTATTTAAAACCATTTTATGTACTAATGCTCTATAAGGGGGCTTTTACTGCCATTAAATGGTGCTTCAGACATCTGGTTCCTCTCACCACCACTGTGAACAATATAGAACCAACCAATTTCACATCAGTCCTCAATGAATGACTCCATTTACACCTTAACACATCTGTATTATTTAACTCATTCACATCCAGCATGTAGTACATTTAGCATAATATAGGAAAATGCTACAGAGCTTGTTCTGATTGGTCTAAAGTGATGATACTTTGCATAGTTGCAATATAGATGTCCTATATTAATATTCAAATAACATTTTGAGAATGTAACATAAAGATTTACATAGGTGTTATTCATTAAATGTAATTTTCTTCTTTTTTTACAACAACAGACTAGATTTAACATGGTAAGTAACAACCCTTCCTTATTTGGCCACAGATTTATGAAAAAAAAAAAAATATCAATACTTCAGTCAGTCACAGCATCTAGACCAAATGTTTTTAACTACTAACATATGGACATTAATGGGTCAATATGGGTTAACATTTTAAGTGAAGTGTCCATGTTCCTGCTCACCTGATGAAGCCTGCTGATATGAAGCTGTCCACGGCTTCCACTGACACTTTGTTCAGTCTGGAGTTCCACTGCTCATCAGGCACCACAAATACGTGCAGCTCCACACACTGCTCACAGGAATAACAACAGCACACAGCAGGAAAACTGTGAAGGTCGCATTCAACTCAATGTCCCTGCAGATTTCTCAGCACTCAAACGTTAGGATAAATGCAATCTGGCGTAAAGCATGTACCTCTGTAATTCCTGATCTCTCTCCAGCATAACAGCTCATCATGCTTTAGTGATGTCCTGGATGACCTTCTCTTCAGCTGTCTGGGTTTCTGTCGTTAGGATGTAGCGGAGAGTTCTGTTAGATCAGAGAGGCTGCAGAAACCTTGCTGGGCACTTCAGACTGTGTTGAAGTGGGAGTGAGGACACTGTTTTGAAGTGGGAGTGGGGAGACTGCTAAGTAACAATCTTGTGTACTCAAGCAGCGTCAGTCAGTTTAACAGTGCCTAGTTGTATTTCTCAGCAGGAAGTAACAGACAGACAGCCACCGAAGGAACAGTCTGGTATACACACTACTAGTTTCTAATTTGGGGACCCTTGTCTATTGCTGTCTAAGGCTAAAACATGTACAAGATGATGATGATCATGGTAGTCAATGGAACCATGATTTTTTTCAAGCTATTTTGGAGCATTTCTATTTGTCCATTCATCATGAAACTATCACACAATGTAAACGGCAGCTGCTGCATTTAATATATTTATATATACATACAAAAAATATCACATGTACTTAGGTTTTTACAGATTTTGCCATGGCACTCAAAATTGAGCTTAGATGGTCCTTTTCCACTGATCATCCTTCAGTTGTTTCAGCAACTTGATTGGAGTCTACCTGCGGTAAATCCAGTTGATTGGACATGATTTGGAAGAGCACACACCTGTCTAGATAAGGTCCCATAGTTGATAGTACATGTAAGAGCTCAAACCAAGCCTGTAGCATTATACTCAAAAAGACTTCAGGCTGTAATTGCTGCCAAATGTGTTTCAACAAAGTATTGAACTATGAATACTTAAGTGTGCATTCTTTCTTCAGCAAAAATACTTCAGCAGCAATTTACTTGATTTAGATTAATGAAGTACTGAGTAGTCGAAGGAGGTATTACATGATAACTGCTAATAATACTGGGTTGCCAAAAGAAAAGCTTGGAAATAAACACAACATACGTTAAATCGCTACCTATTGTATTACCTACTAGTGATTAGATTTATGTCTGAAATTCATATGGTGTAGGCACAATGGATGCACTTTTGTGCTTTACTGTATGTGTGTATATATGCACACGTACACGTACGTACACGCGCGCACACACACACGCCTAAATATGCCTACCAAGCACTAGTTTCCATAGATGAACAAAATTTTCCTTTTTGAAACATTACTAAATCTACATAAATCCATGTATTACTATAATTCAGTAAGACAAAACTATCAAATGACCCCCACCCCCCAAAAAAGTTAACATACTGTATAGATTCCCCCAAAAGAAAACACAGGCATGTTGGTTCATAACATATTTTAATATGTTTACTGTACAGTTGTTTTGCCATCAGTTTCTTGCGGCAGGTTTTGTGATCAGACTCTCGCACATCTTTCTTGTATTTCTTCTAAGCAGAAAGAACTGATTATCAGAAACGTATAGACTGAGTTCTTTTGTTTAGAGAAATAGCAAAATGCGGTTCATATACACATTCGATAAGTTGACATTTTCATGGTTTTCTCCGTCCCTCACATGTTTTCAGAGGTGGAACTTCCTTCTGTTGGAGTCCATTTCATGACGCTGAAACACAAACAGCAGTGTTAATTAGAAGCAAGTGACATCTAAAAAACTATGATTCTAAAAATCATAAAGGACAGCATACCAGTCATAACCAAACTCATGGATTCTGAACTCACCTTATGAACCCATTCATACTCTCCAAATTTGGAGTCAAATGTCCCTTTCTGCAGAGAGCGTAACTTCAAGGTGAAACGGGGTCCTAGTTCCTGAATGCCGACCCTTTTTTCATTCTTGAAGATGTATCTACACAAGAGACCAAATACAAACCAGAGATGTGTTGTAAAATCATTCAGCTGGTTAAAGAGGCAGCATGTTAGCCTCTAGTGGTGAAGTTGCATACTGCAAGCTACTGAACCAGCCCCCTTCAGCCCTCCCCTCCCTGAGAAGATACACTGACCATCAGGTTTTCTGCTGTTCCATCAGTACCTGTCCCAGTTTCGTTTAGATCCTTTATATTTTCACTTCTGAGGATTCACCCACCTTTGCTTGTTCTTGTGCTAATCCGTTTTTAATTGTTGATTCAGTCAAGGCAAAATATTCTAATTAACGCTGGTAAAGTTTTAATAAGGCTTCAATGAGGATAGAGAGTAATAGTCCTACTTAGACAAAGTTTTCTGTACTGAGCTACCAACAAACATTAACTACTGTAGGACATTGTAACAAGGATCATCATCCAACCGGTTGCTACAGCGCCTGCAAATTTAAGATGCTGCTTCAATGTAAAACCGCAAACTCTGAGAGGCACTCTCTACAGCCAGCGTGAAGTTCGTCCATTCTAGGCTACTTTGGCAACACTTGTGGCTCAACATGGCAGCCTCTGTTGAAAGACAACCCACTGATAGACATGATGGGCTCATTCTAAGCAAATCAAAACACAGGTGATCACAAATTAATGAAAACTTTTGTTTTGTAGTTTTGTATACTGTATGTCATCTCTAAGAATAGATCAACGTCAGTTTTCCTAAAAAGCAACTGTCAAACAGCAACTGTCTGTTTCAATACTATGAAGGACAAAAAAAACAACAGACAATCCACACATCCCTTTATTAGAATTTAAGTAAAGCTATGTTTTTCACTTACATATTCTTTAAAGGATGGGCTGTGATGAAAAAACATTGTGGAATACTTCTACGTACTGATAATAGCAGGTAAGTTATGTAAGTATTTAAAAAGTATACCTGTGAAACCTGAAGAAGATGAAGTCTCGCTGGTTGTGAAAAGTGGCGACCTGACGACCTTCAAAATGCGGATCGTGAGGAAACAACGCAGCAAACAGGCGGCCGATGCTGTGGCCCAGTCTTGTGGTGAAGTTGTTCAGGATGACCTCTGGGTAGTGTTCAGTGGGGTCTTTTCCTCGTCTCTGCATGACGGAGAAAGAGAACAAATGAAAGAAAAGTTACAATGCATGTAATGAATGCTACCACCAATTTTACAAACTATGATAAAAGGAACCACGGGACTCAAACACACCTTCATTTCTTTGCGTAGTCGAACGCTACTGATTTTGAAATGTGCTGTTGGTCCATCAGGAAGGTGACACAGAACCATACCGTCTTTGAGAATCTGAGTTAAGGAACATTATCATGTGTGGTTTTTACATGCACAGCACTGAACAACAAAATCTACACACAAAGGCAGCAGGTAGAAATGTTCTAATCAAAAATTTAACAACAGAAAACAATAAAGGTCCTATAGATTTTCTCAAGGGAAGGATACTTGGCACTTTTCGGTCCTCGTTAATGACCATTAGGTATGTGAAGTCTCGCGATATGCACTGAGGAATGATTTTCTTCAGTGCGAGGCCTCTTCTGTAGTATACATGTGCATTGGGTATTACTGTCGCCAACTGCTCACAAAACCGCACAGTTCTCTGAAAACACAGCAAAAACAATCAGTACATAAGATTTCTGCATACTGTAAACAATTTAATATCAGTATCTAACTACAAGAATGCATTAACTATAAAATACATTTTGAGTGAAGATTCAACACCTTATCTTTCTATTCATTACATTCAAACATCCCATCTAACAGGGGACCTCAGATTGATTTTTCACTCTCATATACACACCTGTAGAAGTGAATCTTCTTTTCAAACTGATTCACTATGACTTTGGCGTGCACAGGTGAGTGTCAATTTAAATAAGTTCAGAGATGAAAGGTCATGCATCACTACAGCTGAGGGGCAAGCATGTGAGGTCGAAGGTGATGCAACTGCATCATTTTTGTTGCAAGCCCCCTCACATCACTTACAAAGTTTAAACCTAGGTTAACAGTAAATTTGGCCACTCTAGTTCTCTCTCAGCTCTCCCACAGCAGCGATGATCACCTTTTACATGTGGGCAATATGACATTGGTCCATCATCTACAATATCTGACAAGGCCCCGGCCGACACACCTACCCCAGATGAATTTAAACAGCCAATATATGTTTGGTGTCCAACTAATGTTACAATCAAATTTTGGGTGCTATAGATTACAGTCAGGTATTTGGTATTTGGCTGTACTCAGACCGCAATCAAATCAGATTGGTTTCTTAAATCAGATCTTTTGAGATGATCATGTTAACAAATCCCCTACCTCAGCTTAAGCTGCTGTGGAGTGACACGAAGAACTCTTGGAAATTTGAGTGGCCAGATCGCTCAAACTAAGACACATCTTTAAAAATCAGATTGGAATCACCGCCTTTCATTGTGGTTTGGATCCGATTAGCAAAAATCTGATTTTATGTTGTTTTTCCTGGTCCAGACTTTCAAAAGTCAACTTAGGCACAATCTTGATATGCCAAAAATTGGATTCTGGTTGGCAACTTTGGGCTGGTATTTGGTTTAAACTTTCCTGCTGTAGATTTATGTTTAAAAATATACACAATAAAATTAATTACTGAAATTTGTTGCTTCCACATAGCTGAGTCAGTAACAACATCTGTCTAATATTACACACCTCAGTATTCAACTACAACGAAGAGAATTTTTATAGTTTAAAATGAATCATACTGTAAACCACACAAAGTCTGTGTGATCACAATGAAGACCTGGATTTGGTTTGAGTGGACTGAGAGAGATTTTGGGAATGTGCTTATGGATTAAAGTTTGGGAGACTACTGACTCCTAGTGTTTGTTAGGAGAAAGTGATGATGTAAGTTAGCCCAAGAACTCCAGGACATGAGAGAGTACATCTATGATAAACTGTACACTTTTTCCACATTTGAATACAGCACACAGCCATGCTATTATTTTAGGTTAATCTACTAAACAACAACTCTGCAATAACAGTGCAACAGCACCTAACTAACATATATTGACATATACAAATAAACATGGAAGAATCCACCAAAATAACCAGTGTTTCTTAAAAAAAAAGTCAATGATGTAATTGCATCACCATCTACTGTAAAAATAAATAATAAATAATAAATAAATTCAATCAAGTTGTTTTAGTAACTATGGCAAACAAATGTTTTCACTATGCAGGACAACATGCTACTGAGCCACGAGAAACAAGTCACATACAGTATACACCTATACCAGACAGCAGGGTTTTGTTTTTTGGGGTTTTTTTTACAGCTGCTCTAGTGGCTTCAAGTCCCTATTATGATGAAGTAATGGTGAGCTTACGCCTCTTGGTCTGTCTGATGTGGTGATGAGAACTTTGGGGTTAATCAGTTTGTTGAAATAAGCTGAGAATTCGTCTGTTCCTTCATCATAAGCCACCTACATTCCAAACAAACATATTAATGTTATGAGGGGAAAAAACACAAAGCACATTTTTTTTATTTGCAACCATTTCTGCATTCATACCTCCTCATCCTCTGGGTCTACCGTCGTCTCATCGTACACTCTCTGGTTTTCAATTGTCTTTGGGACTTGCTTCGGTGGTGCCTACAGGAGTCACGAGCACAGAACACGTTAGCCAACAAGTCAGTAGCTCTGAATGTTTGATTTCTATAACAAGAAATAGTAAGAAAGACATGAGACAGCAGGTTAGTAAACACTCATACCTTGTCACCAAGTGCTTCTCGCTCTTTTCTTCTTTTCTTTCTCAATTCCAACTTTTGCTGAAATGGAGGGGAAAATGGTTGTAGTCTTACATGGTTGCATTCAGTTACATTTATTACATTCATAATACATGCATAATAAGCTTCACATAAAGTCACTGTTAACTAATATATATATATATATATATATATATATATATATATATATATATATATATATATATATATATATATAACTAAAATTAGTTCTCTCAGAAAAAAGAAAAAAAATTATTACACATAAGAACTGTATATGTAACAACAGTAGAACTTTGCATGCATTATCATCTTTTCACTTATATTAAATCACACTTTTACTTAATTCATATTAAATTAGATTAAAAAGGGACTAAAGGCTGAAAGCGGCTCAGATTGTGTTTGTCCTGCTGTATAACACCTGATCGAAGATCTTTGTGAGGTAAAGAGTCTTCACACAGAGGGTCTATACGATTAGGACATATAGTATCAGACTGATTAGAAGACCCCAGTGAACAGGGAGCCGGTATTGAGCATAAACCTGAAGTAAGACGTGGCTGAAGTAAGCTTCCTATTGGAATTTCCCGTTCCACCTTAAATGGTTCAGGAATTACATTCTGATTTAAATAAGAAATTAACTTTAAAAAGCAAGTACTGAGGCGCTAGAAGGTTTCTGCTGCACAATTTAAGGTGGAAGGAGGAATTCGAATAATAAGCTAAGAACAGTGTGTACTGTAATACCCTGAACAGTTTAGGACGTAGGCCAGAAGCATTAAGACTATTTTTTCAGCCTACCTTGCGTTTCTCCTGCTTCAGCTTCATGAACATGATCTGTCTCCGCTGTTTGTTCCTGATGTCAGACAAGCTGAATGTGGGAGGCAGTGAACAGCCTGAGGTCTCAGCACCTTCTGACTCCGGACCCTTGTCGTCTGTTTCCTCCATGCGTTTTTGTTTCTTCTTTTCCTTTTTAACCTTACATTTCTTGCTGGGTACATCTTCAGAAACCGGCACCTCAACAAAATCCATCTTTCAGCTGTTTAGAACAAGTTGCCGGAGCTCACGTGTATGTTTGAGAAACGCTTTCAGCCGGAAACCCAAAGGCGGATTCTGCTGCTGGTATGTTTTTCTCGTCGCGCCCTCTGGTGGCAAGGAGGAAGTTTAGACCTACATCTACAGCTCTAATCATAAACAACAGGTTTACACGTTTTTACACGGTTTTACCAGCTCTGCCACCATATATATATATTCTCTCAGCCAGATAAACATGTAAGTAAGTAGGTCACACAGACTTGTCCATGTAGTTTAGGGCCCAGCCTGACTCTCCATTAGGAAAAGAACGAAACTAATTTGACTACAGTGTTTCATCTCCAAAATAATAAGTCAGTGGAACCAAAATTTTCTAAGTTATTTTGAAGCATTTCCC
Source organism: Megaleporinus macrocephalus (assembly GCA_021613375.1). Taxonomy (NCBI): domain Eukaryota; kingdom Metazoa; phylum Chordata; class Actinopteri; order Characiformes; family Anostomidae; genus Megaleporinus; species Megaleporinus macrocephalus. The sequence continues at coordinate 27,386,302 of CM038721.1, forward strand.
TTGGTCCATTAACAATTTTCACACAATGTAAACAAAAGCTGTCGTGTTCAAATGATGCAGAAAACTGAAAATACCAAAAATAATAGAGATTTATGTTTTGTTTTGTTTTTTGAACAGCAGCGGTTTGTTAGCAACGTTAGCTCCACTCCAGTTTAAAACTAAAGAACATATCTTTACTGCCTGACTACATCTGTGCTAAGTAGAAACTTCTCATACATTTCTCAACCATTTCTCTTTTTTCTATTGCAGATACATCTGTACATGTATAATATGCATAGAAGAGCATCATCAGTGGAATAACATACAGCCTGCTCAGGAGAGTAGAGGCTAATACAGCAGCAAAGTGGGACAAACTCCCTATTTATGTGCTTGGTTTCAGAAGAAACGTTGGATGAGTATGTGTCTACAAACTGTTGGACAGTGTGCCTCCCACTTTTAGACACATCCATTGCCGTCATGGTGTCATTATATTGGCATTATGAAGTTAATTCCATCTGACATCTTAGCTGCTCTCAGTAGAAGTGTCATTATGCCTACTGATAAACTTCAGACTTCATTCAGGACAAATAATTTCATCAGTTTAAAGCTGATGCTATGTATTAAATGCTTTGCTGCAGTTCTATATTCAGTACATCACTTTTTGGTCTAATTAACTTTTTGGTCTTTGGACTACTGATGTCCAGTTTACTGGACTGCTAAGCCTGCACTCAAGCAGAGATGTACAGCTCATTACTGCAACATCACTACACAGTCTTTACCCATCAGATTGAATACTCTGGAAGGAGTAGTGGAGGTCAAATTCATGTATTCAGTAGTATATTTTTTACAACATACAAAACAATCAAGTTATTAGAATATACTTAGAATATACCTTACTAAGACACAAATGAAACACTGGTGTTGTAATTTTTACTCCACAGTGTTCCTCTGTGTTACAGGTGGGGAGTTTTCTTTACACAATTCTTCTGTAACCATACAAATTTTTTTCATCGCCTGCTTTAGTACACTGCTCCTGCCTGTCTCTTGAACTCATATTCTAGTTACAAAATCTAAAAAAACAAATGTTTGACTATAATGCCGGTAACTGAACTTCCAGTTAACATGTATGTAGCATCATGTTACAAAACACACCAATACTACATTTATCTCTAATGAAAATGTTCACAACTCATTTCATTTAATTTGATTCTACTCAGTAGACCTCAGGAACCATAACACATAATAGGCTTTAGCAGGAGTGTTTTGTAAAGAAGCTGTTTCTTGGGCTCCTTTTTAGAGTCACTCAGTGGGTTACCTACACACAGTGCGCTGATTTTTAAACATTTTATAATCAAAGATTTATGGTGTTTCTTTTTAAAGTCTGTATTTTTAAACTAAAAATGGGATTTTTTTATTGGTAACCTCTTCTAGAAAAAAATAGTAACTTCTAGAAAAAAATATTTGTGGGGCATAGCAGCTTAGTTTAGTACATCAAATGAATATGGGAGACATATAAATATATATATCAGGTATATAAGAGGTTAAAAGGGTTCTTCACACTGACACATTTAAAGAACCAATCATTAATAAATGTATCTCCTATAAAGCATCATGACAATGAACATTTTGGTTTTTTTTCAAACGTTTATAACTATTAATATGATTACTACTCCATTTACCTCATGCCAAGGAAAACATTCCTAACCTTCTTAAACTAGCTCATCCCATTTCACTTTCAGACAGTAGACTTGCTGCTAACAGTTTTTGAACCAGGCCACAGCGTGGCGGAAGGCTTTGTAGATGACTGGATTTTGTGAACAGATGAGGCCGCCACCTCTAAAAGCCTGTGTACTCTCTCGGTTTAGATCCCCCAGACAAGTCCACTGGGCTTTATATTCTAGGGAGATACACCACTTAGAATGATCGTCATAGGAGCTGAAATTAATGTTCTCTGGTAGGTGGACCCTCTCAATGTTCATTACGTGGAAAGGAAGTGAGCAGTTAGAGGGAAGCTGAGCCTCCCGCCGCCATGTTTCCACCAACAGGTCTGTCCTGAGTGTCTGTGCGATCCAGCCTGTGTAAATATCTGATGGACAACACACAGAGGACGATTGCAGTAAGAAAAACAATAAACAATTATCAGACATGTTTAGGTATGACGATAAATCTGCATTTTACATTCATATCTACTAATGTATTTGGCATGCTGTATACATATATGACTCCAGATACTATGAAAACCTGGAAAAGGCTTATAAACCACACTTTCCAGTAGCACTCAAAAGGAAACATTGACTTGATTTAAATGTGTATAGCACATCACATCATCAACATTGCTGTCAAAAGTTAGCAAACTAAATGTCACCACTTAATGATTACATTTCAGTTAAAATGGTCATTAAATAGAAATTATAATTTTTGTGGGAGTCAGGGTTAAAAACACAGAATTACACAGAAATCGAAGCAACTAAATATAGTATCAGATTTGTATTTAGTGTGTCCACCCAATTTTAGGAAACTAGCTTTCAGGGTTTGAGGAACCCGCAGAGAGATTTCTCCACACCTCCAAACTTCAATCTTTAAAGTTGGTTGCATTTTCTGCATTTCATGCTATTTTAGTGCAAATAAAAAACCTTACAAATGAATAAAGTATGCATGCATGGTATATTCATGGATTTCTGCACGTTTTTAAAGCTTTACGTAAGCAATGTCAACAGTTACTCAAGAACAGAACTGTACTTTGACATAACCAAAAGTCAACAAGTGACTGCCCAACGGACACCGCATATTCCAAAAGCATAGAGTGCACTGCAGAACACCTAATGACTCTTACCATCAACATAGCTGTGTGATTTAGCAAAACTGAGGAAAATTTCTCCTTGCACTGACTCCAGCTTCTCCAGCTTTCTTCTGGGGGTTACAATCAGGGTCTTGCCAGCACAGATCTGTGCCATGTCTGCCATGTCTCTGTGATATTCTGCTGGCACTGAGCAGTTATATGCACGGGGATTAATGTACGCCAGTTGATGTGCTGTTGAAAAAAGGTTCAGAGTCAACCTTCCATTCATTTATTCCTTTAATATAACATCACAGGCACAAAATGATTAGTGCCTCTAAATATAATAGATAGATAGATAGATAGATAGACAGACATGTGTTGTATGTGTCTGTAACTTTATCTGTGATTGGTCTTTGTTCATTTTCAACTTTCTATTTGAATCAGACCTGAATTCTCAGGTAGAAGGCATATTTAAATCACACTGAATTCTTGTTAGGGTAATATCTTTCAAGTGGCACTGAGTGCGGGAGTGAGTGTTGGCCATGCGATGGACTGGCGAACTCTCCATGGTGTACCCCGCCTTCGCCCGATGAAGCTGGGATTGGCTCCAGCCCCCCCGTGACCCTGACTAGCGGGATTAAGCGGCAAATGATGGATGGAAGGTAATATCTTTCATCTGTGTTCACTGTGTAAAGCGTGAATACTTATGCAAATAGCAGTTATTTGGGTCACAGAATATATTTTTATATCACTTTAATGAATTGATGGTCAGTGTACTGAAAGAAAATATAACACAGCACAAATTTCGAAGTGCATTTGTAATCAGGACAAATCTGATGACATTTAAGGGGGTTGAGTTCTTGCAAGTCAGTGTAGATATATGCATACATGTGTCTAGTAGAATGAACAGCGAGCAACACTCCAGCTACACTGATGTGTCTGATCCACTCGTACCAGCCCAATGCACACGAACACACCACCACCATGTTAGTGTAAGTGACAATGATTTACCAACCAATCGTGGTCCTGAGGGGATCCTGATCATTGAAGAAAGGGGGGATTAACAAAGTATACAGAGAAACAGGTGGGCAACAGTCAACAGCTGTATAACTACAAAGTGCTCCTGTATGGTACATGGACCTGATTAAATTGACAAAGAGTGTAGATACAAAGAGGTGGTTTTAACATTATGCCTGATCAGTAATAGATAGATAGACAGATAGATGAATAGACAGATATTGCGTTATGTTGAGATACTTAGCTTACATATTTTTTGGAACTGTTTATAGCTGTAGGTTGTACAATGAACCGTCTGCCCGAAGAGTTTTCCAGTGGAAGGGTAACCAAAACCCATTTCCGGGAAGGGAGGAAAGTGTGGAACACTGTGTGTTAGCCAGAATCCCTGAGACCGGTCAAATAGCAGTGCACCTATACAGGATACAATACTGTCATGCATAGCATCATTTGGTAATAAAAGAAATTTTTTTTGTTACTGCTACTTCCATTTTAATAATATCTGTATTAGCTGAGCCTTTTTCTAACTGGAATTATTGACCTTAACATGGATTCATCAGAGAAACCAAGGAAAAAAAATGTTATGAATTATTTTAGCTGTTCAGCACAGCATATTGGATTTGAAATTAAATAATAAATATGAGCTTAAATTGCAGACTTCCAGATTTAATTTACCATCAATTTCATACATAGTCTCCCATTTTTAATTGGACAGTTGTCTACTCAGCTGTTCCATAGCCAGGTGTGCATCACCCATTCATTATTTCAGTCCAGAGAGCTACACTGCCAGTGAAAAAAGCCATCATTAAGTTCACTAACCCTCATGACCCAAAGCATATGATGGTGATGGTAGTGTTGTAACATGAGCATGTATTGCTGTTATTGGAACTGGTCTTCTTGTATTTATTGATGTGATGAAGTCTGAAGTGTATATGTCTGTATTATTTGCTTTACAGACATTAGCATTTTGTAAAGCAAAGAAGAGGAATGTTCTGCAATGGTGATCAGGAACTCCAGGTAGCCACTGACTGCAAAGGATTTGAAACCAAGTGTTTAAAAATGTTATGTTAGGTCGTCCAAATACCCCAAAATTACAGTCTGCACTATAAGTTCATATTCATTATCTAAAATCAGCTTCAATATACTGCACTGGCCAACCAAACTTTAACTTGAAGTCCAAATATTTATGGACCCAACTGCATGTTGATGGCAGCCTCTTCTTGTATGCTAAATATTGGCTGATGAAAATATTCACATTCACAAATGTCTGCTTCTCTATTACCTGCAGCTCCTCTGCACCAGAACTTTATCTGATATGTTCAAAGAGTAAAATCAATGCTCAGTCAACAGCAGATTTCAGTTATCAGCTGTGCTCTTTGCACTAGAACACTGGTCTTTGAGAAGCAAAAACACATTAAACGATCATCTCCTAAAAAATATTACTGTTGTTCACTCTCACAGAGCTTACTGTAAATACTGAATAAAGCAGAAAATGTACATACTGAAGTGTGTGTTTGTGATTGTGGAAGGTTAAACTCTGATGTTGCAAAAGTACCTTTTGTGTGTCCGTAATTTTTCTGGTACTTCATCAGTGGAGGAGCATCATTGTAGAGCATGTATGCAGAGCTATTTGACTTTAAAACAATTGCCATTATCACCATAGATATTATTATATTGCATATTGTATGTTTTATTCACAGACACAGATTAAGCCTAAACCTAAAATAAGAATCATTTCCAATGGTAATTCTGCACGGACACTAGAATGCACATCTTAAAATGGAATATATGTATAATATAATTTAATAATCAAATCAAATTAAATTTCATTATAAATAATTTTTCAGAAAAAAGCTACGACAAAAATGATGCACATACCATCGCACTCAATTAAAAAAAAGTTGGGACCTTATGCCAATATTACAACAGAATGCAGTGATTAGTATTGTATTAAATTAAACACTTGATGTTTTACCTCATGAATTGTATTATACTTACTTGGTAAATATATGATCATTGTAAATTGGATATTTGCATCAAAATCCAAACAAGTTTTGAAAAATCTGAAAGTGAAATTGTAGCTGCACAGTCCTGCATTGTCATATTTTACACTTCATTATGCACCACACGTGTTTACAAGACAGACAGGCCTGTCTCGCAACCGCACCAAAATATATTCAACGTTAAAGCTGCCTTCACATATAGGCAGTTAACCCATTTTTATCATATTAGGAGTGCACTGGCCAATCTGTACATTAATGGTCATTGAAGTGCTACAGGCCTTTGTCAACAGAAAAATCGAATGTACCGCAAACTTCCCAAATGGTTGACCAGTCAGGACATATGGTCTCCAAAGTTTCTGTGGTTTACACTGGAGCTATGAAGCCAATGTAAAAGATTCTTATTGACATTGACTTCCACTGATAATCTGAGACCTACATTAGCCCAGAAGCTTCACCTCATATCTAAAGAAGCAAATTCCAGTTACCCAACATATCTTTGCAGACTAATTATATTAAGGGCTAAGGAGAAAATTGTCTAAATGAAATTTTTGGCTGAACTATTCCCTTAACCACATGAGCCCGAGCAAAACAGATCATCAAGACACAGGTCCATACCTCATATCTATGGTAGAGCTGGTTTAGTGTTCTACCCACTGCCCCTTCACTCGTGTTCACCGCATATCTACTTAACTTCCAGTTCAGCGATGAAGGATCCAAGTACATATAATCGACTCCACTTCCCACCTCCCCCTTCTTATATTTGGGCAGCTTGTACATAATGAACCTGATAATATAGAGAGAACGATGAAGAAATACAAAAACACTAGCAACGTTCCTGTACAGCACTGCCAGATCAAATGATCATCAAAGAACCTCATCAAACCACAAGAAAACAAGTTTAAAGATCATCTACCAGTCCACAGGCTTTCCGTCCTCATTTAAGCAGGTTAGGTTTGCCTCACACCGGCAACCTGAGAAGAACAGCTGAAGGAAAATCAAACAGAACCACCAGAACAGAAGCATTTTCCTCCGTCAGTCAAATACAGACAATAGCTACTCGTGAAAAAAAGAAAGTAGCATGTTGTTGAGTGTTCCGTGGCTTCCTCATGATTCAGTGCAGCTGTGTGTGTGAGAAAGAGGAAGCTGAGTGCTTTGTCTTATGACTGCCATTATGACAGCTCATGAGAATAAAAAAGGAACTTTCTTGACTTTGCAGAGGCTTCAGCTGGAGCCCTTTGAAAGCCAGCAGTAAGGACTCCACGCTGTGCAGAAGTCAGAGACCGCCGCTAAATTATTTCATTTCCAGTCAAACAGCTATTAGGCTTTAAATTAGTCTCAACAACTAAATATGATATCATTAAGTCAAGATTTAGCATCTACTCTTTGCCTTTATCACAGCTTCCATTCTTGATTTCAGTTTTCCCAAGAAATCCGCAGGGGCACCTCCAAAGTTATAAGTTGGTTGTATTTTCTGCTTCTCTTGACTTAAGTAATCCTAAATTTCATTCAGTGATTTTAAAACAGATATGGATCACTGCAAGGCTAACAGGGGCCTCAATGAGCCTCAGGCCACAATGCTTGACATGGCTGATAGACTGGGTACATATTTCCTTGAATATGAAAGACTGAAAAAAAATAATAAAGGTCCCTTAGCCCACACCCTGCTACTATATGTCAAATAATTAAATGCCCTCTAAAATGTGTACAAAATAACTGACTATTGCTGATTCATTGAGAATAATTTATCCAGGGCTGTTTAAACGTATGAAAACACAAGCTATTTCTGTAAGTTCTTTTTCGGGTCTGGTTTTCTGAGAGCTGAGTTCAGAGTTGAAGAGGTCTCAAAAGATGCACAGTGTTCTCATGCGACTGTATTCCATCCCAGTGTTGTTCTGAAAATACCAGCAGCTTATTTGTTTTACAGTGTTCTTGTTTTTTTATTTCCTATTTGTATTTTCTATTTTCTTTAATTTAGTAATAACTTCTACACATCCTCTCAGACCCATAGCTTTCAGGAGTCTAGGTGAATGTTTTCAGATCTGAAGCTTGATTTCTCCTCCTGTTTTGTAAAGCTTTTACTTGCAAAACACTTGTTTAAATATTAAAAGTGGCTCACAAGATATTCTACTTCTTTCAAAATGAGATATTCATAATAAGATATACTTTGTATTGTATTCAGAGGTGCCAAGTAACAAAGTACAAATACTTCGTTACCTTTTTATTTTAGTTATTTATAATTTACTGAAGTAATTATTTTTCTGCTGACTTTTTACTTCTACTCCTTACATTTTCACACCATTATCAGTACTTTCTACTCCTTCAATTTTAAAACTAGCCTTGTTACTGCTAGTTCATTTACAGCTTGTTTTTATTCATGTATATTTACATTCCAATAAAGATTATTGAGAACATGCCTTTGAAATTTGACTATTAGCACTTATAGGCAACTAGTCATCATATCTTCCGCTCCAATAAACACATGTTAATGCTCAGTAGTACACAGATATGCTTCTTTAATATATTTACATTTTTTTCCTTACATTACTTTTACTTGTATATTTTAAGTAGTTCTGAAAGCAGTACTTTTACACTTTTACTTGAGTAAAGTACTTGAGTTGATACTATAACTTCCACTTTTGACACCTTTGATTGTATCTATGATTACTTCCATCTGTGCTAATGATATTTGGTGCTCTAACTGGTGAAAATACACTTCTTGCCAAGATAAAGGTTTTTTAACAATGAGCTTAGGTGCCTAACACTTTTGCACAGCAGTAGAGTTCCTACTTTTCTGTAAACAGGATTGTAAGTAACACTAGTTCTTTATCCATGTACATGAGCCATTATCATTACTGTTCGAAAGCAACACACAAAGCTCACTGTTACAGAACAGAGGTTACATACAGTAATCCTTGTTTCTCGAGTTCACCTCTTAACATGAACATGACCATTTGGACCCATTGCGAAACACAAATCACAGAGGTGACACCACCCCCCCAAATATAAGCCTCTGTCCCCACCAGATCGCACTCCTGGTGAAGAATCAGAGACATCAGAGTCTGAGCACCTATTTGAAAAAAAATGGCTACCTCAAATCAGGTATGGACTTTATTCTCCAGAATGAAGAATTTAGCCTGTTTTCAGACTTTTTTCTTTACTGAGCATTTTAACCAGAAAAGTGTGTTTTCTGTAGAATGTGGAGTTTGTGAAGACAGGTTATGGGAAGAATCAGGTGAAGGTTATGTATATACGGCGGGAGGGGACGCACCACTACATAATCGAGCTGAAAGCGAACGTCCAGCTGACGCTGAACAATCGCAAAGACTACCTGACCGGAGACAACTCGGACATCATTCCCACCGACACCATCAAGAACACTGTCCATGCTTTGGCCAAGCTAAAGGGGGTATGTGCAACATTCTGAGGTTACAAAGAGGAAAATCATCAGTCAATAATTATCTTGAGTATAGATAGTCTTGAGTTATCTTAATACGAAGGTGTATTTTATCTTCTCCCGTAATGTTGTATACAGTTATTTCCAGAGGTGGGTAGAGTAGCCTACACTCAAAGTCAAGTAAAAGTACTGTTACTAAAGCAAAATAATTATGTATAGCAAAAGTATCTCTCCAAAAAGAGTCTCTCTGCTTCTGAGTACAGAAATGCAGTGATGCAGTCTTAGTTTAAAATACATTAAAACATAACCAAGTGCATAAAATCCAAAAACAAAAAACAAAGGATATCACAAAAGATTTTTTGAGCGATTCCACTGAGGAACAATTTCTGGTTCACTAAAGACCATGTTTGAAAAAGAGATCTGAAAAGAGATCTTGAAAGAACCTTCACATAATGTAACTACTCAGGACTAATTTGATATATATATTAGCAAATCCCACCCTAGTAAATTAGCACCACCCACTGAAAAGTATTTTTAGAGAATCAATGTGGGTCTTCTATGTATCATCACACCCAGAACCCTGGCAGCTAATTAGCTGGCTTGGTTAGCGGTTATTTTATGAAGTTTACTGTATCATTTAAATTGTAATGTTCTCGCTTTCCAATGTTTTCCTGATGTCCCACTAAAAGGGCTTTACATACCAGTCAAACGTTTGTACACACCTACAACAGTATAGCAGTGAAGGCATGAAATGACACATATGGAATTATGCAGTGCAGAAGAAAGAGTTCAAGAAAATATCTATTTTTGATTCTTATACAAACTAGCCCCAAAGCTGGGTTGCCATAATGCCAACCACGTACAGTTTCAAAGGGCCTCTCAAGATGAACTTCCTGGGAACTTGCTACCTATTGCAAAATAATGTGTTTGGGGCATTTAAAAGTTTGTTGTTGTTGTTGTTGTTATTATTATTATTATTATTATTTTAAATATATTTCAGGTTTCATGTCAGAAATGTGATTTTACAAAGATAACTGACTCAATGACACAAGATAACTGAGTTTGTTATGGGATTAATAGGTTGACGCTTTAAGAAAGTGTCCTACTTGGTCAGGGATGCATTTCAAGACCCTTTTAAGTTCAAGGTCAAGTTATCCTGACCTTGTCTTCAACTAGGTCAAAACCATCGAGGGATTTGCCCTGGACATCTGCCACCATTTCCTGACGGCGTTTAAGCACGTCACAAGAGCAAAGGTTGACATTGAGGAAGCCCCCTGGAGAAGACTGGAAAAGGTATTATCATCTCAGAAACGAATGTAAATACATTTTTTAAGCAAACGTTTAAGATCCCCTGGTCAACTGGCACACTTTGTTGAAATAAAATAAGTTCACATTTTCTCTACACCAGAGGTCTGCAGCCCTGGTACTTGAGACTTTCACGCAGAGTCTAGTCACAACCACAATCCACCACACCTGCTCCTACTAATGAACATCTTTGGAATTCCCTGACTGGCTAGACGGGAATCAGTGGTGTTCTGTAAAGAGTGAGGACAGCATGTTTAAAGCAGGCTGTAACTCTTTTGTCCCCCCACCACCAAGCACATCACATTTAACAAATGAACAATAAATGTGTTAAAACGTGCAAAGAAATCACAGAAAGCTGAATAAGGTGAAGAGAGTAACATTAACTGAGGCAACTTACTATTAGCATTTATTTGTTTATCTAAAAGACTTGCTGCCTTTCTCTGTAGTTCTTAAGTTTTAAGTATATAAAATAAGTAGTATATAATATAATAATATAGCTGTATTTTAACATAGTTAAGGCAAAATCCTACATGGTAGGCTGTGACGCTCTGTGCTCGGAATCGCTCTGAGTATTAGAATGCTTACCTCTATTAAAAACAATGGTTTGAATTTTTTGATGCTGAGTGACAAGACACAGTGTGTCTGGTGCACCGTGACTTTTACAGAAAGCAGTTTATGTCCAAGATGTAACAATATGTACATGTTAAATATAGTATAGCAGCATAGACTCCTAATTCCTATCGAACCTACTTATTTTCACTCAACTAAATCAGCAGTATATGTAATTTGACCAGGAGCACTGCAGATAATTACAAGTTTATTACAAGTATATTGTTTATTACAAATATATTGTTGAATAATGTCTTTTTCACAGAATTCTAGAAATACTGAATAAAACACTGATATAAAACATAAAATCTCCACACATTGTTTTTATTGTATATAAAAATAAATCTGTACTTGTTATTAGAAGTATCTAAAGTTTGACTATGCACATGTTTGTCACCAGTGGCTTAAAATATGTGTATCATTCATGTCTGTTTGACAGAATGGAGTTGAGCATGCTCATGCGTTCATCTTCTCTCCAGAATCTTGCCGTTTCTGTGAGGTAGAACAGTTTCTAAATGGTAAGTAAAGACAAGGCCATAGATGAAGGTTAGATACTTGGGGGAAGCGGAATTTGCCATAAAAGAGAACAGAGCAATTATAGCTCTGGTATATATAGGTGTATATGATAAAAATAAGATCTATCACATATTTTATTTGGTATTAATGGTAACAGTGATGGTAGTTTTAATGCAGATAACATGGTCAGGATCATGAAGGTGCATTCCAAGTAGCTTGATATATTATTTGTCACATGCTTTGTATATTTCTGTAGTACAGCATTCTATATAGTAGCATCATAAGTTTGGCTGATTTGTTTTGACCATTTCATGTTTTCTTTCATCAATGTTTTCCTACTACAAAACCCAGCACACATTTATTAATTTGTTATTCACCTAAAGAGCTAATGAGATCCTGATTGCTAGTATAGCCATTGATTTACAGGCTTCTGAGCAGTAATGTTAGCTAACTGGCTTCCTTTTGCTCTTTTATGTTTCCACCTCACTCTTTTCAGAGCCGCCAGTGATTCACAGTGGAATCAAAGACATGAAGGTTCTGAAGACCACACAGTCAGGCTTTGAGGGCTTCCTGAAAGATCGATATACCACCCTGCAGGAAGTCAGAGACAGGTTCTTCTGTACCTCGGTCTATGCTAGGTGGCGCTACAACAAGCACCAGGGAGTGCCTTTCGACGCTGCATGGTAACCAACATTCAAAAACCAAATTTATTGATTAAGTATATCAACATAAAGATACTGGATTGTTATATTACATGGTTATTACTGTATATAATTAGATGGGCTCTAATTCTCACTCTTGCAGGAGAACCGTGAAGGACACCATCATCGAGAAGTTTGCTGGGCCATACGACCGTGGGGTGTATTCACCCTCGGTTCAGAAAACCCTGTATGAGACACAATGTCTGGTTATTGACAGAGTGCCAGAGGTCAGCCAGCTTCATCAACGGGAATCTTATCGACGTTTGGTGTAAAATTTGTTTATAGGTGTAATCGTGATTATGATTTTGAATTGAAGATATATCTTCGTGTCATGTTATGGATTATAATCTTATAGGTTGAGGAGATTGAAATAGTGATGCCAAACCAGCACTACTTTACCATCGACATGACAAAAATGGGAATCTCCAACAAGGATGAGGTTGGTTTCTATAAAACATTTCTTGCTTTTTTACTACCATTTCTTTAATGTATTCCTTTATTATTAGGAGGTTGAAGAAGACACTGAGTGGCACAGCTGTTTAAGTGTTGGCCATGTCATGAGGAGATTGTATGTTTCACCGTCTCTGATGCCACAGCCACCTGTGGCCTGGAGTCCAAGGCTGAATCTTGAATGTCTCTCTTTGTAGTACACTATGAAGTGTTAAATTCTGGCTTTTACACTAAATACTGCACTAGATGTCAAGTACACACATGGCCTCGCTCTCTCTGGATGGGTTGGAAAGTCCATGCTCTCTCCACATTACTCAGAGCAATGTAGCACAATGCTTGGTAATACTGTGTCATAGGAAAAACTAGCGAGTCTAATTGGCCATGACTAGAATTGGAGAGAAAGTGGGAAAGTTTAAATGTCTGAGAAGAGTAAGGAAGTCAGGTAATCTTCTACACTCTTAAGATGTTGGGTTCTGGGAAAACTATTCACTTATAAAGAATAGGGGTGGGCTATAGGACAAACATATAACATCAAGATCCTTCAAGGCATTTTGATTAGATGCATTAATTTATTTAGTTTTGTCTGAGGTTGGAACAAAGAAAAAAGAACCAGTAGCTCCACATTTTAAAAATACTATAAACTATAAATACAATTGTCTTCTACTCAGTATTTCACATACAGTGCTGCAATAAACGCTATTAAACAGGTTATATGTGCTCTTTGTAATAAAGCAGCAGGTCAGTGTTCTTTTAATGACTGAGAAAATCCATAACAAGCTCAGGAAAGCATATTGTCATGTATTTCATAAAAAAATTTGTAGGTTCTTGGCACTCAGTTCTCGTTTATAAAAAAAGCTTCTTTAAAGAACCATCCTTTAAAAGCTAAATGAAGATCTTCTATGGCAGTGGTTCCCTTCCAGACGGTCCATATTTTTGGTCCAATCCAACTTGCAGCACATAGGGATAAAGGCAAAACATAGACTGTCTGGGGGGCCATGCTGACCTGTAGGACATACACCCACAGGACACTTCTTTAGGTACACCTCCTCGTATCTGCACACATTGTCTATTCGTATATTTTATCAGCTTCTCTTAGTTCTATAATTACAGACTGTAGTCCATCTGTTTCTTAGCATACTTTGTTAGTCCCTTTCAGTGCCTGTGTTGTGCAGGTGTGTGTGGATCAGACACAGCAGTGCTGTTGGAGTTTTAAACACTGTGTTCACTCACTGTCCACCTTGTAGATGTAAATTTAGAGATGATGTGCATATACACAGTTTGTGTTGCTCTAGTCCTTCATCAGTGGTCACAGGACAGTGTTGGCTGGATTGTTTTGGTTGGTGGACTATTCTCAGTCCAGCAGTGACACTGAGGTGTTTAAGAACTCCAGCAGCACCGCTGTGTCTGATCTACTCACATGGGCACAACACACCACCATTAGGTTATCTGATCTGTAGTGGTCCTGTGTGGGTCCTGAGCATTAAAGAGCAAGCTTAAAAAATATGCAGAGAAACAGATGGACTACAGCCTGCAATCGTAGAACTACAAAGTGCACCTGTATCATAGGTGGAGCTGATAAAATGGACAATCATTGCCCTCAATTATTTTTGAGAGTGTACCTAAGCAAACCATGTACACCAAGGTTTTAGTTTTGAGAAGGCTTCTTCAGTCAATGTATGAAGTTCATTTAACAAAACATTCTTTGATTAAAGAAGAGCAGAGGCCATATTTCAAATGCCAAATGGTTCTGCTAGCAAGCTGTCCCTTCCACTAAACGTCTGCATTTCTGTTGTTCTTTCAGGTTCTTCTACCTCTCGATAATCCAGCTGGTAATATCACAGGGACTGTGCGCAGGAAGCCACGAGCTAGACTGTGAAACTAATTGGAAACAAGGGTCCACAAACAAAGACATTCTGACAAATCTGTAATTACCTGCAAACAAACAAACTCACTTTGTGTATTCACCTTACTGTTGACCTGAAAACAGTGTATAAAATAAAGAAAAAAAACAGGAGTTACTATCAAATTTACACTGTCATTGATCAGTTAATGTTAAAAACTAGATACCCTGTGTAGTTCACTATATTTGTTACACACAATGCACCATAAAAGTAATGTACACTACTAACAGGTTGACGCCCCACAATACATAGCGTTTTTTTTTTTGAAAGATCGTCGTCTGAATTCCCTCTACTGTCTTCCTCACTGCTCCCCAATATAGTGTTCTACATAGAACAGTCTACGTAGTGAACAGGGAACGAGTTAACGAGTGGACCATTTTAGACACACCCTATAAGACATCAGGAACTGAGTTATAATAAAATTGTTTGGAATTCAGCATGCTGGTCTGAATAAAACAGCTTTATTGCTAATAATTAAGTACGTTTTTAAAGCCATGTTTCAGTGTGAGGACTCAAGTCACGTCAGTCAGACTAAGTGTTTTTATACAATATGAGTGATTTAAATGTATAGTGTGTTCTTTTAGCAAAGAGCAAGGTATCAAAAATTCCACAGTGTTTGTCTGGCTGAACACTTCATAAACTCCAATGTAAGTCAATGTAGACAGATTTCATCGTAAGCACTCTGTGGTCACACGACTAAAAGGACAACTGCCTGGTTATTATGTAGAACACTATGTAAAATAACAAAAACTGAGATACTGTTGATTTTTGGACAGTGACAATATGGTAAATAGTAAGTGTGTATTTGACCAGGGGTGCACACCTTTGCACATAACTGCAGGGAATTATTTTTTTGGTAATAAGTTTGTAAAATTATCTTTAACTCTAAACTATATGCTATCATTGTATAGAAAAACAACAAAAAGTGATGGCAGGTGATTTCAATAGAATAGCAGTGTAAGACTGCATGTGGACAGCGCTTTGATGTTAAAAAGGAAACCAGAACTGGTTATCTTCTTTTAATGTCTTGACAGATTGAATGAAGGTATCTAATGAATATAAATAAATCCACTGAGTAACTAAGGGTGAAGGATTGAAACTGAAGCACTAAATATGTAACTTACTCAAATATGAGTTTAGAATTAGATATTAAGTAAACACGCAAGAGATGCATTAATGTACGACAAGTTAAATATTTTATATAACATGATCTTTGTTAACTTTTAAATCAGCACATTCTTGTTTAAATTCAAGCACAATTTATTGCAAACTTCTGACATACATCTCAATCTTCTATTGCAAGACAGACTTCAAAAGGATGCTGTGGAAAAGTCAAAATGAACAATAACCCCGCCCCCCCCTCCCAAATCTGCTTAAGCACCACTGATTAGGAACTGACATAACAATACAATTTTCAGTCTGAGGTCAACAATTGGTATTAACCAAGTCAATGTAAAGATTCAGGAATCGTTCGCTCTAAAAGAAAACTGTTATTTTGACAATCTCAAGCAAAAATGAACATAAAAACATTGAATGATTAGTTATGGCTAACCATGGAGTAATCAAGCTAGTTGCACCAAAAATAAACACAAAAACGGAGCCTGGTTTTGGTTTAAGTACCGGACTCTAGCTACCTGTTAAACTGCGGTGTGAGACTTCTTAGTTTAATAGGTTTAAACAAAATAAAACCTTAATAAAACTGCACACAGCTGTAGGATGGTTACAGTAGTTCTCAAAGCCAAACACTTGATTGTTTGCACTGTAACCTAAATACAACTATTTATGACTTAAATACCTCTCAGGAGAAAAAAAGGAAACAAGCACCAAAAAAAAACAAACAAAAAAAACTCCCCCTCCCCTTTCACTTTCTCCTTATATGTACAACCCAATGATGCAGAGCTCATTTCCCATTAAACCCTATGAAGGAGTAATGCAAGTCTTATCAAGCAACATCTTACACAATAGTGTTTAAAATCTTAATGCCAGAAACATTCACACATAACCTTTTACATATACAATAAAAATCTTTAAAAATCGCAAACAATAATGAATATTTCAACATATGTACAAGTTCACAAATTGTCTATTTAAAAAAAAAAGAAGATAAAGATAACACCATTCAAATCTTTAAATCAAAGAGACAAACAGAACATGTACCTGTACAACTCAGACTGAGAAAGACAAATTCACATTAAAGTTTTTTTCTTTCTTTCTTTCTTTCTTTGCTCGCCCTCAAAAATGCATAAGATGCACGCAAGGACGTGGCCTTGTTTCAGTCTGCAGTTACCCTGCTGCTCCATGGCATGATTGTCTTCCAAGGGGGCTGGCCGGACCCCAGTGCTATGAGGCATTGCTTTTCAAGTGTTGGGTCTGAAGTGGCTTCACATGGTATTCATAAATCTTCAGTGCAGGGCCCAGTTTTATCGAGAGTCCAGTCAGAACGTCATTACGAGTCATTAATAAAAGGGATTTGCCATCGATTTCCTGCAAATGCAAATGGTTTATGGTTAAGGTGAAACGTGAAATAAAGGCTTGCAGCTAACTGGCAAAAAGATATCAGTCAGGTTTAGCGGGGTGAAGGTGTGCCAATAGCACTCACAGCTTTTGATGTTTTACATCAAATACACAACATTATTGAACACTGTAGTCACAGTTATTGTCATTCTAATGAATATTAAAGGTGCCATAGAATTAAGTGCATTGCTGAATAAGGACAGGTACATAGAACTGACATATTCTGAACCTTAAACAGTGTTGCCTCCTAAATACAATCCCACATTTACCAAAGAGGGCACCACAACGGGCTGACTCCAAAATAATTAGACCCCTAAAATTGACAGCATTAACAAAAGAGCAACAGCAATACAAAAATGGCAGATTATGTGCAGAAATCTACCCGTCCCGGCTGTGAAGGCACTGCTGGCACTTTTCAAACCACTTCCAAAGGACCGAACTGTCAGTAGGCACGGTCAATGTTTAAACAAGGCTTAATTTGGCTCACATACGCCAGCTTCGTAAATGCTACAGCTTATTCAGCACCAGAACGTAGCCACAGCACCTTTTCAGTTGAAACGGAAAACTCACAAACAAGCTGACCAACTTCAGCTCCTGCATCTTTAACAGGATCCTGAAAGCCAGTTTAAAATGCCAAATATTTGCATTCTATGGCACCTTTAATCATTTCACCTTTAATCAATTCATAGCTCACGGAAATAGACAAATAAATTATTAATAAAGTGTGAAATTTCAACTGATCCAGCATTTGTGTTCAGAAGTAGAAGAACAAGTAGAGGGGATATTTTATTATGATTTGAATGGGCTAGTTGCAAAAGATGACTTTCACTTCCTATATCAGTTATGCATCTCAGTTATGCATCTCACATCATTCAGAGAACCCAATAAACACTGAGAGGTAAGAGAGAGAAGCTAGCTAATCTTATTAATAATAAATGAATCGTTCTGCAGTACAGTAGCAGTACAGACACATGCAAACGCAAAGGGAAGATGTTGTTGCTTTTAAAAGCTTCTTAAAACTCACTGTGAAAACTAAAAAGTACCACAGAGCCGTTCATCTTTGTCAGCCATATTCAAGATAGTACACAGAAGTCAGGATGGTGTTTATTGGCTGTGATATACACAAGTGATTGTGATCTTTGGCAGATACTGCAAAAATCTGGTGTAGAAGGTCACAGTGCAGAACTTACTGGCGGAAGTTAGAATGTACTGCAAGTTAAACAGCACCATTTGTACAACTAACCAATTTGATGGAAGGCTATTGTTGTTATTGTACAGTTTTGATTTACAAAAAGAAAAAAAATCTTTAATATTTGTGCTAGGGTGTGTTATATCCCGACGAACAGACGAAGACAAAGGTATTGATTCATTAGCTAGAACTAAAAAGTGCTGCCACATGGTAAGTGCACCTAATAATTTGAACGAAAAGTGTAGACATGGTATGTGTATGTAACAAAGCGGTTGGTCAGTGTATGTGATCCACTGCATAATTTATATACATAAAAATGGAATCTGAATGGCAAAGCAAAGCAAAACACATAACTCGATGGGCTATATGAGCACAATGTACTACTATATATTTATTACATAATAATTACTACCTGATCCTGGAACGCGTTGGCCTGCTCTTCAAATCCAGTAGCTTTAAAATAATTAACGACGTCTGCTACTGCCCAGTGGGCCGGGTCTGGAAGCTGCCCGTTCTCCACTGAGCTGCAAAAGAAAGGGGACACTAATAAGCTAAAGAGAAGAAGAAGCCTGCAGAATCAGTTGTTCTATTCAATTACAGTGTGAATGACTGACTGTACTACTCTGGATAACGTACTGTAACTGTATCCATCCCCACATAGAAGACATTACCTGCTTCATTAACCTAAATAAAATCCTGCAATGAACAACTTTGAAGATTGATGCTTAGATATACGTTTAAATAAACAAGCTATTATATATATTACTAGAACTGTATGACGGTTTGCACAACACACAAGTCTAGAGCTTTGCTTGGCAGTTCATGAAATACAGATAGGACAATACCATACACCTGTGCAGCTGGTATTCTGTACCACATAGTGTCATGTAAGCTGAAGTACTTTTTCTAGAAAGCATTTTCAACTGAAGACGAAGCCGAGCAGTGTCTCAAGTGGTTCAGATTACATATAATGAAAAGGCACATACTAAGTGCCACTGTGTATTCAGGATAATGGCATTAATGAAAATAAAGGCACTACAAGGGGCAATTCTTCAAAGCTCTTCCCTGCAGCGACTATAAGCCATTCACATCCTCCAACTTTGATGCCGTACCTTTGGGAAAATCATCAGGGCTCTGGGGTAGAGTTATGCTTCGTATAGGGACCTAACCAGGTGATGCTTAAATGCAGCACTGGAGACCTGAATTATCTGGCTAGTTACAGTTATACTTTCAGCTGGCTTTACAGCTACAGTTACAGAAAAGCTTTGCAACTTCAGTTGTTTAGAACTACATAAAAACTAACTTAGACTTGAGTTGCACAATGTAAAGCGCCCTTTAGCTCATGTGAAACTCAGCAGTAACAACTGCAAAGCTCTTGAAAACAACAAAGAAACAAAAATAATAGTTTTAAGCACGAAAATAAAACCAACAATGGTTTCTAGATGGCTGAATAACAGAACCCCCTAATGAACTGTATGCAAAGCTGGTACATTGCGTCTATTTCAACAGTTTCCTGAACCATGACAGGAGAATACATTTTCTCAAAGCCAACATTTCTGCAACAGGCTGCACTAACTAGCCAATTAACACTATAAGCTGCTTAAAGGGGATCTATTATACTCATTTTCAGTGTTCATAATTTTATTTTTACTAGAATAGATTGTTCATGCTTCAGTGTTTTACTTATACTGCACATCTATATTCCCCTCTGTCTGAACCACTTTTGAAACACCTTTTTTTAAGCCCAGCCTGTGATTGGGGCATTTCCTCAAGACTAAGTCTTCTTAAAAAAGTGTGTGTAGCCCACAAGTTGGTAGACCCGATCCACCTTGGCAAACTAGATTGAAGCAGTGTTTTAAAGTGTTGCACACTTTTCTCTGCTACCCCACTGTGATCACAACTTATATAGTTGAATGCATTTTCTGTCCTCTCCCCCTAAATGTGTGGCTTCCATTGAGAATCAAAGTTTTAAATGATTATAATAGAAGGAGGAGGAGATGGGGTCCTTGATGACCCTGTAGTGCTTCTACGACCCTGAGTGAGGCATCGATTACAACCATGATGGCTACATGTTACGCAATTTACAAAATGCAACAAGCTGCATGAATGTTTCACTGTGTGAAGCTTGCTTTAGGGACATGATATGTTTATAAGTCATCCTGGACTTTTAGTGTCCTTCAGGGTCCTTTAGGTTGTTTATGCTAAAAAGGGAGCAAGTAAGTGTTTAGATCC
Organism: Megaleporinus macrocephalus; assembly: GCA_021613375.1. Lineage (NCBI taxonomy): Eukaryota > Metazoa > Chordata > Actinopteri > Characiformes > Anostomidae > Megaleporinus > Megaleporinus macrocephalus. The sequence goes on from CM038721.1 coordinate 27,406,888, forward strand.
ACTTATCATATTAGCTTTTGTTATTTAACAATAACTGACACATTGTTGAAACAAGATGCTAAAAGCTAAACTGATGGTGTGTTTGCAATAACAGGTGGATCGATACCACTTTATGACCAATACTCATATTGACAACGCAACTATAAGTATCTGCAGATGCTGATACCAGTCCAGTCTTTTCTCCACTCTTAAACAACTACATTTTTAATTATACTTTTGTCTGGATGCACTTTGTTAAAGCAATAATGTCATGTTCAAACTGTGAAACTAATTTTCTCCAACCCTAAAGGAACAAATACATAGCCCACAACGTGACAACGTGAGTTATGCAGAATTGCTGTTTCCTGAAGCTCTTTTAGAAACATTTGTGATTGGTTTGATTGGTCAGCACCGCTTCAACATTAACAATCAAATTTAAATTCCAGCTGTTTTACATTTGGTTAAGCATTTACATGATAGTTTAGGCTAATGGATCATCTCATTACACACTTTTCCTTCCGATATCCGATTCAGCGATTTTGGCCATAATTGGCTGATACCAGTATTGAATAGAATATTAGCGCAACCTTATTCACAACCTTATTGAAAAGATTTGTAAACAACAAGAGGTTGTCACGATAAACACATAGAAACTGTTATTAGATTTTAGGAATTTCTTCACTTTAAATTGCTATCAACAGCTGTATGATCACTTTTTGAATATGATGCACTCTAGATATTAATTGTATTATAAGTAGGGCTGGGTGTCGCCACTGATTTCCCAGATCGATTCGATCCCGATTCACAAGGTCGCAATTCAATTCGATTTCCGTTTCCATTCGATTTAATTCAATATTGGTTAATTAAGGGATATTTCAATATAGTTACAATATGTTTTGTTTGAATATGAAAAGAGATTTTCAGAGAACTAAATGTGGTAAATGTACAATGAACACTCAACCTACCATTACTAAAAACATTAGTGTTTATATGTTTATATACCGTCATGGTTTCTGAATCAAAATGTAGCCAGACATGTGCTTTCAAGTTCTGGGGCGCCTTCACTTGTGCTCCAGACATGCTTAACTTATGTGCGCCCCCAGCCAGATCTCGTTGCACGAAAAACAATGGCTGGAATGCTAATTTTAAAGGTCGATCTCGGGTTTATATGAATCAATATCAGATTATTCAAATGAAGATCGATTTGAATCGAAAAATCTATTTTTTAAACACACCCCTAATTATAAGCTATTACAATTACTATTACAATGGTTTTCTCTATTCATCTACATTCATTATCACTAAAGCATCTCAACTGTTTAAAGCTTCCTTCAAACTGTTTGCAAACCAAAAGAGAACCATGTTAGCTACAACAAACATGGTATTATTATTAAACAGTGATTCCATACTTTTAAACAGTAGTGTATAAAGAATGGCTCTACACTGTGTTTAGCAACCTCCATACAAAGTTTACACATTAGCCACAGACAGAGACTAATGAAATGCAGACATGCTAAAAAAAAAGGGGGATTCTTGCAAGACTTTTTAGTTTAAAGGAGACAGAAAGACAACTTACATACCTTTTGGTGTCCATCGAACCATTTGCCTTGGTTTCCATGACAGCTGGAACAACACAAACAGCCCATTAAGAAGCTGCCAGGACTCAAAATTAACAGTGTCCCTTTGTTCCAGGCACAGGATCTGTGACATGTGCCGCTCTCCTCACTGAACTACTAACGGCCGGATTAAAGCCCGGCCGCACTCTCGCTGAAAAAATCAATTGTGTTGATGTAATATAATTTGTTAAAGTGGAAATACACACAGAAACTTAAAGCAAGACTTTTTTCAGTGCAAAATGATCCAAATGACTCAGATCAGCAGCCAAAAAGCGCAGGCGGAGCACTTGTATCTGCTTAAGCCGGTCAGAAATGTTTTTTTTTTTTTCTTTCAAAATAGAAGCACCAGAGTGATGGTCTCTGAATATAAACCCTGAGCTAATTTTAACTGCTAATACTGACTTACAGAGTAGGGTAACTTAGCAACTACCTTAGAAGAAAGAAACTAATTTATACAGATAGTAGCTTTAAAAAACATGACTGCCACCACAAAACATCACACAGGAAGGAACCTTATCTGCTATAGATACGCCTTTGGCCTTGGAAATCTACTCAAAGTCTTGACTCGATTAAACACACATCTACAGTTTTACACACTGACGGCAAGTAGTTGCTTAGCAACATGTTTGATCAGCAGTTGTTGTATACATGGAAACGAATTCAAGCAGAAAGGTGCTGCAATTTGAGCCAAGATGATAATATAGTGTTTGTATTAAAGTGAAATGAATGTGTTGCCCTTTATACCAGCCTGGCAGAGGAAGTTGGGAAAACACTGACAGACGAAAATCACTATTGTCCTAATTCTGTTATGTGTGTTTATTCTTATCTTGATCTAATATCTGATAAAATCGCATTTTAAATTTCCCAGTTCCACATTTCTCCTTCTCAGAGGCCCACTTATAAATGTTGTATGGTTGTATTTTGATGTACAACCACCATAACTCATTTCAACGTGATCATTTTACAAGCCCTCTGTATTATACAGCCTGGTTTGCTTACTGTGCCTTAAAAACAGATATATGTGATGACCTCCGTTCTGGTTGGCTGCCTTATATCATGCCCCATTCTTGGTCAGAGGACGCTGTTTGTCTGGATAGTTTTGGCTGGTGGACTAGCACACAGACCCGCCAACACCACATCAGTGTCACAGCATGCTAAAAATGATCCACCACCCAAATAATTCCTGCCCTGTAGTGGTCCTGTGGGGGTTCTGACCACTGAAGGACAGGAAGAAAGGGGGATAACAATGTGGACAATGTGTCTAGATACAAGGAAACCTAATAAAGTAGCTGTTATGCAGCATTGTTTTGCTGATTAGTTTCTCTACGGACTGAATCAACTTTAAACTTTAAACATGTTTACAATCCACATCAAATTCTTTTACTTCAAAAAACAAAAGATAATGGCCCTTTAAATCTCATTTTAATTCTAATTGAACTTGGGTCATTATTTTTATATTTTAAACAGGGTCAGGAGTGTGAGCATTTGTCTTTTAGGTCTCTGACAGCGCTACAATCAAACCTTCTCAATTATGTGGAGGGGGGCTTCTTGTAATGTTTCTAAATTTTAGTATAATTTAATTGAAATGTAAGCAAAGTCATGCAGATGTGAAATTAACAAATACATAAGAGTGAAATTTGATGTGAAATTAACAAGTACATTATAGACAGACTTGCTCAGATTTCTTTACACAGGTAACAAAACAGGTAACGAAACAGGCGTAGTGACTACTACAGTTTTATTATCACTTTCAAAACATTATGATATCTATGTTTTTATCTGTAATATTTATAATAGCAAAATAGGGGTAAAAAAAATTTGGTTCCTATTTTGCCCAACAAATACCCTGCATATACCTCTCAGAACTATCATAAAGTAATGTCTGTCGTCAGGCAGCATATTATTAACCATTTTCTTAACTTTCTGTGAGATAGCATTTCTTACACTTTTGGGCATCAGATTCTTATCTTGGTAAGCTTCCCTACAACAGAACATCTTAGATCACAGCACTACAAATTATACTTGTTGCATCTAAATTTAAATATGCACACATTTTAACTGAATAACTGAGATTCCTATTCATAGCTTTTAGTCTAGAAACGCACATATCAGTCAAATGATCAACAAAACCTCAAACAAAATAGCGCTGGCACTGAATGACATCTTTAAAGAGAAGCGCATCATCGATCTCAGGAATCAGAATAAAGTGACAATGAAGCAATAGGAATGAAAGGTACTAACAACTTAAATAAAAAAAACTTTGACTGGCTACCTGTTTGTCACCGATGAATGCAATTTTTCATTTGATGGCCTCAGCTCAAACCTCATGGTATGTGCTCCTCACCAATGGCATTGTTTTCATTTTGGTCTCTGCTGTTGCTGTCTCTGTGAGGGGAAAACCTGAAGGAGTTGAAGGAATTGTTATTCTATGTCATGAAAGATAATCACACATACACACACTATATAATCTGTAGACGCAGAATTTTCAGTGTTTCTTCTGAAATTAAGGGTATTAATATGGAGTTTTTCTCCCCTTCTACTCCCCTTCGCTGCGGTCTCAGCCTCAACTCCCCTGGAAAAGCTCAGCACTACATGCTGGAAGATTGCTGTGGGGCTTTGATTGCATTCAGCAACATCAGCATTAATAGGGCTGGGTGCCGATATTGGATGATCACAAATGCCACTCCAACTCATTGAGACAACTCATTGGGGAAGTGCTCTCTCACTCCAGAGAACACAGCGCAATGCTGGAGGGATTAATGCACTGAGCATGGTGACCTTAGTCACCACAACTGTGTCAGTCAATAATTGGTGGACCATGAAGTAGGTGAAATCATTCATTGGAAGGGGGTCCACAAACTTTTTAGATACACAATGTTTATTCACAGCATACCCTAAAATTCTAATTTGAGTGATAAATGGAAGAATACCACTGGAAGTCATTGACTTGGCACTGCATGGCTACCATGTGAGCTCAGAAAAAGAGCATCAAGCGGGAAAGCAAACCAAAATAACAGATGTATTACAATAAACTTTACACAATAAATATCCTGAATACTTTAAAAATAAAAAAAATATGAAGTAGATAGCTGTTACACAGGTAGAAAGGACATACATCAATTCAGACCTACTTCAAACATGCCACAGCACTAGCTACTACTTTTGCCTCACAAGCTTACAACTCATAAAGAAGATAAGAATAACAGTATTTATGCATGTTTTAAAACTCTTTCTGTGACAGGACGGTCACAGCTCGCTTTTGAATATTAAAATGTAAATACAACTGTTTATAGTTTAGTAATAAAACCCACGTGTCATCCAAGTCAACTTTTTTCAGGTTCTGGCACCTAAAAAAATGCCAAATTCTACTACGGAGTAAACTGCCATTGGACAAAAAAGGTGAGGAGAGTAAAGAAGCTAGGCAGCTAAGAAACACACGAATAACGATGTTAGCCAGCTAAGCTACATTCAGCTTTATTGCTGTCTGCTTTGCTGCACTAGTAACGGCAGCTAATTAAACTCAACTGACCGCGTTAACCTTCCCTGTACAGAAAAACACACCCACCCATAAAACAATAAAATTGCCGCCACAATAACACGTACCTTTTTTTATTTAAAGAGTGTCCCGCGTAGATCAATAATAAAGCGAGCTTGTCTCTTGCAGCTCTGCTAAATTTGACACAATCCGACTTTCCTTCCGGCTAAATCCTCCTACGCACGCAGCCGCTTCAGCCAATCACACAGGCGTAGACCGGCCGTGCGCACTGAATTGTGGGGGTTGTAGTTTATTCATTTTAACCATAGCCGTTACAGCACAAATATTTTACAACTGTTTAATTATTTAGTAATTTTAAAGTTACATTCCAGTATAAATAAAATTTGGCGCACAATCTTTTGTTACGACCATTTATCGTACTACAGAAACTCTGAAGTGTTCACATATTACCTGGTTAAGCAAAGAAAATTCTGACTGTTAAAAGATATATAGGCCCCAATATGGTGTACATGTCTAATACCATTCAGATATGCTGTATAAACCAGGCAAAAAACCTTGTTCGTTTCGTTGTTGAATACAGACAATATCCTTTTACTAGCACATTGTGATTTTAGATGCCATCAGTGGTTGCTCTCTCCCATTCACTTATCGAGAAATCTAATATATAGTTCACCCTTTCCAGCTTTAGCTGAGATGTGATATGACTCAAGAGAGAAGCTATATGATTTGAGCACAACAGCTGCCTTAAATCCTGTGAAAGTTTCATAATGAATGAAGCACAGAAACGCTTCAAACTTACATGGAATAAAATCTATTAATAATAACTGACATTAAGAATAAAGAATGTTTTGGCCTCTCCTGTAAAGTTACTCATTTAAAGATACTTGTTTTTCTTTGGACAACCATGAGATCTCAGCATACTGATCTCAAGTTTGTTGTAGTTTATGCTTTATTAGCGAATTTACCAACTATAAAGGTGTTCTGACAAAGGGATGAATGTTGGAGGTTTCTAGGTATATACTAGATTCTCTCAACTGCAAAAACACAGTCTCAGCATTCATTTAGTCTTTAGTCTTCACATGTGAAAAATCACCTTCCTACGTGTAATTACTACATTATAATCAATATATCACATGATTTTAGACACTCAGTTCCACTCATATCGATTATATCATATATGAGGTACAATTTCATGAAATGGCTTTCAAAAACAAAAGACAAAAACAAATGGTGCGTCTTTTTTTATGTACAAAGATGATAAACCAACTGCCGTACAGCTTGCAACGATGATGCTTTCAATGTTTTAACACACACTCACTGAGCACTCACTGTCCATTTAATCGGCTCCACTTACCATATAGGTGCACTTTGTGGTTCTACAATTGCTCTGGATACCCTTTATTCCATTCATCAACGGTCATGACCACCACAGAGCAGGTATTTGGAAGAAAGAGAAACAGATGGACTACAGTCGGTAATTGTTGAACTACAAAGTACATCTCTTTAGTAAGTGGAGATGATAAAACGGACAGTGAGTGCTTAGTGAGTGTATGTTAAAACGCTAAAAGCATCATCATTGCAAGCTGTGCTGCAGCTGGCTTATCATCTTTGTATAGAAGAAGGATGCACCACTTTTTTCCTGAAAGCATTTTCATGAAATTTGACCTAAATGTAAATTCTTTTTTATACAAAAACATTAATAGAGATATTGTTTTATTTCTGTTTGATATTTTACTATATGTCATACAGGGCTCTATTATAGATGTAATGTTAGTTAATCTGCTGCTATATGCATACACTGTGTGAAACACCCCCATGGTAACCCACTCACCACAGGGGCGCAAAGGCCAGCTTCAGGGCAACAAAATGTTCAGTTCATTAATTTCTTCTACTCAAAATGCTCTTTTCTAGCTTAGTTATGTAGTCTTTCACACAGTCTGAGAACATACACGCCTCCTCTTTTGTCTTTAGCTTGAGAAACAAGTAACAGTTCACTCTTTCCACCAAACTCTTGGAAAACTGGGAAAGTCACTGTATACTGTATCATACTATTCAGTAGTTACTGCATACTATATCATACAATACAGTAGTTACTGCATACTATATCATACAATACAGTAGTTACTGCATACTGTATCATACTATACAGTAGTTACTGCATACTGTATCATACAATAGAGTAGTTACTGCATACTGTATCATACTATACAGTAGTTACTGCATACTATATCATACTATACAGTAGTTACTGCATACTATATCATACAATACAGTAGTTACTGAATACTATATCATACAATACAGTAGTTACTGCATAATGTATCATACAATAGAGTAGTTACTGCATACTATATCATACAATAGAGTAGTTACTGCATACTGTATCATACAATACAGTAGTTATTGCATACTATATCATACAATAGAGTAGTTACTGCATACTGTATCATACAATACAGTAGTTATTGCATACTATATCATACAATAGAGTAGTTACTGCATACTATATCATACAATAGAGTAGTTACTGCATACTGTATCATACTATACAGTAGTTACTGCATACTATATCATACTATACAGTAGTTACTGCATACTGTATCATACTATACAGTAGTTACTGCATACTATATCATACAATACAGTAGTTACTGCATACTGTATCATACTATACAGTAGTTACTGAATACTATATCATACAATACAGTAGTTACTGCATACTGTATCATACAATAGAGTAGTTACTGAATACTATATCATACTATACAGTAGTTACTGCATACTGTATCATACTATACAGTAGTTACTGAATACTATATCATACAATACAGTAGTTACTGCATACTGTATCATACAAAAGAGTAGTTACTGCATACTATATCATACAATACAGTAGTTACTGCATACTATATCATACTATACAGTAGTTACTGCATACTGTATCATACTATACAGTAGTTACTGCATACTATATCATACAATAGAGTAGTTACTGAATACTATATCATACAATACAGTAGTTATTGCATACTATATCATACAATAGAGTAGTTACTGCATACTGTATCATACAAAAGAGTAGTTACTGCATACTATATCATACTATACAGTAGTTACTGCATACTATATCATACTATACAGTAGTTACTGCATACTGTATCATACTATACAGTAGTTACTGCATACTATATCATACAATAGAGTAGTTACTGAATACTATATCATACAATACAGTAGTTATTGCATACTATATCATACAATAGAGTAGTTACTGCATACTATATCATACAATAGAGTAGTTACTGCATACTGTATCATACTATACAGTAGTTACTGCATACTATATCATACTATACAGTAGTTACTGCATACTGTATCATACTATACAGTAGTTACTGAATACTATATCATACAATACAGTAGTTACTGCATACTGTATCACACTATACAGTAGTTACTGCATACTATATCATACAATACAGTAGTTACCGCATACTGTATCATACAATAGAGTAGTTACTGCATACTGTATCATACAATACAGTAGTTACCGCATACTGTATCATACAATACAGTAGTTACTGCATACTGTATCATACAATACAGTAGTTACTGCATACTATATCATACTATACAGTAGTTACCGCATACTGTATCATACAATACAGTAGTTACTGCATACTATATCATACAATACAGTAGTTACCGCATACTGTATCATACAATAGAGTAGTTACTGCATACTGTATCATACAATACAGTAGTTACTGCATACTATATCATACTATACAGTAGTTACCGCATACTGTATCATACAAGAGTAGTTACTGCATACTGTATCATACAATACAGTAGTTACCGCATACTGTATCATACAATAGAGTAGTTACCGCATACTGTATCATACAATACAGTAGTTACTGCATACTATATCATACATTACAGTAGTTACTGCATACTGTATCATACAATAGAGTATTTACTGCATACTATATCATACTATACAGTAGTTACTGCATACTATATCATACATTACAGTAGTTACTGCATACTGTATCATACAATAGAGTAGTTACTGCATACTGTATCATACAATACAGTAGTTACTGCATACTATATCATACATTACAATAGTTACTGCATACTGTATCATACAATACAGTAGTTACTGCATACTGTAACATACAATAGAGTAGTTACTGCATACTATATCATACAATACAGTAGTTACTGCATACTGTATCATACAATACAGTAGTTACTGCATACTGTAACATACAATAGAGTAGTTACTGCATACTGTATCATACAATACAGTAGTTACTGCATACTGTAACATACAATAGAGTAGTTACTGCATACTATATCATACATTACAGTAGTTACTGCATACTGTAACATACAATAGAGTAGTTACTGCATACTATATCATACATTACAGTAGTTACTGCATACTACATCAGGGATATCCTGGGCACTGCAGTTACAGTTTCCAAGCTATATAAGCCCAGCTGGGTGAACCAGTTTACAGCACCACTAAGTGCTGCATTTTGCATGCTGCAAGTCATATTTCAGGGACCCCACCAGAAGTGTAATTTTATGTATGTATGTATAAATAAAAAAACAAGACTACGTGTGAAAGGCACATGACTTTTCTGTAAGCACCAATCCAGAAAGAGTCGAGAGCAAACGGTGACAAAAACAACACCAACCAAGTACAAAGCATTTTCTTTTATTTGTTACAGTGACATATCATTTGATACATAAAATATGCTACAGCGAAGAGGTGTACACGTCCCTTAAAAATACATGTAATAATACGGGGGGGAAGGGGGGGGGGGCAGCTTTCTAAATGACATTGTGCAAATTATCATACAAACTAAATACAGAGACATTGCATACTATAGCCCACATTGACGAGTGAAATAACTAAATCTTTTTTGTTGTTTTTTTTTTTTTAAATATCTTTTTTGGGAGTGTCGAGTGCTAAACATTCCAATGAAATAAATAAAACACACTGCCTTCAACTAGAAATTTGTTAAGAACCTTCAACGACATTTCTCCTAAAATGTCAGTTAGGCCAGTTCGACAAATAGAACATTACATATATAAGCCATCTCTTAAACGTATTTATAAATAAAATCCATAAAGAAAAACAGATGTATGAAACACAGCCATAAGGCTGACGGTCCAAGTCAGCAAAACATTGGTTTTTGTTTTTGTGCTGGATGTGAATGCCACTTTGTAACTACCATTTGGCTTTACATACTAGTTCCAACTGCATTTTGGTTGAATGGATGAAGAATGGATAGACGATATAGTTAAGAATGTAAGGTGACCAAACAAAAAAACAAAAAAAAACAAAAGGAAGAGAAGCAAAATGAAGACAGTTCATGACGATTTCCTGATGCAGAAACAAAACACTTAAGCTGTCGCACTTAAACCAGATGACTTGGCTTCACCAGGTAACAGCCTGTCATTTTCATGCTGGTGTATTAATCTTTTACTGGAAAGAAACATTTGTAAGTAATTATTCACTGAAATAACAAAGCACAGTGTGCTTAAAGATGAAATGAATGATAGAACTCTTCACCGATATGTATTGGTCTAGCAGTTGGGCTCTCGCCATGTATATGTTCTGGTTGATATTGTGTACCTATCTGCTGATACTGGCTTTAAAAGAGAAAAAAAAATGCCTTTAACAGTTTTTATTCTTCACCTATGCATGCACACACGCACACACACACACATACATACACATTCACTCTAAGGGGCCATAAAAATGTGGTGCGTCATGAACAGTGTGAAGCTTAAAAACTGAATGAACATGTAACAGACAAAAGATGTTGCTGGCAAGAACAAGCAGCACCAATCCTTAAAAAAAGTGCATCATCACAGACTAAAAGTAAAACATTTGCATCACCACAAATAAGAGTAACTGGCCTCTTCCCTTTTCATAAATATTAAAAAAACAAAACAAAACAATAACAATAATAACAACAGGAAGAACACATCATTCTTTAAAATGATGATAGATTCTGAAACAGAACAGAACAAAAAAAAAAAAAAACAAAAAAAAAAAAACAGACTAAGGGTGTGGTCTGGTGCTTTGTGTTGCAGCCCAAAAGAGAAACTGCACCTCGTGCCTATGTATAGCTTTAGTGCAAACTGCACCCAGAGAAACATGGCACTCATGAATCTCTTTCAGCCTCATGGAATGAAGAAATGTGAAATAGTTTAAACACACATGATGGTCATAGCTTCACTCTCACCTTCGAAGGAGTGCAAAATAAAGGAAAAAAACAAACATATCCCAAAATGTAAGAGCCCTATGAGAACCCTCCCTGCCACTAAAACTCCAAGAACTCCTTCGCGCACTTTTCTGTGTCTGAGATCCGGATCTCCTCTTCTTCATAGTCGTCAAAGTTGCTTGTGTCGCCAGGCCCTCTGCACTTTGGTATGATGGGCGCCTCCACCTGAAAAGGAACGGAAGCCAGTTTAAGAGGAGCCTGGTCACTTCTTATTTCTCCCTTTCTGTTAAAACCACTGAAGAACACTAGAGGGCACCAGTGAGCGCGTCTTCAGTGAATGGAGTTGAAGGGAGCATCGAAAAAAAGAAAAACTGCAGCATTTGTGGAGGACCTTTCTTAGCATGTATTTCTCACACACAAAAAACTAACTTTGCGCTCACTGCCGTCATAAACGTACATAAGGCATTGCTAGTGTTTACAAACAACAGCTTTACACACAGAAAAAAAAACTTATTTTGCAGACAAGCTAAAAAACCACAGAAGACATTATTAAGCAGAAATTATTCATCGCATATTCACTTATCATACTAGTAGGATATAACTGCATGCTGGAAAACCTCCAAATTTGAGGGGCACAACTCCAAATATGTGGGGCACAGCCACCATCCAATTGGGAGGGCATTTAGAGTTTTAGAGTGCTTCATTATTGGCTGTGGATAAGTCTGGTGGGTTTTCTGCAATGCTGGGTATATGTATATACAGCAAAATCAAGCTGAAGAAAAATGAAAATTTAGTTTTTGATAATGTGTGCAGTAAATACCTGGACAGGCTGCAATATCCATTTGTCTTTTTACATAATCTAACCATTAATGCAGATTAATAAAAAGAGGTTGCATTTAGGTTTGATCCACAGCACAGTCTAATGTAATCAATTCATTTTAAGATTTCATGTTAGCTGTCTAAAATCATTTATTAGCTGTCTTAATAGCATTTGTGTGAATATTGAAATTAACTGTTGTTCTACTGGTTTTGCTCTTTGACACGGACCAATCCTAAAGGGGATCTAAGCGGGGGTGAATTATTTACAGGAGTCTGAGCTGCATGATTTTTGGGCCAATGAATGTCAGCACTGCTGAGTTCTGCTTTTATTTTCATGAATTTATCAGAAACAAACAACATCAAAATCATTTAGGCTTTAGTGAAGGAAGGGGTCACCAAACCACAGGATGTTTCTACCATCTTCATCATACCGCATAACCAGACCTGGCTTTTTTCATTTTCATTCAGGTTTGTTTTAACAGGACTGTAAACTTGGATTTGAGATCACAAGTAGCTGAATGTGAGCAATGACAAGGATGGAACTGAGAAGGCAGAAATGGTGTGTTTGGCTCAGAACTGGCTTTTTACAACAGTTTTTTAGCTTCTCTAGCTCGGTCCAGAAGCAGCACAAAAAAATAGATATCTGACAAACTTACTGTTCACACATCACCCACTGAGGAGAAAATACCACTTGTAAAAAGGTGACGAGTCTCCATTAGCATCCAATTCTGTTCATCTGAGGAGGCAGCCTCCCACTCAACAGAAAAACCTACTGATTTCTTCTGGCTATTACAGAATAGTAAAGAATGCTTTCATATACATTTCCCTGTATAGCTAAACAAGTTACACCATATAAAAGGTTAATCTACAGCCCTACATTATAATCCACCAAAGTCGGTTGCATTTTTTTGCATATTTTTTTCCTACCTGCCATTAAATGACGGCAGTAATTAAATATATGAGTTTAAGTATTTCATGTGGTGTCTATGCTCTGTCAACAGTTTGTGTGTTTTATCCAAGACAGATAGATAGATAGATAGAATGGCATCTCTACCCATCCTCGCAAACCTCTCTTAGAATAAAACAGGCTGTTCTTGTTACTGTGCATTTAAGACAGATCTAAATGAACTTTGACTGTCCTGTCCTGTCTTGGCTCTAGCATTCTGAAGAACTTCAATATGAGTGGGTGGAGCTAAAACACAGTGGGCTGAATAGGTAGACATACGCAAATTAGCTGATTCCTGTGACATCACAGAAACGATGAATTAAAAACAGTTTTTGCAGCATGCTTCCCCTAAGAGGACTGTAGGGAGTAAAACTTGTATATAATACTTTCTATAATATGGGTGCTAAAATAAAGACAACAAACCATGAATTGTGGTTAGAAAAAAAATAATTTAACATGGAAGGCGTGAACCAACAACAGCACTGCCAATCGGTGACATTAAATCTATGACTGCCGATCAAGTTGGACAATTTAGAAGGCTGTAACTGTACTGTCTGCAGCTTTAAAATGCACTACAGTACTTAAATTTTTCCTCTAATTAGTGAATGTCCATATCAGTTTAAATATGTTGTTTGGCTTCAGAATACGTTTCAGCAGCATAAACCAGAGGCTTTGAATTGTATCATTTTTACCATGGGCACGCATGTAAATGGATAAAACTGTGCTGCAGCATCCCATGCACAGAATGCCATACCATGCAATATACAAACAAGTGGTTTAATGGCTTTACTGTTGTGGTTACACTGAATAGCTTTAATGTTGTGGTTACACCGAATAGCTTGTAAATTACAGCCTAATAATAGTAGCCTACAACAGTAAAGGAAAGCTACAATAACAGTAGCCTACAGACTGAATTTATACAGTAAGCCTTATCAGTTTAAATATTTTTCAAGAAAAACCTACAGCAAGAACCTACAACATGTTAATTCTTCTCACTTTTATTTATCAGATTCAATCTACCCGCCATCTTTCATTAGAATTGTGAACAAAGAGCAAACGTCAATAAAGTGAGTACAAGAAGTCATACCTTCCTCTCATAAATGGCAATCCAATCTGTCGTAGCAAACCACTTGTGGTTTTTAATGTCATTGACCCCATTCTTTAGATTTCCAAAGCGCTTTGTGAGGTCCACCTGAAGAAGATTCCTCAGTAGGTCCTTTAGGTCTGAGCTGAAGTGAGAGGGAAATCGCACCTGTAGTACAAAAAGAAAAAAAAAAGACAGAAATATTTACTAACTTAATTAAAAAATAATTTAATTTCAAATTCTGACAGTTATTTCTGAGAAGACAAAAAAACACACACTTCCTGAAATGTTATCACATGATAACACAAGACCATACAACTGTTTACCTTGCCAGATACAATTTTCTCATAAATCTGGATGGGCTGGTCAGCGAAAAAGGGTGGGTAGCCAGCTGCCATTTCGTAGATAAGAACACCAAGAGCCCACCAATCAACGGCCTTATTGTAGCCCTACAAAAACGAACCAAGCACATAACAATATCCATTATATAACCTACAGCTGAAAGAATGATGGATATAAAAACGTGGATCAGATGGCTGTGTTATTTACTCAACCTTGCTAAGGATAATCTCTGGAGCCAGGTACTCTGGTGTCCCACACAACGTCCAGGTTCTGCCTTTTACTCTTTTTGCAAAGCCAAAATCTGTGACCTTATACAAACACAGGGAAAGAAATTAATATATAAAACCACTCAGATATTGTACACACCTAATAATTCACAGTTATCATTATTCTCATATATACATAACGTTCATATCAGTTTTTAGCTGTTTACATTAACTACTCAACAATAAATCTTAAGATTTGTAACTAGACAGTAAGCCAAGCACTCAAGAGATTAAGACAATCTTTAGGACAAAAACAACGATAACATTTTATACCTGAATGTATCCATGTTGATCAATGAGAAGATTTTCAGGCTTCAGGTCTCTGTAGATGAGGTCTAGAGAGTGGAGGTACTCAAACGTGAGTACAATCTGAGCCGCATAGAACCTTGCATGGTGCTCGCTTTGGGCAGAAAGATTTGGAGCACAAGTTAGTATGTTATATATACACACACAAGACAGGCTCGATCAGTGAATGGATTTATTTATTATTCATCTTTGTAATCACCTGAATCTTCCAATTCGTCTAAGGTGTGAGAACATCTCTCCACCGGGAACATACTCCATAACCATATACAGGTTTGAGTTGTCCTGTTATGCCAGAATGCAATGTTAAAAGAACTCATGCAAACCACAAAGGGTGTTTAAATACATACATAAGTGATAACTTAATGAAAAAGTCTCTGTCTTTTGAGCAGAACTGCTTATCACTAAGGTCCCACCCACTCGACTGTAACAACAACTGCTACAAGTTTAATCAGTAACATACCTTGAAAGCATATTCCAATCTGACGAGAAAAGGGAAAGACACCGCCTGCAATATTCTCTTCTCATTTAATGTGTGTTCTATTTGTTTCAGCTTCACAACCTTTTAAATAAGCACAAAAAACACATTTAGCTCATATTGTCTTTTAATTCACCTTATTTAGGGGAATTCCTGAAAATGTAAGGTTATAATACAAGAAAAGAATTGAACATTTAATTGTTCAATTTAAAATGCTTTCATTGAATAATTTCTTGAAATTTCAGCATAATTAAATGGTTAAAAAAAACAAATTCATGGTGATTTAAAGTAAAATGTTCCATAGTACAGTAACTTACAATCAGAATTACCTGCAGTGGTACGATCAATGCTTTTAAAAGCTACCTTTAAAAAAGTACGAAATGCACGAAATGAATACACTGCCTGATAGCTGAAACACGGTTTTGGCTTACAGTGTATTTAAATGTATTCATGGCACGGAAGTACATGCAGGATGTTGCAGGCAAAATAGCCCCCCAAAAAAAAACATTTTACCATCATCAGCGTTACATCTAAAATAGTCAGACAATGTAGATTCACTGGTCATTTTGGATAACAAATAACTAAGCATTATGACACAAATAACATCTTGAATCATGTAGATAATCACAGCCATGGTGTTTATTTGCAATAATATTCAACTGCCCCTGTGTTCACAACTAGCAGGAGACGCTTACATTGCTGTGTGTGGGCATGTACAAGGTCCAGCTTCTGACAAGAAAAAGTAATACAAACACTATACCTGCTACTTTCTTACTTTCTTTATTTTTTATTACACTGTCTCTGTATATGTGCAAAGATGCAACTCATATAATATGGGAAAAAAAAGAAACAGCAGCTATGAGCCTCTCTTCTATATTTACCACCACACTGTGGAACAAAATGCCAGTAGAAACAAAAAGCACAGAGGCAGAAGCTGGGGACCTCGGACCCCTGTGACTACGACTGGCCTAAAAAATGTGTGGATGCCAACCGTGTAGAATGTTGTTTCACTGCATCATAATTTACTGTGACGTGTATCATAATTTGAACGTTCCTTGACTTAGCTAAAACGTAATGAATGACACATGAAAATAGGAAACAGTTCTTTGAGACCTTATTAGCAAATGAAGACAACAACAAAAACACTGTGCGTGATTGTTCCTTTACCAAACTGTTGAGCTATAAAAAAGTTATAACATGGTCATTTTTTTATGGTAAACCTTCTGAACAACTGAACTTCAACCACCACTGAGTTCATCTGTAATAACTCAAATGCTTCTACATTTTAAGTGTTCACGCAAAGGTTCATTTAGGGACTTTATTATTTTGTGTATACCATATTTTCGTTATGGTATACACAGTAGGAGTTTCCCAGACCCCCAGAGAGATTATATTTTAACTAAACTAAACTCTATTCCTAAACTAAACTTTTGTTTTGTTTTAAATGGAGAGTATTCACTGGCATTGCAGCCTAGTCCAAGACCAGACTTAAACCATGTCCAGTAAATTAGACGTATGTAATTTTTACAACATCACAAATTGCACAAATTCATAGAAATGTCGACCTTTCTACCCCAGCCTATATATACACTATTAACAGAGTGAATACTCTTCGGTTCCGACTTGGTCTTATGTACTCAGTATTACCAACACAAAGTGATGGGGAACAAAGTGTAGGTGTATTCTTTGAGGTTTTGCACTGCAAACAGAAAGTTTCCATTTCCGTTACACACCAACACTGACACTTTTTAACAGGTTATACCAAAGTCTACTGGTCAAGCCCTGCTGCATGTGTACTCACTTTTTGCTTGTCCAAGATCTTCATAGCATAGTATTGCTCTGTTCCTTTATGTTTCACTAACATAACTCTTCCAAAAGAGCCTGTACCGAGTGTTTTCAGTCTCTCAAAGTCATCAAGGCATGTTGTGCTCTGCAGATAAACAAAGAAAACAGCAGTTAAGAAAAAACTAGAAAAAAAGAAAAAAAAAGAAAAAGAAAAAGATGTTTTTAATAGTTTTACCTGTGGAGGACACTCCCATTTCCTTAAGAAATCCTCTTTGGCTTTGGCTAAAAATTCTTTCACTACAGGGAACATATTAGAAAGCAAAGTTATTAAAGATGGTCTTGCAATGTTTATCAAGCATTTTCCATTTTAAAGCTACATTAAACACAAGACTAGGCAGTGATGTACATGGTTTGTAAGTATCTAAGTATCAACAACAAAAACAGAAAAAATATATATACATTTAAAAAGGCACAGAACCACCCTTCCTTTTCTCAATTTCCAGCCCTTAAGCAATAGTTATTATTGGTTCACATCAGAAAAAAGTGCCTATGCTGCTGTTTCAGGCTGTTATTATGTAATTATGTGAAGCTGATCTCCTAGATCTCCTCTTCAGGGGTCTTCTCATTAGTGTTCCAAATTGCAAAATCAAAACAAAATCAAAGCAAATCAAAGAAAATCAAATCAAAGAAAATCAAAACAAAACAAAAAACTACCCAACTACCCAAAATAAGGGATTAACCAATTTGTGTCTGAAGGTCTGAAGCAGGCTGTGGATCTGAAGAAGAGTTACACCTCTGCGCTTTTATAATGGCCTTCATTGTTTTAAGAGATTTCAGTTTTTTATTGAAATGCAGAAATATTTTTTCACACCTCAAAAGTTCAGTCAGTTGGCTGAATTTTTTGCTTCTCCCAAGTAATCGCATACACATTCAGTGATGCTGAGGTCTGAACTCTGGAGGTCCAGTCCATCGTTCTGAGAACACAAACAGCTTCTTTGTTTAGTCTCCCAATTTCCTTTTCACAATAATGGCTTCTTGATAGCTGTATATCCTTTCAGACCCATAGCACTAAGGTGCTATCTTCTCACAGTGAAAGAATGAACATAAATACCTGTGTGCTTTTCCAGAGCTGAAGTAAGAACGATTTTTATTTTCTCCTCTCTCTAAAAAGATAAAAGCTTTACAAGCTTTTTATTTGATCGTGACATTTTCAGTGGAACCTAGGTCCTGGAACTACCAGCTTGTGAATTATCTTCTAATAAATATCTTTAGAAAAATTAGTAACTAGCACTTAAAGCATTTTTAGACAGGAAATTGAACAAATTAATGGGTGGCTCTGACTTTTTTAACAGTACTGTATACAAATAAATAATAATCATCATCTGGAAAAAAAAAATCTCAACACTGAACTTTTTGGGGGAAAAAAAAACAGGAGGTGCATTATTTCTACAGAAGGTCTGTGTACATGCAAACTCAATGCAGGCACAAACCACAACACAAGCAGAGCAGTTCTAGACATCAAAAATGTCTGCCCACTGTCAAAGAGACTGCAAAAGACAAGACTGAAACTTCGCTAGAACTTGTAAGTTAGGAGGCAGGGGAAATTTCTGTACTTATGAGCTAATAACTAATAAAAGAACTGTTCACTGTTGTGTAAGGAGGAGAACTGCTGTCTTTTAAAGCGGCTGCATGTATTAGGCTATATTTTATATATTTCCTGCATATCCAGCTCATCACAGGCCCATTTTGTTAACCCAAGAATATCTTGCATAGTGATAGGTGATACAGACATAAATCTAAATAATTATATGCTGCAAATATACTTAAGTTGATTGTATTCAGGTTTGTATTAAAGGGCACATACCCTACATGTTTATTGTATTTAATTGTGTATGCTTCAAAAACATTATATTTTAATGTTTACATGAGCATTTTACAACCTGTGTTTATTTTTGTTAAGGGACCTTCAAGGCTGATGTGATAACTTGTGCCTCATTTAAAAACACTCAGAGCAGAAACACTCTTTATAACTTCTATGTGAATGGGCGTGGCTAAACTAACATAGGCTGAATATATGGACTAGGGAGGCAATGCGTTATATTTTGAGACAATACATTTTCATACCACATTAAAATATTTTTAAAAATGTAAAAATGAAAGTCAATTTTGTTTTTCTGTAACACAGGTACTTTCAAAACTGGTACTCTAGGTTAAATTAATGTCTTTCAAATTTGCCTTTTTTGGACTTTCTGTTTATTGTAAAATAACAACTTTAGAAAAGAAATGTATTAAAACATTTATTATTTTTAACTGTTATTTGAAAATAATGTAAAGCACAAGCAACAGATATACTTCATAGTTTACTACGTTTCTGATATTGATCATGGTATAAACAATACCTAGCACTGACTTCTGACAGTATACAGTATGTGCTGGTGCAACAATTTACTTTCTGACAAACAGACATTAGAGAAAGTAAATCGATTTTAAGAGCTAACAATGTTAACATTACTAGAGTCCATTGGAGAAGCATGGCTCTGACATGGGTGCTACACTTAAAAGAATAGATCAGTAAAAAATTAAATTTGCAAACTTTCTTAATCTAAACCAGATATAGTTTAGATACGATTAGCTAAGGCATACGTTGTATGTAAATTCTGATTCTCTAAATTTAAAGCTACAATGGATAAAATGCTAATAGAAGTAAGTAGTTACCCAAATTGCTTCTCCCAAAACTTCTCAATCCACTCAAACCCACATCAAGATCCTCATTAAAGGGGACATGCTGTGAACACCTATGAATACCCGGAGTAGAGTGCAGTCTCATCAGAACTGTACCAGCATTTGAGTATAACCACCCATAGCTCAAAAACTACCTTGGCGAAGGGAGGTATTTCTTTAGCAATATACTGAAGCTAAGAGCTAAGCACAGGAACTGCTGTGATATTGGCTTCAGAGACCAGCACAAATCTCTACATCAGCCTTTGGCTTTAGAAGACCTGAAGCTGGGAGCTGCCCCTTGTCCCACATGCAGCTGGTCTGCAGTCCAGTCAGAGGTGCAGCTGTGTTCCACTCAGGTAATCAGGGGTTTGAGATATTAGCATGCTGTGCTAGGGGAAAATGTACTTTTATGTCCAACTGGAATTTGGCAATGGGGTTGGCTTGCTATTGAAAAAGGTACTGTGCTTGTGGTGTTTTGGCCACAGCATGTCACAGACATTTTATTACGACCCCCAGGGAACTGTGTAAGGGGCTAAAATGTGTCACCTTGAAGGTCGTGCAGACTTCTTAATGTGGGAAGTATTAAAAAATAAACAAAACTTCACAGCGTAGCTGAATACTGCAGACTATTATCTTAGTCAATGAAGTTCTGTTGAATGCCAACTTGTACTCAGAATTCAACTGCCTGTAACATGCACATATTAGATTAGATTTGTGATTTCCACAGTTTCTACTTTAAAACATAATTTACAGTTAGAAAACTTTAACATATGTTTATGATGGCCAGTCAAATGTCAGCACAAAATCTGCTGTATACACCGGTGACTTGTTGCGCTCAGCCAAACACTGAAGATCTGTTCGTAAGTCATATTAACACAAGTGTGCAACCTTAATGAAGACTTGTATGCAGCTTAAACAATATTTTGGGGATTTATTTACTGAAAAGCTTTAGGTGACTACTGACTTCTAGTGGTTTTTAGCAAATTTAGTATACAAGCTAGGTTTGGACACCAAGCATGCCTTGGTAGATTGTTTACACCTGGACAAATGTGCAAATTAGGTTTTTCGTTGAACAGCTTCTTCAGCTGCGTGTTCTAGAGAATAAAAGAGAGGTTTCTGCATAAGGGCAAAAACTCTCTATAACAAGAAACAAATATATCCCATATGATGTTTAGTTTAAAAGTTAATCTTTTAATAAAAGACTATTCCACTGACCCTGTGGTCGACATGCAGCACGTGGTCTTTTAATTGCGAGCAGTTATGTACTCTCACATTCTCTGAGACAGTGGGCATCTTGAGAAACATGAGCATACCAAAAGCTTCTACAGTTCACCAAGGTTTGCAGGAACATTCACCCACATGGATGAAAAGAAAAGGGGGGAGAAAAGAGTGGAAAAAATTTATTTCACAACCACCATGTCAAGATTTATAGCACTCCACAGGACCACAGAAAAAATAATCATTATATAACATTAGAATGGCTAAACATTTGACAGGTCTTCAAACATTGCCTATTGTTAACTGTTCTCACAAGGTTGGCACTTGAGATATCGCAGAAAGCTGAAATATGCAAACGAGCCTGTAACAAATCAGAAACTTTCAACTATCAGCAAGCTGGCCAACCCCAGTTCAGGATGAGCGTATCTGTAGGTGACTAGATAAGTGAAGGCGTGAAGGCATTCAAATGAAGTCTTTCAAACAACAGCAAATAACTTTGGTCAAAAAATGTGGGTCAATCTTTAACCATGCCACTTTGTGTTCCTCAGAGTGTTTTACTATCTTGCAAGGAGCTCAGAAAAGATGTAGCAACATTATGAAGCAACACAGCAACATTATGTAGCAATATGTAGAAGAATATGTAGCAACAACCGCAATGTAGTATTTTGTTCATACTGTGGGGCCTTCCAGCCAACAGCTTAAAAAACCTGATCAAGATATTTTTTCAACCTCTTAACTGCTTGGCCTATATCAAACAAGAAACTCCATTACTGATAAATGCAAGTGTAACGGTCGGTGACTGCCTGAGAAGGAAACACAAGTCTTCCTGCCCGTGCGCAGATACCACAACACTAACCGCAGATGTGCTAGAAGCAAAGATCAGCTTCTACAGAAATACACATCACAACTAACTCAAAGTCTTTGAATATGCCTGTACTCTATATATATTATATATATATAAATATATAAATATATATATAAAAAAATGGTTGGCTAACAGACGACAGAAGAAAGACTTATACAGGCAAACAGAGAAAGTAATAGAAAGAAGTACTTATATGTAGCACAAACACATTTTAAACAATATGCTAAAATGACTGTTTGTAAAAATGAATGTCTAGTACAAAACAGGATTAGTTTTGTTTCGACATTTTAACTCAACCCAGAAACTCGACTGATTTTAATATTATGTAAAGAATTATAAGAAAGATCAACTAAACAAATATAAAATTAAAGAACATAGCTCACTGGAAGCCCAATTTTGAAAGCAATTGTTTTCCCTTCCACTGAACAGTGTAACCTTAACTTTAGTAAGCAAGTCATCTTTTTGAGACCAAAACTTTTACTTAAATCTGATTTGTACACCTCCTTAAACTCTAAAATCAGTTAATAAATGCAGCTTGGGCTTTTCTTCTCACATATGGTCAACCAGCTCACAAAACCAGCAAGTGCTGTAAGTGCTGAATCTTCCTCCATCTGACTTACTTGCTCCGTCCCAAATGATGGTGTACTCTGAGATGTGTGGCCCATCACTCTCTTGAGATTTTTCCTGGTTTCCTTTGCGAACCTTGTAAAAAAAGCGACTAGCCAAAGTATCCAGCCTCTGGAGAGCAGAGTTGGTGCCCACAGACTGGCCAAAGCTTTGATCCCTTGCCTGAGCCATGGGCTGATCTGTTCTAGCACTAAGCTGCGCTACAGCCAACTGGGAAACACAATTTGCTTCAGCTATAGGTTTCGAGGTCCTGATGAATGATAGACACTTCCTGTTTGTGATGCTTGCCTTGGCTTAGTGCACTACTGCTTTGTCTCACCGCATACAGAGCTAGTTACACTTCCTGTTAAAGATAACCAGCTTAATAGCTGAACAGCGACAGTGGGATAGCAGCTCTGTATAGTTTTTATCTACCAATTCGAGTGGGATCTACAGAGTCTTTACAGTGGTCAATTTATCAACCGAACCACAGAAAAATGTGACAAAAATAAGCCGGGCAAATAGGCTGAAACTTTCTCCAAGAGGACAGCTTAACCTATTTGTTGAACACAATTGTATTTTGGTCAAACCCTTAAATGCTGAGCTGACATTGGGGACAGAGAAGTCAATAAACCAAAATTAGCTCTGAGGGAAAGAGGACAAAAAAACATTACATTTACTAAACAGACACTGCTTCTCACTACTAAAAGCTTTAAATATTGCAAATCACCCCAAATGAGGTCTCGATACTACACATAGCACTTAAAATGATTAATAACAATTTACCAATAGCAATGTGATATCAAACTTTTGAGAATCCATCTACAGTAATGTTTAATTAAACATTCCAGAGAAAGCTTTTCGGAGAATGCTGATCCAGGGCTTAGGTCTTTTACATAGCACTGAATATGGCCCTGTGACGCCTGATCATAGATCAGTTGTCTTACTCTTGGATGCTAAATATATGGGCCCACAAATCCTTAATAATTCAAGAAATTTACAAATATGGCTAAGGTTCAGAAAAACAATCCTAATCATGTGTAAGGGTCCATTTATCCAAACCATCAATCAAATAAATCTGAAAAGCACTTTGGAATCCCACTATTTATTAGATCATTATAGACTGCTCAAAAAAATTAAGTTGTATTATTAACTGCATTTTAATGAACAAAAGGTTCACAGTCTTTACTGATATAAACTGTGGTATATGTTGAGAACAATATGACATAATAATGGTCACTGGAAACCATAATCACAAATTATTATATTATTACCGGAATTATAACACATCGGAAATCTGCAACTCAACTGCAACTCATAATGTGTCTAGTGTGTGTATAGTCCCCATGTACCATGCTTCAGGGCATCTCATCCCAGACCTGGATCACAGCATCAGCGAGCCTCGGGGTTGGATGCACTGATACATATCATCCCAAAGGTGCTCAATTGACTTCAGGTCTGGGAATCCCGAGGACCAGTCAATGACGTTGTTATCTAGAACGTGCCTACACACTCTGACGGCATGAGGCCAGCTATTGTCCTGCACCAGGAAAAACCCAGGAACAACGGCACTAGCTAAAGCTCTGACAACTGTTCTGAGGATTTCACCCTGGTTCCTAACAGGTTTGTTCAATCCTCCAAGAACATGCCTCCCCGGGCCACTGACCCGCCGCCAAACCGGTCATGCTAGATTGATGTTGTCGGCAGCATAACATTAACCACAGCATCTCCAAACTCTTTCAAGTCTGTCATATGTGCTCAGTGTGAACCTGCACTCCTCTGTGAAGAGAACGAGGTGCCAAAGGTGGACCTGCCAAATCTTGTGTTCTCTGGCGAATGCCAGTTGAGCTGCATGGTGCTGGGCTTTAAGCCCCACTGGAGGACGTCAGGCCCTCATGCCACCCTCATGGAGTCGGTTTGGTCAGAAACTTGCACACCAGTAGCTCGCTGGAGGTCATACTGTAGGGTTCTGGCAGTGCTTCACCTGTTCCACCTCACACAAAGAAGCAGATACAGTCCCTGCTGCTGGGTTGATGCCCTTCTCTGGACTACCTATGCAACCTGAACCTCGTGCTACCAGTAGTGACAAGAACACTAGCAAAGAACAATCAGTCAGGAAGAAAAATGAGAGAAAAATCTGTGGCCACCACAAACCCATTCCATATTTGGGGGTCTTCTTACTGCCACCTGTCCAGTTTACCTGTCGTCAGTTAAAGCAGATAAAACTGATGCAAAATCATTAGACTGGATATATGTTGAAATCTTATTAAAATAAATTAATTATCCAATGTACACAAAAAGGGTGATTCATTTTTATGCTGTGTTCAATTTACTGTAGCATAATATCCATTTAGAGAAGGCTGCTGTCTGAATAAAATTTACTGTAAATAAAATATTTTGCTAAAAGGGAAACAACATGCTTACGCATCACACAATTTTATTCAGTGATTTTTAATGTTAATCTAAATTCTTCTAGCAGTTAAACTAAGTAATACAATTAAGACTTAAAACAGATGTGGCTCAGTTTTACAAATATATAATATTTTCCTAAAATTTCACAAACACTTTAGGAGCATGGTGATTCTCTCTGCCAACTGCTCTGACATGTTTTTGATGGGTTGTGTCAAAACATAGTAATCTGACATGACATTACTCTGTTAGCTTTATTTACATTAGAAATTATATTTAAACAAAAAATAAATCCTTCATCACTTCAGCTAACATTCACAATTAAAAAACAAGTTTAGAAACCAAGTTACTGAGCAACTGGATGATTTCTCTCAAATAAATTTTCATCCAGATGTAAGTACATTTTAAGGAGATTTAATAGAATGTTTGGTTCCCCACAGATTTCTACATATCCTTTACAATTTTAATCACTGATTCAGTCTAAACCTAGTCATGCAGAAACTAACATCTGCACTAAATGAGAACAGGCCACCTTTCTAACAAACCACACCAATCTAGAACCATCACTCTTAGTTCTTTATTGTTGGTTAGGGAGGTAGAAAGGGTGGTGGGCTTGCCAGTTTTGCTATTTTTTTTCCATCATCCAAGTAACTGGCAATTTTTACTGAATGCTCAAACATAAATGTTAAATTTTAACAGTTTATCGGGAAGATGAATACATCATTGTTTTTACCCAAACTTTTAGAATTATTATCATTTACAAGTTACAACAGAATTGACTGTTTGCAAGTCCGGTAATCTTTTAACTTCTCTTTTGACTAAGTCTACCCATAAACAGCCATATTTTAGATTTAACAATTACACAAGGCTATTATATGTTAATAAGATTATTGATGTAGCAATTTTTAACCATCACTACCTATTTTTAACTTGACTGCATTACATGACCTAAATGCTGTAATCCTGAAGACTGTTTACAAAAGCTCACACAGCGAGATAAAAGTACTTCTCTAGGATCGTATCTGCAATAACAATGCTGGGATTGTATTTTCAGCTATTGACCATCTAAATCCTGACCAGTCTCTACAGTAGGATCAACTGCAAAACGTGAAGACTTTGTCTTGTTTTTGAACGAGAAATTAATTACCGTTAGAGCAAGCATTCAGCTTAGTACATGAGCCGGCAGCCCGCAACCCACACAGTTTCAGTTCTGTCAAAAAAATGAATGAAACTAAATTGCGTTGAGTAATGTCTCACTTAAACTCTGCAACTTTATCCCATGACCTGGAACTAACTTCCTTTCTAAAGTTGTTTTTTTAAAAGTATCTGTAGTTTGGTCTTGGATAACAGTAAACTGCTCACTAGAAACTGGTAGCTTTCCAGACTTACTGGACACAGCTGCTGAGAGACCTCTAAAAAAGAAAAATTATTTGGACGCTGTGGTCTTAAACGATTTTAGACCAATACCTAACTTTCACTTCTTAAACAACAGGCATTACTAAAGCAGCACCCCAAACCCCAGCCAGGATTTAAATCTGGTTAGGGTGCAAATACAGCAGCACTTAATGGTAGTTAATGACCTCAGAATCAAAAGTGATGGGAACAATGTGTCATGGCGGCCTCTGCTGTAAGATCAGTGGTTATAGGTGACTATACACTACTGACAACTTTGTTTTGTATATTATTTTCTTTTTCTGCTAATATTTCATGTACAGAAGTACCAGTACTAGAAGTTAAAGAAGTGATGAGGAAGTCTTTGGTTTATATGCAAACATTTTTAAAGAGAGAAAACAGGCCACATCAATACACCAGTTTAAGAAGCAGCTGCAAAAACATTCTTACCAACTTTACTGCAATTATTTTTAATTAGTGAAGTTTTTTTACTAATTAAGTTTTTTTTTCCATGTTTTAGCTTTAAATTTCTATTGTTGTCTATATTGTTTTTGTATTATTTTTACTTGCAGTGGTATCACAAGTGATTGTTTTTCTTTTATACTTCTTTTATTCTGATGGTACTTTATGTAAATGTATACATTTTTATCTAATTTGTGTTTTTATACTCTGTAAGGCCCTTAGAGCTGCACATATGTATGAAAGCTGCTATACAAATAAAGCTCATACTTACTATTACAATATTATTCGTTTTTTTGATTAAATATTTAATACAGAATTTGAAATTAACACACAAATACACTTTCACTTTAACAAAGCTGGCGTTGTGTCGAAATTGTGCTCTAAATGTTGCAATTTGCACAAAAAAACAGAATGAATGAACTGAATGAGAGATGAAGGATGAATGCTCTGCCTGACTAGCGAACAGTTCACTAATATATGTGTGACCGAATAGTTTATATCTAAACTTAGCGAGCAGCTGTTCTTGCAAAAACAGATTAGTGATCAGATTCAAAATGTTGTTATTAAATATTTCCTGAGTAAACCACTGAATTTGCGAGACGGTCATGTTAACACAGCTAACCAGGCTTAGCTAGCTGTGTCGACAGCCAGAAGGCTAACGTTACTGTCACCACACCTGTGTTTAGCTGCACGGTGTTAGCTGGTGAAGCTAGTGTTAACCTATTGATGTCCTCCACTTCAACCACAAGATGTTACAACAAGGGTCACCGCAAAACTCAGACCCGCTATCAGATTACTGGAAAAGCTCAGCTGATTGCTTTGTGAAGTTAGCTTCTTATTCCAATTCCCCGTTCCACCTTAAATGGTGCAGCAGATACATTTTATCGCATCAGTTAGCACCAGAGGTTAGCTTCTTATACGAACTCCCAGTTCCACCTTAAATGGTGCAGCTGCTACATCCTCGCAACTGAAATCAGCTTCTTATTCGAACTCGCCGTTCCACCTTAAATGGTGCAGCAGTTACATTCTGCACCATTTAAGATGGAGTGGGGAATTGGAATAAGAAGCTAACTTCAGGCGCTAACTGAGGCGGCAGAACGTAACTGCTGCACCATTTAAGGTGGAACGGGGAATTGGAATAAGAAGCTAACATCAGTCACCTCTTTCTTCAGGTTCACGCTCAATAACGGTCCCAGTACAACAGCGGGTATATATACATTGTTAGCGATCTGGCTAATGAGCCTAGCCTAGCATGCTAGCGTGTTTAATATACTCACCGCTTTCTAATTCGTTGCCTTTCTTGGCCGCGGCTGCGTTTCCCATTGTTAGGAAGACACGAAAAAAAGGTCAGTGTTAAGAACAGGTGGTGGCAGCGCTTATTAGGATTTAAGGAGACGGGTCCTCGGTCGGCTAGCTAGCTAGCAAGCGGTATTCCTCGTCCCCAGTCCAGGCAGGTAGCTGGCCGGCTAGCTAGCGGGCTTTGTAGCTCGGCTTCCAGCTCGCATCAATCGCGCTTCTGTTAGCGAGCTAGCGAGCTGTCAACGGTCCACAACACCGTCAAGCTAATCGATTTTACAGCTTTTAATTAGCTACAGTGAGGACACTTCGTGTTGTCTCATAGACGCATAAACATTATCGCTCTTTTCAGCAGCCGGCGGATGTATCAGTTAGTGCTGACATCTATGTATTGGCATATTACTGTAATCTGAACGTGTCGCTGGCCGGTGCTGACAGACTGAACCCGCTTGCTAGCAAAAATAAAAACAAACAAATCCCAACCATCAGCCGGATGTGGCGTTACTGTAGATAACCGCGTCCTGCTGTAAACACGGCGCCGTGTAGTGGACAAGAAATGAAATTACGAGCATCTCAAGTCTCATCTGCTTCTGATGCTGCCGGCTGCTTATTACCTGGTTAATTACCTTATTAATATTTGTTTAATAACTGCGCACTGTATTCATTCATTCAGTTATACTGTAGGTCCGTAATACACATACAGGAATCCAACAGGAGCTAATCTGATTGGTCAGAGGGAGGCAGGTGAACCTAAACCTATACTCATACCTATAAGGTAGTGATTTTGTGGAGGATCTACTCTAGTAGAATCTTAAGTGTCCTTACAAAAACAACCAGAGTAGAAGCATGAAGTAGCAAATATATGAATGAATAAATAAATAAATAAATAAATAAAAGAAAGAGTAATTTTTAACCCCTCAGGGACTACATAGTACCTCCAACATTTATCATCAGCATACAAAGTTTCTTCTCCTGCAGCAGAAATTGTCTCAATCTGTGCTTTTTTTTCTTAAATAAAATACTAAAGGCTTAAATAGGTGTGATCATCTGCAAAGCAGTACACATGCGGTCACCAGTATAATATAATGGGCATGCAAATCATATACAAAGCTATTATGCCTCCCTGTGTGCTTTAGTTAAACTGAGCTGGAACTTTAACGTCTGCTCATGTAATTAAATCTGGTCATGAACAGGCTTGAGAGGGTTACTTAAAAAAAGTATTCTGTTACAGATTACTAATTACCTGATAACAAATGAAATTCTTATGACTGTAATAAAGTAACAATCGGAATACTTTTTGTTACTTTTGGATCACTTGTCCTTTCATATAATTAATATTAACAAAAAAATGTATTGTGAGGAAAAATGTGGTTTATAACTGGGCAGCCTGTAGAAAATAAGAAAAAGCACAGCCCTCTCTTGAAGCATGAACACACTTCTGATCAAATAAAATGCCACAGTCAGACATCATCACTGAATCAGCCACCACTGAAAGGTTGTTTGTTTTACTTAAGGAAGCCGCTAATACTAACTGACCACATTAGAGAAACATTTAAAAGCACCTAAATAAATATCCACATCTTTTTATTGCTTGCAGTATATTTTGTATTTTCTATATATGTGAATTACTGCAACATTACTGTGACTGAAGATTGTAACATATTCAGCAGAGAGTAGTAACAGTACAGGAAACAAAATGCACAGTATTTTCCACAGAATATAATAATCACACTTTTTTATAATAAGTTTACTATTATTTATAATGTACGCTAAATGCTTATTCTTCTATATACAAGCGGGTTTAATCCTGCTAATTCTACAGTAAGCATGTTACACAGCTGAATATTATTCTCTCCTAACATTACCACACACTTTTTTTGCTAGCTGTTGACCACTCCTATAAAATCACTGGGTCTAAATGGCTCACCGCATAGAAAAGCCTCGGACTAAAAATATAATACTAAGTACATACTAAAATATAGGCTAAATAGAAGACTACAAACTAGAAGATTACAAACTCTTCTTACGTACAAGACCCAAGTAACATATTTATTATTTAAATCAGAACATTCAGGTGATGGGTTTATGTTATTATAATTATATTGTAATTCTGCTGGTAATCACCCGGCTTTTATAATGTACTCGTAATCACATTACTGTCTGTTTACAGTATCTGTTATGGAATACAGTTACATTTTTGCTGTATTCTGATTATGTAACGCTGTTACATGAGTTTTAACCTTTGATCATAATCTACAATACAATGAAACTTCACCAGACATAGATGTTCTTGCAAAACATGACATCATATTGTCATGATGTCGTGTTTTGCAAAGAAAAAACATAAATCTCCATTTTTTCTACATTGCTTGAACAAGACACCTGCTGTTGTGCAACACTGTAAGAAAAGTTCACGGTGAATGGACCAATGGAAGTGCTCCAAAATAGCTTGGTAAACATTCTGGTTCCATTGACATACATTACAAGTTAAGAAGGACCTCTACTGTAAAGGTGCTATTTTGGAGATGGACATGTTTTTCTGTGGACAGTGACAATATACAACATATTCCCAAATTAATGCATACTCAAATGCAATGTGCTGTAGAGCTTTCCAATCGTGTTTTTCTTTTTTTTAGTTCTAGTTAAACCATAATTTACATAAGATTCAGTATTTTTTTTAATCTGTTAAATTTAATTTAAATGTTTATAAAATTAAATGTAAATTTTAAATAAACGTAAATGTTACTCTGTTTAAAGGCTGCTGACGGCTGGAACACAGGCCCGGTTAGTAACATCAGTTTGTGCGTGTTGCTAAGACTTTGTTCTGGAAGCTACCACTTATCTTAGGGAAGGTAGTAGGTATAACTACTTAATGCTGTTGTACTGGAAAAAAGACATAGGCGCTTTGCATTATGCGACGACGGGCACGCCACTGCTTACAGCAAAACAAATCTTTTAACAATTTTATATAGGGAATTTGCTGCACAGGACTGACCGGCGTGTTCTAACATCCAGATCCCCCTGTTTCAGGAATGGTCTAATCCAGCGACGCTTTAACCCCTCACTGTATACACTTGTGTTGACTATACGGCGCCGGACAGGTTCATTTACGCTGCTGTGCCTGTATTATTGTCCACTCTAGGCAAATAAAAGCCCAGTGTGTCAGAATTAAAAGGCAGTGAATCAAAGACGAAGAAAGAAAGAAAACCAAAGAGCGTCACAGGAGAGACAGAGAGAGTAAGAGAGAGAGAAGGACTGGAGCAAGTGTTCAGGTAACGTTCACAGCCTACAACGTTAGCGACGTGAATCAGTGGTGATTTTCATTCTTGCTAGCGAGCTAACTTGCTAGGTAGCTAACGAGATGACTGCGCGTTAATGACTGGATTATAACACGTACATAATAATTTTTTCTAACAATAAATATTTGTTTGCGTGCGTACACATGGCTAAAGATGTAACCTGAAGTGCTCAGCATTAAATCACCCACCAGCCTCTCTCACACTGCATTGTGGGATAGATGGAGTGAGAAATCAGAGGAGCGAAAGATGCTGAGCCCATACAGTAAGCAAGAAGCTAACGCTAGCAAGCATATAGTCAGCGTTACAGGCTATAGCAGATCCTCCCTCGTCAGAAAGGACACTGATCCTCTTTTTACTGGTGAATTCGCAGCATGTTTGCTTGTGCAGCTTCGCCGGTTTGACTTTGCATCTCCGCAGTCAGAATCTGGGCCATAGGCAAAAACACATCACTGCTGAACTGAAAGATGGTCTCGATTATCTATAAGGGGCATCCTTATTCACACACGATAGCAGCATTTCGATTAGGCCATTTCACCTTTACCACACTTGATTACACTGTAAATAACCGGACAGTGGAAGCAGGCCGGTAAATCTGTGCTTCCATATGCTCGCGGCCTGTTTTATCACTGAAAACCTCAAGTCAGCCCTTATGTAGGGAGGCCTGCAGCTGCTGCAGGGGTGATCACTGGGTACTGAGATATAAGCTTCCTTTAACAGCGAGGAAGGCCATGTTAGGGTGGTCAAAAAATGGACACTGATGGTGTGCAGGAAAACAACACAGTGGCCAAGACACTGACCTGAATATGTTTGCTGGAGTATTTTAAACAGTGTATAGTGGATTTGATCTGTATTCAGTAGTGGAGCGGAACAAAAGCACTACATTATGGTATTGTGATATTGTTTGTGTGGCGATATTGTATTGATACATAGATGGTATGGATTTTTCTTTATTATGTAACTGTAAAGTAAAGTCAGTCTGTATGCTTGATAATCACACTTTGCTGTAGTAAAAAGGATTGACGTGAGATGAACAGAATGAAAATCTTATCTCATTAGTCACAAAAGTTGAGAAAAGGTAATAAATCACAACTAATTACTGCTGTCTGAACGAAACCTTGCATTTCCAAAATAATAACTTCACGGGAGAAGGAAACTACGTACCTTACTTTTAATGTAAGTCAGTGGAATCAGATATCTTTCCACATAATTTTGGCCCACAACATGAAGGATAACAGATACTTTCAAAATGATGTCACAAATTAAAACACTATATATAAACAGTATTATTGCAGCGCTCAGCATATCACAGTATATTTAAAATCTTTGTAATTTCGTAGTGTGACTTAAAGAAACTGATAAGTAATATCGTGGGGCCTGCGGTGATTCCCACCGCTAGTAAGCAAGTGGGAATGAAGGGAGCTATATGAGAATTGTTGATGCTGATGCAGAATCTTTATAAAATGTAGAAATCCAGTTAAATTAATTACAGATATTTTTATTGGGCTACAAATGCAGGAAAATCTATAAATATGGATATATTTTAGCACAATAACCCCAAACATTCTACTCCTCTGGAATGCACTTAAACTAAACATCTGTCCAATGCTAATTATTTAAAAAATGATGCTATTGTGCGTGCCTATGAATAAATCTCAGCCTCTTTGTAAACTTCACTTGGATCACATAGTCTTAATCTTAAGACAAGATCAACTGGCTATTTAAAATTGTGCACGGTGAATATAGACACTACTGTGCATAATGTAGTTTTAAAGTCTAATAGTAAAATTAAACATTCAGTGCATAAAGCTATGGTCTGTCAGTAACTGTTACAGTGAGTTATTCATAGCTCACAGCCTACAGCGTTAAAGAATAAGAATAAGTTTATGTTAATTACAGGTTATATGAAACCCTGTTACCATGCTGAGTCCTTTCGCCCTTATACTTAGCTTAGTAAATTTCATAGCAACAAAGTGAGGAGCTTTTAGCATGATTTATTTGGAAAAAAATATTTGCCTGCTGCTTGTTAAAGAAAAACACTTGAGGTTTGATATTGGTATTGGAGCTGGTACATTTCTCTAACTTTAGTCTTTATCAGCAGAACATTGTACCTTTTATTTTGCTTGTTTATTTGTAATTTCTTTTTGATAGATGGCAGTGATGAAGTAAAAGCTTGCCAAAATCAATAACGTGACATGACAGAGGAATTGCATGTGTTAATGTACTAGCTATTGTTAGATAGAATGGGTTATGATTTTAAACTGTAAAACTAGTAACTGAATTAGTCAGGAAATGAAAACCCCAAGAACGAATATTTCTCTCTAACTTTCTAGGGATTCATAGAAATCCATGCTTCGTCATGTTGTTGGGCTATACATCTGCAGAGCTCAGACGATACACAGACATTTTCTCATTAAATCCTCTTACTAGGTTATTCCACTAAAGCCACTCATTGGCTGAAGTGCTAATCTGACAACTGTTAGTGGATTACAGACGATATGTTATAGCATTTGAGATACATGTGTAATTCATATCCTATTATCCCACATCATGTAGGCCGCAAACAATAAATCCCCAAAAGATGAATGAGATCTTGTTTGAAAGACTTTAACAGTATAAAATGTAGTACAAGCAGAAAATATACAATATGGCAGTATAGTCCTGACCTATAGTATACTTTCTCCTTTGATTAGTAATATTTATTATATTTAATACATAGAAAGTTCTGCCTGATTGCTTTCTGTATGCATACTTTCTTTAGTTCAGCCCCTAATAAGCTTAGTTAAAAGGTTTATTTATTTAGCCTGTTTATTAGCTCTTAGTAATCTAAACAGACTGTAATACTTGTTTACAAGACAATACTGTATTAGTGTTTAATATGACTGATCTTTAGTGACTGCCATAAGCTTAGGACCTTAGGGCAAGGTAGGATGACTGTATTTCCTGTTACATTTACTCATTTAAGGTCAAGGCTATCCAGAGTATACCCAGCTGTCTGCTTCTCAGTGTGTCTATGTTTTCGCACCAGTTTATATCAGGGTTTAATGTGGCCAAAGAGTCATGTTTCAGGGTTACATTTAGACACACAGACACTGTGTGTCTGTGATCTAAATCTCAATGCTCATTGGCCGCTACTGTGGTTAGTACATTATCTCTGTTGATGTTCAGTGACATTATAATAGTAGAGTAATAACAGTAATATATTATGTTAAGCTATATTAGCACCATGGGCTATATGATATCATCGTTATTGTGGTGGAATGCATCACAATATACTATTACAAGTGGCATACTGGCAGTACGTCTTGAACTAAACAAAATGACACCTGGTCAAATAGCTTGTTTTAGTACTATTCTAAGTAAAACAAATGAACACTTCATCTGCTGTGAGCAAACCTATATAATGGCATTACTCTGCAAACTGTAGCTCATGGTTCATATCTGTTGTCTTTCCGCTCTTGCCGAAGCAATTGGCTATTTACAGACTGCCTTTAAGCTTGTGGAACATCAGCTTATAGACCTGAAACTTGTTTTGAATGTTTCTAAAACCAAAGTAATTTTTTTTAATAGCAGGAAGAAACCTGAGCCCCCTCCCAGTGTGTTATACCTACAATAGAATGCAATTGTTTTGGTGCCTTGTTATAAGTATCTGGGTGTCTTGATTGTAGACAGGATTTCTTTTACTTCTCATATAAAAAACCTGATAAAAAAAATAAAACTGAAGTAGGGTTTTTTATTGCCATAGGAAATGCTTTACTTTTGCTGCCAAGAAAAAGCTGGTTACTGCCACCTTTCTTCCTGTATTGGATTATGACGATTTTATTTATATGCATGCCCCTGCAACATGTCTGCAATCTCTGGACTCTGTGTACCATGGTGTCTTGAGGTTCGTAACAGGTTGCAAAGCCTTTACTCACTATTGCACCTTATATGGCAGAGTTAAGTGGCCTTCATTGGCTGCACAATGTCCGTCACACTGGTATATTTTTATATATAAAGCCTTCCTAGGCCAACTCCATCAATACATCTGTGGTTATATCTCAAGAGCCCAGAGTACTTACTCCTTACGCTCCAATGATTGTTATCTGCTTAATGTTCCTAAAGTACGCACTGAATTTGGCAAGTGCTTCTTCATGCATTTTGCACCTGCTAAGTGGAAATTCACTACAGAGCGCTCTGAATTTAGAGAAACTTATTGGAACATTCTGAAATTGTTTAAGGAACCTGGAATCTCTTAGTGTTCCTGCTTTTTCTTTGTATGAAAGTTTCGTTATTCAACTCTATTGATCCAACTAGATATTTGATTGTTGTTTGATTTGGTGTTTGATGCTGTAATTGTCAATTGTCTGTTTCAAATGTTAAAACTGAAGTTTTAGGCTGCTGTCTTGGCAAGCCTTCCCTTGAAAAAGAGATCAATGTGTCTTAACAAGACTGACCTGGGCTAAATAATAAATGAAATATCTATTTGCTGAGTGTACAATGTAAATGCTGCAAAAAGGCCACATTTAATGTTTTCACAAAATTCAAAAAATAAACAGTAATTAAAAAGTGCAGAAGTGTGTTCTTTGTAGAGGATGTGTAACCTTATTTTTCTCAGAAAATCAACAAAAGGTCATTTGACCAGAGGTGACCAAACTTTTGCATGTGACTGTATATGATAAAAGAGACTATTTTAGACTAGTTGTGAAGCACACTATAGAGCAACCTATAAATGGGCAGTGGAAAGGCAGACTCATGCCATCTGCTGGTTACATTCAAAGCTGTTTTATTTGCCACTGTTTTACCACAAGGAGTAAAAAAATCACTAAATGCTGGAACTTTTGTCACTCTGTGACCACAAAATCACGTGGCTATGTGTAATATACCAGAGTGAGCCAGATATGTGTGCAGATTATGAAACTATGGAACCCGTGTCTCAGTGCTGGCACTACTTCATGTCATCCATGTGACAAACTTGGAGGTTATTTTAAGGGTAAATGGCATTTCTGGCTTATTCCTGTTAGTTTCACATCTAGATCATTTACAGACTGTCAAGTGAATATGGGTGACCCCACACAATTCATTGTTAATCTGCATTTCAAACAGCAGGAAGCAATCAGTTGACTTTCCTTCACTTTAGTAACTGCATAGGAACAAATAGCGGATTGGATGTCAACTTATGATTCAACATATGTGCCGATTGTGCTAAAGCCAGTATCTTATTCCATTACTTTATTTTGAACAAATGTTCTGCTTTTTTTATGTAGTTTTTTTGCGAACACTGATGTTTAATTCTTTAAATTCTTTAATTAATTCTTTAAAAATATTGTTTTACTGGTACATTTTGTCAGGCTTGTTTGCAAATGTTAGTGCTAAAAGGATTGTGATATATATCATGTAATGTAAATTGTCTTTAATTATGGTTATATTTTGCTGTATTGTATCACATTTACATGTTTGAGTGAACTCATAGCACTCAGAGCAGATTCCATTAAAGCGCTTATTTGATGAATTATGCTATTTATAACTTGAAAGGCTTAAAGGGCCCATATACTTATACAACCCCGGCTGCTCAACAGTTCAGGGTCTCCTTTTTGCAAGTCTCCCATGTCATGTGCAGTAATGCGTCCCTGTACCATCAGGGATGCTGGCTTTGGCTTTTGAACTTTGTGCTGATAAGTCGGATGGTTCCTAACCTCCTTAACCTTCAGGATGTGTCGACCTTTATTTTCAAAAAGAATTTCAGATGGTGGAACACAGGACACTTCTCCACTTCTCTGTCTTAAGTGAGCTTGGACTCAGAGTAGGTGATACCATGTTTATATATCGTTTCTACTACAGAGAACTGAATTCACTGACAGTCATAGACATGGTTTTTGGAAGTGTTACTGAGCCCTTGCAGTGTTTTCCACTGTAGGGATCATGTTTGTTTTAATGCTGTGCTGCCTGAGGTCCCAAAGATTTACTACTGAATGTCTCTGACTCTGCATTTTCTACATGTTTTGTACATTTCTACAGTTTGCACAGCGTCCCAACAATTTTGTAAACAAGGTTGTAGAATTATGATATATATATATATATATATATATATATATATATATATATATATATATATATATATATATATATATATATGAATCATTTAAACTTGTTTCTAAAACAAAACTCATTTTCTGTTATGCAGAATTCTAATTCCACAAATGTTTCTAAAATCTTAACGTTGGAAATGCAAAGTCTGAGTGGGATCTCTAATATCTTATAAGTAGCAGTAATTGTGTTGTATTGTATCATGATCTTTCTTCCTGAAGGATCTGCAATTAAACTCACTTGCCAGTTTCAGCATGTCTAGTCAAAACTGTCATGTTCACAACAGACATCACTGTGTAGAGTTGACTGTATATAATATGTAATTTTGCTACAGTTACAACTATGTGAAAAGTCAGAGAAACAACAGCCTAATTTTACAGTTAATTTAACTTTTAATAGCTTTTTGGTACAATACTGTATTCTCTACATACGCAAAATATATCATATGCATTTTTACATTATACATGTTGATTGTATTCCTCAAGATTTCTTTAGCTTATTACCAGGCTTGGATTTTGAATGTAGGTGTCATACATTGCATTATATTAGAAAGTAAGCATCAACTGATAAGGAAATTGTGGGCTGATGCTGACATCCAACACCTACACATTTTAGAACAGTACATCGGTACATCTACCAATACTTGGATTAGATTTTTGTAGGTTTACAATTGCAGTAAACCAAATAAAATCCAGAGTCAGTTAAACATTCTGCTATTATCTTGAGCATCCTTAATCACATGATTATAATAACAAGAAGAACTATATTCTTTGGTTAAATGAGTTAAGATCAGCTGCTTCTAGATCACTGCTAAGACACAACCCCCCAACCACACAGATCATTTGTTTGTCATCAAGGCTAGAACGCTGTGACGTTACAAGAGTGCGACAGTGCTGCTTTGTCTTATACTGGGGGGGTCGATCTTTGTGATAACACGTTCAGTGACTGTGTGATGAAAGTTTCTTTCACACTGAGGTCTTTGTGGTGTCACTCACTGTGTGCCTTATGTGATCCTTTTGTGCCTTTCTGTAACCTAGCAAAACTGCTCTCAGATCAGTAGCTAGAAGAAACACCTGCATTCGAGCTGTGGTGTGAATGTAGCGCTTGTATATCCAGCTGGTTGTGTGCAGCTGACATATCATCTCTTGTTTTTTCCGCAGTAGAGGTGTGGCCAGTTGGGACTGTGTTGCTTTTAGCTGACAGCTAAGCTAACCAAGTATTGTACTTTCTAGATGTTTGTCTTTTGTAACTTGCTCCGGAGAGAAGACAGTTAAATGGCCAAGTAAACACAAATAGCTTGTGTGCCAATAAACAGAGAGTTGATTGATGTGATATTGATGGATTGTTACTTAACAGTAAATATTTAAACCATTAAATCTAGCGGACTTAAAATGCATTAGCTAGCTATGCTACAATAGTGACCTTGGATCGAGTAGCGCTGCATTGGGGAAGAGTGGGCTTTGTTGTGCTTCTGTACAGCTGTAAGTTAAGTATACTTCATAGTTTTGATCTATTTGATTGATGGATTGATTAACTTGATCTACCAAGATGACAAAAAAAAATCCAGCTTCTTGGTTTAAGTAGTGTGATGTAATGAATTTTGCTTAATATTAGCAGGGATGTCAACTAACAAGGTTAAAAAGTTCAGTTTGGACTTTAAAATGTGTTTAAAAGTAACTTCTAAATGTAGAGATGAAGGGATCGATTGGCTGTGTATTGGTATGGACTGTCTAAATATGTGATTGGCTGATATTTCTTCAACTTTGAGTGAGGCCTCTTGGTCATGGGACCCAGCAGTTCCTTATTCAAACATTAGATGGAAATGCATACCAATTGTCAGTGGGCTCAGAGCAGAGGTCACTTATAGCTGGACCACGGTCCAGGTCCGGACCCAGGCGTTGTCCAATGTGGACCAAAACAGATAAACTATTGAGAACAATTTAATGTTGACATTGTTTATTTTAAGCAGCAGATCTTTTTTTGTCTGTACGGTATAGGGGCTTAGCGGCGCAGTAAACTCACAGACCAATCACTTGCGTTGTAATATCACCAAAACATTCCTCAGCCAATCAAATCTGTGCAGATTTGGGAGTGCAGTGCACACAGGTGAGGTATGAAACGAGGAGCAGCAGTAAAAGAATAAAGCGAGACGTAGAATAAAAGCAAGTCAGAGAATAAAGTGAGTCAGAAAATAAAGTGTGTCGGAGAAAGAATAACGTGCTCTGTTTTAACCAGGACTGGAGGGACGTATTTGTTTATTTTTCCCACAGACGGCTTCAAACCAACTTGTCACTATTGAAGCTGAAACTATTAACTTTCTTTATAAATAAGCACTTTATGCTGCACTTTTCAAAAGCATTCTGTTTTTTTAAATGTAGCCCTTGTTTTATACTTGAAGTGAGGAAAAAACATGTATTTGAAGATTTTTTAATCATTCATGAAGCATTTAAAACAATAAATATTGTTGATATATACTGAACAGTATTTGTAATTTGTTTGTCTTTCAGTTGCTGATGGTATAAGATGCTGTACTAGGCTACTTCAGTATACAGGATATGGCACTGAATCATAACACAAGTTAGAAATGAAGATGGTCCGGACCTTGGCCTGAGGATATCTCCTCTAACTGGACCTTACTGAATTCTAATTAAATACCCCTGGCCTAGAGCATTCAGCATACTCTGCAAAACAAACTTTGCACAAAGCGAAAGTGTCTTTGTGAGCTTGCATACATTCTGCAGTTTAATTTTTCCAGTTGTACCTGCTTCAGTACTGCAGGACAAGTTTTTATGACTGGAAAGTTTACTGGACTACTGGAAAACTATTCTATTATAGTTTTAGCAGTAGCGACGTGTAAGTCAGAATGTAACTGCTACACTGTTGGTGGAATGGGAAAATTTAAACAAGAAGCTGGCAAATAGGAAGGTTAGCTTCCTATTTTTTTCCCATTCAACCTTGTCCTCTTGTGAACCTCTTGAGGTATAAGAGAAGTTATGTGTTTCATGGCTTACTACTACTTAATACTATCGCATAGCACATATATTGTGTAGATTTAGGAAGCATTCGTTGTGTCTGTGGTTTGTTTTCCTGCACAGTATGTCATTTGTAATATTGTTCTCCAAAACATCCTGTCTGTAATTTAACGCTACCTTCAATCTAGGGCTGGACGATATAGCGTTTCAGCTTGACGTGCGCAATAGTCACATTACAAGACATCATTTGCTTCTCGTTACTTTTGTTCAAATCTGGTGAAAACTCCTGCATTGTGTAATATCTAAATATATATATTGCACCAAAGAAAATATTGCAGTGTCAATTTTTTCCAATATCATGCAGCCCTACTTCAATCATAATGAAAAGCGGTATTGCTCCCAAAAATACTGATCAGTCCGTTTCTTTATCAATGTATAAACTTTTATTAAGTTTCTTTAAGTCAGTTATAATTACTGCAATGTCGATGTAAACAATGTATCAGGAATGCACTGATATGGGACTTGTGGGCTAATGCTGATATCTGATAACCTTCACCTTGATTAGCATTATTAAATTAAATAAATGCAATAAAATAAACAAAATACTACAATTCTAGTGCATTAGCGCAGCATCACATAAATACGATGCTTTTTCATAGTGCAATAGAAACATCATTAAATGCTACTTTGGAATGTTGATTTACAGTAAACATGTGTCTGGTTTTTCAAGCGTTCATTAGCTGATACCTAAAGGAGTCCAATATTGTTTGGGCCCCCCTACAAATAATAGCTCTAAGGTAGCTTTAGGCTCAGAAATGAAAAAAAAAAGTAGGAAGAATGCATCATAGAGAACATAGAAGTAAGCAAGTAAGTCCACGTGCCGTCCTGTGTTGAACTAGCTGCCTGCATATGTGCGGGACAAGTTTTATACCATGCCACATTTCTTTTTAATCGATTGAGCATGGATGCATCATTATAGAGAGTACAGTATTGAATAACTGTCAGACGGCCCGGGTCCCTCTGGGGGAACGGCATAGCCCAAATTTGAAAGCTTTTCTTGCTGAATGGGCAGAGTGAGATTGGCTGAGGGGGCAGTGGGGGGTAGGGGGAAAGAGAGTGCTTAACAGATAGCAGGAGCACACAGAGTTAATGGCATGACAGAGTGAATGGATTAAGCCGTAGGCGGCGGTGCGTTCGGCTTGTTGAACAGTACACCACCTTTGGGACAGCTGAGCTCAAGCGGGCCTCCTGCGACCCCCTCTCTGGTTTCCCCCTGTTCAGCGATGTGTGGCTCTAGATTGAAATTTCAAAAAGCATTCACTGTGTAATTATATGAACCGATTATCAGCCTGGTGATGTGTTTGCTACGAGGATAAGAGCAATAATGCATGACCTGATTATTGTATTAGAGAAAGAGAGAAGTGGAGCAAGTGCTAAAGTGTACAACTTTTCAGACTGTGCAGTCACTTCGCAGTGAGAGTGGACGACATGGTGAGGACATAACAGTGCAGTACTTTTCTACAATACATCAATATGTGCGCTTCCTTAAGTGTTTAATAAGAAGCGGGACGAAGAGCAAACCAATTATAGGACTAAATAAATAAGCTCTGATGTCATAACGGCCTAACATCTACAGTTTTTTGTTACTATGCAGTTTCAGAGGTTCTACATTGGCCATTAAGTTTTTGCAATTGACTGTTTGTAAAATTCTGACCAGTTCCACCTATTTAGTTACTGTTGCTGTGGCCATCAAACTTTCAGCTCTGGCTACATTGTATAGCATGTGCGCTTACAGTTTTTGTTTTTTTATTTAGAAACTGGGGAGTTTTTAAAACTTTTTAAAAGTTGTTTCATTATGTAAAGCATATGGACTGTTTACCAAAGACATATATATATATATATATATGAATTGTAATGTACAACAAAAAAGCAACAAAATAGAGCCCTTTACTAGACCTATGCCAATTATTACATAATCACTGTAATTGCAATTATTTGAGATGATTGCATTGATTGTTTTCCACATTAGATTTCACAGTAATACTAAGCTGCAGCAAACAAAATGTGATTAGGATGTACAGGGCTGAGGCAAATAGATGTAAATAAAAGGAGGCAGTTGAATGTATTCACTGAGGCGAGTAATGGAACATTTGAAAACATAAAATGTTCTTGGAACTTAAGCTCTGACATATTTAAAGGGCAGCACTGAGTAATGTGTGTTTATTTCTTAGCTATGCAGCAGGTTTGGATGTTTTTAGCATGCATGCTTGCAGGCTGACAGTTTTTTGCTTTTATCTTTACTCTCAAGAAGATAGATAAGTTTTGCCTAAATACACATGATTCTGTGTGACTGAATTTTGCCAGTAATATGAATACATAAATGAATAAATGCCAGTAATATTGTGCAATTTCAATCTGCGTGAGTGGCAACATGACAGTACCAGTGTTAGTTATAAAGCGAGATGGCTAATATAAAATTTAAACGGGTTAATAAAACGAACAAACAAAGATGATTCAATTGTTAATCGCAATTATTTATAATCCAATTAATCGGCAGATAAATTGTACCTTCCAGTGAGCTAAAGCTAAAGCTGACACTAGTGCAGTGCTAGATACTGAGACTAGCAGGTCTAGTAGCAGCCTTTATTGAAACAATACGAATGTCAGCTTTCCTACAAGTACATTAATATTCATGTGAATGTGCTAAATGTATATGTGAACAATGTATGGTCCCATTTCTTTGACTCAACTGTCAACAGTGAAGTTTAGAAAAGCTGTAAAAAAGAACTTTAAATAAAGAACAAAGAAATTAAATTTCTTGTTCTTAAATTGAATTAAATTAAATTGAATTTTTATTCAATTTAAAATGGAATTAAATTAAAATTAAATTAAATTGAATTTTTATTAAATTTGAAGAAAAAGAATTTGTGTTTTATGCCTATGTCACGTTGCAGCTAGAGCAGGGAAATGCAGGAGCGGACACATTCGCGAGCTTTTGGTTCAACAAAGATTTAATAAAGAAACAACGGGTACTCAAACAAACTGACCACACTACACCATAACATTAACACAATGAACGACCAGGACAGACTGAAAACACATGGGAATAAACACAGAGGGGTTACAGATACGGGCCAGGTGGGAGGCGGAGACACTAGGAGCACATGACAAAAAGGTAAACAAAGACCACGTGGACTAGCAGGAATGACACCTAGAAACTTACTATTTCAAGTTCAAATAACTAAAAATGTTAAGGTAGCACCGACAGAATTTTTTTAAAGTGAAACCCTTGTTTTATACTGTAGCTAGCTGGCTAACATCGGTCGCCCCCTCAATTTCACAAGCAACTGCATATTGTATATTTTCATCATTCTTTTTATCAATCACTGTGAGGAAATAAAAAAAACGAAATCTGTCCCCTTCGTACAGCCTTCTTTATTTGTGCAAAAAACACATATCTAATATGTATTTGTCCAAATTTCAATTTTCACTTCACAGCAAATATTCTTTCTGGTGTAAAAGCATTACCATGTAGTTTTCTGCGACCTGAGGTGAAAAGGTGGCCACTGTGATATCCTAGTGTTCTACACACAGATTAATGCTGCCTGCAGGTCATCCTCAGAATTCTTGCATAAGACTTTGGAGGTCATAAGTATGACTTGACTTGTGGTTTTAGTCAGAAACAAGCCAGGTGCAGTGAGAATAATGTACTTTAGTTTTTCTGTCATAAAGAATAGAATTGAATCTGTTAATTTTGCATTAGTTCAAGTGAAGAACAGGTAATGCTTATGAGGAGAGTAATATTTTTATACAATTAGAAGCAGCACATAACATGTGCTGTCTGTGTTCATGTATGATTGTGATGATTTTAGTCTGTTGCAGTGTTAGCAGCAATATAAACAAATATATCATCATTGCAGAAAATATTTTCTGTTAAAGTCAAATAATCTACTTGAATATCTCTTCTGGAAAACATTAATTTGGGTAAAGTGCTTTCAATATAATCAGGATGGTATGCATTCACACATTACATATTTCTCAGTAACACCTTTTCACCATCTGTTAACCTATTCATTCTGATTCTGATTTATTACTCTGATGAGATTTTGTCCTTCACATTTATAGCATAATAGCTGTCCAGAGCACCAGGATCACTCACAGCTCAGTTGTTGGTGGAAAATCATTTG
The DNA here is from genome assembly GCA_021613375.1 of Megaleporinus macrocephalus. Lineage (NCBI taxonomy): Eukaryota > Metazoa > Chordata > Actinopteri > Characiformes > Anostomidae > Megaleporinus > Megaleporinus macrocephalus. The sequence continues at coordinate 27,451,743 of CM038721.1, forward strand.
CTTCTATTTCTTTATATCTATCCACTTTTTTACGCAAATAAAAAGTGTTACATAAATCAATATTATTATTGTCATGAAACGATCAACTGTAGTAAATATGTGTTTTTATGACACCATCTAGAAGTACTTTTGGTCTAATTAATGATAGTAACAGTCAACAGTATTATTGTATTGCCCACCCTGCTGTCTAAATAACCTTGCAATCATTTCTCTAATTTTTTATTTATTTATTTATATATATTTTTGGACCTGCCCCCACCCCCTTTAGAGTTTTTTTTTTTTACAATGCATTATTAGTGAGAGAGTAAATGTAAACATATACAAACAAACATGAAAGAAGATAAAAACAAATAAAATAAAAAAAAAAATCAAAATTTGAATATATCTGTTTTTGTATGTCAAGTCTTTTGCAAAAGAAAAACAGTTAAATACATAAAATATCATCAGCATAGTTAACATAATTAGCTATTTTGTAAGAACATAATTAACTTACTTAATGTAAGTTGATTTAACACATTTCATTTCATTTATCTGTAACAGATGTTCACATTTGAATTAAATTCAACAACTGTTGTTTTAGTGGTTGTATGGAGAGTACATAGAAGTGCATTTCACAAGTGTACCACTAGAGGTCAGAATTGTCAAATGCATTTCACACAGCCAACTCTTTGGAAGACTAAGTGTGTGAAATAATTATATTTCAAATTAAATTTTGAACCAGGTCCAAATAACAGGATAAAAAATGCTGAGACAAACAAACCCTCAACATGTCATACAAGACCCTCACGATTTATGACACAGATTGCAGTCGTACAAAGTGAACCGCGCAGCCTGAAAAATGCAAAACCAAAGCTCTTCATTAGAGCAGCCACGTTAACGTTTCATTTGACAGACGGAAGACAGAAAGTTGTCATCTGCTCTTAACAACCGCTGAAATCCTCAGTCAAGTGCTGCAGCTCCAGCCGACACCCGTCAGTGTCAGAGGGCGATCAGCCAAGCAAGACCGCCCGTGTCAGGTTGACTGATATGTTTCAGAACAGCTCGAGCAGCGCGTCAAACACCAGTCTGGCCATCGCTCTTGCCCCCTCCATCCCAAAGTTTCCCATGCCTCTGTAAATGCAACTGCTGTGTTATCTCTCTTTTTCTCTCGCTCTCTTTCTGTCTTCCTTGCTAATACTCTTTTTCTTTCTTTCTCAACAGACACCTCATCCATCCGTCTGTCCATCCTTATAAATGCACTGTGGCTACGCTGTCTGGGAGAAAAAGCCCCGACCCCCCTTCCCTGTTTCCTCTTCCTCCCCCCTTCCCTTCCCTCCGCCAGCAGAGAGTGAGAGAGAGAGCTGGACAAAGACGGACAGTGAGGGCCTGATGATCCTGTGGCCCACTGGTCAAAATTCCATACACACAGGGCAGGCAAAGTAGACCTGTGCAGAGCTGTGCTGGCAAGTCCCAGAGGCCTGGCAGAGGAGAGCTGTGACCCGCCCGCCTCTGAGATGCCCTCGCTCCCTAATGATGGAGGTGAGTGCGACCATTAACGAGTGGACAATGTGGCAAAAATATAAAATATTTTAGTGTCTTGGGATTTAAGCACATACATTTAGCAACTACAACAGAGAACAGACATTTAAAAATGGGTACAAGAAAAATAATAATTAAAGGAAAAAATGAATAAAAACCAGTAAACAAAATGTTTAAAATGCAGGTAGGTTCTACTGTCGCATGCACAGAAAGACAAAGAGCATGCAAGCAAAGTGCTTTATCACTTTTTAAAGCCTTTTTATCCTGTTTTGGAAGAGGTCCCCTAGTTGAATAATGCATTTTTTACACTGGTGGAATAGCCACTAGGGGTCCTGCAGAGAGACAATAAAGTTTGTGCTCATAAAAACACAATGTATTATTTTTATAATTTACTGATACATTAAAAGCAACACAACATTCTTGTTATCACAACAATAGTTGATATTATATGAGCTAGTTAAAGCATACAGATTTGTTTCCAGATTTCCCATGATGCCCTCAGGCATAATATGGATTCGTTAGATGTTTAATTTTTTTGTATAACGTGTACTATAGCGTATAATTATATTCTTCTAGCACACTTTATATTTATATTAAAGAATATGTATATAATCACTAAATGACTCTAGGGCTCTGTATACATTCGGTATGTAATTCACGAGTGGTGTATTAAACCAGTATATACTTTTGGAGCACTGTATACAATCAGTGTATAATTCTGGAGCAATATCGATATATACCTCTGGAACAGTGTATATATTGAACAGATTTAGACCTGATATAGAAATATAATAAGAGTAAATTAACTGCATAAACATTACAGTAAGTGGTAGCTGACTGGAAGGAAATTTCTTATGCTACTATATTATATCATTTTATTCCGTTTTGTCTCCTAGTTGCTTCACATGGAGTTGATCAGCCACAACATGGTTGGTTTCTTTAGGTTCCCACTGGAGCTAACAAGTATGATTTATATCCCTTAAATTAATGAACTGCAAACTGAAGGCCTAAATCATCACACTCTTGCCTGAGACTGGTTTATGTGGCTTTTTGTGTGACACACAGTCTTAGTAAAAAATCTGGGCAATTGCTCATATTTTCTTGATTTCAAATTACAAATAACACATCCTTTAAAGCTTAAACCTTTTTCTTCTAATTCTGTTTATTTTTTTGCAGACACATTACATGAATAGGCTTTAGGTCTTTCTTCAGTTTTGTTATAGCCAATTGTAAATATGATTTTGTAATTTGTAGTTTCAGACAGGTTCAGTACTGAACAAAAATACAGGCATCTGAAAAAAATTATAGTAATGGGGGTAGTAAGCATTAAGCTCAGAAAAAAAACATTTAATAATAATAATAATAATAATAATAATAATAATAATAATAATAATAAAAAACAATGTTTATTCATAACAATATGATATATAAGTATAGGGTTAAACAAACACATGCTCCAAAATTATATACTGATTAATTATATACTCATTACATAAAGTGTTCCAGAGTTATATACTGATCATATACACTGCTTCAGAGTTACAAACTGATTATATACTGTGTTGCAGAATTATATACTGATTGTAAACAGTACTCCAGAATTATATACTGATTGTGAACAGTACTCCAGGATTATATACTGATTATGTACAGTGATCTGGAGTTATATCCTACACAAAAACAGTTCTTCAAAATTATATACTGTATAAGGTACTGTACTCAGAAAGGCATATTGTGATTTATCACAGTAACTCTAACATATTGTCATAATGCCCACCTAAAGGTCTGTCCTGGCTCATTAGTTTACACCAGCCAAAATGAGGAACGAATAAAAACGGTGCGACGCCCTGACAATGGACACGCAGGCTGAATGATAACAGAAGGTCATGCTCAGCATAAAGGAGACTTGTGTTTTCTCTCCTCTGTCATTTGCATTCACATTTGTTCCAGATGTGATGCCAGCAGCAGGCTTTGCATTGTGAACTCACCTCTTTGCCCCTATTCTGTTATTAATATCGTGACTGGATTTTTCACAGAAGATCAAAGGACGTCCCCCATGAATGTGCCGTCTGCGCTGTCCAATCAGAACGGCGTGAAGAGGAAGGTGCGCACCAAGAAGAAGAAAGGGATCATCACTGCCAATGTGGCAGGAACCAAATATGAGATAGGTACGAAACCAAAGCCAACCTTTCAACTATTATCAACTTTAATACATGTTTTTAGCTTTAACTATTATAATGTTTCCTAAAATCACATTTGCACTTTTTTCTCCATTGCGTCACATGGAGTTGATCAGCCACGACATGTTTAGTTTCAAAGGTTTCTTCAGTTTCACACTGGAGCTAACAAGCAATGTGTGATTTACATCCCACAAATTAACTAACTGCAAACCGAAGGCCTAAATCATCACACTCTCGTCTGAAACCACACTGAACTCTCTGGTAATCTTAAACAGATGTGTTTTGTGTGACACACAGTCTCAAACAATTTGGGCAACTGATTTTGTTCATATTTTGTTTATTGCAAATAACACATCATTTAAATATTAAACAATGCATGTTTCTTTATTTATTTGCTGAGTTTATTATTTCACAACATGTCCAATGCAGTAAAAACAATAGTTATTTTAATCTATGAATTAAACAGTTCTAAGAATTGGTGTCCAGATCTTTGTATGCCAGGATAGGTTAAATGACAGCGTAGTAACAATAGGCCATCATTAAATCACTGCCAAATAAAATACCAAATATGATAAACTGATGGAATGAAATTAAATTAAATAATAACCTGTCCATAAGTAAGTTTTAATCCTTTTTTAACTAATTCATTTAAAAACAAAGCTTTGTTGAATAAATTAGTTACCACATTCCAAATCTAATATTCCATACTGTTCCCTGTTTTAATGCTGCAACTATCAAGTATTTGTTTTTTAAATTCTTGTTTATCATTGTTATTATCATAAACAAGCAAAAATAAATGAGTAATTACAATTGAATTTTCATTTTTGCATATAAATTATAGTTTTTTTTATCAATATTTCATATTAAACATATTACAGTTCTTTAAATTAATTAAACACCACTTCAGCTACACTAAACTGTACTTTCTGAATTACAACGCTGTTTATTTCCCGCACATCCATTCTCTCAAGAGCCCGGACCCTCCTGACCCTGGTGCTAAATTCTGTCAACAAGTGGGTGAGGCCAGCATGCCAGATTAAAAAAGGCCTTAAGGGAATGAAAGCAAGCAGTAATGAAAAAGTAATGAGAAAAACGAATTATTCGTGGTATAATGCTATAAAATCTATTAAACGTGGGAGGTGAGCTATGAGGACTTGAAATGTGAACCTGTACAGAGCTATTTGAAAAGTGGTGTCCAAGAAGTCAAGTCCCATTAGGTTCGTACAAATACTTGAAGCTGTAAATGAAACATGCTCAAGCTTTTGTTTCCTCACTGGAAAACAGCACAGTGGTACTTGCAACTAATCTTAGCTGCACAGCCAGCATAGACTGAGTAGCCATAGTGAGTGTAATTATAGTAATATATATACTGAACCATTTACCAGACACTGTGCCTGCTTTAAGATTTTTTTCATACAGCCATAGTAGTTAGTCATTGCATGTCACGTCGCTGCCCTTTTCACAGGGCTCGCTTCGGCTGTTTCCTTAAACACAGCGACACGGAAACAAACAAAGATTTACCCATCAGCACCGTCACGTCCCTCGACATAGCGCTAATTGGACTTTAAAGTGTTTTAGTCTAAGTGGTAATGACACAATGAGGTTTAGCAGCTGAGTGACGTTTATATTGCAGCAGCGGAGATCGCATTACAACCAAAACAGGTTTTAGGACCAGAATTCCTGGGCTAATTAGTTAATTGAGCCAAATATCAGGTCGAAATAGCACTTTAACTGTCATAAACAATTGAGGTTGAAGCGAGGAATGATTATTTGGAGGCAACAGTGTGATTACACAACATGAGCTGTAGCATGTTTAAGGTTTCGGAGGACTGGAGGAATAACTAATACTCTGTTTCGTTAGGGCATATGAATTTTTCATTAGTGGCTTAGTAATGAATAGTCATTGGATTAATGTCCAAATTTGTACACCACCTATCTCAGGCCTTCAGCCACCGTTGGGATTTGAATATATTATAGGCCATTCATTTATCTCTTTGAAAAAGGCATTTCGGCGGGCCGCGTGGCACCTGGTGCTCCGGTGGTTAATATGGTTTTTAGCATTTCATCCACAAGATCTAACGCTCTCACAGCAACAGTCACACTGCTTGCGCATATAATAGAGGGTCATCTGAGTGCACGAGAAAATGGCTGGAATATGTCACTGTTTTAGGCATTTACATACGGAAATGGTTCTGATTACACTTCACTCTAAAAGCAGTCAGAAATATGCAGTTTCCACAACCGTATAATTCAGAGCTCACTACCTGACAAAAGTCTGGACAGCACCTCATATCGGTGCGCTGCTGACGGCGGCGGGAAGCAGCATGGTGCTGTCAGAAATCGATGATAATTAGAGGAGACCCTCATCAGTGTATTATCAGTGTTTATTTAGGGTGGGAGAAGGCAGAAGGAGGGTCCGTACTCTTTTATTCCGGTTGTATAATTCTGGCTGCATCTGGAATTCCACACTGAGACCTTTGGCTTCCGTGGCTCGGCAAAAATTCAACATCTGATTTATTTCTTCACTGTGGTTGATGGCAGAAGTTGGAGAAATGTAATGCTTGACAGATTGTTCTGCGTAGTGCTGCAGTCCTGCAGATTGTTGCGACTTGCATTGGCACCGTTATGGAGTTGTAATACAATCCAGAAGCAAAATGTTAAGTATCAGACTGTTTAAAAATGTGTTGCGAAAACAAGTAATGAGATCAGACTTTTATATATATATATATATATATAGTTTTTTATATTTTGATTTGATAAGTTTACTACTAAAATTGTTATTCATTATCCTTTTTTCTGTTTGTTGGTTCCGCTTGGCTCTTTTGCTTCTGAAATATTTCTTTGGCTTCTGATTTTTGGCGTATTGCCATAGAAGGTGTTGTATTAGAAAAGGAAGTTCACCTGCACTCTCTATATTGATCAGCTGACTTGGAGTGACAGGTCTTCTGAACATGTAATATGCCAGCATGTACCATTACATGACAGATCGAGTCGGACTCAGTGCTGCCAAAGGCGCAGTGGCAAATCCCACATTATCAATAATCTTTTCGTCAAACTATGAGCGTTCCACAGGTTCAGGGTCCTATGCCAAAAAACATAACTGTTCAATTGAGCACAGAAGAACATAAACTTAAACTGGCAAAACAGCCTTCATGACCTCAAAAATGTAACAGCCAAACATGGAACGTCAACCTTACTTACTTTTGTAGTGTTTAAACATGATCGTAATGATTAACGTCAACTCATCTCATAACAGCGGTAACTTCTAGTTGGCAGTAATCAGTGGTATTTTCCACTCTTTGCTGTGTTTATACCAGTTCTACATTATTTCCCTCAAACCACAGCACAGCCGATTTAATGATTTCCCGACCCAACGCACCTGTTCCAACTTATGAGGGGCTTGATTATTAGTTGACGAACCCAACTTGACGTTTTATGGCAAGAAATAGTTAAAGTTGTGTGTTAATAAACTTCAACAGCTGCAAAGCTAGCCTAGTTAACCCTTTATTACACACTACTAGGGTAGGTAGTGCACTTATCATTTACACTGGGTGACACAGGACCCCGAAAAGGTATTAGAACTAAGTTCTCTGTCATGTTCGAGGCAGGTCTGGCTCTCAAACTGGGCGTGGCTCTGTTCAGAAGACCTGTCACTCCAAATCAGTTGACCATTGGGTTGTTTGCAAATGGTGTCACGTCACTGTGTTACTATTGTGTGAACTGTGGAGGGTGGTCAGGAAATAATTATTTACATAGGGGGCTACATCACAAGTGCTTGCATATGGTTGCTCAAAATCAGTTTAACAAAGAAACTACAACGAACTTTTATAGAGTTCCAAAAGTTGATATTCTTAAAGGAAAATTTTTAAAATTTTAGACCCTGAAAGTCAGGTAGAACAACTTGGTCCCTGGCCACCTTAGTAATGTAGACTGAAGCAGGACATTTCCAAATGTTCAGTTGTTACTTTTTTAGCTCTCTGAATGTTGTGTGAGGGTGTGCCAAACTTGCCAGTTGGCAGGCAATAAGGATTGTGTTACGGAATTATGTCATCTTGTAACATAGAATAAGGCTGGAATTTCAACAAGGTGTTTCAGGTAGCTAAGAACTGTGGTTTCTGTGGGAAAGAGCTTCTCCCTTTGCTGTGTACTTTGAGCTGTATAACTTTGCAGACTGTTTACAAGCACAAAAAACTATGTAACACGCTAAAAGAGAAAGAGATAAACCAGAAAACAGTGGAAATAGGTCCCTGTTACACAGTCTGCTGCTGCATCAAGAAATACAGTATGAAATCTATGCAAGAAGAAAGTCATACATCAGTTCTATACAGAAACGCCGGCGAGTTCTCTGGGTCTGAGCTCATCTCGGAGGATCGAAATGACAGAGGAAATGTGTGCTCTCTGATTCACGCTTTGAATCAGACATTGAATTATCTGTGCCAGCTAGACTTTCCATCAGTAAAAGGTGCAAAAAACAACAGCTGGCATGGTATCGGGAGGGCATTAGTGCTCACAATATGGTGGGTGCATATGTGTGAAGGTATCATTGATGCGGAAGTGAATATTGGGGATTGTAGAGAGACATGCTGCCATCAAGAAGATGTCATTTTTTTGTTTATGGTTATTTTAGGAAGACATTGCCAGGCCTCATTTTGCATGCGCTGCAACAGCATGGCTTCATAATCACAGAGTGCATGTGCTTGACTGGCCTGTTTGCAGTCCAGATCTGTCTCCTTTTGAAAATGGATGGCACATCATGGAGAGGAGGCAACATCAACCATGGGGTGTTGAGCATCTGAAATGCAACAATTAGTATCTTCTGTTCATTATACTATTAAAAAGTGTAATAAATAAGAAAAGTAATGTAACACAACGGTAAACAACTTGGTCCCACGTTGCAGACATCAAATTGTAAATTTGTTTAGATTTATAAAATACATCTGTGACGACATTGTGAATATTTTCTCAATTGCAAACCTACAAAATGTCTTCCCAGACGTTTGAAAGCTGGTGTAAATGAATGTATGTTAATATAGTGTGATTTATGGTTGACAGGAGTTTTTTTTCTTGCAGTTCGTATTGCGATCGGGGAGATCTCCTTTCATAAAACCCGAGACGAGGACGAAACAGCTAACCTCATCTGGAACGACTCTGCCGTACAGCATGAGAAAATCGCTGAGCTCAGGAACTACCAGGTACAGCTCCGTCTGCGCACGTCCACACATCAGCTGAACTGTGCAGGCGAAGGAGGGCAAGTCAATGAGACCTTGAAGGTCATGTTAAATTCACCTAGAGCATGTAGCCTCTCCGATTCTGAAGTCTAACGTCACTTGAGGTAAAGTAAGTGCAGATTGTATGCATGTGTGAGTGCATGCATGTGTTTGAGGGTCAGCTCAACTGGGAGCACAACTCCATGAGGTCCAGATGATTTATGCCTGGATTTTTTTTCCTTCACTCTCTGCACGCTCTCATACAGGTGTTGTCAAATAGCAGCTTTTCAGAAAATCCAGGAACTAAGCCCCTGTGAGCCAAGGGAGATAGTAGCAAGGATAAACTCCCTAAATGCATGATAAAGAACCAAACCCATCTATCTCTGGTCAACACCGGACAGCAGAGCTATATTAATAGAGAATAGTTTTTTTTCTATTTACATACAATATTGATATCATCCTGTCTAGCCCTGCCCCGGTCTTTCCTTGGTTCTGTCTATTTCTGCCTTTGTTTACCTCCCCTTATGTGCTCCCCTGCCATTCGCTTTTATTATAATTCTGGTCTGTGTCTCCTCCACTGTCCTGCCTCCTCTCATTAGCCCCAGGTGTTTCTCATTTATTTATACTCCTTTGCTTTGTCTTGGCTTTCCAATGGCTTTGCCTTTATCTTGGTTATCTCTATGCACAGTAAGTCTTTTGTTTCTAGTCTAGTATCTTTATTTCTTGTGTTACTTCTTTGTATTGCCACTTTTGTAAACTTTTTTAGTTTTTATCTTGAATCACAGTAATCCCTCAGACTAAAATATGCATCCTCCCTCTTTATCTGCCTACACGTCACAATTAAATATAGAGAAAACAAACAATAAAAACAAAGCAGCCTATCATTGGACAGAAATATTTAGATCAACCAGAGATAACACTCGACTACTATTAGTGGCCTGTGGTAACAGTGTGTCACAGCCTACAATGATGATGTGTTGGTATCAGTATGACAAGAGATTATTGCTGTATTGTAACAATGCCTATGTTTAAATAGAGTCTATGCAGGCAGCAGTATCATCTGGAGGGTCAGTGGCATGCACGTCAGGCTTTTTGCAAAGCCTTGCACAGCTGGAAGCCCACATTGGTCCAACAGGACCAGAAATTGGGCGAGCAGGGGCTAATCAAGACTGATGAAGCAACAGCATCAAACAAAGGAGGATAGGCAGTTGTTCAGCTTGGCAAAGAAGGAAGGACAGAGAACAATATATTGTTGAGTAAAAGCAGTGACCCCAGCAGGCCTAGCTATTACAGCCTAACTAAGGAAAAGGAGAGGAAGAAAGTAGCAAAGACATGAGGGCTCCTTGAGCTGTGCCCCCCTCCAACCTTTCTGCACTTGAGTGAGAGCATGAGAGCAGCAGGGCGACAGCATGGACATTGTCAGGTTAGTAGAATACTTGGTGACTGAACCTGCCGATATGCACCTTTAATATAACAGAAAAAACTGAATTTCAAAAGACTCAATTACACAAGCACATTTTAGCCTAGATTTAAATACTGAGGCTGTGTCTGAGTCTAGAAGCTAGAAGCTGAAAGCTTTGCATGAAGAAACTCTACCCACTAATATAACCTAATTAAATCTAGCTACTAACTGTGAGGCAGCACCTTGTGATCTAAATAGGCATGAAGGTTCATAATGTGAAATGAGTGAACTTGGGTATTTGTAAGGAGGCAGCATTTACTGCCGGCCACCAGGAGGGGGCCTGACCAGCGCAGTAAAAGAACTGGTGACTCTGGGTCACAAAACTCCAAGTGCCAGAACCCCCAGCGGTAATCAGTGCTGACCAGGCTCACCTGTCTGGCAAGGCATATATACCCAGCCAAGGTGCGATCGGTACTGGAGGGAGGGAGGGAGGGAGGGGGGGGGGGGGGGGGGGGGAGAGAGAGAGAGAGAGAGAGAGAGAGAGAGAGAGAGAGAGAGAGAGAGAGAGAGAGAGAGAGAGAGAGAGAGAGAGAGAGAGAGAGAGAGAGAGAGAGAGAGAGAGAGAGAGAGAGAGAGAGAGAGAGAGGAGAGAGAGAGACGCTGCTTTTGGCGTTTCCTTTGTTTGATTTTCCCGCCTTATTGGCCCCTTTTGCACGACTACTTCACACCACCACTGGTGCTGTGGTAGCACACTGGTCCAAATCCCAGCACTGGCATTTTGAACCACAAGCATGCACACTGTAAATAAACAAATAACCTGTAATATAACAATAATAATAACTACATAAAAAAAACTGCACGTAGGTCCACCACCCACACCACACCATAACAGTACTGAGGGGCAAGGCAGTTTAGAGGTTTATATTTCAGTAGCAAAGTTTGTAAAATATGCAAATGAACATTATAACCTCTTATTTTTAACTGTGTGGTGAAGATCTTGTACAATCACAGTTCATTAGGTCCAGGTCCACAGGTCTGTACATTTCCATGTGGGTTTGTGATTAGAGCTGCAACAAATACTCTTGAGTTTGTTCAATAAATTAACTTAAATAAAACATTCAAACAACTAATATCTATCCCTTTTATGAACCATCGCTCATCCATATGAAAACAAACATTCGCCAATGCTGCACCTTTAACTCGTCTGAGATTGTGATTTAGCACAGCTTTCATAATTCGAGGCCACAGTACAGGCGTAATTCTAGGTTCCAGTGAGTTTCCTATTGCTACCTAGCTAGCATCAGATGCATTTATGACGGAGAATAAATGAGCGAGTGTGCAGCCTAGCTGTCCATTAAAGCCGACATAACCGAGTTTAGTGAGTCCTCTGGCAAGAAGTGAGTGACTTTCTTTTCTCAGCTTTCCTGCTCCACCCACTGCTGTTTAAACAGAACTAGAGACCTGATGATGGTTGCCAGATTGGGCAAGACAACTAGTTTAGCATTTTGCAGGGAAATAATTCTTCATCAGGGATTAATTTTCATTTGCTTGAATTGGATAGTTACAATTAATTAAAAAAAAAATTCATGAAACTTTTTCATCCTTATAGAATATTTAAGATAAACTGATAGAGCATTCAAAAATCATAAATAGCTGGTTTGATTTAATCAGAACATTCATATTACCCAACAAAAGTATTTTTTGGGTGATCCAAGTATATATATATATATATATATATATATATATATATATACATATATATATATATATATATATATATATATATATGACAGCCTGGCCTACCCAAATGTCAGTCACTCTGTAACATCCAGGTGCTTTGCTTTAACTATGCTCAGAGTGGTGAAGAGAGCAAGCAGCTACAGATGATCCAATGGTTAGTCAAACTAATTCTTTCCGTTCTACTAAAAAAATTATTTAGTACTATTTTTCTATCAAAGCTAGCAGTTCGTAGATCTACCAAACAAATATATTAATGCTAAAGAAAACTACAGTGATTGCAGAAATAATTCCAACAAACTCTGCATGTCTGCATGCAAAAACATTGATTATATGAAGTGTGCTTTAAACTGCTCCTGAGCCCCAGCAACCAGAAACTCTTACTCTGTGTATGACTGCAGGATTCAGGTCTAAGGAGCTATGAGAATGTACATTGTTGGAATATTGAGGCAGACTGCTGGTTAACAGTAGATGAATTATAGTATTATGATATTACATTATAGATGTGACCACATAGTATTATAATACTATCTAAGCATATGTACAAATGACTGCACTGGCAACATGCTTGAAGACCCTCCTATGCCCTGTTAGTATGTGGTTTAAAAGTGTGATGTGGGAGTATTTTAACTGCATTAACTTAAATCGTTTTCTAAAGCCAGTACTTGGAAAAGGTTTTCAAGATGGTTTACACTTTTAGCATCCTTTTAAATTATTTTTTAGGTTAATTGTTTAGATTAATGTGATATGAAATTCTAATATTTGAAATGCTCATGTTTTGTTTTCCAAAACCCAGTTGATGTTTTCCCATTTCCCTTTCCTTTGATTTTTATGTTATTTTTTTACAGTTATTTTTTGAATTGGTGTTTACTGTCGGAAAGCATGTATAAATATCACAATAACCGTTTACATTTTTTTATTGAAACTGCTGAAATAATACACAGTTACAGCAAGGAAAGCTCTGTTCATTTATATTTCACTTCTTCAAATTTAACAGACAAAATTTTTTCATCAGTTAGTTTCGGTTTAATTTAAAGTATTTGCTTATTTAAATCCAAACAGTTACTTATTCCATTTATTTACAAATAAATGTTGCTTCTATACTACATGTTCCATTTAAAGAGCTCTGTTTCATACTACTAATATAGTAAATTACTACCTACCTGAAAATACAAACATACTCATATGGTTTAAGTAGCCAGTGTTTTGTGAAAGTAGTCATACACAATCATATCGCTTAATCAGATAAAAGACTGGGACACTTTCGCTTCACTTTTTTTTTTTTAATTCATAAAAGCTATTTGACCTCTGGCCAGCACGAGCGACGCAAAGCACTTTCTTCTTAGCCACAGACTTCATCTAAATGAGCTGCTGAAGGCTTTTGTTTTACTTTTGTTTCACTTTGGAAATATCAGGTTGGGGCATAGCAGTTGTAAATGATATGTGACTGGTAGACTCCTACGCAGGCTCTTGTTTTCATGAGCTAAAGCAGATTCACCAACATTTTGACCAAGTTTTGACCAAGTCACAGCTTGTTTCAAATCAGACGCGGAGTTGTTTGTTCATCATTATGAATGCTTACATTTGCGCTTATCTCTACATAGGTCTGATGAACAATATAGATGATATAATATATGCAGAAAAGTGTATATAAGTCCAAAACAGCTTGCAAAATGTGCAAAAATATGAATAAAAACAGAATGAATTCATGTGCAAATTAAGTAAATCCTATATATACTTAAAACAGTACAAAGACAACATCTAAAATACAAAAACTTATTTTACTGTAGTTTAATGGCAGCTACACATTTAAAAAATATTGGACACATGCAAAAAAAGACCTGTAAAGTGTAATGCTAAAAAAACACACAGCAGAACATCTTACAACTAATCAGGTTAACTAGCAACAAAATAGAACTTCTTTCGGAAGATGGGGAGGGGGTCCCGACCCTTCATGGAAAAATAGTGCAAAATTCAAGAATAATGTCATCATAAAACAGTGAAGAACTTGGGAATTGCATCATCTGCAGTATATAATCATATATCATTGTATCAATAAACAATTCAGAGAATCTGGAGAAATCTCTGTATGCAAGTGACACAGCCGAAAACCAATACTGGAATGCCCTCAGGTGGCACTGCATTAAAAACATAATTGATTCTGTAATGGAAATCACTGCATGGGTTCAGGAATACTTCCCAAAACCCTCGTCTGTGAAGTGGATAAGTGTCCTGTGGTCCGACAAATCAAAATCATGGATTCTTCCGGACTAAAAAGGAGAGTGACTATCTGTCTTGTTGTCAAAAGTCAGAATCAGAATCAGAATCAGAATCAGAAATACTTTATTGATCCCAGGGGGAAATTGCAGTTTTTACAGTAGCAGAAGAAGAATAAACACTCTAATAATAATTTACAACATAAAAGAAATTTGTAGTATGTACACATATATAAGTCTTATATTACAATAGAATAATAAGATGTAAAGAATAAAATATAAAAGAATAAAATATAAAGTGACTGTGTCTAAGTCAAAAGCCAGAATCTATGATTGAATTCTTGGGGGGTATCAGTAATGCTGAGGACTATATGCAGGCTTTGGAGCAACATATACTGCCATCCAGACCACATCTTTTCAGGGAAGGCCACGGGAATGTTAAACCACATTCTGCATGTATTACAGCAGTGTGGCTCCAGGGTAAAGGACTCAGGAGGCTAAACTGGCCTGTCTGCAGTCCAGACCGGTCACCCAGATAAAAAATACCCTGAATTTGTTGAGCAGCCAAAATCCTGTATCAAGCAAGGATGGAAAATGTTTCACTTTCAAGACTACAGTAGTTGGTCTCCTCAGTTTTCAAACACTTACAAAGAGTGGTTAAAAGAAGAGATAATAAACAGAGTAGTAAACATGACACCGTCCCAGCTTTTTTTAAAATATGGGCATATATTTTTCAGAAAAGCAATAAAATTTCTCATATTCAGCATTTGATATGTTGTTGTTGTACAGGTTTCAAATAAATGCAGGGTTTAAATGATTTGCACATCATTGCATTCTGTTTTTGTTTGCACACGCTTTTTTGGAAAGTCTTTGTTCACATATAACGTACAGATTATTAAGTGGTCCTTGAAGGATGACTAAGATTTCCGCATCGCTTTGGCCGAGGTTTGGTCATCATATAGCAGCTCAATGCATCTGCTGCAGTCAGCAGCCTTCCCCTCGGCAACGAGAATTCCCTTTTTCAATTTCACATATCATAGGATTATAGGCCGTTTGAAAAATACTCCAAACAATTGGGTCTGAATTCGGCGCTTGTGTCATCCTTCTCGCGCGCCGCCGTGCTTTCAGCGCTCTTTCTGCATTTTCAGTCGGCCCGTCCTCATTATGGCCGTCTCATCCGGATTATCACAGATTCCTTTCACACTCTCTAAAATGTGCGTTCCTGGCTTCACCCTCCAACCACCCACCCCAACCCTGCCTCCTGCTTTCCTGTGATTTGCTCTGGAAGTTTGCTGTCAAGCTGCAGTTCATACAGGCCTAATTAACCGCCCTGTTCAGCCTCATTTGCTCAAAGAATACAGAAAAAACCCACTTTTCTTATACCCCTTCCCCTCTCCCCCCTCGTTGCATTCAAGCAATTCATTCATCTGTCACTACCTACAATTGCAGGGGCTCTGATGCAGAACCAATTACTTTGGCCCTTGGAGTCGAGATTGATCGTCTTTTTTGCGTTTTTAAATTAAAAATGATGTGGTAAACTAAATAAGGGTTAAGAAAGGTCTCGCAATCACCTTTTGTTTTGAGTCCGTAATTGGGCATAAATGTCAGAACATGGTAGTCTCACTTCAAGTTTTTGGCTTTAATGTGCTTCCTTTTTTTCCTCTCCTCGAAGGTGAACTTTGAAATGCCCTCTAACTATTATTATTTTCCTCATGTCTTCCCTCAGAGAATTAACCATTTCCCAGGAATGGGGGAGATCTGTCGGAAAGACTGTCTGGCGAGGAACATGGCCAAGTAAGTTGTTTTCACCTCACGGACTAAGTGCTATATACTTTGCGCATGCAAAACTATCCAGCTCCGTCTGATTAGCAACTTATTTGTCATCAGCTCCCGTGTTCAGGCTGTGTTTATCTTACCTCCCAGGATGATTAAAAACCAGCCTCAGGAATACAGCTTCATCCCCAAAACCTGGATCTTCCCGGCTGAGTACACTCAGTTCCAGAACTACGTGAAGGAGTTGAGACGCAAGCGGAAGCAGAAGACGTTCATCGTGAAGCCCGCCAATGGAGCTATGGGTCACGGGTAGGTCGCTGGCCCTGCAGCCAGGCGCTAGTGCGCGGCTCTTCCAGTGCATGACCGCATTCCCCTTTGGCCCTGGTGTGAAAGATGGCCGCTGACATAAGCTGCCGTGGAAATGCCTCGTGAGCTGCGGCTAAATGGCGCCGTTTAGTACCAAGATGAAAGCGATTCGTATGCTGGAGCTCGTTTTAATTTCACCTGTCTTCCATAAATCGGCGCCAAGGGCGCGTTCTGCGACAGGTCGTACCTTCCTCAAGGTCCCGGCTAGTGATTATGGAGTCACCCGTAGTACCGGAGAGTCCTGGGGTGACTATATATAGATTACAAATAGAGTTTGTGCTCTCTGTCTGCCACTATTGCTGTTCCTTTTTTTTCATGGGCCTCAGTGTCTGTCTGTCTGTCTCATTTGGTGTGTCTCTCAGTGGAACAAGGGCTTGGTTTCAACTTGTTTAGACCTTACTGTCTCACCGCTTCTATTCCATGGCATTTCCGTGGTATTCGGTGTTTCTTTTAGCAGATGTTTCTGCGTTTGTACTAAGACTGCCACCATAAACTGTATCAGGAATGTTTTTTAGGAGGATTTCTAATAACGATGTGAAGTCTGAACAGAGCAGTGTAAAGTGTAAAGTCTTCATTTTGGTCTGTCTAGTCCAGTGAAGGAATCATAGAAGAACCTCTGCTGCCGTCTTAAGGATAACAGCTGCAATTCTAATAGTATATTAGTATCAGATCTGAACTCTTTGCTTCACAATAGGGGACGTGTAGCATCTGTGCTAGAGGTTCTTTTCTGTTTAGTCCAGTGAAAGAATGGCAGAAAACCAGTGGAAAAACTTTATTGCGTAGCTAAAAGAACAAAGTGCAACTATAGCACTTCCGACAGAAACATCAAGATCAAGCTCATTTTACCCTCAGTTTGTATAGTTTTAATGGAATCAGATTTTCATTATGTATCATGTTGGGTATCAATTAACCTTTCTGCAAACTCAATGTTTTCCAGCTATTGATTTTTGTGGTCAGGGATTAATATAGTCCAGTAATAGTAAGATGCTGAGTGATTCGTTGCTCCTGGATGCTTTGTTTTGTCTGCTGAAACCTGCCGCTTTTAGAGTCCTGTGTGACTTTTTTATTTATTTATTTTTATTGATTTGTTTAATAATGTGTTGCAGATTTAAATATCAAATTTGAAATGCCTATCCCTGTGTATATGTATATCCCTTCATTCATCATCTAAGCCACTTATCCTCCTGGGTCTTTGGTGGAGGGGGGAGCTGTCCCAGTGGACAGTTTACCAGTCCGTCACAGGGCAGACAGCCAGACATACACAGTCACACACACACCTACCAACTCACTTGCCATGTCTGCAAAAATGAGGAAAACTTGCAAACTCCCATTTTTTTAGTACTATAAATTCATTTGATAATTCATAAATATAAAACCAAGTAAAAGAAGTCAAAACTAGTTTAAACTAGTTTAAATATTGGGACTACATAGGAATGATTCACTAGGCGGTATTTCTTATTGCAGGACAGTAGGGAGTAGGTAAGGAATTTCAGTTATTGTGGTTTATTTATTTACTAATTATTGCTTTAAAATTTAAAATAATGATTATATACCTGCCATTATATACCTTTTTTTAATAGCTTTTTAAACTAACATGCGATATACATACTACATATACACATCCAACAAGTACAATACAATCAAACACAGGAAAATAAAATATATAATAAATAATTAAATAATAAAAACTAATAATAATAAAAACGGTAGAGTAGATAATAAAAATAAATAAAATATACCTATTTTTAAGCCTGAATGGAATTTTTTTATGAACAGTTTCAATATTTGTTATGTTTAGCATCAGGATTTTTTGGCCAGTCACTATTGGAGATTACTTTTCAGCGTTAGGCCCGTTAACAGTCTTTGAAATGGAAGCCTTGCTTGACTATATCAGATTTTAGCGAAGAAATTGTTCATCCAGTAGCTAGTTCTCCGTAATAAAAACCCCCTTGTAAATGCATCCAGCATTTCTTTGTAAAGCTTTCAGAGTCTTTGTCACTGATTTACATTTTGGCCTGTATTTCACCCAAATACCAACAGATGGGGGTATTGACATGTGTAAGCCGCAAAGGATGAGCGAGGCCTTTTTGTGTACTTTCTTTTTTTTCTTGTTGTCCTTCAGGTACGTGAACATTACTTATGGTCTTATGCTACAGTAAGCCGGTATTTATTAAACCTAAAAGTCATCAGAGGTTGAATTATTGCGACACATTATGAAAGTGAAGGAAGATGAGTTTAACTCGACCACTCTGAGGAGGGGAGAGGCGGGAGATTAAATTTGAAAACGCGTGGCGTGACGCGGGAAATGAAGTTATATCTTCCTCCGTAATTTATTTTCCAGTCGGAAAACTAAATGAACTTATTGTTTGCGTCTGAGCTTAGGCATGTTTAAAAATAAAAAAAACAAAACAAAAACAAAGCGGCGAAGGCTTAAAGGAGAGATCCCCACTGGTGCCATATTAACCAGTCGGCCAAAGTGGGTTTTGATTACCCTCCATCAGAGCTCATCAATCATGTCATATGATTCGCTGCCACAGCCACAAACAACTCTAACCCCCGTCCGGATGTAGCGCAGCTCAGGGGAGCATAGCCAGACTGCGGAATGGCAAACATGCAGTCAGCAGCAATGTGTCATTATGGTTGGGATAAGTGGCTCTACTCAGGGTTTTTGATTATGATCTATCGTTCTTTATGTTTCAGCGTGTTTTTCACATCGGAGATTTTTAATGAGAAGTTTGCCAACATGACAGCTTTGCTAAAAAAAATAGGTGGTGCCTTGAATTGGCTCGAATCAAATGTGTATTTCCACATGAATAAAATACACTGTACTATATGTCTTTCAGGATGTTTAATTTTTGCAGTAATTATGTTAATGTCTGAACGTTTTTTTATGCCTACATGCTGTATTCAGGGTAATGCTTTTGTCTGTGGGATATGGATAGCAGTAGAAACAGGATGTTTACCGTTGAAGAACGTAGGTGCCCGAAGGAAGTGTTTTGTCTTATTTCTCTGATGAACCATAAAACAGTCTGGATATGTGAAGTGTTTTACTATTGCTTAATTACTGCTGCCTGTTATAATGTTATTTGCTTTTACTGTTTACCATGTATCTATCTATCTATCTATCTATCTATGTTCATTTGTAGTTAGTTTTTTTTAGTTTTTTTTTTTTTTGAAAAGTGTGAGGTGCGAGTTCAATGCTATATTAAAATGTCTTGGAAGTAAAAAAAAAAGAAATTAATAAAAAAAAAATATGCACTTTGGGATATAATATAATTATAATATTTAAAACCATTTTTTCCAGACAGAAAAATAAAATAAAAGAACTTAAAAAAAATATTTAAATAGTATTAATACAGTAAGTAGTGGTTTTCCAAGCTTTTTCTTGTGGCAACCCAATATTATTTGCAGTTATCATCTAATACCTGCTTTTACTACTCAGTACTTCATTAAGCTAAATAAAGATTGTTGCTGAAGGATTGTAATAAATTCATACAATGTCTGTGGCGTCCAGGAGAAATCTGGAACTAAACTTTGTTCTTCAAACTGGTGCACAAGATATTATCTACTTCTTTCAAAATAACATATTTATGCTTGTTTGCATCTGTTCAAATGATATTTGGTGTTCGTACTGGTGAAAAGATACTTATTGATAGGATAAATGCTTTTAAACACCAAGCTTAGATACCCAAGAATCTTGCACAGTAGTACAGATCATACTAACCTCATTAAAGTAGATATGGTACAGTACTGTGCAAAAGTGTTTTCAGCCAAAATGTCCAAGTAGGAATGATTTAATAATGAATGTAAAACAAAATACACAGAAGCAATTAAACAATTAAAATACAACATCAATATGTAACTTAGTTTGTCCAGCCTTTGCTTTTTTAACTCTTACATCGTTCTTTTCCTAAAACCAGCTGTTTCCAAATCAGTCACTGACATTATGTTCACCTTCAAAGAGACACTTTGAACATTCACACAAGCAACTATGAAAAAAAAGTAGGAGATGTGACATTAGGTTCATCTGCTTGTATGACAACGGGGAAGGTCAAAGGAAAATATTCATGAGAGAGCAGAGATTTGTTTAAAGAACAAAAAAAAAATTTCAAAAAAATGAAAGTTGCATTGAAGATAAAGAATGGACACAATCATGAAAAATGTTTTGTTGCTGAGGCTTCTAAATACAATACAATACAATACAATACAAGACTAACACAGTCCAAAATAGAAGGACAATGGTGTCTTAATGTAATATATGTATATATTTATTTATATAGAAGTTTAGTTAATGTGGAAATGATGCATACATGTGAAAAGAAATCTGTAGGTTTAATCAATTGAGTGTTTGTCTGATAAAAGGCGCTTGCTTTCAGCTGTGCTAAGAAAGAAAGGAGCATGACCACTTTTTGATGTATCAGTTGAAGTTGCGGTGCAGAGAGGGTGACATGGCTGGCTCTAATAGGTCCCAGAACAAATGAACTGTAACTCCCAAACGCACCCACCCACCCCCAACCCGCCTTTGTGAGGGGCTCAGTGCCTACGGACCCAGAAAGTTATAGCCTCGGCTAAACATTTCAGGCTCATGTAAACCAGAGCAGGAAAAGTATATAACCAATTAAGCTAACTTTGCCTGATGGCAGTATATTTTACTGCCTGAAGAGGTTTGTCTAAGGCCCCCTGTTTGCAAAACACCCACCAGTTCACTTCTTCATGTGCTCGTCCATTGGCAATTGTACCGTCGCCTGTGTACCATAACGTCTGAGTGCCAGCGACAAGCACCCCAAAGCAAATAAATGGTTGCAGAGGTTGAAATGGACCAAGACGTCTGGTCCTATTAACCTGGGCCTAGTCATGGTCTAGAGACCAGCAACAGAGCCAGTCAACTTAATAAAGCCTAGTCCTTTTGTTGTATTGCAGAGATTCAAATTCACCAGCAGCACACCCTAACAGCTTCTTAAATATGTATGTGGCACATTTCTGGAATGGGTTCCCCTTTGAATCTTATGAATTTCCCCTCCCAGGATATCGTTGATTCGGAATTGCGAGAAACTCCCGGCGCAGGACCACTTCATAGTGCAGGAGTACTTGGACAAGCCCTTCCTGATGGAGGGCTACAAGTTTGATCTGCGGATCTACATCCTGGTCACTTCCTGCGACCCTCTGCGCATCTTCCTCTACAACGATGGCCTGGTGCGGATGGGCACGGAGAAATACCACACCCCCAATGAATCCAACCTGGTGAGAACATTGGCCACATCCCATTAGGACTAATGGAAGATGGAGCAGTTGCATCATAGTTCTCTAAAGGAGCCTATTCGGCTGCCCAGTCAGTTACCACAGAAATTAATTTCAAACAGAACAGAAAAACCCATTCAGACTCCAAACCTATAACATTATAAATAATAGAAGCTAAAGAGCAGTTGCTTTGGCATGTACCGATAGAAACCATGTTTCAAGAATTTCTTTATATATGCTTAATGTTTATAGGTCATACTTAAATTGATTCGTCTTTGCCTTCTTTCTAGAATCAGCTGTACATGCACTTGACAAATTACTCCGTAAACAAACACAACGAGAACTTTGAGCGAGATGAGACAGTGGACAAAGGCAGCAAGAGGTCTATCGGCTGGTTCACAGAGTTCCTCCGCACCAACGACTATGACGTTGGCAAATTCTGGGGCGATGTTTCCGTAAGTCTCGAAATAGAGTCTTGAAAGAGACTTTTTTATTTTACTGCACTTATAACTCTTGTGGGTTTGAACTTATTTAACGAAACTTTAATAGTGTAATAATAATTTAAGAATAATAATAATTAGTTTATTTTTGCATGACCATGACCATTCCACCCTCTAAAGTCCTTTAGAATTAGAATCTGGTTACTTTAAAGGGGACTGCTTGTGTTCATTTTCAATGTTCATTATTTCACTTTTGGACTCTTTTCTCAGACTGTACATCTGTGTACGTCCTTTATCTGAAACCTCCCCACTTCGGATGAGCCCAATGTGCTCTGATTGGTCAGCCCACTCTATGTCAAATGGGTTCTCTGGGAAAGAGTTTCTCCCCCTGGCATTTACTTTGGGCTTTATGACTTTGCAGATGGTTTACATGCATAAAAACACAGATAACACTACAGGGAGGGAAAAACCCAGAAAAGCATAATAGGTCCCCTTTAAGACTAATTAATTTAAATAACCTCTATATCTGACTGGCTGTCCTATATAATGCCTTGTTCAGAAAAGCAAAGCAGTCCAGGTTAAAACACTCAGCATGACTCAGACCTTACCTAACCCTAACCCTAACCCAAGACTCAAAGGGAATTTTCTCAATAGGTGGAAATATATAAATATGTGGGATTTTGTGATATAACAGGTTCAAAATGGCCTGTTTTGGCAGGTTAGTGTCCATGTGTAGATTATATGAATCATATGAAATGTGGTATTTTTCCTTTATAGTGAGAAAATTTTCATTTGTCATGATACAGGCCCCTTAACATGTTGTCAGTCATGAAAAAAGGTGGTTCACAATTTTTTTTAAATATACAGTAACTATATTCAGATTTTGCTGGATATTGATTCAGTTATAGAAATGGCATACAAAACATAATGAATGGCTTTTTTAATTGATCAGCTTCCACGTGTGTCCATGGTTATTTCTTTTGTGTCTAATATAATGCACGCTATGCCACTTCGCCACACGGGAACTTTCCCTTGGTCTGTGTTTTCATTTCAGGCTACAGTTTGAGCTGTCATTCTTTTTCTCTTCTGTCACCGCCTCTATTTTTGTCTGTGTTTTTACTAGCTCATCCTTCAGCAGACATTTCCCTCCCTTACCGTTATGTCTCAGCACACCATTCCTTCCTTTAAGAGGAGGCTTCAACCTGTCTCTGTCGTTTCACCGTCCTCCCTGACACTCCTCTCGATTACTGTGATTATACAACCATCCTGCTGTCCCGTTTTTCTCCTTCGCCACCGTGAAGACATAGCCTTTTCACTCATCCACTCATTCTTCTATCCACCCTTTCCTCCTGACCTTCGCCCTTCCCTCTGTCTCTGGCTCAGAGGGATTCTGTTTCCTGTCAGCGTGTTGACACCTCTGCCGCTGGCTTTTGTTTTTTGTTTGTTCTATCTCTCCGCTTCCTCAGTTTGGCTAATTCTGTTATTCCTCCTCCTAAGCGTACTGACCCCTCGTCTTCATCCCAGATCCATGCCATAAGCACCCATCCGCTCTCTCTGCTTCTCTAGGTTTGTTTACTCCAAGAAAGGGAGGTCTTATCACTGTTTGTAAACACCAGACTCCCAGCTTTTTGCCTGGTGGCTCACCCTTTTATTGAAAATAATGCTTTTATTGCTTTCCGCCCCTTTTGATTTTGTAGCTCCAGTATATGGCTGCACAATATATTTTGTTTGCTATTCGTTATCTCATCAGCCTGATATCACTGATATCACAGAAGGGGTGGGAATATGCAAATAAGCTGCTAACAACTCATAAATACATTATTGTGTACAGTGAGCATCCCGACCAGTCACAGTTTCAGTGTTTGCATGAGCCACTGTAACGCTTGGAGAGACAAAGAGACAGGATACATGTGCAGGTCCTTAGGTTTTTTGAACACACTGAAGGAAATCAATCCACAAAGACAACAAAACAAAAGAACACCAATGACTAAAACACTGAAACAGAAGGACAATAAAAGACAATAAGACACAAATAAACCAGAAAGAAACACACAAGCAAAGAAACAGGGTCTAGACAAAAGACAAAACACCAAGCAAACACAAAGCCCACAACCAGGGGTATAAATACACAAAGAACTAACAAGAAACACCAGGCGCTTATGAAAGGGTGGGGCCACAAACTACACACAGGTGACAGGAAAGCAGGAATGGGGAGGAGACACAAACCAAAACAACAAACAGAGGCACGTGTGAGGATAAAAGCAAACATGAGGAAAAAAGCAAAGACAGTTACAGACAAAGGGGGCGAGGGCAGGACAAGTCCACAGCAGTCACTTTATACAACAAAGGTGAATATTTTAAATAACCATGTAAAATCAGCAGTTCTCAAAAGCATTTTCATACACTGTGAGATATATAGGGCTGCCACTACTAATATATTAATAGTTGAGTAAGCTATTCATTATTTTGCTAATGATTTTTGTAAGCACACATAACAGGATATGATAGAAAACAGTGAAAACACAAATGCCAAACAATAAGCTTGAATTTAACTAAGCAGTAATGAACCATGTCTAACTTTCAATTGATCAACCAACCCATCAATCAATCAGTCAGTCAGTCAATCAATTAATAAACTCTTTAAACATCACCTTTAATCAATCAGTTATAATTGAAAGTGCTTTACTCACCCAGAGAAAAGAAAGAAAGAACATAAAAGAAATGTATAAACAAGCAACGCTTCAGCAATTGACACACTTTTCTGCTGTCCCCAGATGTAGTTGATCATGTAGTTGACAATCTTGCTTCTTTAGCTTTTGAAGCTTTTCCATAAATATATATCCCCAAAACTTCTCCCCACCAGCTCAAACAACATCCAAGTCTTCTTTAAGGTCTTACATCTGGACTTGGTGATTAGCACAGTGTGACTTACATCTAACAGAGAGCTGGGTGCAGTTTGAGCTGTCTGAGAGAGGTTTTCAGAAACATTTACAGAAAAGATTTGGGTGAATATTGACTTGTGGTTCTTAGCCACATTGGCCTTGTAGCTTTAATTTAAAATGAAAAGAAACTACATTTGAATTCCAGATAGATTATGGCTACATTTGGAGTATTTCTGACTTTTTGCTGAATCATTCCTTTAAAAAATAAAATAAACAGCATGAGAAGTAATGCATATAAATGTGTAAGTCTGTCAGGCTTTGTTTTCTGATACATGCTCTTATTTATTCAGATTGGCAGCTAATCATTGCTGATTCACTAAGAGGCTCAATGTTAATGGATTTTATTCTATTCTAATTGGGGAATTGAGTTTAAATAAAATTATAGCAGCATAATCACAATTCAGAGTTTCATTTGTATCATACACACCTACCGAAGCTTGTTAAGAATGCTTATAGATTCAGAATTTTGTTTTCCTTTCAAGATTATATGTTAAAGCAGGTCAGGCTGTGCTTTGCATAGCTAAAAACTTGTTAAGCTGCGGTTTGGCCATGTCCTATATAAACTCACTCATTCATCTCTGTAGAGGACGCATACTGGGCTCACACACAGACAAATACACACACACGCACCCCCACACGCACACTCTGTTGCTCGCTGTTCTCTGTGGAGCTCACGCAGTTCTGGCCTGATTCTCCGTACCTGCCAGTGTTGGACTGGGGCCTCCTTAAGCCCCCAGGATCCCCTGCAGGACGCCCTGCTCTCTGGCCTCCATCCCCCTTGCAAGCCTCCTGCCTGCTCCCTCCAGTAGAACCCCCGTCTGCCTGAGCGCTGATAAGAGAGCACAGAGCCCAGAGCAGGCACTTCGTCCCTGCCTTACCGCACCGTCTCGTCTGCCCGACACATTAAGCTGACCACGTCCCATTAGGCAGCGCAGGCACTAATGCTGCTCTATTACTCAGTGGGTGCACAAGCAGCGGCACCGTAGCTGAGCAGATCCCCCCAGGCCCAGTGCCGAAAGTGATCTCTACATTGAACAAGGAGGCTTTATTACTCCGGAGGGAAGTGGAGATGGGAAAGACCATAGTGGCCGTCACATATTCCTGTCCGGTTCGAATTTAATTGAACAGGATTCATATCATGGAAACCAAATTTCCTAATTTAAAAAAAGAGGTTGCAGTTTGATGTACCATGGTGAAAAGGAATTTCAGATTTTTCAAACTTTCTTTAGAGTTTAGTCACCACTGTAGTGTGGTTTAATGTCTTAATTGTTCATTGTATGCTAATACAATACTAATACTAATACTAACTTCTTCACACTGGTGGTGGTAAGAACCAGTGGGTGACAATGGCTACAACAACAATATAGGCAATTGTTTGCTGTCCAAAATGATCAGCCAACCTACCCATCTTCTGAGCTTTTGTATGTAATGTTAATAATAAAAGTGTATTCTTTTTGTATAGAATGGCAATATAGAATATAGAATCTTTTTATACCTAACATAAAACATTATCTTAGACATTAGGCAGTATATGTGTAAACATTTTATATAATACCTTCCAGTGAAGAAGCT
Source organism: Megaleporinus macrocephalus (assembly GCA_021613375.1). NCBI lineage: Eukaryota > Metazoa > Chordata > Actinopteri > Characiformes > Anostomidae > Megaleporinus > Megaleporinus macrocephalus. The sequence goes on from CM038721.1 coordinate 27,478,334, forward strand.
TTTAGAGACATTTTAGACAGTTTGACATCTGATTCCTGTCACCACCACAGTTACAAAATACTGAATTTCCAAGATCTGTAAAATTAATTCTTCAATCCATAAAGTCCAAATGGACCCTTCTGGAATATATAGTGGTCATGATGTATGAGCTATGAACATATTTACATATAAAACTGCATGTTCAAGCTTCAGCATTTTTGATCCATCCATTCACGTCGGTGTGATAAGAAGTGTTGTTACTGCGCACAGCTTGTTTTCACAGACAGAGTTTTCTGAGTGGAATGTGTGGGGCTGGGATAATGTCATATAATTACTGTAGTTATTGCCGCTATCCAAAGATATTCAAATGGAGTGGCTGACGTCAGTTCTTGTAATGTCCCAGAGGCTTTTAGTCCAAGTTTAAAGCTGCACTATTTAAGATTTTTATATTAAAATTTAAAAAACTGGCGTTACTGATTCCAGAAAAAACACACTATAATACGATGTGCAGGTTCTGCTTTGAGTCATCCTGTAAAGCCAGTGTGGTGATTTAGGAGTCAGAGACGTCAGGTCTGATTTTGCTGGATTATGGCACATGCTCAGACTCAATAAGAAGATCCAGCTTGATGCCTTGCCCTCAAATGCAAAATCAATATTAAATTGATGGACATATGATTACAATAGCAGAAAAGACCCCCAGTCTTACGCTACTGGTGTTTCACATGGTTGTGTGCCCCTTCTCTTCAGTCTGCACACCACACATGACTGTGCCTCCAAAGAACCAGCATTGAGGTTTCTGAAGTTTGCAGATGTCACGACTCTAGTGGGTCTTATAGCCAACATTGATGAGTCTGCTTACAGAAATGGTAAACCCCCTTCTCTGCTCCCATTTAAATCAGTGGCTTTGTGGTTTTCCCTGTGGAGTCACTCTAGTTCCTGGGATCTGAAGTACGATCGTCTCCGTTGTCTCCATAGCCAAGAAACTTCAGCAACGAATGTTCTTCCTAAGCCAGCTGCAGAAATTCAACCTGCTGAAGACTTGGATGATGCAATTTTATACAGTGATCATCTAGTCACATCATCCATAACCATCTGACTTGGTTCCTCCACCTCACAAGGATGAGCCAAACTCCAGCTCATAATCAGGACAGCAGAGCCGGTCATTGGCTTCAGGACATCTATAACAGCAGGGAGATGAAGCGATCTGGCAAAATTACAGCTGACCCCTCTCATCCTGAACATCACCTTTTCCAGACACTTCCCTTAGGTAGAAGACTCAGAACCATCAAAACCAGCACGACCAGACACGCCAACAGCTTTTTCCCCCAGAGCTGTAGCGGTCATTAACCACAGTGGACACCTCACACTTTACACTTCAACTTTCACTTAAACTGAAACTGAACCTACAAAACCTCCTTTACTGTATCATAGTAGTTTTTTGTTACAGTAACATAAAGCATATATGCTTAGCTCTACAAATAAACTAGGCAAATGTTTATCATTCCCTAATATTCTGTATATGATGCACTACTCAGACCTACGTGTATACAACTATGCAAGTATTCACACAACCCCTTAGCTCCGTTCCAGTGCTTTATTATTCTTATCATTTACTCATTTTATTTTATTGTACGTGTTCCTTGTGTGTGTACCATACTCTGCAAAATAAACTGATTCTGATTTTGATTCAGATAGCAGTCACCAAATTTATCCTATCAGGGAAGGGAGCTAAGCCACAACCATCTTCTACACATTGCATGCAGTTACACATTACCTCCAGAGGGGTCTCTAATACCCCAAGTCTTATGTGCAAGTTTAACAGTTTTACTGTTTTTAATCTTGGACTGCATTGTTAATGGTGAACAAGGTTCAGTGCAGAGCACTCAGTCAGAACCGATGATTTCCATATAACGATCCCAGTAAGAAGAACAGCTCTCTAAATTGTGTGATAAAGAGGGGTTGGAAAGCGATTATGTAGATGATAATTTGTTTAATTTAAGCATACAAATGAAATACGTGGAAAACAAAGTGCATACAAAACGTGGACCATAGGCTGATCAGGAAAATGAGAGCTCCCCTTCAGGAAGGCCTGAGCAGCTACACGTTTTTTAGTAGTCTGACAAGGACATGTTAATATAGTATTCATTTTAGGAGTGACTTGGTTTGGAATCTTTTTTTTTCTCCCTCGTTTTCTCTCGTTTTCCTCATTTAATTTTTTTCCAAAGAGCACCTGATTTAAACCAGGTTTGAAGCCAGGATTTTTTTCCGTTTAGGGCACGCCTGCAACTACCTTTTAAAAAGGCTCTTAAATGTTAATCACAGTCTGCAAATCTTAGCTCAGTGTGACGCGTGTGTGTGCTTTGTGGCAGGAGCTGGTGGTGAAGACGCTGATCGTGGCCGAGCCTCATGTCCTGCACGCCTACCGCATGTGCCGCCCGGGACAGCCACCAGGGAGCGACAGTGTCTGCTTCGAGGTCCTGGGCTTTGACATCATCCTGGACCGCAAGCTCAAGCCCTGGCTACTTGAGGTACTGTCACGTCCATGCCACACTCTTTATCCTTACCCTGCTTTGTTGATCGTAGATTTGAAGAGAGTTAGCCATTTGTTGTTTTCTTTATTCGTTTGCTTATTCAGTAAAGAACGTTAGTTTGTGGAAGAGCGACCACAGTTGACATTTTAGTCTGGAGGATTGTTTGTGTTGGGATTGGAAGAAACGACAATCACAGTAATTTCACAGCCAGCGTCAGATTCAATAGAGAGAATGGAGAATAGATTTCGACATCTGGTTTGACCTTAAAGCATACAAACATGCAGAATTCCTGTTTGGCCTTGACAGCCATTGCTTATTGTAATAGTGGGTTAATTTTTATGTGTGTATATTTCCTTCAGCTATAGATTTTGAACCAATAAAATGTATAAATTGTTAAAATACTGGGGGGAAAAAATCAAGCAACTGGTGAAAATAAATAAAGAAACTGAGATGATGTCATGACGGACTGACATCCAATCAGCTACTTGTTACTATGCAGTTTATGCCGTTACTATACACTAGTTGATGTTGTTTACAGGCTCTCCATATTTAGTCTAATCCTGCCTTCTTATGATGCGTGCAGTCATTCAGCGACGATACCCAGAAAGGGACACGTTGTGATGTAATGCATCACAGTAACGATAACATGTTGTCATTTTGCCCACCCTTAAGCATATGTTTTGGGCTAGTGGACGCTAGTGATCAGAAAGGCTGTCTGGTGCCTCTCATGTTCAAAAACAGGCTGTTTTGTATGACAGTGGTGGTAAACGTGTAAATACCACACGCTTCTCAGGTTTGACTGATCACGTAAACATGAAGCTGATTTTGCTTACGCTATATTCCACAGCAAGGTCTCTCTCTCTCTCTCTCTCTCTCTCTCAGACTCACAGGCAAATGTAGGTCAGGACTGCAGGTTCAGCAATGGCTGAGGCCCACGATTGCTGGAACTCTTTTTTCTGTTTCTTTTTTTTTTTTAGGTGTGGGGGTGCGGTGGGTAGTTGAGGGGGGGGTTAGAAATTATGGAGTGCTTGTTCCTGAATGTTCCATGTCTGGTTTTCCATCTCTCCCACACTGATGTCAGCCAGTTAAAGCATGACCTAAATCCTTTAACCCAAAGTACTGGGCTTTTTTTCCCTCCAACTTACACTGCCCCCCCTCCCTCCCCAAAACCTTTCCCCACCAATTGACTCTGGGATGTGGAATGCCTTTGGGATAATTATTTGTTTTTGCCATTGCGTAAAACCTCGGAGAACACGGTTCTCTTTCTAGCAGAAAGTTTAAATGGACAGGGATTTTTTCTCCTCCTCTGCTTTCTTTGTTTGTTGGAGTGATAGTTGTCACAGCCCTACCTGCGTTTGAACGCGGCAGCCACTGAATGACAGTGGTGTTTCTCCGCGGCTCTCCGGCTGTCTCCGTGCAGGTTTTCTCGGAGCCTCGCCGAATTGAGGGAAGAATGCAAACAGTGGTAGATGCAGTCGTTACACTTCAGCGATAATGATCCCTCGGTGCTACTAGCAGCCCACCACAAACTCCCATCAATTAACATCCCCGCAAGTTCCGCACAGAGGGGGAAAAAAAGCTCTTTCTCTTTCACGCTACATTTACGGCAGCGAACATTTATTTTCGATTTTGAGTGATTAGTCAAGAGACATTTCCAAACTCAGTCTCAGTAGAGGCAACATGGACTCACTGTAACTTTGAGCATTAAGACAGACACGTGTTTAGGGCTCTTTTATAAAATTATCAAATTTGAAATTTGTTTTTTATGCTATTTAATTATTTTCTTCATATTATTTACACACATGTGTACATATTATGAAAAAAAAAAAATACTATATATATATATCTCTCTCTCTCTCTATATATATATATATATATATATATATATATATATATAGAGAGAGAGAGAGAGAGAGAGAGAGAGGGAGAGAGAGAGAGAGAGATAATAAGTAAGTAATAACCAGGCTTGAAATGACACATGTATGAAAAATATAAATAAATAAATAAATAATAATAATTATTATTATTATTTGTTAATTACTATAATAATAATAATAATAATAATAATAATAATAATAATAATAATAATACATATTGTTGTTAATTTTGCTGTTTAACATAAATATTAAATAAAAAAAGAAATACTAAAAAAAATACTATATTTGTATACGGTTTCATAAAAATATATGGTAATATGTGGCGGTATTCCCTGCCAGGCAAGTATATTAAAGGTATGTCATAATAAATAAAATAAAAAACACACAAAATTAAAACAATTCTATATCCATCTGTAGTGCTTTATTATTTTCTGAGCTATTTTAAAATCTCTTTTTGCCAAAAACACATAAGCACAAATGGCTTACATCAGAGTGTCTTGGGTTGCCTTATTTGTGTCAGCACAGATTAGGCCGCTTCTCTGATGCCAGCCCGGCTCTCGGCCTCTAATGGTGTTAGCAAGGCCTTCTACTGCCTGGCTTCAAGACAGCAGGGCCAACCCCCCCACCCCCTCTCTCCTCCTTCTCCTCCTCCTCCTCCTCCAAACCTAACAAGGGAATGAAACTTTGTCCCAAATCAATTTCATGCACATACACTCCATGTGAAAGGTGAGCGATATATTGTATAAGTGTAAGAAATGTACGACTGTTTCTGCTTCTTGCGTGGCACATGTTTCCTGGAAAGTTTACTGCACCCTGTATTCGGTACTTATGTTGCAGTTTTTGGTGTGTTTTTGCGAAATAAGCAGCTTTTTTCTCTATGACACACACCGTACACATGTACATGCACAGAAAAGAGAAAACACCCCCGCACAGCAGTATAGCTTACTCTGCCTCTCAATTAACTACAGAAAAACACCACATGAACCGAGGCCAAAAAGAGAGGGGGGGAGAGAAATCTAAACCAGGCTAGAGAGTGCTATTTAAATCATGCTATAATATTTACAGTGGCGTTTCCAAGCGTGCACCTGCTAAAACCATTCCTAGTGCTTCTTTCGTTCCTTCTTTCTTTTTTCCTTCCTTCTTCGTCAGATGCGCGAGGAGAACACGGTAGGAGGCGGAACAGCTCCAGCGTACAGCTCCAGCTCGTAAGACAGACAGCATTGTGGCACGGCGGAGAGAGAAAGGCGGCTTTTGTTGCGATCCTTATCTTAATTCCCCGGGTTTTCAACACCGCTTTTACCTCCCTTTGACATTCAAAACATTTGGGCCATTTACACAAGCTGTTTGGGGGATGGCGGGGGGGATGGGGGGCCGCTCAAAAAGTAACTCGAGAAACCTTCACTCTCGCACATCATCCACGATCTCTGCTAGATGCGGTTAGCCGCTGTTTGTTTGGCGCTTTTGTGAGCGCTCGCTGTTAGCATTGCTAATTGCGCGCCTTCTGATTCGACTGAGGCCACTGTTGCTAGGAAGGACAGCCCCCTCCAGAGGTCAGGAGGAATCCAGAGGGACGCAAACACCCATTAGTCAAATGCTGTGGTGCAACACCGATATCATTGCCTCCCGGGCCCTCTCTCTCTCCCTCTCTCTCTCTCTCTCTCTCTGTCTCTCTCTCTCTCTCTCTCTCTCTCTGTCTCTCTCTCTCTCTCTCTCTCTTTTCCTCCCCCCTTTTTTATTCAAGTCTTTCCAGAAGCTGGTCACACTGGAGCTGTTAAGCTGGCATGACGAATAATGCAAAGGCAAGAGGACAGGGAGATATTCAGGGCGGCACACACAGAGATAGAGAGACGGGAGAGAGAGATAGACAGAGAAAGACAGAGAGAGAGAAAAAAGAGAAAGAGAGAGAGAGAGAGAGAGGGAGTGAAAAGGAAGAAAACCTGAGGAAAAAATATACATCCACGCCGGCCTCGCTGAACAAACGTCCGTGAGGGTGGACTCTGGCTGGGAGGGTGTTTATTATGGTTATGAATTTCGCGTGGTGGCTTTCGCTAGCCTAGCTGTATAGGGGCGGCAGACCACTCGCTGCGTTCGGCCTCATTAAAGAGCCGCTTACTTCTTGTTTGTGGATTCTACATGCACCCACACACACCCGTACACGCACAGACGCACATACAAATACAGCCGCTTGATTGAAAGGAAGAAAAAAAGGAGGAGGAAAGAGGAAGAGAAGTAAACGGCAGCTCTTCACAGCATGTTTAGTGAGGTTCAGATAAATATTTGTCATGCGCAGGTTGGGGTCATATTTCATGTTCGATGTTTCTCATTAGCTGCGTTTGCATCGACTTTCTGCGCAAATTGCAAGTGATAAAATGATAATGCGCCAAATCATTATTGCACTTTTTTTGCGGCCCAGCTGCTTCTTTCCATCAACTTTTAATGATGAAGATCCTTTACGTAATGACTTCATTTCCTAAAATAATTGATTAGGTTTATTTATAAAAAGATTGCGTCTCACCTGCTTCCGTATCTGATTTCACATGTGGAGCTTTGCCTTCCTTGGCTTCCCTATAAGTCTAGTTTAATTTATGTTTATTATGTTTTATATTATTATTATTATTATTATTATTATTATTAATGGTGGTGCCATTGCAAAAGAGATCTCATTCTTCTAGGCATTCTAACCTATTTTAATATTCAAGTATCTGTACAGGTTCATGAATGGATAATCAGTTAACCATATGGAGGAAAGGAAATCAAGGGTAATGGCGTAGTCAGGGTCTCTGGGAGGTGTGGGTGTTGCAGAACCGCAGCTGTTAAAGATACACTCGGAACTTGAACATAATTTGACATGGTCCTGTGGAATAATCATTATTCCACTCTTATCCAGATCAACTTCCATTTACACAGGTAAGCGAAGGTAGTGTTAGGAGTCTTGTCCAAGGCCTCTTATTGGTTTAGTGTAGGGTGGCTACCCTGGCAGGGAGTCTACAGCATGGAGGGCAGCAGGTAGCCCACTACACTCTACCAGCCACACTTGTTGTAGAGTGTCCAGAACAAGAGAGCAGAATAAAAGAGCAGTAGACTGATGTATCAGTTAGATGTATGTATTGTCAACTCTCGCCTAATTATAAAACTTTATGGCACATTCTGTTTGATGTAAATTAGCCAAAAAAAGGCAAATCGTTTGCATGTCGTCATCAGTCACGCTTCTTAAAATTTTAGCACCACCAACTTAAAGCACCTGTCCGTAACCCTGAGTGTAGTGCTGGATGCTGATGAAGATGCATCGCTTTCGTACAGGTGGACAATATACCAGCATATGAAGTCAGAGGAATATGCATTCACTTTTTTTGGATCCAGCTAACAGCAGCAAATGAGCTAAAGCTGTGTTAGAACCTATATCTCACATTATATCTGCCTTCACAGTCACATCCTTAACGACGTGTCCCTGTCGCCACTCTCATATTTAGGCACTCATGTTTTATAGCAGCGCTTTATAGTATATAGCAGCAAACTTGATACATTTTACTGTATTGTTAAAACATACAATTGTATCGTAATTGTATTGTTAAGCATAACATTGGTTGAGAATGCAGCCTTGCCTACCTTCATAAGTTACTGACCGATTTGAATTTCCATTGTGTACAAACTTTGCAAACTTTCTTGAACATTGAAACATTTTTTCTCCAAAAAAAATAATAATAATTTTTGGTTGAAAGCATAACTTAACATCTCCTTGACTTCATCATTGTACATCTCTTAAGCCATTTATTTATATGAGCTGAGGATTGTCTTTATTGCTGCAAAGTAACTTTACAGGCTCCATCATAAGCAATAAAGTTTTATTCTGTAATAGAGTTTTGTTCTGGTTGGTATTGATCTGAAAGATCATAATTTCAAGCAAAGATTGAGACTGAAAATAACACAGGTTTATCATAATATATCTCATATGTGCTCAATCAGCCGAGACTTGTTTGCTGTTTTGTGCTGGAGCTAGGATGCTAATATGACTAACAAGCAATAGGAACTCGTATCCAGATTAGCATTGCACAAACCGCATGCCTAAAGGCTGATTATATACATGAATGCACGTAAATGAATCTGCATCACAATGCCGAGAGCTGTTCATGGCAAATGGTAGTTTTGTAGAGGCTCCCAGATGCTTCAGCGTGCACACCACCAAAATCTCAGATGTGCATTGTGTGCGTCTGCAGAGCTTTGTGTCAGACTTGTCTCTGCCGCAGCCGCTACACCCACACCTAGATGGAAAGACTGATATTGTTAGTGTGTTAACATGGCCAAGCTTTGAGGATTCTGCCACTTCGTTCTCATTGGCTATCCGCACTTCCATGTATACACATCCTGTAGGTTGTTTTGCGCTCGTCCGACAGGAATCAAAGTTTTGTTGCTGCAGGTGAGTTCGGCCTGGCGAACAGTAGGGGTGTACGAAAATATCGAAAATATCGAATATTGGGATATTTTGTTTTGTGATTCTGTATCGATTCTCAAAAACACAGTATCAACACACAGATTCCTGGCAGACAGTGTAACATTGTGTGTTGTGTTTAATCTTCAGGCCACTAGATGACAGTGTTGTAATCTATTTTCAGCTCCACTCCAACATTAACAAGCAGCACAAGGGCGCAATGCTACTGTAAGCATTGGCAAACCTGTTCATATAGTGGTGTGTTTTAATAGTAGGATTTGAAAAATCACAGTATATCACTTTGCTTGCAGTATCGCAATATATCGCAATATATTGAATTGTGACCGCTGTATCACGATACGTATTGTATCGCCAAGTTCTTGCCAATACACAGCCCTAGCGAACAGTGGTCTCAGCTGCACACGCTCCATTCATGTTTCTCGAGGGCCTGTTCGTGTTGTTATTCCGTTTTCAAGATTGCCTCCTTCTGTATGTCATGCCAGACAGCAGGCAGGTGGTTGGTTGTTTTGCATGTCAGTCAAATTTCCTTTTCCTGCAGTAGTAGGCAGTTCTTGGCCACACCTGCTGCAAATGCTAATGGAGCCGGTTGAGCAATTTCGGGTGATAGAAGTGCCACAAAACAATACTACAAACATTTATACTCTTCAGAATATTCCAACAGCAGTGAAGTGAGTATTACTGGTGATACTTAAACTGATTAGTCAAATAAACTTGAAGCAGGTTTTTAAATGACTGAAACAGAAGGATTAGATTAAAAGCAGCCGGAGCCACACTTAAGTCTGTACTTCTGTCCATTTCTTTACATTTCACATGTTATCTTATACATTCAGCATCTATTAGGTGTTATTTCCTGTCAGCCTTCTAAGGTCCAGCCCTTGGTGTCTTGGATTTCAGTTTGGCTTCTGCCTAAGAATTTTCTCTTTGGTGAACCGCTAGAAAGCTGTGTTTGAAATTTGCCTGAGCCATCGCTTTAAAGCTGAAGCAGCAGTCAGTAGAGTAATTAGACCTGTAGTGGTGGGCCGTGTGCTCAGTGACAGGAGGGTTGGTTGGGGTGTGTCTCCTACAGGCCTGCACATGGGAACACACACACACACTCACATGCAAAAACACACAGCGGTTTGGAGTGAAACCAGCGGACGCCCCACCCTCCTGTCCCTCCCACTTACTCTCTCTCACCCACAGTGCTGCTGCTTTACCCCCACAGAAAGAAGGAATAAAAAAAAGGAATAATCACATCACTCACACACACACACACACACACACACACACACACTCACCCACACACACACACAGGACTGTGTGGTGCTGGTTTGTGAGCAGTGTGCAAGGCGCACAGTCATTAGGGTTTGTTTATTGGAAGCTACGGCCTAATCGCCCTCCTGCAGGAGGGGTCCTCAGTGCAAGTGTGTGTGTGTGTGTGTGTTGGGGAGGGGGGAGTGATTGACAGCCATCAAAGCAGCACTGCCTAAAAAACATTTATTGGGATGATGCTAAACCAGTGGCCATGGTCCTCCCACCCTTCTTTCTCTATCTCTGTCTCCCTGTCTCTGTCCGTCTCCCTGTTTTTCTTCTCTCTCTCTTTCTCTCTCTCTCTAGCTGTCTCTTTCCCTCCCTTCTCTCTGTTCCTTCTCTGTCTTTATATCCATCTTGCTATAATCATTGCTTGCTTTCCTTATATCTATCTTTTTTTTCTCTCTCTCTGTCTCTCCTTCAGTCCTGTTTATGTCTCTCTCCATTCCTCCTTCTTTCTTTCTTTCTTTCTTTCTTTCTTTCTTTCTTTCTTTCTTTTATTAGTTTGCTTTTATACAACTCTCCAAGTCAATGCTTTCTCTCTTTCTCTTTAACCACCTTTCTTTGTTTTATTCTCTCTTTCTTTCTCTCTTTCTCTCTCTCTCTCTCTCTCTCTCTCTCTCTCTCTCTCTCTCTCCTTCCACTTCGATTATTTCAAGATGAGTTTGGTCGTCTTTTTCCCTGAAAGCTGACACAAGCCAGGCCTCGGCTCTTTCTTCCACTGCAGAGTGAATGAATGGAAGTGATCTGCATCAGAGAGCGTACACAAACAGAGCCCCATTTGAAGGCGCTCTCAGACGTGCCTGTTTGATCTCCCGGCCGTCTCCGCAACCTCCTGACGGCCATTTCCCCCTTGTTGCAACATGCAGCCTGAAACTGCATGCTTCGCATGACACGAATCTACAAACACGCTCTTTGAAAAAAAAGGCAGATTTTCTTAAACTGCGTTTCTTTCCGTTTTTAAGATCATATTTTTAAAAAGTGTTCATTAAATGAGAATTTTTGCATCCTGGAATTTTTAAAAAGCCCACGCTGGTCTAGCGGTCCCAAAACGTGACCATAAATATTTGTAGTCAAAGCTGAAAGTTTCTCCCTTCTTTTTTTTTCTTCCTTTTTTTCCGAAGGCAGCGTAAAAGCGTGAATTTGGTTATGCATGCTTTGTGAGCCTCAAGAATTCATGCATGAAACAGAATTTTCAAACTGTCAAACTTTTATTTTGGACTCGTGTGGGATTTGTCACTGTGTAATCATGAATTATGCAATGAGCGCACCATATTATCAGATTTACTTTTCGCCCCACTTTAGCCCCACCCCCGTACCCCCACCCCCTCCGCAAGTTTACCTTTAAGCCCCTCCATTTGATTCCTCTGGTTCTGGCTAATCTATACAACTCTCTTTCCTGCGTTTTGATGGCTCGGGTAACTCTAGATGGCAGTGTTTAGCTTTCCCATGTGGCGGCGGTGGGGGAGATTTATTAAAAAAAATATTATAGCGATCCATTCATCCGTCTGTCTTTATGTATACCGGCGTAAAAAATAAAAAAAATAAAACCCACAATTTTACTGTACCTTCCTTAGAAAATAGACGCCTTGAGGACGGACGCTGGAGGAGCCGCGACAGCCGCTCGGCCATTTATCACTGAACCTGAGAGGCGGCTTGCGTGTGTGTGTTTGGCCTTGACTGTGTGTGTGTGTTTGTATGTGTGTATGAAAAACCTTCCCAGTCTCTCGGAGTAGGTGACCTCGAGGGCTGCAGGCTGGCTAACTCCCTGACCCTTAAAGTGCATGACGACGGCTATTGGGTTTCAGCGCTGGAATTAGGCACTCGAAATGCGACAAAAAGAACAAAAAAGTGATTGATAACGATGTGAAAGGGGAGCAGTGGCTACCCGCTCCTTCTCTCTTGATTTGCATTGCAGCGGTCAGTCTGTTTTGGCGGCCGGCCTTGCAGTACCTTTCTTCGTTCTTTTTTTTTTTTTTTTTTTGCTCCCTGAGAAAGCGATGTTTGTTTATTCTCATGTGGTCATGGTGCAGCCTACTAATATTACTGAAAGATTAATCATGCTGAAGGCTTTTAAATACCAGCAGGATTTTTTTTTACTGAATAATAATAAAAACAATTCTCGTATTCTAAAAGGATCAGTCCATTCTTCTATAACTTTTTATTTCCCCTTCCAAATAACTGTTTGATTTTTTTTTTTTTTTTTTTTTTTTAACGTCTGGACGTTCCAAGCATGCGAAAAATCCTGTTGTGTATTTGCCTTCCACATTTCCAGAACAGAAACGTTCAAATGGTCTTCGGCTCATGCCGTGCCTGCACGTCTGAGCTTGAGGGGCAGCAATCAAGATCGTTAGCCCACTAGTACATCAAAGTAAACTCCAACCAAATGGCTGATACATGTGGGACTAATCGCGCGGAGAAATTGAATCATTGAGGCTTCATCTCTCACCGCTGGCTGCGGGACCACTGACAGGTTATTTATGCATCAAAGCCAAAGATATTCAGGTGGGGAGGTGGAAACTAACGACTGAGTCAATATAGCTTACTCCTAAAGGACGCTGTTAATTGGATTGGTTTGTTTAGAAATGCAGGACGAGGGAAGGAATGTGTTTGGTTATACTTTTTTGTTCTCCGACATCCATTGTTCGTTTCTGACCACTATTTAAAAAAAAACCAAAATGCCATTTTTATTGAGAGCTGTTGTCAAACGTGGCCTTTAAGGCCCCGGCCAAAGACCCTTAAGGAAATGTGCAGCGGTGTTGTAGCGCCTTCAGGGGTTCATTAACCCCCAGAGCCGCTCGGCCTTCTTCAAACACTGACGGACGCGGAGCCTGGCGGCCGGAAAACAGTGACAGCTCTCGGACTTTCTTGCTCCGCTCCGGACTTTGAATTATTAAGAGAAAGAAATGAGTATTAAGCTGTGAGGGTCCATATGTTACTCCACACTTCAGTTCGTATTACTTTGCTCATACTTCATGTTAGCTTTATGGTAATAAGTTGTATTACTAACTAAGGAATAAATCTTAACAACAACATAAAACAATCACTGTTAAAAGCTTAGAAATATGCTTTTTTTGGTATAACTTCCTCTAATGCCTCTAAAATCTTAAGATAAAAGATAAATATGATGCCTGATGCCTGATACATTGTTTTGCTATATGTTCGTGAGAATGTTTTGGCTGAAAACCTATTTTTAAGCTGTAAAATTTATCATTTTTATTATTTTATCATGATCAGTGTTCTATAAAGAAGTCAATGTAATTGAATTGAATATACTTCCATATACATACATATTTGAATCAAGTGAATTCAGAGTATCACTGTTTTCAGTGTTCATGTTGGATAGTGGTTCAAACGGCTTTGTTTGTGTTGTAGACATTGTAATCGTTGGTTGCTATCACCACTGTTATTCGGCAAGTCCATTTGCAACGACCCCTTTCACATCAGATAACTCTGAATGTCTGTGTTTACTTCCCAACTATTGAATTATGCACATATTTTTAAAAAAATCACCCCAAGCAAGGTTTCTAAATTGGTCTTGGCTCAGACTAGTACAGAAACTTTCTACATTATGTGGAGTGTTGAGTTTAAGAAATCAGAACCCATGTGTAGGGTCCACTTAACTTTCATAATGTACAGTGGTGTGCAAAAGTCCAGGACTGATGAGAATGCTGCTGTTTTTTTATTCTTTTTTTTTTTTATTTAATGCAACATTTTGTGTAGTATTTGTTGTGTCCCGCTTGTGCGTCAATGAAAGTGTGCAACCAGGACTCCACAGGTTGTTCACAAGCTTCTGATGAGAAGATCAGCTCCACCGGAGAGTCTTTAGTAGACTTTAGTAGACACACCAGACTAAAAGTCAAGCCTGACATTTATTGGTACAAAGTGTTTGCTTAACATGGGTACATCAGTTCCACAAGAATAAAATTGTGTACTTTTTACCAAAAGTATGTAGAGTAAATGACAGAAATTGGGTTGATGGGTGATGTTGGTGTTGTTGGTGGTGCCTGCTTGATGGCAGTGGATTTTAGTAGTGACCGAAAAATAGTGCTGCATTGAATTTTTTTTAACTTTTTGGAAAATTCATGTTCTGTAATTTATTTCCATATTTAAATTGACAAAAAAATCCCACCTTTTTAGACTTTTGCACCCCTCTGTGTAGATTATTTCCATAGTAGTTGCTGAATCATTTATAACAGCTACTAAATAATATGTCTTTTAAGATCACTGCCCGAATAATAGGGGGTAGAGTTTAAGGGGTTCAGTCTTCCGTCTCTGTATGTGGGCCTCCAGTTCAGTTCCTCACTCCCTCAACTACATAACTTGCACATTAGTTTCGCAGCAGTTAGCAAACAATTCATACTAGCTGCTGAATAATACGTCTTAAGATTAATAAGTGAATAATAAGCCTGCAGTTTAAGGGGTTAAAAAAAGGAGCCGTTACATGTCTGACATGCTAAATCTGTGGAACTCCTGGGTCGCCGAACTTGATGAGCAGCTCTTTGTTGCTTTGTGAGGCGGGCCATCTGCGGGGCAGCTTCTCGGCAAGGGGTAACGTTGCATGGCTCAAAGCATCCAGAAAGCGAGAGGGAGAGAGAGCGCTACTGCTGCTAGGGTTACGGCTGGTACAGTAAATTCATTGATTTAGCCCACTGTTGCCGGGCCCTCCTATTATTCGCCCCCGGCGTTCAGTTGTGATGTAAATATTATCTTACAGCTCGCTTCTAAGCCGGGCACACATCAGTAAGCACCTTTGTGAGAGGGATTAACATCCAGCCAGGGCTAGATTTACCCTGGTCCCGGTGAGGGCTTTGCTTCTGATGCTGCGGCGGAGGAGGGGTGCAGATGGGCTGCTCATTTTTTTTTTCCAGCTGCGAGTCCCCGTCCGCCTGTGAGTGCCTGAGCCGTGGCCTCTGAGAGCTGCTAAAGCAATTGTTCTTGGACAAAATTAATTCCTCATTATCTGACACACAGTTGTTTAGCTAATACATGTTAGTATTCAAACTTTGTTTCTTTAGTTTGGTACTGGAGCTACCAGGCTAGCGCTGCTGACGAGTAATACTCCAGTTAGGGGTTACTTGGCGGAGTGTGTTCTTAAATCTTTTCTCACTTGCTTCAAAAAGCATCAGGCTGGTAAGTGAACTTAAATCAACAGAGAATATTTGAAGCCTCGTCCCGTCCAAGGGTTTTCTGAAGCCACGTCTGACACCCATGTGGAAAACACATTCGCAGCTGCAGCCTCCAGAAAGTCTGTATCTGCAGACCACTGCAGCACTCGCAGTGTGGCTTTGCCCACTCTCCCAGGCCCGGCTCTTTGTGCCGGGTTAGGGGATAGCAGCAAAGTACATGCATGGGTTGACAAGTGTTTCCTAGAAGGGCTTTTCCTATATCACAGCCCTAATAAGGGTCCTGTATGGTTTGGAGTGGTAACCTCTCCTATCTGAACTGGTTTTAACTGGTCTGATTTTAACTGCACCTTACACTCACTGTACTGCTGTTTACATAAAATACTGTTTACATGCGCTACTCGCACAAAACATTATTGTTTACATTTGTTACTTGCAGCTTGCACTTGGCTGCTGCTCTTCATACTTTTATAATAACTTTTATTTTTATTTTTTATTCTTTAACTATAAAAATAATTTTATTTACTTCAACTTATACTATTATACATTGTATATTTTGTATATATTTTTATTATTTCTTTTTTTTTGTTATCTTTATCTATTGGTGAATGGAGGAACAGCAAAGTAAGAATTTCATTGTACAGTGTAACTGTCTGTTCTGCGGTACATATGACAATAAAACTCTTGAATCTTGGTGGGTTTTCCGAAGTACAACAGAGGGCCATGTTTTTAGTTGTTGCCACTGGAGAGGCTGTGTTTTTTCTCATGGTGTTTGGCAACAAAACACCTGGAACTGTAACTTTGTAACCCTGTAACCTCTTTATTGATAACCTATATTTAGCAAAAAAACAACCTTTAAAACTTTTGACTGGTAGTGTACTAAAACGTTTGACTGGTAGTGTACTAAAATGTTTGACTGGTAGTGTACTAAAACCTTTGACTGGTAGTGTACTAAAACGTTTGGCTGGTAGTGTACTAAAACGTTTGAATGGTAGTGTACTAAAACCTTTGACTGGTAGTGTACTAAAACGTTTGGCTGGTAATGTACTAAAACCTTTGACTGGTAGTGTACTAAAACTTTTGACTGGTAGTGTTTATCCAAATCCCAAAATTAAAAACCAATCTACCCAACAAACACATATCCCAAATATTATTTTGATGTATAATATTTTGATATATACTTTAAAAGCCAAAGCTAAGTAATGCTAGTCAGCTAACATTAAGTGAATGGAGAATTGTGTACTGATGTGGGTGAGGTTGGTTTGTTGGGATGTACAGTAATGTGCAAATGCCAGAGTTCACTCTTCATTCACTTAATTTTCAGATAAGATGTACATTTATCAGACAAATTACACATAATGTAATATCAGTATTATTAGTTTTCAGTATACAGTGTAATCACCCTTCCATTCTTTTTACAAGACTTACTTTTTGTTTTGAAACGTAAGTTCTGAGTTCATCACCAGCTTCTTTGTTTGATTTGCTATTTTTTTTTTGCCTATTTTATTTTCTCAGTAAAAGCGTCTTGACAGTAACACATCCTCTTAGACTCATAGTGTTGTCTTCCCACAGTGGAAGGATGGACAGAAACAGCTGTGGGTGTGTTTAGATCTGAAGCGAGAGTGGTGCTTGATTTTCTTCTTGCTCTCTCAAAGATGACTCGGGTCTTGCATAATAGTATACATATATAATAGCATAATAATAGCAGTTCCACTTTTTAAAAACATTTAATCATGTTTAAACTCCAGTTTTAGATACTGTTAAGTGACTTTTCCCTTCACTGCGTAATCTGATCTCCTCAGAAATATTTGCTGAAGAATGAATAACTTGTACTTAATGGCTGTTTTGACTGGAAATGAAATAAAAGAAGGGGGTCTCTGTCTTTAGCTGAGTACTGCGTGTCTGCCCTTCCCAATGTAGGGCTTATGTCACAAATATATATTATACATCGAACACATACTAAATATGTTATTTTAATTCTTTTTTACCTTAGACCATTTGATGATTCTCAAGTGAGTCTCAAATTAATAATAACATAACTTTGAACCCAAACTACTTATGCATGAAATAGCTGTGTTTAAATATGAACTGTGAATAAAGGACCCCTGCTTTTACTCAAGTGTTATTTTAGGTAAAGTGTCTCTATTTTCAGTGCAAGCCAGTGATAAAACATATGACACATTTTATTGATTGAAAAACATTATTTGGCACAGCAGCAGCTGTAGCTTTAGGACACATACTTTAGAAAACAAACATGTTCTGATTAATTCACTACATGATCTCTACATACAGGGCACAAACAATTTTGTAGTTTTTTAAAATCACTTATTAATCACACCTAAATCAGGTTAGACATCTAAATTTTAAGGGCTCATGGCAGTTTTAAAAAAACGAAATACTTTGATGTAGCATGTAATGGTGAGCAGGTGGTGTAGTGGTTAGCACTATCGCCTCACAGCAATAAGATCCGCGTTCAATTCCCGGTCCGAGCCGTGTTTCGGTGTGAAGTTTGCATTGTAGGTTGATCGAACACTATAAATTGCTTGTAGGTGTAAGTGTGTTGGCCATACGATGGTCTGGTGACCTGTCCATAGTGATGCTGAGATTGGCTTCACCCCCCACGTAACCCTGACTACCGGGATACAGCAGAAGATATAGCATGTAAACATTACAATTACAAAATACGCTCAACAAATGGGAACAAGTGTTCTGTTATGTCACAAATCCCAATGCTTTTCCATATTTCAACCTGTTCAGCCTACAGCAGTGTAGGCAGCTGCGTTTGAAAACGAACTGCATAATACAGACCAGCCAATCAGAACAGAGCTCATTTACAAATACACATCCTTTTAACTGGACCTCGGAGGGAAAAATGAGATGCGATGATATTAGAAGAAGAAAGGGAATGGACATTGCTGCCATGATTGATTTTGACTGCAGTGACTGATGTTGGTGTTGCCTCGTTGTTGGGGTTTTTTTTTGTTTTTGTTTTTTTCCCCTGAAAATTTTGCTTCATAATAAAATCAGGTCAGCACCAAGTTGCTCGAAACGTTCCAGAGCAGTGTATCAGATGGTTGTGTCTGGGCTGTTTCGCTGAAAGGCGTGCGCCCCTTCAAGAAGTG
The DNA here is from genome assembly GCA_021613375.1 of Megaleporinus macrocephalus. Lineage (NCBI taxonomy): Eukaryota > Metazoa > Chordata > Actinopteri > Characiformes > Anostomidae > Megaleporinus > Megaleporinus macrocephalus. Next base: position 27,496,706 of record CM038721.1, read on the forward strand.
CCACTTTTACTGTTATTCGACCTCGCTTCTGTTTCTTTTTTTCCCCCCATAGCCTGCAATTCAATCAGCGCCCAGCTTCGGTCCTTTTGTTACACTGAGCAGCTCTCGGCCATCTGGAGAGACAGAGCAGAGGATTGATTTTGGCATGTTACAAATAACACTTGATACCTGAATTCAGTGCCCCTGACAACTGTTTACCTTCTAAAAAGAAAGGGGGCCATTATTATAAGACTGTGAGGGTTCGGGGGGCAGGAGGGTACAGGGGTTAGAAGGGGTTGTGGGGGGAGTTATGAACTTCTGTGGCTCCCCTCATTAGGAGAAAGCGCGATCCACTCTCCAGACATAGTAGATTCTCTTTCACTATAAGCATGCAGTAGAGATGACACGCTAGTCTAGTCCTAAGCAATACTCCCACAGTGGGCTACGGAGGAGGATGCTGACTGCTAGCAGGAGGCGGCACTTTAGCTGAGTGCAAGGGAAAGAGGTTAAGTGACACTGAGACACAGAGAGAGAGGGAGAGAGAGACTGTTCTGTCTGACAGGAGATGCTAACGTCTTATCAAGTGGCAGCTTGTCCTAGCCCGACAGGATGTAAGAGTAGACCTAGGTCAGAGGTCACGTTGACCCCCTCTCAAACTGCCCTCTTAGAACAAAAGTGTCTCCTTCAATATGGTTTTGTTTCTGAAAAGATTTTTTGTCTTCAGAACATATTTTGGGTGTTAACCTTTAGAAGTCTAGAATGATTGCTTGCTTTTTGCTCTACTTGTCAAATTTAGCTGCATATTTAATTAAATCAAGTCACACAAAGTATAATCAGGAGCAAAACTTTGGGCATTCCTGGTTAAATGATGTGTTTTGCTAATTTTCTAAGTGAAAATAAGTGAGCACATCTTCTTTTCTTTTTCATTTTAATTAGAGATGGAAGGATCGATCAGCTATGTATCGGTATCTGACAATTTTTAATCAAAATATGTGATCGGCTGATATTTCTCCAATTTAGAGCCGATCCCGAGAGCCGATCGATGGCGTTAAACAAATGAGCCTAATTTCTGTTTGTCCATCTGGCAGTGTTTATCGTTTTTAAATGAGTAAAATCTGCGTGTCTCGTTGAGGAACCAAGACAAAGACATTAATAAAAGACATGAATAAAGTGAGTATCAGCAAACAGCAGAGCTAGCACAAAACAAATAACCCAGAATACCGCGCAGACCAGATCTGACCGGTACAAACAGTACAGCAGCAGCAGTTCAAGATCTACATTTAAGGATCGCAGTTTTTGTTTAAAATAACCAGAGACTGCATTTAATGACAGTTTTTACTGTATTTATTTAATTAGCTGTTTTAGTTTTAAATTAAAGGTCTAAATTGAATGATTTCAGTATTGGGGGTATTTGTTTGATTTACTTTATTTACTGTTAATTTTGTTAAAAAATATTATGCTGTTATGCTGAGCTCGTTAAAAATGGTAATAAACCAGTTTCAACTGTGTGTCATGACTTGCTTGCACTAAAATAACTACTTGTAGCCCTGCCGTGGCATATACTCCGCCCTCTATCGATATCGGCTATCGGCCGATCGTGCTGAAAGGTGATCGGCGATTGGAATCGGCCTCAAAAACGCTGATCTTTAATTTTAATACTTTTTATTCATTTTAATTAATATAGTGGGGAACAAATGTGAACTGTGTTAAAGTTTTGCATTTTATATTTTATTTTTGTTTTTATTTTTATTTTGAAAAAAATATTTTTTTATTTTATAAAAATCTATAATATATATTATCCACTTAAATGAGCAAGAACTGGATTATGCTTCACGGCACCACATCACACACCAACAACTATGGGACTATGGCTGGCTATAAGAAGAAGCTAGTTCGGTATTCCCAGAATGGAGGAATGAGAAAAAGAGAGAGTGCCCCTGCGAGAGTATATATCTGAGTGGCATCTACTCGTTGGTGAGAGCTGAAAGAGATAAAAAGGATGCAAGATAGATATCAAGCTGGACATGAAGACTGGTCAGTCTTTGTCAGTCTTGTGCCAAATAAACCTTGACAGACCGTTCAGGATTTCAGCCTTGAACACCTCTCAGCTTGCTTGGAATAAATTACACTAACCAAAGTACATCATGTGCAATAGAAGCAATATTATATCACCATCATATCAACGTTTGATTTGATTACACACGTTCTCCACTTTCAAACGCTTAGCAAACAGTGTAGCCCATATGGGTTGAAAACGCAAGCGGTATTTCAGCACACCTACACCTTTCTGTCATTCTTTTTCTTTTTATTATTTTCACGTTAGTGTTCATCTCCAGTGTCACATTGCATTACACAGTTAAAAATCCTGCAATATTACTCTACCTTGTCAGTCCACATGGTTTGCTCACTTCTGATGTTGTCTTCTTTTTTTCTAATCTTAACAACAAATGCATGTGTACAGCCACCCATGAGGGTCTCTCATAGCTGATTTGTATTTACAACAATCTTCTAAAAGTGTATTACACTGTGCAACTGTAGGAGGACCCAAGTAGCAATAAAATGATAATTGTTTTAGGCCCAAGGTGGAAGCTAACCACTGTGAATGCCACTATGACAAGTGAGCAGCCAGCCAGAGAGATGGATCTCTATCCAAAACCTTTGGAAAGAGATGGAGTGGGGATTGTGATGAGCAAATCTCCCAGCATCAGTACCTCATGTCACAAATGCTTTTGCTGATGAACCCAATTAAATTCTCACAGCTATGTTTTGGCATGTAATATAAAGGTCTGCAAAGAGGAGTAGAGACTCTCAGTACAGCAAGCGATTACAAACTCTGGATTAAGAACGTTAAGAAGCATTTGAGGAGCAGGTGCCTACAAACTTTTGGGCATGTAGAGGATTGTATTGAATCGTTTACCGTGTGTTAATACAATACAATATTATTCTTCAAGACATGTTTAAATAAATTTATTAGTGTTTAAAGAAGTCGTGTGGGATGTATGTAAGCTTCAAGGGTTGCATCTGAAAGCAAGAAGGGCAAAAACTCCCCCAACCACAAAAATAGAAAGAGAAAAGAAAAAAAATCTCACTCTCGTGGGTTTTTTTTTTTTCCCAGATCAATCGAGCGCCGAGTTTCGGGACCGATCAGAAGATTGATTATGATGTGAAGAAGGGGGTCTTGCTCAATGCCCTGAAACTGCTGAACATCAGGTAAGCTCTGAAGCTCCTCTCTTTTTAGAACCTTTACTCTCGGCAGTCCAATGAGAGAGGGGGGGAGGAAGTTAAACAAAAAGCACACGTTCAACCTCTGGATGTTCAAGGTTTCTGAATGTTTCAGGCCTCATCGATCCGCTTGATTTCACCACTGAAGAAGACTGCAGACTCTTTGATGTGCGGGAGCGCCCCTCGTTATTTCGGGCGGTACAGCCTGTGAGAGAACGTTGGTGGACACTCTCAGTAGAAGGCGCTTGTTTATGCTTGTTTATTATGTGTAAGAATCAGTGAAAGCGGAAGAACAGAGCTTCCAGCGCTGCGCTGTGTAGACCCACTTAGTCCCTTTGAGTTTGACTTTTGGTACGTGTGTTTCTGAAGATTTCTGTTTGTGTTCCTTCACATGCTGTTGTGTTTATCGGCTTGCTTATGTGTCTCTCTGTTCTTATTAGGGTTGCATTGATACCGTGTGTTTTCAGAACAAGTATGAGTGCGAGTAAGCATTTATTAGTGCTCGCCGAGACCAGGTCTGATACCCCTTTTAAAGTAGTAGTTGTTAGTATGAGTGCACTGCACCTTAATAGTTAAATCATGAAAATCTAGCTTATCATTTATGAGCTGTGATACTTCTGTTATGAGCTGTGATAGCTGTGTTAGTTATGAGCTGTGATAGCTGTGTTAGTTATGAGCTGTGATAGCTGTGATACTAATGAGCTGTGATAGCTGTGTTAGTTATGAGCTGTGATAGCTGTTACTTATGAGCTGTGATAGCTGTGTTACTTATGAGCTGTGATAGCTGTGTTAGTTATGAGCTGTGATAGCTGTGATACTAATGAGCTGTGATAGCTGTGTTACTTATGAGCTGTGATAGCTGTGTTACTTTTAAGCTGTGATAGCTGTGATAATAATGAGCTGTGATAGCTGTGTTAGTTATGAGCTGTGATAGCTGTGATACTAATGAGCTGTGATAGCTGTGTTACTTATGAGCTGTGATAGCTGTGTTACTTATAAGCTGTGATAGCTGTGATAATAATGAGCTGTGATAGTTGTTACTTATAAGCTGTGATAGCTGTGTTACTTATGAGCTGTGATAGTTGTTACTTATGAGCTGTGATAGCTGTGTTACTTATAAGCTGTGATAGCTGTGTTACTTATGAGCTGTGATAGTTGTTACTTATGAGCTGTGATAGCTGTGTTACTTATAAGCTGTGATAGCTGTTACTTATGAGCTGTGATAGCTGTGTTACTTATGAGCTGTGATAGCTGTGATACTAATGAGCTGTGATAGCTGTGTTACTTATAAGCTGTGATAGCTGTGTTACTTATGAGCTGTGATAGCTGTGTTACTTATAAGCTGTGATAGCTGTGTTACTTATGAGCTGTGATAGCTGTGTTACTTATGAGCTGTGATAGCTGTGATACTAATGAGCTGTGATAGCTGTGTTACTTATAAGCTGTGATAGCTGTGTTACTTATGAGCTGTGATAGCTGTGTTATATATGAGCTGTGATAGCTGTGTTACTTATGAGCTGTGATAGCTGTGTTACTTATGAGCTGTGATAGCTGTGTTACTTATAAGCTGTGATAGCTGTGATACTAATGGGCTGTGATAGCTGTTACTTATGAGCTGTGATAGCTGTGTTACTTATGATCTGTGATAGCTGTGTTACTCATGAGCTGTGATAGCTGTGTTACTTATGAGCTGTGATAGCTGTGATACTAATGAGCTGTGATAGCTGTGTTACTTATGAGCTGTGATAGCTGTGTTACTTATGAGCTGTGATAGCTGTGTTACTTATAAGCTGTGATAGCTGTGATACTAATGGGCTGTGATAGCTGTTACTTATGAGCTGTGATAGCTGTGTTACTTATGATCTGTGATAGCTGTGTTACTTATGATCTGTGATAGCTGTGTTACTTATGAGCTGTGATAGCTGTGATACTAATGGGCTGTGATAGCTGTGATACTAATGGGCTGTGATAGCTGTGATACTAATGGGCTGTGATAGCTGTTACTTATAAGCTGTGATAGCTGTGATACTAATGGGCTGTGATAGCTGTGATACTAATGGGCTGTGATAGCTGTGATACTAATGGGCTGTGATAGCTGTTACTTGTGAGCTGTGATAGCTTTGTTACTTATGATCTGTGATAGCTGTGTTACTTATGAGCTGTGATAGCTGTGTTACTTATGAGCTGTGATAGCTGTGTTACTTATGGGCTGTGATAGCTGTGATACTTATGAGCTGTGATAGCTGTGATACTTATGAGCTGTGTTACTAAGTACTGACCATGCAAGGTGCCCAAACATTTGCTTTTGATCTTTTTCTGTTATTTTGAAACTGTATAATATATTTTAAAAGAGCTGCACCAGCTGCATGTGTCTTTTAAAGTCCTGCTACTAGATTTTAAAGCCTTAATTGGCCTTAAAGCACAAAATGTTCCATCCTGGTGCACATACCTTCTGTAACATATAGAAAACATTTGGATTATATATCTTTAACTAGCGATCAGTTAGCGATCAGTTAATATATTTTTTTTGTCAATTTTGTCCTATGGATTGAACTGACTACTCGTAATTTATTCTGTTACTATCACTGGTAAGCCTCTTCTTTATTATTATTAATTACTAATATATAATGGAGCACACAGCACTGCAGGAGAAGTCAGTGGTGTAACTAGGATGTTACGGACCCCAGTGCAAAAACCTTAATGTGACTCCCCCTAAAGTAAAAATTACTTTTACTGCAGTTTTGTGCAACTGTCCCAGACAGTCAGCTGACAGGTCAGACTGCCAGCCAGAAAATCACCTGGTACTCCTAATGGGTAGTCCAAGCCTGGAGGGGCCCAAAAAGAAAAAAAAAACGGGGGGCTAGTCACCACAGGCCCACCTCAATCGTGGCCTACTTTTTTTTAAACATAAAACAGCATCACGCTTTTTCCAGACTTGAGGTTTGAATGGCAAATACATTGCTAGACTGCTAGCTCACAAGCCGTGTGTTATTATGATACATTTCTCCACTTAAAACCTGTTTAGATGACTTAAAATTAAAATATATCACAATTTCCTTATAAAAGTGAGGAATTGTTCAGCACTTCTATTTTTTTGAGGTTTGTGTGTGTTTACCTATCAAAAGCAGGTTAACACAAACATTTCACAACCTCTCTTTATCCCATAGAATTTAACAGTTTTTTTCTGTACAGTGGCGGATATATGTAAATGACTTGTTCTGATTGGCCACCTCATATAAAAAGTAGGCCAGGGTGAAACTCTCTGGAGCCTGGATAGGCAGATATTTGTACAGTACAATGCTAAAGTCTAACTTATTTCGTTTAATATCCCGTCAGAACATTCTTTGTGCACAAATAAGAGCAGAAAGTTTACACGTAACTGAAAATGTTGAAGTTACACTGAAGCTTCAGCCACTGTATAATATTACTTACTGCGTCCATCTTTTGCTTTTCTTTCTGCTTCCATTCTTCTTGGTAGACCTGCTTTCTACAGATGTACTCTAGTCTAAAATATCAAGTCTCAGAAGTTTTTTTTAAGCATTTTTAGCTTCTCACACTCCAAGTGATCTCAGAAACATTCAGTTATGCTGGGGTCTGGACTTTGGGGTGGTCAGTCCATTGTCCATTTGCCATTTTCTATTTCTCCTTTGTTTTGTTGTTTATTTTTAAAAAGGGCTTCTTGACATCTACACAAGCCCTTAGCGCTGAGTTGTCGGCTCACAGTGGGTTTGATGTTCTTGTCTCTCTCTGCGATGAAAATTCAGGTAGTGTTTATATGATGGTGACAGTTTTGGTGGTCTTTGGTAAAGGGTGTTTTTTGACTTTTGCACAGTATTGAAGATTTCAAAGAGTTCAAGGCAAGCTGTTTTCACAGTTTAGCCGAGGTCTGTGCGGGACTGATTTTTTAATCCTGCCTCTGGCAACGTTTCTCCCACGTCCACCTGCCATGTAGGCGTTTTGGCCCACTACCACCTGCAGCCTCGTAGAAGAGTAAACAACATCCCATATTGGACATACCCTATTAACAAATCATTTCTTTTCTTCTGAAATAATCACGACTGAAAATAATTGCCATATGTGAGGTGTATCTTTAATTGTAGTGTATTCACCTTTTCACTATAGAACTGATCGTCTGAAGGTTTATGTGACGTGTGGCTGTGCACTTCTGACCTTTAGCCGTTTGCCACGTACTTCATTTAAAATAATTGAATTTAAAGAAAGATTAACTGAGCATGTTCACTTTATATAGACTGTTTATTCATTTGTGGTGGTTTTTGTACATGTGTATGTAGTTCCGCTCCCACACACGCTGAATTGGTTAACCACTCGCTCCCACACGTGAAATTCAGTCACGTAGGAATGCAGACCTCTACTGCTTAGTTTTCATATATGGACAGTATGTTCTGTGTGTAAGGAGTGCGCAGTGCGTTTTAAGCCTTTTAATAACTTTTATTAATTATTTTACATGTTAGAAAGTGAGATAAAAGTTTTCATGTAGATATTAGTTACACAAACAGCCATTTGGAGAAGTTGGAATGTGATTAATTTGTAGAAAATAAACAAAGAAGTAAATGCAGACTGACACAAGCCTATAAGAACGCTATGACTGATTAGAGGCCCTGTCGACTTGTCGAGAGGCAGCAGCGCTAGTGTATACATTCATTTATCTCTTGAAATAGAGTGCATTATATATAGGAGCATGTGCCTTATGTGCTTATGTGTGGATTTGTAGCCACTTGTGCGCGCGTGTGTGTACACGGACAGCGGTCCCCAGGCAGCACACAGAGCCATGCTGATTGATCATCTCGGACCTGACCTCCGAGCTCGGACTGTCCTCCGCCTGGCTAAATATAGTCCAGCAAAGTAACAGTGGCACTACATCAGGACATAAGAGGAGGTGAACGCACTGCAGCTCACTGGATCACGTTTCAGGCGTAAACGAATAAAGATGTATTGCGATCCTGTTGTCACATCGAATTCCTCCCCGTCTGTCCAGATGTTTAACTCAGCCCTGTGGATCTCCAGCCTGAGACCTGATCCCGCCTGACAGGCAGCACAGTGCGCCATTAAACAGGCCCTATATCCTCAGTGACTGAGTGACCTATCGCTTCCTGTTTCCTCCACTCCGGAAAGTTAGCGCGTCCTCTCGAGTGCTGGAAAGCTGTAATACACTGGCTCTGTGGGTTCCTTCTCACACTGTCACGGATATAAAGGAAACTCGAAAGCATGAAGGCCCGTATGGCAAAGAAATGAGACCAGTCCTCCAGAATTCAGGACACCCAATGACCCTAGGCAGCCTCAGCACACCAGTAAATTTAAAGGGCCAGTGAGTGAAGTAATAAAAAAAACCTGCTGGGTGCTTTCCAGCAAACCCCATATGATGAATCTGCTGAGCTGGGTAAGTTTGGGAGGCGTTCCTAGCTTTTCTAATTTAGCTTTTTTTATTTTTATATATATTTTTTTCAACTGCATTGATTTTTGGGATTATATCTTTTTTTAGATTATATTAGATTATAATAGTAATTATTACAGTTCATTACTGTGCAAAGGTAAGACCACCCTTTTGTTTACTTCTAAAAATAAATTAATTAACTTAATAACCTAATCATTAACAAACTTAATTAACCTTGTAAAATTTAATTTAATAAAATTGCACAAAACCCTCCCAACACTAAGCTTATTATCAAATCTATCAGTGATTAACTGGTGATTTCCTTGAGCTGCCTTGTAGATCACTTTCTCATCTGCATTTTAAATGGCTAGAGGAGATATTTCTGAGGAGACTGGATATAAGACACATTCCCCTTGCATAAGGAAGAGGAAGGTCATAGGAATATAGGCAAAACGACAGGACTTTCCAAAAATGGGACTTTTAACAACAGCGCAACGTCTGGTACACCACAAAACTGCCACAATCAGATAAACAGTATTTACAGCTTTCATCTTAGTGAGACAGGAGAAAACCAGGGGGCAGTTTTATTGCTCAAATATTGCTCTTTTGTGGCTCAGGAGATGTAATGGTGGTGCTCCTGAACTTCCTTAGACATAGGAGAGAAGAAGGAGAAACAAGCGTTAAAAAAAAGAAATATCTGAACAGCAGGAATCTTCTTTGCCTGTCTGTCTGATCACATTGCTGAAATTATAGAGATATTAAGAAGATCTCTGCTTTGATTTTTGTTCCTATGGGAAATCAAGCTCCACTCTTGCTTCAGATCTGAAAAAAATGCACAGATGTTTCTGTCCATCCTTCCAGTGTAGGTAAAGAAAGGATGTGTAGCTGTCAAGAAGCCCTCACTACGAGCCGACTGGAAAGGTTTCATTAAAAAATAAGAAATGGAAAGCAAAGGGTGGACACGCTCCTTAATGAAAACTGATATTTTATTTAGTCGTTGAGACTTCTGTGTAATTTTCGGCTTGAATACCTTGAACGTATTGGCAGTTTTGAAAATGAAATAAATAAAGTGTGCATTTAACAATATGGTGCATAACTTTAATAGGTACTGGAAATTAACTCCATGACCCATATGCAATTAAAAAGCAAACCTTGTTGCATTGTTTTTTTGTCTGAACGTCACTACAGTGTAAGTAGCTCTTTCTGAACCCCAATGATCAAACCGTATCATGGTGGAACATGAAATTTCATACAGCATCATTTTCTGGCGAATCATGATCAGATTTAGATTTAGATAATTAGATTTAGCCGGCGCGACATCCAAGTCTTACAGCCTTACCAACGCAGTATTTTTTTTGTGAACAACTGTTAACCGACGCAGTATTTTTATTGTTCATACAGAGCGAGTGATAAACGACGAAATCTGGCCCAGCAGAAGGCCGAAGCGCAGCGGCGTCTCTACGGCCAAGGCTCCATGAAGAAACTGTCAGCCGGCTCGTCCGATTGGGAGAAGCAGCGCCTCACGCTGGAACGGAGGAAAGAGGAGCTGGTAGGACTTAATTTCTCTTAACTTTCTTCATGAACTTCTTTCGAGGCGCCACTGTAGCGCTTTGTTGGCACTTCAGGGCGACAGTGCATTCTTTAATTATTCATGGTCAGGAATTATGGGGGCGACGCGTTTCAAACTTTTAAGTGGCAGGTCGGCGAGAAGGTGCACCGTGCTCCGGTCCGTCTCTTGATTGGTCTTTTGGTCAAGCTTTATTGTATCAAGTGATGAATGAATGTAAAATTGCTGCAGGTAGGTGGTATTTTCAAAGGGCAAGGCGAGAAGCACATAAGAGGGTGAGAGCGTGGGATCGGGGGTTGAGTGAGTGAGCATGTTCTAGTGTTTAGCAGAGATCAGTGACTATAATTGGAGGCACCCCGCTGCTCCGCTGCAAATTGACCAGCTGACCTTTTCACAATTACAGTTTTTGATGTATTAAAATGGGAAAGTGGGAGTTAAATCCATATGAATTATGAATTGGCTTCCTGTATTAACAAGTGTAAGGGAGAGGCCGTTTTTGCATGCAGCTCTTTGTTCGCTCTCTAACTCTCCGACTTCATTAAGGTGCCTCTAATGGGCTAACGAGTCATCCCTCGCTAGTTAGAGCGGGCCCGTTTGAACAGTGCCTCTGCGCCGGAGAAACAGAATCACCTTTTCTGTGTTTTTTTTATGTTTCAGAAGGAACGACTGGCCCAGGTTCGCAAGCAGATCTCCCGGGAGGAGCATGAAAAGCGTCATCTGGGGAACTACAGGTAGGAAGAGGCTCGGAGCATCTCCTCCCGAGGGATGCCTCTCCCGGGCTCAACTTACATTTACAGGGTCAGGTAAGGAGCAGGGCACTCCCAGGAGAAAACCAGCGGCGGAGAAGGCGGCCCGAGTCAGGAGGAGGGGAAGGAGAAAGCAGAAGGTGCTCCAAATGAGAAAAGACATTGGTCAGGGCCTGAATTCCACACTCTTCAGTATGCACACACACACACACACACACTTAAACACACAGACACATACCCACGCTCCAGGCTTGTCGTGCTGAGCTTCTTTCTGACACGAGAGCTCTGAGAACAGGGGTCGTCAATTTTTAATACTCACCTGTCAGACGAGCAGATGCCCACTTCAGAAGATAAGACAGAGGCAGATAGCCTTCAACTCATCCATCGCTCGTCGCTAATATTCTTTTGTTTAAAGGCAATATATCATGGAATTGAAATAAAGCAATATAGAAACATGGTGGACGTTTCAAAATGCACTAGGTTCTACCCAGTCTATATTTACACTACTGTGCAATAGTCTTAGACACCTGAGCTCATTGTTCTTAGTAATAAGTGTATTTCACTGGTAAAAACATCAGATATCACCAGAACAGATGTAAATAAGCATAAATACAATACAAAGCAACATAAATATCTTATTTTGAATGAAGTGGATAATATTGTGTGCGCCAGTTTTAAGAACAAAGTTCAATTCCAGATTTTTCTTGGACGCCCCAGACATTGTATAAATTTATTACATTCGTTCACCAGCAATCTTGATTTAGCTTAATAAAATTCTGAGTAGCCAAAGCAGGTATTAGATGAGAACTGTAAATAATACTGGGTTGTTTCCACAAGAAAAAACACACTGACTTATGTAAAATCACAAGAACCTATATTAATATTATTTGAATATTTAAAAGCTGTTTTCTGAGCAAATAAAACTTCCTGTCTGAAAAAATAGCTTTTTAAATATAATGATGTCCCAAAAGCCTGAAACATTTGCACAGTGCTGGATATACTAAATGCATTGAATATCATAAACAGAAACTATGTTGCAGAAACAGGTGCTTTAAATTCGTTGTTTCTGTGATGTTACAAGAATCAACCTATTTACATATATTAACCTATTCATAGTACAGCAGTTTAGGAAGTGACAAAAACAATGTCTTTGAGGGTTTAATAGCATAAAATAGGCATACCCTACTGATTTATAGCTATTTGACCAATTCCTGCAGCCAGTCAGACGAACAGTTATGTAATGTCATTGTCAATCAACAATAGGCAGTGTTTTATGGACAAAAGTAAAAGAAATAGGGTTGATGAGTGTCCTTTTGGGTTTGTCTCCGTCAAAGGGGACGAACAGGACTCATAAGTGATTGAAAGTGTCTTATCCTGACATATATAACTACCCTATTATGTAAGCAGGCAGTGTATTAGTTTTTCTGTTCTGGTTGTCTGTGCACTGTGTTGTTACTGTAAAATAATTACATCGCCAACATTAACATGCTTAACGGGTAATCAAGCTAACTAACACTGTGCAACTGTAATGGGGGCTATTACACACACTGTACTGTAATAATTCCATTCTGTTAGCTAACTTAACCCTATTTTTACAGACAAACATTAAATTTGGACTATGTTCTTAGTTCTGCACTCTTAGTACGACAACAACGTTCACTGCTTTTAATATTAATCATTTTTTTCAGTCCTGGTCATATTTTTTCCATGCAATATTTTATTGTTTGTTTTTAGAAGATAAACGGCTTTTTGCATTTACAATCGGTTATTTTTAATATGCAGACAACAGTCTGGGAGGTCTGAGGGTGGACATGCAGTGGCAAACAGTTAGAGGGGGGCTAAACTTATCAAGCCAGTGGGCCAGTATATGCTTGCTATCTAGGATGGCACTGCTGCCCTATTGTCGACACCTGCAAACTGCACATGAGATAAAATTGGCCCATGTTAAAACATACCGTTTTGGCCCACATCCTAAAACAGATCTGGGCCACTTCTGTCCTGTGTAACTCATATGTGGAAAAATAGTCTAGCACAGTCTGTCTCACTACTATCTAGCAGAACTGTGATAATGAGCCTCTCCCCCAGTACAAGTCCAGAATCATTCAAGGGTTCAGACCAAGTGTGAAAACAACCATGAAGGAATAGTAACAGTGTAGGGCGCTGAGAGGGTAAAAACTATAAATCCACAGAGGTTGTTCAGTAATTCTTTGATAATTCTGTTATGACTGTCTGCAGTAACAACACTCTTTATCACTTTAACATGAATGGGAGCTAAACGTCAAACACTAACGTTGCATATATGGATATAGGTAGGAAATCTTTTGCTGTACTAGCCTTATCCCTCCACTTGTATTGAAGAAGAGGTTGTGATTCTCACCTTTGTCTCTCCAAGCGTATTGGAAAAGCGGTTGTGATTGTTTTAATATGTATATGTAGCCGGGCTAAAATCTAACAGGGTATTGCTGGCTGAAAACGATCTGCTAAGTGGCCGACGTCTTTCTGTCTGACCTCCGTGGAGTCAGAAACACTTGTGACTTGTGTGAGCAGATCTTCCTTCATTGCCCGCTTGAATCATTTGATCGTTGATGTGACAGCGTATGTGCGGCCTATGTCATGTGGGCACCGCTGGTATCGGTATGTTGGTATCTGTGCATGGGTATTTGTAAATGGGCATGGTATCAGCGTGATACCCAATACTGGTACAGTTAACGAAGCATCCCTACTACTCATGCTTACATTATATATGAACTTTTTTCTAGAGACCAATCTGCGTTTTTAAGGGTGATTCCGATCAGCGATCACATTTCAGCATGATCGGCTGATAGCCGATACCAATCGAGGGCGGGGCAATATGCCACGGCAGGGCTACATGCAATTATTAGTGCAAGCAAGTCATGAAACATGGTTGAAACGTGGTTATTGAGCACCATAATCTCAATCACTTTGGCTGTGATTCCTTTAGCTCTCTGGCTGTTGCTGCTGCTGTACTGTTCGTACTGGTCAGATCTAGTCTACACGGTTTTCTGGGTTACTGTGTGGTGTACTCTTAGGTGCCGTATCAGATTAGAAGTGTTAAATGTCTTTGTTTTGGTTCCCCCACGAGACACGTTGATGTTACAGATGTTACAGATGTTACAGAACGCCCTGGTTGAGTCTGTGTCACATACAGTAAAACACTACTAGACGGATGTTTTCTATCCGCACATGCAGTGACCGCTGTAAACTGTTTTCATGAGGCCGCTGCTTTAGTCAGTCTGACGAAAATTAAATGATATTTTTTTCCACCTAGTGGTTTAGATGGGAATTGCAGGGACCTGGCCGGAGGGGGTTTCATGGAGGGCTCGTCTTCCTGGATGAAACGCTACCTGGAAATACAAATTTGGCTCATTTGTTTAATGCCATCGATAGGCTCTTGAGATCGGATAAATTGGAGAAATATCGGCTGATCACTGATCGCATATTTTAATTAAAAATCGGTCGATACCGATACATAGCTGATTGATCCTTCCATCATCTTTTTTCAGTTCAAAAATGAAAGAAAGGTAAATTCCTAAGTAAACTCCTAAAGAAGGGACTGGCTGTGTGTCACAACAGCGCCCAGGGAATTTTTAACCACAGCGGCTCCTATTTGCTCCACTCAAACGCCAAAGCGCCTGGCGCTGCCTAATGAAGACCCCGCGACTGGGATGCGACGTTGGGATTTGATTAAGGCACCCTCATTAGACGAGTCTCCTAACTAACCTTTCCCATTTAACTGGAATGAAGTTCAGGTACGGAGAGGCCGCTTCAAAGAGGAGCCGAAGCCATTTAGCGTCTGTAGCATTTATCACAGTGCTCGATGAGTAATTGTGAGGAGTCACTCCGGAATAATGCAAGCACTTAAAAGAGCTCAGAGGAATGATGGGAAATGAAGCTGCTTCTTAAATAGGTCATTTTCTGGCTGATGTAATTCCCTACATCTCTATCCTAATAAAAACACCCCTGAAAAGATGCTGAAACATGGAAAAAAAAAAGTGTGGGAAATATGTGGGTCAGGGTGAGATTGAAATGCGTGCCATATGTGCAAGGCAAGGCCACAAGTGTCAAAAGCTCACGCGCTGGTAATAGGTTTTTTTTTTTTTGTTCAGCCATAATGCACATATGTAGCTCTTAATGGATTTGAGGGATTTATCCTGAGATCTTAACATTTACATTGCTTGATCCCTTGATTATGGCACGGCTGGCTGAGCTTCCAACTAAAGAGCATGTTGGAACGCCAGCGATACATTCCTAACGTCTGCCGTCAAGCCGCCCTGTTAGCACATTGGGAACCTGCTGAAAATATGTAAATAGAACAGGTATTACTTGTTACCACCCACCATCATTTTTTTTTGTTGTTTATTTAGATTAATGTCCCGCCATTGTTTTTATTGCCCACGCGGGCAGAAGTCATGGAGTCGTTTAAAGATATATTACGCAGATAAAATGTGAAGTTTACACTTGGCTGGTCCCCCGTGTCCGAACGTAAACATTAAACCTGTTAGTTTAGTCTTGGGCCAGGAAATCCTTCCAGCGTGCGAGCTGGCGCATTAGTCGGGCTGCAACAAGCGCTAATAGACATATCAACAAAAGTGCATTACTTTAATACCGAGAGCAGCGTGAAAGGAGCAGGCGAGATATGTTTAGCTGATATGAAAAGCAGGCACGCTAGGCAGCCATGTAGATCAATCTACCCCACTCACTTTGTCTTTCTCTTGCCTTCTCTCTCTCTCTCTCTCTCTCTCTCTCTCTTTCTGCTTACAGACGTATTTACCCCCCAGATGACAAGCTGCTCCTGGAGAAGTATGAGGGTCTCCTCTCGGTTGCTTTTCAGACGTTCCTCGCTGGGCGAGCAGCCTCACTTCAAAAGGAAATGAATAATCCTCTGAAACGAATGAAGGCACGTACCTGAGTCTCAGCTGGCATTCGTGCTTAGCAACAAACTCAGCTCTTGCTCCCTCTCTCTCTCTCTCTCTCTCTCTCTCTCTCTCTTTCTCTGTCCGTCCATCTTTTCTGTACATTTAGAATCTTTCTTCAGTCAGAAAACAGCGAGAGAAGAAAGCACACTGTAGCAGTACACCATTGCGGATCGTCCTTGCATTAACTACGGCGACCTTGTTGCCTGACTCTTGAAGACATCGGTCCACAGCAAACACAATGTTTCGAAGACATTATGAACCACACGCAACCTTCTTTTGTTTCTCAAGCATGCCTCCATTTTTAACTCCCCCCACCCAACCCCCTTTTCCTGGCTTCTGTCGTCATTCTTTATTCGCCTTGAGTTCATCATTTGTGCCGTGCTCCCGCTCAGAAGCCTCTGGATGTTTGAAGAGGATTTTCAAGGCTGAATATGTCAGCCCTTGCATATAAATGCACCACGTTGTTGGAAGACACTTCTTTAAGGATCATCCTGTCCGTATACTGGCATTTGATGGATTCTGATCAGCGAGGACTTGGATCGAGAGCGCCAGTGAAATTATAAAACGGTGGTCCTTAGAGAGAGAGTGCGGTGCTGACTACGACTATCGCTATTGATTACGTTAGTAATCAAGTAATTTGCAGATCTTCTTAATGATTAATTGAGTCATCAAAGGCTGAAAATGGACTTTGCGGAACAAAGGCAAAACAGAACCTAGCCTTTCAGGTTCCCACATTAAAACAATTGAGCTTTGAAAAATGCTAAATAATGAATTTATTTACTTTTATTACTTTTAATAATTCAGTAACGGTATTTTCATCTTGTGAACGCAGGGAGAAAATCATGTCATTTCCAGAATGAACATGGTGTCCAACTTTTATCAACAACGTCCAGCGAGAGCTGGATATCTACATGTTCCAACCACTTTGTACAGTTGCATGCAAAAAGTGAGTTTGAATAACTATAAGTGAACACATCCTCCATAGAGAACACACTTCTGCTCATTTTACAGTTACAATTTATTACTGGAATAACAGTAAAACATCACCTGCGCAACAGGTACAGCACATGTTATGTTAAATCTTTTTTTAATTCGGCAAACAAATAGAAATGATGCATTAACATTTGCAGAACAATACCTTATTTAAGTTTGTCCAGTAATTGATGTGCTAACTGACTTTTACTTCTTAAAAAAGGTGCTTACAGGTCCAGACTTTTATTGAATGGGAAGAGAACATTTTTAAAAATGACTGATGAAATGGTTCCCTCTCCCCATGTCCCGTGCTCACTCGCAGTCGTTCTGCTTGGGGACTCTTGTATTAGTAAAGGGTCTTGAGGGCAACTGTGGTGTTCCACTGTTGCTTTCTCTTGCTTGTTAATTTGTTGCCCGTTGATTTACCTATAGGTGTCCTGCACGCACTGTCCAGCATAATCTGGTAATGATGCTAAGGGTATTATTTTAAAAGGGAGGGCTTTCAGTTGTGAGCAACTAGGCGTCGACCTGCAATGCATCAGGCGGTTTGAAGACGGCCCAATTAAAAACAGCTGGCAAACGCAGCATATAACTTAAATGGGTGTGCCCATCAGGCTTTGTGCCCTACATTAAGAGAGATAATAATATGTATTATGCAAACTGGCATCTAATCATGGACAGTTCATGGAGAGAGTATATTAAACTTGTTTTAAATTGAGGTTTATCAGCAAATTGTGAATGCTGTCGTTCTGCAGCGGGGCCGTGCGTTAATGTGGCCGGGACAGCCTGCAAGGTGAATCCTGCAGAGTGTGGGTCTGGCTCATTTGGGCCAGGTTCAGGATTGCTGAGCTTGTGCCATTGCCACGTTAGCCTCTGACCTTCCTCTCAGCTTGTGCTCATTCAGATGCAAGCATCAGCTTTGGCTCTTTCCGCGAAGAATCGATGCTGCTACCGTATCCATGAAGGCCCAGCATCATCCGAAACAGTAAAAGGACAACTAGCGTTAGCTCCCAGTTTGAGCTTGTAGCAGCCCACTCTTTCCCCGGCTGGTTGCCCGAGCAGCGTTTTTTAATCTGGATTTGAGGAACAATGCGCAGAGGCAATGAGCACAAAAAGATGGAATTTAATACACTTATCTCCATTTGAGCTCGAGAGCTTACTGGGTGTTAACGCGGTGATAGTGTTTCTTGCAGAGCAGCGTGCAGCATTTCTCATTATGAAACTGCAGAGACGGCTTGAGACAAATCTTCACCAGAGAGCTTTTATTGTCTGCTATGACAAGAATGAGTCGGGCATGAGTGAGAATGAGTCGCTCTCTTTTGAGATAAAGTAAAGGAGAAACAAAGAGCTAAAGTAGGAGACTCATTTCCTTTATTAGCTTCATCAGTTAGTTTACTGAAACAACATAACTTGTACTCATACACTTTAGAATAGCAACAACAATCTCTCACAGACTCTGAGAGAGACTCTGAGTGAGAATATTCTGAAAACAACTTAACATTTCTTCATGTTGACAGCTTTCTACATAGTTGAAACCAATATAGTAGAGTGCATCACAATAAAATCATTTGAAAACATTGATTGTGATTCAGTATATTGTCGCAGTTGTGACAAATCTTTAAAAATAGTAACTTTGCAGTTAAAAATATAAAAAATGTCTTAATTTCAGATTTTGGACTTTTTTTATTGTACGAGTCATTATAAAAGTTAAACACATCGTAAAGGCCAAATAAAATTTTCAAGTTCTATGAAAGAACAAATGATACAAGTGATTATGTACAGTATTGTACACGCACATTACTTAAAATAAATATGTGTTTAGCTTGTAACATCACCCTAAATTGTTGCAATAAGTACAAATAAAGTAAGAAATAATAAGAATTTGTAGTTTTCAAAAACAATTGCTTGTTAATTTGTGGAACATTCCTTAGATGGGTCCTGATTTTCCTTGATACTCCCAGCTTGCACACCTGATTTTATTTAATGAAAAACTGATTACAAAAACTAGGCATTGAATAATAAGTAATTAATACTGGGCTGCCATGAGGAGAGGTTTTAGAAATGGTGAACACATTAACATAAGTAACGGACAGTAAGTAAATAACTACTGTACTTACTGTTGCATATATATATATATATATATATATATATATATATATATATATATATATATATATATATATATATATATATATATATATATATACAGTAACTTGTATACCCCACCAATTAGCAACGTACAAACTGAATTCTTGCATAACTACTGTACTTACTGTTTCATATATATATATATATATATATATGAAACAGTAAGTACAGTAGTATATATATATATATATATATATATATATATATATATATATATATATATATATATATATACACACTGTAACTTGTATACCCCACCAATTAGCAACGTACAAACTTGCATAATAGCTCACTTGCTTAAAACCATGTGCAGTTAAACTGTCATCTTAAATGTCTCGCCACTAGATGTGGTATTCCATACATTATGTTCTTTTTCCAACAAACTATTGCTTTGACTTTGTTTCATAGTGATACTTAGTAGTCACATATCATCACACTAACCTCCCCTGCTTGTAGTTGAGAGAGTACAGTTGAAGACCCGCTAAGACAAGCTCTCTCTGTTATTGCTGTTTTAATCCTCTTAAATTGCTCTCTTTGTCTGCTCCTTTGACTTCTGAGCCCCAGATTAGAGGCACAGTAACTCCTCCGTGTAGTTCCCACTATTGCTCTTGCTCAGGACATATGGGAGGTAGTACTTCTGGCTTATTTACAAATGCTCGTTCACACAGGCACATCATTAATTACGCAATTATGTAAAAAATACATTTACATTCAGTTCACATTCTGGGACAAGTCTGCACTTGTGCTAATATAGAAGTTACGAATGTAGCGGATGCTCTTCCTTCTAAAAAAAAGCGTAGCACACAAGTTGACCTACAATGATAACTTTCTACCCTGAACCGCCTCCTACCTACAAACACTAATCTGGTCTCAATAGAAAGCTTAGAATCTGTTGGCTTGTTTCAGTGAAATTGTGAAATAGTCAATGAAAATGTAACAAGAGGCGTGTGTGCCGCAGGGTCCCTATATCTGTGTTTGTATGTCCACAGGAAGAGGACATCCTGGACCTACTGGAGCAATGTGAGCTGGATGATGAGAAGTTAATGGGGAAGACGTCCAGGCAGAGAGGGCCGAAGGTAAGTCTCATCCTTATCCACGGCCCCGGCACCACCTAATGCCCAGCATGACGAGCTGGAGCTGCCTTTTCAACCATATTAAGCCCACGAGGCTAACTATTCTTTCTTACACAATTGACTTCGGTTGAAATTAATTTGCGCCTGTCACTTTCCACTATGCTGAGGTTTTTTTTTTCTTCTGCTTCTTTTTTTTTTTTCTTGACGACCTTTCGACACACAGCACTGAGTGCTCTGATGGATAGACGGACTCCCAGGGGTGCATTATGGGCCATCTGGAAAAATCAGACAGGGCAGAAATGAAGCAATTTAAATACCATGGGATTGGGTTTTAAGCAGCCCTGCTTAGAGATGCCATGGAGAGCAGTGCGATGAAACGGACGGAGTGCGTCCCCTTCGTTCTTTTTGCCTCTGTCTCCTTCTTGCTTTCTCTAATTTAACCTTGCGCTTGTGATTGCTTCCTAAGTGTTAATTTTGTGCGAGAAAAGGTTAGATAAATTAGCTGTTGAGTAACTGACACGAATGCTTTATTAATGCTAACAGTGCACTCCTTCTCGAGCATGAGGGCAGGCATTCTTTTCAATTAACCTTTTTTCCTCGCTCTGCCCTGCCATTTGTAATTTTTTTTTAAAGAACGTAGGAGATAAATTCATGCTTTCTGAATGTGGGACGGCGGAAGACGCTATCCGTGCAGTTACTTTAGACTTTATTAATATGTCTCTGTCGTGACATTAATCACAGCCGAGTCAACATTGCGCTTGTCAGAGACGCACACGCCAAGGGCTGATGTCACAATCCCACCTTCCCTCCCTCTCCTCCTCTCCTCATTCCCTTTACTTCGACACCCCCCTCCCCCACCCTACCCCCATCACCTTTAGCAAGTACCGATGACAAACGCTAATTGGAGTCGGGTTGAAGGCTGTATCTGCCCAGGCACTGACATGGTCTAACATCATCTTTTCCCCCTTGGACATCTCTGGCATGTCTATCTGCCTGTCTCTAGGCCTTGTCCTCCATGCCTGAGAGCGCTCAGGTGCCCAGGAGGCACCGTGACTACGAGGACACCTCCGGCAGCTGCGGCGGCAGCAGCACTTCGGGCTCGGATGCTGACGAGGAAGAGGAGAGCGCCAACGACCTCCAGGAGAAGAAGGTTTCCCTGGAGGTGGGGGAAAACAAGCAAAAGTCCTCCGAGCGCTCTAGTAAGTCTTCCTCAGGTCTTCATGCTCAGGCCTGTAAAGAAAATAAGTACGGTTAGAATTGGTCAAGTAATATTAGCACTAAGGCACCACATTTTATGTTTTTTAAAAATTTGTTTAAAAGAAATTCAATTTATACCCAGACCAACTATTCACAAAACTGATTATCACATCTGAAAAGGTGCATTCAGATGGGAATTTAGAGTTCAGTATAGTTCAGTATCAGTGCTGTCAGAACAAAACTACCTAAAAAAAATAATTATTATTAGACTTTTTAGAAGTATTTTTTAACTATTTCAATTGGTCTTTTCATTATAAACACAAAACAGAAGATGACAGTGGTTTTCAAAAAAGTACTTTTTTCAAAAATAGAAACAAATCTTTTGTGGGACAGTAATGCTGTGGTAATATATTGTTGATATTTGTAATATTTTAAAAACAATCCAAAAAAATTACTCAAACTATTCCAAAATAGTTTTATCTATTAACACAGCTAATTAGGACTGATAGAGGAAATTAAACTCTGTCCATATTGTAATTCTGGTATGCGTTGCAGTGTATTTAACCCCTAAAACGTCAGGAGTGTCAAAGTGTTACAGCACAAATGTATAACCTAAGAACAGCCCAACCATTGGATGGTAGTTCTTGTAGTTACTGAATAAAAAGTCTTAAACAGTAAAAAAGCTGGGATTTTAAAGGAGTTAAATACGTTGATGAACCTTGACCTAAAGCTTTGATTAATGGTTAGCTTACATTTGTAATGTGTTGACCAAAACAATTATAAAACATTTTATAGTTTAGGTGGTATTTAATTTAGTTACTTGGTTATTTAGTTTCTATTTTGCTGCACTGCATCAATCCACTGTTTTTTCAAAACTTTTACTCTCATCTGGAACAGCTAACATTGGTCTGAATGATAAATAACCCTGATGTTTGTAAGAAGCCCATATTGTATTGTTCTGTGATATTAACATTGCAATATTGCTAATATCACAATATTAACAATGATTAACAAACAGTATATTATGCCACCCTGTTCTGAAGCTCTTTTTTATACTCAGTAATTAAGAATATGTATTCTTATGCCACCAAAAAATGAACTGAAGACTGAAAATAATGTGTTGTTTTTAAAGTACTTTATTTTTACAGACTACAGTACACTGCAGAAACACATGAAGTTACTTAAAGGCAACTGAGTTAACTGAGCTTGAGGGAATAGGAGTTTACCCGTGGTGTCAGGTTGAGTTATTTGTAAAAAAGTGTGAACATTGATTATGAATAGCTTCTCTGATGTCTACCGTTTTCTACCATTCATTTGCGAGCGCATCTGTGCTGACTGTTATGTAAAATTGAAGGAAACGAATGGCTTTAATCACTATTTCTCATTTTCATCACCTTTGAAATGGTGTTGTGTGCTTTGATGTGTGGTGTTTTGTAGTAGGGCTTTTTAAACTCTAGAATTCCCTTTTTCACCACTTCCTCTGTAACCAAACTGTTTTGCATCCCCGAATTTTACTGTACATTTTAATCAGGTAGCATTCCTACATTTCAATGTTGGAAAAAATCATACTGTTATTAAAAACTTCTACTACTAGCAGTGATCCATCCCTGATACCCAATTGGTTAATTTGAATTATTTTTTATCTGTGTTTGTGTACATGTGATTGGGCACTAGCGGTCTCCATTTTGTACAAGCTGCTGTTTACATTGTGTGAACATTTAATGATGAATGAACCAATAAAAGTGCTTCAGAATAGCTTGGAAAATGGACAGTAAAGACTGTCCTCTCCTGTAAAGCTGCCATTTTGGAGCCACTTATATTTCTTTGCAACGATATACAGGTCCGCTTAGATGTGGTTCATTTAACTTCCAAGATTCTATTACAGACTCATTACAAACACATGCCTTATTCAAAAACCTAATAAGGTAAACAACCAGTAAGAGGTACATATATTGTAATATTAAAATAACCACGCCCACCCCTAGTGCTCAGCGGGTGGCAGTTAGAATAGTCCCCGGTCTGCTGGAGTAGACAGTTTTCCTCTGTCTTGTATACCACGGTCCTCAATCAGAGGTCTTTCCACTGATGCTTTCCAAATGACCGCAAGAGGTCCTTAATTACTTAAACAAAGTTCTGCCGTTGTCACATTCGCTCATAAGCCGTTCAGCGGGCAGACCGACTTTAGGTGCAATTGTGCAATCCAGTGGCGTCAGCTGCCCAGCTAAACCTTGAATTACAGATGTAAATCTAGTGTAATGTGTTTGTTTACCTAATTAATACATGAAACAGGCAAAATCCATCTTTTTTAATTAGGGTCACAGGATCTGATGGCGCAGTGCAGTGGCTCTTAATTTGACTGGCCAGCGGTAGCGGGTGATAGCTTGAGAGCTCTCTCGGCTCCCATACACAGTAGCCTTAATGAGCTTTTTTGATGTGTTTCAGTCCACTAGTCTAAAAGGGGAGTGGGGTCTCAGCTTGGGCGAAGTGCAGTTCGGGGAGATCTTCAGGGAAGGGCTTTCGTCTTACCTTGAAAACTGGACAAAACAAACTCTTGAAAAGCCGTGACTTTTTTTTTTGTTCTCAGGTACAGAGGTTTAAACTTCTGCATTCCTTAGAGTCTACAAAACCTTACAGTATATTTCTTAATAGCCTTAGCTCGCTGTTGCTCTCTCTCTCTCTCTCTCTCTCTCTCTTTCTCTTTTTTTACTCTTTCTTGCTCACTCTACATTCCTCTTTCTAATCGCTTCATCTCTTAATTCTGTCTCTCTTTTTCTTCTCCATCTTCTCCGTCTTGCTCTCTTCTTTATCCCTCTCTCTCTCTCTCTCTCTCTTTCTCTCTCTGGACTTGCTATCGCCCCATGTGTCCGAATGTCACGCAGTCAGGGCGGATTGCTTATAGATTCTTTTTTTTTTTTTTGCTTGAACAAGCGGCCGACCCTCCAGTTTTTCCATTAGCTCCAGAATGAAGGACAAAGCAGTGATTTGGCTGAGGTTTGACGGGTGAGCGAGTCAGGAGTTCGAATCATACTAGAGTGACTTTGACCCTCACCCCGCTTCCACCCACCCCCCCCTCCAATGCCCATCTGGGGGTGGCCTAAGCTAAGCCCCTATAATGCGTGCGACTTGGCAACTTTCGTCCCTCAAGATTCACGGGCGGAGCAGCAAGGCCTGCTGGCCGGCAGACAAACTGGAGGTCGTTCAACGCTACAGCGTGCGCCGGGTTTGTGTGTGTGGGCAAGAGCCGCCGCTGCTCTAATCCGGAGCTGCAGAGACGGCGGCAGCCCAGACCAGTAAGAGCGACACATGCTTTTGTGATTAATGAAAGCCACAGTCGATGCTCTTTGTCAGTTTGTTGGAGAAGGGGATTTCTCACGCCACACTTCATTTACGCAGCAGGCCAGGCCTCTCAGAGAGTATGCGTCCATGTCTAAGAGCACAGACATCCCTCTCCGAGCTCAGTTATTTAGGTCAGATGTTTTATTGCTGCTTCAGATGGCATGGTGGATAACACCAGTGCCCCACAGAAGATCAGTAAGAGTTATTAGGTTAAGATTCCGGATACATGTGTCCATTTAAAGCATTGGTGGTGCACATCCTTAGAAATGAATGCAACACATGCACAAGTTGCAGTCCCAATACAGAACTCAACATGAAACTCAACAGGAAACTCAACAAACCATGGCAGCAACCACTGCCATTACTGTAAGGTGCACCCTTTGCTGACACTGGTGTTGAAGAATCTCCAAAGACAAGCATTGCCAGTAGACTGTGACATTCTGGAACAGCTGCACATGAGACTAGGGTCACCATACCCAGTGCTTAGCATCTGCCAGCAGACTATAAAAGGGCATTTGTTTAAAGCACCATCAGATACCGCCAAGTGGCGTTTGTGATCCAGAACTAATCATCAAACATCAGTACCTAACCTTGCTAATACTCTTCTGGCTGAATGCAACTAAATCCTCAGAGCATTGTTCCACAACAGCTAAGAAGGTGAAAAACTCCCTATTAATATCCTCAACTTTAGAAAAAAAACGTTCAGGGAACAGCTGTCTACAAACTCTTGGTCATATAGTCTAAGCAGACCTTGTATTGTTGATGCTGCTGTAGGTTTACAGCTGGTGATTGATTTTGACTTTGTGATTTTTCTTCAACTTGCAGGTCGTGTTCACTGGAAGCCTTCGCCCAAGCCAGTGAGACCGGGCTCAGCGTCCTCTCCGGCTCTTTCAGGACTCATCCGCCGCTCTGTCTCTTGCCCGCGATCCATCTCCTCCTTGATCTCTCAGTCTCCCACCAGCGAGAGCAGGGGTCCAGTACTAAAGGGTAGTGGCGGTGTGGCAGTAGCCCAGGCTGCAGCTTCAGCTCCACCCACGCCACCAGTTCGTCCACACACAGCTCTGCGCTCACACTCTCTCAGTCGCAACGGCTCTGCCCACAGAGTGCCTCACAGCAGCAGTCTGGGCACCATCCACTCCAACATGGCAAGTATAAGCAAGTATGGCAAGTATAACATACATACACACAGCCTGTGTGGTGACTGGCACACAGAGAAAGCTTAATATATGGGTCTTCAAGCTAATCAAGGTATGTTTTGATGAATCGAATCAATAAATCAAATTTTGACATTTCCAAAGGTTTTAAAACGAGGTGCCCAAACTCTTTGTCCTTGAGGACAGGGTACACTGTCGGTCAGAGAGTGCCAAGCGCAATGTTTGTGGTGCACCAATAGCCAAAATACAAAACATACAAACTTGTACAAATAAAGAAGGTATCATTAACCCATGTTTTGTTAATGAAATGATCCAAAATTACAATTTCACAAGGAAAGTACTATTTAGTAATATATATATATCGTATAAAATTATGTTTATTCTTTCATATGCTGAGGCGGTAGGGATTCTTTACGCAGGCCAAATCAAACACACTCACTGGCCAACTTTGGCCCGTAGGCCACACTTTGAGCAGCTCTGTTT
This sequence comes from Megaleporinus macrocephalus, assembly GCA_021613375.1. Lineage (NCBI taxonomy): Eukaryota > Metazoa > Chordata > Actinopteri > Characiformes > Anostomidae > Megaleporinus > Megaleporinus macrocephalus. The sequence goes on from CM038721.1 coordinate 27,522,912, forward strand.
TAGATTCTAAGCCTGAAAGTGGCTGACAGGAAATCTCTTTATATTTTAGACTGTAACTTGGTGACATGTAACACCATTATCAAGAGACATATATGATCTGATTCAGCACAGACTCAGCTTTTTAATAGTACAGACTACCGATTATCAGCTTTTAAGAGTGAAATAATGCAAATACATAAAAATTGTTTTTTTTCCTGATTTTCTTCAGTCGTCTTTGCCTTTATCCTCACTGCCTGCCTTTAAAGGATGCCTGCACTCATCTTTCTTTATGAAGCCTGATTCCAAACATTTTGAAGGTTTTAAAGTGACGTGTGTTCTCTGTAGTGGATGCCAACAAAGTCATAATTTGCATACCTTTGTATATGACTGTATACAAATCTTACATCAGAATTTAAATCTGAGTACCACATGAAGAAGGAATTTCACTTGGTACAGGTGACAGCACAAAATTATTCCAATAAAATAAATATATATGTATCAGCAAGTAATGCAAAGGATCTGCGGTTGGAGATAAGTACAGATACAGTATTATATATATATCGTTGCTGTCTAATGAAACACATTTATCTCCATTTTGTCGATTTTGAGTTTTCTACATCAGTAGTTGTTTACATTGTGTGAAAATTTCATGATGAATGGACCAATAGAAGTGCTTCAAAATAGCTTCTGGTTCCATTGACTTACATTAAAAGGAAAATATGTTTTTGGTCTCTTCTGTAAAGATCCAATTTTGGAGATACAGTGACGATATGTGTGTGTGTGTGTAATCAGCATAGAAAGATAAGTGTAAATATTATTAAATAATTATATATTATATATGTGTATTGCAACTGTAAACACTTGTAGCCTGTGGCTTTTTATTCTTTAATAATTTCTGGGTTAAAACCTAATTTGAACTATAAAGTGTGTATCACAGAATTTAGTATTTAGTGTTTTTAGCTTAGTTACCAGAAGAAAGTAGCTATGTGGTTTACTTTCTCAACAATTACATCTGCTTAGGAGACATAAGCATAAATATTTGGCAACTTAATATTTAAACAAGTTTCTGTTGTGCACCTAAATGTAATTTTGTAATTTGTAAGTGTGAACATTGTAACTGTCTTACATTTGAGCTGGTGTGCAGCTGTTGCACTTGGACCCACTAATATACTAATACTAATATTATTTCAGCTTCAGGGTCAGGATGTACCTAACTAAATACACCTCCTTATGTGTGAGTGGTGAAAGGGGACATTCTCCAAGTGTTAACACACACACACACACACACACACACACACACACACACACACTTATTAACACACTCACACATTAGCTCACACTTGCTTTTCTCCATGTTAACATGACTAGTCCCCCTGCCCCCACCTCATCCCGGTGGTGCTCCTCTACTTAAGCACTCTTTTTGCTGAGGGTTAAGATGTCCCACAGTCAGAGTACCACTAGCACTTTCACACTCCGTCTAACACCCAGACAGTTGTGACACGCTGAGCCAGCCTCCAGTCACCTGGGCTCATCTCGCACAGCGGGCCGCTGAGGACCCAGGCGGCTCTCGGGGCCACTGCTGAGCGATAGCCGCTCCCTGCTGGAGAAGCAGGCGTGCGGCTCTAATTGCGGAGGCCTCATCCTCGCCTCGCTGAGCTCCACAGCCAGCCGGGCCTGCAGAGAGTGCAAGTAAAGAAAAGCTGATGACGGAGGGGGAAAAAGACAGCGGCCACTAATTCATCTTCATTGCCTTGTGTTGCCTTGTGTGTGTTTGTGTATGCGCGCATGGTAGGGAGAGTCCCTGCTGAACGTGAGGAGTAAGGAGCAGGAGGTGGAGCTGACGCGGCAGACGCTGGCCGCGCTGGGAGAGATGCGGATCCGATTCCCAGGGAAGAGCGAGGAGGAAGCCGAGGCCGTCCTGAACGAGGTGAGTTAGTGTGCTGGTCTGAGCGAGGACGGTGAGCCCGACAGGCGAGTTTCGGTGCCACTCTAAGTGAGGTGTGTGCCTGAGCCTCTCTGGGCGAGGGAAGTTTGTGAGCCCCCGGAAGAGAGGTGAGTAATTGAACCACTTTGAGAGAGGGGTATTTCTGTTCTGCTCTGAGCGAGGGGAGCCTCGCTTAGCAAGAGGAGTTTACGAGCTGCTCAAAGTGAGGTGAGTTCCTGGGTCGCTTTAAGCGAGGTGAGTTTCTCCACCACTCTAAACAAGGTGGGCATCTGAGCCCCTCTAAGTGAGCCGAGTTTCTCCACCACCAAGGTAAGAGAGGTAGGGATCTGCACCTCTCTGAGCGAGATGAGTTTCTGCACCGCTCCGAGCGAGATGAGTGTTTCCGCGCCTCCTTTTTCAGAGCTCCAGAGGAGGAGGTGGGATTCGGGCCTGGTTCTCCCCCCAGGCTCTCCACACCCCCTCCGGCTGGCTCTCTGCCTGCTACCCTCGTTCCCTCCGCTCATTTGCGGAGGACGGCGCCCGTACTGTTAGTGCTGTCTCTCGTCGTACGTGGCGTCATTAGCCGTCCACCTGTATGGTTAATGAGAGCTATTAGCTGTTGCCGCGGAAACACAGCTGGGCAGCAGCACCTGTTTGAGACCCTTTCCAATATCTTGTTATTACACTTGCTGTTCAAAAGAGAGACATGCAACCAGAAAACCTTCACTTTTGCATTTACAGTTCATCGCGTTTAACAAGAAACAAAAACAAAGCCTTTGCAGAAGAGAACAGAAATCCGAGGCGTTCCCGGTTCCTAACAAAATCACTGGGAAAATGAAGTCCATTAATTACATTAATTACAAAACTCGCTCGCAAGTGGTGCAAGTTAGAAATTGGAGCACTGTAATTTAGATATCTGCATGCATCAGTGTAATTTACGGGCTCCCGATTCGTATGGAGCAGCTGTAGGTCTAAATTAATTATTAATGATTTATCCAAGAAGATGAATTTAATGATCTCGGCCGTATCAATGCCTGAGTGCTTCGCCATCATCCTTCATTCCAAACATGCCCACAGTTTGTTTCCTCTGTGTAGTAACGAGTCAGAGGCTCGTCTGATTTGCACATCCACAGGAGAATGTCAAAGGAATATTAGCCAAATATTAGCAGGTATGCGGTGGGAGCGCGAATAAGCAGAGAGAGCCCGCCTGCTGAGAATCAGAATATTTTATTAATAATAATCTCAATGTATTCAAACATTCAGATCGATCTGTGATCTATGTGAAAATGAATAAAGAGGGCAGTGCATTCTGAGCTGATGGATCCACTGTTTTAATTCAAGGTCCTTCTTTCCAGACTGCTTGCTGCGGCATGAAAGAACACTGGGCTGCTATTGTATTTATTTATTTATTTATTTTCCTTTTAGGTAAAGCACAAGATGTGGAAGGTCATTGCATGTTTTTGCTTTCTTTTTTGGAACATGCTGTTGGTTAAGGTTTTTGACATGGTCTCTTTGATTATGTGAAGCTTTGTCTTTGTGTGGTGCAGAAGCATTGATTTTGCTGTTCAGTCAAGTGCTGAACAAAAAGCAGATGAGATCATGTGAAAAAAACAGTCTTGCTGGACTTTACTTGCAGACAGCTTGTAAAAAGTATGGCCTGACTATACTGTCAGGTGCAAGTTATCCATCTTTTCACTGTCACTAAGAATATTATCAAATCCACCAGTATTTCATTTGTCCACTCTTTACTTTTGTGCATCTTGAAAACAAGTTACAGCAGCCAACAAGCAAGAATGATTCAAAAATGATTCAGATATGCAGAGAAAATGGGACTCTAATAACGGTTCAATATCTGCTAGACCACCAAAACTGTCTCCATCTGATAAACAGTACTTAAAGCTGTTACTGTTGAGAGATAAAGCGACTCCAAACCCCACACTCGCTTCATATCTGAAAAATATCTACAGATGTTCTTGTCCATCCTTCCACTCCGAGAAGACAATTCAGTGCTATGGGTCTAACAGGATGTGGAGCTGTCAAGAAAAACGAGCACCTAAACTGGACAGCTGAGATCTGTTCTGATCTGTTACTCTACATCTGTCATTGAGAAATTTGGATTGTGAAAAAAATTAAAGTATGTATATGTCCATTAAAAAACATGTATTTCCATTTTTGACGATTTTACGTTTTCAACACTAGTTGAATACGCCAATGGCCTTTTACATTGTGTGAAAATTTCATGAGGAGTGGACCAATAGAAATAGAAAAATTCTGGTTCCATTGACCTACATTGAAAGTAAAGTACGTTTTTGGTCTCTCCTGTAAAGTTTCGGAGATACCTGTTTTTGATTGGACAGTGACTACATACACACACACACACACACACACACACACACACACACACACACACACACATATATATATAATAATGCAACTAATAGGTGGAAAGATATCCCTGTCGATTTTTTTTTAGGGTCTTCCAGTAAGAACCGATCTTGAAATAAAGGCAAATAGTGGATAAAATGTATTATAAATGTTAAATAATAGTGTACAAATGTTTCAGGCACCTGATAAAGTTAGATTTCAGAACTATTTATCTGAGCAGTAAACATCCATTTGCTCAGACAAGTGCTAGAATAAACACAGATTTGTTAAAACTATTAATGCAATGAGTCGTGTTGTTTCATGTGTCAATGTGTTTATGTATCCGTTTTAAACCGGCCCTTGTGGCAGCCCGTTATTATTTGTATGTGTCATTCAGTGCCTTGTTCGGTTAGTTAGTGCTTCAGTATGGTAAAATAAGTGTGCTGATGATAAACTAAAAAAAAAGCATTCTCACTGCTGACTTAATTGATTTTATATTTCTGCTTATTTTATGATGCTAAAAATGGATAACGTGCACTCAGGGGTTGTTTTGACTGGAAAGTGAATAAACGGGTCTCTGACTTTTGCACAGTACTGTAACTAATAGGCTGATAGAGGTTGTTTTATTTTATCAATTAACACAAAATGAATACAGAATTTTTGTCTGTTTTTGTCTCCTACAGATTTTGAACAACTGGAAATATCATAAACCAAAAGTGGCTTCTTACTGGCTGGTGAAGTTAGACGCCACCAAACAAAGAAAGGTAAAAGAGTCATGCAGGGTTGCGTTTCGACATTATGTTTAAATCTGCAATTAAAAATTATATAAAGTGCAACAAAAGGAATTTGTGGCCTGTATGTTGTACAGCCCATAATTAATTGTTAGTGGATCGTTTTTACTTTAATGGCGTAATTTACGTAACAAATAAGAGGATTGGAGCTGCAAGTGGGTCCAGTTATATACAGAACCAGTTCATCAACTAATTACAAGTTAGTTTTATAGAAATAGACTGTGTAAGAGTAAATGTACACATGGAGTATGAATTGAGAGATATAGACAGTGAGCTTCCTAAATGAAGGATCAGCAGGTTAGAATCACTTTGTGTTCTCATTTCTCTCTACTAAGCACTCCAGAATATTGAGTGTGCAATTAAAACTTTTTTTTCTTATTTAAGTATGAGTGGACTGAAACTTGAATTTGAGAAGTGAGAGAGATTTTTAAATGTGTAATGAAGTGAAAATATGAAAAATGTTGCCAGTTGATTTAAAACTGTTAAATCAGCAGTCTTACATCACAGTAGAGAAGTGTCGACAAGCCTGATTCACGACTCTGACTCCATCTAGAGCAAACGAGAGTGGCTCTATTTTTTATGTTTAGTCATTTTTGCTGAAAGCACTTCACAATATTTTAGCAATTCAGGAAGAAAAATAGGAGGTAAAGGTAAAGTATTATACAAGGCTTTATTTAGAAATAATGTTTAAAGATTTATTAAACATGATAAAAGGTGCAATAACGGGATAAAAAGACTATATTTATATTTGCGACTATATATAGATTTGCAATTTTACAAAGCAGGATTTCTTAGTTTAGCCAGATTAACCTGTCCAATAGGAAAAGAGCTGATAGGCATTCCCATTGGACAGTTCTCATCTTTTGGCTTGAGTTATATGACTGACTGAGAATTCCTGCTTTATGAAATACCCTCCTAATCTTAATGCCACTACAAGGGCTTTTGTTCAGGCTACATAGGCGAAGACAACCTTGACTAAAATGTTTGTTTTAAACACGAACATCACTGTGCAAAAGTCTAAAATCATTTGACCTTAAGTGTATACTTTATTGTAAATGCAAAAATTAAACATGAAATAATGCTTGAGGTGAGAGTTCTCAGATTTCTCCTTCAGTCACCCAGCATTTACATAGATTATTAAATTACATTTCTAAAATAAAAGAAGCATTGATTGAACTAGAAATAATACTAAGCTGCTTTTAGGTGAGAATAGGAAATAGAAAATAAATAAATAGAAAATAAATTATTGCAATTTATAATAATAATAATAATAATAATAATAATAATTATTATTATTATTATTATTATTATTATTATTATTATTATTATTATTATTATTATTATTATTATTATTATGCTTATTATTATTATTATTATTATTATTATTATTTGTTACAAGGTATGTATGGCCCAGGTTGTATGCAAAGCTTTGCCACATTTTTTCATTTTCTACGAACACAACACAATATTAGTTTTGCTATTTTTATGTATTTAAAAAAATAAAACATAACATTAAATGTGCAATAAAGTAAACAGTAAATAAACAGGAACTGTGCTTTTAAATGTGATTGTGTTAACTTTAAAAATAAAACAAACTTTGCACTGAACTCTACAGAACTTTGCATGAAGTCCTAAAGTCCTGTTGTTGTTTTTTTAATACGAATTATTTTATGCTGTTTTGATGTGAATTTTAGTTTGTTTCTAAGAGCTGCCCTCACCTTACTTGCTACGTGATCACTGCAGCAAATACTGGCTTTTTACAATAGGCTGGGCTGTATGTGCAGTGTTCACCTGTCTTGTCTCACTATATAGTAAACATGTTTGTTATAGCACAAAAGCAAGGCTGCAGTGTCATGATAAGTGTGAGTTTCTTTGCTATTAGAAGTTCTAAATTGTTTATCTTGGATAGTCATTCAGTGTGGCCCCCCTAAAGCCTTGCAAGCCTGGATTCATGACATTAGTTTTCTTCCGTTGCACATTATGCCATCAACTTGAAAGTAATGCCGCTTTAGTTGTGTCTTGTTGAGTGTTCGGTTCGTGGTGGAAGTTGTGGAATCCTGAAATGTGTTTTGGATGCTTGGTGGTGGCGCATTACAATGCAGCTTGTTGAAAGCTTTTTGAGCTTCTTGTGTTCTGCACAATATGCCAGGGATAATAAACCCACAATGACTTATACAACTGGGCGTTAAGACAGAAAAAGCTAGAGATGCTTTCGCCATTGGCAGAGGAGGTTGGCTTAGCAAGTTGGCACTGAGTAGAAGGGAATTGTTCACTTGGTTGCCTGCTGTGCCGTTTGCTAGAATTGGGTCTCAGGTACCTTCTCTGTGGAATCTGTACTGGGGGATCAGCATGGCAGTGGTATAATGAAGCTCGACTGACTGCAGGCATTGTCGTGTCCCACAAGCTGATTATCAGCTGAAGCTTGAGGAATCTTTCCGAGAAGAGTTTTTGCCATCCCACACAAGGCCATTAAATCTGGCGTATCACATGACATACAGTCACCAATCAGCTGAGAGGACTCCAAGGCCCCAAGCCAGTAGCTGGAGAAGAGGAGCTAGGGTCCTTCAACCTGCGAGAACTTTTGCCTGAGACTGACGTTTGCAAGCAATTACCGCTCCTCTTTCAGCCTTTCTGTTTCTAGCCAACACTTTTTTGCTTTCTAACCACCACATTCAGCCTCGGCCTCTCTCTGTGCGTCTCTCTGTCTCTCTCTCTCTCTCTCTCCGTCTCACCATGTCATCTCTGCTATCTTCATAAGACATTGCTTGGTGCGTGACTGCAACCACAGAAGAAGAAAAAATCAAGTCAAAATTGTCTCCGAAATCATTTTCTGGTGTCAACGTCAAATCAAAACCTCACAGCTCTATTTTTTTCCTTCTTTCCTTTTTTCTTTACAACATGTGCCACCCTGTACTTTGTGTGCCCACTTTTTAATAGGCCAGTATAAATGTTCCTAATTGGAAGATAATATTAACCTACAATAAAATAGAGAACGTTCTCGTCACCATTTGTGAGTTTTATTGCAACAATAATGTTTTACTGGCTGTGCTCAAGTCTGCTTAATCCTCATCTCATCCATGTGCCTCCCATGCAAAGGTCCTGGACATTGTCCGTACCAACGTTCGTTCCGTGCTACAAAGGATCTGGAGGGAGCCTGACGTCGACAGTTTACGTCTCTATCGCCTTTTCAGCCGTGTCTTCAACCGCCTGCTCTGGAGTCATGGTCAAGGCCTGTGGAACTGTTTCTGCAGCTCTGGGTAAGGAGCTCTCCACCCCTTTTTTAGTTCATTTTGGAATAGTCGTTCAGAAGGTTGAATTCACTGTTTTCAAGAATATAATATAATCAGTTCAGTTGCAGATCAAGTGGAGCCCAAAATGTCTGCACACACTAGTGAAAATATTATATATAGTATCTATTTTGCTGTCTTATCTATCTTAACAAAGTTTTTTCATTACAAATTATATCTTTAACAAAATCTGAGTGATGAGTAGAATGTTTAAAATCAGAATGTTTTAATGTAATGTGCAAACGTCCCTGATGAGTTAATCCAAGTAAGAGTTGTCTGAGCATGTACTTCAACGGAACAGACCCTCAGTCGAAGGGAATATGACCTTTTTGTGTTTAGTGGCATGAACAATGTCACATTGTTATTATAATAATGACATTAATTAATTAATTAATGTTATGAATTTGCTTACGTTTAAATAGTGAACTAGAACTGAATCTTCATTATTTTTTTTCCCTTTTAAAATTTTCAAAATTTTATACTCAACTGTACATATAAAATAATTCTGTTGAGATGCTATTACTCACAGGTTTTGAATCGTTCACAAGTTGTGAATATGAAGAAATGTTATATGTGACCATAATGATGAACAGAACTACAATAGCAGAAGAAGCTGAAGTGATTGAAATAACACATAGAGATGTATGTACATCTCAACACAGATAATGTATCAAGAAAGTGCCTAAATGGACAATTACATTATATTACTTACCATTTATTAACTTATTAGTGTTCCTAAATACTTGACACATTTCTTAAAATAATGTTCTGGTGTCTATGGTTTTAAAATGAACACTGTAAATTATTTAAATAAACTAAAACAAAATAACAACATGTCTCCTTGATATTCTCAACCATCACATAGTCTTCAAATCCACTAGCAGCTCATAGGATATAATGTCACGTAGCACTGGTTAGTTAAACTAGGTTGTGGATGATAAATACAAATACCAGCCGTTGAGAGAGATCTGAAAATGGTTCAGTGAACAACCTAACATACATTTAATCCCTACGTATTGTATAATTATTAATTATATTTATTCTAATGCATGTCTGAGCAAATGGCCACTTATTACGCAGTTAAATAGCTTTTTGACTGTGGGGCCTAAAACCTTTAAACAGAAATGTGTTTTCATACTGACTTAATCTACAGACAGTCATGATAATCTAAATCTTTCTATTGCTAATAAAACTTAAAACTTGATAATAAGACTTAAATAAGGCCAAATTCTGTCTTTAAAAATGTGTCAATAGAAATCTCAGGTCAAGTGAAACATTCTATGAATTTGGAAATGAAATCCACACATATAAGCTAAAATGTAAACTCCCTGGTTAAATTACATGTTTTGTTCATTTTCTAAGTAAAAATTAGTGAACAATGTGCACTGCAGGGAATACACTTATATATAGCTTTTATTTCTGGTCATTGTTATGCACAATGCATATTTTATTGCTGAGTTTAATATATTGGAAAACAATAAAACATAAAATGTGCCATAGCTTTTGCATAGGCAGCATTTTGTGTTGGTTTTGTTTTCCAGTGTGTTATATTAAGAAATTAAGCAGTAATTGTGCATTAATTGTGCAGTAGTGTGTGGATGAGACTTATTTCCACTTAGAAAATCACTTAAAAGTCCCTATTTCCTAAATTTAGTAAAAAGAGCAATGAAAAAGGGCTTCACCAAGCAGAACTTGTCATGGCCTGTGCGACACATACAAATACTTACACATATATAACTCTCCAGTACAAAGGGCAAACAAAGGGCAAAGTAGCAAACGTTAAGAAACAGAGCTTGGTATGATTAGTCTAGCTTCTTCACCTCCATTGTGACCTTCTATTTTGCAAGATTGGACCTCCCTTTGAGTGGAGTTCAGCTTTTGCGTGTTTGTATTCTATAATTGTGTTGCAGTGCTTTTTTTTGATCTTTCGCTTCATCATAGAGACTCAAAAAAAATCACACGTATTGTAATTACAGCACCTCCCAGAGCTACCTGCTGAAAACACTCTGGTATCAGTGCTGATGAAGCCGTGACCACTTTTATCCCTCTATTTATTTCTTGTCTGAGCAACATAGGGGGTCCACAAGGTTTTTGTACAGCCCACTCGTATGTGTAATTGACAGACATAGAGATGTGTTACCGCCCAGTTTTATTTCAACTTGATGAGAGTGTATGTGGCGCTAGGGGATTAGTGATGGTGCTAAGCACCCCATGCTGCTGGCGTTTAATCAGGGCCCGGTGTGTGAAGGAGGTCCGTGGGCAGCCCGAGCTCGAAGGAAGGCTCGGCAGGGGGGCATTGTGAAGGCCTCCTCGCCTGTAATGTACCCTCAGATCCCCAGCCATTATATTCCTTCATCTCCACAATCAAACGCAATCTCCGCTGCTATCCAGTGACTTTGAAAAGAAAAAGACTTTATTTTAGCACAATGTTTTCCCTTTTATTCAAGACCAGACCCTTAAAATTTTCTGACAGTCGCCTGGGCACCCGGTGAGACGGAAGACCTAGGGAGCCGACTGAATCCCCTTTGCGAACGTCTTAATTTTTACATTAAAGGGTCCGTGTCGAGGAAAGCTGAATTTTTCTTGCCTTTTTGAGTGTAAGAGTTCAGTGTATTATGTAAACACTGTTAAACTTTCTCAAAACTTTGCTCACTTGCTCAGTCCAACGAGTCCCATTTATGGAATCATGAGTTTATCACAACCCTGACCACAGATTCAGGATACAGCAGTTTAGCCCACCCATTGGTATTGAAGTGATAAGGAGTGTGTATTCAGGATTAACTGTTGTGCTGTTATTATTAATAGTATTATTGCAAAGCTTAATAATACAATTATCAAGCTTGTGTTGTTGTAAGGAGCGACTGAGACTGAATTTAAGTCTAGACCTAACTGGCTGTTCCTGGCAATACTGGGCAACCAATGAAAACAGATACCATTCACATACACTGGTTTACACATCTGATTGATATATATTTTGAGGTTTATGATTTAAATGCTTAAAACAAATTGTAACCAAAACAAACAGATGCAATTTTGTCTATGCATGAATGTATTTCTCAAATATTCATTTGTTTATGAAAATCTCAGCATTAACGTTACAGAGTTTAGTTTAAAACCACTAATTTTTAGTTTTCCAAGTTTGAACCTTGAAACTCTCCACGGTGGTGCAAGCAGAGTTGCTTCCATGCACTGTAGCTATAGTAGAATCCACGATTGTGACCCTCTTGATCAAATAAATTTTTCAAAGATGGCAGACTGGTGCGTGTGGGAAACCAGTTTGTCTGTCTCATGTGATGTCACTGTATGTATTCTCCATTTTAATAACCAGCAGAATCAAAATAAGTTCGATGCGCTGTACAGATTAATGGAACAACAGCCTCAAACACTAGAAATGAAATATTGTCCCACTTTCCTCTGTAAACTAACTAACTAACGTGAGGTCAGAACAATGTTTCATTGTTGAAGCAGTAACATCATTAACATGGTGCATATTGCATCATCACTCATGTTTTATTTTGTTAATATATGTCATATATTCTCTCTCTTATTCACATAAAGTTTTTATTTTGTCTGAATCTGTACTGCAGGACCATCTAGCGCTGTAGTAGCAGCATAAGTAGTTAATAACGTTTAGGCTTTTACAGGGCTCGGGATGCACTGTGTACTCAATGAAGCTACATATAGGTGGAGATTTAAAACATTAGGTGTGAGGTTATGCAAAAGTAGTTTAGTTTAAATCACTAACTAATGAAGCAGGACCAGTTATTTATGTTTTTTAAACATATCACTATTTTCACAGTACTGGTACTGGTAATCACTTTTAGATGCTGTCATTAATGTGGCAGGAAAAAGGTCAAGTAACTGAACAGATGAACAGATAAATCAATGAGCAGCAAATTAACTGCAGTGGAAAGTGGTACGGTTTCCCCTCGAGATACTCCACCGTAACAAGAATCCATAAAGTGAAAGCACAATCTATGTTGATGAAAACTAAACTATGTACACCCATGTGATTCCTGCATTCATGTGATGAAATTAAATTAAATGTTGTCGTATTCCTAAAGAAGCCCAAACGAAATACTCTTGTTTATTAAATGAAAAATATATTTTTTCAGGGTCAAATCTGATCAAAGTAAATGCGATTAATCACAATTACAAAATAAAAAGTAACTAATCACTGTTAACCGGTTTACCTTTCTGTAAGGTCTAAATGAACTCCAGCTAAATGAACTGAGTGCAGCCCAATTACCATTTGCATTTTGTGTCTTTGTGTGTGCTCGGGCTTGTAGCAGGTCGTCATGGGAAAGCATCTTCAGCAAGAGCACTGAGGTGGTGACGGCGCTGGAGCTGCAGTGCTGCCAGCGTTTGGTGCAGCTGTGCCGTGACTGCCTGCTTGTGGTCTACAAGTTTGTGGCCGATTCACGCGGCTCACTGACCGGGCTAAGCCCCGAGTGGGACGACACCAGGTAACCCTCTACCCACCAATCCCCCCCTCCTCCCCACTCCTCCCTCCCTTTCCCTCTTCCTCCACACTTCTCCGCTCCTTCTGTTCGACCTCGACTCCCTGCGCATCAGAGCACTCTCTCATAGTTCAGTGGGAGGTTGCTGGTTAGGGGCATATTTGACTTTTCGGACGCACAGGGGAAGCCGCGAACAGGAAAGAATGACCCTCAGATTATTGCATAGGTTAGTAGGCCCCCTGAGGCCCGGCTTAATTTAATTATAAAAGAGATGAGCCAGAGCTAAATGATCCTAAGAGCTTGCGCTGAACCTGCTAGCCATGATTCATGACTGCAGAATATTCAATAGACCCAACATATGAAAACAGGAATTTGGTTGTATTGCAGAAATAAGGCTTTGTAATTGCCCTGTAGGAAGACTTTCTAGGATAAAATGCTAACAAGACTATAATTCAGGATCATTTCATTTGTTTCATTCTAGCAGAATGAGACATTTGCATGTGATTTCAACATCATCTGCCTAACAGCCCTGTGAGTGATGCAGATTTAAGGTGTAATCTAGATGCAGTCTGGATTACTCTGCGTGTTTTTGAGTGTTTATATGAAATGGGTATTGTCATATACATTTATTTCTTAAGCACTCAGGCGCATTCCAGCTTCTACTTTTGGTACACTGTACTTAACCTAAGTCTATACCAAGGCCCTGCCCATACTGCCCACCTGCATTTTGATGTTACTACATGCTACTACATGTTTAGTGTGCTACAAAAACTTAAACTTAACTGTAACTACTAGTGATGCACAATGATATCGGATTCATATCGGTATAGGCAGTTATTTTAATTGGGCTGATATTTCAATATGATAATTGCTGATATTGTTTTAGCAGAACAGCAAAATGTGCTGGAATATATTTTAAAAAAATTTCTCATTTGTAAATGTTACATTTATTTGTAATGCTTATTTAGATATTCTTTTTATTTTATGAATTGATGTATTGTGTATTGGCATCTGTATCAGCATCAGTCTGCAATTCCTATATCAGTGCATTCCTTGTTAAAAAAATTAAATAACATTTATTTACTACGCTTAATTTTTTTACATACAGTTGTATGCAAATGTTTTGGTGCCCCTGCTCAAATTATGTTCATTTTAATGCATGTTTTTTGCACAAATTACAATTAATATGCTATTTTTAAGATATTAGGAAAAAAAATTAACTAATACTAATCAGTGTAAAAACTAAGTGTAATTTGTAGAAAAGAATATTTTGTATTTTGTGATTTTATATATATAATATATATATATAATGTGAAACACAAAATAACTGTTATAACATAACTGTTCCATAAAATAATATATTAATATATATAGCACTAAAATGTGCCATAAAATGCCATTATTATATTTATGCGTTGTAGAGGACGTGTAAAATTATTTTTAGTCACTGCACACTTTATTTGAACGAATTGTCCAAAAAATAGTACTGAATTTGAAGTTGTGTGTAATTCTCTTAAATCTACCCCAAGCCTAAACCTGACCCTAACCTAAACTTCAACAACACCTATAGCTACTCTTCAACCTAACCCCTTACCCTTGTTGATAATCAACTATCACCACTTGGTAATAATATAAATATCTGTAGAGTGTATATAGAGGACCAGCAAATTAATGTGTGACCAAAATATATTATTTGACCAGGGCTTTCAAACTTTTGTATACAACTGTATATTGTCTCTGTCCAATGAAAAACACGTATTTTCTTTTTTTTTGGGCGATTTCTCTTTTTCTACATCTATTAAATGCAGCAGCTGCCGTTTACATTGTGTGACAATTTCATGATAAACGGACCAACAGAAAAACTCAAAAAAGGTTGGAAAAAAAATCTGGTTCCATTGACTTACACTGAAAGTGAGCACTGTTTTTGTAGTGCCAATTTGTAGATACTTGTTTTTCATTGGACAGCGACGATATGTAAATTAGTTTAATTAGCCTTTTTCCCAGTATATGTGATTCTAGTTAAAACTTGATTTGCGCCCCCACATCATTTAGGCTAAGGCATTAAAGATGGTCAGTGACTTGGCAAATCCATGTCCTCATCTGGCCGCACAGCTTTGTGTGGGCAGGGCCCAAAGGTAATGGTTTCTCGTCCTCCATTAAACTATGACCCTGTCTCTCTACTCTCGACTTCCGGATCCGTGGTGAAGCACTCCCTTGGCTGCTGGACCGGTCTCATCTCGCGGCTCGACCCCCTCCTCTTCTAACCTCTCGCTCCTTGAAGCAGGTCTTTTCTCCTCTCGATTTTGGATTAAACCCCCCTTTCCCATGTCTCCAGTCTGTCCAGACTGTAGCCACCCACCCTCGTGCACCTGCTTGCTACTTTTGCTCACTGTCTCTGAACATGGCGTCCCGGAGGGCTCGCTGACTGTGAAAAAGAAAAAAAAAAAAAACACTGTTTCCAAGGACGCCAGCCAGCCATTTTCTCCATCTTCCTTCCACTTACCACAGCAACAAGCACCCACTCATTCGTCACAGTGAATCACAACAGTTTCACTGCATGGTGCATGACACTTGCTTCCACATCTTTCCCGGGACATGCCTCATTGCCGACTCAGTGGCAGAACGGAGCAGGGGGATGACAGATTAGACTTTTCAATCAGCCAGCGTATGCTTTACCTCGTTAGGAAAATGATGTCTGAGTAGGAGCAAGGCACCATATTGCCTGTGACCCCCCCACTCCCCTTTGACAGCCACTCATCCTCCTCTCTGGCATGTGTCTGCCCCTCCTACCTGCACCCTTACGCTGCATGTCCTCCATCCACCTCCACCCGCCACTCTTGGCCAGTGGAGAGGAGCAGGGTCGAGAGCCGTCAGGGTGCCAGTGACACTCTCTCTCTCAAGCACTCTCTCTCTAGCGTGTCAGAAGCATTTCTAAAAACACACAGGCTGCAAAAGCTGATTTCTATCAGCTAAAGTTATAGCCAAGCCAATGCTGTTACTGTGGGACTAGACTAATGCAGGGGTACCCAACTCTGGTCCTGGAGGGGGCACAGTCTAGCACAGGAGAGTTCTCTGTTCCAAGACCCCAACTAACCTCGCTAATTAAGAGCTAGATAAAGAAAGAAACACCCGAGAGTTGAATCAGATGTGCTGAAGTAAGAAGTTATGAGGGCCTAAATTGTGTAACCCTGGACTTGGTTTTAGATTATGTGGGGTCAAATAACTTTAACCCCCAGGAAGTGATGCAGTAAACTTTTGCACCCAATGAAAGAAACTTTTTTGAAATGGATGATGCTACCCTGTACGCCGCTGTTGCACGAAGGAGGGGCAGGCCCAGTTTCCTCCAGACGTTTTATGGCACAGCGTGGCAGTTTGGTTATTGAATGTATACTTTGAACATGCAAACTGACTGGAGATGTGTGCAGATCTCCCAGTGATTGTGTATAATTAGTAAGGCCCACACATTCTCAAAAGGAACGGCAGTTAGACAGCTGCTGGCTCTCAGGGGGCTTTGCGCTGGCAGGTTTTTCTAAGAACCTCTCAATGATCAAAAGCTAAAGACCTGGTGGAAGCGGTACAGAGGTCCAATTAAACATTGCCTGCAGCCTGATTGGACCCTGAGTGAGGGAGCCTCTTTACAGGCTTCCTCATATGGACAAAACTTCCTCCGTGAATTATTTAAAAGGAGAGGCACCCTTCTCCATATATGTTCATATTTGAATTTCATATTCCTATGACATTTGCTTTGGTTGACCAAAATGAGCAGTATATAGTGGGAAATATGGTAATGAGGCAGAACCCCAAACCCAATATTGATCCCTGGGAACAGCCTGTCCAAGGTTTGCCAATAAAACCACCAAAAAAAGTGAACGCTTTAATGAAAGGAACACGGTAAAAGATCAGATGTGGATAAGTTTAAAGATGCCTCAATATGTATGCTTATGTACAGAGGTGGAGAGTTGGATATGGCTCTTATGTTGATATTTTCGCAATGCTGTAGCATTTCAGTTGTGCAAAAGCGTACAGGGGAAAAAATTGCCTCCCCATCCACCCCCACCCCTTCTTTCATTACTGCACTCTGGTGAACGGGTTGAATGTACAGTGGGTAGTTAATCTACATTCTAAGATATCTGCTTGACAAGTACCAGCGGTACACTTGAGCAGTTTCAAGGACATTCCTCTCGAACTAAATGAAGTTAATTTGACTTTTCACAAGTCTCCTGGGTACGGCAGCATTGCAGCGGAAGCCCTCAGAGCAAATCTTTTTTAGTATACTTAGAAGAACAGTACGGCTAATTTGTCCTGGGGATATTGTACAAGAAAGACTGTCACAAGTACCATGTTACGCCCACAAACCCAAGGGTTATTCTACAGTTATTTCATTCAACAAGATCTCTTTTTTCCTTCCCGTTCAATTTCTGTGCCAAGGAAGAGGTCGTTTGTTTAGAGCAAGGTACTGTGCGAGCTAGCTGGCAGTTAATGAACAAACTGTTTACGTGCCCTCATTAGTAAACCGTATTGTGATCCGTATATCCTACAATTATCTTATGTGGGTCATCCGTTGTCTCAAATGGTTAACCTCCTTGTCTCCATTCCAGGCCCTAATTATCTTAGCCTGTATCCACTCTCGGACATCCTGCTCTTATCAGATAGATTTAAGCAGTGTCAACTTTAAACAGCTACCTTCACCCATCTGTCAAAGCAAGGCCTTGTTTGGCCGCTCAAGTGAAAATGCAAAGTGTCACTCATCGTTAAAAACAGACGGCGTTTACAAGAAGGGATCAAGGAGGGGAAGCAGAGGGGCTGGAGTGGGCTGCTAGGGGCGGGAGGGTGTCTAAACTAATGTCGGACAGTATGGGGCTGAGAGGGTGGTTGCAAGGAAGAGTGGGCCGGGCGGGTGGGTTTGTTTTGTGTGTCAGATTGCAAGGCCGGGTTAATGCTGCCTGATCTCTTTGCACGACCTTTGTGGCTCTAATCCTGCCTCCTCCCGCGGTCTCTCGTCCAAACCCCCTGTCCCTCTTCCCCATCTCCGTCTGTGCAGGTATCTGCTGCCAGTGACCTCCCAGTTCATCATCAAGTGGCCTTCCTCCAGCTTTGGCCGGAGCGTGGCCTCCGCTGCGCCGCGCTCTCGCAGTCTCTTCACCACCCGCATGGGCCACTTCTGATCCTCCGCCGGACCTCTCGCTGCCTCCTGAGGAGGAAAAGGGGACCGGATCCCTCCCTCCACAGCTAACCCCCAACCCCCTCCCCCGCGGGAGTCAACGCTAACTCTGGAAGCATATGAAAAGGGATTTGCCAGTCCGCCCCGTTAGCTCGCGTTTGTTGGCGCATCAGATGCAGACGATTAGGCAGTCTCTCTCTCTCTCTCTCTCTCTCCCTCCAGCTCGGTTCGTCCCCGTGGGTCTGCTGTAAAATAGCTGTCTGCTGTACAGTGATCGCTCTTATTGATACTGTAAAATACCAGTTAACCATTTTTGGGCTCGCGTCCAGGACTGCAGAATAATTCCATGAATAAATAAGTGAATGCTTCAGTGAAATTTTAGACGGAATGGGATTAGTGCGTATGCCTTTTGTTAATGAAAGCCAATCTAAAACGCTATTTTTCTTTTGTTTTCACCGCTGCTAACGATATTTGCAAACCTTTCTGTTTTTCTTGACACAATTTTAGGTTTTACATAGTAGAGGCTTTAATCTTTGTTCCATTGTAGCTTTATTATTTCAGGTTTATGCAGTTTTGTCCAGAAAACAGTAACTGTAGACGAATGCTTTGTCTATTTCTGAAAGGCCAAAAGCTCAGTGCAAGCATTGTTTTGGTGTCTGGTAACATGTTTTTCTGAAGAGAGAGTAAAGCTTCCCTTGATGTTCTACAAGTTGGCTTTTAAGCCATTGTAATAATGAGCCAATCCTAACCTCAGTGAATGTCTTGTTTGATATGCATCCCTGCAGTCAGACACCTTCTGTCTTGCAGCACTGCAGCCGATAGCGTTCGTTTGTGCATGCTTAGATACTTGCGCGCTGTCAGCTGACTAAAAGGAAATGACTGCACATCAGAAATACTTGAATTTATTTATACTATTCTATTTATTTTATTTAAATGTGTTTTTCGGTTTACTAATTTAAGCTTGTGACACACCTGTCGTCACGTGTGTTTAATTAATTAATGATCATGAACAGTAGTTTTCTTTTGTAATATATTAAAGAGTCTTACATTTAAAAGTATGGAGAAGAATCTAACTGCAGAGCTTTGCTTTGTATCTAAATATAGAGAAAACCAAACTGCCATGTTGGTGTTTTAGCAGCTGTACCCCTGTATTTCTTCAGCCCACATGCAAGTGCCAGAGCAGACCATGGCGTGCCAACACAAAGCACAACCAGTAATGTGTTAATGACTTGTTATTCGAGGTTACTAATTAACTAGAATGTTCTGTATGACAGTAGGTAGTGTTAGAATTGTAATTGGAGAAAGCTCCCAGTAGTTCATGTTCAGGTAGAATGTGCCCCTGTAAATGCTAATCAGCAAGCTGTTTTTTTTTTTTGTTCGAGTTCAGAAACAGTGTTCTCTGCCATGCAACTTTTTTTTTCTAATGATTATGATGATAACTCTATGCTAAAAGACGTTTTCTTTCTCCTTTAGTGTCATTTCACAATGCCAAATATGATTTCTTGCCTGGGTTTTCATTCTGGGCAATGATTTTTAAGTTTAATAGCAATAAAATACTTAAAACATCTCTGGTGGTTCCAGATTTTTGGTTTCTTATATTATCACTAAGCCATCAGTGTCTTTTTCCTGACCAGTGAACTGAGTGACTTAACTCTGTGTGTCTTCTTTCTGAGCAGCTTCCTTCGGAGGTTGGGTTGTTTTAAGATGAGGTGTCTCGAGACGCACACACACACGCGGGCACACAAGTCAGCACGGCCGTACAGAAGTGACACTCCATGTCATTCCCCCCCGTCTCATGTGAGACTAGGAGGCATAACCTTGGTAACCTTGTCGTGTCTTGTCCTGACCCAAGGCCAGGGGAATAGAGGTGATCCTATCCCTTATTTACACTCCCTCACTCCATTTCAGGCTGCCAGCCAGCTTCCTCTTGTCTCAGTCTCTTCTCCTCTCTCCTCCTCCCTCCCTCCCTCCCTTCTACTATCTGTCAAGTGTGGAGGTGTAGAGCATGACCTTGAAATTCTTCCTTAAACAATGTTAGCGCCTTCCAAGCCAGCTCACCGGGAAACTCACCCCTGCCCTTTGCCGTTAAATCTTTGTCACGCCGCGTGGTCAGCTAGTGGACGCTGGGGCCAGTTTCACCTGCGATGGTCACGGAGGTGCATCTACATAGGTCCCAACAGTTGACCCACTTACGGTTCCAGACTAACACCATGGGCATCAAGCTCTGTCTGACTGCGATAACGTCTTTGACTCACTCTGGAAGAAGCCAAAGGGATGGGTGCTCTCAAAGAACCTATTTGTCTTAATCCTCCGTTTCGAAAGGAACGAAATCAAGGGGCTTTAATCAGGGACTGTCAAAATAAGCCATCAGTGCCCTAATTTAAACAGTCTCCTTCTCGATGTCTGTCGCTTATTTAAAAAGAAAAAAAAAACCCCACAAGAACATTTTAAAGTCATGCCTGAGTTGTTTTTGAAGCCTTCGGCTACTCCCAACGTATACCCTAGCCTCTATATGCAGCACGTGCGTCCAGCGACTTTGCATCATTGCCATGAAAGACGATTCCGTGTGCGTGAAGTGTGCTTCTGTTAGAAAATAACATCCTTCACATGGCATTATCAGTGACAGACGCTTTCAGCATCTCTATCCGGTCCGATTTAGCTGGCAGCTAATGCATACAAGTAACCCCGTCCCCTGTCTGTGATGTGTAATGTAGAATTCGTCCTTCATGTTTGTCCTATTGTAAAGTGATTTTTTGCTATATTGATATCGAAACTTGCAGTACTTACTACTTACTACGTTGTGTTTTTGTATGTTGCTGAATCTGATAACCCAAAAGGTCGACTTTCACACTTGAACTACATACCCTACAGGACGAATATACACAGCTAACAACATGACATCACAATCAGGTTTGATTTGTTAGGAAATTTAATTGAATTCATTCTTTCTTTCCTTCTAATATCTAATGTGTTCTAGCCTGTGGGTAATGATATGCCATCTCTGTTGTGCTACTGTCTCCTGTGCATAGCAATGAAAAGAATGACGTAGTGGTCTTGACTTCTCCCTCCATTGCATTTAACCAAATTGCCTGAGGTCATGTTAACCTGTTAAAGTTTCTATCCACCAGGTACAATCCTCCAGTTCAGTAAAGTAATTAATAAAATTAGAGAAAGACCCTTTCAGTACAGCATAAGAGTCACTTGCCTGACTTTAAACCATGTTGATAGTGTATAAGACACTTAAGCACGCATGGCCTTGATCACTGCTTTCATATAATGTACCACAGATGAGCGACAGGACATGACATTACTAGAACAAAACAGATGTGAAAATCAGTAAACATGTTAACAAGCTAGTCTCTATTTTCCGCTGCCTGATTTAAATGAGCAAATTACAGAAGAACTGGCATCGAATGCTGAAAATGTTGCTGTTGGTATGTACCATACATACTCTTTAAAATATTGTTCAGTAAAGAGCTGTTAATTCCCTCTGATAGTCTTGCTGTGCAGAGGACCTTGACGAATATGCGAATGTTTTGTTCAAAGATGCACGGCATGTACTTCCAGAGCACATTGGCACCCTCTTGTCATCGTGTAGTTCTGTTGACCAGCTTTGAAAGAACTAGATGGTATAGAAAGTGCGAACAAATTCTTAGGGTGCGAGTGGCAGTGACCCTTAACCTCACTCGTCTGGATCTGGTGATGTGCAGATTCTGTCTGAATAAGATCTATGAGGGTATTGTAAGTGAATTTGCGCTGCGTTGGCCCTGTGATCTGCTACGCTGTAATATTCCCACTCATGAACGGACCACTGTGCCCTGGGTTTCAGCTCACAAAGAGCCATCAGCCCTTTGTTCCGAAAGCAGGGCGACAGGCAGCATGGAGCTCCAGCCACTGAACCGCTGACATCTAAAGACCCTCTCCTGAGTGCGTCCAGACAATGGAAACCATGGAAATAGCTACCTTCATGTACCACGCTTTCAATAAGAGTGATAGTTTAAAGATTGAGCCAGCCTGCCTTTGCCCTCAAACAAGAAGAATCACAAATTCGCGAGCTTCTTCTCTGGGACAAATTAGCACTTCTGACAGAGCCGGGCCTCGGACCCGCAGAGCAGCGAGCCTCTCTTCCTCGTTCTCTCTCTTGCCGCCACTCGGGCCTCTCTCAAAAAGGCGGGAAGGAGCCCTCTTCCCTCTCAGCTGCGTGACAGTGTCAGAGTAGAAAGCCCAACAACTCTCGGGGGACTGGTCTGGGAGTTCTTATGGGGATTGAGATATCCTGGTGGAGATTATCAATACATCCCCTGCAGCCAGACTCGGAGACATGAGACAGGGCTGCTCTGCCCATTAGTCTACTGCTGAGCTCAGGGACTACTGAAGCAGCTGTCTGCTCACTCAGACAGACTCTGTCTCTCCCGCTCTCTGACGTCACATGCCAATGTACTCAGCGTTTGCCCGACTTTGCTAATCAGACCTGCTAGGTGTTTTTTAAGTGTGTAATCTCGCATGCTTACCTTTGGCTCCAGCGCCAACATGAGGGACGCTTGCCTAAATGGAAACAGATTGATCCATTGACTGACTACTCCTCTACAGCTCACACTGTGCCGCTGTCAAGAGAACGGGAGAGTTTCTGGCCTGGTTTCCTATCCAGCCCACGTTGACTCACCTGCAGGTATTGATCTAAAGATCACGAATAGCCTCAGTGTGAGGAGCTCCCCCCCCCCACCCTGCCTCACAATGATCGGTTAACCTCCAGAGACCTGGGACAGATTGTGAGCTGGAGTACTCAATTATTGAAGATGCAAAACAGTTCTGCCAAGCCATTGGATGCTTGTCAGGATGTTACGAATGTCATTTAGCTGTGGTGTCGACACTTCTTCCCATTCACCTGAATGCAATATTTATGACTTTAAAAAGTTCTACTTATATAAATTTGTGTAAAAGTCCCACCAAATAGTCTCATTTAGCCTCCTTTTCAAAGCGCCGAGATTAGACTACGTGGGCTACGGAAATCTTGCTCTGCTGACTGCTCATTAGCTTAGCTTGTTTCATGTAGCCCTCTGCTTTCGAGTGCAATTAACTGTGGGTTAATTATTTTGATAGTTATTACGATTATAACTCGTGTTTAACGCAGAACAGTGCTCGCTCTGGAAAGTTTTACTTTCAGCTTGTTCAACGCGAGAGCTAGACTTTTGGTTTTTCAAATACAAAACTGGTATTGTATCAGTCTCGCTAATGGAATTCAAGTCCAGATGGTTTTCACTTCTCTTTCAAAGCTGTAGGATGCCGAGTCTAAACACTTTCTTCAGTTGACCCGTCATTCACGGCGGCTTGCCTGCTTTCTTCTATTCACCTAACAGCACACAATGGGGGCTGTCATACTGTTTTCTGGATCTCCAAAGAAGGCGAGTGGAATCGCAAGGCCAGCGCTATAAGAGGGGCAAGGTTGAAGCATAAGCTAACAATATGTAACCACTCTTTACACCTTTGCTCCGGAGCTGGACCTCGTTCCCCTTTGTGACCGTCTATCCACATATCTGACATGTTGACTCTTTTCGAAGGTCAAAAATGTGCTTGCAATATCAACTCAGGTCAAAATCTCCTTGCGAATCTTCCTCCAGACCTTGTAGTCTTACCAAGCCAAGCTCTTCCCAGTGGAGTGAGGTAATGATCAGAATCAGAATCACCTATGATGGACTGACTTGATTCTTATTTGCAGTTTCGCTTCTTTTAGTTGAAAGCGAAACAGAAAGAAAGACAGAGATAACCTTCAGCCCTACTAACCCAAACACAACTATTATTAAAGCTTACAGGATTACTCAAATTTCTTTTAGCCCTGACATGACTCAGATACCTCGTAGACTGTGCAGAGTACAGCCTATTGTAATTTGTTTTGATTTTCTTTCATTTGTCTGCCTCTGATCTTCATGCAATATGGTAAGAAAGATCTAAGCCACGTGAAAAAATATTAACGTTAAACTAGGACAGTCTGCAGTCGATGCGGCTTTGTGATATTTACTCTTTCCATTAACCTGAGGTCACCCTTTAGCACTGAACATTGCCGCAGTTGTCTTTTGGATCTCGCGCCAATCGGTTAATCTGGCCAGACTCTACTGGAAGTCTGAAATATAGGTTAAGCTGGGCTCAGAGTCTGCCAGAGACAAAAGATTTGAAGCTTTTTGGGCCATAGTTCAACTGTGCCAACTGGAGATTCAAGAGTTTGGAAATGTGACTTAGTTTAACAGGTGTGTGTGTATGTGTGTGTAAGGAAGTGTGTGACCTCATTTCGCTGGAGAACAGAGGTCCTTTGACGAGCAGGACCACAACGAGGAATGTTTTGAGTTCTCAGTGTTTTGCTCTTACCTAATGTATGTATAGCTCAATAAAAAAAAAAATCCACCCAAACATAAATCTTGGCTGTTCACCGAAATTAATTTAGCATAAAACTGTCATAACCTGGCATGTGTTTTTAGTGTTTGGCAAATATATCCAGCTCAACATTCAAGCCTGCTCTGTTTTTTATACTTCAAGCTCTCATGTGGGGCCAAACAATTATGATCACCTCATATCTTTAGTTATGCAATGTTATATGGCAGACGGTGTCCCCGAAAATGGGGAATATTAGTGCAATGGCGAGGCCAAGACATCCAGAATTTTCTGATGACAGGGGTAGTGCAGTAATGTAGCATGAAATCAGTTTGGTAAATACAGCTGTCTGTTATCTTTTACCATTTGATGAGTCAGATGCAGCAGGATTTAAAAGGAATCATTCTGGGGAGAGTCGCCTGAGGAGGATGCGAATGGTTTCCCCCTACATGCCCTCAGACCACCATTCTCTTCTTCACTTCATTTGAGCCACGGGCTTGGCAAAGTTGGACCAAAATACTGCATAAGTACACGCCTTAGGAAGACTTTCGATCTTAATTTAATTTCTGGCTGCATTCTGACAGTAGAAATGGAAGCAGATTGTGTTTGTTGTGTGCTGTAAATCTGGTCAGGAGAAGTTTACTTTTCCCTCCTTAGATTTTTGGACTTTTGAATGACTTTGAATGCTGGATATGTTTTTTTTTTTGCTTTGGACTAAATTCGCTCCCTTTAACCCTCTATCAGTCAGACCAGTGCTGGATTGCTTGATGCGCAGTGAAGGCTAGATTTCATCGAGACCCCTAATTGTTCAATATGAGCTCCAAAATGGGTTCAGACGTGAAACGAGGGGAAAAGCTCGTCCCCTGACGCTTGCGGTTTTGCCATAAGACTATGGCCGTATTCAAAGCTCTGCAGGACTATTTGATGCTGATGGAATTATACTGAGAAGCTTTAAGACTGCTGGAGAGAACATCTAAACATGTTTTCATGTTTCCACAGGGGGACATTACTCTTTCCCTGCAACCTTTGCTAACGTTCACTTAACATTCTCCGGGCCCATATTTCTCGCAACACTGTCATTAGCAATAAGAGATATGCAGTCCCGTGGCGTTACGTTGCTTTATGAGGGGTTTCTACTATTTTTGGTTATATTGTGCAGGTCTCTCTGAGGGACCTTCCTGACTTTGGCTTTTACAAAGTTGGACAGAATGTGAAGTGTTTATTCCTTTCCGCTGTAGATGTTAAACTAATCAGCTATAGCGAGGTAAAGAGGGTTCGCAAGCTTAGTCGGAACATGCTAGCTTTGTCTCGATTCCCCTGATTGAAGTGGAAGTACGGCACAAGCGAACGTCTCAGAGCTGCTCTCTCTCTGGTGTAATAAGAGACGGCAACACTTTTTTTTGTGGTAATCGAGCAAGACGACTCATCAGTAAAAACCATCTCAGCTTTTTTTTTTTTTTTTCTTCACAAGCTACCTCCCCTCATTTATGTGGTGTTGACATATCTCTCAGATACAGTCCTGTCCTTGATGGAGAATCATCAGAGAAATCATGATGAAAACGACTCCAAACACTGAGGCTGGAAAAGACAAACGGCCGCACAACAAGAAGAATCGTTTAATCTGTGCCCATCATTTGTTCTGTGAAGCCATGAAGTTCATTCAGCCATGCACTGACATAAATGTTGAAGAGATCTCACATTTCTAACGCAAATCCAGTGCTCAGTGGACAAGCAGGGGTGGAGGTGGGGGTTTGTTTGAGTTGGGAAAATAATTTTTAACATCCACTGATGTTTAATTGATCGCACCCTCCTTCGTAGGAAGTCCCGACAGAGGAGAAATGTTCCTACACAAAAATACTAACGTTTCTAACTGACTCCAATCTAAAGTCCTGTCTGTGTTGAGTCATAAGCCCCCGGGGAGCGTCATGCCTAAGCATAAGAGAAGAAGTTCTTGACTCTCTGGCTCAGAGCATATATGTATGTGCGTAAGGAGATAGTAGAAGAACAGACGGTCAAGCATTCACCAGTCCCTGTGGCAGAATGACGCTGGGTTGCGACAGCGTTGAGACAGTCAGGTGGCCTCCCGTCTGCTCACATGAAAGCAAGTCTGTCTGAAGCTAAGCACCCGGGCAGCCATCTTTTATGCCCCTCTGTCTCCACGTCTATAGTCGGATAGTCTGCCATGTCAATTAAGCCAACACTAGAGACAGCTGTAAAAAGAGGACTTTCAAAATAACCCTGAAACGATCGAAAGCTTTCTGGTGGAGGGTCAAGATTTATACACAAAGATGTTTTATATGCAGTCTCACAATGTACCAGTCTTACATGTGCAAAGTGCTAGCCCTATACTGGGGGTTACAGATAAAAAAGAAGAAGAAGAAAGAAAGCAAAAGCCAGGGATTCAAAGATCGTTTTCCATGCCGCTGTACATATTGTAGGACAGCAGGACAAAGAAACATCATTCTCAATAATTATTACCTAACCTTCAATCAGGGCGCAGTAGTTTCTGATTCTCCACAGCCGAGGTAAAGGTTAGTTCAGCTTGGAGTTTGGAAAGGATATCAGCCGGTTTGAGAGGTAAGCACACCTTCCTTTGCAATCAAAGCGAAACAGCTCAAGAGCCCCTGGGGTTGGTAAAAATAGCCCAGGGTCTGATTAAGGCAAGGAGAGAGGATTTTAAAATCCTGATTACAACACCAGGAAGACCCCCTTTTTTCTTTTTTTGCAGACCTTTTCAAGAACACAGCTGCCCACATCTGCCATCGCTGTCTAGAAACGCTATTAAACCTAATGCTCTCCTGGGGAGAAGTGATATCATCCACGGTCTCGAGTCCGAAGTGAAGTGCTTTGCTCTGTTAATATCACGTATTTCACAGAGAGAATTTACTAAAGTTTTTCACTAAGAACCTCGTGTTAAATGGTATGTATATCCCCACATATTCTGCGTTAATGTAAACAAATGGTTTGATCCAACTGTGCCTTTGTCCAGATGTTCTGCGATGCGGGACTCAGTACAGAAATTGACTCATATTCCCTTGACCCCAGTTGACTCACGCTCAGCCTCCTACAAATCCGGTAAAACAAACAGCCCCCCTGTAGACAGGGTGTTTGGAGATGCGGTCAGCTGTGTCCGACCTCGAGATGTCCCACAGCGAGAGCGCTGGGGATGTGGACAGGTCATGGGCTGCTACACCCCACACAGAGAGACGGAGCGAGAGAAAGCAGAGGAGAGAAAGAGATTCCGCTGTGATCTCGGGCGCAAAAAGCGGGAGAGGTGCAGGCGAAGTCAAAGAGAACCTGAGAAGATCCCAGCTGCAAGCCCACCCTCGCTCCTCTCCTACCCCACCCACCCCTACTCTTCTCATTAACCTCCAGGGGCCGGCTGGTCTGCGCATGGATTGTTTTCACTAGGCTTAGCGAATTGTTCGAGCTATCAACCTAGCAGCGGCTGAAGCACTGTTTAATGAAAGAGTATTGGCGCTGGCCTTTTCCCATTCAAAGATCATAAGAACCCCAACTGGCTTGATGTCTAGGATAGAAGAGACGTCACTCTTTGACCGTAGCCTCTTCTAAGGCAAGGCAAGTGACAGCCGATGTTTATATCCCACAAAATCGAGTGCTTGCCTTCGTAATGGCCGTTAACTTGATTCGCTAAATAGTGCAGTCCAGAACTGCTTGCGGTTGCGTTTTTTAAGTGAGCTCCAAAAGCCTCTGCAACTCAAGGACAGCTCATTAGGTAATACGTTATACACATCGCTGCGTGCTCCAGGGCCAAGGTGTGCTCACTGTTTTCTGTTAGGCCACAACCGGTCCCTAATCTTTACTTCCAGCAACAAAAAGCAGTGTGCCACGAACATGAGAGCAAGACATTCCTCACTTGGATGTTGCTAAGTAATTATCGTCCAAAATGAAACATTGCCTCTGAATTGTTCTACGGCTGACACTTAAAAGCAAACACGCTTTTCAGCTTAACATTTACCAAGGCCATGGCAACAAGGAGTGGGCTGTAATTATGGCTCGCAGTATTTCTCTCCTTTTTTGATTGATATATCCCATTTGACAGCTTTTCCAGAGAAATCGGGGGCCTCGACTGCCAAAAAATCGCAAACCAAATGAGCTGAACACAGCGCTCATTATGTGGCCTGGCTGCTCTGCTGTAGCTCAGCTCCACCACGGTGGACAGATGGTCACAAACACTGGCCAGGCATTTCCTGGTCACCTGAGTGCGGAGGGCCAACTCCCCTCGTGCCGACTTCCTGCTTCCTTCGAGGGTCCTGAGAAGGGTCACCGTGGCCCGATGTGTGGAGGGATCCATACTGGGATATTTGTTATTCCACTTAAGTTCTCCTTCGGCCCCGGAGAAAAAGCGGGCCACCAACGTCTTCAAGAGCTTAAGGAACTCCAGTTCACGAGGTGGTGGAGGCGATAGGAACTCTGGGCTAACAAGTTTTAAGAAGGCTGTTAAAGCCTCTGGACGTGCAAGAATCAAGAAAGCATCCGCTCCAGTTTTTTTTTAGGAAACAAAAATGTTTCGAGTCCGTTGGCCCACTTTTAGAGGGATTTCATTGTTCATTCGATACGGCAGGACAAAAACAGTGACATGTTAAGAAACGACCCGGAACATGCTTTTATTGCTTCAGAGACAGGACCCTTCTGTTTTCCTCCCGAACCCCAGAGCAGAGATTACTTTGTTACGGGACTCGTGTGGAGATAAGGTTTGAATTATGAAGGGAAATATTTACCCAGCCAGAGCAATATTACTGGCTCTTTTCAGCTGGCCCCACATTCGCAAAGGGAAAAGACAATAAGGTGAAGGACTGGAAGAACTAACTTCATTAGTTGCCAGGGGTAATAAAGCCAACCAGAGATCAGTGAGTGAGATAGCCCAGTATACAAACACTGACTTCAATGCATCTGACCATTTCATCGCGGTGTATTTACCAGCGTCCTGTTTGGAACCTAGTTCGACTGCATCTTTTTGTGCAGGTATGTTCAAACTGGCAAAGTATTTGTTGTGGATCACCAGGGTCGAGACCTCTAAATGATAATCCTTTGGGGAGGAGATTTTATCTAGGATTACTGCTCTGAAGATGGGGATAGGCCATGATGGCATGTGATAAAATATAGAAATACCTCCCAGCACTGGTGAAGTGCTTGTCTTTCATTGCTAGTACATACCAAAATTACCCGAGTTAATATAACGCCTACGGTGTTTAACTGCTCTCTGAGGTACACTATGCAGTTAAGCCGGTCATCAGTGTACACTCTAAGTGTTAATTTAACACAAGTGATTTTAATGTCTATGGTTGTGATGTGGCCTTCGGAATGAGGCTCCAAATTCTCCAAGACTAAAAGTCACACAAGACGATCTGTTTTTTTATGCTTTAAAAAAACCCCAAAATTAAACAAAGAAACAGTAATAATTCAAACCAGTAATGTCATTAATTTTGAGTGTGGAATTCACCCCCAAAGCTACACAACCTTGTTTAAGGAATCCTTTCTTGGGGCTTTTCTAGCAGTTGCTCTCCAACTCA
This sequence comes from Megaleporinus macrocephalus, assembly GCA_021613375.1. Taxonomy (NCBI): domain Eukaryota; kingdom Metazoa; phylum Chordata; class Actinopteri; order Characiformes; family Anostomidae; genus Megaleporinus; species Megaleporinus macrocephalus. Next base: position 27,552,775 of record CM038721.1, read on the forward strand.
GGAATGAGATTAATGGTTTTCCAAACATGATTAATGAGTCTGATTTGTGATGACAGACTCTAAATGACATGTTACAGGTGCGCGACTCTCCACCCCACCCCGCCCCCCTTTTCGACCGCTTCCTCTCAACAAAGAGAGAAACAGCTGCCTCCCTGCATACCACCTTGCCCTCTCAATCAGCTGCGAAACGGCCGGGCTTCTTTGTACGAGATTATCGCAAGGCATAACTTCAGACTGTGTTGATAAACATTTACCAGGCTCACAAGCAAAGTTTTCGTTCGGGTTGTTCGTCCCCCGAATCCTGCGGCTTACATGGTCCTTAGCGTTCCCTGGAGGCCCGGTGGAGCTAAAGAAATAGTTAAGCTGTCATCCAGAGATTGGACATGCAATGGCACACGAGACATTTGCCGAGCAGTTGGCAGGATCCTTGGGAAATATCAAAGCGTTTGAAAAACAACTGCAAATGGGTTTTGTGTTACAAAGTATGAACCGACCCAGAATGACAGAAAACATCAATAGGGGGCTTATGTTTCCCAAAAAATGTAATGAGAATCTTACAGTGAGCTTCAAAAACTTCCTTCAGAAGCAGCGAGATTTTTTTAAAACATTGCAGAAAATGTTAGAAAATGTCCAAATTTTGCATTCCAGCACCCACAAATCAATACGCATAATCAGCCTTAGGCATGAATATCGCCGTTTTGCAACCAGCCAGCGCTCGCTGAAACGGCTATTGAAAAATATCCATGGTGGAACGAATTCTCAAATTAATCTTCACATTATGGTCGAGGAGCACAGCAATTTATAAGCTTCTGCAAAACTTGTTACGAGATCAAACATCAGACTTCAATTGTTGGAGCAGCATTATTCAGTTCAATTAATTCAGCATTAGGCCGTTCGGCAGGCCCGGGACCTTAGCGGTGAGAAATCCTACATTTATTTGCTATGGATGGCCTAAGCAAGACATCTTAGGACCCTACTGAGCATGATAAAGAGAATAGCAGGGAATGGCTAAAACCACCATTGTGTTCCGAGCCTCCCCTTTGGCTCCCCATTCACTACCTATTGCTCTCCTCCTAGAAATGAAAGAGAGGGAAACAGAGAGCGCGAGCACAAATCATTCTGTTCCATAAATGGACCTGACAACCTCTGATATTGCATCAACTCCCCCTAAAGACAGAGGTTCTGGCTACCACTGAAAGGCAAGGACGCCGGTGCTAGCAACCGTGCAGCCCTCAGACTGCTTTCGCTCATAGAAATGACTGACTTTGCCAAGACGGGAATGTGCAAAGTGACAGGTCAAGGCGGACCATGGCGGGTTTTAGAGGAGGCGAGGAAAAGCGGGAGCAGCGAGAAAAAGGGAAAGAAGAAAGATTCGATACAGCGCCATAGCATTTGAATGAGAGGCCTATTCCGATCACGTAGGAAAAAAGTAGGGCAGCTCGTACCGGCGAACAGAGGAGGCGCAGGGAGGAACAAAAAAGGCGCAACGGGAAGAATGTGGGCCTAGAAGGTGCTAACGTTGCTCTTCTTTCGGAGGCGTCCAGGCTGTCATGTGTGTGACACGTACCCTTGACAAAAGGAGAGGTGACGCGTATGCGCCGAGGCGGGCCGAAGACTGAGCTGCTAACGTTGGGGCTGCTGGCGCCGGAGCTCGAGAGCGGCTGTGGCTGCTTTTATTTTTTGGGCAGAGGGTTGGGGTGTGTGCATGTGTGTGTGTGTGTGTGTGTTGATGTAGTACTGGGGCGGACCAGATGGTGGTGGTCTCTGCTCTCGCTCCATAAATCACCCACTCATCTGCCCTCTCTCTCTCTCTCTCTCTCTCTCTTGTTATTCATTAAAGCGGCCCGGAATAATAAGTCCCTAAGAAACTGGGGAACATGTGATGAAGCCATAGTTAATAATGTATATATTTTATCCCCTCCCTTTCTCCCTCCTGCTCCCTCTCTTTCTCTCTAGATCCCCCCCCCTACTCTCTCCACTTTCCCTGCTGCCTCTGCACGTCCTCCAAAAGCTGTAGTGCTTAGTGAGCCCTCTTAATCTCCCTTTCCTGCTCGCTCTCTCCTTCTCTTTCATACGCACATACAGACATAGACTTGCGGTGAATGAGGTAAACATGCATTAACATATTCTTGTTTTGCTCTGAGCGCCCGCACAAAATGTGAATTGCGCTTAGTCAAAGCCTTGATCACACAGCGTCCTTACACACTGCACTGCTCATTGCACGACTATAATTACACCTTTTAGCGAGCTTTAGCATGACAGGGATGCCCCGACTCCTACGACTCGCTTCATCGGAAAGTATGCAAACTATTTTTGGCTAAAAAAAACAAAAAAACAGGCTACCATGTCGCAAACACATTAAACATGCACGCCCGTATGTTTAAACGTCAGCAATTTGCATACACAGTATATGTGTATATATTACTTCCAGTCAAAATGGCCATTGAAGTACATGTTATTCAGTTTGCAAGAGATATGTCTCGGAGGGGATTAGATATAAGATTATCCACTTGCAGAGGAAGTCACAGGGGAAAATATGTGGAGTTCAGAAAATGATTAAAAGAACCAGAGACTCCCAACAACCGTGCAAGACCTAGCGGACCACCAAAATTGTCACCATCAGATAAGCAGTACTTTCATCTTTAAGAGAGTAGAAGAGAATAAAGATCCGCTCCTGCCTCATTTCGGAAAACATCCACAGGTGTTTCTGTTCATCCTTCCTCTGTGAGAAGACGAGGCAACGCCATGAGTCTGAAAGAATGTACAGCTGTCAAGAGAACCTACTACTGAGTAAAGGTCATTTGCAAAAAAAAAAAAAAAAAGGGTATTTGGTATTGCTGGATGGCGAGAAGCCAAACTAACTTCTAGGACTGAACTCTGTAGATATAGAAAAATATCCTTTGCAGATTGCTTTGAAAACTGAAACCGAGTCATTTGAATAGAGTGAAAGCTGCAAGGCAAAGAGTGGACACGCTAAATACTGATATGTTGTATGTAGTTCCAAGTGATTTTCTGGGAGAAGTATGGTCTCTGTTTCTTTTCCCTGATGCTGAAAAAATGAATAACTTGAACTGAATGAAAGAGTGGAAATGAAACTAAATAAACGTATATGTATATATAGCATGCATACGCAGTGTACATGGCAGGCATGCAAGTTTCTGCATTCAGTGTCTTTGGCAAGACGAAACATACAGTTTGAGCTTATGCAGATGTGAAAATCACACACACCCTGCCCAGAATTTTAAACACGCCGGCGAAGACCAAAAAAAAAAAAAAAAGAAAAGAAGGAGAAAGGGAGGGAGGGAGAGTTTGAGAGAGAGAAGAAAAGAGAGAGAGAGAGAGAGAGAGAGAGAGAGAGAGAGAGAGAGAGTGAGAGAGAGAGAGAAGGCGAGAATAAGAGGAGACAGCAACAAGAGAGAGAGAGAGAAAAGGAAAAGAGAAAGAAAGTGTTCAGTCTATCAGAGTCGTCTCTCATTGCTTTTCTATGTTAGCTGATGAAATAGCGAAAGTGTTTTTAACATTATTATTTTTTATTTTTTTTTTGCCAGCCGAGCTTTAATCTTCTTATGAGGCCTGTTTGTGTGGAATGTAGATTTTATTTGCAGATCAAATCCACATACACACTTTTTTTTTTTTGCTTTTTTTTTGATGTTGCTACCAAAGACAATCACCTCCTCAAAGCTGCGGCGGCGCAGAAAAACAGTAAGTAGTCGGCTGAGCATATGCCAGACGCACAACAGACAGACGCTGTGTACAGTGTAAACACGGCTGCTGCTTTGAATATTATCAACCTCATGTCATGAAAACGCGTCACTTTTTACTAAAGTCGGAGTTTACGTTAAGACTGCTAAGAGATAAAACCGGCGGGCTTAAAAGTGGGCCCCCGAAATCAAAGTGTTTGTATGCAGCCTGTCTGCTTGAAAAGAGTCCTGTATTTGCGTGGGCTGCTGGATAAGAGTTTGTCTACATAATTAATAGCTCTTAAATGTAACGGTAGGCAAAATGGCAAACATATAATACTGCAATATTATATATACACACTATATATATGTAAATATACACAGTGTTATATAGTTGCTGTCTATATAGCAACATGTATCTCTATTTTTGTTGATTTTGAATTTCTATAGCATCTATAGCCCGCCAGCTGGTCTTTATATCCTGTGAAAGTTTAATGATGAATGAACCAATAAAAATGCTCCAAAATCTGAAAATTTAAAAAAATTTAATCACATATAATATATTGTATTATAATTTAAAATGCACTTTGTGCACTATAAAAAAAGACAAACTGATGATTGGAGAAAATAAGATGATGTCAGAATGGGCTGACATCCAATCAGCTACTTGTTACTATGCAGGTCATGCTGCTTCTATACACTGATTGTTCTGTATAGTTGGTCTAAATTGATCTTATGATACGTGCAGTACCCATGAAATACTCCGAAAAGCATACTGCAGCATACTTTATCATGATATTGGTTACATATCATCAGATTGCCTAGGCCTGCTCAGAGCATACGCAGCAGACAGAATTTTCTATCCCCTCCTCCTTTATATGAACACAGCTCGAGGCTTGTCTCGCAAAGCACAAACACAAGCAGCACTGAATGTGGCTTGAGACTGCAGAATGTTGTGTCGTGCACAGCTGTAGATATATCAGCCATTTGGTACGTGCCAGATGAGGTCTGAAAATTGCATTATTAATTGATCCTGTGTTTATTCCGTAGACACTCTAGTGTCCCCCTCCAGTCTAGTCTCCTTAATACTGCTGTCGTGGCCCACTTAAAAACTTTCAATTGAGTTGAATCCAGCAAAATGAGCTCACCAGGTTCACCGCTTTGGAGGTTTTTCTTCTTTTTCTTTTTTTTTTTTTTAAAGGAACACCCTAAAAATGATCATCTGTTAGTCACTGTATATATAACTTTCAATTCTTATAGCTGTAAAATTGCATTCAAGTTCATATTACAATTCCTAGTTCTTATAACTACGTATTCGTTTTATAGTAGTTGAATAGTTTATAGTACCGACAAAATAATTACAGCATTATAGACTAATTAGACGGTTGGTTATTGTTAAATATGGAATAAATAAGCAAAAAGGAATATCATGGATTTTACAAAAGTTGCATAATTTAAAATATTTCTTTACACTGGTGGTGACTCACAATATCTACAGTGCTATTATAGCCTATTTACTGTACTGTAGGTTTATATGCAATGTTAATAAAGCTAAAAAACGTTTGCCCTACTATGTCCAGCATGTACTTCTCCATCACAAATGCATAAAAAAATACAATTTAAGCCAAAATCTCATCTCAAAACTATCATAAGCAACATCTTAGACTACAGGCAGTGTATTTATAACCTTTTCATGTAACAGCCTTCTGTGAGGGAGCTTTGAAAAAGCATTAAATGAAAAAATGCTTCAGACGTCTAGTTCCTATCACCACCACTTTACACTATTCTAATTATACGTTTCTTTAGAACTAAGCATTTCACATCACATCACTTATATATATATATATAGGTGTTCAGGCACCAGTTCATTCACGTATTCTGCACATTCCCATATCCATGCTGACAGAGCCCTTCAGTATTGTGATAATGGGTCTTTCTCTGCTGAAAACAGATCCCACTGAAACCCTATTCTGGACTCCTCCATGGATTACACTGACTGTTTGTTGCTTGTTCTTCATGCCGACACAATACCACTCCAGTATTAACATTGATTAGGAATTTTTGTTCCAGCATGGGAAAATTATTTCACATTCTCTTCTGCGTTCACTTCCGAATTTGGAAAAGAAGTAGAAGTAAAGGAAAATGCTCTCAAACATTTTTCTTTTCTTTTTTTTTTCTTCTTTTTTTTCTGAGCACAAAGGCTTTCGTAATTGAAATCAAAGATGGAAATGATCTCATTAGGACAACAGAACAGTCCCTCATTTCTGAGAATTAAGTCATTTTAAGGCATTTGCCTTCCTACTTTTGAGGAGCTGTCACTTTACCAGTGTTATGGAAGCATGGCAAAAGGCATTGTTCCGTTTTCAATTAGATGCAACTCCCACCTCATTTTCACACCCTTAATGGGCATATTTCAAGAGAACGTCATTTTTTTCTCACTCACACGCAACACTCAAATATTTATGGCAGCAAGTAAAAAGACACAGAGACAGTATATTAGGATATCAGCTCCACAGCTGACTGATAATAAAAGTGGTTCAAAAATCCAGAGTCTTGAAAATTTACGCTTAAATATTCATGATGGCCTGCGCGCTGAGGTGCCGTGCTGGAGCCGCTGAGACGAAGACGAGCAAAAGGAAATTTTAGGGGACGACTATGAAAATTTCTTAAAGTGTGGAGGTTAAGTTTTGGCAGTTGGTGAGTGCTGACAAGGTTGCTTAATTATTCAACGTCATCATTTCAATTTTACTTGGCAGATGTACAAGGCCAGCTCCTTCTGCAAAGTTAATTTTAATTAAAGGGGAGAAAAATAGATTCATACACGAATATCTAAACCTGAAATATGGCTGGCATCTCTAAATAGGGCTAAATTCTCCTGATACTAAACATTGTCAGGCTATACCGCATGCCCACCCTTCACATCTGACCACACACTTAGTCATGCATACTGACTCACCAGTCATCTAAGGTTTTAGATTTGACCGTTTAAAAGCTTTAAAAAAAACAAATAAATATTTTACAGGCTGCAAACTATCACCACCACCGTGACTGATTAAAAATAAGCAAACAAACAAACAAACCAGCAATAACCATGAAATCAAAGTTTATTGACAATATTTTAACAATATCTGTAATAATTAGTCATGTGATACAAGATACGCTGGTGTGTAAAGGAAGTGTGCTTATGTTAAATGTGTGATCAAGTGAAAAAAGTGATGTGATGGTAAAAATGTGACTGATCACGTGAAAAAGTGTACACATGAAAATATGTGAAAGTAGTGTGATTATAGGGGAAAAATATGATTCGATTGAAAAAGTGAAAACAGTTCCTTACGTGTGAAATCTCACTCTCACAGAAAATGTGATCAATAGTGAAAAAAGCATGTGATCTTTTAAAAAAAAGAAAAAAAAGCATGTGCTCAAAATGTGATCATATGTGCTGCTTATATGTTATATGTTATATGTTATGTGGTTTTAAGACACTAAACTATATGTGAATTGTCAGTAAGGGTATTATTATTGCTTTTATTATCATTGCTTTTATTATTATTATTATTATTATTATTATTATTGCTTTTATTATTATTATTATTACTATTATTGCCTAAAATGGGTCCATTCACTCAATTATTAAAGCTGCGGTATAAGGTATATATATATATATATATATATATATATATATATATATATATATATATATATATATATATATATATATATATATATATATATACTAAACATTGTCATTGTATATATATATCAGTGTAATAAGCACTGAATGGAGTAGTTTGACATTGTGAACAGTCTGAGCAGCACCTGCACTCTGACAGTGCTCTCTTGATGCAGAATGCTCCTCAACTCTCGGTACGTGGTTCTTACGACAGCAGCGCGAAATCCCACATGTTAGTCTGAGTGGCCCGAAGCAGCAGGAGCCGTTTTCTCCCAGCGTCGCATATTTACAAGTGATGAAACGAGATTAAGAACACAAAGGGAAACCCGAGGTGTTCAAAGAGAGGCTGGCCGATACGTATCCTCTCCCTGTTTACCTTTTTCACCACGGCTCTAATTGCCATGGAGCCCCATGTTGTGTTGCTGTAATCCTCCTGATTAACACTCGATGACAGTTCAGTTCAACTTTACTGTTGGGGACCGCATGAGGCCTCGGTGAAGAGTGCGCATGCGCGTTTGCACGCAACAGAAATGGCTTACATCAAATGCCGTCTGCCTGGCAACGGAGGGAGCAGCAATTCTACAGTAGCACCCGAAATAGTCATCTTCTACTTGTCGAATTGAAAACACTCAATATAGACGCTCATAAGACCTTGAACATTGTTAGTAATGCTGCAGGTGTTTTAAAGGAAAATACCAGAGTGAACATCAGCTTTTACCACATGACCCGCATACGACCATGAATATCAGTAGTTAGGGAAGATTTTCTCAACACATACTGTCCTACAGACACCTTGACGATCAAGGCAGGGAAGGTTTAAAGGGAAAATACCCTGAACACCAGCTGCCGTTCAGACACTAACGCTATATAAGCAGCAGAATTTCTACGGTGACACAAATAGCCAAGGAACAGTGGAAGAATAGCACAGTATACAGCATCTGTGTATTATACTATGTATTGTACTATGTCCTGTTTTTTTCTATAGTTATTTTAAACACCCGCTGTTGGTCTGTTCATTATGAAATCTACACTCAGTGTGAAGTCTGGCTGGTGTTTTCAAATTAAGAAATGACAAAAAACGGACGTGCTAGGTTTGTTCTGACACTGATCGTATGTGGAAGTAGAAAATATCAGCGTATATCGTTCTTCAGACACATGACCGTGAATATCTACAGACTGACCATGTTAGAAATACTGAAAAGGTGAAAATACATTTACTCAAGCTGCCCTTTACACATATGCAGCACAAAAGAAGAGACGCTGGACATTGTACATCCCTAAGACATTTATCTGGAGAACATAAAAAAACATATCTCCATTATTGTCCTTTTCTATTTTTCTACATGAATTAAACGCAGCAGCTGCCATTTGCATTGTGGGAAAATTTCGCAATGAATGAACCAATAAAAAAAAAATATTGCTTATTATGTGACTGTATCACTCCAGCTCGACTGTGCTTTACATTGTGTAGGAATTTTATGATGATTAGAACAGCTTTGAAATCACTTTTAATAAAATCTTTTAATGTTAACACAGTGAGTAAAAAACACGTTGGCCCCGTCCTGTAAAGTTACCATTGGGCTAGTGGCGATTTGTGAAAGGGTGAAATATGTGAGTATATATCACCTTTTAGACACAACCTCCACTATCAGTAGCCTGCAAATGTCAGTCAGAGAAGGTGTGTAAAAGGGGAAATATCTCAATATTTATCGTCCTGTTGACCCTTACATGACCCTGAATCTCAGCAGGCTAGTCAAGCTGCAAACCTGTAAGTTGAAAGTACATACAACAACGTCATATCTCAAAAATCAGAACATTGAAAGAGGAAGATGTTTTAGAAGGTTTTAGAACATAAAATAAATTTTTTTTTGAGCCGTTTCTGTTGTTCTTTTAAAAAAAAGGAGGTACAAACTTATGTTCAAAACAGAAACAATATGTGAAAGGAGAAAATTACTATATATATATATATATATATATATATATATATATATATATATATATATATATATATATATATATATATATATAGACACTCACAGTCCAGTCAAGCTACAAATCTTAATGAGGAAAATACAAGAACATAAGCTGCCTGGATGCTTTTACCACACATACCACACAAAATTTCTACAAATTTTTATCTTTTTGACTCAAAAAGCCATGTTTCATATATAAAAAAAGCTATATATATATATATATATATATATATATATATATATACACCATTTTATATACACTTATATTAACATGAAATATAAATAATTCTATTGTATATGGTTGCTGTTGGAAAAAAACCCTTTGTATCTTCAAAACTGTAACTGTAACTTAAAATTTGACCAATCAAATATCAGTAGAAGGGGAAATGCCTGAACGTAATGCATATAATATAATACATTTAGGCCCCAAATAAAGCAGCATATCTTCTGTGACTCTAATAGTCGTGTTCTTCCTTTAGACACACTATCATGCCGCTGACTTTCTTCCTGAAACACTGCATTGTTTTTCTCCGGATGGGCAAAGGCGCACCACAATAGTGACACGAGCGAGATTGCATTGGAGAGGAAATCCGCATAACCCTTATTCCCACCGGCCAATCAGGTCACGCTACTGGGAGATGAAACTTCCGCTTTTCCTCGGGCCTGCCTGAGGCATGTCATTAAGAGGGGAATTTGATGCCCCTTACCAGCACTATCAAGTGGGCCTACAGTACAAAAAAAAATATAAAACCTCATCACTTTCTCAGCAAATCAGCATGTCCTTGAACAAACTCACTAACTCAAGTCCACGCTACGGAGGAGAGAGAAAGGCTATAGCCTTTAGGTGTCACTCTACTTTCAAGAATAAGTCCCTGAATACACATTGAAACAAAATGGTGTCTTTGGCAGGGCAGGCAGCAGCCCGCTCAGCCTACTCCAGCCGACAACAATGACTCGTCTAAACTTTCTTCTCGCTCCTCCAGGAGAGGATATTAATAGATGGTTATGGAAGTTGCGGCAAACTTGCTGAAAGTCAGCCTGAAAACGTTCCTGTTAAAGATGAAACCGCTCCTGCTTGCTTTTTAATTAAGTGCATGTGAACAATGAGATTTTATATTCAGCTCCACCGCATGTGAATCTGGACTCTTCAGTTCCAAACGAAGGCCTGTAGTTTCTAAAATTACAACAAATTACACCGATCCACAGTTTTATTGGACGGTGCGTCGGACTAAATCCAGCTGTGAGTCAAAAACACATGAAAAGAGACTTTTAGAACGTAACAGTACGTGTTCAACACTATAACAAGAGAGTGCGTTGCTAAACGCTTCCAGATGCTTTCTGTTGTGGGCACATGTTTCTATACAAGGCAATAAATGTGGTTTTGCTTAAATACTTTCTTTTCAAAAACTATGTTTATAGATGGAAGATTTGAGAGATGTTTTTTTCTTTTCTTTCTCTTTTTGTTGTTATGTGCGTGACTTTCTGTCGAATGAGGGACTGTCAGATAGCATCAGTGGACGCTGATGACCCTTGATCAAAACTTACATTGCTGTTTTTTATTATTTTTGTGGAATGTATGAGACGTATTAATAATTCAGTTCAGTAATGCTGGTGAGTTGATGAAATATGAGCCAAATATTAAATAAATTAATTAAAATCTAAATAAATTAATAGATCAATATTAAATTAATATTGAATACAGTTCCTGTGGCTGAATTGAGATATTAAATTAGAGATATATTTTATTTATTGTAATGCTTTTATACAAATGTGCGTTTATAAAGGAATATGTCGGTGTTGTATATATCCAACAAGCGCTTGTTAAACAGACACGGTAAGAGCAGCTATTTATTTATTTATTTGATTATTTTTTTGCTTGAATTCAGCTGTTAAAAACTGCGTAGTCTCCAGAGGTTTGCTGTTTTGAGATTTTCCCAGTGTTTGCTAGGTGAGGAGAGTGGCTGTGGATCTGGGTTTGGTTCAAAGCGGAGCTGCTTGAGTGGAAGTAGCTGTTGGTGGAAGCCAGGCAGGTTGCAGTGCTGCTTATTAGGTGACTCAGTCCTTTCCAAGGATTTTACTACAAAGCCTGACGCTCGTTCCAGCAACTCGTACAAAAGACTAATGTAGTCAGACCCGAACAATCATATCTCTCTCTCTCTCTCTCTCTCTCTCTCTCTCTCTATCTCTCCCCCATCTTCTTTCTCTTTTATCCTGTATCTTTCTCTTCTTCTCATTTGGTATCTTACTCTTTCCTTCTCTCTCAGATTCTCTCTCACTCTCTCTCTCTTTCTCTATCTCTAATTTATTGTTCTCTCTTTCTCTGTCTTGTTCTCTCTTCTCTCCTCTTCTCTTCTCCCACATTTAGTTTTTTTTATGTTTCTGCCATATTCTCTCTTTCTTTTACTTTGTCTTATTTTCTCTTTTTCTGTCTTGTTTTCTCCCTCACCCCTTTTCTCTGTGTTGTTGCACCTCTTGCTCTCTCTCTTTTGCTCTCTCTCTTTCGGTCTTGTTTTACCTCTCCTTCTGTCTTTATTACTCTCTCTGTTTTCCTCTTTAACTTGTCATCTGTTTTTCTGTTCTGCTAGCTTTCTTACTCTCATGCTTATTTAGTTCTCTCTTGTCCTCTCTGTCTCTCTCTTGTTCTCAGTTCTCTCTTTGTTAATCTCTCTCTCTCTCTCTCTCTCTTTCTCTCTCTCTCTCTGTCTCTCTCTCATCTTTCTTTTTCCCTTTAATTTTCTTTTTTGCTTTTGTTCTCATTTTCTTCTATGTTCTCTTGTTCTCTCTTTTAGTCGTGTTCTCTCTCTCTCTGTCTTGCTCTTTCTCTTTCACTATCTTGTTCTCTCTAGCTTGTTCTCTTTCTGTCTTGTTCTTGTTTTCCCTTTTTGTCTTGTTCTCTCTTTATCTTCTCTTTCTTTTCCCCTCTGCCTGTTTGATGTTCTGTCTCTTTCTCTCTGTACTGTTTCCCCTCTATCTTCTTTACTGTTTTTCTGTTTTCTTTTTTCGTGTTCTCCCTTCTTTATTTGTCTTTTATCTCTTTCTTACTCCTTTTCTCCCTCTTTCTTTCCCTTTTTGTCTGTCTCTTTTGTGTCTCTCTCCTACTCTGTTTTGTTCTCTCTCATTTTCTCTCTCTGTCACATTATCTCTCTCTTAATACCTACCTTGTTTTCTCTCTTCCTCTCTCTCTGTCTCTCTCTCTCTCTCTCATTCTGCATCTCTGTCTATTCCTCATTCTGCATCTCTCTCTCTCTTGATCATTCTCTGCTCACTGCCTTCCTGTCATCCCTGTCTATCTGTGTGTCTGTCTGTCTGTTTGTCCATCTGTCTCTTTCTCTCTCAGGACAGGAAGACAACACAATCATATGAATATGAATATGAATCGTGCGCTGCAGCTTCAACAGCATGGCTGGGATTTTCACTATTATACCCCATAGACGTGCCTGCAAGAGGTAATTAAAGCAATCCTTCTCCAGGCCTGCGCGTATTCCTCTACAGCCATCCCGCATATTTCAGCAAAATAAAGTATTTACACAGACTCATCACTGGGTGTGTGTGTGTGTGTTTGTGTGTGTGTGTGTGTGTGTCTAACAGTGTGTGCGTGGGGAGGGCGAGGAGTAGAGGAGCATGTGTGTGAGTGTTTGTGTGTTAAAGTGAGGATAGGAGGTCCGTACAGCTGCTTCTCTCTGACCTAGATTACCAGTTAGGAATGAAATGAGTGGGAGAGAGAGAGAGAGAGAGAAAGAGAGAGGGAGCGCAAGAGAGAGAGAGAGCAGGGAGAGAGAAAAGGAATAAAGTGAATGAGAGATGAGTACAGACAGAAAGTAAGAAAGAGCAGAAGGAGAGGGACAGTCAAAGAGAAAGTGAGAATAAAGATGAAGTTACATTGATTGGAGAGAGTAAAGAAAGAGAGTAGAGAGAAAGACAGACTGAGAGTGAAAGTAAGGAGAAATAAGTGGTGAATGAAAGAGAGAAAGAAAAAGTGAAGAAAGAGGAGAGTAGAGAAAGAATAAACAGTATATATATATATATATATATATATATATATATATATATATATATATGAAAAAGAGACAGAGAGAGAGGGACCAAACAAAACAGAAAAAAAAGTAATAGAAAAAAGTAGATTAAAAAAGTTCAAAAAGTGTAAAGGGAGAAAAAAGAAAGCGATAAGTGGGAGAGAGAGACATAGAGAGGAAAGAAAAGAGAAGGACAGAGAGAGAAGGAGAGAGAAAGATGGGTGAGAAGAGTGGAAGAGTGTTGGGTTTCAAATCCAGCGCTTAGACAGCGACGGGGCCAGATGACCTTGAGTCGGTCCCACAGCCATCTGCCACCTCCGTCTCGCCTGTCAACACACCTCCAGCTCTGCTACCACGTCACATTCCAGCTCTGACACCAGCACACTGAGGCTCTCAGACCCTGAGATGGGGGGGGCGGGTGGGCGAGTCATCACTGAAAGAACTGCCCAAAAAAGCCCAGCTTTGAGCTCTTCAAACGTCCCAGCAGTTCACACTGAAATACCTATTAACCCTTAACAGAAAATATTTCATTGGTATCAAACTTTTATATCATGTGGAGGATCTTCAGTCTAAAATGGTTCTTCATGCTTATATATTTTAACAGAATGTTAAAAGCTTCTCTAATCAACCCAAAGCACTGCTTCTTTGGCATCAACCCAAAAAATACTCTTTGGCATCTTCATTTTTAAAAGAGTACTATAAATTAAAAAGTGTTTAAAAAGTGTTAGTAATATAGATGTAAGAATTATTTTCTATTTACAGCTCATGGAAACAAGTAGAGAAATTTTGATGAAAGTGCAAATATGAAACTTGTCATGTTTGTGTTTGAGAATAGGAGAGCACACATTGTATTGTTATTTGAATTTGATGAAGACATTGTTGTGTGTTCTGTCTAGTTTTACAGGAAGGGAAACCCATCCTGTACATGTTTCTCTGCTTTCGTCATTTTGTGACAAACAGAAAAAGTTTAGACTCAAACCCACAAAAAATCAATTGTAATTCGGTAATTATCTACATAGTCAATAGTATAGCATTAGCAGTATAGCAACTTCATTAATAATGCTTTCCTTTTTTTGATCAACAAACAAACAGACAAACAGAAGCTTTTTTATGCAGTATGTTAACTATATGTAGCCCAAATTTAATTAATTGTGTAACTCAATGTTTTTGTATATGTAATTACATTTCAATACTATAACAAAACATAATCTATCAACTAACAGAAAAATGTCAGAAGTGCAACCTTGTACCTGACCATACAGAATTCATGTTAAGTGTAATCATTGCTTTAGTTTCTCTGTAATTAAATATGTAATTACATTTTAACAGTAGAGCAGAACTTCAGTTATATAACTTATATACTTATATTGGTGGTCAACACAAGTTAATATATATATACTGTCCATTTCACAATTAATGTAAGTGTATCAGATGGTTTTTAAAGAATAAAAATGTTTGTATTAAAGTTTATTTTTGTATAGAGGCTTATTTTGCATATGGTCCTATTATCAGCAATTCTCAGTCCTCTGCCTAAATCTCCTGGTACGGCCGCCAATCCAAGTTAAGGATGTTATTGGGCTGATTGGTTGTTAGGACACTCTTACTCAATTGTGATGCACAGCTGAAAAACATTCTACTAATAAGTGAACATAAAAGGGAACAACATTCTAGGTTAGTTTAGTATCTGAAGCATCAGCAGTTGATGGCTTGCTGACCGACTCAAAATGACCAGAAAGAAACAACTTTCTTTAGAGACCCGTCAGTCCATTGTTGTGTTAAGAAAGAGAGACTACTCCATTAAAACAAGAACATTTCACTATGATCCCAAACTTTTGAGCAGTAGTATATATATATATATATATATATATATATATATATATATATATATATATATATATATATATATATATGTATATATATAATGCCACTGCAATACTCTGTTCCAACAACAGGATTGGAGTGCTTTGTCAGTCTAATTTTATAGCATGTTATGCAAAGCCTTATAAATTCAGGCACCTCCTCGGAAACTCACGGCATGGCTAATTGCAGAGCATGGCAAACACTTTCTGCTGAAGCCTTCAAATGGTGCAAGTAATAATTTAAGAGTCATTTAGGACATTTCAAACTTTTGCCTTTGAAAGCGTGTGTGGGTCACACGTATCTGAGAAAGTTTTATCTCCATAAAACAAAAGAGTGAGCCTACGTCGCACGATGCCGACTCCAATCTTAATGCAGGCAATACAAAGTGGTATCCACCGACTCACTGCAGTGTCAGTTTTAGCACCTCAAGATTTAGCCCAAATTACTTGCAAATTCCAATAAACCTATTGAGTTCACCCCAAAGCTGGCATGCCTAAGGGTTGCTAAGCTCGAGGGCCCGAGCTGGATTGACCCAAGAGGATTTTTTTTTTCTTCTATCATAATCTGTTAATTATATCCTGGTCTGCAGAAATATGTGCAAAGCCTCAACTAGACTTTGCATTCCAAAAGAGAGATAAGAACTAAGGGATCAGTCTACTTATTAGCACGGTAATCCTCCAAATGAAGTCTCTTGACATTGCTCATGGCAGCTTCGGATGAGCACCTTCAGCTAATAAATCGGAGCGGTCAGACTAGTCCATAAATTCTTGAGCTAATATGGCTGCCAATAAATATATACTATGTTCCGTCTCAATAAATGCAGTCAATTAGGAGCACATGATGCTAATACAACATTGTATGACATGCCGTTATTTAGTAATACTCCAGTAATACAACATACTGGACATCGTTTGGACACAACTGAAGAATTTTTTGTTGTTTTAGAAATATAAATCAATTTACTTTATAGCTTTCTAGAGGTAAGTCAGATTTTGAGGGCATGAGTGAACTAAAACTGTGAAGTAAACTGTCTGATCTTTTTAAGTTGACCTGAATTAATGTTACAGTGAATGACTGTGAAGTACAGTGCTATGCAAATCAGAAGCCATCCATCATTTATTTCATTTTCCATCAGAATCACCGCTAAGGAGGAGAGTCAGATTCTGCAGAGTCGGAACTCGGTCCAACACTTTGTAAGTGCAGCCTGCTGTCCTTGATCAGTTAAGAAAGCAAGGTTTCAGTAAAGCAGGAGATGCAAAGTGTTGGTTTTGTTAAGCAGAAGTGGTTGTGGTTGTGTAGAGGTCACAGGTTGGAGAGAAATGAAGGCTGGAAAGGTGTATGAAACCCAAATCATCTCAAACTTACAGGCATGTTAACAAAGACAACATCAGAAGAGAAAGAGAACTTACAAAGTGAACTAATACAACAGGGTTTTATTACAGGAGGTTCAAACTCCTGGCACAAGATGCATAAAGACTGACCAAACCTTTTTTTAGAGTTTTCCCATTAGCTGTGAGACAGTCTGGCATCCTTTTATCTCTTTAGCATTAGCCAACAAGTAAAAGCCTGTCCGGCCTCTTACTTGGGCGCTCTCTTTTATCACGAGGTTAAGAAATCAAAATTAGAAACCAAAGTCTTGTTCTTTGGTACTCTGTTAAAAGAAAAGCTTGCAGAAGACCACCTCAACTGATGACTGAAGAATGAGAATGCTTTTAATTGTAATCAATAAAACCATCCAGGATTCTACACTAAAGTGAAGAATAAATATGGATTTTTTTTTAAGTACCATCAGGTCCATCGGTATTTGGAAACTGGAGCAATTTTTGTAATTTGGCTTTTGTACACCACCACAATGGATTTAAAATGAAGCAGTCAAGATGTGATGTGACTTTCAGCTTTAATTCAAGGGCTTAACAGAAATATTGCATTAACTGTTTCAAATTATGGAGAGGTCTGGAGCTGATTTAAAATAATGGCAGCTGTTCATGGGAACTCTCAAGATGCAGCTCAAAGACATGTCGATGAAAGTGAAGGGGCCTTAAACGTTAGGCTGGAAAATCGAAGGGGACGGGTTGGGATGGGTGGGATGGGGTTATGGGGATGGTCATGGAGGGGGGGTGCCCTGCATTGCAAAGCAATATTGTCTAGTTATTATTGACACCGACTCTACTACAGAATATTTTACTTTTGGTACAGCTGAGTTGAGTGTATGTGTGTATATGTTTGTATATGTACACATGTATACATATATATGTATCTGTTGTCATGATTTTTGTCTGGTTTGTCCTGCTTATTGGCTTATTTGTTTGCCACGTGTACTGCCTGTCTGTAAATATTTTTGCCTGTCCTATTTTTCACCAAAATAAGAAAGGGACAAAAAGGGGAAAAAAAAAGAAACTTTAGAACGAGCCAAATCAACAACTTGGTACATTGTTAAAAAAGAAGTCATGCACCGGCGACCTCAGCAACACCAAAAGGCCAGGAAGACCACAGAACACAGCTAAAGTGGATGATCACAGCATTCTTTCTGTAGTGAAGAAAAAACCCTTCATAACATCCAGCCAAGGACTTTCTAGAGGAGGCTGGCGTATCATTGTCAAAGTCTATAATCAGGAGATGCCTTTGTGAATGTAAATAAAGAGGGTTTACTTCAAGATGCAAACCAATGATAAGACTCAAGAACATAAAGGGCAGATAATATGTCACTGAAAAACATCTAAAAAGCCTCCCCAGTTCTGGAACGAGATTCTTTGGATACATGAAACCAAAATTAAATTTTACCAAGATGATGAGGAAAGAAGGATCATTATCCAAAACATACCACATCATCTGTCAAACATGGTAAAGGCAGTGTTATGGCATGGTCATGTATAACCGATAACTGATATGACTGCTGATAGAAGTAGCAGGATGGATTCTGAAGTCTTTAGAGCTGTAATTTCTGCTCAGATTCAGTCTAACGCTGTAAAACAGACAGGACATCGCTTCACAGTACAGATGGATAATGATCCAAAACATGCTGTGAAAGCCACCCAAGAGCTTCTAAAGTCAAAGAAATGGAATGCTGTTAAATGGTCAAGCCGAGCGCATTTGAGCATGTTTTTCACGTACTGTACACAAAACTGCAGGCAGAAAGACCCACAAACAAGCAGCAAGTGAAGGCGGCTGCAGTAAAGGCCCAGCAAGACATCTCATGGGAGGAAACTCAGCATGTGGTGATGTCCTAGGGTTTCAGATGTAAAAGGATTTGCATCCATGTATTGAAAAAGATCCTTGTAGTTATAATTGTCTTCCTTTGTCCAATTATAATTATCTTAGCATGTCCAATTACTTGAGACCATAAAAACAGAGGGACTGTGTAAAAATGGCTATAATATCTAAACAGTTAGTGTAATATTATTGTTAAACCTTTGAATTAAAGCTGAAAGTCTACACTTATATTTTTATTACTTTGTTTCAAATCCATTGTGGTGGAGTACAAAACCTATGTTACTGTTTACATATTTATGAAAACTGACTACATGTGTTCATAAGCATAAACAAAGAAAGTTTTAAAAAGCAAATGTATTTAGACGCTAATCCATAACATTAATAGTTGCAAAGTTATAGTTGGCAATGTACAGTTCTGAGATATTTATAGTAAGAAGTAGTTCACTTTTTGCAGCATTGTAGTTTAACTGTGGATTATTCCTGCAGGCAAACTATCTTCAATTCCACAGGTTTATGAGGCCATTCCGGCATCTTCGTCTCAAGTTACTTTGGGAGTATGTTTGGAGTCATTGTCTTGTTGAAATGTCCATCATCTCCCCTCACTTGGCTGATGAGATTAAATTCTCCTGTAGTATCTCCTGGTACATTGATCTATTCATGCTTCCTTCAATGATGTGCAACACCCCAGTACAGTTTGCAGAGCAGCAGCCCCAATTCACCTCCGCACTTGTCACTGTGGGGATGGTGTTCTAGGGACGATAAGCACAACTGTTCTTTCACCAAACAGCTGAATTCCTGCCAAGCAGTTCTGTTTTTGCTTCATCTGTCCAGAGCACATTGTTCCAAAAGAGTTCTCATTTGTGTAAACAATCACGTGCAGGTTGAATGTGCATCTCTGTGCTTCCTTTTTGGCGGAAGAGTTTTGCGTGCTGTGTAGGAATGAAGATGATTACAGTGCATATTGTTCTCGGCCTAACTGTTGTTCCTGCTGTTTTCTAGTCGTCCTGTAACTCTTCACATTCTCTTTTGCCTAATTTTTCATTAGTCTGAGAAAAATCCTGCATGGCGCACCTGCCTAGGGAGCCTTATTTGTGGTTCCCAGAACTTTCCAAATACATATTACTGAACCGATTATACTGGCAATGTTTGTGCAGCTTCTTCTGTTGAAGTGTTGTTTGCTGAAGTGATGTCTCTGAGAACTTTTGGAAGCTCTTTCATTTTCACTATGATTCTTAACTGACATGAAAGAGCAACATCTTTTATAACACCAGGTAAACTTTAAACATTAAACGTTAATAATGTTAGTATTTTTATTCTACTGCATTCATATGTAGAACTATTTTTTTGTCTATAAATGGTTGGACATTGCCGCTATCTAATAAAAAACATGTATCTCATTTTTTCTACATCAGTTTAAAACAGTGTGAAAATTCCATGATAAACGGCCTAATAGAAATCACTTGGGAAAAATCTGGTTCCATTGACTTGTATTGAAAGTCTGTATTGTCTTGTATTGACTGTTTTTGTCATTGGACAGTGCCAATATTTTACTATAGTGTCTGACTTTACTTTTTATATGCTTATGAATCCGCACACATAAATTTTTAAGTACAAAATAAAAATATATTATACTGTATACTTGAAGTGGTCGTATATTAAATTAAAAGGATTATTAGACACCTTTACTAAGTATATATAGGTGTCTGAATAGTTGTTTTGCCTCACTGTAATGCAGAACCTCGCCCCCTTACCTATCAGGAACTGAAAAGGATTGCTGTCTAGGTCTGCACAAAGTGTCAGCAGAGAACACTCCAGGTGTATGGGGAGGTCTGGGGGTTGTGATCTATAATGTACAGATCTTTAAATGTGTTATTGAAGCGTCCAACTTTTAGATTCTTGGAGAATGCTGGAAGACTAAGAGGCTCCCAACATGTAGTCATTTCTGTCAGTTTTACGAATAGCCGAGTCACCCTCTTGAAAGCCTTTGAGAATACAGCAATATAAAACCATACAGATGACAAATGAAGGCAAATCATAGACTGTAAACTACAATCTTTACCGTCAACTACCAACTTCAGAGCTCCTCGCAGAAGCAATCGCATTCCCCGTGCTGCGAAAAAACCATCTGCAGACCGCAAACAAAATTCTAATACCTCCCCGTCATCCTCCGACAATAATTTCCAAACAGCCGTGGCTTGTTTTCTTGCCATCTGAAAATGATATGAGAGGGAAGTGTGTTGTCGACCCTGGCTCTGACTTTGGGAAATTGCTCTGACCTTGTAGTGCTTATAGGAGGAAACAACCTGGCACATACCAAGTAGGAATAGCGGTCAGCTTTGAGGCCGACTCTGGGGGGCTGGAGGGGGCGGAGGGAACCCCTTTCTGCCTTTCATATGCATGTGGAGGGAGCTCCGCCGTCGATCGGGTTTCAGCTCCTCTGGCAGCTGCAGCGCGCACACAGGAGCAAAACGCTCCCTCTCGTTACCTTTCCCACCTCATGAGAAGTGTCAGCGTGGCTCCCTCCACGTCCAGACATGCAAAAATGCTCTGGAAAGCCATCCGAAGCAGAAGATCCAGAAGAAGTGGACGGGGATTGGGAACGGAGCAGCTACCTCAGAGCGAGAGAGCAAGGGTTAGGAGATTGGGGTCTGGGGAGGGGTGGGTTCTTCATGGCCTCAGGGTGTTTACGGAGCGGAGGGTCAGGCAATGCACCCAGAACAAACACACTCAGTATGCTGCACAGCCAGCTCGCCAAAAGGGGTCACACACCCTCGCGCTCCAATCGCACACTCCAGCCCGAGCCACCTCTGACACCCCACTAATAACAATCCCATAAGGGCCGAGATAAAAAGAGAGTGAAAAAACAAAATGCTGATTGAAGAGGTCTGGTCCTGCGCAACATTGAACAATGCACAGCAGAAAAGTGTGGAGAAAATGGTAGAAGTTATCCAGGAATTTCACTAAGATTTAAGGTACAAACTCCTAGATATTAGATTAAATTATTAAATTATGCACTGAAAGTGAGTTCTGCAATAAACAAAACAACAATCGAAGTAAATTTGATTGATATAGACTACATAGACTGTTCTTAATGGATGGTGGTTAAGAACATTTTGTGTATTTATTAATTCTGTGCTTAAAAAGTTAAACCTTAAATGCTATTCCTTGGATATTTGATGATTATGTACATGTTTTCATAGATTCAACATAAAAAGTAATAGTTTTAATAACACCCAAATCATGTAATTACCTAATCATAATAGAGTAATCCTGAAGTTCAGTTTATCATTCTGGAAATCATTCTCCTATTTAATTAGTTTAAATTAGTTTAGAGCTATCAACTTGTAGAGCTGTAGCACCTGATATGGCTCGTAGTCTTATTTTATATTTGTGTATTTATTTCCTTCTCCTGACGAAATTTCTAAATTTTGTATTGGCTTACATATTTATTATATATATATATATATATAATTTATATAATATAAATTGATATAATATATATATATATAATTTATTATATATATATATATATATATTATGTGATCATTTTTTGTTGACGTGCTTTTAAGACTGATATATCTCCAAAATGTTGAAAACCCATCTTTACTTTCAGTAAGTTAGCAGAAAGGTATTTTGTTCAAAGCAGTTTTGGAGCATTTGTATTTTTCCATTCATCATGACATTGTGACACAATGTAAAGAACGACCGTAGAGTTTCAATTATGCAGAAAATTAAAAATCAGAGAAAATAGAGACGCTTGGTTTATATCGGACGATATGTAAATGAGCACTGTTCTGATTAGCTGTCCTGTCTTATGCCTGTTCAAAAACCAGATCAGGCCAAGTGTACTTAAATGTAGATACCGCATTGGCCATCAGTGTGTCAACATTGTCGATATATTGATTGGGCCTCTTGTAATAACTCTCAGAAGACTGGACTAGAAAAAAAGCCTGAGCTGTGTGTAGCTTGGGGCCATTTCACAATCCCTCTTGGCAAATTACCTTTCACAGGTGAGACTAACCAGTGCTTGGTTGCATTTGGCCATTATGACATGATGTTAAGAGCTAACTAGTTGGCCACCACAGACAGAATGTTACTAGTTAACATTAGCTATAACACTAGCTAGCTATGACAGCAGAGACTTTATGAGAAAATATATAAACTTAATTGCCTGTAATCAAGATTTTCATTTATATTGATGAAAACCCTCACTTTTCTTGAACACTGAGAGATTAAGAATCTGGCTGTAGTTAGCTGGCTAGCTAACTTTTCTCACAATTTGCAGATTTCCTGGCTTGAGGAGTGGGCAGTATTCCAGTATTTTAAAATTAATAAGTTACCGAACTCATTAGAGCACAGGGAATGCTAAATGAAGACAGCAATGATAGAAGTCATTCCTACAATGTTTAAGTAGATAAGATTAAGTATACGTGTTTAGAATTCCTTATGACAGCAAATTATTGTTTACCATGTCAGTAACTCAGTTCATATAAGCCCAACCCTAACTATCGAGATTCAAAGTGACAAAACTGTTTTATTGTACTCCTCTTAAATAAAAAAGGGCTCATTCCAACAGCTGCACGTCTTTTTATGCAGAATAAACAGAGCTCCCCTGTTTACTCATTTTTGTTTACAGGTCAGCCTTGCCTAGACATATACACAACAGGCCAAACTGACAAGACAATTTACAGCATTTAGCAGGCTCTTATCCAGAGCGACTTACAAAAGTGCTCTGAGTTCAGTCAGAGAATGTATCTCTAGCTAGCTTAAATAGGTTAGAGTCCAAACTGCTCTTAAACTCAAACACTGTCAGAACAAGACTCAGAGCTGATACCTAGAAAGAAAAATAATGAGATAAATACAGCCCAAATGCAATACCTAGCCAGTGCTCATACATACACACAACAAACAGTTAGGCCTATGTGGCATCTGTGTATATATATCTATTTTAAAACAGTTAATTTAAGTAAATTCCATGTTCAGACTCTATGAACTGGAACATTAACAGTATGTTTTAAACTTTAACAGTGTTTACCTGTTATGTGAAACTGTTTATTTTAAAAAGTGAAGAACATTTGGTTTACCATGATATGGGAACCTTATTAGAATCATTTCTGTGTGTCCCTGCAACACAATTGGTTCCATATAAATGAGAACAGTGAATCCAAATTTTTGAACAGCAGCATACCTCAAAAGCCCTTGGAGTGGTGTAGAGTGGTGGTGATGGTGTTGGAAGGCTTCTATTGTTTCATTTACTCTGAAACGTGACTCACGGTCTTTATATAAAGTGAGTGCAAAGATATGACAGCCTGAACTTCTGCAGCTTTTTCCAATTTCCACAGGCAAAATAAAGCAGCCAGCCCTGCTTTCCATGCTAGCAGATAATCAGCAAATGGAACCAGCACACGAATTAGAGGAACACACACAAACACACACACACAAAAAACACTGGTCGCAAAACTCAAAAAGCTTCTGCACTTCAGCAACACAAACAAAGTGCGCGCGATATTAAAAACGTCAGGGAAAAAATCGCCTCCATTTCGCGCGGGGCAACAAACACTGAGTGAATTGTTCTGTGTTGTGGCGGCCGAGGCATTTTCGCTAAGTGATGTCATGTGGCCTGCCGTGTTAGTCTCTGGGAGACGCTCGGATTATTCCTCATCTCGACAGGCACTCACTCACGGTAGGGGAGCGACTACATCTCTTTCTCATTTGCAGCAAATAACGGGGGGCACGAATGCTTCGGCGGGCGGCGAAAAACTGCACCCAAGAGCGGCACTCAGGCAACAGGCGCTACCTTTGTTTTGATTTGACTTAAATAGGCATGTCTCCCCTCGTTTCTGATATTACCAAGCCATTTCGGTCCTGCAGTCGTTTACGCAGTCAAACCCCTGTTTAGTCACAGCGCTGTGCTACGTTTTCGAAGGGTTACGGCCCAAAACAGTAGCGCTAACACCCCAGATAGCGCTAACTGCTAAAGCCATTTTGCTTTGTGGCCTGCTCGTGCTGTTCACTTATGCGTGGAAATGCATGAGGCTGGGCTGCTTTAATGGGATCCCTTCCGAAGCTGAGCTACAGGAAATTACACATAGAGAGGCAGTGTGTAACTGCTGAATAATCAGCCGTTCTCCAGGTGGACTTCTTTAATTCCACGCTAGGGATGGACGATACCACTCGCGTGCTTTTCGTTTTTTTTACGATACCAAGTAATGAAATGGCCAACATTCCCAAAAAACGATTCTGCTCTTCATGCGACGAGAGTCAGTACACATGGACATCAACATATCTCATGCCCTATCCTATGCTGATATCCATATGATGCTGTTCACCATATTTCAGTGATGTGTTTCAGTACACAGGCCTGGTCTGTTGAGACCAATTCCATTAGAACAGAGACCACAAAAAAAAGGAATGTGGAAGACACATGAAAGCCACCACTGCCCGAGAACTGCGTGTCAACTTGTGGACCACCTAAACTGTCACCATCAAATAAACAGTATTTAAAGCTTTTCAGAGAAAATCAAGCTCCACTCTTGCTTTAGATCTTAAAAACACCCACAGCTGTTTTCACTGTGAGAAGACACCCCAACGCTGTGGGTGTGAAAGGATGTGCAGCTGTTAAGTCTCTACTGAGGACAGGAAATAGACAAAAAGAAGAAAACTTGCACTAGAAGCAGAGAGCAGGGGGACATTTCAAATCTGCAATAAGGATTTGGAATTAACTTTGTGAGAAGCAAGTTTTAAGTTTAAGTTTGAAGTTTATTTGTCATTTGCACATCATGTCAGGACATAACATGCATTAAAATGCCTGGGGTGAGGCTCAGATAAAACTCTACAGCAGGACAGAATTATATATAGTAGTAAAAACAGTGCAAACATACAATAAATAGACAATATTGAAGTAAAAAATAAGCTAGAATATGTACAGTCAGTAATAACTGAAATATAAAGGACTATACCAAACATACACAAGATATATACATAAGATATACAGGAGAACATGTGTAGAAACTTTGCATAGGCAGGTTATCTAAGAAGATATATCTATTTAAAGTGCCTTAGTGATATTGTCCATAGCAGCGATATCAGAATAAATAATATAATAGTATAATGTAATGTAATGTAGCAGTGACCGAGTGAACGGTATTGGGGTCTTTCAGCCTCACAGTTTGTTCAGAAGCCTGACAGTGTGTGGGTAGAAGCTGTTCAGCAAAAAGCAAAAAGAGCAAGTAACCTCGAAAACATGCTTGGATCATATTTGAAGTAATAGACAACAGTGTTTAAAGGGGCACTGTATGTGAGTTCTATGTACCAAACTCTCTGATGGAAACTAATGAAAATTTCCTGTTCTATGGCATCTTTAATGGATACAGTGGGGTCCAGATATATGAGACCACCGGGGTGTTGCATTTCATTCTAATTCAATAGTTACATTTTCAGGTAATATCTTTACTGTTCTGGCAAACATTTCAGTATTGCATCCTTTTTGTTTAAGGTAACATGCTTATGTGTTGGCACGGACTCAAAAGCCTCTGTTTGTGCAAATTTTGCTTTGTGCAAATTTTGCTTTGTGCAAAAGCCTCTGATCGGTAGACCACCTCCAGCAGAGAGTCTGAAGAAGGGATTCAGTAGAAGAAATAAGACAAAATAGGCCCTCTGGCCACAAATGTGCATCAGTTTGAAAAGCAAAGAATCTTAGATATTTCTTTTTGATTTTAATTGTCATGAATTTGTATACATATAAACTTTCTGATGTTAAAATATAAAATATACCAGATATTTTATGTGGTTTCAGACTTCAAGACTCCACTGTAGTTCCTGATTAATAAGCTTTTTAAGGGGGTTAACCAAGCATGTATTAAACGGTCTGTTCTGACCACCGGACAGGAGTTTGTAGGGTCTTGGCTTGTAAAATTCATTTGTACTTTCTAAACCTGCTCTGCAGCAATTTAATAAAAACAAGTGACCACAAACCATCTAGTTAGCTAACTGTCTAACGAAATATTTAAATAAAGATACAAACAAGCTAACAGACAAATACGAGCGAAGCCAAAGAGCAGCCTATGTAAGCATGATCAGCGAAGCTTGATTGTCTGAAATTAAAGCAGGAGTGTTCTCGTCTCGTGCCTTTTAATTGGTATCAACAGGACGTTGTTAGAGTGCAGCAATGATCATTAAAGGGAGGTCCTGAACCTTGCCAACTGTCCATTAGCCATGTCTGATCCTCTGACTTTAATAAGGTAATAATTCTGCTGTGGATACTCGCTGTTGTTCTACGGACGCTTAATTACTTGACTGTTTTACCGAGAGTTTGTTTAGCTGCCGCCACATTAGCAACACCACTGGCTGCTTTAGCTGTAGTTAGACGTCGGCTGATGCTGTGATCGTCTGATGCTGTGATCGTCTGATAACCGGTCTGATAATAACCGGTTGAGACACTTTGGTTGTGCTTTTCATAAGTTTATGTGCTGTGTGTGTGTTTGTTGTGCGTGTAAACTTGTTCCATATGTAAGATCAATGCTTGGCTGGGAATCGTAGGACCTCGTTAGTGGTCGGCTCAGCCTCATTATGACGAAGTAGTGTGTTTTGCGTCTGTTTGGACTCCTGGAAATCACTGTTTTCGGAGCTGTTCGAGCAGCATAATCACTATTGTGAATACGCTGGTGAGCTCGGCACAATTCCAGCGAGGGAGGCTCAAGTGAAGCAGATGCTTTAAACCAGCAATTTACGATGCGCAACCGTTATCTGAATCTTTTCCTGACATGATATCATACTATATTCTTATAATACAAAACAAACAAATAAACAAACAAAAGAATCAGAAATTACATATATTTGGTATCTAAAAGTAGCGGTCAGCACAGCCTCATTATGAGGTAGCACTGGATTTTCATCGAATTACAGTCATTACACACATATACCTTCCTTGCACATACAAAAAATAAATGAAAATACATCTATGTTAATGATTATAATTACACCCGAGTAACCGAAGCTGCAGTTAAAAGTTGCGCACTCGTCTTTGCCCGCTCGCTTTGTATGGCTCCCTTTGCAGCCTAATTGAAAGTATTTGCATGTTGGCTTGCTAATGAAGGTTTAGTTTTGCCTGTAACATCTAATGTTACACTAATTCAAATAAAAGCTTGGCTTCTGCCTCCATCCTGACATTTTAGGTGGAGGACACGCCAGTTCTCCTGTATCAAAATGGCCATTACAGGAAGAGAAGTAACCTAATTAGCTCTACAAGATCAGATATATCACATTCCTCCTCTCCTCAGAGCGCAAATCAAAGCCGCGCATCTTCTAATCAGATATATTGTGCCTAATTACCAAGACATTGAGTTGATTTCTCCAGGTTGACTTGATCTGCATGCTGGCCACGGACTTGGATTTCACGCGCACTCCTTGACAGTCTGACAAGTTGAATTCTGTCAGGAAACGGAAACAATAAAAAAGCTGCACATCTCCTGTAGTTAACGACCAAAAATGCTGCCGTCAGTCCGTGTTCCGTCATGTCGGAAAGCTCAGGACACGAGTTGACATTGCCGTGGGAATGGCAATCAGGCAAAGACATCAAAAAAACACCAAAAACACAGAAACTCATGTAAAGGTCATTTCAATTATACAGACGGACTGTCAGGCGGTCACGGTCCATGTGAAATAGTTGAAATGGATGACATAATAGTAAACATGGCGAGTGATCCAGCAGTGGCTCCGCTGTGGTAAGTGCAACAGCAAGTGTGAAAGTGTGAAAGGTAAGGTGATGAAGGACGAGCAGGGCAAATCCATGGGAACGGATTTTCAGGCCTATGACCTACATCCATGTGAAAACGATGGACTCTTCTAGACAGGGCTGAGTGCTACAGCATGCTTTCCGAAAGCTGGAATTCCTGGAGCAAGTGCACATTTTCAAGTTCAAATCTTAAATTATTTCTTGTTCACACTGCCATATCCTGTATTTTGTTTTTTGTCCTTATAACATGTGGCTGTACACCCAAACTGTCCTCTTTCATTTTTACTTGACAATTTTCTAACCCTTTCCATGTCCCTTAGAAATAAACTGGCTGTTCTTTGCTGTACATCCTGTACATTTGCACTCCTGACAGTATTTAACATTTACTCAAATACAATCTTTGCGCATTTATTTATTTTTTAATAAATATCCCAGTACTGTCATATATCTACTGATACCCGTTTTTCTATCTATCTATCTATCTATCTATCTATCTATCTATCTATCTATCTTCTTGTTTCTTTAAGACTTAATATATGTGAATGAGCCGTGTTCTGATTGGCAGTTTTGTAATTGTGCCTCATTTAAAAAGCTTTTAATAACTCAACATGACTGGGCGGAGCTAAACTGCTGGAGTCTTAAAAGTTAGTTTTACAGATCTATGGAAAATGTAGGTGTTTGTTTGTTTGTAGTTTTCATCCCAAATCTGCTTTATCTAATTAATACTGCATTACATTAAATCCAGTGTGCTGGTGACAGAATTCAACGAATCCATGGCTAGAGGTATTGTGAAGAAATGTATTAAGTGAACTTAGTTCTTTAAACTAGCTCATTGGTAACCCATTTTTGTTACTTTTAGTGTATTTGTATTTATTTGTACTCTAACTATATGAAGTCTTTGAAAGCAAAACAACACTTATAAACACTGATAAAATGAATGGATATAAATTGTGTGTTTAAGTGCTTTGGAATTTTGCTCATTACTGAGTATAAATGAATTAAAAAACAATGTATTTAATGCATTGATTCATTTCAGTCAAAGGACTGTATAGACTGGGGAGAGAACAGTACCCTGTCAGACTTTCAATATTTATATACTATGTCAAACTGTTTAATTTAATAAAAAAGGGAAAAATAGTGTTTCCCAAGAACAAAACATCAGCTTCAGTACATGCGGTGTCATTAGTCATTAGTCCTAGTTATTTCCAGCAATAATAAAAGCATGGTGTAATTTAATATTATCAAAGCTCACTGAAACAAGCTGACAAATTCTGCTGAAAGTGCAGATTCTGAACTTTCAATCTGTACCGCATTCGCAAAGTGCAGAGCAGAAGATATTGTATTATGATTTGAATTGGATAAAAAGTTATTGTTGTGCAGAGTCTGATGTTTTACATATATGTCATGTCTTTGTCTCACTGGTTGACCTGCAGACTCAATACAGAATATATATCAAATGTAAATGTAATTCAGTATGTGATGAATGGGTAATTAATCACATAATGGTGTAATTACATTTTAATAGCACAGGAAAATGATAGTAATAACTCTCATCTTGTACGGGTTAAAGATATACGTTGTCTGTGGAAAAACTTAACCCATTCCAAGTTTATTGCAGTTATAATTCAGATGCAAAATCCAAAAAACCATGTCTTAACCTGTAATAATCTTTATATAGTGCTGTTCACCATTACGTAGGCCTAGTCTGTCAAGACCAATGACAGGATGATTTGAGAAACTTGCTTTAACTCCATTTGAACGTAGACCGCATTTTTAAAAAAAAGAAGAAGAATGTGGAAAACATATGAGACCCACCGCTGCCCGAGAAGTGCGCGCCACAACTCACAAACTCCACGGCAAGAGGAGGCAATAAAGAAACGGGCCTTGAGACTGACATAGTCTGCCTGAGAGCCGTATTAAAATTAGCCCTTCGAAAAAAAAAAAAGTTCTGCCGTCTTATCACGCCATAAATCAGGTAGGGGGGATTAAAAAATGAGCAAAATAATAACAACAAACACGCGTGTCGTGCTGTGTCTTAACTATCCATACCGTGCCCCCTTCACGGCAGGTGTTCAAAAGCATAATAACTTTCACTGGCTCTCATAGTCACCTAGAGAAACATTGAGATGCTTTGCAATATGTTTTTTTATTACGCCTGCTGATTCTATCATTAGTTTAAAAAAAGGAGAAAGGCTTAAAGAATGGCTACGTTCTGGCAGCGATTGTAGTGACAACGGTGATGTGTTACAGAAGAGCCTGGCCTCTATGAGAGGAGAGCACAGGGAGGTAGCAACCACAGAGCCTATAGTTACTCTCCCTCTCTCTCTCTCTCTCTCTCTCTGTGGAGGTCTGCTGGGTTTGGAGTTAGGGCGAGATGGAGAACAGCCAAACAGGGGGAATCAAGCTAGGATGGAATTACCGCATTAATGGGGAACAGATGGACTTTGGCCCGAGACATGATTGCAGATATAACGCGGCCCTGCCGAGATGGAGGGCTGTCCAGTGGCGATCCGTCAGGGGACTTTCTCATGATTGATATGCTGGCCATTTGGAAGTGATGTCAAGCAGAGCTATGACGACAGCGTCGTCTCTTTTGACAGTCGGAGAATGTTATCTGTACCGTACAGAGAAGTACAAAGCAGAAGGACTTCCACTATACTTTTTGGGGTAATCTCAACTTAATGTATTCAAAAGTTCTCATATTTGAGAAATTCAGCATAGGTGGGGTAAACGGTGCAGTTGGAGCTTACTGAGAAATCTGAACAGAACTGCTTACATTTTTGTTTTATTTTCATTCAGTTTCAAACTCCCACCAACACAGTCAGTGCTAAATTCTGCCCACAGACGACTCCTCCTCGGCTTCCTACTGTGGTATTATAGGACTCTCCTGACGATCTGCACATAAGAAAGAATGAAAAGGTTCCTCGTGTGTTGTTTTAAATTTTTCCCATGATTTCATTCTTTCTTTTGGCAACTTCATGGCTCCTGAGTGTCTGACTGCCTCTAACTGTATTAGTAGACCAAGGGTTTGAATGGAAGCACCTCTGATAGTGCTGAGCCACCAGGGAGCCCCTGAAAGTGGTGTGTTTTACGTCTTCCTGCAGGCTCCTTGTGGTCATTCTGCAGGCCTAATGGAAATTGACCAAAATTCTGAACTCGGCAGATCCGATTAATTAGGATGCCGTGGGCTGTATGTGAAACGTGACTCTGCGTGGAGCTGCCAGAGAGCAACGAGGGGTGAAAGGGGAGGAGTGTTGAGGTCTAACAACTAGCAAAACTGCAGCCGTCTTCATAGTAAAAAGTTGTGTATAAATGCTACAAAAAAACTTTATACACAGTAAATGCTTCATAAATGTGATTTGCTTATGGTTGACTATAATAAAATCACTATAGTTTATAGTTCTATTTGAAATATAGTGAGCATAGATTCCTTAAATTTAATATATAAAAAAAATATAATAAAGTAAAAGTAAAGCTAAGATAATTTTGAAAATCCATGTGTTCTAAAAACAAGACAGGATTGATATGAAGTTTAACTTAAAAAAATTGCATATATATATGTCCCAAGCACTGTTTTAACATTTTTAAAAATAATTATTGATACAGATCAACATATTTTGAATGGTATTCTTACAACGTCGCTACTACATTGCAGTACATTGTACTTCACTCTCAACAGCTTGGATGTGATTTAGGCAGACTGTACTTTTCTGTAAGCTGAGCTTTCCTTTGGTGCTACCTGTGATGTGAATGATGCGTGTTACTTTGTTCCCTCTGGATTACAAATGTTGCCCCCCAACCCTTTCTTTCCAAAAAGGACCCTCACACTCCCTTCAATTCGACCATCACTCAGCGAGGTCCAATTTCCAGCCCGGGTCTGCGGCCAGCTGAATTTGAGCCGCTCCAGATTTTAATCAAAGCGAAAATAATGAGCTCCGGAGAAGGAGCTATTGGTGCTCGCGGTTTGCTAGCTTAACATCGCCCCCTCTCCTCTGTTGCCCCACAGTTTTTTCTCCGTTGCTGTTTTCTTCTCCTTTGCAATCTTTGGTAAACACAAACAAACAACCACAAAAATGGGGAGACAGAGCCAGCAGCCAATCAGAATTGAGCAGAGCGCGCTCGCCTCTCGCGTGCGCCTCTCTCGCGAGGTTCGAGCAGGTTGCTATGGCGGCTCGCGCACTAATGAACTAATCACCTCAGGGGCTTCTTCTCAGCTTACTTAAACAACCAAGGGGAGCAGAGTGGGCGCATGCCAAACGAGGGCCAGCACATGTACGCGGCTGACCCGTGGCCACGTAGCCGGAGGCCCCAGGCAGCCCAGTCTGAAGGGAGTAGCATATGTTCTGCGTCGTTCTAGTGAGGCTGAGATGGTTGCTGTGATGAAAGTGGAGGAGGCAGAGACCTCCACAGCCCGGACAGCGGCGGATCTGCTTATTGTTTTTTCCCCCGATGATAAAAGGGGCCCTAATGCTATGTCATCGCAATTAAGAGGGAAAACACGGCGCTCTGGCTCCAAATTAGCCGTGATGCTTCCAGAGGAGGCCGTGGCTAAAGCTAAAGGAGCCTTGGAGGAAGAAGAAGAGGAGGAGGAGGAGGAGGTGGAGGAGGAGAAGGAGGGGGGAAAACACTTAAAAACAGATCACGGATACTCGACGTGGCATTTCATGCAACATCTGTTTTAGAGCTCTTCTGGGTTAACTATCACAGAATTATCTGAATGCATTTAAACTGTTTTTAAGGAGTTCTTTTTTTACCTAGAAATTTTAATGGATGTTTTGTTTTGCCAGCACAGTGGCTAGCACGCTCGCTTTCCTTCCCAACTCAGAACCAGTGAATGGATAGATAAGGAGGAGGCCTACAGGTCAGTTGTCAATCATTTCAGAGAAGCGGTAACCCACTACACTTCCACAGAAAATGCAGGTGGAAACTCACATTAAAGGCCACAAGATACCATTAGTCCTTCATTCGACAGTGCGGCTTCATTATCTCCACGTTACTGCCCAGTCTGTAATTGTCCGCCACCTGCTTTCTTCTTTGTGTTTCACACCGATGCCTAGCAGCTGTGGAAGCCACCACAGAACAATGTTTACGACATGAACAACTGATCCTAGCCAAACAACGCAGTCCTAGTCCTCTCTTGTTTAGCCTCCAGTAAGAACATGCAAATGAAGCACGATAGCCGCATTAAACCGCTACCAGAGATTTATTCCCAACATCAGTGTTAAGGTCAGAATATGATCATGTTGTAGTGCTTCTCTGTACCTTTTCTTTCACGTTCGGATACAAATATGTATCTCAGACCACCTGAAACTACAGATTCAACCTATATTCACCACTCTGCTATACACAGTAAGGGCTCAGGATCCTGTTTTGGGGATATAAAAATATAGAAAGTTGTGGGTCAACACACCTCACTCATTGCATTCTTTCAGTCACATGAATATATAGTAACACTTTACAGGAGCTACTTGTACATAAAGCATTTGTAGCATATTGTCTATTTCTATTTTTGGAGATTTTTATTTTTCTGCATCATTAAAACACATGAGCTGCTCTTTACATTTATGATTAATGGATCAATAGAAATGCTCCAAAACATGGAAAACAATCTGGTCCCATTGACTTACATTAACACTTAAGCTGAGATACTTTGAGATACTTGATTTTCTTTGGACAGTAACGATATTATATTCACAATTTAACATCACAGTAATATTCAATTCCAGTTATACAGTACAGTCATTCTGAAACATTCATTAAATACAATTATTAATGAGCAGGGAGAGGATGAGCAGAACATAATGGAGTGACATTACACTCTGTGATGCTTCACATATATTCCAGAATACGGTTATATGCTGTTTGGGCCCAGCTGGTCAAAAACACACACTTTTGCTGAAAATAAGTGAATAAGTGAAAATAAATTAAAACGTCTTCTACTGGGAACACACAACTGCACAACTTCTGTTTATCTGCAGAATTTAACAAACAATAAATAAATAAATAAAACATAAAAAGAAGCCTGTGTGAAAGTTGCACATTTTATATTATTTGCTTTGTTTTCAGCACTTAAATACTTGTTATGCACCAAGATTTGCAGACAAATACCATATTTAACACACCTGTAAAGGATGTGCTAACTTATTTATCTATAAAATCATCAACTGTTCTTCTTTATTACTGCATAATGCGTGCCATGTGTCCTAATTGATATGAATATTCAGTGAAACTCTTGCACAGGTTCGTATAATGTATAGGAATGTGAAATGTAATTTTTTTTTAAACAGCACAAAGGGAGCAATAATGAGCACAATATGGATATCATTTGAATATCATGTGCTTCGAGTCATATTTGTTCCCTGAAAAGAAGCAATGCATATTTTAATATATCACATTATGTATTGCATTATATGCTCATTATGCATTGACAGATGTATGTAATGAATGTTTTAATATGATTATGTAATTTTAATAGAGCGTTACTGTTCTGTTTATGAAATTCCTGTAAAGCATTGCTGAATACACATCTGATAGCAGCAAGTTTTGAAACTGACCACTTACAAAATTACCCTCGGTTAATATTTTGCACTTGGCTGCATGTTCCCCATAAAGTTTATGCGTCTATAAACTTTTAGAGGCAAAGTGGCTCATAATTAATGTGATTTTATGAGTAGTATAATAAAAAAGGAGGTGCATCATCATATGGCCCGCTTAAGGAATACAGCAGTGCAGAATGTATTTATTAAAATACTGAAAAAGGTTTTACTAAAAGCTTGAACTCTCAGACGCCGTGAGTGAGTTTTTTTTCCCTAAAAGTCTATTTATGATTGTGATTTTATATACAGAAAAAAATGCATAATTGATATACATAAGCATTTTCCCGCCACTGCTCTGATTGGCTGACCTGGATTTTGCCTCCTAAAGGCTGGTACACACCTTAGAAATTTAGAAAGTGGAATTAAGGTTGAATGGGTGAACTATCTAAGCTAGTTTTACTTCTGACATGTGCTGGAGCCAATCCCAGCAATCACTGGGCTGAAGGCAGGAAACACCCTGGACACTCACACACAAACACACACCTAGAGGCAATTTCGCATCTCCAGTCTGTCTGACTGCATTGCTTTGGACTGTGGGAAGAAACCAGAGCACCTGGAGGAAACCCATGCAGACATGGGGTGAACATGCAAACTTCATACAGCATTAAACCCAGGCCAGTCTGTGAGTGGCACTAATATATATATATATATATTATATATAGACAGTGATTATGAATAAGTAAATGAATAGTAGTTTTTGGAGCTTTTACCACATTGTTTACGTCCCACATCAAACTAAAATGAAAAAAGGATAAAAAGGTTTTGAGGTAATAATGAGATACTTTGATGACATGAATGCAATTGCATAATATATAATACAGGATATCGCTACTGTTGGGACAAAATCTTGTATTTCGGTTTACAGGAGCTACTTGTACATAAAGCATTTGTAGCATATCGTCACTGACCAAAGAAAAACATCTATCTCCATTTTTGGAGATTTTTATTTTTCTGCATGATTTAAACACATGAGCTGCCCTTTACATTTTATGGTTAATGGACCAATAAAAAAGCTCCAAAACATGGAAAACAATCTGGTCCCATTGACTTACATTAACACTAAAGCTGACATATTGAGATTCTTGTTTTTTGAGATATTTCAGTTTTTGAAAGTATTTGAAAGTACCTGTTGTCCTTTACATCCTGTGTATTCCTGATTTTCATGATGAATGGACTAAAAGAAATGTCCCAAAATTACTTTCCCATTCCATTGACTTACATTCAAAGTAAAGTATGTTTTTTTCCTTCCTAGATAAGATGTCTTGTTTTGACAGCAGCCATATGTAGTTGTGTTATGTGATGTCATTCCAAATGTAATCACATAATTTTTCATTTCTCAGTGAGTTACGTAATTAATTACACTTACATTCACTACACATTTTGTATCTGCAACTTTGATTCTGCACTTTTCACCTTTTTTGTGTTTGTTTTGATGCCAAGCAACAAAACCAACCACAAAAGTGATGCAACAAGAATGTATGACCAACAGTAACTCTATTCAGATCATAGTACAATATCTCATCCTCTCCTTGCGAGCACATGTGTTTCACAGGTGGAGATTAATCAGCTTCATTTACTCAGTTATATGTACTCAGGTGAAGTATGACTGTATTACTGCTTTCCTGAATATTTTCACTTCTACCAGCATATAAGTGACAGCTTCTGTACTGCAGTATGACCTGTCACACCTCTGACTTTTGACGTTTATTTCCATAATTATTTCCATACAAGAGTGTATCAAAGAGAATGAGTCTAATGAGCTTCATTTTCTGACAGATTCTGGGTGCACTATAAAGTTCCATGGAAGTTCCGTAACCAGTTTTTTGGTTCATTTGTACATCTACTCAATTGAGTCATTATTATTACTGGGGTGAACAAAAAAGTCAGACTACTCTTTAAACTGAATCCACATTGAGTTTTTGCATGTAAACCAATTAAAACTTAGCCGCCATCAGTATGCTTGTACAAAGGGTTGAGGCTCCAGCTATACACCTACCCAAATGCAAGTTATCTACCGTGCAACCGTGCAGGAAATCGCAGAAGCCGTTCCTCTCAGCTGATCTGTGGAACTGTTTTAGCATGAACCCTGCATGCTGGTATGAGAAACTAAAAAGATGAAGGGAGGTGAGGCAGGAGCAGCAGGGACACGAGCTTAATATCTCACATCCATCTCTGCTGAGTGGTCTCATGCTGTCTCATCACATCTCACCAGCGGCTTGTCATTAGAGGGTGAGCAGGAGCCTCCAGACAAAATGTCTCACATAGCTAGTGTCATGATATCTCTCTAAAAACTCGCACCTCGGAGGAGAAAGAAGTTCTCTGTCAGAGAGGGCAGCCAGCCTGAGCGGTGTGAATGGACCTTTGGTAGGAATTAAAGTGCATCCACACTGCGGCCCACTGCATGGCAAATCCTACATGTACAGCTGCACGCATCTAAATTGTTGTAGGGGTCTCGTAGGGTTGCACCAATCATAAACTTTCATGAGGGATTCCAATTCTGATGTCTTTACGGCCAAACCAGTGCCAGTCCTGGTAGACCACCAAAAATATCACCAATCAGGTCTTTAAGCTTTCATCTGTCAAAGATAAGAAAAAAATACAGCTCCACTCCAGCTTCAGGTGTTTCTGTCCAGCGTTTCACTCTGAGAACTCAACCCTGCACTGTGGGTCTAAAGGAATGTGTGGGTGTCAAGAAGCCATAACTGGACAAAAGGAAGAACAATTGTACTAGAACGCCAAAAATGACAGACAATGGAACCAACTTCTAAGACTCAGCTTCTTAGGTGTGGAAAAATATTGTTATGCCAATATAATACGCCGGTACCTGTATCAGTCCAATACCAGTGGGTTGGACATTGGAAGGAAGTAGAAAAAAGTATAATACCATATGATCCTTTAGCCTATAAAATCTTTAAACTAAACTTTTCGGCAAAGCCAGACTTTGATTTTTTTATTTGGTTTGATTGTGAATGTTTGATGGTACTGCCTTATGAAATGCTTCTAAAAGTTCTGTGTGTAAAAAGGTGAAATAAAAGAAAAAGGCAGTGTTGATGTACATTTCTACTTTCAGAGGAGGATTTGTTTGGATTTGTTTTGAACATGACATTATTTACATGGTTAAGCAAAGTGCATCCAGACTAATGTACTATGAATACTTAAGATACTTAAGTTTTCATTATGAGTATCAGGATTGGACATGAAATAGTGGGTTTCTTTGAAAGACTGAAAGCAAGTCTGCTGAAAAGAATGAAAACAGCAATAAAAAGGCAAATGGCTTAAAAAAAGTATTTGTTAAGGCTTTTGTATAAATATATATATTTTTTTCTTACACTGAAAAATGAATAACTTGCACGTAATGGCCACTTTGACTGTTAAATAAATAAATAAAGAGTAATTTTTAAATTTATTTTATTTATTTATTTTTTTAACATGCCAGACTTAAACATGCCAAATTAAATTAAGTGTTACGCTAAAATTATTTCCCACAATTTAACATGAGACATAATAACTGGGCCACAATATTTACCTGCTTTGTGCCATTTTTCTAATTAAATTGCACTGCAGGTAGACCAAATTGGCCAAAATGGAAATAGAAAATTGTCCAATTGCATGTTAGAAGCAAAAAAAAATCTGATTTCAATTTTGGCTGTGGACAAACGGAGAGATATTTAACAAAACGGTGCACATTACAAACTGAAGATGTGTGTTTTTTTAGTCAAGATGCAGAACGTTGACTTAAAACTGCAAGTTTAGCAAATAATTGTGAAACAACAAACCAAAAATATAAAAAATATATTCAAAAATGTATACTGACAGATATATAGAAAATATATTTCTGCTTTCCTTGCCTCATATTGAATCTTCCGCTGGCTCATTTTTCACAGGTTATTGTCTTATCATTCTGTTTCATATTCCTGCTGTTGCACCTCATGTCAGAGCATCAAAAGAGAGCTGGCCTGGCTTTGCAGAAGCACCACAATTTACAAGATTGATAATATCTGGCTTGCTGTGTTCTAATCACCAGGCTGATTGTAATAAAACGTGGCAGTAAACTCAACTGGAGCGCTGCGGAGCATAAGGATGAGACCCAGAATGCCTGCATGCGCTTTCATCATCGGGCATGATGTTCCAAACCACTCTATATACTTCCCAATCTTAAACATAGCTCTTAAACATCAGGGTCCTTTCAAAAAAACATTGCTTTTTAGGAATAGCCGCTCACGACTACACATAACTAAAAAGATAGCATTTATAATTTCTTACTGAAAATGATGCAATTTCCAAAAAACGTATTTAAAAAAAAAGAATTCTAAAATTATTCCATGTCTGAAAAGAATCTGCATATGATTAGTCTACTGAAACATTTCTTCATAATAACTAAAGAATAGTCCGTTTAATATGGCAGATAGAAGATGATTGTTTTCTACCCTATCAAATTACTAATGGAAGCATTTGCTAATTGGCGTGATGCTGAGTGGGAATAAATAAAATACAATTAATTTATTAATTAATTTAGATCATTAAATATAAAAAAAACACAGATTCCAAAGCAGTTCTGTTGCACAACATTATCAAATTAATTGTAAATTAATTATAAATGTAATAATAATATGAATATACTAAATATTGTTCTTCAAGCACTTCAGAATACAACACCAGTACTGTTGCCTCACATGCTTAAGGGCTGTAGGGCAAACCAACCAGACGAAAAAAATATAATAAATAAAAAAATTCTTTTGATCATCTTTTGGCTGCAAATCCTGGAAAAATGGCTGAACAAACAAGATTTATTGGACCCGAAACAAGCCACGTCTTGGTACACAATGAAACATATGTGTTCTATTCTCGACATGGTCACTGTGAAGTCACTGTTTACTCTATCATCAGGATTTGGTGTATTTTGGCGGCGCAAATGTAATTACTAAATTAGAGCTCCGTTTTTTGTGCGTATGAAAGTATTCCTCTGAACCTGAACAAGTATTTAAACTAAACATGGCTAAACACGGTGCTGTCTATCATCTGATATGATAAATATTGTCATGAAAGGCTTATATTTTACTGAGAAGTCATAACATTACTTGCTGCGGTATGCATTTGGAATGATGTATGGCAGATCTGGAGTAGAGCAAAGACAAGCTCAGTTGAAATTCGAAAAATGCTTCAGACCTGTCTGGGCTCACTGCTGCAGAACCTGATGTGCTGTTTGAAGGGTGTGGACGCCTTTCCATAGATAAAGGAAGAGATTTAATGTGGAAAAATGCATCTCCTTTTAACGGAAACCATCATTTTGCTAACGTCATCTGGCATCTGTTTGGTGGTCTGAATGTTTTGGTGTCGGTTACGGGATTGTATATGTTAGCAGTCACAAATGCTAAGGCTAAGCGAATGAAACTTCGCAGTAGCTTACATGATCATTGCCAAGACTGTTGCTATACAGGATTACCCATCACTGAACATTTGATCAGTCTAATATTAAAAGTGCTGTACAGTTCAAATGAATGGAGATCATTTTGGGGGATTTTATTTGAGCAAATCTGTAAGAACTATTGCGCTAATTTTAACCCCAGCCTAAACTTAAAAGAGACAGAAGTCCACATTTTTTTTCCATCCCTAGATGTTTGAGAACCATAAGCCTAAAGAAACACTGGATATGTGGGTGATTCCACAATTATGCCTTTGTATCCCATTGATTTTACAGTTGTATGTGGTTAAAAAGGTCAAAATGGGTCAAATATCCAATTATATTTCAGATAAACATCCTAAATAAAAATATTAATAACACCTACATCTACAGCTTTTAGTAAACAGTGCAACTTGTACAACTGTTTACTGTGAAATTGTTGTTTTTGCAGGTTAAGAGAAATATACATTTTATTTTTGTACCTCACTCAACCTTCTTAGCTGAACACATTCATACCTAAAAACTGGACATCCCTCTGTCTATCACACTGATCCCAAATATTCACATATTTAACAGGAAAGTTCCCTCTCAATGGTCTGTTATTTATAAACAATAACTACATAACTGACTATGGATTAATGAATGGATGTAAAAAAAAAACCTATTAAGTAAATAATTAGAATGTCTTTAATGTCCTCATGCCATTAGCATGATTCCTAAAAATACTCTGATAAAGTTAACCGTAACTCATTCAAGCCAATGTCAGGATTGTAAATTATTTTTTTCAGTGTCTGAAAATGCTAAGTGACACTACCCATGTATGGGTTCAATGCCAATTCAAGATATTTCCTAGAAGACTGTACATTCAAGTCTAGAACCATTTATTTTAAATATTGTATATTTTAATACCATTGGAAAAGTATGGTCAGTATATTCAATCAAATGTAAGTACCATTTCTGAGGTCATTCTATAACCGAAGCACACACGCTAAATGACATAGTAACATTCAGGCAATTCCCTTGCGGGGCAACAACACCAGTAGCGGAGCAGACAGAGGTAACAAGGGCAGAATCGTGCACCGGAGGACGCTTCCCTTGTCGATACACAGCTATAATAGCAGTCTCAGCTGGGGCCCTGTTTTCTAGCGGAGCAGAAAACAATAAGACAGGTCCAGGCGTCCCTGTCAGGGGGAATCGGAATGAAACATGCAGGCTTTGAGTAGATAGCAGGCACCCAGCTCTAGCATTGTGGCACGGACAATACCTCGGGGAGTAATCCCTCTTCATGGGGTCTGATTCCCCTGTCATTGCTAAGCGCTAGCCATGCTGAGAGCCGGTGTCCGCGGGTGACAACGCCACAATGGCTGCCTTCCGTGGCTCCGCTGAGGGCCGCTCGCCGAGCCTGGCTGCATGGGGAATCTGCATTGAGGAGGATAAAGGAGATGAGCAGGGGGTGATAAGCGCACAATAAGGGTTCTGGGTGTCGAGGCAACTTCGGCCCTGCGGTGTGACCACCCATCAAATCTCCACCAGAATAGCCCTCGTGGAACATTCCGCCTGCCTGTAACCAAACTAGCATTTCACGACCTGACAACTGTTGCTAACGTATTCTTGGGGTTCCTGCAGGTCTTGACAAAGAGCGCCCATGCTTTCGTTTAGAGCAATCAACAAGGTGAGAAAGGACATCTGAGGTCATTGTTAGGAGCAAACGGTGAGTTATACGTTGGTTGGTTTTCTGATGCATCGAATTCATTTTAAGGTATTAAGTATTTCGGCGCATACGGAGGAAGAAAGAGGTTCTCCTCCAACCAAGAACCATTCCAACATGGCTGCCACTATTTGAGGCACAGTCGGTGGACCGGTTTGTTCAGAAGACAGCATAGCATTCATAGTCAATGGCTGAATTCAAACTGCAGCCCTCTGTTGCAGCTGTGTCGCTGGTTTTGGCCTCTTTTTAGTCTCATGTCATGCTTTTAAGACATATGTGCATATACTTAACCCTTAAAGTTGCAGCTGTCGTCATTTAATAGCCAAAGCATGGCTTTTATTATTTCTCAGCAGCAATTCAGTCAGGAGTGAAGATGCTCGACTTTTGTGTGTGGAGGTAAAAAATTAGATTTCTTCAAATTTTAAAGAATTTTTATATTTTATAGAAAATAAAGCTATTCTATCCAGTGGCACTGTGACTGGGCACGCTTTATCAGAATTGGCCAGACACTGAATAAACAAATTTTCGATCCTGGCATAAGACTGTCAATCATCAGATTTTAAATCAGCCGTATTGTGTTCCAGACTGAAAAGGTTATTTCCGAAATTCTGTGTTTTCGGTTGGAACTAATTTGGATATTTTTAAAAAGAAAACACAACTGGAGTGTAATGGAGCAGGACTTTTTTATTTCATTCAATAAAGAAGATATTATTTCTGTTTAACATTTACAGGTGCTCCATGTGTCAAACCTACTTCCATCAACACTTATCATGAAAAACAAATTATTGAAAGTGGTCTACAATGCATTTTGTAGCAAGTCCTTCAATTTTGCGGTGCTACGTTGGCTGCTACAGCAAACTTGTGATTGTTTGCTATTCTTATATTTCAGTTCTTATGAATAATTTTCAGATCTCTCAAGATGAAACTCGACTTTTATATTATTGCAAGTTATTAATGTAAAGCACTGTAGTTTCATAGCATCCCTACAGTTTTTTTCCCCTGTAATCATCTATAGAACCACCTAGCACTACCATGCTAACATAAGACATGGGATGTACATTCATGCATTTTTTGTTTTTATTATTAAAGTACATTAAATAGCGGCAAAAATGTATGTAGCATGTTTATTTCTGTGAGCACTGAGCTGTAGATGATTACACACAACTGTATACATGTGATACATGTAACCATAGGTATATTTGCATTCATATTTTCTTTATTTCTTTATAAAATAACAAAGCCAGTGTCATAAAAATCCATTTTGTCTGCAATCAACAATAAAACATGCAATTTGGATTAAATCCACTCAAACCTGTTGATACAAAATGTAAATCAGATGAAAATGCAATTGTTTGTAACTCACAATGTAATGAAATACGTAGCTATGTAATTACGTTGGAACTGTACAAGTTTTGACTCCTAAAGGCCTAAAGCAAGGTTTTGGATGATTGCACTAATCAGTTTCAACGATTCTTTCTCTCTGAATTTAACTTTGAAGAACTTTGCATTGCTAATAGTTCAGTGTTGTTTCTTCACTCTCTTCTCCTCCCACAGGAACATTTGACATCTGTGCAACAGCAAACTCTGTAGCCACCCCATTAGGGCCAAGTTTATTAAGAATTTCTAATTGAGGTGAACCACCTGTGTCTGCACTGATGAAGATAGCTGGTGCGCACAGTTTTATGTCATTATTCTCTCTAGACCTCTTGGTACCTCTTGTCTTGGGTGTACTGTGGTTATTTATCTATAGTGCCACTCATTTAATTGAAGATAACTCTTTTCTTTTTGAACTACATTACCATTGTAAATGAGCAGTTTGTCCTATGGAAGTTAAATTGTTTTTCATCTTCTCTTTTGATTGCACGCTGTTTAAAAGCTGTGATCAAATATACACATATATATCAGAATATGTGCATCTGCAAATTAATGTATGCTAATTACAAGATAACAAAAGGAAATAATAGCTCGGTGCTCATTAAAAGTCACAAAGATTTTCTTTTTTTTGTCTATTAAAGTCAAGGAATGGTTAGAGAGTGACGTGATTCAGTGAATGCACTGGGTCTCCAGCATTAACTTACTCATTAACAGCATCATAGACAGGTCACCATATCACATCAAAGCATTTTCACAATATACAATGTAATTGTAGTTTGGTATTTAGTTTCCTTGATGCCTGATAATCAGAACCAGACAAAAACAAACCAGTACTGACAGTGTCTAAAATACATTTAGCTTCTGTAGTTAGAAAACTGGAAATACAAGGCTAATGTTGCAAACAAACACTGAAATTCAATAGTCACCCAAATCTTTTGTTTAGAAATTCAGTTCCAAAACTTCTCTGAATCCACTCAAACCACATGCAGGCCTTCACAGACTTGTCAATGTTGTTCAGGACACAGTATGAGTTATGGAGAACTCTAAAAATGAATGTCAGTGTGCCTGCGTGATATGCCTAAGCGTGAAGGGGAGTCCGATTCTGCGGAGGAGTTGGAATTTGCCTCACCTGTTGCCTAAAGTGGCTGCCTGCAGTGTTCAGCGACATGCTGAAGTTTTGTTCAATTTTACAGTTCACAGTAAATCATAGTATTTCCAAAACCACATCAACAAGTCTGTGCAACCTTAATGAAGATCTGGATGCGGTTCGAGCATGTTGAGAAAAGTTTTAGGGGAATATTTACACAAAAGATTTGGGTGACTATTGACTTCTAGTGTTTGTCAGAAACGGTGTACTCATAGCGCTAGCACTAAACTAAAGAAGCAAAATTTGGACACAAAACACGTCTTGGCTGATGCACTACATCTAAGATAATTGAGTAAATTAGACTTTTTGCCAAACCATTCCATTAAATGAGTTTTTAATGTTCATTTTCCCAGAGGAATGGTAAATAATTATACCTTTTCATAACTTAACTTTGAGTAAAAACATTTTAAAAAAGCCTGTAATGAAGACATGGTGTATGGAGTCAATGCATCTTAAAAAAAACGTTGGAAAAATGTTCTCTGGAGTGATGAATCACACTTTTCTGTCTGGCAGTCGGATGGATGAATCTGTGTTTTTGCATATGCCACGCTACCTATGGGAATGCATAGTGCTAACAGTAAAGTTTGGTAAA
The DNA here is from genome assembly GCA_021613375.1 of Megaleporinus macrocephalus. Lineage (NCBI taxonomy): Eukaryota > Metazoa > Chordata > Actinopteri > Characiformes > Anostomidae > Megaleporinus > Megaleporinus macrocephalus. Next base: position 27,597,732 of record CM038721.1, read on the forward strand.
AGAGGGATAATGGACTGTAGAAGTTTTTTAGGGTTTATTCCTGACCTTTAATTCCAGCATACAAAGGCATTTTAGATAATTACATGCTTCCAATTTTGTGGCAGAAGTTTGAAGAACTTGTACAAAGTAAACGCCATAAAAACATGTACCATGTGTGAAATACCCCCCTATATTCTAACATCTAGATCACTATATAGAACACAACTATAGGGAACAGAATTTGTAACAGTATTAAACAATTTCTTACACTATGTTAAACAGGGTTGCTCGTTACTGTGCGACCACAGATTCCATCACATAAACACTATCAATGTTTTGCTACCAGTCCAACATAACGGCTGAGATTAACTTCACACTCGAGAAAAGCTTACCTACGTCTTACATCAGGTGTGAATAAAGGTCTGAGGAGATGCTGGCATCATAGCTGGGCTTAGTAATCTTATTCAGTGAAGCTGCAGGTGACTCTTCAAAGCAAACAACGCAGTGCTTTATGGGTATGCCTGATCAGCTTGGGTATATTGGTTGTACACTACTGATTGTGGTGCATTGTGGGATGGTTTGAGTGCACTGGATCTCAATGTTTTCCGACACAGCTCTGGTTTGAAGAATTTGGTTTTGAAGTAACTTCAGTGGCCTGCACAGAGCCCTGACCTCAACCCGGCTCAACACTTTTGGGATGAGTTGGAACATCGATCGTAAACCAGGCGTTCTTATCGGACATCAATGCCTGACCTCACCAACGCACTTTTGACAAATTCCCACAGACGATTTTTTTGTGGAGGCTGGTATAGCCAAAAAAGGTGGAAAGAGGCATAATAATAGTATAAGTAATTGGTAAATGATTTCTATTAATATTATTTGTATTTATTTATAATATGTATTATTAATAATAGTAGTTGAAATAGTCCAGCATGGCGATATATCTGTGATGGTATTTACTAGTATATATATGTGTGTCTGTATACACACACACAGAAACACACATACATGTATAAATTTATATATATTTATATCCTTAGCTTTATCAGCTGTAGCCTCTAAATAAATATTTTGCCATCATTCTGACCTATTTGTGTTACATACCTAAATGCAGTCAGTGGAGGCCAAACAATTCATACTGAACAAGCAAACCTGGAACACGTTGCAGCATCCCATTACTAAAATTATCATGCCTCCGAAGCCCAATGTTGATGGACTCTTTGAGCCGCTGCAGGTACTGGACAGCACACACACATGCACACACACCGCACGCACACCATTTTCCTTCCTTCCATCCCTAATGGACAGCGCTCTATTGTCAATTTACCTTGCCCCAGGAAATTCAAGGGAAGGTTTGTGCCGACTCCCATAGCCAAAGACATGGTGCTGTTTATCTCCTAATTGATTCTCCAAGGAAGGCCCGAGATTGACAGTGTCAGACTGACATTGTCAAAAAATCCTGTTGCTGTTGCAAAGCCATGCATCATGTGTTAATAATACATAATTTGAGTCCTCATTGATATGCACATGCTCTGAACTTTTCTCGCTTTTCCCCCATCATACTTCTGTGGCAGGTGTATTTATGTAGGTCAATGGAAATGGCACAGAACCGCCTCTGCATACTAAAAGACTTCCAGCGCTGTGTCAAATGACGGAGCTAGCGGTAATTAAGAGAACATGTCTTAAAGGCTATCAAGGTTAAATTGCGAGAGGCATAATAAGGACATGAATAGCAGATTAACTGATGACAGCACATTTCAATCAACTCCGCTAGCCTCATCAGGTGTCGCCTACAAGGGTGCTAGCGTCTTGTTAACTTCCCCGCGCTAGCCGTAGCTGTTGTTAGCGAGCGATAACGTTGCTGTTGTGACATCGAGCGAGGTTGACTGAGCATGAATTAAGCAGACAGGCTATTTGACAGAAGAAACACCTTAGCGCCATACGGCCGCTGCCTGTAACCACCCTCCTTGTGTCATTAGGTGACACGTAGCAGCTTTGCAGCTGATTGATACCGCTACGCTAGTCTGGTGCTGTGTGTGTCACCTCACTCCCAGGGCTTGAGCTCGATAATTATAGCGCAGTGACTCTGACGAACCTCTGGCCCCTGTGTCCCCGTCTGTCAGAGACCATTTCCTCACTTTAAAATGAAAGTGTGGGACATTTGTCACATGCTAGCGTGAAAGATGTCACAACGTGTTAATAGCCTGTCCAGCTGACTGCTGTCAGGACTTCTGGACCAGACAGGACTGCCCCCTTATGCCTTCTTTATTTTAACCTTTTTTTGAGAGAGAGAGAGAGAGAGAGAGAGAGAGAGAAAGAGAGAGAGAGAGAGAGAAACCTGTTGTTATGTTGATGTTCATTCGCAGAGACCTGGCTTTACCATGACCGTCAGGTTTCTGGCGCAGGGTTTGACCAGAGGAATTCAAGTTCAGCTTCTACTTCAGTCTGCACTATAGGCTTAACAGCCCTGTCAGAAAGCATTAAAGTTGGCAGGCTAGTTTTTGGTTTGGCAACGACGTAGCAATTCAGTATGCATGTTTACCCTGCTCGCAGCTAGTAAACCCGTAGCTAAGCCCTGGGTAGCTGTGGCACGTATCAGTAGTCCCACAGAAGTTTTAACACAGTGTGAGTCTAATGAAGTTTATCCTCCGGGTTGGGGAGGGGCGGGGGGATACTGAAGTGATTTCCAAATAGGCAGAAATCAAAGGTACATTTAACTATTCAGAGGTGACTTTTCTCCCCATTTTCTTGTTGGCATGGACCTGGAAGGCTATTGAGCTCATTTTGTCAACATTTGCTATGCACAGAGTTGTAATAACAAAGATAATTGAAGGTGTTTCTGACGACATTTAACACAGAGCCCAAGAACGACTATGTAATTTTGCTCCGCCGAGGATTTTGGGAAATGTCACCCACCGCAGTAAGAACCTTGATGCAATAGATACTTAATTAACGTGAGCGAAGGCCACTGTTGTAGCAATCCAAGGACCTCTTGAATTATGTATGAACTGCGAGCTACTATTTTTTATGTGCTGTCTCATACTATGACTAGCAAATATAATTGGTACACATGTCTGAATTGAATAGAAAATGTCATAGTTCTCTTTAAAAGAAATAAATCTCAGGTTTAATAAGTTTATTATATCTTTCTGAATCCCAAGCATGTCATTATTTGGGGAACTGGGAGCCAAAGCTCTATATATATACAAATTGTATAAATCTGTCTGAGTTCACGGCTGCAGATAGCTGGCCTATCTAAGTCAAAGACCAACCCTCATTTACTTCATTTCTAGTTAGAATGGCTTTTATATAGACGGGAGGCATCAGGAGGTAGTTCTGTGGAGATCATTTGCTTATGGGAGGGGATGTCAAGTAAAATAAGACAAAACAAAAACCCTAACACTAGACATTCTCAAACTGGATTTCTGTCTATTGTTACAAGACACAGACATGTGCTTGCCTAACAAGTGTTCAAGACCTGGTAGATCACCAAAACTGTTACTGTCAGATAAGCAGCAGCTGTCAACATCAAGCTCCACGCTTGTTCCTGATCTGAAAAAGTTCACAGCTCCATACTTTCACTGTGAGAAGACAAGTCAGCACTATGGGAACACTATGGGATATTATATTTTATCTGGTTCACATTTTAAAAGTTGGGAGTTAATCCTCGAGTAAATTAACAAATAACGTTAATGGCTGGAAATGAAATCAAATGAAGAGTACTTTCTGGCATTTTGGTGCAGATTTAAAATTAAAATTAAAATGAGCAGTGAAGCCTTTAAAAAGTACGCCATTCATAGCAGAATGTACCTCATTTGCGTCCATCTGGGTTGATTTTTTCCCCATTGATTCCAAAAGATTTCATTCCAGCATTAGCATCAGCTGAATTCTTCAGAAAAGGCTGAATCTGTTTTCATTTGACTCAGACGCATTCAAGCTGTCACAAAGAAAGTTGACGAAATCTTGATTGTGAGGACATTCGGATCTTTAATTGGGTCGAAATCTACCCTGTTCAGATTCAGAGGCTTGAGACATTTTCTCAAAGCGCCCACACACACATATATACAACCTCACAGTTCTTTCAGTAGCTTCAGGTGATTACGAAAAACAGCAAGACAGCAAACATGATCATTAAGATCCACACAAAAGCAGCCTCCTTCATGCTCTTCTCAGAAATCCCGTGCTGTGCTATGAGGTGGCATTCTGATCTATAAAGCTCATGTGATTGTAACCCCTCCCATTCCTGTCCTGGAGGAGAGCTAACACAGAGAAAAAGAAAGGGCATCAAGCTAATACAGCTTTAGGTTTTAGTGCCAGTGAGAGGTAGATTTCAGTAATAGCCTATGGAAATAAGGCCCAGCAAATAATCCCTTTAAAATGATTGTTTCTTTTCCAGTAGAGAAATCCAATCAGCGTGATAATGTATATGTGAGGGATTGACGTTGTTAGCCGTAAAGCCATTAAACAGTCTCTAAAATAATGATTCACCATTAGCATTCCTGGTCATTTTTTTGGTTATATGACTAAAATACAACATCACAATACTTCACAATGTGCTTCATAATGTTTAGTGTTTCTGCCACATGTGCTGCAAATCCAATTAAACAGGACAAATAGCGCTTCTTTAAACGAAACATCCAGCTGTTCATTATTGGTTAAGTACGGCAGAATGAGGGCAGTTGGCACAATATTGATTTCTGGTCCAGTAGGGGGAACCAAACTACTTAGTTATTTTAAATGTTTTTTACATTGCTTAGATGTATATTTAACAAGATAATGTTTAATTCACCAAACAGAAACCCTCCAACATAGTTTCCAATGAACTGTGAAGTTTTAATACATGGCTGATGTCATAACAAAATTGTGTATCTTCAAAATGGTAAATTTACAGGAGAAGGGAATAACACTTCGATGGAGCCAGACGCCAATTCCAAGAATTTTTTCGGTCCATTCGTTATAAAAGTTACACACAATGTGAAAGACAACAGGCATTTTTAATTATGCCACAAACTGAAAAATTTATAAAAATGATACAGTATATTGTTTTGACAGCATATGTTAATAAAGAAAAAATAAAGAAATTTTTTTATGTTGACGGTTGTTATTATAGTTCTTCAATGCAAGCCAATAAAAAAAAATTAAACATTCGTAATATTTAAAAGATTTAAATAGACTTTTTTTGGTTTTGCTTGTGTTTAGGTTTCTTTAGATGGTGGTTAGGTTTCATTTTAAAGCTCAAATTATTTCTATTTGTTTCTTCTATTTTTTGAAGGTTGTTTCAATCATCCCTTCTAACTTTGAGCTCCATTTCACATCAAACGCAGAGAGCAGACATGCCAGACAATCCCATGTCGGGGCTGGTTGGCACAAGCACCCAGCATGACTTTAGAAATAGATGCACTGATTCCCAGAAAGATTTTCGTTTTGGATGTTCAGTGTTCACTTGCTGTTTATGCTGTTTGCAATTCATGATATGGTACATCATTGATACATGACAGAGAGTAAAATCGGAACCAACCAGGCCAGCTGTATAAAACATGTTCAGAAAAGCACATTTTGCTGTATTATGAGGTCATTTCTTAGAAGTCCATATACCGTCCCAATATGTTGAACTGTCTAAATGTTTTCAGTGTAAATTCAGTGTTGATTTGTCTCTTTTCTCTTATTTGGTTGATCTGATGCCAGTGATGCTAGAAATGCCCCTGACTGGTCTGTGGGAGCAATCTTCATAAAATTCCCATGATCCTCAACTTATTATTCCATGTTTCCTCGATATGACAAGAAGCACTTCAAACGCTGATTCGTCTCAAAACCCTGCCAAAGTCAGTGACCGAGGAGGCGAAACCGTTTTATCCCAGCATTTCGTCAGGGTTTCCTGCTTTGAGAGACATTGATTGTTTTTTAACCCACGCTCCTCGCTGAGAACCTTATGATCTTAGCTAATGTGCTTGATGATAGGGAAGGTTCTGACACAGCAGAACAACGCGCTTCTTGGGCGCAACAGCAAAAAAAGATCTGGAAGGGCTTTGTTAATTCTTTCTTCCCCTCCTCCTCCCCGTCTAACTTTGAGCTCCACTTCACATCAAACGCAGAGAGCAGACAGGAGGCTCACCTGCTGTGATGAGGAAGACAGGCAGGGAAGGAAGAAGACTCACACTGAGATCCTGCAGCATACTGCTTACACCCAAAATACCACAGCCAGAGGGACAAATTATTCACCCCACAAATACACCTGTTTTTTTACACAGTGTCAGGACGTGGGGTCATAAACATATCTATTATATCATCGCTGATAAATCAAAACTCTCACTTTCATTTGAAAATGTCTTTCTTTTACACTACACATGGTTGTTGGCACATGGAAGCGAACATGTGTTACACGTACTCCACAGAGAGCAGACATAAATGGGACATTTTCCTGCAAACTTTGCAGTTTGTATAGTTTCAGAGAGTTTAACATATTAAGAAAACCATGAAACATGCAACATAAAAGGTGGCAGCAGTAAAACCTGAGAAGTTAAGTCAACTGGTGGGCAAAAATGGTGGGTGAAAAGTAACTCGAATGGTTTGACCATAAATAGTTTTCTGAACTGAGTATGAACAAAACATGCAGTACTCTGCAAAAATTTTAGGCATTTGGTGAAATTATTATATTCAAAAGGCATACATTTTTAAAATTTAAATAGTATTACAGTAAGTACTGCTTTTACACATCTCAGTTTGTTTATTTAACTCTTTCCAAGCTTTCAGTTGTGGCACCTCAGTATTATTTAGTTATCATCTAAAAGCTGCTTCGAAGTTAAATCAAGATTGCTGCTGAAGGACTTAAATACATTTATACAATGTCTGGGAGAAATCTGGAACTGAACTTTGTTCTCCAAACTGGAGCTCAAGATATTATGTACTTCTTTCATAATAATAAGATATTCGTGTTACTTTGTATTGTATTACAGTTTATTTACATGTGTTCTAATGATATTGGATGTTCCTACTCGTGAAAATACACAAATTGCTGCGATATAGGTTTTTAAACAATGAGCTTAGACTTTTGCACAGTAGTATGTGTTGTAAACACTTGCAACTCATGTACTCATGTAACTTGTGTACTAACTTATGTAGTATTTAAGGCTTACACATTGACATAAAGGTCTTCATTAATTTTACCGAAAACGACTCGGGACCATAATCCCAAATGCTGAAAGCTTAGCTTAGTGCAGAAGGGGCCTCTGTAATGTTTAGCAAGCATGGAACCAGACTCAGCACGTGGGAACTCTAATTCGGCTTCAATTACTACTGACAGAGATTAGATAAGTTACCAAAATGTAGAGACATCTCATCACCAAAAAGGTAGGCTGGGGAAAATGATCAAGTCCCAAAAGGAATGGTCCTCAAGAAGGATACACTGACCAAACATTAACCCATTATTTTCCTGCAAACTAATTAAAATAGAGTTTCTAATTCAACAAATCACTTTCAGTTTAACTTGTTTCATTAAGATGTGCATTGGATTAACAGTGCATAACTACTACACAGGTCATTTCTGCAATTTTATTTTTGTCTAGAAATTTAAGTTACTTCTGTGGTGGTAAATGTGGTGACAAACATAATCAATAAAATCACTGTTTTCAATAACATAAAACAATTTTGTTGCAGATATGCATATGAACTGATAATTGATTCTGAGCTTTTAAGCAATTAAAATGGAAAAATATGATTCTATTGAGAAAGATGTATAGCACTGACAAGGAACTTCTATTCAAATGAATAATAATATTACTAATAAGAAATTACTATCAGCTGTACAAATAAAAAAAAATCTAGTCATTTGCCAAGATTTAAAAACATTATTAAATATATATTACGCACTTATGACTGCCGCAAGTAGGAAGGCTAAGCAGCTAAAACATATTTAACAGGCTAACTGCTCCTCCATTAGTATTCAGTGTTTCACTATAAACCTGCTAAACTAAACAAGAGAATATGCTCTTAAACATTTTACCTGCCTGTGTTTTTGGTAGATCTTACTAAACTCAGTGTGGGAAAATGAATGTGTGACATCGGTAGCTAAATACTAACACAAAACAGGAAATCACATTAAGATGCTAGTAGAAATTAACATTAGAGTTGCTGTAATAATTTGGCAAACTATGTGTAAAAATGATACAGAATTATGCATTAAATGATTCTATATTTATGTAACATTTATTATTATGACACAAAGTTTATGAACTCCAGTATATAGTTTTGGTGACTAATACATTTCTGCCATTCTTTTATCCTTTTTATTGTTGCTTTGCAACAACATCATTCTCTAAATAAACATAATTTTTCAATGGAATACATTTTTTTGCGGTTATTTATTAATTTGCTGTTACACATTTGAGAATTGTATCATATTTTATTTTGGTGCCATATTATGCCTAAAACCACCCCATACACACGACAACAATACACACCTTACTGCTTTATTTTCCAACATTTCATAAATTTTTGTTATTCCAAAACACTTTCAATTGTGAAAAAATGATCTGTTTATGTTTTTGTGTCTCTTTCTGCAACATTTACCTTTATACTGTTTAAGTGTGTTTGTGTGTGTTTGCACTGTTTAATTTGATAAAGTCATAAACTCTTGCTGTACTTAAGAGCAGTTATACATGCTTATGTCCAGTATTGTCAGTTCATAAATATGCCATTAATGTCATAAATGCATTTATAAAACATTATGAATACAGGATTCATATGAAGTGTTAGCAAATGTTCTAATCTTAACCCTAGACCTAACCTTAAACTTAAACCTAGACCTAACCTTAACCCTAAACTTAAACCTAGACCTAACCTTAAATTTAACCCTAGTCCTAACCTTAATCCTAGATCTAACCTGAACCCTATACCTAATCTTAACCTTAAACTTAGTTTAAAAAAAGTGATGGATTTTGCATTTTCATCTTAAAACTAAAAACAAAGAAAGGCCCTTCACAAAGTCAGGACCTGTTTTCAGGTTAGTCTGGTTTTCTTACATTGTGATGATGGAAAATGTACAAAAATAAACACACACACATTTCTGTGAGTTCTGTGAAGTCATTACATAGACATGAATTCATTTCCTAAGGTTAAGGTTAAGAATTGTCCCATAACCTTAAAATTAAGCTCACCCTAACCCTTACCTTTACCCCTAACCCTAACCCAACCCTAACCTTAACACTAAGTTTACCCTAACCCTAACATTAACCTTAACATTAAGCTCACCCTAACCCTTACCTTTACCCCTAACCCTAAACTTACCATTAAGCTTAACCTAACCCTAACATTAACCTTGACATCAAGCTAACCCTATCATTAACCTTACTTTAACTGTAACTTTACTCTAATCTAACTCTAAAATAACCTTACTCTAACTGTAACTTTACCCTAAACGTAATGTTAACCTTACCCTAACTCTAACCCTACCATTAACATTAACCACACCCTAAACTAACATTAATCTTAACCCTAATCTTAACCTTAGCCTTACTTTAACCTTAATCATACCCGGACCTTAACTTACAACAACCCTAACATCAATCTTACCCTAACACTAACCTGACCATTACACTTATCCTTACACAAACCTCAACTTTACACTAGTCTTAACCTTACCCTAACCCTAACCTCAACCTAAACCCTTACCTTAATTTTAACCTTACCCTAACCCTAATCTTACCCTTACCCTAACCTTAACTAACCTACCCTTAACCTAACCTTAACCTTACCATTACACTCATCCTTACACTAACCTTAACTTTACACTAATCTTAAGCTTACCCTAACCTTAACCTGAACCCTTACATTAACTTTAACCTTACCCTAACTCTAACCTTACCCTTAACCTAACTTTAACCTTAACCTTAACCCTAACCCTAACCTTATCCTTACTCTAACCTTACACTTACCATAATCCTAACCATAACCCTAACCCAATTCTTACCCTTACCCATAATCTAACCTTAAACTTACCTTTACTCTTACCCTAACCTTAACCCTGACTTTAAAATGTAATGAATTAAAATGTCCCGACAACATGAGTATATGAACCGGTTTTGGTCCCCACAGTGTGACCCCCCTCCCCACACACACACCCCAACCTTCCACACAAATAGCACTCATCCTCAGCTGCTAGTAATGTGCAGTAGCAGCTTGGGGAGTATTCCATTGTAGACATAGGCTTTGTTTGGTATAGCTGTAACATAGCGCAAAATAAACAGGATGGCATCTTTTTGCAAAATGCAAAGCTGCATTTTTGGGTGTCAGTACAGTTGCTTAAGCTACTGAGTGACGCTACTGTAGAAAAAGTGCAAAAAAAAGGAGAGCTGGTAAAACCATGTCACATTTTCCCTCTTGAGGCAAATACGTGTATGAAATATGAAATAAAGAAAAAGAAAACATGTCTGACCTTGCAATTGTTATTCCTTGCGGGACGTACAGAGTTGCAGTCGCTTCTCCACAACTAAACAGTGCCAAGATTTCTGCTCCAGGGCTAACAATTTAGTTTGGGTGTCCATAGGGGTGGGCTTTTGTGTGTGTGTGTGTGTGTGTGTGTGCGCACGCTCTCCCCTTGTCTGTGAGAAAGTGTGTGTGTGTGTAATCGTATTCCTCTCTCTGGTAATTAACTTGACAGCATGAAAAATGGACGTGATAAACGGTCTCCTTCTATAAAACACAAATATCCTATATTATTCCTCGCGCAAACTCAATGAGGGAAAAATACATCTGAGGATGGGATTTGATTGCACTAATCATGTGGAATAGTTTCCAACTAGAGCAGGGGAACAGATGCACTCTTTTTATTTGAAAAAAAAACTTTCTCTCTTTCTCTCTCTCTCTCGCTCTCTCTTTCTTTTTTTCACGCCTGTAGAATGCATTATGCCTTCAGCTCCCCTCCTCGGCCTCCGCTGGGACTCCATTCTCACTGCTAATATGACTATTGTGTCTCACAGTACGGTGATACTCCTCCATTTTTCCCTCCGTCTCTTTCATTTCTGTATAATTGTCGCCCTCCTGTCCTTGCTGGATACGTCTATATGATGAAGTTCCACCACCAGACTAAACATCTGCAACCTTCTGCTAACCTTCTTCAGTGTTTAGCTCTACTATACTGCAAACAACACATATAATATTCACTGTAAAAGCAAACCAAGGCTTCGAGTAACACCATGGGGGAAACACTTTTGGCTCCCTCAGGAACCTTTCAATGGATGGTTGGATGGTAAAGAATGCCAACAGAATGTAAAGGTTCTTGGGAGAACCCTAAAATTGTTTTACATTACATTATATAAAGTTATTTATATCAAGCGTATATATATATATATATATATATATATATATATATATATATATATATATATATATATATATATATATATATATATGTATTCATAAGAGAAATATTTTTATAAGACAGATGTTTAAAAGAAACTCTTTGAGTTTTCTGTGCACCTTTAAAAGCTTTTATTCAAATCTTGTTTTCAAATGTTGTTCTTTATGACACCAAATGTGGTACCACTCATATTCTACCTATTTTTAAAATGTACATATCAAAGCATTGTCCTTTAAAAAAATGTGTTATCACTTTTTTTACTACTTTTAGTGGAGGCACTTTCAGTGGCCTGCAAAACCTTTCAGTGGATGGTTCTGAAAGAGGTCACTTTTTGTAAAGGAGATGTACAAGGCTCATGGAGGCTATCTCAAGTTTCTTTAAACCTAAAAGTTAACAATCTAATCTCTCAAATAAGGTTCTTGAGGGAACCAAGAGTGGTTCTTCTATGGCACCCCTCACGGAGCCCTTTGTGTGACTTCTGTTTTTTAAGATTTCTGTGCACCCTTAAAATTAGTGTGTCAAATATTATCCTTTGAGTTGATGCCCTAGAAGAACCATGATTCCTTCAAGACCTTTTCTATAGAAGATTTCTAAAATGTTATAGAGAAGTTTCACCAAGTACTGGTTAATAACTGTAACATTACTCTTATAACGATTGAACTATTTAAAACTAACTTCATACTAACAAATATGTTTTTAAAACACGGTTCTTCAGACAACCAAAAGTCGTTCTGCTATGGCGCTGCCCAACAAACCCTTTGTGGGACCTTTTTTAGGAGGGATTACTGTACACTCCTAAAAATGTCCTTAAATGTGATGCATTAGGAGAACCACATTTGGTTCCATAAAGAACTTTTCAATGAATCGTTATTAAAAATGGCTTCCTAAAAGAATGTTACATTATCAGATAGTTTTCTTTATGTTTCTTTTTTTAAACATGGTTTCTTATGGAACCAAAAGTGGTTCTGCTTTAGCACCTTATTAAGAATGAATGTAACAGCTTTGAAAAGCATTAAAAGAACAACTTTTAGTTTTCAAAAAAAACCTTTCAGAGGATGCTTCTTAGGAGAACCATATTGTAAAGTAGATATATACGTTTAAAGAACCTCCAAATAAGTACATGTTATGGGAAACATGATTGTTTGGGAAACCAAAAGTGGTTCTACTATGACACAACCCAAAGAACCTTTTTTGCCACATTGTTTTTTTTGCATTACACTCTTTATTTACACACAATTAAGGTCCTTTGAGGCCTTTTGGTTCCCTCAAGAACTGTTCGACGGGTGGTTCTTTAGGAAAGTGCAAGTGCGAAATTAAAATTCAATGCCCTTAAAGAGATGTTTGTCATAAGTTCTTTAGGAAAAGGCATTGTTTATCTAAAGACCCATTAAACCATGTCTATAGAATTGATTCTACAAGAAGGTATTCTCACAAGTCACAGAACCACTTTTCTTGGTACTAACCCTCTTTTCCTAAGAGTGCACAAAAGTCTGATCCATACGAGCCGAGAACCATTTAGGAGCGTTTCTGTTTAAGAGTGCGTTTGAGAATACAGCAGGAGTGCCCTTGCATTGTTGTTCGCCCGTTTCTTTGAACCGAAATGACTCAATAGGGCAGATAAGCCCGAAGAGCGGATGCAAATTCGATTAAGAACCCAGCTCGCCGCTCCACTTTGGAAACCAAACTAAATTAATCATATGTTTTGTACTCAGCCGGCACCTCTTGATAATGGAATACATTAGATTGCAATCATTTGAGAAAGGAATCCGTGAAACCTGCCAAAATAAATAAATATACAAAATCCCCTTTCCTGGAAAAACCAAAGCAACCCAGAGCCCCTTCCTCTGCTAATATTTACACGTTACAAATAACAACAATGGTAATGTCAATAGAAATACAATAAGGTCGAAAATCGGATTACTTAGGCCTGGCGTGTAGCGAGTTGAAAATTTGATTTGAAATTCGAGAACTTGCTCCGACTGTAAAGCCTTGATGCGCGGGGGCCCTGGAAAGGGCCAAATGCAATAAAGCCGGAGAAACTTTTAAAATGCATATTGCGCAGATAAGGGGACAGAGAAACTGTACCTTTTTCTAAAGTAATTAGGAGATATTTTTTCATTCGTGTCATTAGTCAAACTGACAGGCGCTCCCTTCAGGCCGGGGTCCTCGGCGCTCGCCGCCGCTCACCTCTCTCCGACGTAAGCCCCGTAATGAATGTTTACAACGCGCAGGTAATGGAGTAAATATTGGAGTCATCAATTATTGAGGTTGAGGGACAGGCAATCAAATCCCACGATTATTGTGTCTTTAGAGCGCGGCTGCGTGTCGTAGGCCGGGGTTGCTCGCGGGCAAAGTTCTCCCCATCCTCTCGGAGCTGCCAATGTTTTCGCATGCTGCCATTAGCTGCCGAGTAACAAGCAGGAGCGGGGCCTGTTGACGTCTGTGTCAGAGAGAAAAAAAAAAAAAGATGGAGCGATGTTGTTATCAGTGGCGAGGAAGCAGCGCAAGGGTTCATCTTCAGCCTTTTTTGAAACCAACAGGTTAAAACAAGCGCACACGATCGCTCATTAAACGAACATTTATCACTTAATCTGAGCCCAAATGAGATCTGATGACTCTTAAAAACAAAAAGCTAACAAACCCCAAAACAAAACAATGACAGATTTGAGGCGTTTGCATCTTTTTATTAATTTCTTCTCCACATCACTGTGGAAGAGTCTCATAATCAGCAAGCTCTGGAGAATGAGCGACACGCCATTAATGTAGGTGTGAATGTGTGTGCGCGTGTCCTTGCGCGGATATCCAGAGCCATCATTTATGCTGAGTTTTAAAGCAGCTGAATCGCTAGGAGCACACTTTAACTTCTCCTGCTTGTGCTGATGCTTGCTAGTTTTCTTGTTTTGACAGCGCTCTCTTGTGCCGTTTGCCGGTGTCAAACAGTTATTTGGACGGAAGGGAGGCGAAAAAAAGAAAAAAACTAAACAAAACAACAACAACAACAACAAAAAAAGGCCTCTGATGCATTTCAAATCACTTAAAATTAATAAGACGGAACATTTGAATAATGTTCTTTTCACAAAAGGGGAGGACAGACTGTCTCTTTGCGTTTGAGCGATGAAACACCTGAAAGAAGTGGACCTCAGTGAATTGAGGGCAAGCAACACTGATTTGACAAGATTAAAAAAAGAGAGAGAGAGAGAGAGAGAGAGAGAAAGACAGAGAGAGACACACACAAACAAAGCCCCACGGGACGAAAATTATACTGACACGTTCGAATTTCTTCAGCAGGTGCTGTCTTCATTTCCAGCGGAAAAGAGAGCCCGGCGTCCACACACGGCTGGAAGTTGCCTCCTGATTGCCGGAATCGCTCTTTTGGACGTAAATGAGGCCCAAGACTGAACGTCCACCTGAACCTTTGGGGGGAAAACGATGTTGCCATTCGCGGCCGCACGTGGCAAATGATCCTCGGCCCTCAATGCACGACCACGACATTACGATCTCAACTTCATAATCAAGGAACCGCTCACTTTTTTCCCGTCTTCGTCTTTATTCTTTGGTTGTTGTTTTTTTTTTTCGTAAGGCAATTGAAGACAGCCTTTCATCATGTCTTGGCCAGCCCAGCGTGTCCACCACATGTTCTATAAAGCCGAAAGGCCCAGAACAACGGCCGACATTATGTGAGCCCGCGGAATAATTGAGTCAACATCCACAAAAGGGGGGGCGAGAAATAAAACTCGAGCGTGTGGCGTTGTTGTGCTCTAATTTGAGAAGTGACTCCAGGCAGACAATGGCAGCGCTAATGACTCCACATTAGAGGCGGGCTCCGCAGCTGGGCTCAGGCTGCTGAAGTGTGCAGATAGGCCCAGGGCTGGAGCCGGGCCAGCTGAGAGCCTCTCACTATCCCCCTCCCTTCCCTTCATCCCACCACCACCACCGCCACCCCATACACACACAGCTCTGCACACTGCACTCTCACTCACGCGCTCCAACATCCCACTGCTGTCACACTCTGAGTGCATCACTTGCTGCACAATAAACAAACTAGTGAAATAAGCTGTATCTGCTAATTCCATTAGCATGAAATACGGCCTAGGAGAGAAAAAAAGCAGTGCCACTGTGCTGATAGCTTGAGCTAGCCACATTTTGGATCACAGCAGCTCTTAACCATGTCTCTTTAACTCCTTATGATTCCAGACCAATAACATTACATGGCTTATTATTCAGTAAATACAATGATAACAATGCCAATTCTGACTTAAGTTGTAGAAGCGTATAATACTAGTTTAGACCTGTTGGCAGGTGCTGGCTATTTAAGTACTTTAAGTCACCTGACCCACACTTCAAGTCCAAAATGATGATTGGTTGAAGATCTGGAAGTCTTGAGATGCTGCAGTCATTTCAGTTCAGTTAGTTGCATTTTCTGCTTCTCATGATCAAAGAAATATTTCATTCATCAACATATTCATTAAGGTTAAAGTCTGGGCTCTAGGGTTGTCAGTCCATCCGCAGTTTCTTGGGGGCTTCTTAGGAGCTACACAATCTTTCAGTCCTTGTGTCTTCTCACAGTGGAAGGATGGACAGAAAGGGCTGTAGATCTTCTCTCAGAGATAAAAGCTTTAAAGTTTCAATTCCTTATATTTGTCATTTAAAACATTCAAAAATGAACTAAAATGATCAGCAGCATGTAAAGAAACAACAGTCTTGACGGTACGTTTATCTATCATGCTTCAGAGATATCTACTGAAGTTAACATACAAACTAGCCCCGTCCATCCTGCCTCGTAACACCAGTTTGTTCCTTAAGAGGCAATAGCGAGTCACTGTAGCATCACCTTCCAGCAATTCAGTATGCTAGAATGAAGAAGTACCGCTGCCCTAATGGCGTATGCTAAACTCTTGTCAATCAAGTTGATGGTGCTGCTCCTGGTCAGACCATTTAAAGACAGTCAGCCAATGAAAGAGTCAGTAAATGCAATAATGGCTGAAGCTACAGGCAACTGGCCATTATAACTATCACTGCCCACTCAAACAACAAACACAATACCAAAGAACTCTGAACTCTTGATGTGTAAAGAGATTTGAAAGTTTGATGCCGAACTTCCAACATATCTTCTAGACTGATAAGTAAACAGCTGTTAAAGGTGGGATTGAGGAGGAGGATGGTACATTTATTTCCTTGTTTCTTTCTGGGGGTATCTACATGTTTGGATAATACATTTGACACAAATTGCTCCTTTAAGGACTGTTTAACTGATAACAACAATTTTGGTGGTCCAGCAGGTCTTAGCTGTTTATCTTTTAAAAATGCATTGACTTTTCTTTTACTTCTGCAAGTTATCTTATATGTAATATCTTTATAAATATATACTGAAAAATGAAATGACTTGCACTGCTTTATGGATCATTCTGTAAAGATGAGGGTTTGTTACAAAAGAGTTGATATGTAGGACAGGGCTGCTCCAGGACCACGACTGGCGATACACTGGATTACATGAAAGCTGCTGTAGATGCTGTTATCGTCAGAGTGTTGTGATTCAATGTGGCTGCCCATCTCTTATCTGCCTGTGTTCCAACTGTGGGGGCAGTTCTTTACAGGCTGACCGCCTGGACAGCCTTTGGCCTCGCTCTCTCGCTTTCTCATTTCGTCAGCCTGTGGAAATGCAGCGGGGAGAGGGTCTGGAGGGACGGGTCGTCCTTTGCTTCTCTCACGAGGATACTTGCAGCTAATGGATGGATGGGGGTGGTGGCTGTGGTTGATCAAAGCTTCTTTTATCTTTTTTTTCCCCTCCCCCCTTTACCTCTCTTCTCTCTCACTTTCTCTGTGTCAAACTCACTCAGTCCTCCATGTCCCTCCAGCATCAATACATTTAACCCGTCATATGAAGAATTATCGAATTATCGTAAGTCCAGGCCGAACAGGATTATTAATTATTAATTATTAAATATTAATACAGGTAGGAAAAGCAGAATACGAGGGATGATGTCTAATTTACCAAAGTTCCAAACTTGACTCATAGGTAATATACATAGTCGAGTCACATAATTATAATACTTATATCTAGAGTAACCTCTGTGTGCAGCATGTAACTCAATGAGGCCCAGGTAGGTTGTTACAGGTATCTGGAGCCATGCTGACTGCAGTGCATCCCACAGCTGCTGGAGGGCATGTCTAGGGGGATCCATACAGCGAACACAACGATCAAGGTGGTCCCACAGATGCTGAATCGGGTTCAAGTTTAGGGAATTAGGGGGCCAGGGTAGTACTTGGTCATCTCTTCCAATGTCAGACCTTTCTAGCCCTGTGACTTGTTGCATTGTCTTGTTGGAAGATACCATTTGCCCCAGCATGTATGCGTGTTTGTGATCTGCAGGGATAGATACATACCTAAATCAGTTGAGAGTGCCTTCCACATGGATGCGTCCAGAGAATGCCAAGAAAACCTTCCACAGACCATAACACTGCCACCCACGCAGTGCTGCCATCGAAAGTCTTACGGTCAGAATAATGTGACCTGACTGTGTATTTCAGCTTGTTGCAGCTCAATATTCAGCTGATATGCAAACAGGTTTGTGCTCTGTATACTGTTCATTTCACACAGCAGTTTAAATAACACGCGAGACCCTTTTCCCAAGAGCCCACATTTCCTCTTAATGCAGCAGCACATTAAAGATGTCTAATGGAGGTTAGAAAGTCAGCAGTCATTGGTGCGACTGGCTTGCTGGTAGTAATGCAGATCTGCACGAAACTCTATCACTTCATAATATTTCTTGTGGCAATCCATTAACAGCTCTCCAGGATCAGACCTTCTGGTGCTTTTAACATTCTGCACAAGATTTGATGAAACGTTAGGCCCAAGATGAGTATGCTACAGCGGGGCAAGGAAGGAAGGAAGACGGCTTCTTCTGTGTACGCTTCACCTCCAGAGACGCAAAGTTTAAAAATACTTAAGAAACACTGCCACCATTGATTGGGTAGACAGGCATTTTGCAATCGCCTGGAAAAGCAAGTCGATATAAAATCTTTTCACACTGCGGCAAATGCTGGGATAAATATGCAACTTTTGAGGCCTCTTTTTTTCCCCTCTCCCATTAATTTTTTAAAACGTCGGATGCATTCGAGCTCATGTTTTCTTGGAGATTTTTCAGTCGGCCCACATTGAATTAAGACTCCAAACTGGCATGTAGCCTACAACTCGCTTTAGTCAAGGCTTTCTGGTGACAAAATAATCAAAAGCAACCAGTATCAGAAGCAAGTGTTGGGAGGCGCTCCCTGGAGGGCAGCCGCGTACACATCCCCGCACACATGCATGCACGCTCCCGTGCTCCACTTTTTGACACATGTGAGCTGACAGCTGGGTAAGGAACACGACCAGGAGCGGCAGAATCGGGGTGGAATCCACAGCTCTCGGGCACCATCATGTCTAATAAGTTTATCATTAATTGCAGCCTTTGGGGACACCTACTCTTGAATTAATTAGTCAGTGGAAGAGACGGACGAATAACAATTCAGATCAGGATTGCTCCGTCCCTCAATTTTACAGATGTTGGTTATTCCTTTGAATATTATATCAAGCCTGCACTGCCTGCAGTGGCCTAATTTAGCTACCACGCTTCATGAATGGAATATAGACATACGCACTTCCCAGATATGAGATGCTCAATCAGTAATGCTAAGATCACAAAATCTGTAATGCAGGCTGCAGGGCTGTTATGATATGACAGTGTCTCCATTTAATACATTAATACTTTAATATGCCAATATTTCCATTTTCAGTTTAGTATTGTAGTCGGAACTGCAAAGGTGCAATATTCCAAACTAAATTATTACTTTATGATGTCTGTTGCTACAAGCTCATATGTTAGCCCTAAGCTAACACACTAGCCACAAGCTAACATGCAAGTCATAATACAATGACATGATCCAGTGTGATACATTGTGACACAATTCAACACAATATATGTGTTGTATTTTGTACATTACACTGATCATTCTTCAAGGGTTCTTTAGTAAAGGGAATAGTTCTATGTGGAGAATGTGTTGTATGTGGTTTCATCTAGAACCTTTTTGAACTCAAAAGGGGGTCTACCATTTTTAATAATAATATATACTTATATACAATCTCAATCAGTCTCCATCAATCTGGAGAACAGTATTATTTATGCATAAAATGGTTCTTTATAAAACCCCTTGAAGAACCAGGTGTAGGCTTCTATTAGCTTTTGATAAGTTTCAAGATTTGTCTATATTCACAGATGTGCCTGAGCAGAGAAGCCTGAACCCATACTCAAGTAAAATATCACTTGTTTAATTAGCTTAACCCTTACAAGCAGCTGTAGTAGCTAGTGAGATATAAAGCACAGTGTAAATCTATATGAAACCAAGAAGAGACAGTTTTATCAAAAGCGTGATTTCTAATATTTCAACTGCTACCACATTTATGTTCTTGAGTAGAACAGGGGATTTTTTATTATTATTTAAATGTGATATAAAGTTGGCATGTGCAGAGTCCTTTTTAGCATAGGGTATATTTATTAGTGCCTGGCATAAAAAAACAAAAGAAAAAGAGTTAGAAGTTCACTATGTAGCTTACTATGTAATTAATCATGTAATTACATTTAAACAGCATCAAACAATACATTTTCCAGAGCAATAGACAAACAGAAGAAAGTCAGAAGTGCATATGTAAGCCTGTAATAATAAAAATTAATTAAATGTAAATGTAATTCATTGAGTAACTTGATATCTTATTTAATATGTAATTACATTTGAACATTAAGGAAAAGCATCAGCAATACGTTATTGCTGTTTATATGTTTATTGTGGAGATCTGAACGTGTCTATACAGAATAGAAATGCAATTAGAGTTAATTATGTAACTATTTAATTCTGAATAGGCATATTTGTATAGGCATGTTTACTAACATGGAATGTATAGCAAAATATATAAACTTAAACATAAAAATCAAAACAAAGAGCAAAAGTTAGACATGGAAAATCAAATCTCTTGAAATAGAATGTAAATTAAATGAGAATGTAATCTGTTGCGTAAAATAGATGTAATTAGATATATAATTATTATTATCATTACATTAGAATAGTACACTCTTTAAAATAAATTTATCAAAAAGATTCTATGGTTTTTGGCACCTTTATTTTTTATATCACATTAAAACATTTCCTTAAAACATTCCATTGTATGGTTATTTAAAAAAAAAAAAACAGGAACAATTCAGGAGAACCATTAATTAACTAGCTTCAAAAACTTCAAGACAGAGCAAGTATCCTATCAAAAAAAAAAAAAAAAAAAAAGCAACAACACACAAACAACATGGGCTTCTACAGTTAGACGATTAGGGGGATGGAAAAAAATCACTTCTATGTAATTGAATTATGAGAGGAATGAGTGTGGGCCAAGTGTGACTAATGGCTGCTTTGCCGGACTGAGCGGCAGGAACGAATGGCTTGTAAGGCTGAGCAATTTGTCTGTATGGAAAAGTCCCGTACCTCGACCACTCACAAATGAAGGACGCCTCGAGCAGACGCAGACACCCCCCACGTGTCATAGACATCAAGCTTAGATAAGAAAGGTATTTTAATAGGACATTGCAGGCTGTGGTGATTCCAAATTCATGTCAGAGCTGGCCGCTGCTTTTGTTAATAATTTGGTTTGAGACATTCGTCATAAACCAATTTGCTCCTGCTATTTTCTTTTCAAAGCTGGGTAATCTTCGAAAGAGAGTATTTCAAAATGATAGCCATACAGAGCTAAAAGGGGACTGTAACATTTACAGCAGCTTTACCTGCAGGTCTAGAGCGAGCGAACAAAAGAGAAAGCCTTGGGTGGGGGGGGAGGGGGGGGGGGTGCGAGTGATTCAATGTAGCCACAACAGGCCAGTGTCATAACACGGCATACATTAGTTTCCCTCCCTGCCAAGAGCAGCAGAGCTTGTATAGACGCCTCTAATTTGGTTTAGTCATCAACCTAACCCAGCTGCTGCCTGCCGCTGAATATTGCTGGAATAGTGGCAATGCAGGACTCTGGTCTGCCGGCGGTATTGGGCACTGCTCTCCACATAATAATAACTTCAGCACTTTTAAAGAAACGTCTCAAATCAAAGAAACTCGGAGCAAAACCACACTCCCTTTTGGCTTAGAATGGCAATTATTACCCTCGATATCATTGATGGCTGCTTTACCAAAAGTGAATGAGGGTGAAAGAAGAAAGGAGTTGAAATTGCAGGTTCTGTCCATCAGCTCTAGGTGAATAAGCCAGGGATGTCAGTGGCGAAGGCCCGGGCTAGCGGCGTATCTGCCTGGTATACAACAGGGTTTGTAATTTCAGCAGCTACCTGACAGGATGTCACATGGGCCCCCACCTGTATAGCAGACATGCTGGTTCTATTCACAGCGCTGCATGGCATTTGTTTAACATTATGTGCCCAACCTCCAGACAGACATTGTAACATTTGAGTTTCCTAGCTAGCCTGGGGGGAAAGAAAACTAAATGTTAGCTGGAGAAAAAAAAAGAGCCACAAATAAACAAACTGAAAAAACAACATCGCTGTAAAAATGCTGGAGGAAAGGGAAGAGATACGAGTCAAGGAATATGCAGCGGAATAACAGGGGCGCAAGCAGCCTAACCGACAGGTCCAGTCAAGTTCGGCCTCTTCGGCCTCGTCTGAAAAAGTTTCAGCTCGGTCCATCACGGTGTGACCGCTCCACTCAGGCTATTTTTTTTTTTTTCAGCAGGCTCGCAGTCACACTCCACTGACCTGAGATCAGCAGTCACGTCCGTCCTTTAAAGCAGCAGCAGCAGCAGCGGCAGCAGCAGCGGCAGCAGCAGGCCCAAACATGGCTATCAGCTTCCCTTCAGCTGCTGTCTATCAATGTCATTCTGGATCAACAATGCAGAACCCTTCCCTGCCTTCCCTCTCTCGCTCCCTCTGTTGCTCAGCCTCGCTTCTCCCCCTTCGTATTATTGTCAAGGGCAGGAATTTCTGACTCCAGGCAGCACTCTCTCTCTCTCTCTCGGCCCCATTTATATATTTATTTTAGCAGAAGCCACAGATCAATATGGCTGTTCTTCTCTGGAGCAGCTTCAGGCTCGCAGAACAGGACCCAATGGCTTGTCAGGAGAAAGTACTGGCTGACACATACGGGAGACCACTTTGCAGGAGAATTTAAAACCATGGTTCCCTGCCATAACAGCAAGGGCTGTATACGAGAATACATCAGCGCTGATCCTTAGCGCATCATCACGGAGCTTGTTTTGGTCCAAACAGGCCAACTTGTACCTGCAACTGCTACTACAGTGTTTAGAATTTCGCTTACGCTGTTTGCAAACAGAAGCTCGTATTTACTCATAGTAAACAGTTAAGCTTCTCCGATAAGATGCCTTTCTCAGACTTCTGTTTCAAATGCACTTTTACAAAGCATTTCCTGCTCTTTGATAGGAGAATATAATTAATTTGTTATTGACCTTGGCCCTTCTCTTTTTCTCAGGCTTTGTGGAGCTGTAGAATGCCACAAAAAGCAATTAAAAGATAACTTTACACATTATTATTTCATGCATACTTTCTATCTTAAAACTTATGATATGAGTTGAATTTGGAGCTGCATCTAAAACTAAAACTAATATATATATATATATATATATATATATATATATATATATATATATATATATATATATATATATATATTCATGTTGCTCACTAATAATCCTGGAGTTGGGCAGTGGATGGTTTTGGGTCGAACTTAGTGGATGCCATTCACTCAAATATAAATAAGACAGATAAATCCACAGAACATGCGCCCTAGATACCCTCAGAGACAACCCCACATTTCGCTTGACCTGTCAACTGCTTTTGATAAGGTGAAATGACCAGATGCTGATTTCAACACTGTCTGACATGGGGTTCAGGAACTGAGCTCTTTCATGGTTCAGATCCTGTCTAGCAGCTTATGACCTTACTGAAGTTCCCCAAGGATCAATTCTTGGACCACTGCTATTCTCCATACATACTACTCCAGTTCACTGCATTCTGTAAAAAAAGTTTGTGTGACATGTAACTAATATCTGAAACCAGTTGCTCAAATCCTTGAAGCCAGTGGAATAAGCTGAACTCCAGGGTTATTATATCATTAGTGGTATAAATGCATTATTAAGGTATTTTGATCAGGCATTGCTTGACCAGTTCAAGGTTAAGATCCGCTTGTTTGCATATGGGGTAAAGTAGATCTGTTCTTAAACAGAAAAGTTCAGCTCGAAATAAATAAGGGTTCTCCAGACATGAGCCGAAAACCTTTTAAATCACCTTGTAAGGCAGTTTGTAATCACTTTACACTTTATTCTATTAATTACACTAAATTAATAGAAATTCAATCACACAATTGGTCCAAAATGAAGAAGACTTGAACTTTAATATCATCCCTGTCTTTAATGTAATAAGTTTACAGGAGAGGCTAAATATGTTCTTTGCTTTCACTGTAAGATAATGTAAAGACGCATTAAGTGATTTTTGGAGCATTTCTATTGGTCCAGTCCTCAATTAAACTTTCACAGTATATGAAAGCTGTCTGTCGTGTTCAAATTATATGAAAAAATGAAAATCAACGAAATTTGGAGAAACAGGTTTTCTTTAGACAAGCTTTGCTAGAGTTGCGTTTGTTAGTATTGTTAAGGCGTCTGATCTGACCTCCGCTAGGCTGTTGTGGGTGCTAGAGACTGCAAAAAGAAGATGAGGACAAAGAGAATGTATTGCCCATGCTGACTAGGGAGTGTGGGTGTGAAGAAAGCATGTGTTCTAGTTAATCACATGTCACCAACAGGGATGAAAGGTCGAAATTTAGAACAGTTCACAAGGAAGCCTACTACATTATGCTCTCCCCATTCTCCGAGCCTGAGAGCTGCCACTGTAATGGGTGAATGTGTCGCGACTGTGGTGTATACCAAATAGATTAAGTGATGGCGGCTGTCGGGAGCCACACTTTGGTCTAAAAAATGATGAGCTTGCCGAATCTGTTTATAAAACTGCTTCCTTTCATCATTTTCGTGCTTTTTTGTGTTTGCAGCATTTGTTGTAGACATAGCACACTTTCTATTCAGAGCAACACAGCAATAGGAAAATGACTTTGAGAAAGAACAAGGTTTTCCCGCCTGGGAGGCGAGCTTCCCCGTAGGATCCGCAGGACCAAAGATCAGCTGTTTATTAATGTTGACTATGGAACTGCTTTCTGTGTACATTCTGAAAAGTCACTTTTTATGTCCTCACATGAATACAAGACAAGTTTTTCTTATACTTCTCTTGTGACAATTTTCTAACACCAGCAATTTAAAGGAAGGCATGAAGTGTACCTTTAAACCTCCTCGCCACGGTACAGAGCACAAATATGTCTAAAGTCTTTAAAACCAACAGATACTAAGGGTGTATCCTATTTGGAAACAAGTTTTTATGGTAGGGTCATTGATCCAACTGCGAATTCCATTGCTCTTCTCTGCACATGCCTCATTTTTGTAAAAGCTACCAAATTAAAAACTGCAGTGAATCTATTCGCAGGAAGACCACTAGCCAAATAGCTTTTTATGATGATCTTCCATAGTCAGCGTGAACTTTGCCACCACAGAAAAAACCCGCTTGTCACCTGAGGTTTAGTCTGGGTGTCAGGACCTGACACCAACGCCTTATAAAAACATATGGGGATCACAAGTCATCGGCGCAGCTTTGAGAGCAAAAAAGAGGACAGTGAGCCTAATTAACTTTCAATGCAGGGGACGTGGCATGAGATTTTTATTCTTTTTTTGACTCAGTTTCATGTGCGAGGATTCTCATAGCCCGAGAGAGGCGGCTCGACCCAGAGGTTTGCTGAAAGAAGAGATTATTCCGTGACCTTTTTCTCCGAGTGAAAAACTTTCAAATCTCGCTTTCCCATTTGTGTGTTGCTATGAAAAGCATCCTTGATATTATTTTAAGTACGGTGCTTCAGTGAGCTGGAGAATCGTTACAAATGATTCCAGCTAAAAGAACATTTACAAAATTCGGTCTTACAATGGTCCAGAAATTTTCTTCATATTCAGAATGAATGCTGAGCCATGCTCTACTCTATGGTGTGCAAAAATCAGACAGCGTTTATTTAATTTCCAACCATGATGTACCTATTAAGTACAAGTTGCTAATTAGGTGTTAATTAACAAGTTTCTGAAACAGGACTCAATGATGTAGAAAAATTGGAACAAGTAACAACACCTGGGAGACCAGTTTTTTTACTTACTTTTGTAAACTTTTTAATTACAATTTTGCAGCCTCAGGAAAAAAGTAGTAAACATATCTTTAAAAGGAGATTAAAGATACAAAAGTCTCAGCAACTAAATATACCATTTTTCAGTAATGTGTCCACCTCTTGACTTTATTACAGTCTTTAAGAAAGAAATCTGCAGGGATTTTTTCCACACCTCTAAAGTTCAGTCCTACAAATTTATCTGCTTTTCAGGATCCAATTAACCTGTCCAGAGTGTTTCCTACCTTCCACCTAGAAGGCTCAGACAACCCCAATCCCCACAAACCCCGGTGGCCCCTGTGTTTTAGGAGGATTTAGGTGGTTTAGATGATGAATAAATTAATTAATTAATTAATGATCCAAGTAATTCCAAATACATTCAGTGATATTGGGGTTTTGACTCTTTGGAGGTTAGTACAACAACAGCAGCTTCTTTGACTGATTTCCAAGTTTTCTTTATTTACTCTATTACCTTTTCTCAGGCCTTTTAACAGCTACACCTCCTTGCAGACCTATAACATTGATTTGTCTTCTCACAGTGGACGGATGAACTTGAGTTTCTTCTTATTCTTAAAGATCAAATGACTGTTTATCTGAAAGTGACAGATTTGGAAACTTCAGGTTCTTTCCGCTTTTTTCACTTTATACAAATACATTGTCGTATATCTAATCTCTTCAGAAATATGTCCAAAAACATTAATCATTTATGCTTAATGGTGTTTAGTTTAATGGTGTTTTTTTTAATTGTTTAATGCTGTTTTGATTGGAAATGAAATACAAACTTAATACATTCTCTGTCTTTTGCACAGGAGTGTATATTGTATGACTTTAAGATGTGTAGGTACAACATAGAGGTACCCATTAAACCCTACTA
Source organism: Megaleporinus macrocephalus (assembly GCA_021613375.1). Classification (NCBI taxonomy): domain Eukaryota; kingdom Metazoa; phylum Chordata; class Actinopteri; order Characiformes; family Anostomidae; genus Megaleporinus; species Megaleporinus macrocephalus. The sequence goes on from CM038721.1 coordinate 27,624,215, forward strand.
ATATTATGCAAGGCATCTAATCGGTCTCTCGTCCATTATTTAGTGAGATATCACCTTTCAGAACCAAACACAAACGTTGTAGAAACGTAGCCGATTCCCACCAGCTGTCTAAATATCCTCTATTAGTGCACCAACCAGTCTTTGAGCTTGAAGGTTAGCATGTGCTTCCTCTGAGATTCATGATGCTCCACCACATCTTTTCAAACTACTGCTCATGCAGTGCCTTAGGGCAGTGAGGGCTGACTGCCCGATTCTGTGTACATGAGTTGGCAGACACTCACTATTGGCTTGCACCACTGCAGATGGACAGGAAAGATGGCCTAAGCCATTCTTCCCAGTCTGTGAAAAGTCTGCAGGATTTCATAACTGATTTTGGTTGCTGAGAGCTCTTTCTTGCACTAATGACAGAAGATTAGGTGTTCTGCATGTTCTAGTATACTTAGCTTTCCACTGTAAATCTGCCGTTGAAAAAGCTATTCTTCATTAGATGTGATATAAATGTCCTCCTTTGGTGCTTGCAAACCATTTGGTGCAAAGTAAAGCTTTCACAGAGACTGTGTGTGTGATTGTCCTCGGAGTTCCTCAGTAACAAGTTGAAGAATCACACAAATTTGGAAAACAGTTTGGAAAAAGAACACTTTGCTTGTTGGATTTGGAGTCGTGCTATGAAGTGAGCCATTCAAAATGTCTCTGACAGCTAATTGACTGAAACTTTAGAAAGAAGACACGCAGGAATTGAGAAAAACTAAGAAAAGTTGATGGACGTCAGCCCTTGACAGCAAGTGCCAAGAAGTAAAATGGCCCAATACAATAGAGACAATAATACTAGGATATCTGTGTAATGAGCTCACAAATGTATAGAAGAAAATGGCTTCTTTCTAAAACCAGGCAGCACCACATGTGTGCATGTGTTTTCTTATCAGTGAGCCTAATCACTTATAATAGAATTTTATGGAAAAGTTTAAACAGCCCAGCCAAATGTTCCTCAACAGGGAACAAAGAATTTTCCCCTAATTTTAGTATAAAATACTGAAAATAAAACATAATGTGTAAAATTTGGCATACTATTTGCGCAGACCTCATTTGAAGTTGTACAATATATTAAAATCAGTAAATAAACAGTAATAGTGCTTTAAAATGAGTGTGTTCTCTATAAAGTATCTTTATAGATAGTAAACTAGTAAATAATAGTAAATAAATAGTAAACTTAAAAATATATGTAATTTGACCAGGAGCACCAAAATGGACCACACAACTGTACATACTGTACATGTGTTGAGATTGCAAAATATGTACTTGTTATGTTATAAATACTAATAGTGGGGATTAAATACTAATGGTGGGGATTACAGGAGCCAGAGATCTTGATGTCTACAACAAAATTAAATATAGCCGTTTTATGTCTTTAGCAAAAGCACCATTAAACCATCTTTTTTAGATTATATATAAAATGTTCTTAATGGTAAAACAAATCTGAGGATATTTTGCCTTGCAGCACCCTACTTGTATGGGAAGGTAAATAAACACATGTTTTTGGCCTTTTCCAAGCTTTTTATAAAACACTGTCTTAGAGATCAAGTAACATATTTGTGACCATTGCAAGTAGCAGCTTTCTGTGAGGGAGCCTTTAGGGGCATTAAACTTCAGACATCTCATTCCTATCACCAACACGTATGACTCAGTAAGACTTCTCCAGAACAGAACACATCACATTACACTTCTCTGAATATGATTTTGTATCCCATGTTTTTTGCATTCGTTCATTTTCCTTTTTCTATGTTTGCAGACTGAAGTCTGATGATACAGAACTGGCTTTTTTTGTATAAAGGCATCATCATGGTCAGTGTCACAGATTTTGAATACCGAGCTAGAAATCATGCAGAACCTTGAATATTTCTTCATTTCATTTGTCATTTAGTCATATACAAAAGTTTTGGGGTTCTGGTGAGATCTGTTAAATTTCTAAGTGAAAATAAAGTAACACGTCATCTCCAAAGAACAGACATACAATACACAATTAATACACAATTACTGTTTAATTGCTGAATTTAATATAGTGGATACAAATAAAACATAACATTTGACCCATGCAAAAGTCATGGCTATCTTATTTGCTATTATTTCTCATAGGAAATCAACAAAACATGTGCTTTTATTTTTATTTATTTAACCTTTATTTAACCAGGAGGTCCCTTGAGATTACAGCTACAAGAACATAAAACATAACAAACAGACCTCAGACAATTTACATGCCCATATTCACACAACACAACAATAGTCGCGAGTAAAATACATATTAATAAAATTGCTTAACAGTCCAGATTAAGTGTAACAATTGCAGGCTTCTTTAACAGATCTTTAAACTCACTCAAGGAGACTAAACCATTAAGCTGTAATTTGTTCTGCAGGTTATTCCAAGACCAAGGTGCAAAATAAGAAAAAGACTTTCTGCCCAGTTCTAAGTTGATCTTAGGTACTTTATAGAGCAACTTTCTAGCAGAGCGGGAATCATAGCAGTTATTGATACGTGTTAAAAGATTAATCAGATACGAGGGAAGTTTACCCAACAAAGCTTTATAAAGCAAGATATACCAGTGTTGTTGTATCCTTAAACTTAATAAAGGCCAAGAAACCAGACCATAAAGTATACAGTGATGTGTGCTAAACAATAAATTTGTTATAAACTGTAAGGAACTGTGGTACATAGGCTTTAGCTGCCGGAGTAAAGAGAAATTAGCATGCATGTAAATGATGTCCCCATAATCTAAAACACTTAAAAATGTAGCTTGTATAATTGTTTTTCAAACTGCAAGATTTGACCAGGGCACCACTGTAACTCACTAACTTTTTTTTTTTTTTCAAGATTTATATGCTTTTGGACCCATTAGTAAAAAAATATTCTGTAATATAAATACAAGGTATTGCAAAAGAACCATGGCATGATGCTACCCATGTCCACTTTATATTATGTTTCTCTTATAATTGTGTGGTTACACAGTGCATGCAGAACATTGTAACTACTAGTGATGTATTTCCTTTTACAGATGCATTGCAACATGAAAGTTTTGTAAAGCATTTGCAACTTTTCCCTATTTTTCCAACAAGATGTTTCTGGTTGTAACAGGAAATGTGCAAAAGGGGCTGGTGCACTCAAAAAACCCCCCAAAAAAACGATGGGATCATGATGAGAATTATCTAGAAATCCTACACATTATTCTTATACTGCATCTACAAGTTTGCAAGTATTACGTTAGCTGTGGCAGTACTCTTATTTTGTGACATGGTTACCAAACCAAAGGTTTGGCTTTAATGTAACAGTATTTACTCAACAGCACTTCAGTGGTACTCTTAGACATGTTGCTTGTATATATTTTAAAACTGAATTATTATACCTCAGATCCAGTGTCCAGATAAATGCAGTACATAGCAACAAACTCTCCCCTTTATTTAAAATGTAACATAAACTATAAATAGGTGTTATTTTGGGTAACATGGTGACCTGTTACACAATCACATGTATTAATTTCATAGGTCTGTAATTTCACATCTTTTAAAGATAAATGGAGATCTTTCTGTGTCAGTACAGTGATGTAAGTACAGAGTGCTTTAAAGCTAGAAATTACAAAATAAATAGACTACTGCAGCTAGCTAAATAGGATATAGTGCAAGTACTCTTATGTAGATAATCACACGACTGGAAAACAGCAGTTCATACACATGTAACTGCAGTAACCTTATTACACATGCACAAATACATAGTAGAAAATATGCTGTTATAACTATCAAGACACATTCATATAATCACACAAACTGTACTAATGCAAATATTTCTCCATATCACCAGTGGTTTTATTGTAGTTGCATATTTAGTTAATGTGTAGCTACACAGTTTTTCAAGGAACTTAATATGTGGGACCCACTACTTTTCACTTACAAATACTGATATAGAAACCCTGAGAACTGACTGATATCAATAGTGATCTAAAATATCTTTAAAACTATAAGAAGCTACTTTTAATTGGAGCATTTCAGTTCCTCTAATGGTAGCCTATCATGTTCAAACTACCCAAAAACTCTTCCACCAAGAAGAGCTGATATAAAAGCATGTGAGTGTGTGCTATTTTGGACTTGATTTGATACAGGATCGGATCAGATTCTTGCTTTTTTCTCTCTGACATATGAACCTGTATTTTCTGCTGATATCAGCCTGATACTGATACCCATCAATACCAATACACAGTCTCTGTCTTATGAGGGCTAATTGATTCAGACAATGACAGATCACTATGGAACAAGTTCACTCATGGAAGATATGTAACATATAACTTCTGGAGTCAGCTGGCACCGCAAAAGAAGCATAAGGACACCATAGTCTCAGTTCAGAAAAGCCACCGCAGGGTAGAGAGTACTTCATTATCCATACCTCACGCTGATAGTTTGAAAGTGAGTCTCCAGGACTGGATGCTTGCTGTGGTAGCCAGATGATATAGCTTATTAGCCAGGCTTCTGCAGACATAAGAAGTAATGGTAAATGGGTATCCATTTATTTTTAGAGAACACATATTGGGGCTTTATTAAGATCTTGTTCAATAAAACGTCTAGGCTGTTCATTCACTATGTAGTAAGCTTAGATAATTGATTTATTGAAAGACCTCGTTATGCTATGAATTGGAAATGGAATTATGATATAAATTCAAAGCTTTTTACTTAATGTGGGTCCTATAGGTTCAAGTTGGTTTCAAGTGTATTACTGTACTTTTTAATTTAAATTGTAATAAGAGTCACTAAAAATTTAACATGTGTTCCATCATTTACTGTTTCAAAATAGCAAAAAATGAAAAGAGCCCTGCATGGTCAGTACTTAAACGCACTCCCTTTGGCAGGTAGCACAGCTTACAGATTTTTTGTCCTTGTTTGGGGGATTTTTTTAAACATTCTTTCTTGCAAAAACATGTACTTCTGTAAGATCATCTTGCATGCTCTGCCCTTTGGAGGTCTATCCACAGATTTTCGATGATGTTCAGATGAGGAACTGTGACGCCAATGGCAACACCTTGAGTTTGCACGTTTTAAAGTCATTCATCATGGGCTTTGGGGTGTATTTAGAATCTTTCATCTGTTGTTGAAGCCACCCTCTTATCATCTTCAACTTTTTTATAGATGATTCGCATCCAGATTCTTCCCTCTAGCGGCAAAATATTCCTGATGCCACTGGCTGCAACACAAGCCCAAAGTATAATATCTTTGCTCACTGCAGCCAGAAATTTATATTTTAATTGCATCAAAATGTAAAAAATGCACCAAGCTTGTTACTTTACAAATGGACGATGCTAAATTCTGTGATGAAGATTTTTCCATGAAGGTCATATTCAGATTTTGATTTGCTTCTCTAGGAAACCTACAAGCAGTTATCTCAGAAAGTTTTCTTGGTGTTCCAGACCTCAACTTGACCTCCACTGTTCGTGTTAACAGCTATTTTTTAATAACATAATGAACTGAGCAAATGGCTACCTGAAAATGCTTTTTCATGGCTGCTCCATGGGCATAAGAAGTTTTTATTTTAGAAGTGTTGTACTTTTTAAAGGAGTATTTATGAGCTTTAAAATTCAAATGACTTTAATTACTTTTTTCTTTGTGATGACTATGAACAAGCTATAGCTCTAACTAGCTGACGGGTCTGAGTACTTGGTAGAAGTCTGAGAATACTTGGCGTGCTCAAACTTCTTGGCGTGCTCAAACTTTTACACACCACTGTATATGATGACTTTCTATAAACATATGTTTGTGAAAATTCTTAATATAAAAACTGTTAAAATAAATTGTGTAGCACGTTTTTGGCATATAATAATAATAATAATAATAATAATGATGTGTTTTAGAATATGACATGCATGATAAAGTATTAATGACTTGAGCACCAGCTCAAACACTCCAGATGCCACACTGTCTAGAACTTATGGGAATAAAACATTGTCAATTATGCTGTCAAGACTATCGATTAGAGACAGATTTATTTTGGCTCTATTCACTATATCACATTTCCAGTGGGTCAAATGTATACAAACACCAAGTTGACTGTCTTTTTCCAAAGTCTGGAAGGTCCTAGAAGTTTATGTAATGACTTTTAAAAGCTTCTGATTGGCCAGTTGCCAGTTCTCAGGAGGTAATGCAAGTTTATTTATGAACAATCGCATGCAAATATTAAAATACTGGAACCACACAGACACTGCACCACTCTGGAAGGTAGCACAACTCAACTCCCATTGCAAACAGACGAGACTGTTTAGAGTTTAGAATTCTAAACTTAAACTGTAATCAAACTGTTTGGCCATAATGATCCGAGCTACATGCAGAGAAAAATGGAGTCTCTATGTTGGAGTCTCTTAATCTAAAACAGTGCCATGTCAACTGTGAAGCATGGGGGTGGCAGCATCACCTTGTAGGGTTTTATTTCTGAAAAGGGGCTGGTGCACTTAAAAAAAACGATGGGATCATGAAGAAGGAGAATTATCTAGAAATCTTCCTTTATCCTCAACACCTCAAGACTTCAGACAGAAACTTAAAGCTTGGTCACAACCGGCTCTTTCAGCAGGAGAGTGGTCCTAAGCCTTCCTCCGAAGATGTGACAAAATGGCTTAAAGATAACAAAGTAAAAGCATTGGAGTGGCCACCACAAAGCCCTGACCTGAATCTCTTAGAAACGGAGGGAGGAATGGGCAAAAAATTCTGGCAAGATATTACGACAAGCTTGTGAAAGACTACCACGAGCGTTTAATTCCTCATTAAGTTAAAGATTTGTAAAGCAATGTCACCAAATATTAACATGGTGTAAGTAGAAAATTATGACCCTCTGATACAGTAAAATCTACAGTAAATCCTACAGCTATTATTTTGAAATGACCTCATGTGGAAACAAGATACACACCAGAATGGTCTTCTTTTGTAAAATTGTAATAGCTATTGAACAGCTTTTGGAAATAAATACAAGTATAACAAGCTAATCTTACCATAGAAATACCAACCTTAAGGTAGTATAGTTTTAATGGCTGGTATTTGTAACAATTCCTCAACATTGTTACATCGGGGGCTCATGACGCAAAGAAGATGGCACAGATTGCAAAAGGCAGAAAGAAAAAGAGAGGGTTGAAGAGAAGAGACATAAGAAAGTGACAGAAAGTGTCCAAAGTTAGGGCTCATTTTAGACTAAAAAAACAAGGAAAACAAAAACTTTATAGAGTGTGTCTGTCTTAAAACCCAACTATCCTACTAAAATAGCACACCGTCAGTGTCAATAACACAGCATCTCAGCATAAACATCCGGTCTAAGCATCCCAGCCGCAGAGCAGACCCCACACATGGCATTGTTAATGTTACTATTTAAAGGAAATGGGATTGCTAGTAGAGAAGCAAGTTACTTAACTACTAGTTAATTACAGCTATATGTAATGGCTTGTTAAGAACATAAATCAGAATTGTTTGAAATTGTTAGAAAACTTTGCATTTATATGTTTTTAGAATAATAGTTACACACACACACACAAAATAGCATGCACTCTGCACACTTTGCTACCAGCACACCTCTTCTCACAGTGATGCATAAAACATACAGCAAAATATCAGGTGGTGTAAGTAGTAGTTGAAGGCTAAACTGCCCCAGTCCAGAACCGCAGGTATGTTCAGTTTAGTTAGATTGCAGAGAGAAAGTCAGCAGTTGTATGGAAACCCTTTAACATAGTGAATAAATCTACATTAACCCAGAATTAACCCAGAATGTAACACAGCACTTAAACAAACTGGTTTGATAGATAATATTTCAGTTCGCAATGTAAGCAGTTATTTCAATTTGTATATGCTTACTATTACTCTTTAATACAGCAACAATATTTCTCATCTGATTACTGATGAGTATACTCAATTACTAAAACAATTGGTAGCTGTAGTTGGCACAATATGGCTAGAAAAAAAACCTCTTCTTAGGATATATGATGTTTATTAGCACTATTCAGAAGACTAGTATAGATAGTGATATTAAAGATGATGTATTATAAAACCTAATATCTTGCTATCTGTACCTAATGCTATCTATATAAAAATACTAAAAACTTATTAAAGCTTACTAAAACATTATAGAGCGCTCCATGTATTTCTATGTATGAGAAATGAAAAGTAGAGGAGCAGAGAGTAAAGAACATACAAAAAAGACATGCAATGTGATTTTAAGCTCTTCAGTTTCACTTCCTGCCTCACTGCTTACCTAAAATAAAACTATTCCCACTTAATGTTTGTCAGCTTCGGGACCCCACATCTCCCTCCTTTCTTTTCTGATGCAAACTTATCTTTGAACATAATCACAGAGCTTACTTCACCTTCACTCCCTAATGCTTTAATAGCTGGATAGCATATCATGTTAGTTATCAGCAAGTGGGCCATAGCAGTAATGTTATTATCAGTATTTGTTAACTCTGTTAGCTCTCACTTGCCACCATGCCCTGACAAACACAACCTAATAGCCTGCTCTCTCTTGATCACCCTATGAACCGAGGACAATATACACTGCAGACTAAACCTAACCCTGCATGGTCAAAGATATTGTTAATGTAAGGTTAACTAACATTAATCTCAGCATCAGATAAAATGATACATGCTGTTTAAACAATCTCTTGTGGGGGAGACTTCTTTGCACCACACACTTTGCATTAAACGTCTATTTTATAATGTGCTCATTAATATTCTTATAGCTACTCATAGCAGGTCTCTTGCTTAGGACGTCATGTTTGATGAAGGAACTTTTTTTGAAGTTTTCTATTCTCTATAAGGAGGAGGCAAAAAAACATTTTCTTCAATATTTATCATATCAGTAGTAATACAGTTATGTATTTTATGGTGTCATCATTAAAGCCAGCAATGTTTCAGAACCAAATAATTATTCTGAAAACTAGTTATTAGAAGGTTACAAGGTTGTAACTGCACTTGAAAATTACAGCTATACAGATACACAAATACAGTGTGAATTGATATAATTGTAGATAATTTTAAATCATTAATGCTCCATCATTTGCACATCATAAGGCAGTATTAAACTAACTGTGTTGTCATACAAAACAATTAAAAAAGTACAATACAAGGGATATTCATATTACAGAGCATAATGACTAAAGCTTAATTCATAATGAATATACTGTCCTATAAATTAAAATTATGAATGAATTACTGAACAAATAACTAGACGTTAATAAAGGTCAGGGACGTGTTTCCTCAAATAAAGTACTACCAGGAAAAGATATGAATGGGAAAAAAACAACAATAATAAATCACTGCAACACAGATAATCCACAGACAAAAAAAAATCTTAAAATCCTTATTATATCAGCCTTTTCCCTGCAGTCACTTTGATCTATCCATCCACTGACCATAGCTTTAAGTGTCTTGTTTGAGAAGCCGTGTCTGAAAGAAGCTGGCACATCATACTTGAGTTCTTGAGTGTGTTCAGGAGTGTGTGATATTTCACACTCGCCTCAGTGTCTTCACACAGAACAGATGAAGAAGAACAGCAGACTGCCTCTCGGATGATACACTGCAAGATTGCGAAGACGGTCAAATACAGGCCGCATGTACGCTTGGCTATGGTTTTCGCCGCGCAATCTCAATTGTTCACCGAGAGTTAATCGGAGCAGTTCTGCGATCAATGAACCAGAGAATCCAGCGCAGCAGCAGTTTGATCCAGAGAAACCGGAGATGCGTTCACTTCTCTCTGCGCTACATTATGCATGTATTTTCCCCCCTAAACATTATGCGTAACACAGCCGAGATTTAAAACAATCATACCGTACTTAGTTTTAATAGATGCCAGATGTGTTTCTTTTTAACGTCCAATCAGCATGTAGTACATGCGTTTTGGCCGGGCTGCTCGGCACATGCTTGTGATTGCAGGACAAAGATATTTGTGTATCAACTTCAGTTCAGAAGCCCCTACCTACTTATCTTCTGGGTGATAATACCAGCTTTTATTCATACCATTTTACTCATTCTTCCCGAAGGATGCAATCATTTATAACCTCTGGTGTGCCTTTTTGAGGCGCACATAAATCATTAGGGAGTGTTGGACTGTATGGAAATTAATGACACAGAGGAGCTAAAACTTTGACAAATTACAGTTTCCTCTTGTTCTCCAACTCAAGCAAGACCCTATGTTATTTTAATGAACCTTAGAAAAAAAAAAAAACACATGGAGCCAGTTGTAAAGCGTCCACCTTTTAACTGTGCTTGAGTCTCCCGGAGGAGCATCATTAGGAAAATCAGTCAATACAACCCATTTCCAAAGTACCGTGTTGAAACACATGAAAAAAAAGTAGACCAGCGTTTATGCTATATTGAAATGACATTGATTCCAGTGTTCACTTTGCATGTTCAGTTAGAGCGCTGCTATAATAAAGAATAACCTTGTAGGGCTAAAATGGCAGGTTTGTACCACAAGTGAAAATGTTAACTTTAAAATTGCTTGTTAATATGTAAGCTTGATATTTATTGATATTCTTGTTATCCCAGACTTACAGAAAACATACAGTGACTTTTTTTTTTATGAAATCGCTCCCATGTATTAAAAATAGATTACAAAAATTGGCTAATTCCACTGTCTGTACCTAATTATGCTCAATTTAATGTAATATGTTAGGCCCACAGCTCAGCTGCTGTAGCTCCTACTCAATAAGACAGCTGTGTAACTTGGTTGTATCCACCGGCAAAACACAGAAAAAAAATGCTTATTAATATGTAAGCTTGATATTTAAGCCAGGTTTAGGTTAAAAATCAGGCTTAGGATTAGGATTTAACATTAGGTTAGTGTTAAAATGATTGTTAGGGTAATGGTTAGGTAAAGTTAGGATGACTTGAATTGATTTTTGATTAAAGCTACTCTAATAGTAGGAGTAGGAGACCTCTCTGGTGGAAACTTGTAGTTGCAAGCATGGTGAAAGAGTATTCAAAGAGAACTCAGTCAAAACTTGATGTAAGACGTGCCTTCCGAGGATGTGTTATCTACTGTTTTTGTTGTTGCATTTAAGCTATTTTTTCAGAGCTTGTGTGATACATTATTATGTAAAGACCTGTAATGTAGTTTTTTTAAAAGACTCTTTTTTCAATCTTAATGATAAAGTCATTATACTATAGTACGCTGTACTATAGTACAGCGTAATGGTCCATTTGTCCCTAAAAGTGCATATAATCTATAAAAAGGCATAAACAACAACTGGTGAACAGTGACTATCAGAGCTAACCCTTCAGTTCAGGCCCAAAGGTTTCTATTGTTCTCTATTAAAGCTCTATAAGTCTCTATTAAGGCTACTTTCTGCTAGAAATGCTAATGACACTAACAATAATATTTAATTTAAAGCGTGTAACTGACTTCACCACATTGTTGCAGTAAAAAAACACACCTTAGCATAAAATTAGAGTTATGAACATTTTTGTATTCTCCTGTAAAGTTGCCATTGTTGGATATACTTGTTTTTTTTGGACAGCAAAGAAAAACACATATATCCAAACTGGCAAATTTACAGGAGAGGCCAAATCATTATTTAGTTTTAATGTAAGTCAGTGGAACCAGAATTTCATTTTGGAACATTTCCATTGGTCCATTCATCATAAAACCATAAACAGCAGCAGTCGTGTTCAAATTATTCAGAAAAGTAAAAATTCATTAGACAGTAACAATATTTTACCACAGATGCTGCTGTTTTCCAGTTCTAGCAGCTGATTGAAACTTGGTTGTACTGAGGCTTGTGTTTATAATACACGATTTATTCAGACTTACAGAAGACATAGAGTAACTTTTTAAAATTAAACTTCTCCCAACTATTGGAAATAAAAAGGCTAGTTCCACCTAGTTATGCTATACACAGCTCAGCTTCTGAAGCTTCTAACCAATAATAGAGCTAACTCCTCTGTATCAACCTACATAACACAGAAAAAAGGATTGAATCATTTTCTTGGACTTTTGAAGACTTTGCAATCAAAACCTTACAATAAAATAAATCGACGCTAGTTATGTACAATAAAAAATCTGAAATTATTTATGAAAGGCCCAGGAGTTTCTGTAAACCCATAATAAGTCTTGTGAGTGTATGTGTTAAAAAGAACCAGATTTTTCACTGTAAAAAGGATGCATTGAATCTACTTCATTCAAATGTGTATCCTGTCCAAGACCATTCATGTCAAAAGAAAGCAAACCAAATTACCCACATTTCAGTCAATGCATCACTTTTTTTCGCTACATTTGTGTTCCTTGTCGACCAATCACTGTCTAGAGCTTTATGTTAGACTCCTCTGTAAATCTGCTTGTATGAGTGGACCACAATGCTGAGGCAGTATGTGGAGGGGTATGGGGTGGGAAGGTCATGTTCAACATGGCCGATTACTGCTCTTAATGGCCATGCCTTCACCTCGCCTTTTACTTCTCCCCAACGACTGATGAGCCGGCTGCGTATCCACTCAGATCGCTCAGATTAACTGCATGCCTTCTCCAGGATGTAGCAGACAGGCCAGCCAAGCCAACGAAAACAAATCCACATCCAACAACACACACACTCAAACCCAGCTCTGTGTGAATGCACCAGACCTACGTGCAGCGATCAGATGGTTAAGGCTTAGTAGTGTACATGCAGTATTACTGTGAGAGACACTGTGTTAGAGTGGGAGGAGGAATTTCTCATTTTCTCTGAGTCATATTATATTTATGTTTTTTTCTGTAGAAAAAAAAAAAAAAAAAAAAAAAGATGTTTGGCTTTTTTTCCCTCTGTAAGAGTTTCACGTTGCATGTCTTGATTGTGTTACGTAACAGTCTACCGCAGTACTGCCGAACCCTTAATGCTTTATTCTTATGCAGTGCTCTTTGATGGCTTGTAGGTCTTGTATATTTAGCACTGAGATTTTTCTGGATTCCCAGAATGTTCTTATAATATTATGTACAGTAGATATGATTAAGACTAAGGTTTTTGTAGATGCTCCTTTTATACCTTATCAATATTCTCTCATCTGTTACTATTCCACCTGCTTATTGTGGAATGTTTTGAAACAGTGTAATATGGAAATTATATAAACCTGTTAATGAGCCAAAATATTAAAAGTAGTTTCTTTACATTGTTGCCAATTAAATAAAGGTTTTATTTTCTATTTGGTACAAAACCATAAACATTAAAAGACTTCATGAAACATGATTAAAAGGTTTTTCACATTGTGAATTGATGGGGAATGTGCTGTAGATTTTTCTATATGTAGCCTTTTAGAAAGGAGTTCTATATAGCTGTGATATATGCTGGGGATGTCAAGCTTCTAACAGTACACTGTATAGACCCCTTTTAAAAAGATTCAATATAGAACCATTACGTGTATTCTTTACGTGTTAATTGTTCTATACAGAACTATTTACTTTACTAAAGAACCCTTAACATTTTAAGGTTTGGTATCTTATTTTACAGAAACAATGAATTTTTACAGAAACAATGAATCCTGAGGAACTAAAGATGGCCAGTCACTGTCAAGATGTGCATGTACATGACTAAAATCATGTTTACCTACATCAAATATCAAATATACAAGTAACATTTTATCCAATGCCCAATTTGTGCTCAACTCTCTCCTACTTAACTGAGCAGTCCTGGAATAGTTAGAATTTTGTATACGTTACATATGTATATATAATTTATACAGAAAGCTCTTAACATGAGTTCAAAGTCTCTGTAAGTGAAAATAATGATGCAAAATCCAAATACTTAAATATTCCACTTAAGTACTCTAGTGAAGTACTTGCAGTGCTTTGCTCCGTACTGCACACACCTCAACCCCAGTTTAGTTAGATGTACCATATCAAATACAGTCATCAGGGAAAGCTGAGACTATTAAATGTCTCTCTCTCTTTCCCCTTTTCTCCCTCTATTCTCTCGACTCATTAAACATTTTTCGTTTTCTAATCCAGCCTACAGGAAATGTTGAACTCTGCGTAATTAAGCTCAAAGATGTGGACACATTCATTCACGGAGGCTCTGTCGTTAGCATTAGCTGCAGACGGTAACCCCGTTGTGTCGAGCCTGTTGGTCTGGCTGGTGTCCTAATGTTGTCCTGAAGCCCTGTTCAAATGTTAACTAGTGTTTATTTTGAAAGAAATCCCAAAAAGGAAAGAGGAGGGAGACTTTTACTGCTTTGGCAAGCGTCATTACTCACTAGATTTGAGGCTACATTAAAAGCAATACTTGAACATGGAAGAAATTAATCAGTGCTATTTCCAAAACCCATGAAGCGATAGGTCCAATAGGTTCTGTCATGCAGGATCTGTCTAACACTGGAGGTAGTGGTGGACTAAAAAAGAAATTCATGAATTAATTCAAGTGAAAAACTAGGGGGAAGGCCAGCATGCGCCTGTGGCTCATTGTCCTTTGCCAGAAGCTCAGAATAATTGAATTGAAAGACAAAAAAAAACAAACTATACATAATTATTAAGTTATTATCACAGTCTGATTAAGTTTTCACTTGGCTTGAGCACTGAATGTAGAAACATGTAGTAATGTCTGTGTCCTTAATTTCAATTCTACCTCTATTTTCACTGTCACTATGCTTCTTACCTTATACCCCATTTCAGTTTTTGCCCATTTCCCCTTCAGTGATAATTGTAGGCAATTTCCATTGTTTCCCTTGTGGTTATCTCCACTAACACATCACGCTGCCAGCAGTAGGCAGATAGGATGACACTGCATTTTTTTAGACTGTAGCCCACACAGTACTGACCGCCAGTGAGAGTGCTAGCTGTGTGTGTGAGATCACACTTCACTTCGACAGGCAGTGAACAACCCTGCCATTGACTGCTCTGTGCTGTTATTTTTGTTTGCCTTTACAGTACTGTGTAAAAATCAGAGACCACATCTCATTTACTTAGTCCTTTCCAGTCATGTTAGTACGTTATTCACTTCTTTGAAAGGAGATTAGATATACAATGATACATAAAGAAGAGGAATGTCAGACGGAAACATGTTGAAATGAGCTTTTAAAGCTGTGAAGCTTTAAAAAAAAAATCCAGGAGACAGCTCTGCACTGTGGGTCTTGTAGCCATCAATAAGTCTCTGCTGAGAAAATTAAATAGATGAAAAACTGCAAATCAAACAAAGACGCTGCTAGTGCTCTCGAAACAGTGGACTCTCCACCCTGGAGTCCAGACTTTAACATCCCTGAATGTGACTGGAATTGCTTGGATCATGAAAAGCAGACCGTGCAACCAGTTTCTAAGACTGAACTTGCAGAAAAACACATCCCTATAGATTTCTTAAAAAAAAAAAACTGAAAGCAAGTCCTCTGAACAGAATAAAATTTATAATACAGGTAAAAAGGTGACTTGCTGAATACTGAAAAACACTGATATCATGTGTTGTTGTTGAGGTTGGTGTATAATTTTCTGCATGTTTATTATAATCAGAGACCACCGTTCATTTACTTAATTATGTACGCAAATGCTTCAGACACCTACACTTCTAAAACTCCAGAACATTACAATAAATGCAAACCAATACAAACACCATAAAAAGGAACAGAATGAGTGGCTGATTTCCATCTAGGCTATTTCTTCTTGATGCCCCTAGTCATTGCATAGATTCATTAAATTCCATCAGTAGCACAGCTGACTACATTTAATGAAGTACCAATTAGTCAAACCAGATATGTGATGATGTGTAACTACAAATAACACATCTCTATCTCAAGTTATGCATTTATTGTAATTATATTTTTTAATAAAATAAAACAAAAAATAAAAACTAATAGCCCAATTAAAATACAACATTCGCAGGTGCCTAAAAAATGTTGCACAATGCGGAGCCTCAAAGTGGCCGGGGTCCAAAAAAGAATGATAGTGACATTGCATTCCCTCGCAATCATTTTGTCTTTTCAATTGCAGGCATTTACAAGGGAATGCAAAACATTAACGAGAGAATGCAAACATTTCACAAACAAATGTAAAAGGTTTGTGAGGAAGTACAAAAATATTGAGATTTATGGCAATGCTTTTGTACATAACTCTAGAAATACTGCAGTTTAAAAGTTTGGAATTACTTGCCATACAAGAAATAACTTACACATTGTGTTTTTAAATATGACTGTTCATCAAAATGTATTTTCAGATATTGGATTCTGTATTCCAAAAAGAAAATCTGTGATTTATTAAATAATAATAGATGTTGTTACCAACTGTTAATATAATCACCTAATAAATACTGTTATAAAGCTATCTGCCTTGAGATGTGATCACCAACTTGGTAATATGATGAATTGTGGATATTCATTTGGTATGACTTCATTTCTAATGTTACAGTTCATGTTATAATAATTAATAATAATTTCAAAAGAGATCTTAGATGATTACATTTCTACATTTTCAAACAATATAAAGAGCAAAAGGTTATGCGAGTGTTTGATCTGACAACAAGCTGTATATAGAATCAAACTATTGATACCTATATTTATATATACATATACATACGTATATATTATACATATATTCAAAAAACATTATTTATTATTTATGCATTCATTTTTTGGTATCGAAAGCAGCCAATAGTGTCCCTAAAGAACCCCTAAAACTTTCAAAATTCTTCATTCAGTGTGCGACTTGACAATAAGAGCAATTTTAATGCTCTGTAATTAAGGCCCAAACAGAATGTTCCCCAAAGGATGTGATAAATGGCAAATGTATTAGCCGTTATGGCACCCAAGGGGCTGATACATAAATATTAATCCTGTTGCTGATGGCCCTAAGGCTGCCTTCGCATTCAAATTCCTTCATTTTTAAGGGAGACAGAGAGGGGACAGGTGGCCCACAAGCAGCCAAGCCATGAAGGCCGGTCCACACGACTAATAAAAACCAGCCGCTAACAAATCACGGGTTCGTAACGAAGGGAGAGGAGAAGTTAGAAATCCAGCAGATGGACCAGAGCTGATTTAAAGGTGTCGTCTATTAGCTTTACATGGAAACGAGTAGCGCAAGCATCATTCAGCATTCAGTAACCAAACGCCGGGCGGTCAGCGTTCTTTGCGGTGTCCACTGTAACTGTTGGGTTTAAAAGAAAACACTGAAAAATGCACACGTCTTAGCATCCAGGTTTGCCTGTTTGCGACACAGATGACAGTGGGAAAAGGTCTTTCATGTGGATTAAAGTCTAGTACAGACAAATGCGAAGGAGTGGCCACTACAATCTAATGATTATACATCACAGATGTATGACAAATTACCACTTTCATCTCCTGCGGTTGCATTAATATTTCTTTTCTTTTTTTTTTTTCGCCGCTCACTGCTTCTCCATTACCACAGTGAGGTTGGGCTAAGAGCTGCTAAATAAAAAGGGCAGCTGGAAGACTGCGGACAGCAGACATGCTGGAGACAGAGCGATTGATAAAAAAGTTAACGTCCAGAGTCACGCTCATGATGGATAGCGCACAGCCAGGAGGAGCTTCCGTCCCCCGCTGAGAAGACATCATTTCCCATCAGTCTGACGGAGGAAGCCTCAAACAGGAAACTGGGAGTGAAATCAACAAATGCTGCTGGCCAAAGAAATGGAATTCCCTCCTGCCAGGCGACAACTCGCAGAGATTGATGTTAACTGCTAATGTAGTAATATTCAACTGATTATTAGCTGCAGTAATCATAGCAGTGAGATGAACTTGCCCGAAAGTTGACTGATTATCTATTGATCTCGAGGATCGAGTGTCCGGCAAAGTCATCGTCTTGATTGTGAGGATTACAAACAATCAGTTGAGGGATGTTGAAATGATTGTATCGTAAAACTTTCTGGGACTGTAGGTAAGGCTCACTGCTCGTATCTGAATTACTGACTATGTTAATATGGCTTTTGAAAAGCCAAAGAATGATCCTTTATAATGATGAAATAGAGCACGGATGACTAAATTTGGTCTTGGTGGACCAAAGTACAATATTTTTGATGTTTGAAAGACCAAATACACCAAGATTTAAAGATACAAATGTTTGAAACTGAGTTTAATACACAGTATAAGAATGTGGTTGGTAAAGAAGGGTAACCTTCTGGCAGGCTAATTCAATTCATCATCACAGGTCAACTTTGGCTCACAGGCCATAGAAGAACTGCAGCTGTTTGCCATGAGAACCTTTCAGTGGAGAACATTTTTTTGTAATTACACTTAACTCCATGTAAAGTAAATATTCTATGGCATTTAAGCCAATAACTATTTAGAAACATTTCTTTACTGTATACTGTGCAAAAGTCAGAGAGCACCATTCCTTTATGTAATTGCCAGAGATTACGGTTATTAACTTAAAATAACATAGAAGACCATTCCAAGGACACAGAGTTCTAATTAAATGCTAAGTTAAAGAGATATGTTTTCATGTGTCTCTTAGAAGTGTACTCTGAGCTTCACTGACTAATAAGAGGTGGAATTGCCTTCCCCAGTTTAAAAGCCTAATAATTGAAAGAGGCCTCTCCAAAAAAGAGGCCAAAAAATATAAAAGAGGCTTGACTGATAAAAAGCTACTTTACTGACTGTGTTTACATGCAGGATAAAATAGAGCTCAGAGTCTGAGAAACACCATGTTTTCATATTTCAGGTTTGGTATATGAAGCTAAACAACACTTTAGTACCACTTATGAGTGTTTCAGTTAGTTTGTGGTTCAGTTAAGGAAAGTTTTGTGAGAAACATCTGACACATGCCTGGAGAACCTGTCAAGACCAAAGTATAATTATGAACTGTATGACTGCATGGTATCAGCATAGCTATGAAAATTGACATCATATTGTCTAGCATCTACGTAGAGAAAGGCAAAGGCCCTAAAACTGAACCTTGTGGTACTCAAGTCAAGTGGTTTTATTGTCATTTTTCAGTACACACTACTGTGCAAAGGTCTTAGGCCTAAGCTAATTGTTTAAAAGCCTTTATCTGAGCAATAATAGAGTTTTCGCCAGTAAGAACACAATATATCATTAGAACAGATGCAAATAAGCATAAATACAATACAAAGTAGCATAAATACCTTATTTTGAATGAAGTACATAATATCTTACAAGAAAGTAAGAAGAACAAAGTTTAGTTCTAGGTTTCTCCTAGACGCTCCAGACATTGTATGAATGTATTCAGTTCCCTCCGCACTCTTGATTTAGCTTAATGTAGCACTGAACAGTTAAAGCAGATATTAGATGATAACTGTAAATAATACTGGGTTATTTCTACATGGAAAAGCTTGGAAAGGGTTAAGTAGACACACTGCCATATGTAAAAGCACTACTTACTGTATTAGTACTATTTAAATATTTAAAAATTGAAGTGTTAAGTGAGCAAATAAAAGCTTCCTGTCTGTAAAATATAAGTTATATTATATATAATGTATATAAAAACCTTTGCACAGTACCGTACACTATACACTTGTGTACACTGGCCTGAAATGTTGTTCCTCAGGCTCCATGGTGCAGCATTCAACAACAGCACATTATGCAGGTTTGTGTACAAACAAGTGTACACAGTGTACAAACACTGCAGGACATGCAATGAATGCACCAGACAATAAATATACAGAACATAAATATACGACAAAATAAAAACTAAACTAGAAAAAAACAATGTATACATAAGGAAACACTGGCAGCATGATAGTGATTAAGGAAGAGGTACGAACTTCTTTTCATACACTTTTTGATGTATGATTTTCTATTGAAACCAAGAACTGTGTATTCATTACATATGATTTAAATCATTTGAAAACTGTGCCTGAGAGGCTATCCAGTATTCAGAATGGTGAACTGGAATCTTGTGATCAACAGTATTAAAAGCTGCACTAAGATCCAATAAGACCAGAACAGGATTTCTTTAGCGTCAATGCTAAGCCTGAGGACATAAAGAACAAGTTAATCATTTTTCATCACCAGAAAGAAATGCAGAGACATTTATTTAACATAAAATTACTCGAACGCCTCAACATTCATATGCAATGCTATTTTTTCCCAGCATTTATTCAGTCCACTCTTGCTTTTCGGTTGTCAAACAAATCTGCAGGGATATTTTTCTAGTCCTCCAGCGTTCAGTCCTAGCTTGTATTCCTGCTTCTCATGACCCGAGTAATCCCAATCACATTCAGTGATGTTGAGATCTGGGCCCCAGCATGGTCAGACAATGCTTCTTGGTTCACCAGAAGCTGGTAGTAAGTGCTATGGGGGCCATAAGTAGCGTTTTGTTTTCGTTTTTTTTTTTTATTGGACCCTATCTTGTCAGCTGACGTACTGTAAAATTAGAGGCTAACTAATAGGAATGACCACCACAAGCTGTCTGAATTATGTAAATTTATAGCTGGCTAATTGTGAATTGCTGATGATGAATGCTCATTAAGGCTCTAATACGTTTTTCGGCCCCAGACGTATACCCAGCTACTTTGTTTCCTCTCGCGCTAGCGTCTTAGCCAAAAATAATGGAGCTGTAATAAGCCAGAAGTTTTAAGGGGGTCCCTAGGCGGCCTTGGGGCACTAAGCAGCTGCTTAGGTTGCTTATTAGGTAGAGTCAGAGTGCATAGTACTGAGTTGACATCTTACAGTGGAAGGATGAACAGAAACACCTGTGGATAATCGCAGATCTCTTGAAGTTTATATACTGTTTATCTGATGGTGACAGTTTTAGTGGACTAGCTGATCTGGCAGTGTTATATGGAGTCCTATTTTCTTCTAGTCTTTTAATCATTTGCCTTTCATTTTGCTTTCCCTTTATTATGTAAATGGATTATCTTGTATCTAATCTCTTCAGAATCATCTCCTAAAAAATCAATCATTTGTACTTAATAGCCAGTTTGTCTGGAAATTAAATAAAATAAAAATGTGGACCTTGACTTTTGCATAGTACTATATTTAAACAGTAAAAATTGAATTCTTTTTGTATTCCTTCTCATGGTTTCATGTGCAGTCAACAGAAAAAGAAAGAAAAAGCTGCTTCAGCCAACTCTAGATAAGGTGCAGCACCCACATTATGGGATATGGACCCAAAACAAGGCTCTACCTAAAGTGCTTAGCATTGTGATATGATAGAATGAGACCTTTTTTTTCTAATAAGCATTCTGTGTAGCATCGTCCACCTGCGGCAAAGCGCTTCTATAAGCAGTCCTGGCTTTGTGATGGAGATATCCCTTGGCAGGTTGGCGTAACAACCAAAGTGAGTGAGCGCACCCTCTGCCCCCGCTGTCTCCTCCCTTGGTGCTGCGATTCCCCAGAGCCTTCCATTAAACACTCTCATCTGTGGGCCTGGCTGTCAGACGCATGCTCACCTCTGTGCAAATCTCAACCAAACATTCGCCGCTATTGTTTCCCTGGCCCTGCCAATGCCACCGAGCTTTCCGTGGAAAAGAAAAAAAAAAAAGGCTTTGGCTCTCTGGGAAGCAGGATGCGAAGGTTTTGATATGGATCCCATGCAGAGAAAGAAGTGTGTGCAGGGTGGGCCATCAGGGACCAAACATCAGCACTGCAGGCAGACAGCCACAGATATATACATGTGACGTTTTTATAATGCCAGAGCATTCCCTGGACAAAAGCACATAATGTTACTGGGATCATGCGGCGGTGGAAGGAAGTGTAAACAAATTAATTATGTGGTTTTTCTCGAGGACTTTAACATGGGGAAATGGCTCCAGCAACATGACATGATAAACAATGCAGAGGCGTCTTCTTTCTCCTTCATCAAATGGTTACACGCTTCCTACAGAGATTAAACACTTTGCGGTTCCATTACGATGTCACTCCGAGACAATAATTGTGCCATGATGTATAGTATTTATTTTATCTTACTACTCTAAACATTCAGCGTTTCTTTTTATTATTTACCATGCAGCGCCTCCAGTCACTTGTAAGCAGGCTTTCATTTGAATGTCTGTAGTCAGGGTGGACCTACACTGCAACTGTCATAACAGTGTATCTGACACTATTCAGGCTACAGGCTATGTCCAGATTAAGAACCTGCACGGAGAATATATATATATATATATATATATATATATATATATATATATATATATATATATATATATATACATTTTATCAGCTCTATTTACAATACAGGTGCATGTTGTAGTTCTACAGTTACGGACTGTAGTCCATCTGTTTCTTGGCATAATTTGTTAGCCCCCTTTCACCCTACACGACAACCACACAGCAGATATGGCGGATCAGATTCAGCACTGCAGAGATATATTAAACATACCTTCCATACCATTGCCTGTAAGCTCCCTCACAACATTACTAAAGTCTGTGCTTTTCTAAAACATAGTCCACTGAGCCTTTCAAAGTCTCACCGTATGTAGAAAACTGAAAAGACTGCATTCACATTTATGTTTATTTTTCTGTAGTTTAAGTTCCCTTAGAAGACGTTATGACACTATTCAAGCTACAAATGTCCAGATTAAGGACCTCCATAGAAAAAAAATTTTTTTTTTATATATATATATATTTACACCGATCACCTATAACATTAAAACCAGCTCCTTGTAACTTGTAACTACACACATTGTCCATTTTATCTGCTCCATTTACAATACAGGTGCAGATTATAGTTCTACAATTACAGACTGTAGTCCATCTGTTTCTTGGCATACTTCATAGGCCCCCTTCACCCTGTTCTTTAATGGTTAAGACCCTTTCAGGACAATCACATACAGATATGGCGGATTAGGCTCAGCACTGCAGTGACACTAATGGTGGTGTGTTAGTGTGTGTTAGTCTTGCTCTGGTATGAGTGGATCAGATACAGCAGTGCTACTGAAGTGACACCACCACATCGGTGCTGAGAATAATGGGCCACCACCCACATGATGACCATTTTTTTATTGTGGCAGTTGTTTTTGTTTGGAGAAAGTTGAAGGTGTGCTGTTCGTTTTTGCTTAGCATGTCCGACAGGTGTATGTTTCACAGAAGGGGGTCTCACTCCCCCTTTTTTCCCCTCACTGCTTGCTAGCAGCTCAACACAGGGTTGCACACAGAAAACCGACAGTGTCCTACTTAATCTGATAACAGAGCAACAGGGTAAAATATTTTATTTGGTCATATCAATTCAGAATAGAAAGAGATTAATCCGGTACTGTAAAGCTGCTGTTCCTCATATAACTATAAAGTCTAAATCTAAAACAGTGCTGCCAATGTCGGTGCTTTTCTTGCTTTAACCCACCCTGTCAGGAACCCCAAAGACCAGAGCTGAGAAACACTGATCTAAAGTCACATAAACTGATAAATAAGTTAGATGTTTTTTTGTTTATTAATAAAAGAAATTAATAAGTAAATTAATGAAACATTTGTTTCAGTAAGATACCTGTTGGTTCATATTTTAGCCCATTCTATTATTGCGATGGTAAACAGGGTATAAAAGTATATTTTTATATGTGTAATTCAGGTCTTTTGATTGCTGCTGTCTAAACAAAACTCTCTATAGTTTTATCATTTCCTGTGAATGGACCCACAGAAATAGATAAAAATAATATGGAAAAAAATTCTGCTTATATTGACCTACCATAAAAGTATAGTATGTTTTTTCCCTGTCTTGTAAAAATAACTTTGAAGATTTTGTTTTAACAGCAGTGATATATTACTGTAAGCTATCTCACAACATTACTAAAGTCTGTGCTTTTCTAAAACCCTTTCAAACTCTCACTGTATGTAGAAAACTGAAAAACTGCATTGACATTCATGTTTATTTTTGGAGTTATGACTTAATGAGCAATACAATTAATGAGCAACGCATATAGTTGCTGTCCAAAGAACATGTATTGTCTTATTTTGCATCATTTGAACACAACAGCTGCCATTTACATTGTGTGAGAATGTAATGTAAAATGTAAAATAATTAAATAATTCTGGTTCCATTACCTTCCATTCAAAATAAAGCATGCTTTTGTTCTCTCCTGTCAAGTGACTTTTTTTTTGGAGATGCTTGTTTTGTCTTTGGACAGCAGCGATACATATATATTAACTGCTTTTAAAAATCAACAGGATCGAGAGTAGTCAAACGGAGGCCTTTTTCCAATTTTTCCTTAGCAGAGACGAATTAGCTTTACCTCCTGTGGCACAGAGTGGCTAGAGCCAGCGAAGTATTTCAATTGAATTACATCACTTGTGCCTGTGCAGCAGAGGTCTTTTCCCTCGAGGCTTTCACAGTGGAAGTATCTTCAAAGAAGTCAGCCTTATTATATCCATCTATTAACCATGTGCGGTGTGTAGGGCACTGGAGAATCACCTCCACCTTCACAAGCCTCCTCTTTGATTTCGGCGCTCTTTTACAGGGGGCAGCATTATTAAAACAAATAAACAAAGAGACGGGGCAGGAGGCTTAAAACGTTACCCTGAGGAGAGATCAAAATGTTGAAAGAGTACAGATGCGAGATGTAACGCTGGTTTAAAATGACGTCCATGGTAATGGGACAGGTATAGCACACACTCACACCGCTCACCTAAACATGTGGATTCTAATAGGCGTATTATAGAGACAGCAACTGGGAGGTTTCTTTTCCCTTTTTTTCTCAAGAAATTGGTCTTATTACTAGAGCAAGCATATGACATCATCTGCCAGTCAGTCAGCCTTATAATGCTGTCCTAGTGCATTAGGCAGATACATGTCTTCTTAATGAAATGTCCCGTTCAAATCCAGGCCAAAGCACAGGAACGGTAAAGTAACACCACTGTCATAATACTGATAATACAATTACTAAAATCTGAGCTTTTCTAAACAACAGTCCGCTGCCACTTTAGTTTCCAAGACAAAAGAGGAATTTAGGAAGACTGCCCTGTGTTAAGTAAAATTTTATATGTGTTTTAGAAAAAAACAATAAATTTTAATGCTTTTTTATCATTTTACTATAAAGAAAGCATCAAAATTGTTGTTTCACATAAAAATATTGTTCAGTACTCATAATGTCTTTGCCATGTGGATTTGTTTTTATCTGACTGAAATAATTTAAATAATTTGGTATATTTACACATAGAACAAGCACATTTAACATATTGGCAGGGTGCTTGTAGTCCTCTTGCTTTAAATTACTGTCAATTATTGAGCACAAGATGATAAGAAATGTTTAAATTATTTGTATTGAATTATTTGTTCTTAACTGATTCGCAATAAGATTGTAGTGACCTGCTACTGGCAGGCACTGGCCTCTAAAAGTTTGTGAGATGACCTAGAGGCTCATGGTAGGCGCATGCCTTCCAAAAAAGGGACTTTTTATGTTTTTGCATGAAACAGTAGCATTAAAACTGCAGCTACAAGTTTAGATAACTTTGTTGATTAGTTTGAAATGTTTACTGGAATTAAACGAATGTTTACATACATGCTTTCTCAGGCTGAACGATGAAGTTTTGAAGAGGTTTGTGTATAAAAAGAGCAAACATTTAAAATCTTAGGAATATTTCTTAATTAAAAAAAAACAAAAACATTTAAGCCTGAGTTTCAGATCTGGTCATGTTTGCTCTGTTGGGGAACCTTCACCGCTTTATCTGCTGTAGTTGGCATCATTACAACCGCCAAGTTCAACTATTCAAAAACTGCAGCAGTACTTTGAACTTGACTGACTGTGTGGAAACAGATTTCTGTGATTGATTTTTCTCCTGTGATGAACACAATATGGCCAATCACATTGTAGAAAAGAAAAGTCATTGGCAGACTTTAAAGCTGTGCTTCAAAGTAATGAGTAATGAGAACCTGCTTAGAAACGTAGTGGAGTCAAAGTCACAAGGTTCCTAAGACACATATACTCAAAGAGAGTAAATGTACCTTAGTACACTACTCAAGTTAATGTACCCTCATTTACAGTGCATTCGAATTTTTACGTAAAATATGGATTAAAAACAAGTAGTTTCCAAATAACTAAAACTAAAATAAATAAATAAACCAAAGGATAGTAAAATTCAGAAACAATAGGTAGGAAGTAACTAAAAATAATAAGAATAAATCAAAGGATGGTGAAAATAGACAAATTATCCACTAGTCACTGATAGTGTGAAGTCTGGGATTTTGTTGACCTTTTTTATCAATGTTTTCAACATTCTTTGAACACTACTGTTATCCTTTACATTGTGTGATAAAAAAGACCAATAGAAACGCTCCAAAAACTGTTGTACATACCTTCTCCTTACTGTAAGTTACAATTTTGGAAACTCGTTTTTTCAAAAAACTCGTTTTGTGTACTTTTGTTTTATTTATTTATTTTTAAATATAGTTACATCTAAACATCTGTATAATACAGCACAAACAAATAAATGTAGAAGGTACATTAAACCTAATTAAATGTATTTCTGAGGAAAATGTCTAAAAACAGGTTGAATAAATATTTTGTTAGTAGTAAAATACAACTGTCAGTTCTCAGATGTGAAATGTTCTTCATTGAATTAAGCAGTGGACTTGCAAATGATATAATAATAAATAATGGAATATTCCACTAAATTAGTTTAAATTGTGCTCCCAATTAAAAACCAATTAAGTATTCAGATGTTAGATATACAAGTTATTTTATGATCATTTAAGCCCAGAGCTTGAATTGAGATCATAATAATCTAAATATATACAAAATTATCATCTATAGGGTTCTTTCTATTGTAAGGTGTGTATCCCTAAATGCACACTTTTAATTTTTTTTGTCACTACTAAAACACAAAGAGTTTGTGTGGAACCATATTTTAGCCAAACACTTGTATTTCACAGCAGGAAAGAAGACTGGAACCCTGTACCTAATGGCCACAAGCATTGAGATGTGAATGTGAATCTGAAAATTACTGTATAACATTAAGAGCTGTCACTATTGAAATACAAATTATCTGCAAAAAGCTGTTCAAAGCTTAAAATGACTTAACATCAAAATCGAAATATCAAAAATAGAATGGACAAACATTTATTCGAATAAAGTAAACATACTGAAGGTATACTGAAGGGTCACACAAAGCAAATAGATTTTAAAATGGGTTTAAAACTCTTACTCACAAGTGAGTTATTATTGCCCCTTCACACACGTCTATATGCTTTGTTTTCCAGGATGTTGTGCTCCTGAGTGTCGTTTTATTATACGACATTTAAAAGCATCATCAGTGCTTTATCAGCAGGACATGGCGCCAATAAATGTGCGGAACATTTTATATTGTCAGAATTTAACCTCCAAAGGTCAGGCTGTGCTGTACAGACCGTGTTTCCAGACCTTCACTCTTTCTATGGATCAGAATCCTATTCATCCACTTCTACAGTGTCAGCACATATCCACATATTGTAATATGGATTATACTGAACCCATCCATCAAAGCCAGGCCTAAACTTGAGCTGTAAACTCTGCATAGCCTGTGTCCGGCACGGATCGACTCAAAGCTGGCTTAGCTCGGTTTGCAGAGGCCTCGCTGGTAATCGTGGGCAGGAAGCGACAGGGCAAATATT
The DNA here is from genome assembly GCA_021613375.1 of Megaleporinus macrocephalus. NCBI lineage: Eukaryota > Metazoa > Chordata > Actinopteri > Characiformes > Anostomidae > Megaleporinus > Megaleporinus macrocephalus. Next base: position 27,651,648 of record CM038721.1, read on the forward strand.
AGTTTTTTGTGAGATTCGGTGTGGCTGGCAGTCCTAAGTGTCCCCCAGCTGTAACCTAAACCCTTGAAAAAAAAAAGTGCTACATTTTAAACCAGCACTTTTTTCCTTCTCTGTTTCACACAACAGCTTCATTTGTCTCTCAGCAGATGCTGGTCAAGTGCCGACAGGAAAGAACAACAAGCGGTTAGGTGTTTTTTTTCTCAGTGACCTTCGACCTGTGTGTCCTGGACTGTGCAAGGCAGAAGGCCGTGGAGGAACAGAGCCATCCCCAGGCTCGGACGGCCTGTCAGCATGGCGGCACCGCGACTCTCTAGCCTGTCAGCATTGCGGCTCCAACCATCTACGGGCAAAAAAAAAAAGTGGGCCTCCTCTCTAAGGCTCATTGGCAGAGAAATGACATGCTCTTACGACCATACAGTGCAAAAAACTAAGAGAAGTATTTGAAATTTGTCATTTTTTAAGACTAAACCGAAACATGGATCAAGTCACGGTGCTGAGTTTGACAGACTGCTAACAGTAACAATGTGAAACTCCATGGTCATTTATTAAGGAATGGAATGTCTTGGATGGGGATCTTTGTTGACAGGACAGTGGTAGGAACAGCACAGTCTAAATCTGTCTGTAATCTGTCTTCATTTGTCTTGTTGATGTGTGAGCGTTTTTAAAAAAGGGCTAACTACTTTGGATTGCATTTTTCCACCAGGCACAGTGCCCTACATACTTAATAGGACCATTAAGTCAAAATAGTAATTTTTACAGTGTATCTGGTTTAAAGTGATACAACTATTCAGGCAAAGATGAAGCATATCCTAAAACTGACAACACTTACAAGTCTACTGTTTGGGGAAGGATGAATAGACCACCCACAATCGTTGCTTTGTTACAGTGTGTCTTCTTTGCTTTTGGTTCTATGGCCAAAAGTATGTGGACCCCTGATCGTCATACCTATATGGGCTTGGGGGACATTTCATTCCATTCTAAAACCATAGGGGATTAATATGGAGTGCCCCAGAGTCTAGTGGCACTGTGCTTTACTTGGCTCCAGCAAACACTTGGCATTGTGCAGAGTGGTCTTAGGCTCTTGTGCAGCTGTTGGGCCTTGGAAACTTATTTCATGAAGTTCCTCCTATTGCACGGTAATCTGTAATATGATAGCGATTTTGTCTGTTTGTTATCTACTGCAGGTTGCTCTCTCTTGAAAAAGCAGGCTTGTTTAATTTTAAACCTAGAAAGAAGCTAGGATAGCTAGGTGTCTGGTCTTGATCGCTGTTGTCCAGTGCCTGGTTGATACTGCAGACCTAAGACTGGGTGAGTCTGACTCTAAAGGTATTGGATTTGTTTAAGCAGACAAAAATACATTCGATCCTTTTATCCTTGTCACTGCACACTCTCTCAGTCCTCCAACAGCTCCATTGATCTGTGTTAGAGAGATCAGAGATCTGTATGTGTAAATGGCCATGACAAAAACAAATTCTTAAATTTTTGTAGGGTCAAAAGTATGATGGGTCTGGAGTTCTAAGCCATACACCCCTCTAAAATTTGGGATGTTTGTCATGGCATTACATAATAAACAATAAACCTACCTAGGCAGACACTTATATTAAATTTGTTTATTTATATATATTTAGCGATATCAACAGGTTTTAGTCTTTAATTTCTACTTTTTCTGTTTATTTTGATGTCCAAAATATCATAATTTGTAAATAACCTTTACAATGTGTATACATTTCCTATTGACAAGATAAAAAAAAATGACTCCAAATTACTTGGGAAAAATTCTGGCTCCACTGACTTCCATCAAAAGCAAAGCATGCTCTTTCCTGCTCTTGTAAGGTTTTCATTTTGGAGATAGAAAGTTTTGTTCTGACAGAAGTGATATGCTCGGTATAGTGTAGTGGGTAACATCTCTGCTTGTCAGTCTATAGGTCAGATCCCCCCAGTGTCTTTGAGTGAGCCACCTTCACGTGTAATTGCAAACTGGAAGCCATTCTGGGAAAGAGTTAAATGCCGTAAATGTAAGAAATTACTAAAATAGAAACGCAAACCAGGACACAACAAAAAGTTTGCACCAACTTTAAATCGTAATTAATTGTCCCTTCTAGTATTTACAAACACAAATGAGCTATTGATTGAGGATATTATTTAACGTTAATTCAACTAAATTTCTGTTTTAATGTCACGTAGGGGGCTGTGAAGAGCAGAGGAGGCGAAGGCAGGACGTTTGGAGGGCGGACACAATTGCAAGCTTTTATAAGCATTTATAGAACCAAATAGAAAATAAGCATAAAACGGGAGAAATAACCAGACAGACTCGACAAACGGGCGAGATACAGAGACAAATAAACGACAAACACAAGGTGGAACTGAAGGAATATATACACACAAGGAACGAGGACCAGCTGGAACTCTTCGACACAAATACAGAACATAGAACTATTCGACTTAGAGGTTGAGTTTTCTTACTTGCATGTTGTTTTACAAAATAAAATAATGTACGTACTATATACTAAATTATATGAATGATATTAGTTTTTAAGTGCAGCAGAATGTTCAAGTTGGTTTTGATGTCAAGCAATGACAAAAAAATGAAAGGATGTTTTTTTCTTTCCACAAAGAAGATCAAACTTTTAAACTTTTGACAACCACTTGTTTACAAAAAACTGCTGTTGAACTACAATGCTTTTCTTATTGCCTCTGACATCCTGCATTTTCGGAAAATAATCAGTCAGTCTTTTCCGCTTCAGTACCTTTGGTATATCAAATCAGCTGAACATTAGCATGAGTCACTTCTAATCATGATGGAGATCACTGAGTGCATTGGCTTATGTGGACAAAGTCATAAATTCAGCTTGATGGACTTAAATTGACAATTCAGCCGGTCACATCTCCAGCAGGTCCCTTCACCGGCTGGAATAAAGGACTGCAGAATCGACCTCCATTGTAACAGAGTGACACCGGGGTGCCTGCACGCTCTGGCATAAATTGTGGCCGGGTGCCCTTTGATCTGAACTCGTGTGCCCTCGCCTCGTTCTACCTTCAACTCGGTGTACTCCCGCTCACCTAAGAGATCAGGTGATCCGCCCGTGGGTAGATACCATTACCACACGCGAGGACAATCTGTTGCTGCAGGCGTACTCCAGAAGAATTTCATATCCTGTTTCGGGTTATCCTTAATCTGGAGAATGGAGGGCCGAGCGAGGGAGAGAGGGCCTGTAAGACTATTTTTCCATTCCATTTCACAAACATCCATCTGAGCCATAAAAATGCTAGAGAGATGGCACACTAATGTATTCCTCTCTAAAGCAAAGTGGGCTTGGTGGCAGCTAGAGAAAGGGGGGCGGGGGCGGGGGCTGGTTTTGGCGGGCGAGACGTAAAAGTAAAAAGGCGGCAGAGGGGAAGACGCTTGCGCCAGTTGTTTGCTGTAAATTGACGGCGGAGCATTTGATTATTTCGACTGCGCTAGCGCCCGGGCACAAACGCATAGCATAGCTCATCGATGCTATGCAGCACTCACACACATCTGTCAGCCCCTGGTGGTGCTGCACCCACTTGCTGCTGTCTCGGCACATGTCTCTCTGCCATTTTCTCCAAGTTTTGATGCATTTTTAATTCCAGCCAGTAACCATGGAAATGGGATGTGCTTTTCCTTTTTTTTTTCTAGTGTCAGAGCAGACGTTAAAAAAAAAGGCAGGTGCTAGGCAGAAGGCCCAGGGCGACAATATTTGAAAAATGTTCAAATGTGTGTGAGTGTGCCAAAGCCTGCCAGCAAGGTCACAGCGAGTGGCTGCTCACTGAATGTCAAGCTGCTCTTCCAACAATAAATACACTTCCAACACACACGCAGCAACGCAGGGTTCAAAACGGACAGAGAAGACTCGCGACCTCTCAGATGCTATGAGCTCGACTTGGCTTGGGCTTTGGTTTGCTGGAGTCTCTGTGACTGCAGCACTTCATTAGAATTTTGCCTGACTCCAGATGCGGCAGAACAGGTTGCATTTTTTTTTTGCTTTTAGACTTTCGAGTAGCTCGTCCAGCTAAGGCTCTTCTTGTTTCACCCCATGGCCTCACTGAGTAGGAAGGATGGCGGAGTTCCTCTCTCTTCACCAATGTTCCAGCTAATCTCCTCCAACTTAGTGTTCTCATCCAAGAACACTGAGCTTCTCAGAAAATGGTTTGTAGCCAGTTTGAGATGCGTTTTATGTCACATACTTTGTTCATCCTGAAAGAGAAAATTGTCATTTTGCTGCCTAACTATGCCAAGTCATAGTGATGCATAGCTAATAGATATGCATGCCCCAAATTTTCCATAACACATTATTTTTCTCATACTGTACATGTGTATTTATCCTCAGTTAGAGCTCCTCTGTGTTTAAGCCCCTCTCCCCAGATGAGCCCTGTGTGCTCTGATTGGTCGGCTTGCCCACTCTTTTTCCATTGGTGAGCCATCAAAGCTGTTCCACCCTTACATGGCCACCAGTAGTTGCTTTGCATTGTATGAGGGTGTGTTAACTTTGCTGGTAGGTGGACAAAAAGAATTATGTTATGAGATGATGTCACCTTGTAACAGACAAAAGGGCTGGAATTCCAATGAGGCTTTTCAGGTAGCTGAGTAATGTGGTTTCTGTGGGAGGCAGATGTGTACAGTGTGCTTAATAACGTTGCAGGCTGTTTACATTCACAAAAAGTTACATGACACACTAAAGGAAAGAGAAAAAACAGGAAATGCATATTAGGTCACATTAGGCACTGCATATACCCGGTCAGTCCCAATGACCACTAGGCTACCAGCCACTCTGGTCAAACTTTACGCAACATTAACCAAGTATCCTGTTTGACTTCATGACCTAATGATTAGCCAAAGCTTTATTTATTATTTAGAGTTTGTTTAGAGTTTCCACTATAATGGGTATAATGAATTTTGCTGTACAAATGGATGAAATTTGCTTGTTTTTTTGGTGCTAAGATTGCACTGAACCTGCGTTGTGTTCCTTTTAAACATTCACATTTATCTCTTTTATCTGGCCACTTAGCGGCCAGTCAACCAGTAAAATCAACACAAATACATTATTTTCTTCTCTTAGCGTGCTGTTAGTTCACTGTTATTACTCTGTGTTGATCTGCTAGTGAGTAATAAGGAGTGAAGAGGGAGTGTTCAAAACCCCTGTCTATAATTCACCCTGTGGCAGAATTTGTATTTCATGGCTACTGTGAATAGGAGTTCAGAACTGTTGTTTCCTTTAGTGTATTCATGACAAAAGCATGCATTGTTAACTGAAGGTGTAGAATATGATGATGAGCTGAAGTTATAATAAGCCAAACAGGGATTTTATTTGCATTGTCTTGGCATGCAGGGACCGTAGGATGCAAGACTATATGGATTTGAGCACAGCTGTATCCTCTATTAAATGGTCTTAGCCCAAGGGATTGTCTCTTTCCTATACAGAACAGAATTTAATAGGTTGAATATTTTATAGAACATAGTCTCTGTAAAAAAGTAATTTGCCAGAGTTTTATAAGAAAATCTAGGAACTTACCAGCTAACAGAAGTCCGGATATTGAGTCAACTACGTGACATTAGGTTTGCAGTTTAAAATATGTTGTTGTGCCAAATAAGAACCTGTCAGATTAAAAAAATAATAATAATAATGTTACTGTCATAATAGCAATACTAACAAGACATTGTAGGTTTTTTTTAAGTTAGACAAAAATACTACACCTAACCATATGAACATGCATGCAATTAGTTGCTCCACATTTTCTTCTTTTGAATTTTTGCCAATGTTCTGTAGTGCTGTGGAAATTTCCAATGGGCTCTACAAAAGAGCTCATCTGTGTGTGGAGCATGGTTAGGTCAATTGCCCTCAAGTTGCATTGGGGGAAAGACACTATCAAAATCATTTCAAGTGAGGGCATCTTTACAGTGACACAAATGCACCGGAGGCAACGTTCTATGATTTCCATATCCAACTGAATGCAAATCTAGGTCCAGCTTAAAATGTAGCTCAACCAGCGAACGGGTAATTGACTTTACAGTTCAGACATCCTTTTGACTTGTATTACGCCGTTGCATTATGCTTTAGTGTTGAAAAATCTGATTTTATTGAGACGTTCTGAAGGTCACACATTGAAGATGTGAATAATTCTCAAACTGACATGGACAAAACTCACTGACGCCACTAAGAGCCATGTGGTTTGTATAGAGCCGGATTGGAATTCCTGGATGATCAATGTTTTCAATTTAGAATGTCACAATGATGCACATAAGAGAGTTAAAACCGGTCATATCACCCTTTAAAGCAATGAAGTAGTGTGACTACGTCTTTGGGGGGCCTTTATATTTTTAACATCCAGGAGAGTTGCGTTAGTGGTGAACATATCTGAAGCAGTGAAAGTAAATTCACATCAGCTTGTATTTTGTGGCTTCAAGCCGTCATGGCCTGTATGAAGTAAAAAAATGTAATTGCTAAGTGGAGATTGCTGTTCAAATGTAGGCCTTTCTAGAGATCACATGGTCAGGATGTAAAGCAGAACTTGGGAAGCTTTTACTGCTTAAGCTGTGCTTATATAAAGTAGATAAAACATGTCAACAGAACTGTTGCTTTCCATCTCCAATCACCTCGTGGAAGTTTATCTTGTTATATAGTTTATAATTTGCTCTGCTTTCAACAAATGTAATTCATATTTTGTCACAAATGTTACTAGCTAAAGTTTGCTAAAAATATAAGTTAAAAATCTAATATTAAAAAAGAACACATATATACTGTCAATAAAACTATGGAAAAGTGGTTTGGATCATTTAATTTACAGACTATATCCTTTAACAAACTCAAGAAACAAATTTAGCAAACAATTTAGCAGATCTGATTTGTGATGTCATGATAAAACATATAAAAAAGAACTACATACATGTCTGTCTTCTGTGAACAAAGCTGTTAACAACTGTTGAAAACATATTTTATATGATCTGTATCAAAAGCTGCTATACTAAAATAGTATCCACAAAACCATCTTGGACCACCTGATAAATTTAACACTTATTCAACCTTTTGTTAAAGTAAAAGTTTTAAAAAAATAATATTTTGTCACAAATGTTTAGTTCTTAATTTTGTTAATGATTTAAAAAAAAAGAAATTTGGAACTAGAGCCAAAAATACTGTCAACAAATCTTTTGAAAACTGTTTTTTATCTTGGATCACCTGTTTTACTTGAACTGTCTCTGAAGCAAATGTGTAAACTCTTTCAAATATTTCAAACAATTTTTTTATTGTGAACTTGCAGTCTTTTATAATGTAGTCTAAACAAAGTCCATCTTAGATAACTTCCTACACTCTTCAAGCAATAGAACAAATCCCTTACTTTCTTGAGATGAAGTTTTATAAACATATTTGAAATTGAATGTTTTGTCATGAATGTTAAAATTAAACTGTGCTAGTGAAGTGAAAGTAAGAACTAATACAAGACTAATGTGGTTCCAACAAAACTTTTGAAAAGTCAGGTTTTCATTTCAGATTCAGGTAATTGTTTTGTTACTGATCTGGAAACTTAGAAGTATCATAAATAAAATCACTGAACAAAAAATCCTGATTTTATGTGACATGAACTAATGTACCTTTAGATAAATGAGACTTCCACTATAATAAAAGTTCACAAATTTGTCCAAAATGCCGTGTTTCGAAAAACAACAACTAAAACTTAACAACTGCTCTAAAGTACACTTCGTACACTCTTCAAGCAATGAAACAAATCCCTTACTTTCTTGAGATTAAGTCTTTTAAAACATATTTGAAACTTGAATGTTTTGTCATGAATGTTAAAATTGAACTGTGATAGTGAAGTGAAAGAAAGAACTAATACAAGACTAATTTGGTTCCAACAAAACTTGAAAAGGTTTAATTTCAGATTCACATAATTGTTTTGTTACTGATCTGGAAACTTTGACGTACCATAAATACAATCACTGAACAAAAAATCCTGATTTTATGTGACATGAACTAATATACCTTTAGATAAATGAGACTTCTGCTATAATGAAAGTTCACAAATTTGTTTAAAATGTTGTGTTTCAAAAAACAACAACTAAAACTTAACAACTGCTGTAAAGTACTGTGAACAAAACAGGTAAAAACTCTGGATTCCAACTTGGATCACTTAATATATCCTGCACACAACGAAACAAACTCATACGGTATTAAATTCAAAGTTTCCAACAAATTTAATGAATACTTGGTCACAAACATTCATATTTAAATTATGCATGAAAACATTCCTAAAAAATATGCTTCTGTGACAAAGTGACATTCCGTATATCGCTGTTCTCAGTCAAGTGAGCGCAGAGGAGACCTTGTGTTTTGTGATGCATTCCCAAAGGCCCTTAATTCACTAGAGTTGAGAGTTTTACATATGAATGAAAATAAAGAAATATATACAGTAGCTGCATTTCAAGCCCCCCCCACCCAACCCCTTACACACACAACACACACACATACACACACACACATCCATTCTCTCCTGCTGTCCACTGAAATTTGGAAAAAAAAGTATAAATCCATTTAAAGCTTGGCCTCGTCATGCTGCCTTTGGGTATCTTTTTTGTTCATGGCTGGCTAGCCTTACATTTTCTGGTTGGTGATTGGCAGAGTGTCCAGCAGGCCAGTTCCTTGAAGACTACCACTGTAGCGTCTGGAGGGTCCAGCGTTATTGATTTCCTGCTCGTGCTGGCTGCCTGAGCTGTCAATCAAGCGCTCAGAACAGTGGGATGTCATTGGGAGTGCATTGACAACATGCGCTACTTGGCAGATGTGAAACCAAGAGTTACCGAATGAGCAAAACATGTTGGCGTGAGCGACAGCAATCGCACAATACAGAGAAAAAAAGCCTGAACCAGAGGGCGAAAGTCCTTTTCACTTCAGGCTCCGAAACAGGTATCATCTTGAATTAAAAATGTCAAGGTTTATATATATATATGTTCTGAGGATTGAATGGAATCCAATCAGTTCTGAAAGAAAGATTTTCTCACCTGGTGGGAACTTGCTATGGGGTTATTTCACTTTTGTAGAGTACACGCAGTAGAGCTTGCTCCTCACAGTGAACCAAGTGATTAGTTACAAAGAATAATCTTGGGGCACAATGATTAATCTACCTTGGAGACGGTGAAGTGGAAAAGAATTGAGAAACATTACACCTCTTGAATCTTACAGTTCGATTTTCAAAGACAGGCCTGAAGTGTGAGAATGAATGCGTTTCTCTCTCTTAAGAAACAGCCAGGACGAGTGCAGAAAGTGTGGGCGAACTTTCGGACCCTGTCTGAATTAAGTGCACAGTTGTTTCACACTGCGAAAGAAACACATGCTGGAACCAGCCATGTGTCGTAGCTTCACTTCTCTCTCACAACAGTGACCACGACTCTCCAACCATACCAATCTGTTGGGCGATACTCTATAAGAGTGAAGCTGCGTCGTGCCAAATGAGGGTTAGATGAGTGTAAACAAGTGTAAATTCTCCCTAATATATAAATATAAGTATACCACATCACATAGTTGTGTGCAAAAGTTTGTTTTGTTGATTTTCTTAGCTTATCTTCTACACACTTTAATATGCAATTATTTTATTTGCTGAATTTATCATGGTGGTGATTGGAATTTCTTTCTAATGTGTTAAACTCAGCAAACAAATTTGCCAAAAATGTGTTGTATTTAAATAGTTAATGCTCCATGTTCAGAGTGGCAAGGTGGGTTGGGGGAGTTACTAAAACATTTGCATATAATTGCATGCACACTAGCATTCAAATATTTGGTATTGCTGCTCTAGGACATGCTGCACATAACATTTATGCTATAAAAAGTTGACTGTGGTTTACAACTTAAAACTGGACACACACAAAAAAGAATGTATATCACATATATATATATATATATATATATATATATATACACATACACACACACACACACACACACACACACACACACATATATATATATATATATATATATATATATATATATATATAATATAATATATATATATATATATAAATGAACTAATGTTTAAACACAATGTACATTATCATTGCCTGTAAAAAAAATTATGTACAATAACACAGCAAAATGTTATTTAAAGTCATTTTGTACATTTTGTGTTTAAATGTTTGGAATTGCTTAATTTTGTGTTATTTTAGGGACACTTGAGTTTTTCTTTAGCTGCTATTGCACAGAATTTGCAATTGCACTCATATCATATACTAAACATAACACATATATCACTGCTCTCGGTTTTGACATGGTTTTAAAATGACTGCTGCCCTATATTGACACATGTAACATTAATAATGTACTTCCTCTTATTTAAATCTACATATTTTTCTTACACTAGTATTTTTTGTGTTTTCTGCATTTTCTTAGCATTTCTATAGTGTTTGCTTTTTCTAATTGAAAAGTAGTGCAGAGTAAGAATTTTTTATTAAACAGTGCAACTAAAACTGTCTGTTGGTGTCTGAATCTTGTTGGTATTTTATATGAAATAGTAATTTTTACAATGTGTATGTAGATATTTTAAATGAATCACAACTGTTAGATTTTATAGTCAATGTTTTACTGACTTTGAGCTGTTCTATACTGCAGATACTACAAATCATTTTATTTACCTCAAGATTTCATACATCTTATTAAATGAGAGGCATTCTGTTTTTTTTTTTTTTTTTATTACAGCCAATGCAACCAGCTTCTAAGATTTGTAAGTGTAGACAAATGTCCTTGCAGGTTTCTTTAAAAACTAAAAGCAAGTTTCCTAAATTAATAAAACTGAAATAAGGAGTGGAAACATTAATTGACTTACTGACTTAGTAATATAAGAATATAATATTTAGCTGTTAAGTGTTTCTGTAAAAATAAAAGTCTTAATTTTTAGTGTCACTGAAAAAATACTTATTTGTATTTAATGGGCCTTTTGATATATATCACCATTTATATTTGAAAGGGGGCTTGAAATGCAGCTTCTGTATATATTTCTTTATTCTCATTCATATGTAAAACTCTCAACTCTAGTGAATTACGGGCCTTTGGGAATGCATTACAAAACACAAGGTCTCCTCTGCTCTCAAAGAGTCACTTGACTGAGAATAGAGAAATACGGAATGTCACTTTGTCACATCTATACAGCCTGTCTTTCTAAACAGATCAAATCCTGTAAGAGGGTCAGAAAATCGGAATGTAATTAAAACAGGTTTATTTCTGGTTGGAGAAAGTGGCTTGTTTTTTTGTTGTTTATTTATTTATTGTGTATTAAATAGTAAGCTTTTACTTTCAGAAATTAACACTCTTGTCACATTTAAGCAAGAAAACATGATCAATTTTTCAGAAGCTTGTTGTTGTAATGGTTTCATCTTGCCATTAATGGCTCTCACTCTTCCCCACACTGATACAGCATCATTAAATATAGATCTCCATAAATACTTTAATGATGTCTCCTCTTCTTCTTGCACTTTAATGTCTGTGAAATCTCTAAAAATCACACACAAAAAACCCTCCCTCTCAGGATGTGGTGGTGGAGTACAGTGAAATCACGGTAAAGCGTAACTCCCCAAAGCCGCTGATTAAATCTCTGTAAATCCCGTTTCTAAAGCTTTGCGTTCTGAGAGTGGATTTGGTACTTTCGCTGTAAAGTGTACATTTCTGTGGAAATTTTGCACCTTGTTTGAGACACAGACAAAGTTTTTTTGGAGGGGTTTCGGGGTGGGGAGGGCAAGAATACAGGCTCAGCAGATTCTGATATGCTGGTGAGGAGCTGCACATCAAGCTGTCTGCAAAGAAAACATTTTCACCTACAGCGGCCTGACAGTGTGGAGGAAGCGCCATTATTGCTGCATGCTTAATTGAACATTCATACTTTACCATCAAGTGTCTGTGCAGTCATGCACCGCTATCTGGTGTCAGGGGGAGACGTCTAACAGAGCCGCGCTGACGACTGTGGCATATCAGCACTGTGAACCATCAGCGTTTCCTACATGTAAATTATGTTGCTACAAAGAGACATTTTCTGATGCTCTGCCATGAAATCTTCCCTCCACTCCGACATTGGGATGCAGTCTGTTGACTTTCAGCTGTGAATTACTGTAATGTGAAATTCATGTGAACAAAGAATAAACAGAATGGAGAGATTGTTGTGAGAGATTGAGTGTTGTTAGAAAAACGGATGGCCATTTCATCCCCCCCACCCCCCTCCTTACCCTGAACTGGTTATGAATATCAAATTCAGGCAAAACCTGCATTTTGAAGGAAAAAAAAAGAAAAACACATTAAATAGAGCAGAAATGAGCTCCAGTGCACTGCTGAAATGTTACCATATGAACTGAAACAGAAAACAAACTGAACTCTACTCTACTGGTTGATTGAGTAGACACATGTGGCAAAATTGAATTTATTTTATGTGATAATTTATTAGCACCTCCGGTGGTTCTTACTTTAAGGCAGTAGTTCTATAGAGAACCATGACAATTAAAGAACCATGCAGTGGTGGTTAAATAGTTTCTTTCCAGGATGGACAACATGTTATATGGTTCTTTAAGAGTCTTTCAGAAATGTGCTAGAACCTGTTTTTTGGTACTGTATACAGAGGTGTCAACAATTCTAAGACCATTTTTAAAAAATGCTTCTATTTTGCAAAATGTTCTAATTTTAAAACAATGTATTTTATTACACGTACTATAATTAGCATACTGATCGGAGTGAAGTGTAAAATCTTTCAAATATTTGATTTTTAATTTCAAAATTCTTAAAATTGTCCTCCCTTGGCTTTAGTGATAACATTAACTGGAGCTGGCATGACTAGACTTTGGAAAAAGCCTTTGATGAGCAGATTAAATCCAACTAAAAGCTCTCAAAACCTGAGCTCCAGTAAAGGAAACAAGTCAAATAAAAAACAAAGAAACAAATGGTTAAATAAATAAATAAATAAATAACACATCTGACCGGTTTGTACAAAAGCCTTAACATTAAGTTTGAACAGCGACTTTTATAATTTATCATTTATAATTTATCTTAATTTTACTTCTAATAACACTAAAAACTGTGTTAATTTAAACCTTTTAAAGATTTTACTTGTAAAAACAACCCAGTAGTATTTACAGTTATCATCTAATAGTGCTAGTACTTCATTAAGCTAAGTCAAGATTGCTGCTGAAGGAATGTAAGGTAAGATATTTATGCTACATTGTATTGTATTTATGTTTATTTACATCTGTTCTAATGATATCTGGCATTTATACTATGTTTGAAATGTTGAGTTTCTTTCTTTCTTTCTTTCTTTCTTTCTTTCTTTCTGTAGTGTTTATACACCAAACTGAAAGAAATGAACTGTATATGTATTTACTGTATATGTATATATGTAGCTTCAGACTACACCTTTTCAGTCAGCATTTTTATTTTTTTATTAATTATTATTATTCTTTGTGGCTATGTGCATGTACACATTTGAAAAAAAACCTAAATAAAGTAAACTGTCAATCCTACTGGTGAAAATACATTTATTGCTAAGGTCAAGGCTTTTAAACAATGAGCTGAGCTGCCTAAGACTTTTGCACAGTACTGTATGTACTCTATACGTTTTCTATATATTATAGGGGTTGAGAAGAATGTTGAGCATGCGTTAGTTACACATTGAAGCATGAATGCTCAAAGAACCATTCAAATGATTCTCTACATGCTTAAATAGTTCCTCTCCAGGATGGAAAACTTGCGGTATATGGTTCTTAGAAAAGTCTTTTAGAAAGAGTTCTGTGTCCGTAAATCCCCCTGGGAAGCGACTGCATGAATTCCTGAGTAACTGCTCTTCCACTGTTGAGCCCACCCAGGCTTCAACCACTACCAGTATCCCTGCCCTATCAACAACAATATACCTCCTGCACACCTGCATAGAGCTTGTTCACACCTGCTGCACACAATATATTGTAAACCAGCTGCCATTTGTGATGGTAGACTCTGTCATCATTAGGAGAAAACCCTTGGCCTATAGCGAGGAGTGTTTTACATGGTACCAAGGAAGATCCTGTAATGTAACAACAGCAGAACTGTAGAACTATAGCACCCTTTGGAGCTAGATAGAACCATTTGAACAGTGTAAGAGCCATTATGTATTCCACTGGTTCTTCTTGTGTTCACAGTTCTATACGGCCATTGTCTTTACAACAGAGCCCTTCAAGAGCCACTTTTTGTAGGTTGTAGTCCTACACTCCTAAAATGTAGGCACTAAGAGTTCTTCAGAGAGATGTCATTAAGGAACCAGCTTTGGTTCCATTAAGAATCTTTCATTTAAGTGGTTTCAATTGATTTTTTTAAGAACCTTCCAATGAAGGCTTCTTTAAGAGAAGCAGAAGTGGATATTCTATGGAATCATTTTAAACCTTCTTTCCAGCACTGTAAGAGTTTAATATCAATCAAAATATTTGTCCAGCATTTTTACTTAACTGAGCTTATCTTATTTGATTCGTAAATGTCTTAAAATAAGTTATGTAATATATAATAATAATAATAATAATAATAATAATATATAATATACATATACATATATTATATACATTATAATCTTACAACAGGCATCAACATTTTTAGACTTAAGGTTAAAATTAAGAGTTAGGATCAGGATTAGATGTTGGATTTAGGTTAGTGTAAAATGAGTGTTAGGTTAGAGGTTTGGCTCAGTTATGGTGCTTTTCCTCTACATAGTTGATTTAGCTCTGCTTGCTTTGGTACCAGCTGCTTTATCTTCTAGTACAGATGTAGTAACCTCTTAGTGTAGCTGAACATCAAAGCGATGCTACAGGAAATTGGTCTAATGGTTGTTCAGAAGAGGCTGATTGTAGCAAAGCACTCCTAAAATTACAGTTAGAGAAATATTACATCAAAGTGATGATTTGATTTAACAATATGAAGAAAGTACCAGCTACCAGGTTGGCCTAAAGGAAACCAATAAAGCTGAGGTGAGCTGGTACCAGGTGATGGAAAAGCAGTTGTAGGTCGACTTTGTATTTGGTATTAGATTAGATTAGATTAGATTAGATGTTTAATTAAAGCTAATCTATGTATTAATCTATGTTTAGAGATTTTGAAATGTTTAATTGAATGCAACATGCAGACGATCATTTTGTAATATGGGTTGTGGTTTGAACCCCTTCCCCAAGTGGATGAATCTGATGATTGTGTAGGTTGAAAAAGAAGTCAAAGAGAGCTCTTGCTGAACAGCCTGTCTTCAGAGGGTTTGTTTACTATTATTATCATATTTTCATCAGGATAATGTTGATTGTTGTATTTTGTAAACTTTGAGGCAGATCTTGTGTTTGAGCCTGTTCGTGTAACATAAATAAAAAATATAATATGGTCCTGACACAAAATCTGACCTGATTTCTTTGACTTTGATATTTTAGTTTTAGTTTTTTTCCCTCCTGACTAAATAATGTTTCTTTCCAAAATTTTAACCACTAAATATTACATTGTGCAGCTTTAAAGCTAGGTTGAATGCAGGATAGCGTAAAGCTGCGCACAAAAAGGAATCCCTAATATTTTGCAGAAAATACTAAAGCTCACAAATTGACCCCCGTATGTTTAGAAACCTGCACTATTTTTCTTTCTTTACTCTCTTTTCCTCTGACATACCTATCAAATCTATCTCAAATCTTGATTTCCTTTGTACTGAATTGCTTTCCAGTTACTTCAACTTAGATTTAGTCCATTTCATGAGTATCTAACCTTTTCTTTGAATTCGTAGAAGACAGGTTACTCATACGAGTTCTTCTTCAGTCTTTGTTCCTCTCAAGGTTTCTTCCACATGTCAGGTCTAGTTCAATGGCCTGGACTAAAACTCTGTTAAGAGGCTTTGTGGCAAAATCTTTTGTAAAAAGTCTTATACAAACCAAACTGTATTGAAAGGTCTGTGACTCTATTCTATATGTGATGTCTATCATTGAATTATTTATTAAATTTTGTATGCGCTGTATTTAAGATATTTTGTATTGTTTTTTACTCTTAGTTGGTTCAGTGAAATGCTCAGAAACTGTCTGGATGGTAGCCCAGTCAGGGATGTGGTTGTAAAGAAAAAAAAAGAGTAACCTTCAACTTTTAATCTTAAACTTCAGTATATCTTTTCAGTCTATTTTGATGGTTGGTTTTTATTTTTGGTTGTATTTTTTTGTAAATTGTAACATGAAGCAGTCACTAAAATCTATATTTTTAGCTATATGTCTGGGGATATTTTTATTTTGTTTTGTGTGCATCAGCAAGAACCCTCAAGCATGAAACCTGTAATTACCATTTTTAATGAACAATTTATTGTTTTCCCTAATTTAGTCTATTGTACATTAATGTTTTATAAGAACTGTGTTCTACCACCTTAAAACTGGATTACTGGGTTTAGAATTCATCTCCTTTAAAAAAAGATACAATATGCTTACTGTGCCCTTTATGAGGCCAGGACCCTCACAGGACCACCACAAAGCAGGTTTTATTTGGGTGTTGGATCATTCTGAAGTGACACTGTGGTGACACTGATGTGGCGGTGGCGTGTTAAGGTCCCAGCATAGATCTTGTGAAGAAGATGTTTGCTTGGCTTCAGTGAACGGTATGACATAATTGCAAAGAAAATTAACAACCACAGATGTCGCATGGAGACTTCGCTTGCCGTGTCATGCACATGGCAGCTGGGAACACTCTAAAGATGAAAACACTGCTCGACAAAGCCTGTGATTGGTTGGTAGGGAAGGGGCATGCTATGAAACAAAGATGGACAACTAAGGATTTTTGTTTCGCAAGAACTATGCTGAGTGCTTCAGCAAAGACACCAACGTTTCAATGTTAAACACACATTTGTTTGTTTGTTAAATGAACAATGAATCCTTAAATGTTAGATATTTAACATACTCGCCAACATTAAGCCCCAAAGCATACAAGCTACTTTGTATTTAGGTTCATGAGAGGACGAGGTTAGCATTGGCTTCTATTTGCCAAGTCAGATTTTCCCATTCCACCCTAAATTGCACAGCAGTTACATTCTGACCTACATATCGCTATAGCTAGAACTGTGATATCATCATTTGAGAGTCATGGAACATACCATAAAATGTCATCACATCACCTGCAGCAGTGAAGCAAATATAACAGGCAAGATGAAACCACAGAAAGTTTGCAAGCTTGTAAAAATTCATGAAGGTACTTAGTTTCTCAAGAATCATGCTGATCACGTTACTGTGTGTAGGACTGGTACAAGTGTATCGGACACAGTGGTGCTGCTTGAGCCTTTAAACACCTCAGTGTCACTGCTGGACCAAAAATATCCAACAACAGTGTCCTGTGGGCAGTAACCTGTGACCACTGATATAGGACTAGAGGATGACCAACACAAACTGTGCAGCAACAGATTAACTAAGAAGGGAGTAGCAAAGTGGACTTACCAACACGCCACCACCACAATGATGAGAATGATCCACCACACAAATAATACCTGCTCTGTGATGGTCCTGTGGGGTCCTGGCCATTAAGAAACAAGATAAAGGAGGACTGATGCAGCAAGCAGAGCAATAGATGGACCAGAGTCTGTATGTTGATAAAAAAAAGTGCTGATAAAATGGGTATTGAGTGTAGCAGTCAGAGACCACCCTTCAGTTTTTTTTATTTCTAGTGAAAATAATCATAAAAGGTAAATTATTTACTTTTCTGGAGATTATACTGAAGGAGAAACCTACATAAAAAACCTAATTTATTTGTGTAGTATTTTCTCTGTAGTTAAAGTTAGGTCACTAATTTGAGACTGGCCTAGAAAGTTAACTTAATAAAATGTCAATGATTATTTACTATTTCCAACCAGACATGATATCACCAGGGTAGAAGTTTGAAAAAGAACCGTCAAGCATTTCCTAAAAATCCCAATAAGTGTGTGAGCTAACTTTTAAAAATAGTGGCCAAGCTACAACCCTGTTTCCTAAAAAGTGCAAAATAACAGAATATAATGATATATATTAATTTAAAACAGTTTAAAGCTGATTTATTTGAAAAAAGGGGCAAAGACAGCATTTTAAATGTTACAGTTCATTCAAAATAAATATGATAATAATTTTTGAATTTGGGGTTGCAATAAAAAAAATGCAAATTGTAATTAAAAAGCAAAAATAAACAGTATTTCATATTTTGAAAGGGATGTAAATGGCATTTATGCATGTTCACCCTGAACTGCATCTCTGAGCCTTGTAAACCTGAAGGTGCTTCTTGTTCATTATTTGATTTGCAGTGATCAATAATCAGGAAACCAATAATCACCTGCGCTGTATTTTGCCTGCATTGTTCAGAAAATAGCCTAATTATTCAGAGAATGCCAGTGTGATATTTCAAGAGGATTTTCTCAGAATCTAAAAAAAGAGAAAAACTGGGAAGCGTTCATGTTGACATTTCCTCGAAATACCAGGGGAAAATCATGTTGGTGCCACACTGTTATTGCAGTAATTGCATTTTCGATTAACCAATATCAATACATGTGGCATTTCTCAAATCTCAGACATTGCAACACCAAATCAACTTTGAGGATTGGAGGGCACTTCCATCCTCTTCTCATCCCGCTGTAATGTGGTATCATGTGTCCCTGGCTATCTGTCACTATAAGAACTCCTTGCTATAAGCTACAGTAAGGCAATAATTCAGCCGATGCTAATAAGGCATGCCTGTGGGGACGGTGGAAGACAAGGCTGGCAACCGGACAAATTTGCCACTTGACTTTTCTTTCTTGTAGACATGTGCTGCCCAAGGGACTTAATGGAGTCGATGGCTTCTTCTCTCCATTTGAATACGATATCAGTTGGAGTGAATGCTGGGAGAGTTGGAGTAGGTACAGTATCAGTTGTTTTTGCTTGACTGCTCATTTAAGAAGTGTCGAAGTTGCGGAGGCTCCCCCGACAGCTGGGGTGTTAGACGGTGGAGTGCCGCTCCATGTGGACCTTTTCCTTTTTCTCTTGCCTTCTGATGGTCTGCTGCAAGATGCTCCCAGTCATTCCCGACACTGGCGAACATATACATTTACATATACATTTACATAAATATATACATATACATTTGCATATACATTTACATATACATATATATAAAAAAAACAATTCTACACCATTTTGAAATGCCAGCTGCTTCTTACATATTCCGAACATTTCATGATGAATAGACGAAATGGAATTGTGCAAACCTGGAGTTACATTAACATTAAAGAAATATTTTTTTCCCTCTTCTAAGAAAAATATACATACACTGCTGTGCAAAAGTCTTAGAAAAGGTGATTGTTTAAAAGCATTTATCTTAGCAATAAATGAATTTACCAGTAAGAACGCCAGATATCATTAGAACAGATCTAAATAAGCATAAATACAATACAAAGTAGCAGAAATATCTTATTCTGAAAGAAGTACATCATATCTTGTGCTCCAGTTTAAAGAACAAAGTTTAGCCCCAGACCTTCTATAAATATATATCATTCCTTCAGCATTCAGCTTAATGAAGTACTGAGCGGATCAAACAAGGTAAAAGCACAATACTATATACTGTATACACACATAAAGCTACTAACAGCTGTTTACTTCAGTCTAGAGAAACTGTTGCAAGTTCATTATCAAACTTCATCCCTTCACTCGCAAACAGCGTCTCTAGCAGTAGAAATCAGCGAGCTCTGCTTCCATTAATATCACTTCTTTTTATTTCTACTGCCGAAAGTGGTTCGTTACCAAGATCAAGCAGCAGTCGTAGTAATGGATGCTTACTAAGAGCTTCAGCCATCATGGTGTTTAGTCTTCTTTTCATTGGCTACCTTACCTTAAATGATGCAGTCAGGAGCAGAACCTTACAACTTGTCTGACGAGGGACTAATTCAACTCGATGCCACAGTGACTCACTATTACCTCATGAGATACAAAGTGAGGCAGGACAGGCCAAGGCTAGCTGGGTAGCATGATAACTTCAGCAGATTTCTCTGCAACATGATAAACAGATGCTTTTGACTCACAAACAACACAGTCATTTGTTCATATTCAGTATTAAATTAAAAATCATACATTCTGCTTTTTAACAATGTTTCTATTGTTCTTTAAATTTGATTCCCAGCTTGTATATGAGGAGTCTTCTTCTCCACATTTTTGCAATCACCTTTAACTCCTTTAACCTTTAAATGCTTAATAACATAGGTATTATATCTGCATTTGAGATACACTTTGTTGCTCTTGGAATTCAGTGCTTACTCTTCTATTTATATGTAGTAAAATTAACATGCTTAAAAACATAGTGATTACATTTGCATTTGATATGCAGACTTGAAAAACATGAAAAACAGGTGACAACATGTAAAGAGTGGTTTTAGTTCCCAAAAAATTAAACTTGCATGACAAAAACTTTCAAACACTGATCAAATACTTTCTTTTTTACTTACAAACTCAAATGTGGAATTGAAACACTATTCAAACACACTCTCAACAAATAAAAGTGCCAAGGTAGGCCTGCAGAGGAACTACTTCCAATGTTCCGATGGATGGTTCTCCAAAGAATCATGTGTATAAAGAATTTGTTTAAATGTGCACATAATGTAAAGGTTCGATAGCAGTTGCTCAAGCCAAGAAGAGAACACGAGACTAGTTATTATTTGATTCAGACATCATCATCAATCCTCTCCCAATCCAAAAACCACAATTCACCAAAGGAAAAAGAAGAACGTCTCCAAACAAGTTCCAACAAGTTCTCTCTGCACCCTGCACTGCCCCCGCACCACTCCCTCCCCCGGCCATCCAAAAGGGGGGAGTAAAAAAAAAAAATAGACAGAATAGTGATGGATGGCTCTGAGGCGCTAAGAGAGCAGTGGAGAGAAGTGGACTCTATCACAGCTGTAAGCGAGGAAGGAGATCCATTTGACAAACACAGTGTCCTGCACATGCAGTGTAAAAACCGTCTGACATCCTGACACACTCCTCTGTTGACAGGTTTGGCAGGAGGAGCCAGCAACAGAGCGCAGATGTGTGGAAACGTGGAATATCTGTGAATTCTGATGACTTGAACTGGATTTTTCTTTTTTTATTCCAGGACAAAGATACTTCAAAGCAAAAAGCATGGCACGTCAATGAGAATCCATTGTTTTCTTTTCTTCTCTTTTCTTTTTTTTCAATCTTAAAGTTGATTATTTCTCGGTTCCCAACAACAGATCAGTGATTGTGTTCCTTCTAAATGACTGAAACGAGGGTGAAGTAACATTGACATTACAATTGTTCAGTTGTCTCGCCCCAGCATGTCGTTCATACGAGTGACATTCAATTACGCGGCGCAGCTTCTCGTTATTCGTTAGCGCGGTGGCTGTAAATGGCGTACAGCACGGCTAATACACTGTACCTGAAGCCTTCACAGGTGAAAATGCCCTTCGTGGTGAAGTTATCTTCCCGAAGAGAGCATTTCCATTTCATGATAAAAAAAAGAAGAAGAAAAATCCGCTTTCAATCTCGTGCCAAGTGCTTGTGACACGTCCCTCGTGTGAAGCTGACATGCTCGAGCATGTGTACAGCAAGCAAATTGATTCGAGCACGTGTCTGGGTCGTAATCGAAATTGCTGGCAATGAGATGTCAATGTCGTGAAAGTCTTGCGGACGTCATGAGATCCTTCTTTTTTTCCGTTTGCATGTTATTAAGATGACCTTACCGCATGTAAAGGCTAGATTAAAAACAATGAAGCCACGTTCCTCGAGCGAACACCTCCTGAGCTCGGCAGACGTAATTTCAGATTGTGTTATTGAGGAGCTTTTGACAAAGTTTGGCGTGATGGGAACAATATGACACGGCGGGTTTCTGCAAGCTGCTCTCCTCAGCCTGCGAAAACGCTTTCACCTACACGTCACCTTCCCCCCCTTAATTCCGTTACTCTGTGTTGCTAAGTCAATTGCGAGACGCTCTGTCGGAAACATCTCTCTTCATTATTTGAAGAGCGCCACCTTTCCTGAGAGAGTATCGCGACGCTCCAGCTAGCTGGTTGTCCCAGCCGGGAGAACGAGTCAATGTAGCGCTGTTGATATGGAAGTTGACAGCAATTGTAGCGCAGTTTATGAATGATTTAGGGGAGGATTTTCCTTCAACGTTTTACTCATTATTCTTAATCACACGCACTTCAGCCTTTTTGGCCCATTTCCCTCCCTCATTTCCTCTGTCTTCAGGCTGACAGTGACAGATAGCAACATTGCTAGTATATCTCCACAGCGCCAGACAGGGATATTATCACTGTCCTAAAGAAAAGCCTGGAGACTTTTTTCTGGAGAGCCAGTTGATTTAAAAACAATGGAGCACCTGTCTGGAACAGACAAGCGCAATAGTGCAGCAGGAACAGGCCGAGGGGTTATTCAAATTAACATTTTTCAATGAGTTCAAATACAGCCTGGTCCATATAGAGTAATGAGTGCCGAGTGCAGGGCCAGAACCAGGCTAGACAAAAATAGAGTGCTCTTATTGAGTTCATGACATGCTAAGCAATAGAAACAACTTCACGGGCAGCGTTACTGTTTATGAGTATGATTCAACAATATGCAATACATTCACCTTGACGAGTTTCCTCCTCCCTGTTTACTTCAGCAGCACTGACGACTGCCAATGTTGGGGGAGTACAAAGTGACACCTATACCGTTTTTCTGTAACAAATGAATGTAACGTATTGCATGTCAGAGTAATACAGTTACTGACACTGTAAGAATGGTGGTACTTGATTTACTTATATGTCTCTAATGGAACAATATTAATAATGCATGATGCATTTTCAGTATACATTTCCTCTATGTAAATTATTTGTGCCTGGCCAATGTATGTAATTTGCATATGTGTGATGCCTGTGACAGCTAGGTGTGTTGCAATCTGTTAAAACATATAACTATACTAATACATCACACAATTAATGAATGATCGCTGTGTTAAAGAAGTAAGAAACTCAACCTAACCTAAACAGACCAGTCTAGATGGTAATTCAGCTTATCTATTGTTCTTTCTAGGACAAAATGCATTATAATATTATTCATTCATTAATATACAAAAATCTGTGAAACCATTAGTGACATTGTCTAAATGCATGGTAGCAACATTTCCTACTCAGAAATGGCAGCAGCTCTGTATCCAAAGTGCATTGAACACAATAAGAAATTCCAATACTCAGGATGATATTTTTCTGGCATTTTATTGCTATTTTGAACTAAATATGATACTTTCCTCTTTACGCTAAATCAAGTTTAGTGTCCAAGGTTTGCTTCATTGGTTAAAGAAGTAATAACAGTAAAAACAACCCGAGTCATGAAAGGTTATGTGCCCCATATGATTTTCAGAGTACATACACTTTCACTACTTGTTATTCTTGTATGCCAAACTACAGTATCAGCCCACAGACATCAAACATGTCTTGGCTGACCTATTACATTTGAAATGGAGAAAATGAAAATTTTCATTGAACCATTGCTTTCAGCTGTACACTAAAATGTGTGCTTTGGATTTTGCCCACCACATGAATAGAATCTTGTACTTCAGCACAACTTTTTGCTAACTTACTTTTCACAATAATTCTGTTGATGAAAATGTAGAATCTCTTAGAAGGATATATATTTTGAACATTGTACATTTAATGCATTGCTTTTTTAGTGTAATGATGTTTTTTTACTAATCTTTAATTAGTCTAAATTTTTCCTGCAGTATAGGTTCACTCATAGCTTTTGTGTAGGTTTAATTTATTGGTGAATTATATTGGTGAATATATTGTTGCTGTCAGTTTTTTCTACACTACAGGTCAAACATTTCAGAACACTACCAGTCAAAAGTTTTAGTACACTACCAGTCAAAAGTTTTAGTACACTACCAGTCAAAAGTTTAGAACTATTCTAAATTTTTGACTTGTAGTGTACTGAAACGTTTGGCTGGTAGTGATCTAAAACGTTTGGCTGGTAGTGTACTAAAACGTTTGACTGGTAGTGTACTAAAACGTTTGACTGGTAGTGTATCTAAAACGTTTGGCTGGTAGTGTACTAAAACGTTTGACTGGTAGTGTATCTAAAACGTTTGGCTGGTAGTGTACTAAAACGTTTGGCTGGTAGTGTATCTAAAACGTTTGGCTTGTAGTGTACTAAAACGTTTGGCTGGTAGTGTACTAAAACGTTTGACTGGTAGTGTATCTAAAACGTTTGGCTGGTAGTGTACTAAAACTTTTGACTGGTAGTGTACTAAAACGTTTGACTGGTAGTGTACTAAAACGTTTGACTGGTAGTGTACTAAAATGTTTGGCTGGTAGTGTACTAAAACATTTGACTGGTAGTGTACTAAAACGTTTGACTGGTAGTGTACTAAAATGTTTGGCTGGTAGTGTACTAAAACATTTGGCTGGTAGTGTACTAAAACTTTTGACTGGTAGTGTACTAAAACATTTGACTGGTAGTGTACTAAAATGTTTGACTGGTAGTATACTAAAATGTTTGACTGGTAGTGATCTAAAACATTTGACTGGTAGTGTACTAAAACTTTTGACTGGTAGTGTACTAAAACTTTTGGCTGGTAGTGTACTAAAACGTTCAGCTGGTAGTGATCTAAAACGTTTGACTGGTAGTGTATCTAAAACGTTTGACTGGTAGTGTACTAAAACGTTTGACTGGTAGTGTACTAAAACGTTTGGCTGGTAGTGTACTAAAACGTTTGGCTGGTAGTGATCTAAAACGTTTGGCTGGTAGTGATCTAAAACGTTTGACTGGTAGTGTACTAAAACGTTTGGCTGGTAGTGATCTAAAACGTTTGACTGGTAGTGTACTAAAACATTTGACTGGTAGTGATCTAAAACGTTTGGCTGGTAGTGTACTAAAACGTTTGACTGGTAGTGTACTAAAACCTTTGACTGGTAGTGTACTAAAACGTTTGACTGGTAGTGTACTAAAACGTTTGACTGGTAGTGTACTAAAACGTTTGACTGGTAGTGTACTAAAACGTTTGGCTGGTAGTGTACTAAACGTTTGGCTGGTAGTGATTCTAAAACGTTTGACTGGTTGTGTATCTAAAACGTTTGACTGGTAGTGTACTAAAACGTTTGGCTGGTAGTGATCTAAAACGTTTGGCTGGTAGTGATCTAAAACGTTTGACTGGGAGTGTACTAAAAACGTTTGGCTGGTAGTGATCTAAAACGTTTGACTGGTAGTGTACTAAAACGTTTGACTGGTAGGTAACGTTTGACTGGTAGTGTACTAAACATTTTGACTGGTAGTGATCTAAAACGTTTGACTTGGTAATGTACTAAAACATTTGACTGGTAGTGTATTAAAACGTTTGGCTGGTAGTGTACTAAAATTTTGGACTGGTAGTGTACTAAAACGATTGGCTGATTTCTAAAATGTTTGGCTGGTAGTGGTCTCAAACGTTTGTCTGGTAGTGTTGTAAAACGTTTGGCTGGTAGTATTCTAAAACGTTTGGCTGGTAGTGTACTAAAACGTTTGACGGTATTGTACTAAAACTGGTAGTGTACTAAAACGTTTGACTGGTAGTGTACTAAAACATTTGACTGGTAGTGATCTAAAACGTTTGGCTGGTAGTGTACTAAAACGTTTGACTGGTAGTGTACTAAAACCTTTGACTGGTAGTGTACTAAAACGTTTGACTGGTAGTGTACTAAAACGTTTGACTGGTAGTGTACTAAAACATTTGACTGGTAGTGTATCTAAAACGTTTGACTGGTAGTGTACTAAAACGTTTGACTGGTAGTGATCTAAAACGTTTGGCTGGTAGTGTACTAAAACGTTTGACTGGTAGTGTACTAAAACATTTGACTGGTAGTGTACTAAAACGTTTAGCTGGTAGTGTACTAAAACGTTTGACTGGTAGTGTACTAAAACATTTGACTGGTAGTGTACTAAAACGTTTAGCTGGTAGTGTACTAAAACGTTTGGCTGGTAGTGATCTAAAACGTTTGGCTGGTAGTGTACTAAAACATTTGACTGGTAGTGTACTAAAACGTTTAGCTGGTAGTGTACTAAAACGTTTGACTGGTAGTGTACTAAAACGTTTGACTGGTAGTGTACTAAAACGTTTGGCTTGTAGTGTACTAAAACGTTTAGCTGGTAGTGTACTAAAACGTTTGACTGGTAGTGTACTAAAACGTTTGGCTGGTAGTGTACTAAAACATTTGACTGGTAGTGTACTAAAACGTTTGACTGGTAGTGTACTAAAACGTTTGACTGGTAGTGTACTAAAACGTTTGACTGGTAGTGTACTAAAACATTTGACTGGTAGTGTACTAAAACGTTTGACTGGTAGTGTACTAAAACATTTGACTGGTAGTGTACTAAAATTTGGCTGGTAGTGTACTAAAACCTTTGACTGGTAGTGATCTAAAACGTTTGGCTGGTAGTGTACTAAAACGTTTGGCTGGTAGTGTACTAAAACATTTGACTGGTAGTGTACTAAAACGTTTAGCTGGTAGTGTACTAAAACGTTTGACTGGTAGTGTACTAAAACGTTTGGCTGGTAGTGTACTAAAACATTTGACTGGTAGTGTACTAAAACGTTTGACTGGTAGTGATCTAAAACGTTTGACTGGTAGTGTACTAAAACGTTTGACTGGTAGTGTATCTAAAACATTTGACTGGTAGTGATCTAAAATGTTTGACTGGTAGTGTACTAAAACATTTGACTGGTAGTGTATCTAAAACGTTTGACTGGTAGTGTACTAAAACGTTTGACTGGTAGTGATCTAAAACGTTTGGCTGGTAGTGTACTAAAACGTTTGACTGGTAGTGTACTAAAACGTTTGACTGGTAGTGTACTAAAACGTTTGGCTGGTAGTGATCTAAAACGTTTGACTGGTAGTGTACTAAAACGTTTGGCTGGTAGTGATCTAAAACGTTTGGCTGGTAGTGATCTAAAACGTTTGACTGGTAGTGTACTAAAACGTTTGGCTGGTAGAGATCTAAAACGTTTGACTGGTAGTGTACTAAAACGTTTGGCTGGTAGTGTATCTAAAACGTTTGACTGGTAGTGTACTAAAACGTTTGGCTAGTAGTGATCTAAAACGTTTGGCTGGTAGTGATCTAAAACGTTTGACTGGTAGTTTTCTAAAACCTTTGACTGTTAGTCATCTAGAATGGTTGACCGGTAGTGTACTAAAACTTTTGACCGGTAGTGTATGTCAATTGAACACAACAGCTGTTTTTTATATCCTGTGAAAGGTTCATGATGAATGGACCAATATAACTGCTCCAGAGTCAGTTGGAATAAAACCTTGTCACATTAACTTGGTCTTTGGCCTCTCTGGTAAAGTTACTATACTAACAATATGTAAATGAGCTGTGTTCTGATTGGCTGCACAGTACACTGCAATCGGCTATGTTGTTGGCTTTCCATCAACATAATGAATGTTAGCAGTCAATGCTGGCTATGGTTTCCAAATCAATATATCAAGAAAAATGTGTTGTGATTGAAGGTGTTTACTTGTACCAAACTGATGAGTAATACTTCAGTCCTGATTATGCGTTTTTGACAGCAATATAATATCCAGACAGCTGTAAATATCAAAATACTCATTGCAGAAGATACAAGCATACAAATAGCAAGACCTTATAAAAAATACCTTATATAGGCATTTGGTCTTGGAAAAGATTATCCATATTCGGGTGGCATCATGGTTGGCAAAAAAGTGAACAAATAGCTGTGTGTTAATGCTTTAATGGTGTTATTTGGTGTTAAATTAATGCCAGTTTAGGTTACAAGAGTGCTGCTAATGCTAGTGTAATGATTCAGACATAAATAGTTAGAACTCAAAAGTCAGTCATTAAGTAATATAACATTTGAAAGTGCAGAATTTACCTGGCACAAAATGATGAGAGAAAACTTTGGCACAGGGAGAGACCAAAATATTTCACCCTCACAGCCTCAGTGATGTGGGACACTATGAAATATTTTTGTTGCTGTTGTCACAACAGCCATAAACCACATGGCTATATTTTGTCTGTTTGCATGCTTTATTAACTGAGTATGTGACCCAGTAATGGTGACCCATGTTGACTGGTGGTATGTCAACAATATGAACTAAATAGAGTTTATGAGCCAGGAATGGAAATGCAGGCTTCATTGATTAAATTGGTCATAAAACCCATTTGTCCATTTTCAGTGAAGTATATATTTAATAGAAAGATTCAGTAAAGAGAAAACGCAGAGTAATATTGTGTGCAGGTTTTTTCAGGTTGTTGCCTTATAGACGGCGTGAGACAGGACACGGGGAGACCTCACATTTTCCACTCCTGGTTTGACACATTTTTTCCGTAAGTGAGCACGAGCCTATGCTAAAGCTTGATGGCCACGCTTCATTAGGTCATTGAAATAGAGGCCAGCAGGTTCAGGAGCTCTGCTCCGCTACGAGCTGACAGCTGGCCACGTTTTACAGTAACCACATCAATTCAGATGCTCCTGCCAACGTCAAGCTCGAGTGTCACAAGATTCTGTTACCCCAGGAGAGAGGACGAGTGTAGCTGTGAAGCAAAGACAGCGTTTTAGGCGGGAGGTCAGCAGGTTAAAAGCATTCATATTTTTCTGGAAAACGGCAAACAAGTCAAAACAAGAGTAAACCCTTAGAAGCTGCAGTTACTGCCAGTGGTATGTCAAAAACATTTCATGATTTGATATTAATGACTTTTTTCTCATAGCTTATTGAATGAAGTGAAGATATTCTACTGAATTACTTCAATCACTACCTCATTTGTGTTTGTATGTAAAAGAAGCGATACATTATTGTGATTTTGGTTATTGTAATTTCTTGGCATAGTAGTGAAGGCCTAACTGTGATACGGTGGGGGGCATAACAATAATTAACATTACAAATTTATCATGTAGTCCTCCCCCCTACTACACACTACTAATGTCACCTGAACCATCATGTAATTAATTTGTTATGCTAATTACTAAAGGGAACCTATTGAGCTTTTCCGGTTTGTGTTTTTCCATTGAAGCTCTTAGTGCATGTATACGATCTGATACAAAGATACAAAGCTCAAAATACACACCCGAGAGGGAGGAGCTCTCTCTGAAAGAAATCACTTTCCTCAGCTGCCTGAATCGCTTTGTTGGAATTTTAGTCTTTTTTTCTGTTATAAGGTCACATCTCAAATCCTTATTGTCTGCTGAACAGCAAGCTTGGCACACCCTCACACAATGCACAGAGAGCTAAAAACCTATCACTCTAAAATGAAGGAGGTTCAGGTCTTCTAACTTTTTTACCTGACTTTCAGAATCAGACTCTGGCTCAAACTGATAGATCTGAATACACTGTGAGAATAGCCTTAGCCGTGTGGCCTAGCAGATCATTTTAGACTCTCTCTCTCTCTCTCTCTCTCTCTCTCTCTTAGATAAGCTGCAGCTCCAAAATATATTATTCATATACAGTCTCAGTTGGTGACATCAGAAGAGTGTGATTTCACTCTGTAGGCATGTTTATTAAGCTAGGTGACAGAGTTTCATGGTCATAGTGACAAAAATTACATTCAGGGTTCATTTTAATTGAAAACAACTCTTCCAGAGTCCCTTCCGCTTCTCTTTCTCCCTCTATTCCTGTTTTGTAATACATTTTTTATTAAAGTCATATTTGCAAGAACTCATGGAAATAATGAGAGATAACGATGTCAAATTCCTCTTATGTAACTAAACTCGCCACAGGCTGTTGATTTTCATCTACAGTTTGAGGAACAGAGGGATATGAAATTGCGTTATGATCAACATTATACGACCTTAACACTGACATTAACTTAGCATGAACAACAATATATATGAAACACTGATGTCGTTGTTTTCAAATACTACAAAAATGACAGATTGAGTAAAAGCCAGAGACACTATATGACTGGCTTACAAGTTACGAGGTCTCATATCGTTGTTGTCCAAAGAAAAACATGTTGTCTCTCCATTTTTGGAGATGTTTATTTTCCTACATCTTTTGAACGCAGCAGCTGCCGTTTACACTGTTTGAAGATTCCATGATGATTGGACTGATGGAAAAGCTCCAAAATTGCTTACATTGAACTTACATTTAACTTAAAATTGACTCACATTAAAAGTAAAGTTTTTGTCCTCTCCTTTTGTGTTCCCATTTTGGAGATACTCATAGAATATAAGTAATGCAGATTTATTTATATAATAAAATTGGTTTTGGGGTGCGGGGTGGGGTGTAAAATGGCTTAGCAATGCCCCTGGATAAGGGGGGCATTACCCCCCGTCCCTCTAAAGCTATGCTTTCGCTGAACCAAAAATTAAGTCAGAAGTGCAGACTTCAACCTACTGATAAACAATTGTGTACATCATTCCAATATTATAGCAAACAACATGCAATTACTCTAAACTTCTAAAGAATGAGCTTAAAACGTCAAACATGAAAGAAGAGAGATGCCGATTATATTCGAAGCATTCAGAAAGTAAAGATCAAAGGTTGAGAACTAACTTTAAAATCCAAAACCCAGCCCTATTGCATTGACATGATATCATATATGAGTGTAATAGAAAGTTGTAACATAATAAGACTGAGCTCAAAGTAGTTGTGCATTCTCTTTGCATAAAGGCTTCATGTTCTTAATGCCTGTGTGGTTTTTGTTGCAACTCCAAATGAACCCAATTGAAAAGTAAACTTGAAATGATTCACATTGTAAAGACTCTGCTGGTGCAGCTATTGTAATGCCTGATATGAGAAAAGAGCGTTTATGTGTGAATATATGCCTTTAAAAGTTAATTAAAGTACATTGACCTTTAACTGATCATATTTTGCCTGGAATATGAACAGTGATCAGGATGTAGCCTCGATTTCAGCTGTTTTACCAACAGCTTCTTGGAATTGAGCATGTGTTAAAAAGGCTTACATAGCTAAATAACACTTTATCACTTGCTGGAATAAATTAGCCCTAGGAAACCTTCATAGACGCATGCACCGGAGAAAGAAATCATTGCAGCGATCTTTTCTTATTCAGGATAATAGTGCTCCATGTAAAGAGAAGTTAAGGTTATGCAACCAAAACTCCTTTTTTTTATTCTATGAGTCAGATTGTTGGGTTGTCAAGGCCTGCGGTAGGCACGTCAGTTTAAATGAAGTACTCGATGAAATGTCTCTCCGCCGCACATTTTATGGAAGTAGTGCTTTTAAAGAAGAAATGTAATGTAATCCACCAGAAGTTATTTCTCAGTATTTTGCCAAATTATTTGTCTGATTTCTTGCCACATAGTGTCGGGGCAGCGGATGGACTCCAATGGAGTCTATAATAAAAGCAGCATTGTGTTTTGCAACGCCTCTGACAAGCCGCAGCAACTCAACGCTCAGCATATTACCTATCAGGAGCAAATGGAATTTCTATCATTTCCCATATTATCCATTAAACCGCAAAAGCCAACAGACCAATCCCTCCGGCGCTGCCTGTCTTACATAACGCCCCTGTTTATCACGACTCCGTGGTCCGGGGGTTGCTGAGTGTTTACCCTCAGTGAGTTGCTTTTATTTATTAGTTTTGTCATAAAGTTGTGTTTCACATAACATTGGCCTATTCATGCGTGCGATGTCAGTGGTGAAATTAGCATCTCATTACTGCCATAATTAGTCAATGAAGAGCAGATGTTTCATCTCTGTATTAGGACTGATTACACAGGAGTATTTTTAGCCCTTAAGATGAATGCATATGAAACTTTGGCTGCTGTTAATGGCTTCATTCATTAAAGCTTGAAGCATGTGTGACAGAAAGAAAGACGGTTTTGTACTTTGTTTTTGTATGCCCTGCCCTGTTCATTTGACACGGGGTCGTACATGTTCCATCTCTGCTCCATCTGACAGTGTTCAGCACGTGTTTTTAATGAACCAGTAGCATGTAAACATTGTTACTGCTTGTACTACATGTACAGCTCACTCAATCCATACGGCCCCTCTATAGAAACTAAGCTGCAAAGCTTTGTAAACATCAGATGTTGTTCTTTACTTATTAGATTTACAGCCACAATGGCCATTAAAGGAGCAGTGTGTAAAACTAACTCTAACCCTAACCCTAACCCTAACCCTAGATCTATTAGCAGAAAATAGACATTTGTATATAAAGCTTCATTCATTTGTCTTCATTAGTTTTTACAAATACTTGTGTTTTTGTTAGCCCCTTGTCCTTCATGTCAACACAGAAGCAGGACATCTTTCAATAGAGGCTGCCATGTAGAGCCATTATGTTTCTACAGTAGCCCAGAATGGGCAAACCAAACACTGGCTGTAGAGAAGCCTTTCATGATTTTACACTCAAGTGGCTGCTTACATTTGGTTATGTTTGTCTTTTTATGTGTATATTTGGTGATTTGGTTGATTTTTGCTGCAAGAAGAAGAATCCTCGTCTATCCTCGTCCATATTTATCAGTAGCTTCATACATAAAACTGCAGTTAGCATAAATCTCCTTATCAAAATTACTACCAGCATTGAAACCATGAGGCAGCCCTTTATTCACCAGCTTCATGTTTAAATATTACCATTTCTTCTTAAATGGTGCAGCATAAAATTCTGGCTCTGACATTTAGCTTCTTCGCCAGCTTCTAGTTTAAATTTTCCTATTCCACCTTAAATGATGCTGCAACTATCATTGTAATTCCTCAGGCACCAGAATGTAACTGCAGTGCCATTTAAGGTGGATCGGCAAAATTCAAGGAGGAAACTGCTGAATAGCTTTATCAGAAAATGTTACCAGCATTAAACAAATAATTAGGATAGTTTAGTTTTAATAGCCTAAATCAGCTCATTGGGGGGAAAGTAGTGATTATTAAGTCTGGACTGCATTAACTTTAAAAATACAATGGAACGCCTGCAACATCAAGCTGTAATAATAATAATATGCATATGCTCGGTAGGATAAAGTGCTAGAACAGTGCTGGTCTTGTGTTGTGAGATCTATTAGAAGCCAAATTCTGACAAATAGAGGAAAAATATATTATTATTTAGCACAGAAAGCAGAAGAAAAAGCAAAGGAGGGTGAATCCTCGACATCAGAGAAGCGACAACATGACAACAGACGATGGCAGACAGTTTGATTGCCACTGTACGTTCTTGGAAAGGGAGGGAGTGATGTGGGGGAGATCTGATGGACCACCGGCAGATAAACAGTAGCTTCCATCTTTGAGAAAATCTGAAGCTTCGAAAAAAAGATCCACAGCTGTTTCTGTCCATCCTTCCGCTGTGAGAAGACACAACGCTATGAGTAAGCATGTGTATCTGTCAGGAAGCCTTTACTGAGAGAAGGAAATCAAGAAGCTGCTCCTGGACAATAAAATACCCGGAACGTTTCAGAATTCCACATTAAATATGATACATTTGTTTCTATTTAAAGAAGTCCAAACCCACGTTAATAAATAGTGACCAGATGGTTCTTGCATTCACGCTGACCACTCCACAGAGTCACAGGGCAGTTTACGTTCACATTCAATTGAATTACATTCTGATTTTAATTCATATGGAGGGAAAGTTTTGTGCACTTACTGAATTACTACATAGCCAACAGTTAGAGCAGTAACTGATAAAGGATTCCTATAAGACCTTTGATCATTTCCAGATAGAAAGATGTATATTACATCAACACAGTCATTGCCAAAGTAAACTGAAATATAAAATAATGATAATATATGCTTTTCATGTGGGAATGAGGTTTTTGAATAAAGCAAATAAAGCCCTTTTTCAATATACAGAGAAACTTTCATTTACTATTAGATGTTAATATAAGAGTGGAGGTCTTTCTTTGTAAGGGTTAACGTGCTACAGTATTGCATAAACGTATTATATTCTAACGACAGTCTGTACCCTCTCGCTCAGTGCAATCTCCTTCAGAAACATCATCAACATTGAGAGCTAAATGCCATGTACTTATGACTATTCACCACTGTTTTGCCCACTGCCGATGGTAATGGCTCGCCACCAACTTCCTCCACAGCATGGAAACAACCTCCTTCCCCCTTGGCGCAGACTGTCTGTGAAAACGTAAGAAGATTATGGGGGGTGGGGGTGGGGGGGGGTAGGCGAAAGCCCCTCTGGTTGATATTAGAGGAGTTCAGAAACCATTTGAATTAGTGATAAATCCTAGTCGAGCAGCCTGTGAGCAGATGTGACAAGTTGAATTATGTCCTCCTCCTTACTAAGGAAGCTTTGCGCTAAACTCCAAACATATGGTGTGTTTCCCTCCACCATCTAGGCCTATAAATGCTGCTGGAGCCAGATCATTCCCAGAAGCGGTGACGATTGTGGCGGCGCAGCAGCCATATACGAAGCTTGATTGCTTCCTCTCTGGTTTAAATGCCCAACTGAAAACCTGCCATCCAGGGATCTGATCAAAAAGTAAGCGTCTAATTCAATTATTAATCCGAAGATGTTTTTTTCCCTCCCCCCCACCCTCCTGTAAATTTCCCCGGACTTTTACGAAGTGCAACAGTGCTGGGTTTATTCATTAGCCCTGAACCGGCTGGCAGCGGATGAGTTGGCCCAAGTGGCCCCGTGATCATTTCCATTTTTATCAAATCGGCTTACCGCATGTCTGAGGAATTTCGACAATGGATATATTGTGCTCAGGGAGCCTCTTCACATCCCGCAAAGCCCTCGCGCTTGTCGGCATGTATGCGTAGAAGTGCTCTCTTACTTACAGAGATAAAGCACAATATTCCCAGCAAGTCCTTCATTCAGCACGGAAAGATCCCACAGACTCTTATCTGAGAGCCCGGCCCCCCCACCTCCCAAGAAAAGGCATGTAACAACACGGCCAGTGATTTCAAATCTAATCTCCTTGGTGAGCAGTTTTCTAGTATACTAATGGACGGAGGAAATAAAGCACCTCGAGACCTTTCGTAACATTGAGGTTTAAGGATACAGTGTAACCTAAAGTTACACCGCTGTTCAATTTCCGCACCCTAACAGACAAATCAAGCAATCAGGATCTGGACCAATTTGCCACTGAGGTAGAGCCGAGCGAAAATCCCACAGTAATCCGACTTGGCACGGGCCCGAAAACCACTGCTTTTACCTCCTCCAACACTCACTGGACTCTTAAGGGAGGGGAAATAAGAGAGCGAGAGAGGGAAAGAGAAAGAATGAAGTGAAGATAAAAAAAAAGGACGAAGAGGAAAATCACTGCAGGGCATTCTGGGCCAATTGTTATATTTCCCTCCAGGCAAGGGCCTACATGACAATCTGCTAGGTGTAGATTTGTCTAATAACGTCCCTATAGAAAGACTCCACAGTAATTTTTGCATGGCTTGGAACTGCAGCATTCTAATGTCACTGGCCTTTCAGGACGTGTTTGTTACAGGGTATTATGTTTGAGATCCAAGGACGGAACACTCGACTATTGACTGGAAATGTCTATATTCACTTCAATCACAAAAGGAGCTTCGTGCCGCGGCCTACAGACTACAGTATCTTTGTATTGGCTGTAGACCTCTTGAACTTTCACGACCATTCTCACTGATCTTTATCCTTGTCCGGATGTAGACTCTTGAAAACTACTTTTTAAACCAGACTGGCAGTACTGTCATTTGAAAATACCACTCTAAAAACATAATGCACCGCACAGTTATTGCTTTCTTCACCTAGGCATTATTGTATCTGCAGAAAATCACCGCTGAACACGCACTCCTAGAAAGACTTTTGTCGTGTCAACCGATTTTCTTTGTTAGTGAAAATCTGCGTAATATATATATATATATATATATATATATATATATATATATATATATATATATATATATATATATAAATTTATATAGTATTTTGTCACTGTCGGGAGCAAAAAAACTCATTTTTCATTTTTTGACATAATTTGAAAATACCAGCTGCTGTTTACATTGTGTGGAAAAATTCATGATGAATGGACCAATAGAAATGGCCCAAAATGACTTGGGATGAAATATTTTCACAATAACTTACAGTGAACGTTGAGAATGTTTTTGCCTCTCATATAAAGTCGTCGTTTTTGAGAAAGAGACTTTGTTTTGACAGCGACAATATTCAAATTATGCTTCTGTAAACATATAAACAGTGCTGATTTCACATCTGGCTTGGTCTGGCTAAATTATATTATAATGATGACATGCTCGCTAATTTTACGTGACGTCCTTGCTGCTGTTAGCAATAATTTTGTCTTCAGAAGACCCACTGAGCTGCCTAAAGTATGTGTTTAGCTCTCCTTAGGAATATTTTTTGCAACACTGCAGTATTGACTTTTATATTAGAGATATAACGTATCACTGTGGTCAAAAACAAAAACATTGGAGCTCAATTATTGATATTAAGTTCTTTGATAATGTCAGTTACCCCTTTTACATGCATGCAATTAAATATCTGTCATTTGACCAGGGGCGCCCAAACATATGACTGTATATGTTAACCACAAATAATAATTAAGATAATTAAGGAAAAGTTTGTGCATCAGAGTAGCATGATAGTAAATAACTAATTGACTTTTATAAGAGGACATAGAAAGTTCATTCATAATTATTCTGAATTGATTTCTATTCAACTATGTAAAAGCTTAGTGTTTCAAATCTAAACTTATAACAATAATAATGAAATCTTCATTAACTAGCTAATCTAATAATGATTAGACTGTACACTTTAAATTAATGGATGATTGTTAGTAATTCAAATGATACAATCCTGAATAAATATTGTCAGAACAAAGCCTTATATTTAAATTTTTTAGTAAATTAAAAAAATACATCTGTTATTTGCATTGTATGAAAATTCGTGAAAATTCATGCAATTAAACATTATTTTTTGTTTCGTCTGTAAAGTTACCAATTAACTGTTATACCAGTTAACATTTGCAGAATTATTAATATTAATAAACAGTATCACTGTGCTTAAAATGTAAATTAAGATTTATTCATAACTTTATTTATAACTTCAGACCAGTATTAGTATAATATTTTATGTGAAAATCTCTAATAATTGGTATTATTGGCTGTGAGAATGCAAAATACACACATTGTTAAAACATTGCTTTGCAAATCTTATTAAAACAATATATATTATCAAAATAATGATCTAAATTTACATATACATTATCTCAATTTGCATTTTACTAGTGTATAATTTCTATCATTATGCCTATAGGTTGTAGATAGTGTCAAGTTTATAGCTTTATTACAGTTTATTATCTAAGAGCTAATACAAGTTTAATAATCACTAATACTCCTGGCAGTGCTCCTTAATCTACAGTGCAATTGAAGTCTTGTATTGATTCCAGAACAGACTTATTAGTGAAGTATTAAATGTTTTTGGCACCCAAATTGCTATAAAGTAATTTGTGATTAAACTTGTACATTTTGTGATACAAACTGACCTACTGAAAATATCAATATCCAAGTAGTTAGTGTTTGTATTATTCACTATAATGCAATAACTACCTAGAATATATTGGAACTAATTTATAATTTCTAAGATTGGGAAGAAATAATAATTAATGCTCAGTGATAAACATAACAAGGGCTTAACAAAATGTTAAGTATTAACAGTATTAACAAATTTATTTATTGTAAATATACCACCTACAAACATCTAATTTGAACTATTTTGAACTGACCAAACATTAAGAGCTGTATTAATTTCTAATATATGTTCCATAAAATACAGTGTTAGCTTATTATTCCAGCAGTTTAAATAATATGGACATTTGGTGATGTATGGACTGACAGAATTGGCATTACAATCACAAATAGAAACATTAAAAAAAGTTTTTAATGAAACGTTAACATTGTTCTATCATCTATCACCAATAAAGTTTGCATTTCAGTGATGTATGCTTTTGTTAAGACGGCCAGGATTAGCATTGACTGTTTTCTAGTGACCTCTACTCTGAACAAGACCACAATTATCAAAGTTTAGGAAAAAAACGCCCAAATCACTAAATTCAGGTATCTCTTCTTTACTATTGAAAACCTTTCAGGCTTTATAGACATGATCTGACAGGAAATCTTTGAAAGGCAACCAAAGCTAACTGCCCAGAGATTTCAAACTGTCTGCTCTGGCTGCTGGAGATGCTGAGAACTGCCTTCCTATTAGTCAAAACACACAGTGTCTCTCCCCTCTATCCAGCACACACACACACACACACACACACACACACACACACACACACACACACTCACACACACCCCTCCCCACACGTCTCCGACCAGGAGTGAGCTGCCTGTCAACTCTCAGCGTCCCAGACTGTCAAACTGAGCCTGTTATTTAGCACCCTCCGTCTGGGACACACACATGCACACACGCACACAAACACACCTTTTTTTTTGGCTCTTTTTTTCTAAATAGTCTTTCAGATCTTGTCAAAACTTTGGAATCGCTGACATTTGCTATTCACTGATGCAACTCAATAAACAAGACTATTCTAGTACATTATTGCTTATTCAGTTCTGCAAGTGTCTTAAAACCACTCATATACATGTTACGTTTCATAATAACAGGCCCGACAAATAGCAGCTTAATTATTATCTAATGAATGGTTAATGTTAATTGTAGTTAATGTTGGTTAGTAAGTGCAAGCATTTGAATTATTAGCCAATAACTTCACAATATAATCAAAACATGTACGTAACCCTATAATATTTATGTGCAATAAGTAATCCAATGTATTTTTAATTATATGCTATAACGCTGCAGCTTTACAATAGGGGCCCAGTTATGATTATTAATAATTAGTAAGGTTTAGTTGTTTTTGCATCCCCCACAGGAAACCCACATCCACAAATATTAGAGCATAGTTTAAATGTATTCATTGAAAAAAATATATATAAATAAAAACAGACAATGTGACTCAGCCTTTGCACAGGCATCTTGTTTACAATATAACAATATAAAGAGTAATAAACAGGGATTGTGCACTAGAAGGCAGAAGTGTGTTCTCTGTAGACACTGCAAGTTCATTCATAATCATTCTGCACTGCAGAAAATGCTTAATGCTCCAACTTCTATCATTATCAACCAACTAAATCATCATTAACAAGCTATAAATAATGTATAGCTATATTACACATCAAAATTATTATTGATTATTCATATCTCACTAAACGCTTAATAATTCAAGCGGTACCTTTTATTAATGCATATCTAATGATTACATAATAAAGGACTAACTATTAGAATTATTACAGCTGTGCTCTGTTATTATAAGTATGTGCTACACATATACAAACTCAGTGTGTCCTGTGCCTGAAGTGTGTTTTACACTTACATTAGAAGTAGAAGTGGTAAAATAGAGCAGGGCTACCTAAACATTATGTCTTGGGGGGCTATAGTACAGTGATTTTGGTGGGTCAAGGACCAAAAGGACAAAACAATATACTCTCTTAGGAATAAAAACCTTTTTTACAGTAACAAAAAAATCTATCTGACTCTGCAGTAACAAGCAGAACCCTTTTAAATTAGAACCAAACTGAAAGGATGTCTTACTACGGAGAACCAGTTATCCAGGGAAGGATCCATTCAAATTGTTCTCTGAGTTGTGATTCAGGGTTTTAGATGTAACTTTTGTCTTTACTGAAGAACCCTTGAAGAAGGGGTTTAAAAGGTTTTTATGCTTTAAACATTACAGCATATTTGTTACTACAATCTAAAAATACTGGAAAATGAGAATCGAGTCAGTTATATATGGTATGAAAATATGTGTGTCCTCTCGCTGGGTGCGTAGGAGGGGTTAGAGGAACTTTCTGGTGTGCCAGATCAAACATCATCCCTGGCCAACTCTGGCCTGCGAGCCACACTAGCTTTGGCAAAGACTCTCCTGGCATGACAGAAGTGAGAATCTGTGTAAAAGTCATATAAAATCATTTAAATATATATAAAAAATCCTTAGAAAACAGATTAAAAGGATATCACTGTTTTTTGTCTATTCTACTTAAATGTAATTATGCACTTACATGTTTGTCCATAAATTTACAGATGAAATTCCATGTACATTCATTTTTACATTGAGGTTCGACCTTTTTCTCTTTTTTTTTTTTAAATCTCTATACAAACAATCATATTCAAGTCATAAAACATATATTCTATTTATATGTATGCAAAAAAAGGATTGTTTCAGTGAACTGTGAGAAAAAATACCAAATATTAAATTTGCAGCATACTTTTTTTAATGCTGGCAATTAATGTCGGTCTATATTTACAACATATGTATTGTAATTATTTTGTATATAATATATATATATATATATATATATATATATATATATATATATATATATATATATATATATATATATATATATATAGATAGATAGATAGATAGATAGATAGATATTTGGCCATTATTTGCAATATGTATATTGAAGTTTTATTGTAATATATCTATCTATCTATCTATATATCTATATATATAGATACATATATATATATATATATATACACACACATATATTATTATTACCAGATTACATCTGATTTCATCAAAGGGCTTCAATATGAAACTGAGCAAATGATGGAATAGACCTAAATATTCCACATCTATTGTTTCCCCCATAGAAAACTGATAAAACATGTCATGTGACCCGGATCTCCCAAACAGTTTAGTAACTGTGAATGGATCCCCGCTGCAATCAAAGTGAAGGTAGCAAAACAGCCTACGCAAAGTAATTGTAATGGTCCACGGCTCCCACTTTTGCCTTATAACCTCCCTCTGCGCCGCCATTTGCAGTCTGAATAATCCCAATATTAATGCCACTTTAAAAAGGCCACTCTGTCTACTAAATAAGGCATCCTGCAAATTTCTTTCTCACATGTGCACCCTAATTGCTCTCCGAATTAATGGCACGCTTTCTCAGCCAAGTTCTTGCTGAAACATCACCGTTTCTATCACGGCGCAAAGTCCTATGACTGAGGAGTCCCAGCACAGTGAGCTAGATTGGCTCCCTGCCTCGCTTTCTCCGAGAGGTGAAAAGTTAGCCCATGCATATGCATGAATCTTTTTTTTCTTTAAATCCTGCCTTTTTATTACATTTCATTCTTTCATTCTGGCCTCTCTGGAGAAAAGACGTAGCATAGCTAGCATTAGCGGCTCCCGTGGTCGGTATTGACTTTTGGAATAATAACTGGCAGCTGCAGTGTGATTTATGGTGATGCACAGTATTGATCACTTAAGGAGATATTTAGGTATTGGGAAATAAATGTGATGTCCTCATTACGGTGATGGCGTGAGGCGCCAGGCTGGTGGGTGGGTTGGTGTGGGGGCTTAGATGGAGTGGGGTGGGGGGGCAGCTCTACTTTAATTAGCACGTGTGTGTACTAGTCTTTTCCTCTCTGTTCCTTCAGGCGCACTAGAACTCGGTAGAAAAGTTTCAACCGCAAGTGCCGGTCATGGATGTGAATGGATTGCTAACTGTTTCTCACTGCGGTGGATGAGAAAGCAGAAAGCTGGTCTGAGAACAGTATACCTTTACAAAAGGGGGGCTCCTTTTGCAAGACCTTATGGAATAAACTTTATTTTAAAATTTAAAGCTAGATCAGTGTATTATTTTAGGTTTGTACAATTTCAGAGTACAAAAAGAAACAAAGCACCTGGCAAATATTTGGGCACCCAAAGAGATTTAAACTCTCAGATAATTTTACCAAACTCTCAGACCCTAATTAACCTTTTATTGAAAAATGGCTTATTTACAGTTGTCATTGGGAAAAGCCAAGTGGTGCAAATTTCAAAGATTTAGAAATACTCTAACTGCTTAAACCTTGTCCCAACACTGAGCAGACAATGAGCAAAGGTAGAAAAAATGAAATGCAGAATTTCATGAAAAGTACATCTCTCCAAATGTCAAACTCAAGGGTGAACCAATCTTACTTTGGGTTTGTGTTGCAGCTGCTGGTAGAGGCAGAAAAGCTTTAATTAAATACCAGCAATTTCTGGAAGTAAGCATCACATTGTCTGTTAGGAAAGGTGAACAGATGAAGATGAAAATTGTGTCTACAACAGGATAATGATCCTAAACACACCTCAAACTCCACAAAGGATTAAATAAATAGGCATAAGCTGAAGGTTTTGGTATGACCATCACAGTTCTTCAACCTAAACATCATTGGAAGTCTGTGGACAGACCTCGAAAAAAGCAATACCTGCAGGAAGGTCCAAGAATTTTTCACAAAAAATAATGAAAAAAATCAGCTGGCTAAAATAGAAAGTTTGCAGGCCATGATACCTGGGAAAGTAGATGTTACAAAGGAGCTGTTACAAAGTTCTGAACACAAGGTGTCTGGATTTTTCATTAGTACCTGTTTCCTTTTTTATTATTTGGAAACTGTAAAAAAATAAAAAAAATTGATCTTGCTCAAAATGTGAAAAAATGGGAAATACACTTTTTGGAAATCAGGTAATCGGTTTCATCAACTATACCCAAAATTTGCAAAAAACATTTACATGCCACCGTATATGTACCTCTGAGAGCCATGTAAATGGTTGCAAATAGTTAATAGCTGTCCTCCAAATCATAGTACATTTTATATGGCAACAGTGGTGCGCTGTGACTATCAGAGCTAGGCCTTCAGTTTGAGCCGTCAATGGCAAAATGAGAAGGAAATTAACCTCAACAATAATTTCACCCCAAGAGATTTCCAAATTAATGCTAGTGCACGTCAACCCTCTATTAAACATGAACATTTAAGGCTTGATATTCCATAATTTTAGCTCAACCTTGTAACAGATACATATACGTTATCTTGTATGTTGCAGTTTACAGTCCTGCAACAAAGCTGCCATTGTTTTGCGTTTTGCGCCACTGACTGAAACGACTACACCTCATATTTGCAGTCAGAGATGTATCTAGGTATTTTATGTATCTTATCTAAGATCTGGAATAATGCTTCTCTTACGGAATTAGTAACACTCATTATAAATGAAACTGATTCCACTGTCGGTCCCCCATTATGTTAGTAGTTAATATAACTTGTAAGGTCTTCAGTTCAGTGTCTGGACAACTAACCAATAGGCCAGCTTGCTAGGAATATGAATAGGTAAGACTATTACTACAAAACAAGTGTGAATTTCCTATTAAATAATAATAATGAATTAAAACTTTCTCACGTATATTTTTAAGTTCCCATTTTTTTTTGTTCCCAATCACTGAGCCTTCTCCAAAGGCCTAGAGGGCCCTAAGCGTTCCTCTTTGTATAGCACCCCCTTCCAGAATGTGTAGAGATTTTTAGGTTCTTGTTGTAAAATTCAATATTAAACTTACTTGGCCCAAACTTTCCTAACTCTGTGTAACATGTTTAAGAGTGTGACTCAATACCATGAAATCCAGACATTCCAAAAAGCAGTTTTCTGTGATTGATTATGTACAAAGTGTCGACTTTCACAGCCCAAAGAAAGTTTTTTTAATGCTTCAGTACGAACAACCAACACAGAGAGGCACATACGACCAGGGTGGTCGGCAACTTTTCAAATACTTTTGTCATTATCCACTTCATTTGGCTCGCCGCACAACAAAACAAAGCTGAAAGCAAAGTAGAACGGCTTCTTTTTTGGCAGGAAGAGTCCTCTCCGAAGTTGTTAATTTATTATAGCATAATTCACAGGCTGAGTGAGATGTGGTGAAGAGCGTCTGGACAGGCTGGAACCTCCTTCATTAGCGCTAAAGTCTTATGTGTGGAAATTACTGACTCAATCAATAAACAAAGCCAACGTGTTGAAATATTTATCGGGACACAAATCCATCTTCACCAATTATCTAAACATCCCTCATCCCTGTTAAAAGTAATTCAAAAAGCCCTTTATGGATGTTAGTACACCTTATGACTGACATCGTCCCTCTTCCATACCTAAGTGCTGGCCCATTAGTACCTAACACCATCAATAAAAGGGAAGTAAACTCAGGCAGTCTCTGTAAGTGTCTCCACGCAGAGACGGCTCATCCGGCTTTACTCTGAGGGACCGAAATGGTCTTAGAGTGGAAGCTACCAAAGTAAACAAATAATAAATAAACATTGTGCGAACATTTCATGACGAATGGATCGATGGAAATAGTCCAAAGTCCAATAACGTAGTTAAATTAATGTACATTGGTTCACATTTATCAAACCTCTCAGAGTAAAAAATACTGATTCGAGCTATTTTATGCCTTTTACATAACACTGGATATGACTGATGTGAATTTCGATTGAACATGATTGATGTCGCTTGCTGTTGGATCACTGTCACCCTGACATGCCTGATAAATATGAACCATTGAAGTTAAGAAAGTTTAATAAAATGGAGCTTTTCCAGTTCTAAAGGCTGATTGGACATTGTGAAATACTCAATATTTGTTCAGAAAAGACCCCTCAAAACAGTTCAATTCTGTGTGGTAGGCTACTAGTACGGACTGCTGAATATATAGATTGGAAAAACAAAACATATTGTACTGTGGGATGTTTTATTGAAAAAGCTATTTTTTCCAGACATGTAGCTTTTATTTGCTCAGCAAATTAAATATTTAATCAAATTAGATATTTAAATAGTATTAATACAGTAAGTAGTGGTTTTACATATGTCAGTGTGTTAATTTAACCCTTTCCAAGTTTTTCCTTGTAGAAACAACCCAGTGTTATTTACAGTTATCATTTAATAGTTCAGTACTTCATTAAGCTGAATCAAGTTTGCTGGTGAAGGAATTAAATGGAACTTTCTTATTATCTACTTCGTTCAGAATAAAATATTCATGTTACATTATATTGTATTCAGACTTATTTACATCTGTTCTAATGATATCTTGTCTTCTAACTGGTGAAAATTACTAAAAATAAGGGCTTTTTAAACAATCGGCTTAGGTGTCTAAGACACAGTAGTATATACACATTGTTGCTTTTGGAACACATTGTTGCTGTTGTATATCCATTATATTATCTTTACATGGAGCAGAAAAACATACTTCAACCAGATGTTATTCCCAAGT
This sequence comes from Megaleporinus macrocephalus, assembly GCA_021613375.1. Lineage (NCBI taxonomy): Eukaryota > Metazoa > Chordata > Actinopteri > Characiformes > Anostomidae > Megaleporinus > Megaleporinus macrocephalus. Next base: position 27,696,576 of record CM038721.1, read on the forward strand.
ACTTTTGAACCATTTCTTTTGTTCTGTTCATCTTATAATTTACACACAATATACCGAATAATATACAGGTATTTTCAAATTCTGTCAGAACTAAACTACAACAAAAATGGAAATACAATATACATATTCAAAATGACCAGTAAGTATAAGCAGAAAGCATATCAACCAAACAGTTACACAACATCTAAATACAATATAAAAAATTCTGTACTATTTAATACATCATTCTCCACAGTTATTGGCACCCCTTGTTAAGATGTGTTCAATTTTAATTGCAGAAGTATAATCTCACACTGAAAATGACAAAAAACTGTAACCTTTAAAAAATGAATCCATGACTAAAAAAATCATTATTTATCATAAAATCACCTGTTCCACAATTATTGGCACCCCTAACAATTCCTAAAAAATATATGAATATAATTGAAGCTTTTCTGTCATTTATACTGTAGTTTATAAAGTTTAAAAGAGTGTCTAGGAACCTTTAATTAGTAATTCATCACTTTCTGTTTTCCTATGGTATAAAAGGAGAGTGCACAGGAGAGGACCCAGGACTGGGGACGATTTAGAGACATTGTGCAAAGAGGAATGATTGAAGACCCCTCTCTCTGTATTCTCTCATTTTGTGAAATATTATAGGAGAAGTGCTGTCTTGTTGGCAAAAGCGGGTAGTATTAACATCAGGGCTGCCAATAATTGCAATGTAAAAGAATTATTTGTTTTTATGGGATATTTCTTTTCTCACTGAATAAATGCACTTGAATTAAAGGTTGGATTATTTTCTTTTTGTTACATAGTTATCCTATATTATTAAAAAATAAAATTATATACATATGTATGTTACACAATGTTGATATGTTAAAAACTACAGGATGAGTTAGCAGAAATGATTTTTTTTTATCAATATCGATACAATATTACTTATTTTTATTTTAATGCTTTTTATAAAAGCAATAGAGTTCTTTAATTTTGCCATGACTAAGACGCTTTTGGTCTTTTACACACAATTTCACACATGACCTCCTGTTGTGTATTGCTTGATTTTCTGTCTGTAGAGTTACCACTTCTGAGATATTAGATTTATTTACCACAGAAATGTTATTCAGTAAATCAGACTGGGATCTTTTCTAATGAATAGCAGTTTCAAGTACAATTTAAACCAGTGAGCTGCAGCTATTAAGGTGCTAAATGTTGCAGAGTTTGGATTCATCTGAGAGTTAATTTACAATATCTGACTCATAGATGTTGCCAGCTTCTTTAAAGTGCACCAACTGCATACACACAGCTTGTACAACCTTCTTTAAAAGCACTGTCAATAGAAAGGAATGCTCTGAAACAGCTACATTTCATGATAAGTGGTGTAAAGTCTCACCAAGCATCGGGCCATGGTGCAGTAGAACTGCATCCTCTGGAGAGATGAAGCTCCAGCCACCCTTGGGTTGCACTAAACAACATCAGTATATGTGGCTGTATGCAACCAAATCCTCAGATAATGTTCCAACATCTAGCGTAAAGCCTCCCAAGAAGAAGAAGCTGGCCAAGCATCCACACATTTTTTTAAATACAGCTAAATTGCAAGACATTTGCTAGTCACTTAACTGACAAAGGGGTTTATGCATTGCGTACCTGAGGTCATAACCCATTCTACGAATAACCTTGTCTTCATGCTTTACAGTTTCATTCTATGGATGTTACACCTGGCTGTTTGATGTTTATCAGCACGGTGGATCTTTTATTTGGACACTTCATGAACAAAAAAGTTCAGAAGAGTCAGAAGAATTTCTAGTGAAGTATTTATTAAAGTTTAAATTTTCCTAAAGGTTTTACAATGTTTGTCTCTGTCACCTTGTACTGGGTGAAGGAGATGCGGAATACCAAGAAGCTTCATTTGCAGTCCATACCTACCTGTGCTTCAAGGACAAGCACTAAATGCTTGAGGTCATCAACCTTTCTGATGAAGAGCTTCTTCTTTTGTTTTAAAAGTCTGTACTAATTTGTTTTCGTCTTCTCCTTCTTTAATGACTTCACCTGGATAGTTGATGAACGTAAAAAGTTCCAAATCAAGCAATTAGCTGATTTGCTGTCTGAGCACGTTCTTCGACTTGTATAATTTGAGAAAAATGGCTGTTGTACAAGTCTACAGCTGCAGCAGACGCGTGCCAAGCTAGATGAGATGCTATCATGGTTCTTCTGTTTCTGAATGTTTTCTCAAGGTCTAGCTCAGAAACAGCCTCAGCTGTAACTAAAAGTTGAAGTCTTTCCTGCAGATGTACTATTTTCAGTTGTTAAATGTGGAGCAGATATGATTATTATAATCAATTGATCCATATTAATTAATACATTCATACAAAATATTTATAAATATTGATAACCACACTATCTGCCCTGTGATGGACTAGCAGCCTTCCGCCCAGTGAGCACTGGGAAAGGCTCCAGCACCAAACATGACCCAGGAGGATAAGCAGTTTAGATGATGAAGAAATGATAACCATAGTGTTACATTATTTCTATGGTTGTAAATGACAATATAGGTAAAAAAAACTAATAATAATTGGGTACTTTTAAGTGACTTGCACTGCAGACTAAATTCTTTTGCTATAAGTGACCCTACACCTTGATTATAATTATTTTATTAAAGAAATAATTAAATATTACATTATATTCATAGCACTACCGAAACTTGCCAAATTACAAATTACAAATGACAAACAAACAGAGCCTTGAACAGGTGTACACACATAAAATCAGAATATATATATATATATATATATATATATATATATATATATATATATATATATATATATATATACAGGCCAGACACTCTTCACTTTCAATGGAAGTCAATGTTCCATTGATTGTTTGTCCAAGCAACTTTGGAGCATTTCTATTGGTCCATTCATCATGATATTTTCTCACAATATAAATGGCAGCTGCTGCATTTAAGCAATATAAAAAAATATATAAATTAACAAAAATAGAGACAGTAACATTATTATTATTATTATTATTATTATTAAATTAAAATCATGATAAATCTAAATCTAAGTTTCTCTTTAGAAGAAAATCTAATAAGATCTTTGAAAAAAATGCACTGAAAAATGTAAGTATTATTTTCACAAGTGCTAATTTAGGGTTTAGGGTGGAACAGCCACCAAAATACTCTATATATAATTTTTTTTGTATATATTTAACCTTCTTCCTTAAAGATTGGGTTCACAACATAATCCTATAAGGCATTTCTTAGACTATGTTCACATCACCAAGCTAAAGTAGCACAAACCCAATTTTTGGCCCTATTGTAACACAGTGAACCTATTAAATCCGACTGTAGTCACTTTGAAGTGCTCCTATATCAGATTGGAATTCAGGTGTTTTATTTCACGGGGCCTGCGCCTTTATTCAGTGTTAATGTGACGTTGGTGACAGTAAACGGTGGAAAAGCAACACATCTGACCCTTTTATCTTCCTCTCTCTCTCTAATCGTGAGCAGCTGAGAGCTGATCAGAGCTAATTATCTTCACAGGAGGGCTCTGCTGGTTAGTCTGCTGCTCTTGACGAACGTGGTTCATTTATATGACGTTATTGAGTAGGAGCATGTGCGCGTGCAGGTCATTTCAGAACGCTGGTTCGTTCACATTAATGACTGATTTGAGTCACTTTCCCATGCAAATGTGAACCATCATGCTAGTGAGATCAGAGCAAAAAATCGGATTTGAGTAATGAGGCTGGTAATGTGAGTGTAGTCTAAGATCTGATTACTTCTTCTGTTATTTTTATTTTTTACTGTATGAACTAGTTCAGTCCATATGTGTGTAATTATAGTAATATTTAAAATATGTTTAAACATTTAGTATATTTAAGATTACATAATGCATTGAATTGTTTCTTTTACCCTCATCAATAGTAGCCAGAAAATATAATTTCCACTTGTTGGAGGTCCCTTGATTAGTTCTTCACTATCATTAAAAATATATATTTTGGAATTTCATCTTTGTGGGTAAGCATGTAAGTAAACATGTATTAATTGCTACAACATCTGGACAGGCCAGGAACCTACGCTAGAGTTCTGTTTGTGGACTTTAACACTATAGTCCCAAAGTTCCTGCAAGTCAAACTGTCGCAGCTGTCGGTTCCAGATTCCATGTTCTGGTGGATTGTGGATTTCCTGACAAAAAGAAGACAGCAGGAAAACACACGTCAGACCGCTGGACCCTCAGTACTGGAGTTCCACAAGGTTCTGTGCCCTCACCCCTTCTCTTCAGCCTCTACACTAATGACTGTGTCTCTAAGGGTGAGCTGTGAAGATCTGGAAGTTTGCAGATGACACCACTGTAGTGGGCCTCATAGCAACGGTGATGAGTCTGCCTACAGAAAGGAAGTCGGGCAGCCGATCTCCCGGTGCAGGGTGCAGCAGCAGCCACCTGCTGCTCAACATACAAAGGACCGTAGAGATGGTAGTGGACTTCTGGTGCAGCCCCCCTTCTCTACATCAACCCCTCTCAACATCAATGGCTCTGCAGTTTCCACTGTGGAGTCACTCAAGTTCTTGGGCACCTCCATATCCCGGGATCTGAAGTGGGAGAGCAACACAGCAAAGAATGTTCTTCTTGAGACAGCTAAGAAATTCCACCTGCCACAGACCCTGATGATCCAGTTTTACTCAGAGATCATCGAGTTCATCCTTATGTCAGCCATAACCACCTGGTTTGGAACAAGCCAACCTCCAGCACATAATCAGGACAGCAGAGCCGGTCATTGGCTTCAGGATATCTACAACAGCAGGGAGATGAAACGACCTGGCAAAATTACAGCTGACCCCTCTCATCCTGAACATCATCTTTTCCAGACACTCTCCTTAGGTAGAAGACTCAGGACCATCAAAACCAGCACGACCAGACACGCCAACAGCTTTTTCCCCCAGAGCTGTAGCGGTCATTAACCACAGTGGACACCTCACACTTCACACTTGATCTGAATCTTACTGTATTATAATGACCCCTCTGTAACACGACATTCATTTGCACAGCTGTACGGGTATTCAGTTTTATAATTTTAAATATAATTCTGTCATATTCTGTCACTAACAGCTTTTATAATATATCTTCTCTCCATTTTCATCAAATGTTCTACATAATTTGAACACAGCCACCATTTACATTGTGTGAAAATGTAATAATGAATAAACGAATCGAAATGCTTCAGAATCATTGGAAAACATTTACTTACATTCTGGTGTCATTTGTTTTTCTTTGGACTATGACGGTATGTCTACTCTAACTTGTATATGTATAGAATATGTATATACATAGAAAAAAGGACATTCTTCTTATTAATCTTATTCTTTATTCTCTATATTTAAATGTATTGTTTTTTATTTTCTTATTTAGAAACTTGCTAACAATCTTAATGCTTATCTGGTAGGTTTAGTATATTACACGTCATATGTGTGTGCTCAAATTTCCTTGTACATGTGAAAACGAAACAAAGAGATTCTGAATCAGTTTTTTATTGTTTTTTTTGTAAAGGTCTAAGAGTTTTTTATTATCAAGAAAGCTGCAGAGGTGCTGCCTATTGTATCCTGTCTTTGTGGAGAGGTGGGAATTGTTTTCACAGCAGGTGTTTCTTACTCCTCCCATTACCCCTCATTACTCACTAGCAGCTCAACATAGAGCCACAAAATTTCACAGTCAACCGTGTTCTAGTTGGTCTGTTAATAGAGTTATGGGGAAAAATTAAAACACTTCAGTTTTCATTCTGCCAGCGGAATGCCCACTAGAGAGCTTGCAGGAAGATGCTACAAATTTTAATCAAATCGAGGTCAGAGATTTACAGCCCTGGGATATAATAAATAATTTCTCTTGATTCTGCAGCATTAGCTATTTTTAATGTTTCAACATGTCAACAATTTGTTATACAACATGCATTGAGCAGTGTATGTTCCCTGTCATAGGTCGATCAGCAAGTACTTATTTTATTAAATATCTGTTATTTAATGACAGGCACTTAGTATAAAGAGGAACCCAAACACTGAAAGTCATAGCATTCATAGGCAACTATGTATTAAAGTTGTTTTTCATGTGTGGAGCGCCGACAGCTGAAGATTATAGTTATCTCTCTGCATAATGCGGCAGGACGAATGTTTGCTTGTGTTGTACAGGGCCTGTGATTGGCTCGCTAAGTTGAATTCTCCTCTGTCAAGGGCATTTCGCATCATCAATATTCTGATTCACTGAAACGCGCGCTCGTTACGATCGAGTACGCGCGAAAGACAACACGCGGCTGATTGCTTCCACGCGTCCCTCTGGGCAGGTGGCTGGTTATGAGTTCTGCTCTGTTGAGGGAGCTTCACTAGAATACATGCTCATTACCAAACCTTCTCTTGTTAACATTAGTTTTAGCTCACATGACAGTGAGTGGACATTGCCTGGAGCATTGTTGAATAAAATATGCTCTAACGGAACAGCGCAGACATGGGTTTTTAATGATTTTTCATTTGCTGCTTGCCATTCAACCCACACAAATTAAACGGTGGAAAATAATTGGTCCTCAATCTATCATAATCATTGGCACTTTGGCTTCACCCTACTATTATCATTATCATCTCGGTAATTCATCCAGTTTATCATCCATTTTCAGATTGACCCTAAATAACTAATGTCACAGACAACACCGGGGAAAATCATTGGTTTCAAATTGGATGTAGCTTTACTGCTGTGCAGCTGTATATTACGCCTTAAAAAATGAGACTGCTGATTTAGGATAATTAACTTATGCAGATTACGCTCGTTGTGTGATGACACGCTTTGTATTTACATCCACGCTATAATATCCCAGCAGGCTAAATGTCAATTTTGCCCATTGACGAAGCACTGTCTAAGGACCGGCTGACAAGCCAGTATCTCTGTCTGACGACGGTTCTGACAGTCATCCGCCGCGACTGGCTTTTCTCTCATTATATCATCGCTCTTCATTTACAAGCCCTTTCGCTAACCCCCCGTGCTAAATTCAATCATCATTATCAGCATCATAATAGTAATTTAACCTAATGTCACTTTCCATTGTTCGGGGCCACGCGTTGTTTTCTCTGTGCCACTGCTAAGCTAGCTCTTAATTAGCGGAGCTTGTCAGAAATTAGATACACGGGCCTCCCGGAGCAAGCGTTCCACAACCCTGAGCAAACAGCTGGAGGAGCCCGCCACAAACGCGAGGAGAAGAGCGGCACGGCTGCCTGGACCCCTGCATTGCCGTTTTGCTTAACGAGAAATATCAATACGGTTGAATTGGGTTCCGTGGCTGTCAGAAGCCAGCTCAGGTCATGCTGTTAGGAGACTTCCAGCGCAATTAAGGCAAATAGAGTTGAGAGTAGCTTTGTTAATAGGACATGCCCTTCTGATCTGGATCCAGTTTTGTTTATTCTGTTCTATTACGGTAATGAAGGCTGGATTAAAGCATTTTAGCGCCCTAGGTCATGACAAATTGAAAGGCCTCCTAAGACGAATATTAAAAGAATAATAATAAAAATAAAACTAAATGCTCAAGACCGGATATAGAACATGAATCAGGAAGCATGAAGCGACGCAGCAATTCTGAACACAAAGAAATCAACGGTATTAAACTGCACCATCTAACCAAGCCATCACGCATGACACCATGCTAAACGTTAAGCCATTTTTAAATTAGAATTGTCAAGACGAGTTATAATGAGGTGAGAGAAGACAATACAGCTTTACACATACAGTGGCAAGCAAGCAAGTGTGAACAGCCCCGTTTAAATTAAGGTTTTTGTTGATTTTCTAAGAGAAAATAAGTTGCATGTTTTTAAGAACCTACTCTCATTTTTGTGCTAATTATACAACACATTTATATTTATTTTCTGAGTTGAACTTATTGTAAGAAGTCAAACATAAAATATGCTTTTCTGCAAATGTAACTTTTTTTCCATCAACAAATAAATAAATATATGTGTATTAAAAAGCATGTTCTCTGTGTAGGTTCTGTGTATGTTCTATTATTTTCACTTAGTAAATTAACGAAACATGGTATTTTACCTGGGACCTCCAAACATTTCCTCATAACTGTATAATTCTGCCCACTCTACTCTCTTTTAAGTATCGACCAATCAAATTGTTATGTGTCAGTGTAACAGATTCAGTCACACCTATAATTAAGCTACATGATGAAGATTAAGTGCTCAGTTTCACACACAGTGGAGATGATTACACTGGTTAAGTCATTATTCTTGCAGGTAAACCTGAAAGCTGGGGGTGCTGTAGCTCCTTCAGCACCCCTACAGCTCTTTTGGTGAATGTGCAACAAGCTCATTTGTCTTTGGCTAGCATTTAAATAAAAAGGACAAAAAAGTTAGCAGTAGGCCACATAAGTGAAATTGGATATTTGAGCGCCCAAGAAAGCAACCCTAGAGCTTCTTGAGGCAAAGTAATGGAATGTTCTTAAATGGCCGAGTCAGTCACCTGACCTCAGCCCAATTGAGCATGCTTTGCACTTACTGAAGACGAAACTAAAGGCGGAAAGACCCACAAACAAGAACCAGCTGCAGTAAACGCCTGGCAAAGCATCTCAAGGCAGGAAACTCAGCATTTGGTGCTGTCCATGGCTTCCAGACTTCAGGCAGTTGCTGACTGCAAAGGATTTGCATTTAAGTATTAAAAACAATCCCTGTATTTATCATTTTGTTGGTTTAATTCTGATCATATGAAAATGGTGGGACAAACATGACTGTAATTCCTAAAGGGTGCATGCCATATTTTTTTAATTAAAACTGAATGTCTGCACTTTAAATCTATTGTGGTGGTATACAGAGCAGTACAGAGGCCAAAAGTGTGTCACAGTCTAAATATTTATGAACTTGAGTGTATGTTTTGTTTTATACAATAGCAACACCAGTAGCTAGGTTTTGATGGATGGGTAATGAAAAATGTCTTTCTAGAGGAACTAGTTGGCATTAACCATAGCATATAGCCGCCTATGAGCATTTTTTTTTTACCTCAGTTTATGACACCAACCTTGGTTTGTTAAAGAAATTACAGTTTCACTGTTTCTGGAGCTAGCTAAGATCAGCCAGAGGAGTTAGCTTAAGTAGCTAGCCACACCAGAGCCAAACATGCTAGCTCTGCTATCACAGTTGTAACAGCCTGTAACAGTACGTACTACTTAGCTAAATTCTATATTCATGCATTTGTAGCTTTAAAAGCCTCTTAACATGTGGACATCAGGATTACTTGAATAGTGAATGTAGTATTTGATTACTGGCACCTCAAACAAAGTACACATGCTCATTCCTGCTATACTAATGTAGCCTTGACTGTTTTAGCTAGTTGTAAGCCAGGGCTTACCAGGAGTATGTGGTTAATCCTTTGTGGTTAAACTACTGGCCTGTATGGTTAAACCAGTCAAGTGCATTGAAAGTAACCTTGACACAGCGTTTTCACATTTAACGTTTTCATTTTTCTATTCTCCAGCTGCCTCGTATCATTCTTTTAAAACACCCCGCATAATTCTACCTTCTGTTTCAAATTAATTCTGGAAAAAAAAAATCCTACTCCTGTTTAGTTTGATAAGCCCCAGTTCTTCCATTTTTGAGCTGTAGACAGACATTTTAAACATCTCAGCGCTAGAGGGAAATCCATGATGGATTAGATCACAACGAATAAATGTTCTTTCACCTTAAGCTTAATCACATTAAGATATACAGCATTTATCTCCTGCGATATCTACAGCGAAGTAAGTGTTGTAGTAGGAGAATGTTAGTAATACTTTTGCTACCATGTTGTCCTTTTTAAGCTGCGGAAATACCACTTGAATCTAATTATGCTGAAGGACTGCTGTTTTATTACAATATAAAAAATTGTTCCTAGAACCAGGGCTAAAATAATAAATAAACAAATAAAGCATTGCTGCTCTGGAAGACATGGGCTGGACAATGTGGAATGCAAAGTCACAGCCATCATAAGCAACTCAGTTTATAGATAAATACCTTCACAAGACTGTGTTTCATGTCTAATTTCTTGTGGACACTGACTGATATGGGAATTTTGTCATATACACTGATATCAATATTAAGGAGCTACAAGTTCGAGTATGGTCAGTTAAATAGATTCCAGTGGTTTTAGTTAAACAGTGCTTCAATGGCTGGTATTGTCTGTTTTCTATTGTTTATTGGCTGATATTGCAGCTGTGAATTAAAACTGACAGTTTTTAATAAACTCAGATGTGCAGGTTTTATATTATTATTATTATTATTATTATTATATGTAATATTCACACTACAGATTAGGTTTTAGATATGTTTGTCATTTAACCATGCCAGAATTTTGCATTCAAGGCAAATAATTAATTGTCAGTTCAGCAGACAGAACATTAGAGGTGGGTTTTTTTTATTTCACTGCATTTTCTACATTTTCTTCTGAGATGTGAACCGACATAGGGACTGATATGGGTTGAATTGGTTCCTTGTAGAGAATTTTATTTAATATCCAAAAAACCCAGTGAACCTCCACAAGTGATTTATATTGAGAATGCTAAATAATAATGGCAATATTAGTAAATTGTAAATAGTAATAAATCTCATTTTTTTCTTTGATTCTTGGTTTAGACCAAAATCTCAGACACCTATCAAACAACATACTCATAATCATTTCTTTCTGTGCGGAAGCTTTTGGAGACATTAAACCTTCCCAATGTCTGGTTTACATGAACAAGACTATGCAAAATACTGTAGAACTTTGACAAGCAAATCTTAATATAATTATCCTGAACCTAATGAAATATAGGTGCAGGTCGATTTGATTGGCGGGCTGATATATCAATCAGGTCCTAGTAAATGTTGTACTCAGTGATATGCCAGGTAAGTTAAAACCACACTGAGAAAAAAAATTACACTCTGAAAAATAGAGCTGCCAATTGAAACCGCCAAGGGTTCTCAAGTAGCAGAACCACTTTTGGCTCCCCAAGGAACCTTTCAATGGATGATTCTTGTTAAAGTTTAAATGTAAATGTTAAACATTGCTCCTAGTACCTAATGTCCAAGCCAAGAGCTACTCGGGAACATTTTTAAGAGTGTAGTTCAATTTCTCTTTCCACATTTACCGACAGGCCCACTTAAATAAAAACCACAGGGCACCAAAAACCACATAAGCAGCAAACTCTGTGTCTATCGGCTTTTAAAGAGGAAGAAGCTCGGCGGCGTGAGAATGAGCTCCCATTGTTCTTCTCTGATGCATCTTTTTTTCCTACATGCTTAGAGTTAAAAGTCATAAACTGCAGAAAGGATTGCGGCCTGTTTAATGCTGAGCGGGATTTACTCGTCATATTTGATCAAAGATTTTCAGTCGTAGCACAGAACATAAACCATCTGCGACAAATAATACACGCGCATGCACAAACACACGCAATCACACACACACACAAATCTGGAGGCCTTCAGAATGTGTGTGTGTGCGCTAACCAGAGACCACAGTCTTAATTCATTACTACAGCATATTCAATGGGTTTCTTTATATCTCCCCCTTGAGTACGATGGTACATACATTTCAGTTTAATTAAAAGTCCAGCTCTTTCTGTTTACCCTAGCAAATTCTAAACAAGTTAAAACTACACTCAGGCGGCTATGAAAAATGGAAGCATTGCTACATCTGCTGTGAACATGCCTGCTCACCTCCTACAGCAGCACCACAGTAGTCCTGATACTGAGATCTAGAGAAACTTTAGAAGGACACATGAGGATTTCGTATGCGCAAGAAATCAATGCTAGGAAGCTAAATATCATGCCTGTGTTTATCAGCTGTCACATTAGTTGTACATTAGTGCATTACTTTATCATCATTTGGGGGGGGGGGGGTATGCAGAATACAGATACTCCTGCAAAAGAAACAACAGCAGAGCTTGCCTATTAACTGTTTTAAAATCAGCAAATGGCATGCTCGCTAGACATATTATAAAAAGGATCCCAATTAACAGCTTCTTTACAAACACTGAAATTACTGTTAAAAACAGTCTAAGTAGACTGATAAATCAATGTGATCAGTTATTAATCTCAGTGTTGCTGTGTTCTGTTAAAGTCTGAGTAGACTGATAAATTAATGTGATCAGTTATTAATATCAGTGTTACTGAGCTCTGCTAAAGTCTGAGTAGACTGATAAATTAATGTGATCAGTTATTAATATCAGTGTTACTGAGCTCTGCTAAAGCCTGAGTAGACTGATAAATGAATGTGATGATCAGTTATTAATCTCAGTGTTACTGAGCTCTGATAAAGCCTGAGTAGACTGATAAATCAATGTGATCAGTTATTAATCTCAGTGTTACTGAGCTCTGCTAAAGTCTGAGTAGACTGATAAATTAATGTGAACAGTTATTAATATCAGTGTTACTGAGCTCTGCTAAAGCCTGAGTAGACTGATAAATTAATGTGATGATCAGTTATTAATCTCAGTGTTACTGAGCTATGCTAAAGCCTGAGTAGACTGATAAATCAATGTGATCAGTTATTAATCTCAGTGTTACTGAGCTATGCTAAAGCCTGAGTAGACTGATAAATCAGTGTGATCAGTTATTCATCTCAGTGTTACTGAGCTATGCTAAAGCCTGAGTAGACTGATAAATCAATGTGATCAGTTATTAATCTCAGTGTTACTGAGCTCTACTAAAGTCTGAGTAGACTGATAAATCAATGTGATGATCAGTTATTAATCTCAGTGTTACTGAGCTCTGTTAAAGTCTGAGTAGACTGATAAATCAATGTGATCAGTTTAATAATATCAGTGTTACTGAGCTCTGCTAAAGTCTGAGTAGACTGATAAATCAGTGTGATAGGTTATTAATCTCAGTGTTGCTGAGTTCTGTTAAAGCCAAATTTAAATACAACATATTTCTACACATTTTAGAGCACAATTTATATTTATTGCCCAAAAATATATATATATGACCACACATTTAAATTTCATTACAAAATTACAACCATCAAAACGTACTCTGAGCAGAGGCTCCCAAACTTTTGCATAAGACTCTACAGCACTTTTGCAGCGGGATGCAGCGTTAAGTGCACTACTGTTTCATAGCATGCTCATTTACCAAAAACACAGACAAAAGAACTAAAGAGAAAGCCAATTTACTTCAACAGTACACAAAGCAGAAAATGAAAATTTCATTATGATAATGCTACTCTTTAGAAATAAAACTGGCTTAATAGCAGACTCGCTTTTAATGACCACGGAGTGTAAGATATTCATGAAGCACTAACTCTTCTTCTAGACGGCATTATGCGCGGCAGTGTTTACCTTCAGGGACGCGGATGAAATGGATTAATAAACTGACCTTAATGTGCTGTTGCACTGTTTCTTCAGGGGATTCTTTTCAAACATGGAAGCAAGTAGGGAGACAAATCCAACAAGAACAACATGCTGTTTGACAAAACGAATACAGTGGATTTAGGCAGCTCAGTCATGGCTGTTTTATGTGGGGTAATTAGGCGTCAAAGTGACTACTAAGCTGCAAATGTCTTCCTTGAGACGAAACTACCACTGAAAGAAAAAAACATTTTTACTTTTATCCCATTAAGCAGGAACGAACACGTGGAGACAATTGATCAGGGTCAAGTCCCACCTGTGTTAGGAACTGCCTGGAGCCAGGTACGCTGAAGGCATGAGTGACCCCCTCGATGCTCTCGGGAAGATAAAGAGGAGGTAAGAATCCCTCCCAGCTGCAGACTTATCTACAGGTCAATCAGATACCCACAGACATCTCACTGGGTCGGAGTATAGAGGCTCTTATTTGCATCTCTGTGGTATGTTCAAGACATTATTAGTGATACCTTTAGAGACTTTGACTCGCCTTTAACTCTTCAAATGAGCCTCCAGAGTAGCTGCAGTGCATACATTCCCACATTAGACAGAATGAACTGTATCAGGAGCTGGAATTGTGTTGGTCATCCTCTAGGCATGTGTCACTGATCACAGGACGGCATCCAGACGATACTGTTTGCTGATTATTCTTAGTTGGCGGACTCTTCTTAGTCCAGAAGTGACACTGAGGTGTTTAACAACTCCAGCAGCATTGCCTCATACCAGCGCAACACACACTAACACACCAGATCAGTGTCACTCCAGCACAGAGAATGATTGACCACCCAAATAATACCTGCTCTGTGGGTTTCCTGATCACTGATGAATGGGCTAATATAGAAACAGCAAACAACAAACTACACAAACAAGCAGATGAACTGGAGTCAATTGTAATTAGAACTACAAAGTGCACCTATATAGAAAACAGAGTCAGAGCTTAAATGCATATAGATATGTGTAAGGGTGCTCTGTGTTAGTGTGACTGTAAATATAGGTCTGTTAATGTTGATTTAGTTTTACTTTCTCTCTTTATGACATTTGAACCTTCATTTATTCATTATTGAAACTTTTTTTTCTCCATTTGTTCCATAATCTCCATTTTCACTGATGCATCCAGGCCAGTCAACCAGTCAGCAGCTAACAAAGAAATGAATTCTACACACTACACATTTAACTTGCTACAGTCATAAAGCTAACGAGGCCACAGCAGTGTGGCCTCATCTGAGCGTGTTGTCAGTAAGAAGAAATGACTGTGGTTATTCTAATTAAAGGCCCTACACGTAAGATTAAACAAGTAATGGACTTTTTGCCCCTCATGTCGGCTATTGTTGTTTATAATAAAAGTTCAGTTCTGTGTGAATGAACAATTGAGCCCGCATGGACGGACTTTCTAATTTGATCGATATAGCTGCAGCACTTGTAATCGGAAATAAATAATCACATCCATCGTGTTTTGCAGAACTGGGCGTGACTATAATGGAAAACACTTAGAGGAAATACGCAAAGTCCGTATGACTGAGTTTAAACAGAATGCAAAACCTTTCATGCAGGATGCCCAAGTCACTGTATGAATGGTAGCCGCTTGCTCGTCTGAGCTTAAGGCTCATTTTTTAATCGCCTTTAAGATCATTTAGTCAGATAATCTCCACTGAACAGTAATGAGCAGCAGGTCAGGAATCCACATGTTAAATAACTGCAGAACACAAGACTGCCAAGTATATACGACTGCTTTTCTTGATGATGCATGCTTACCGGCCATCTGCTGCATGTACAGTTTGTGTCATCCTCTAGCCCTTCATCAGTGGTCAGATCCTGTTGGCTGAATATATTGTGGTTGGTGGACTTTTGTCAAGCCAGCAGTAACACTACTGCGCCTGACACACTCGTACCAGCGCCAAACACACTAACATATCAGTGTTGCTGCTGTGCTGTGAATGACCCACCGCCGCCCCCACCAAAAAAAAAAAAAGTCTGGTCAGCGGTGGACGTATGGTGGTCCCTGTCCAATATCAACCCAACATTTCTAAACCAGTTTGAAGAAAATAAATCCCATGCTGCCACATACAGTAGACAAGCCTGGTTGTCTCCTTATTTAATTGATACTTTGACATAATGAGGTTTACATTGAGAAAGTGTTTATAGTAAACTCAATTTACCTTGGTTCATCCATGAACTGTGTGGTGAGTGTGGTCAGAGAAGCTGAGGGATACTATGACGCAGCTACAGCCAGACCTACTCATAATTCTACTCTACACATAACTCTGTCAAACTGTAGACATTTAAGTGTGTGTATGTGTGTGTGTGTGTGTGTGTATAAATTCAATGTGTCCACTTTCTGCTTGTAGTTTGATGATTGCAGTAAGGACATTTAAAATAATTTATATGACAATCATCAGCTACAACTTTATGATCATCGGCTCTCAAGATGCTCATCAGCTCTGAAGATTGTTGCATAGCGTCTGATGATTTAGGGTCAATCATGAGCTAAATGAGGATTGGAACATAGATTTATTTGGTGGGGACACACTAAGTGTGAAATGTATAAACCAATCCAATGCATCTATACAGGAGCAACAGTGTGGAGGCCTGCCGTTAGCCTGTGCATGTAACATAAGTTAGCATGGCTAAAACCCACCCCAACAAAACTCCAATTAAGTGCACAGATGTGTGTTGCGTGTGCAGAGAACACATTACATGTTGGCAATCATCATCACCTCTTGCATCAACATCTCTTAGCTAAATTGTTGTGCTTTGGATGTTGAAAGCAGAGGGCAGGTACCTTTGTTAGCAGCAATCCAGAACCAAAGTTGGCCCCCAATTGCGTCTTCTCGTCACAAGATCACATCTGGCCCCACGAGACCAGGAGACGTGTCAGTGGGAGATAAGACATAAATAATAATCTAGATTATTTACCTGAAACATTGTGCTTCTTTACTTTTAAACTGCAAATCAAATGTGCAAACACTAAAAGCCAATATTTAGCCAAAAACCTCGTTCATAAATTTATGCAGTTATTTGTTATAGTGGTTTAAGGCGCAGTGCAAGAACAAATCATTCCCAAAATGTATGCCTGTTTTGTATATTTTGAAAATGATAACTCTATAATTCACAGCAAGAGTCCAGAACTGCTCAGACAAGCCTCTGTGATAGAGGATATTAAGCAGGTTAAGAAAAGTTTTGGAGATGCATTTACAAAAAAGATTTGGGCGAATATTGACTTTTGCTGTTTGTTAGCAAACATTTCAGCTCCAGTTTAAAACTTGAGAAGCAAATCTTGGACAGCGAACATGCCTTGGCCGATTACATGTGGTGTAAGTGGAAAACTGTTTCAGTTTGATTTTCCACCAAACCGTTTAAGACGTGGGCACATGAATGTTGCTGTTCCAGAGCACTTGGAGGACTAGTTATGTTTTCCCTTTCATATTTGCTCCAAACCAAAATCCTATTTATTTCCATTTTCTTGTGCTCACTCTTCAGACGGGTTTGGAGCGCCCATGTAAAGCCCATGAATAAAATAGGTGTCTCTGATTAAATGACCAATGAGCCTGTAAGGTAAACAGTAGGAGCAATACGTGCAACAAGAATACTGCATAGAAGAGACAATGGACCTGATGCATCATCCATTTGGTTCCTTGCTGCCATTTAGGCTGCGGTACTATAGGTTTCATTGGGACTTAGGAATTGGTGGCCAAAGCCTGTCCTTTGTTCCCCTCAGATGCAGCGAGGCTGCCTGTTTCAAGCTCCCGGACTTATTAGAACGGCTTTGACCTCATTATCCAATCTGCACCCAGCTGTATTTTCATTTTTAATATCAGCAAGAACCAAGAGTGGAGAGGGGAGAGTCTCACCACTGGAGAATATCTCCAGCACTGAGGCTGTACAGCTGTGAAGGTCTACAAGAGCTTTGAGAGGAGCGTCGGTGAACCTCCAGGTGTTCTGCTGCATTCCTTTCCGCAGGTGCATGTCGAGTATTCTCTCCTGGATCTGCTCAGCATTATCCTCACCCCTTCCAGCCAAAACCCAGAATTTACTGACCACCTCCGATGATTACCTCATTAGTGTTATGAGGAAAAAGAGAAAGGAGATGAAAAGGCAGCACCTGCATTTTTCAGCAAGCGTTGATTCGTTCTCTGTAGAAAAGACGCGCTTCTCTCCACAGCAGGTGGCTGAATGATTCCAAACATGTGCGGGAACAGAAATGTCCTTAGCATGAAAAACGATTAGTCATGAAGACTAGTTATTATGAACGTGCTAAAGTTGTTGAGTTTTTTTTTTTTTGCACCAGAGGAAGAAGAAGTGTGCAATTAGTTCAATGCTCCACAACTGGAGAAATAAATGGACATACCTTCTCGAATACAGGAGCAGATTTCTGCTATGCTTGGAATAACAGCGTAGAAAGAGATTTCTGGTGAAACTTGAATCTCGTTGTGTTGTGCAGGTCCATATCCATAAGCCCATTGTAAACTACAGTAATAGGCCTTTGATTGAGGATTAGCTAATCCTGTTCTTTTTAAAGCTTATCCTGTCCCGGACCCCTGAGGAGCACAATCAAATGTAGGCAATGTCTGTCATTGTATTCCTTTGTTGATCGCTATTCTAATCTAAGCTAAGTGGTATTAGCCGAACAGTTGTCATCTCACGGTGCATAATTCAAGTTTGGGATGGATTTCTCCGCGTTACAATGGACGCAACGTCCTCATCATTTAGGAACTCCGTGATCTGTCCCTGCAACTCGGTTCTGTTTTGTCTTGTCGGCTTAAAGTAGCGCTGTAAATATATGTCCATGTCATGAAGGATTATAATATTAGCGGAACAAATTGTGTTGTTGGAAAACAACTGCCACGTTTTAATGAATAAGCCCAACAAACACAAAATTGCCCTCGTGGCGTCGTATAAATAATGTATAAAATAAGACATTAGTGGCACCAGTGGTTTAGTAAAGATTTATTGATTTAATCGGTTTATGTAATTGGTGCTAAACATTGCTAATTAGGAACCGTTTCTGATGCAATAGGGTCAATCAATCAATAGTTTTAGCCAGAAATGAGCTTGTTTGGTAGGTACAATGGGTTGCCTGCTGTGCTGGCTGAAAAAAAAAATGCGTTGTGAGTCACAGTTGGCCAGGCAGGGAAAAGAAAACCCTGTTCTGAATGAACCAAAGGCAGAAAATGTAACAGTTTGCAAATATAGTCATGACTATACTGTTTGCAGATAGTAGGCCAGCTGGTGTTAAAGCTAGAGCCTTTTCAAAAGGAGCTACGCTTCCTTCATCTTAAGCAGTTTAGTCTCTCTGGTTCTCCAAGTAAGCCAGTAGAGAGCGAAATAAGATCAACTCCAACCTCCACACAATCAATTCATCCCAGCCATCCCAGGACAAACATCAAACACATTGATTGAACACACTGCTCCAGCGAACGTGATGTGATCAACACTCACTATTGTATATGGTGTCATCGATTTCTCAAATCACTACAGGCCTAAGAGAAGACACCAATCCCTCCAACAGCAAAGTCTTTAGAAGCGATGCCGAGTGCTGCTTGACATTAACTATCAGCGGCTAACCCTCCTGAAGTATTTACAGACGGGCAGCGGGGAAAGAAGAAAGAAATGAAATCTTGGGGCTTTTTTGAAGGCACAGAACTGAACCAAGCTTGCACGCGTTCATGAGTATGCGAAAGCGGAACGTTTGCATTACCATATAAATGCAGATATAGTGAGTATATTGACTTTGTTGCTTTCCTCAACATTTTTTTAATATTGATTTTCATAGAAAGGATATTTCTGGTTCTAAAATATGACTGGCTGAGTATTCTGAGATGTAAAACACTCTATACATATACATACACACACACACACACACACACACACACACACACACACATATATATACATATATATGTATATACATACTATGCAGTCTTAGGCACCTAAGCTGACTGTTTAAAAAGTCTTTATCTTAGCAATAAGTGTATTTGCACTTATTAAGAACATACTTTTTAAGATATCATTAAAACAGATGTAAATAAACCTTAATACAAAACATGAATATCTTATTTAGAATGAAGTAAATCATATCTTGAGCTCCAGTTTGAAGAATGAAGTTTAGTTCCAGATTTCTCTCTTAAATATGAATGTACTTTATTTAGCTTAATGAAGTACTGAGTAGTCAAAGTAGGTATTAGATGAGAACTGCAAATAATACTGGGTTGCCACATAAAAAGTTTGGAAAGAGTTAAATAAACACACTGACATATGTAAAACCACTACTTACTGCATTAATACTATTTGAATATTTTTAAAAGTGTTTTGCGGAGCAAATAAAAGTTAAAACATCGTACCTGAAATGTTTGCACAGCACTGTATATGGCCACATATATCAACCGAACTCTGTATTAATTCTCTCATTAAAACCCACTATGTTCATGAAATAATTGTTGCCCATTATTTTGCTTGCCAGTCACATTTTACTGTTAACAAAAATTGCCTGGGGTAAGAACTGTTTATGCTAATTAGTGAACCATGAGTACTGGAGATGTACCTTCAGGTCAGTACACTGGGAGGACTTACTTGCGTATGGAGAAATACTGATTGGATCATTGTTTTTTTGTTTGTGTGTGGGGTGGAGTGTTTGTGTGTGTGTGTGTGTGTGGGGGGGTATTGTTTCCAATCAAAATACAATAAAATAATAATATTGCTCCTGTTCCTACTTAGCTTAATACAACAAGCAGAATGCTTATTGAGCTATAAGTAACAAAAATCGTACAAAAACAATGGGATCTAGGCAAAACTCCACATTCGGCCATAAACAAAAGAAGTGATATAAATAGACACATAACAAGAGTTAACGTTAAGTCTCAAATCGTAAATTACATCCCTATTCGTCAGTGCTATTGTGTTTCTCTCAAGCTAGAACATAATCACATACAGAAAGTCAACAAGTCAAACGTTCATATATTAACCAAAAGAACATCTGAACTGCACTGTTTAAAACCTAGATGTCACATGACTATTTCAGTGAAAAAGTTGTGTATGTAATAATCAGGCTAATTTGATCTCCAGAAAGTGAACAGCTTAACTAAACCTAGAGTGGTGTTTAAAAAGTGTTGCAGAAATGTGTTTAGAAACAAAACATTTGGATCTACAGTATATTTCTAGCATATGACCCGGCCTCTGTGCAGCACAGCCAAGATACAGCACAACAAATTCAAATCCTGTCTGTTTTTTCTTTAATCACTGCTTCTAAATTGAACAATTTGTGCCACTGATGGGCCACCGTGTCCTGACACCTGACTCCTAGCTAAACTGAGGGGGGAAAATCTGTGCGAGCTGGCCCTGCAGTCTGTCAATTGAGTATCCCTGTGGTGAAGATTTGCAGCAGAGAGTGATCATTCTGAAGGAAGAAGTGGGGGGGAACCATGAGGTGAATGCAGTTATTGAGGCTGTAATACACATTATTGGTGCAATCTCAGAGCCTATTGGTGGCAGGACACCCCTAAAACGTAAGGATGGCTTTATAAACTGCTCTGGTAGGATATATATATCCAGTACGTTATATATGACAGTAAGAACCCGCAAGCTCATTCACATTGCTGATAAATAAGGAACCGTAGCAGCACCAGCCTTTGCTTTAGGTTACAAATATTGCAGGGGGTTGTTTACCTGATATAAGGAGAATATAAGAAATAGAAATAGGATAGAAAGCACATAGTAGAGCAAATATCATCATAATGAAAACCTTATGGAAAACTTTATACTCTATTTTTCCCCCATACAATTTACAAATGAAACATTGTGTTGAATGGGGCAAAAAATGGTGCAAAATAAAATCTCATTGCAAAAACACACATTAAACTTAGTTCAGCTTAGTTTTCCATTTTACCCCAAATGTAGTTAAAGCAGTAATTTGTGTGATTTTTAAAACGATGTGAACAAATAACAGTTTTGACCGAATGTCAAAGTATGTCTGTGTATCCTGTTGCAAAGATATCTGCTAGTGGTTAGCATGCTAACCAGCTAACCCCAGCGTGGTCTGTCCAGGATACCACTTCGCACTTTGAGATGATGGTAAGTCGCTGCAGCTTTGAGTCAAATCAGTTCAGCAGAGAGGATAAAGAAGTAGCACTGGTGCCGCTCCCGGTTATGTCATTTAAAGGCATTTAGCCAATGAATGGAAGAGTAAACACAAGAGAGTAGTAAAAGGCAGTAGAAGGAAGAGTAGTAGGAAGGCAGTTTATAAATCAAGGCATCTCTCATGTCTCTATCCTTTATACCAAGATTTCTATATTTATGTAAATCAGCCATAAACCTGTGGGCAACTACACTACCATACCTCCCCATATGTTTTTTTGTATATATTTAACTATATTAACACTATTATGTTTTGTAATATATACAATACCAATCATAAGTTTCAGAACAATACCAGTCAAACATTTTAGATCAGTTCTAGAATGTTTGACAGGTAGTACATCTACATTATGAAATAATTATATATATATATATATATATATATATATATATATATATATATATATATATATATATATATATATATATATATATAATTATTAATATATATATATAATTATTAATATAAAGCATTGTTATATTGTAGTCTTAGTCTGTACAATTTTGCATTGTAACTGTTGGCCCTTCAGAAGTCACCATGTACTGAATATTACTTAAATCAAATAATTTATTATAACTAAATCAAATAATAACTCAATCAAATAATATATTTTCATTTTTATTTACAAATAGAAATGTAACAGTAATGACATTCTGATCTGCTCCATAAAATGTCTGAGTTGTAGAACATTTAGGAATTACTCTCAACCAGCAGTGAACAGGTTTTCTTAAACGCGTAGAAATCACAGTTTTATTCTGTTTGGTTTGAAGATAAAAACGAGTTTAGTCCTAGGCTGGTGTTGAGAACAGTTCCAAAGTCCACGTAACTGAGTTCATACAATGTTGAGACCATTAATTCACATTCTTGAGACTGGACTCGTGTACCACAATACACAATGCCACTGGCAATTACGGTTGTCCTTCCTTTCTTTCTTCAAGTTAAACTGAACAGGAATAACGCATAGCGCACTCTACTGTGACATGTCTGAGTGAAACACACCTTCAGGTAATGTCTGTGAACAGACAGAGCTTTTCCACTTGCTGATAGGTAGGGGAGATGGGAGAGGAGGTGACATACGATATTGTTGCTTAATATAATTTTTCCCTGCCTGCTGGTGCGCGGTGATGTAATCAAAAGTTGCATCCAGGTGTACCGTAACGGGCCCAAGGAGACAGGGGCCCACAAATATTGTATGTCATGTTCGAGCTTACTGGAAGATTTGTAACACAGTGCCAACAGCAAATCATCCTGCATTGTGTCACCCCTCCAGTGACCCCTCCCTGTGTAAACAGTAATAGTTTAGCCTGGTCACGGTCTGTGAGAAGACCGAGTTACGTTTTAATGCAGATAAAGATGTTGCCAAAAAAGGAAGCCTATACGTTACTGCATGCAACAGGCAGAGAGGAATGATGTGATAGAGCTATCTAAACAAAACTCCACTGCAAATTTAGTGTGTTCTCAAGGCCATACATCAAAAAACGTTTCTGTGTTGTCATGTTCTTTTGATAACTGGATCTTCTAATATGGGAAGAAACACAAAACCAGAATATCTCCATTATTGCTTCATTGAATTTTAATCAGCTATAGCTGGATAAACAAATATGTTTGTGGAGATTTTAGTGGGCTTATTGTATTATCGTTGTTGTTGTTGTTTTTAAGCACCATGAAGTTGTTTTGGACTCCTGCAGAACATATGGTAAGTGTTTCTCCCAAATATCCTGTCCTCTGTTTGGGTCTTCAGGCGTCTAAATAGCTTGTTCATGATATCTCTGATTGCATACATCCATCTTGTTGCTGGTCATCCTTTTCCTCTTTCATAATCAACTGTTGCCAGCATGATTGTCTTTCCAATGAACTGGTTCTTCTAATTATATGTCCAAAATAAGAGAACTTCAGTTTGGTTATCCTGGCTTTGAGTATGTGGTGAGGCTTGAATTTTGTCAAGCATCCATTTGGCTACACTCAAAAATCTTTGCCAGCACGAATGTTCAAAGGCATCAATGTTTTTTTTTCGATCTCATTGTCCATCTTTCACACCCACAGAGAGCAACAGAATGGTCCACCGCTTAGACAGTTGTGATCTTTGTTTGTAGAGACACATCATTACCTTTGAAGCTCTGTTCAAGCTCCTTCGTCTTTGTTGTGCCCAGTGCAAATCAGTGCTGTGTTTCTTGACCGCTGGATTCTTTGTTGTTGATAATTGAACCATGTAAGCAAAAGCTGTCCACCACTCCTACATGTACACCATCAGTGGCAAAGTTATTCTAGACAAATCAGTTAACTGGACACCTTTGCTTCGACAGACAATGTGCGAACCTTTCGAGATGCATTTCAGAAACATGATATGCGTGTATGGCTCTGGGAAATGGACGTGAGACAAGGGTCCCAAAATTCATACCTGCCACTTATTCACATTCAAGAGAAAAAAACAAGACTTTTGAATAACATAATAAACTGGGTTGAATCTGACCAGCTGTCCCCCTCATGGACAGCTGTGCATGTGCATTTGTTGACGAGCTGAAAGTACAGAATCTAACTCACCTTCTTGTGCATGTGCATCATGGAGACATATGAATGCAACAGACTGCACTCATGATTTCGGTTGTTTCAGTGTGTAAATAGTGTAAGTGTGTGTAATCTGTTAACAACACCAGATGGGAAAGAACCAGGTGAACTTACAAGATAAACTAAAACTACAGGTTTTTATTACAGGAGCTTCAAACCTGTAAAGCTTATTTGATGTAAGATTGACAAAGACTGAACAAACTGATCAGAATTTATTTCTTTGCACACTGGCCTGACACAGCACACAGATTAAATGACTTTTGGCATCTGGAAACTCTATAAAACTCTCTGAGATGGGGATGACAGAGATAAAGTTGCAGCTACATCACAATCTTTTATAAATAACCCTGGCAGGGATGAAGACTCTGCTGTCGGATTCTTGTTGTTTTCGAGACGGTCTCACCCCCTTTTATCTCTTTTAGCTTTCAAGTAAAAGCCAGTCTAATAGATATACTCTGCTTGGTCACTCTAGCTTTTTTTTTCTTCCTCACTTAGTCTGACAACATGGCTTTTCAGTCCAATGTGGCTTTACATGCCTCCGTCTATGGCTTTACAGTCTCTGCCATGATGTCCCTACTGGGAATACCAAGGTCGCTTCTTCTTATAGCTAGCTGAAGACCCATAGATGTTGGCGTGTAACAGGGTGCCAATAAAAGGTCCCATGCCCACTTCTCCAATGCTAAGTTACATAGTGCAGGTATTCCAGTCTTGGAGTGGCAATAACAGAAACGCCATTCTCCCAATTTTAAGCCAGAGTACCAACAGAAGTGAAGTTAATGCTTTAATATCTAAAGTGTGATAAAACTGATCTGTGGCGGATTGGGTGGACCGACAGGCGGCGACCTTCATTTTCAAGTTTAAGATTGACCGTACAATCGGTTTTCTGCAATTGAGAGATGCCCACATCTGTTTTCATACACAAGACGTTACGTCATACTAATGCGAGCAGAACAGGGCCATCTGTTGCAAATGTTCTCCTAATCTACATGTCATATTCGGGCAATGAGAAACGAGTGTGCTCAGCTAGAGCCATCGTTACACCACGCATCCGTAACTTCCTGACAGAGTAGCCACAGGCCATTATCTCTGTTTTAATTCTTTCCATCGCTGGTACGTGGAGCGGAGGGGGAGTTTTAAATAAACACGGCATCTTCCCCGGAGCCAACAGGGCCAAGTCTCTAACGGAGGCCCAAAGACATTCATTTCCTAAATTCTGTGCCGAAGCAGTTTTTTTCCCCTACCTTCTCTTTGTGAAATGAATGTTTTTGCGGTGTACTGTACATATGCTGAAACAATACGCTCCTCCACGAAGAACCATCTGGATATCTGCAGTTTAGGATTTTGCACTTCATTTGAGGTAATAATGGGCAAGACTCCAAAAGGCGCTTGAGAGGAAGTAATATTCATGTTATTTCTTCCACGAACTTAACAATTTCAGTCTTTTCCAAACCAGCATTGGCTGGAAGGAGGGAAGCAGCTTGTCCTTTTTTTTTCCACAAATGAGTGTGGAGTCACAGCGAACAGACCTCAGCGCTGTTCGAGACCCATTCCGTTTAATCACGTCAAAAATTAATTGTCATATGAATCTTTAATATAACCTTCGCCAACGTCTTCAGACGTCACCAAACCTTGTACGCTGGTTTGTATATTAAGGCAGGCGTACTGTTTATAACTTGGAGGCGAAGTGCTTACTCGGTCTTTGTGGGTTTGTGGTCAACAGCCATTTGGCAGAGGTTAAAGTTCCCTGGAGGCTAATAACTCCCGGCTCAGGACTCCGAGGCAGACTTACCATTCCAATCCTGCATTACATGCAGGATGCTTGTGAGAAAAGAACTTCTCTTTTTTTCTCCCTCAGCTCCATTTTAGTCCTTGACATTTAGTTCCTAACTCGGGTTTAATTTCATTCTCCTCTGACGTTTGCTTTGCTTTGCCATTACTCAGACTATCCGCTTTCAGGCCTTAACATCTTATTCTGCACCAGAAAAAGATCCCAAACAGAGAAGAGCAGTGCCGGCTTCAGATCCCGTGCTGATAGACACCGGATGCAGTTCCACTGCTGTCGTTTTTCATGTCTGTTAGTTCTACTTGAGTCATTATTCCATTGAGGTAAAAAAATATGTTTCATTGAGGTTGATTTTAAGCTACTCTACCCACTCACCTACCTCAGATAATACATTTACATTATCCTCTAATAAGCATGCAATTGCCTCGTGTTTGTTTACTCCAGGGTCCCTCACACTGCATGTGAAGGCAGACAAATGAATGAATGTAATGATTATGAATAGAAGCGTGTTATATGAGGACTCCGCTACATTTACAGTACGCCTTTTTAAATAGACAAGCTTCTCTTTTGCAGTCACACAGCACTAAAAGCCTCATAATTAAATTTGACTTCATTTAGACGAATACGTGGACTTTCTAGCCTCGTGATGAGGTGTGACTGAAGAGGGAATGCTTAATGTTGTGCAGGTCTAATTGTGTGGGATAGCGTTCTTAGCACAACACAGATGTGAAAGTGTGTACATACACAATCAGTCTCCCTTTCGCTGTAGGTTATAACCCTGTTTCCAAAAGAGCTGAGACGCAGTGCAGAATGTAAATGAGAATGCAGTGGTGTGCAAATCATTTAAACCCTATAATTAATTGAAAACAATTGCATTAAATTCAATGAAACTGATCAATTTTACTGTTTTTCAAATGCCAGGAACACAATTTGGTTCGTGTTTAGTGCTGTGCACCTTTTTTTTAACAACACTCTGTAAGTGTTTGGAAGCTTCATTTGGAATTTCAGCTGCTGAACAGTTTGGGGGTCTTATTTGCTGTGTTTTTGTTTCTCAATGTGCCAAATGTTTTTAATGTGTGACCGGGCTGGACCGCAGGCAGGCCAGTTCAGCAGGGCCTGAAGATCACAGCCATCTAATTTTGGTTTGTAGGTCTTGCATACAGTGATTTCTCCAGATTCTCTGAATCTTTTAATGATATTTTGTAGCACAGATGAAGAAATCCCCAAGTTTTTGCTATTTTACATTAAGAAATATGTTTTCTTAAATTGCTACACTATTCATCCGCTTGGTCCCAGACTTCCAAACTTTTTCCAAAATATCTAAAAGACTCAAACTTCGAATGGGCATATATACTACTGTGCAAAAGTCTTAGGCACTTAAGCTCATTGTTTAAAGGTCTGAGCAATAAGTGTATTGTTACCAGTAAGAGCACCAGATATCATTAGAACGAATGTAATGAGCATCCATCCATTATCTTCTGCTTTATCCCGGTAGTCGGGGTCACGGGAGACAATCCCAGCAACACTAGGCGAAGGCAGAGTACACCATGGACAGGTCGCCAGTCCATCGCATGGCCAACACACACCCACACTTAAACCTACGTGTGACTGATCAACCTAACATGCATGTGTTTGGATTATGGGAGGAAACCAGAGTACCCGGAGGAAACCCGCTCAAGCACGGGGAGAACATGTACACTCCACACAGAACGACCCGGACCGGGAATCCAACCCAGATCATCTTGCTGTGAGTCGACAGTGCTAACTACTACACCACCGTGCTGCCTGTAATGAGCATGTATATCTTATTTTGAAAGAAATAGATCATATCCTGAGCATCAGTTTAAAGAACCAAGTTTAGCTCCAGATTTCTTCTGGACGCCCCAGACATTGTATGAATTTACTCAGTTTCTTCAGCAGCAATCTTGATTTAGCTTAATGAAGTACTGCGCAATCAAAGCAGGTATTAGATGATAACTGTAATAATACTGGGTTGCTACAAGGTAAAATATTTCAATATTTAAAAAATTAAGTGGTTTGCTAAGCAAATAAAAGTGTCCTGTCTGGAACAATAGCTTTTTTAAAATTATGTCCTCAAGCGCCGCCTAAAATTGTGCACAGTACTGTATTTTTTCAAAACAAAACCAATGTCTCTGTTTTAACATTTAATATGTAATTTCATATGACTTTGTACTATTTTCAATTACATATAGCCTTTAAATGACTTGGACGTCATTACATTCTTCTTTGTTTGTTTGTTTATTGGTTTGTTTTGCACAACATCCCAACTTTTCTGGAAATGGGTTTATATTGCCATTGACTTCTGTACTGTAGCTACATACAGCTGTGCCTACATTTGGACTGAATGCATGATAAAAATTTACATGAAGTGGCAAATTAATTTATAATTACATACTAATAAGTCAATAAATACTTACTGTTTGTATATCAAGTGATCAATTTTAGTTATTATTTACTTATTGATACTTGATACTTAATAATCGAGTACACTGTTAACTGATAACTGGTCTTAGATTAGTTTTGTACCATAATACTCACAATTTGTACTTATAATACTCAGTCCTTCACACTTGCATATGTCGGCTTATAAGGAGGAATTGTCTACATACACATTAGAATAAGCAGCCTGTGTTTTAAGCCTAAACAGCGAGTCCACTTAATGCAGATGAGATGCTATTTTAAGAGAGTACACACACCTGTTATCTCTCGAATGCCATGTTAGACTATTGTGTATCTCCCACACACATTCAATTTTGGGTAAGCCCCCTGCTAAGAGGGTCAACAAAGATTTAACAAAGAGGTTTTCCATCAAAGCTTCTACAGTGAAATTAAGTGTATAACTGTGTCTGTGTATAAAGGCTGCTCTTAATCATGAATTTGTTTCATAACTAGCATATTAATAGTGAAGACCATGGCCTTACTTGGAGAGTCATATAAAGTAATAATTGATGGCTATGTAATTAGAAGAGAGAAGTAAAATATAAAGACGGCTCTGAGGATAGCGAGGCAGCTAAATGTAGAGGTGAAGGAAAGGGCGAGCAGAGGACTGTGTTCCACACAAGACTGTACAGAAAAAATGTAATAATAAAGCAGTAACCAACAGATAACAACAGATAATCATTTACAAATGAGTTCTCATGTTAATTCTGTATTTAAGTAATCATGTTTATCAGTTCATTAATGGTGTAATAGTAGTTAAAGTATGAACTAATAAAGTAACTATCACTTTATTCAGCACTGTGTACTCAGTTACTACATAAAACGTATTTAATTAGTAATATTTAGTGCTTATGATTAATATTTGATTATATAGATACATGTTTTTTGAAGTTAGGGACTTTTGTAACACCATAATTAATTATATAATCTGGCATAATCTTTTATTTATTTATTTATTTGCTAAATTGATTGGAAAATGTATGTTAAATTCAGTTAAATGAATATGTTAAATTCAGCAAGTTAAATTCAGTAAGTGTAAAATTAAATGTGCAGAACTGTGTTCTCTGTTGATGACCTGTTCAATTGTTTTCATTTAGAAAATCAACAAAATATGTCAACAAATATGTCTTAAACATGAGTTTACAGATTTTGTTCAGTAATATAACGTCATGTTACTCTTACCAGTAATGATCATGACTGTTGCCATAACATTTGGCATTGCAGCAGCTTAGGTCAAAACATAAAACCTTATGGCACGTCATTACTATTACTGGTAATGATAGCACTGTATACTAGTAAATTCTTATTGTTCCTCTCTGTTACTAGTTGCCAGTTTTCTTTTGTTCTGTGCTTCATGAAAAAAAATAGTCTAATCAGGCTTCAGCAAAAACTTGTTTGGAGTCCATCTAACTGTCATGTTTGATTCCCACAGATTTCACAAACGTACATATACAAATATTGCTAGCCATATTTTTTTCCCTAAAAGTTTCCTTAAAATGTTATGTGCATGTTCTATGACTGCTTTCCGTGGGAAGTCTGGTTGTTCTTAAAGTTCTCTAAAACCATCAAGTAACCGTATCTGTGGCTCTGACAACATCACCAAAACATCCTTAAAACATTCTTTGAACATTACATCAACTGTTTCCTTTAGAGCATCATTAGAACTTGTAAATGATGTTAACCAAAGTTGTGGGAACATGCCCTGCTAGCTGGAACGGCTTTCTTGGATTTCCAAATATTTGGAATACTGTTGCGTACTATTACATCTCAACACTGTACCTACATTACACTTGTGTAACTGGAACCTCAGGAATTTGTACTCTAATGTTGTATCAGGGCGTGCAATGCTTCTCACAACCTTTATTAAGTATAACCACGATTTTCTACTTACTGTTGATTCGTTTTAGGTACGAGTGCTGATCCTGCAGGCTCTCGGTTGCTTTAAACGCACTCACACAGTCTATGTGTGCATTCCGAATAAGGGGTTTATGTGAGGCTGCCTGTGTGAGGCTACAGTTGATTTGTAGGTCAGCTCCCACCGAGCAGATGGTTTCTGTTTAGTCTGTTTCACGCATGAGATTTTTGCAATTATTTAGTTTATATTTTACTTGTAAATGTATTTCTTCATGTACACATTTCTTTCTCGTTTGCAACAACTGATCATGCTGATCTCTCCGCTGTTATTGGGCACACAACAAGGTCTGCGGTGCAAAAGTACAGTCTGCAAGATCAGTGTCCGACGGGACGTTCCAATGAGAATTTGTGCATGTCAGGAAGGGTTTTTCGTCCCCAATAATTTCAATAATTTTGTATCAAATAACATCAGAAGCATGAGCTCATACTGAGCTTGTGATAGAGTGGACTCTATTATGAGAGCAGGTCCCTATTATGAAGGTAAGTGTTTTTAGAAGAATACTGAATTCAGGTATTTCATTCAGTTCAATTGGCATAAAATCAGGCACCTAGCCCTGCTATTTCAAATATTTGTGGAAGAATGGATCGTTCTAAAGAGATTTTGAGTGTAGGACATTTCACAGTTGTATACTTTGTTCTCTGTTTAATATATGTGACCAGGTGGACACTGTACTTGGCTGACCAGTACGGTTGAGAGTTTTGTTCTTTGGGAAGGGTATAAAAAGTGCAGACTTTTCCATTTTCGTTGCTGTTTCTCAATTGCCGTATGTAGATTTTGACAGTATACATATTAATGAGCACATCTAAGCCTTGTAAACGTCTGGGGTTTTAGAATTTGCCTCTATTACAAGTTTGAGGGTGTATACCACAGTGTTGGAAGTTCACAGTATGTCAGTTCTATCTACTGGAAATGTCTTATTCCAACTACACCAATGTTATGTATCACAGCATCCTTAATTAGTTACTTAATTTCAGATTGAACTGTAATGACTGTCCAAACATGGAAATACATCTGCATTACTAAAGAGAATCAGATATAAAAACATTTTTTTTACTTGCAACAAATAGTTTAAAGCATAATGTTAATGATGAACTTTAAATATATTTAAACTTAGATTTTCAACCATGTACAAGGCATTACATGTTGTTTGAAGGATAGTATATGAGAACTATGCCATTCTAAGCCCCACCCACCAAAAAAAGCTCCAGCTTTTTATTTAACTAAATATCTTATTTAAGTATCAGGCTGCCCTAATAGGGACCAGCCAAACCTCTCCACAGCGTCAACCACTGCGATGTTTCCTTATCATTCTGTGGCCATTTGGTCCCCACAACGAGCTACAAACATGCCCGTGTACACAAATTACACAAACACGTACACAAAAGTCGTGCCAAATATCTGGCGAGCTCAGAGCGAAGCTGGAGAATAATCTCCTCAGGAGAGGCCACCGCTGCGCCGCTATCGTCCCTGTTTCATAAATTCATGTTGTCACCTTCTTTTCTTTCATGGTTCAGCAGGTTCTCTCCCTCCATTTTTGCCCATAAATCCAAAGCGAGTGTTGCTCTGCTGCTCATTGCGTCCCTCCCCAGAGAGTGGACGGCCTGGCAGAGGCCCAGCGTTCACCCACACCGAGAGCGAGCGGATAGGAGAGCCACCAGCCAGATGGCCCCTCTCGCTTTGATGGGCAAACTTCTTAGCATAGCTGTTAGCTTTCATCAACAGTACTGCGGCTGATTAAAACTCAGACTGTCTCAGTTTGTTATGGTGGGAAAACTGATTAAAATCTTCTAAAAGTACAATTCTGCCCTACAGCTTTTGTTTCCGATAAGAAGGGGAAGGTGGGGGGTGGGGGGCAGAATATAGCTGTGCACACAGAAAGGTCTCATTAAATTTCCTCCCCCTTTAGCGGCAAATATTTTTCAATACTATTTTAGCATGCATTAGCTCCCATATATTACAATTACGCTGTCGTGTGTTTTTTTCATGCTCATTGCTGTAGCGTCTACAAAGGAATATAGCTGCAAAAGTATTTTGCGCTTTGTTTTATTCATTTGCAGCTGCACACCAGGGGACTGCGCATTCAATTTGTTAGTCAAATTTGATTAATTTTCGCCATATAATGAAACAGCTAGCTATTATAGCGGGATGTTTAAGGCAATCGAGGCACTAGACCTGAGCTGCGTTGGCTCATTGCATCCACTAAGTGTGTGTATTGTAGCTCACTCATGTTTTGTTTTGGTTTTTGTTTTTTCTGTTCGGAGCAGTGCTCCATGCTGGATAATGCAAAAAGAGAAAAGCGCTCAGCACTCAGACATTCAAGGCAAATGTTTAAACTGATCTTTTGTTGTAGACGGGGATGCAGTCTTAGGCCGGTTTGATTGTTTTTATCCGTGGAAAGCAGCTTAAATGGTAGCAGAAATAAAACCTGCTCAAATTAATCAGAGAAACTCCTTTATATATATATATATATATATATATATATATATATATATATATATATATATATATATATATGTATATATATATATATATATATATATATATATATATATATATATATATATATATATATATATATATATGTATATATATTACAAACACTTGTTATGGAATTCCTCGGATATGTCTATAAAGTACTGTTTATCATCATTTAAAACCCTTTATTAGGGGTCCATACCTTCTCCAGCTTTGACTCAAGGATTGACAGAATATTATCCAAAAAGTCTTTTTTGGCAAATGTGATATAAGCCTTTGAGTTCTTGTTGGTCAGCAGTGGTTGCCATTTTCACCTAGCGTTGTTGTTTATTGTGGAATTGTTTACATTGACCTTAACTCAAGCTAAACGAGACCTGCTTTATGTTCGCCCGGGTTCTACTGTGACCTCCTGGATGGGTCGTCGATGCCGGCCACTCCTGGGAAGGTTCAACACTGTTCCAAGTTTTCTCCATTTTTGGAGGAAGGCTTGGCTGGAGTTAAGCAATGGCTTAATTAATATTTTTTCCAGATTTCAATAACTTGGTTTTGTGTATGTATCATGTGCTGCTTTATGAGAACTTCTAGCTGCCTCACATTGCCAGACAGGTTCTATTTAAGTGATGTTTATACTGTAACCATATCTGGGTGTATATGAACCCAGATGTGGTGAATTGAACCAAATTTGTTTGGGTAACTGGTTGATGTTGTGGTTAGATGGGTAATTACTTTTTCACATAGGACCCGGTGGGACTGAGCAGTATTTTTGCTGCAGTAAATTCAATTATTTTGTGTTTATCTTAGTTACCACTAATATTAAAAGTAGTTTAATTAAATATGCTGGAGGAGGAGAATTTGGGAAGGAGCAAATACATTTTTATGGCACATATATAACAATGGAAAAGTTACCATGACATGGCAGTACTTGCTTCTGTGATTTAAAAGGACCTGATTCATTTACATATATCATATTGGGCCAGTGGCAGTTTAGCCACACCCACTCATGCTAAAGCTCTAGGTAATGTTTTAGCACTAAGTGCTTCTCTGAATAAAGCATAATGCAGGACAGCCAATCAGAACCATGCTCATTAAAATCAGTCCTAAATATACAGTAACAAAAACTATGTGTTTTATTGTAAGGG
Source organism: Megaleporinus macrocephalus (assembly GCA_021613375.1). Taxonomy (NCBI): domain Eukaryota; kingdom Metazoa; phylum Chordata; class Actinopteri; order Characiformes; family Anostomidae; genus Megaleporinus; species Megaleporinus macrocephalus. Next base: position 27,730,403 of record CM038721.1, read on the forward strand.
GTAAAGAAGAGGTTGGAAAATGGTCAAGTAAAATGAACTGTAGTGTGTTTGCTACATAAAAACTAATAAGTGAATGTCAAAGTGAATAAGTTGAAAAAATACAAAGAGCTAGTTATTAAAGTTATTATCTTTTATCTTTCAAGCAAAAATAAGCAAAAACCTGTCACCATCAAATAAAAAGCACTTTAGGCTTTCATCTTTGAGACTTTCTGTCCATCCCTTCACCATGAAAAGAAAACTCACCGAATCTGAAAGGAGGTTTAGCTGTCAAGAAGTTCAGACCTTAACATCTCAACATGAACTTACTTGGAAAGTGTCACTGAATTGGGATACTTGGTTTTCTTTGCAAAGCAATGATATATGTATGTTATTGAATGATGGTTAATGTACAGAAATGTTATTCCAAGTCTTCTCACGTAATATTGTTGGCAACTTAACCAATGTTAAAATAAAATAAAAATTGGAAATATAACATATAAATATTCCTGAAGAACCTGTATGTAATGGTGATTTCTGACTGTAATTCTTGACTGTGAAAGGCCTGACAACGCCTCCACTACCTCTAAAAGCTGAGGAGAGTCAACCTGCCACAACAGCTTCTCTGCAACTTCTATATGTCCACTGTGGAAAGCATCCAGACAAACCGCAGCACTGCCTGGTTCGACAATGCCTCTGCTGCTGAACGCAAGGCCCTACAGAGAGTGGTGAAAACTGCCTAGCACATCGCTGCAGCTGCCCTCTCACCCAAACAGGACATATACAACAGGAGGTGTCTGAGGAGAGCCACCAACATCTCCTCCTATCCCACACAGCCTAGTCATTCACTGTTCCAACCTGTGCCATCATGTAGAAAGAGGTACCAGAACAGTTTTTACCCAAGAGCTGTTAAACCGGTCACATCGGCAGCTCCTAACAGAATATAACTACAGCACTACGGACTGTTACTGATCCAGCCGTGATCACCACAGCAACCATACACCAAGCTCCACTAGCTCATAAAACTGTAAGTACTGCTCTTTAAGTGGAACCTCAATGTCTGAACTCCAGAGCTGTATATTCCATACACTTCAAACATCTCTGTATACCTATTAAGCTGTTTACCTGAACATTAAGCTGCTGTGCCGTCTACCTGCACTGTACACATCTACTGTTTACAACCACCACTTAATCCTGGCTACCTCGACCATTGTACCCTCTCCAGTATGTACACTCTCCTACATTTTCATTGCTGTACCACATATTCATGTTTATTCATGCTCGCTGCTGTTTGCAGCAGTTCCAGCCACATTCCGACACTGACAGTGGCAGTTACTGCTTTTGCACATCTTGAACTTACTGGCTTTGCACATATTGTCTCATGTTTTTATTTTTTGTATTGTTATTTGTATTTGCACTATTGCTTATTTATCTCTTTTTACTTGAACTCTTTAACCAATCACTGCAGTGGAGACATAGCCTGACAGTGTTTGGTTATATTGTACAGCAGGGGTCACTAATAGGAGGACTGCGGTCCGGCTCTGGACCCAGACATTGTCCATCACGGACCCAAACTGATAAACTATTGAGAACGATTTAAATCTGACAGTGTTTATTTTCAGAGACAGAACTTTTCTTGTATTTTTGGTATACGGGCTTGGCGGAGCAATACATTCACAGACCAATTGTGTGCATTGTAAGGTCACCAAAGGCGCTCCTCAGCCAATCAGATCTGTGCAGAATCAGGAAGGTGGTGCACACACAGGCTAGGTTCGAAACGAGAAGCATCAGTCAAAGAATTAAAAAGAGCCAGAGAATAAAGTGAGTCAGAGAATAAAGAGAGTCAGAGAATAAAGAGAGTCAGAGAACAAAGAGAGTCAGAGAATAAAGTGAGTCAGAGAATAAAGTGAGTCAGAGAACAAAGAGAGTCAGAGAATAAAGTGAGTCAGAAAACAAAGAGAGTCAGAGAATAAAGTGAGTCAGAGAATAAAAAGAGTCAGAGAATAAAGTGAGTCAGAGAACAAGGAGAGTCAGAGAATAAAAAGGGTCAGAGAATAAAGCGAGTCAGAGAATAAAGCAAGTCAGAGAATAAAGAGAGTCAGAGAATAAGTGAGTCAGAGAATAAAGACAGTCAGAGAATAAAGCAAGTCAGAGAATAAAGAGAGTCAGAGAATAAAGAGAGTCAGAGAATAAAGAGAGTCAGAGAATAAAGAGAGTCAGAGAATAAAGAAAGTAGGAGAATAAAACGAGTCAGAGAATAAAACGAGTCAGAGAATAAATCAGAGAATAAAGAGAGTCAGAGAATAAAGAGAGTAGGAGAATAAAACGAGTCAGAGAATAAGTAAGTCAGAGAATAAAGAGAGTAGGAGAATAAAACGAGTCAGAGAATAAAGAGAGTCAGAGAATAAAGCGGGTGAGAGGAAGGCTGATTCAGAGAATAGTCAGAGAATAAAGAGAGTCAGAGAATAAAAAGGATCCGAGAATAAAGAGGGTCAGAGAATATAGTCAGAGAATAAAACGAGTCAGAGAATAAGTGAGCCAGAGAATAAAGAGAGTCAGAGAATAAAGCGGGTGAGAGAATAAAACGAGTCAGAGAATAAAGTGGGTTAGAGGACGGCTGATTCAGACGGCATGCTCTAAAAGCTTTTTCTATAAATAAGCACTTTATGCTGCACTTTTTTTCAAAAGCATTCTGTTTTTAATGTAACCTTTGTTTTTACTTTAGGTGAGTAAAAAAATATTGATTTGAAATTTTATAAATAATTAATTCAGTTCAGCTTTTAAACAGTAAATATTGATGAAATATACTGAATGGTATGTGTGATGTGTTGGTGTTTCAGTAGCTGATGGTATAAGATGCTGATACTAGGCTACTTCAGTAAACAGGATACGCCACTAAATCATAACAGTTAGTTATGACGGTCGTCCCTTGGCCTGAGATAATCTCCTCCAATCTCCTAAACTGGACCTTACTGACTTCTAAATAAACCCCCCTGCTGTACAGCCTTGTATGGGTATAAAGACAATAAAGTTGAACTGAATTGTAATACTATGAGTTAACTGAGGGGTGGTCTCTGACTTCCAGCTTACTCCACACTGTGCAAAAAAGAGAAAGGCAATAAGAATCAATGCTACTAACGAGCTGCAGGTTCTACAGTCTGTGTTGCAAAACGTAACCTGAAACTTACGAGCGATTTTTGTCTTACTTTCGTGACTCCTCGGAAACATTTGCGAAAACGTTTGGAAAAGATTTTCTCGCTTTGTCTTCTGTGGGACACTGCGACGGCTACGCGGAGGAGGCGCTGCGAAAGATAGAAGTGCTTTTTTATGTTGAAAGGTTAACATTTGCCAAACAATCAATCAGACACGGTGCTTCCAGCACTTCAACTCCGACCGGCTTCATAGCAACGTTTCACCCCGAAACCTCCCCGGTGAGAGAAAGCAGATGTGAGGCGTCCTTTTTAGTTTGCAGAGTTCTTCCTCTGAGTCAACTTAGATTTACTCTGTTCTACTATTTATAGTGCACTGTTTTCCCCATCACTGTCTGGCCTGCATTTTTCTCCGGGTGGATCATCACAGAGCTTTATAATCACACAATCACGCTTTTATTTTCAAGTAAAAAAAAAAATAGAACGTCTCTTCTAATTACACAGACAGATCCTGGGGGATTTCCTCCAGAGGACATAATCAGATAATGGCCTCAGAAGACGTTGTATGTTTATACACCACTGATTAATCAGGGATCTTTAATTGCTGGATCTGCTCGGCGGCTCCAGCTCAGTTAGCGTCCAGCTTGGTAGGCCCAGAATGGAAATGAAACATTGAGACAAAGCAGATGATGACCCAAGGACAAAGCGCAGAGTCACAGTGACGCATGTCGAGGACCACAATAGACAGCGGCGTCCGCCCAGATGCCGTCGTTCTGTCTTCCTGTGGTTAAAAGTTTGATCCTCGATCGTTTAGCTTCAGCAGGCTGATCACAGTCGGGCAAACATTAGGCCTCCTCCACTAAAACATGTAGCCGCTAATATGTAGTTGCAGTTGACCTGATCGCACGTGGCATGAGTTACAAATTGCAACGGTGACACGTTTCGCAAATTCAAAGCTAATAATGAATGAGAAATTAGAGCGGCCCATCTTAAATTGAGTGAAATGGTCTGTAACAGGTTAAGGTACGCTTTTGTGCCTTCCTGAACCCAATGAAACATTCCTTGAATGAAAAAAAAACCATTAACCATTGTGACACACATTTGGCACCGTAAATGGCTTCCATTAGAGGAAATTAGTCAGTCGTACTTCTTTCCCCTCTTTTAATTTTCGACTTATGCGCTTGCAGTATTTACAAGAGCCATTTCAATACACGCTATATCAAGCGCTTATTAAAAACTTCACTAAGGTCTTGTACCTTTAATGGAATTTAAAGTAGTTTGAACACATGGATACACAGTTGTCTGTTGCAATGACGGATGTTAATTAGACAGGCCTGACTGGCTTGTCTCTTCACTGGAGCTACTTTTCAGTATAAAACTTGTAAATGTAGATACGAATCTATGAACCGGATTGGGTCAGAACTAAATCCACATTTAGGCTTTTAACTGACTTGGACATTAGACTTAAATCATTTGGCTTTGAGTGACCAGATACTTCAAATAAATTATTATTTATTTTTTTTTACTACCAATACAATAATTAGACCTCCGTAACCAAATGTTTTGGTGATTTTAAGCAGAATTTTCATTTTCAAAATTCAGAAACACTAGACACACTACATGACTAGCCAAAACAACACTAAATAAGAATAATAGTTTTCTTTTAAACACAAACTTCAGAAGTTGTGTTTCTGCAGTGGCACTTTTAGCTCATTTTGAGCAGAACTCAAAAACATCCATCACTCCCTCACTATCAAACACAGCTTTGAACAGCTATACACAAAAAAACTCAAATATTTTCATTAAAAAAGCTGACTTGATCTCAGACAATAGATATTTCAGTAGCGATAATTTTAGATACTTTTGAGCGGAGCTGAAAAAACAATAGACCAGTACATGAGCAGCAAACATATCTTTAAAGAATTGAAGAAAAAAAATAAATGAATATATATATATATATATATATATATATATATATATATATATATATATATATATATATATATATATATATATATATATATATATATGGCAAATTAGCTCAGCAGAACTCAGAAACGTTAGTCACTGCATGACTAGCAATCATAGATTGAACTATTTTGAACTATTGTACATATCATATTTTCATTAAAACACAAAATCATTTACTTTATTATAAAGAAAATAAGTGTTTCTTAAGTTTTAACACAGATTTTCAGAATTTGGGGCACATTTACTTAAAAACACAGAGAACTAACTGCTCACCATGTAGCCATGAGGGACAGGGAGGGAGGCAGTCTCACTTCCTGCTCTAAAATGCTGAGGCATGACTAAAATAAGACTTATAGACTATAGACTATAACTTAGTGTTTCGGCAGTGACATAAAAACATAGAAAGCCTTTTTTTATTTAAAAATTAAACTCACTAGAATCTACACATTTAAACTTTATTTTTAACAGCCTTGGGAAAATGTGAGTACTGTATTAACACGCATTGGATGTTATGTTGGAGCAGCCAGCTTCCAACAGAGAATAGCCAGTAAATAATGAATGTGTATGTACCTCACTAACAACTACCACATTGTATGTATTGGGTCTAAAGTGATCATAACATCATCCTTGTGAATAATTAAGATCTAAATACTGATTTTCTTTTTATTTGGTGAGCCGGTGCTACTGATGTGAAGGTTTCTGCATTGAATGCTATGATATTTTTTATTATTATCTTCTTCATTTCAATATATTGGACATGTTTGTCCTTGAGTATTGTAGCTTTAAGTAATTATATCACCACACTTACCTTAATGAGTTTCTACAGAAATCTTTTGATTGGATGATCATTTATTATTTCTGATCCTGTATTTATTTCAGGAATGTATTTGTATGTAGGTCCTGTTTGTAAAGGGCAAAAAAGGAAATTAATTTAGTTTATTGTTTGTTTATGTTAATATAATTATTTACAATGATTTACACATATTTTGAGATAAAGTTGCAGGTCCTATAATCTGGATGTAATCTAGATGTTTGTATGGTGGATTATTATAATATTCAATATAATATTAATATCCATTATAATAGACGGTGGATGATGATCTAAAACGTTGGGGGTAATATAAAACATTTTTTGAAATGGTAACATTCATTAACTTTTCACATTTCATGTCTAAATGTCCAGTAAAGTGGACACTGGATTGTAAATGTATCCCAGTATACGTGCCAAAATAGTTTGTTTTAAAAGTGTCCAGTTTTGGAGCTGAGGAGGCTAAAATGAAAGAAAGACTACTATAAACAACGAAGGGCAACTAAGAGTTCATGTCCTCCAAGGTCACTTAGAATACTTTAAACTACATTCCAAACAAACTCCAATAACCCAACTTCAGATACTACATGGAAAGCTTGTGTATTTCAGTATATTTTATGCAATCGCTGTTCTCTAAAAGCAATAAGGCCTTACTTGTGATAAAACCATTTATTGCCTTAACATGCCGTACTGCACCAGATAGCACCAATTCATCTCTATAGAAGAAGAAGAAGAATGAATTTAGCATTGGCATAGCCTTGTGATCCTTTCCTTCCATTAACATTCAGCATAGCTTCGCAACAGAATGTGCAAGAAATAAACTGAAACATGTCATCACTTGGGGCCACTTTGTCCTGTCATTCACTGCAACCTTTACTGAATACATTTGAATTAACCGCTTACACCCTGAGGGCCTTTATGTGGGCGCACGCTTCAAATCTTCACTCTCATAACTACTTAACTTCTAATAACGCGTTGTTGCTGTGAGAACACCTTCTATCTCGGAAACCTTGTAGGTGACAGAAAAGACATTCATCATAAGCTGAATAATAACATACGAATATTTTAGAGCGGCTCTCTTTAACCATTCTTCATGAAACATTCACACAATTTACAGAATCTCTGAAGTCTTTCAAGCGTGTACAAAATAAAGATTAGTAGAACAACAAAAATCTGTGGTTTGACACGACAGCCATAAGATCACTCTTACTGAATAACAGGTCTTGTGATTTTTTCAGTGTAACTCTAGAGTATATCACTACTTATAGCATGGTTTTTACAGTAATTTACCATATCATATCAATAAATAACTAACTGTATTCTGGGACTTCATAGTTACCTAGACCTGTGATGTAGCCAGAGGTGGGTGGAGTAGTCTAAATCAACACTTGAATAGAAGTTTGATATTTGGCTAAAACACAAGTAAGTAAGTAAAGTAAGTACCTTCATATAAAACTTAAGTAAAGTAAAAAGTATCAGGTCAAAAAACTAATGAGTACTGAGTAACATACAGAACTCTAGTGGAACGTCTTAGTAAATCCAGCATCTGATTTTGTCTATTTTAATATGTATTATTTTATTATTATTTTGGTCTAAAACAAAATGCTCAAGCTAATAGTCAGAGATGTAACCAATCTCCAAGAAATTAGTACATACATTTAAATGGCTGGATTCCTTCCCTCAATAATATAAGTAACAGTATTGCTATAGGAATATATTCAGCAGAGTACAAGTTCACCACTATTTTGCTGAAAGTACATCTACTTGATTAAATGTAATTTGTTACTTCTGACCTCATGATGTAGAAGTCATTCTGCTGTATACTTACAGTAATTAGCCAAATTACACAGTCTGTTTCTATAACTGTAGCAGTACTGCAGCTCAACAGCCAGTAATTTACTGTACATTTACATATTATTACTGCTGCAACAGTAGTGTATACAATAATATCAGATGTATATTTTATTATTTTATATATATATTCCAATAGGATATTTTAGAATTCTGTTCCTTTAATGAAGATACTGAATATACTTAAGGTACTGAACTGTCCTTCAGTACCTTTAGAACCCGTGTGTAGCAAAGAATAAAATCTTATAATTAAATTAACTTGCATCAAAATTCATCAATACTTTTTCCTTTACCTCTAAAGTCACTTACTTTAGGTTTTAAGGTTTCGTTCCAACAGCTATGTGACAAAAAATGCTAATCTTTCCATTTCACTAGATCAGCCAACGTGACTTTTCTTTACATTTACAATTAAGATATAGATCAATTTAAATAAAATCAAACACGATATCATATGTATTCACCTTGTTTTACATTGTTTATGTTTATACTTGTTTCTTTCAAATGCAATCTGACTATATCAATATCTACCTCACAGTAATTTACAGTAAGATCAGTAAGTAATGTTAAATATTCTTCAGCAATAATAAATAACCGGTACTGTTACATACGAGTGATTAGACCTTAGGCCACTGCCCAGCACTACTAACCTTACTGCAACAGTCACATATCATCACTGTCCAATGAAACACATGTATCTCCATTTTTATCAATTTTAGGTTTTCTACATCATTCACACACCAGTGGTTGTTTACATTGTGTGAAGACTTCATGATGAATGGACCAATAGAAGTGTCTCAAAATGGCTTGGAAAAAATTCTGGTTCCATTGACTTACATTTAAAGTAAAGCATGTCTTTGGTCTCTCCTGTAAAGTTGCAATTTTGAAGATACTTGTTTTTCATTGGACAGCAACAACATACTGTTTATGCTATATATCAGTGATGTCACACCAAAATCTCATATCTCCAAAATAATATGTTTACTGGAGAGGGCGGAACACTTGTCTGTTTTGAATGGGAGTTAATGGAACAGCATTTTCCAAGTATTTTTAGATCATTTCTATTGATCCACTCATGATTAACAATGTAAAACCCAGCTGGTATTTACAAACTGTAAAAAAATATATAAACAGTTTTGTGCAGACAGCAGCAGAGACATGTTTATTTTTATATATACTCCTTTTCACATCTGACCAAATCTCTCTCTCTCTCAGTTAACTGTTTATTAACAACCAGTGTTTCTGATCAAAGATTAGTCCGTAATGATTACAGACATAACAACTGCATCATCCAAACCAGAAATGATTCGATTTTATTATAAATGCATCACTCATGTTATGATTTATTTCTATTTATATCATCATTTCTAGTATTTTGAATTTTATTCATCAACACCACACAATTATTTTTTTTTATTTAATAGTTTATATTTAATAGTATATTTTTTGTTTAATAGTTTATATCTATTAATGTCTGAATCATTTCACTTCATTATATATCAATCTAAAATAATCATACATCTCAGTAAAATCTGAAATGTTGTGATCACATCAATTACATAATGATATAATATATATTAATTAACGTCCTGATGTAAAAAGTATTTTATAATATTATTGTTGTTGTTATTGTATTTTTTTAATTGCAACAATAAAAAAATAACAATTCAGTCCCATTATTTGATAACCCCCCTAAGTTAACCTACAATTGTGCCTTACATTTTAAATAGAAACAGACTTAACAACTAAAAAGTGCTCAACAACAGGGTAATAATAAAAATAATAATAATAATACAAATAATAATAATAATAATGCTTAAAAAACATTACTACTATTGAAATTACTTATGACTAAATAATAATAATGATTTATTACAACTACTATTGTTTTCTCTTATTATTATTATTATTATTATTATTATTATTATTATTATTATTTAAAATAATACTGTTTATTTTCATAAAAGTATTGTGGTTTTAGATATAGCGTTATTTATGTGTTGTGTTTTAAGTTACTCAACATCAGCCCCCTGTTCTTTTGCTTTGGTGGATTTCTGCTCCACTTTATTTCCAGTTAATCTCACATTCAGTAACTGAGCTCCAGTTCAGGCATTTTGAGCAATGAGATCAAATGGGTTTGATCAAAGTCTTAAAAAAATTAAATCAAGCATTCAAAGCTAAACAGGACACAAACACGCTGGGCTCTACATGGTACACAGAAAAACAACAATCAATACGCAATGAACCTGCTAGACTTCCTCCATTCATGTTTTTCTGCTTTGCACTAATGAGGCCATTTCATCCAGCTCGATGGACGACACTTCTCAGTCTCAACAGCCACGGCCCAATTATACATCCCAACGAAAAAGCCTCTCTCGGCCAGACGAGACTAAAATAGCATGTAGCCATTTCATGACTCATGAGCGTTTAGTAATATTGAAATAACGTATAATGTAAAGTATAGACCCAGACAACGAGCTCTTCCTGACCGTAACAGCCTCTTCAAACTTCAACCAGCCAACAGGACCTGCAACTCAAGTGTAGCTGAACTTTGGAAATTAGAAAAGGAGATGCTGCTTTAGAGAATATGGTTTTGGTGTATATGTCACTTATTTCACCATGCTAGGGGTGAACAGGGTACAAAGTAAACAGGGCACAAACAGGGGGTAATATAAGAGTTTATGTGTGTGTTTGCTTACTAAATAATATATATGGTCACTGTCCAAAGAAAAACATATCTCCATTTTTGTCTATATTTATTTTTCTATATCATATAAATAGCTGCTCTTTATATCCTGTGAAAATTCCATGACGAATGGACCAACAGAACTGCTCCAGAACCAAAATTCTGTTTCTATTGACTTACACTGGCATTAAAAAAGGTATTTTCTGTAAAAAAGGTATTTTACTTGTATTTCATAATGAACATACTAACTCAAACACTTTAAAACTGCTTGGAATAAAATCTCTTTAATGTATAGTAAAAGTTACAGATTGGCCCCTCCTGTAACGGTACCACTGCTTTTTGTATGCAGGCCGTTCGCTGTATCGCTCTAATCCCAGCCTTTGTAGCTGCAATATAGGACTCCTCTGGATCATGTATGCGACTCACAGTAGCCACGCTTACATGCAGCCTGATAATCCGTTAATAATCCGACTGATAGTTTAATCGGAGGACAAAACGTTCATGTAGACGCCTCAGTCGGAATGAGTCATTCTGAATACAGTTTCTATTCGACTGAACGAGGCGGTAATCCAGTGAATGACCTGTTACATAGAAGAATTACAGGCCTGTAAACTCTGGTATCTGATCGCCTGGTATCTGATCAGGATTGTTCTGCGCATGTACGTTTGCTTCATAACAGACGTTTATAACGTTCAACATGACCGGAGGCAGACACTGGTCTGCAGGGGAGAAGAAGTTAAGCCTGCAATAACAAACTCTTCAGACGAATACATCAGCAAGTGAAGGGCAGCGGGGTTATACCAACAACAGAGCAACATTTTGAACCTGATTACTTGTAGTGAGCATGAAAAAGAAGATTTTTATCAGATAATGTTGATGAACACCTCAGTCTTAATCTATAATCAGAATAAATGCAATCAAAATGGCAAAAAAATTTGTATGTAAACGCATACACTGAGAGCAAGCCAGACTAGAGTTCACCCTGACATGCCGGGGTTAGCTTAAACACTAAGCCTCAAGTAAAGGCAATGAATAAAGTCTAAATCCCCCCCCATTCCCACAGGTTTTTATGCACATGTTAATCAAGTATGTAACACAGATATATTAAATGATTCTGATTCTGATTAGTGTGTCTAATCTAATTGGCCATCTTATATTGATGCAGATATTTGGAGGTATTTAGGCTTGAAAGGTCATCTGTCTCAAACACTGTACAGCTGTATTGACTTCATTGCATTTGTCTGTATTAACCAGTTGGGGAACCATCATGGCCCTCTACACCCTCTCAGAGGGCCTAAAATATTCTTAACACACACACACACACAAACACATATATATATAATTTTATTTTTTATCTACTTACAGTTTGACAATCAACATCCAAACAGTTACAAAATATTGGCAAATAAATTATTCAAACGTGTCTATTCAATCTGTTTGAGTATGAGGGGTTAAGTGGAAGCCTGTGAGCCTGTGTCTCCCCCTATAAGGACTGTGATGCCTCCGCAGAATGTTGGTGATTGGTGGTCCCGCTGTTCATGTACAGAGGGGGCCAGGCAGTTCTAATTCAGCGTCATACCAATTTCAAATGACAGTAAAACTGATCAATCATATCTTCCCTCTAAGTGGGCGGGCTTAACTGTATGATCATTTCCACCCGCTGTGGCGACGCTAGCTGGAGAAACAGCTACCACCGCTAGCTAAGGTGCATCCGAAATCGCCTACTAGTCAGTAGGTACTGGATTAGAGTCAGTACGTACAGCTCGAGCTGTAGGTAATTTCAGTAGGAGAGTTTTAGTATCCACACAAGCTCAGACGTACTACGTCCACCATATTGCCAGCGTCCTGTGACGCAAGACGTCAGACCAGCCCCATAAAAGTCCTGCTATTTATTTAAAAGCTCGTTTACTGACAGATTTAGATCTTTTTGTGACACTGATCTGTGTTTTTGTCTGATTATGTATCAGACGGTGTGGAGCTGGAGCTCAGAGAAGACTAAACGGGAGGAATGTAATCATTGTTTACCTCAGCAGTAGCGCTAGCTTCTGTAGCGGCAGTTCACTAGCCGTAGCTACGTACACACAGCCGGAGAGAGGGGGAGAGAGCCGAGGCTTAAGTCACGGTTTGCTACTGGTATTAACCAGGTTTTTTTGGTTGACTACAACTATACCCCCTCAGACTACTCATAACCAGTCAGTGCTGGACACAAACACTCAGAGATGTGCAGGTTGTTTGGATACGAATTTGAAACGACTCCTAATTGTTTTTCAAATGACTCCGAAAAAACAACGCCTTATAAAGAAAAACTTGCGTTCACCAATAAACAAACAAAAAACACAAAGTTGCAAACAAATTAATTTCCAACGACGCACACTCTCTTCACTCAAAGTGAGCTTCTGTAGGACAGCTTTATTAAAGCTGAACCCGGGTTCAGAAGATATTAAATTTTAAAGGCAGATCTATAGTGTGGAAGCACCTTGATGGGGTTAAACCTTTCTGATGGTGTGGAGGAATAATATAGATGACACCTGTGAATATTAAATCCACATCACAAGGTGACCCTTTGGGATGCGCTGGAGATATTGCTTATGTAAGATAAAGCACTTTGTTATTGCTAGTTATCAACACGGTCCCCAAAGCTCTACTCGGGCAGCGGGGTTTATCTGTTTGCTGAATCGGTTCATTGCAGGCCGGCTGATAAGCGCGCTGTCTTTGCTTTATTAAACACATTTAAATCTACTTTTACGCCACTTGAAGTATCTGTTTAGCCAATAAAGCCACGATAACCAAGTACAGCTAGATGAAGTTTTTGAAACGAACCTAACGCTTCTCAGAGATTCCGGAGCAGAGGCTCCTGGGTCATTACTGACCAATGCCGTATGACAATTTCTTTTCTAATGCTCCTCCGGAATGTTAACGAGGAACAACAATACTTCAGAGACGTTTATTATATTTATCGCCGGCTCTCTCGGTCGCCCCGCGCTCTTGCTATCAGCAAGGCAAAGCAGAATCAATGTTCAGTTGCACAGTGCACGCGCATTCAAGGTTAGTAACGCCGCTCCATTCTTATCAATTAAAGAAGCTGTGTCGTGTCCCTGTTCACTCCAGGTTTTTAACCCCCAGCGTTTAGTTTTTTATAAAATATGTTCAATATTCAACACGAGACAGGTAAAGCACTGTGGAATAACTTCAATGTAAAGACACCCAGGGTGTAAAAAAAAAAAAAAGAAATGAATCAGCACCTGAAGATCTGGCTGCGGTGGTGATTTAATTGCATGGATTTTGTGGTGTCAGAAGTGATATTTATGTATGCACTCATTTCTCTTTGTTCTCAGGCTATTTTCTACCATACGGCTCAGTGCAAAAGTGAGAGAGAGGCTTTCGTTTACAGTCAAAACAGCCATTAAGTACAAGAGTTTTCAGGAGATACCAGTTAGTAGACTTGGTAGACCACCAGATCAACAGAGCTTCTGAGAGAGAGGTGGAAACCAGAATCCACAAGTGGATTCACATCCTTCCACTGTGAGAAAACAACAACACTGAGGGTCTCAAAGGATGTGCAGCTGTCAAGAAGCAGTTACTGAGAAAAGAAATATGCTAAATAAGAACGTCTGCATGGAGGGCTTTACACCTGTAACTCAGATTACTTGGATTGCGAGAAGAACCAACTTCTAAAACTGAACTATTGTTGAAAAACATCCCTACAGATCTCTTTGAGACTGAGAGTCAGTCAACAGATTGAGGACTGATAAAGGCAAATACATAAACAACCATTTACTCCTTCAGAGTAATGTCCTGCTTCAGAGTAATGTACCCCTTCAGAGTAATGTACCCCTTCAGAGTAATGTACTGCTTCAGAGTAATGTACCCCTTCAGAGTAATGTCCTACTTCAGAGTAATGTACCCCTTCAGAGTAATGTACCCCTTCAGAGTAATGTACTGCTTCAGAGTAATGTCCTGCTTCAGAGTAATGTCCTGCTTCAGAGTAATGTACCCCTTCAGAGTAATGTACCCCTTCAGAGTAATGTCCTGCTTCAGAGTAATGTACCCCTTCAGAGTAATGTACCCCTTCAGAGTAATGTACTGCTTCAGAGTAATGTCCTGCTTCAGAGTAATGTACCCCTTCAGAGTAATGTACTGCTTCAGAGTAATGTACCCCTTCAGAGTAATGTACCCCTTCAGAGTAATGTACCCCTTCAGAGTAATGTACTGCTTCAGAGTAATGTACCCCTTCAGAGTAATGTACCCCTTCAGAGTAATGTACCGCTTCAGAGTAATGTACCGCTTCAGAGTAATGTCCTGCTTCAGAGTAATGTACTGCTTCAGAGTAATGTACCCCTTCAGAGTAATGTACCCTTCCGAGTAATGTCCTGCTTCAGAGTAATGTACCCCTCCAGAGTAATGTACCCCTCCAGAGTAATGTACCCCTTCAGAGTAATGTACTGCTTCAGAGTAATGTACTGCTTCAGAGTAATGTCCTGCTTCAGAGTAATGTACTGCTTCAGAGTAATGTCCTGCTTCAGAGTAATGTCCTGCTTCAGAGTAATGTACCCCTTCAGAGTAATGTCCTGCTTCAGAGTAATGTACTGCTTCAGAGTAATGTACTGCTTCAGAGTAATGTACCCCTTCAGAGTAATGTACTGCTTCAGAGTAATGTACTGCTTCAGAGTAATGTCCTGCTTCAGAGTAATGTCCTGCTTCAGAGTAATGTACCCCTTCAGAGTAATGTACTGCTTCAGAGTAATGTCCTGCTTCAGAGTAATGTACCCCTTCAGAGTAATGTACTGCTTCAGAGTAATGTACCGCTTCAGAGTAATGTCCTGCTTCAGAGTAATGTCCTGCTTCAGAGTAATGTACTGCTTCAGAGTAATGTACCCCTTCAGAGTAATGTACCCTTCCGAGTAATGTCCTGCTTCAGAGTAATGTACTGCTTCAGAGTAATGTCCTGCTTCAGAGTAATGTACCCCTTCAGAGTAATGTACCCCTTCAGAGTAATGTACCCCTTCAGAGTAATGTACTGCTTCAGAGTAATGTACTGCTTCAGAGTAATGTACTGCTTCAGAGTAATGTACCGCTTCAGAGTAATGTCCTGCTTCAGAGTAATGTACTGCTTCAGAGTAATGTACCCCTTCAGAGTAATGTACCGCTTCAGAGTAATGTACCCCTTCAGAGTAATGTACTGCTTCAGAGTAATGTCCTGCTTCAGAGTAATGTACTGCTTCAGAGTAATGTCCTGCTTCAGAGTAATGTACCCCTTCAGAGTAATGTACCCCTTCAGAGTAATGTCCTGCTTCAGAGTAATGTCCTGCTTCAGAGTAACTAAATGGTCTCATTTGCATATCGTTGCTGTCCAATAAAAACATGTATCTACATTTTATTTATTTTAACTTTTCAACATTATTTGAACACGTCAATGGCCGTTTACATAGTTTGACAATTTCATGATGAATGGACCAATAGAAGTGCTCCAAAACAGCTTGGAAATAATTCTGGTTTCATTGACTTACATTAAGAGTAAAGTATGTTTTTGGTCTCTCCTGTAAAGTTGCAATTTTGGAGATACTCGTTTTTTACTGGACAGCGACGATATTTAGCACATATTTAAATCATGATGTCCTGCAAGAAAATTATATTTGGGCATGTAAAATTTTTGTTGATTATTTTGCTTAATTCTTAATATCTGTGGCTTCTTTAAAGGAGCAATACTAAGATGGCGTAATTAATATGTACTATTTTTTGTTTTACAGCATTTCCAAATGAGCAACAGAACCTGAAGATAGCAGTTTTGATGCTATGCCAAAAACGTTAATGTAATGTGTTGCAGACATATCTACTGAAGCTAAGCTTGGCCCTTTCTGCCTTGTAAAACAATTTTGTTCCAGAAGTTCCAGGCAACAGTATGTAACGATAGCATTAGTCTAGCCTTAGTAGAGAATGAAGAAGCAAGACAATTAGTTTGAAAGCAAATAAAACCAAGTGAGTAAAACCAGAGTTAAACCTGACGCTGCTTTGCCAACAGCCTAAGTTTAATACTGAACTTCTTCAGACTCATAAGTAAACCGAGGGAGGGGTGAAAAAGCGAGGAGGAGCAACTGTATGAATTTCACAGAGGGCATCATTTTACATACCGCACCTTTAAGGTTTAAAGCTCATCAAGTGAAACTGTTTGGCTCTACTGACTGATTTTCTGTTGCGCTACTTTCATGCATTATTTCTAGAAACGAGCTAAATTAAACACCCACAGGATACGACCATTTCTTTACATAACGTTGCTGTCCAATGAAAAACATGTCCCCATTTTTGTTGATTTCTATTTTTCTACATCAATTAAATGCAGCAGCTGTTGTTTACATTGTGGGAACATTTCATGATGAATGGACCAATAGAAATCCTCTAAAATAACTTGGAAATAATTCTGGTTCTATTGACTTACATTGAAAGTGAAGACAGTTTTTGGCCTCTCCTGTAAAATTGTGATTTTGGAGGAACCTGTTTTTCATTGGGCAGCGACGATAAGAATCTATGAAAAGTTCCAGATCTCACATTAGCTGTGTGAACTGTTGGGATAATGACGAGATGCCACTGAATTGTTTGCTGAAGAACGTTAACTGAGTTGAACTGCGTTAAGATGTACGCCGGCCGCTACAAGACACACCAGGAAAAGCACTTTTTTCCCAGCTGCTATTTGATCTCTGCGTCAAACAGGCTTTAGAGACGAGGGTTATGGTCGAGCGGCGCACGGTGACAGAGATCAGAGTGAGTGATGGATGAATTTGGAGGGATACAGTAGATGAGTTTGAGCGAGAGTGTTTCGGGTCAGCGGCCAGTCGACACGAACGACATTGCGAGGCGGTTCAATGTTTTAAAACAAGCTTCACAAAAGAGGCTCAGCAGAGGCTTCTGTACGAGAGCACGGCGGATCCCCAAGTGGCTAATAGCTCCACAGCCGTCTCGAGCGTCTTTTAAACACGAGTAGCCGTCGTGAAGCGGCTTTTAATTGTTTTCCATCTGTGTTTATGCCCGAATTACAGTAAACACCGAGCGCCGTCGTACAATGGCTTCCCGATGTGTTGAGAACAGCCTTGAAGACTTCGCCAAACCGAGATAAGCACTTCGGCGATAAAGCTGTCAAAATAATAGAGCGCTTAATTAATCTGAAGTAAGTCGCTTCTCGCTCCACGCACACAGGCACTCACACAGCACTCCAGAGAGAGTCGTGCAAAGAAAAAGTCGTTCTGATAGCCAAAAAAATTCACATTTATTTATTGTTAAACAAGTGTTGAACTTTACATTATTCTTTTTTTTATGGGCTCCTTAATGACATGGTAATGCAAAGAATGAACCAGTGCTGTAATGTATTCACAAACAGAAGAGTACCTTTTTTTCTTTCCTTTTTTTGTTGTTGTTGTTTTTTTTGGTTGTTTTTTTTATTCTTTGAGAATAATTTAATAAATAAATATCTGAACCTAGCTGGAGGAACGTGTCTGGAAAAAAAAAAAGTCTTGTTTGTTTGTTGTTTGGCTGTGGTCTTGAGTGACTTTCAAGCCTGCGCAGATTCACGAAGACTCTGAGCAAATCCTAATTTCATACTAAAGCCCGATGCTTTGGTGCAGCAAACTCATTTTCATGAACAAGACAGAATTTGATGTCAGCAACCTTTCTAAGCTCTGGCTTCGTTCGACTCATTTCATCTTAATCCTCTTCCAAACACGCCACGATGAATGAAGTGTAAGAATAAACACAATTCTTTGTTATATATGTGCAAGTTTCACACAATAGTCTCTCCCGGAATTGCCTTAATTAAAGTCTTAATTAAAATGTATCCTTTTTTATACGTATGGTTGCCTTTGTTTTTTTTTTTTTATTGTACACCAGAAATACAACAAAATATATATTTGTTATGCCATTACCCTCAATGGTTTCACTGTACAACTGAGAAAAGATAAGGCCTGGGGTTTGATTGCTAGTGGTTATACAGCACAATCCAATCTTCATCGTAAAGAAGGGGGCCTTAGATCCAGGGTAGTGAAAGTCCCATTAGGAATATTTCCATACAATCTTAGTACACATATCTGCTTAGGTCCTGGAGACTCCATTTTGTATATAATACAAAATTGGACTGGAAATATTGTGAACCTATGTACAATTCTGACAAACATCTGTATGCGCTGAAATGAGAAATACTATTTTTTTGGTATGTTTTTTTCTATTTTTTTTATGTGAAATCATTCCGTCGTTATGAGTCATATAACAGCAGCAGCACTATTGGATGAAGCCTTCGCTTGTCCGTCAAACCACCGCGTTCAATCGACATTGTATTTACAGTCAGGTCGGTGACAATTCGAACGAGAGGAATCGCACTGCGATCCAGCCGAGCCCTGGTCTTGTTCATCTTTGGGCGGACGCCGGTGAAAGAGTGGAGATACATTTTTACTGGGGGGGAAGTGAAAGGAAGAAAGAGGAAGAGTGATTTGAAACGTTCTTCTATAACCAAACCCCAGTACACGCCGTCCTGGTGAGTGGAGCTGACAGTTTTTAGAAAAAAACGGGAAAAAAAAATCTATTTTCTTGTTTTTAAAGGCTTGTGACTAGTTGCATCTGTCCTTCTCGTACATCTCCCTCCGGGACGCAGCCCTCTTTAGTGGTGGGGATTATGTAACCGTCACTGCTTCCCCTGCTTATCTGATAGTAGGCGTGGAGCTGCTGGCTGCTAGCCCCTAAGTTGGGCATGCTCTTGTAGTAAACGTCCTCGCTTTCGCTTTGTTTGGAGGGCGAGAGGTCCTCGAGCGCGTCCGGGCCACTCTCGGCCGAGGGCGAGTCTCTCAGGTTGGGCAGGCTGGCGTACAGCGAGTCTCTGTTGGGTGACTGCAGGCTGTCCTGGGCCTGGAGCTGGGCGGGGAGCTGGGTGGCGTAGGTGAGGGGCGGCAGCGGGGCAGCCGGTTCGGTCCTCGCTCTCTCCTGCGTGTGGTACAGGAGCGAGTGAGTCCGCTGGGGGATTAATGGGGCCTCCAGTTCACGTGGATGGTGGGGGTTGTGGGTATGGTGGTGGTGGTGGTGATGGTGGGGGTGCAGGCTCAGGCCCCCCACCAAATGATTACTCTCAGTGCCCAAGTGCACCAAAGACGATGTTTCGGCTACAATAACGTCGTCCTGGCTGCTGGCATCTGCCCCCGCCGGCTTTTTGGTGTTGATGCGGGACTCGGAGCGGTGGCTTTTGCCACAGGCCCTGAGGTTGTTGTGCACCAGCTCTGAGATGATCATCTTCTCGAAGGCAGCGTCGTCCAGGCCAAGGCCGCAGTCCACCACCTGCACGCTGTCGCCGTAGTCGCCGTTCCGAAGCGAGTAGCTGTTGTTGAAGTTACCATTTAGCGGTAGAGTATCCATTGCACTTGTATCCCTGGCATTGTTCATTGAGTGTCCTAGAACAACAGAACATGTGAAGGTGCGTTCGTTAGTCACTACTGGTCCTGTGAGGACAGACAATTAATGAAAAAAAAGAAAGAAAGAAAGAAAATTAAGAGGTTTAATGTTGTTTAGGACCTGGGTTAGCTAGGCGCCATGATAGTTAATACAAATGGTATAAAATCAAATTGATGTGGTTTGGTTTTCGAAATGGATGTTAAAAAGGTGTACAATCAAAAATGAGCGTGAGAAACGGGTCAGAATTTTCAAGCATGATGATAGAGATGTCCTAAACAACATCAAAAATTAGTCAGCAAATCACAAACATCACAAACACACATTTTAAAGAACATCACAGATGTGGAGCCACAGATGGGCAAGCTACGATGTTAACATAATTCATCCTCCAGCTTATTTCAGGAGGGGGTGTGAGGATAGAGTTGGAGAGGGGTGGGGTGGGGTGGGAGGAGAGAGGCAGGAGAGAATGAGAAAAAGAGAATGAACAGAGCCATGGCCAACGAAAAAGGAGCAATAAAATAATAAAAAAAAGAAATAATAAATTAAACACAGCCAAATCTCTCACTACGAGGAAGCCAACAAGCAACCATCCAACAGCACAACAGACAGGCAAGTGGAAATGACTCACTTTAGACAACTCACATCATGTCTGTCTGTTCAGGCTATCTGGCCTAAGAGTAGCTGATGTACAAAAGAACGAAACAAAAACACAAATGATTTTAGTGTAAAACACGATGAGTAATCACCGACGGAAAGAAAAGAAGAAAGAAAGGAAACAGAAATCAAAGTAAAATTTACAAAGTTAGCGTAAGCAAGGGTTCAGCAAATTAAATCAGATTGACAATTAAAAGCTCTTCTCCTCATTAAATGGAACGGTCCTGTTTGTTTGCTCTCCGCGCTCGGCTGTTAAGTCTGCGGCTAATTGAGCGGGCAAGCCAGCGCTGTGACTTTAGGCAGGTACAGGATGAACTGAAGCCTACAGATCTGCTCTGCTTTCAGCCTGTAGTGACACTCAAATGTAACAAGATTTCTTTCTTTCTTTATTTATTTATTTTTATGAACAGCAGCCTAGAAGAACACACAGTTGGGATGGGTCAGGTAAAGTGATTCTTGGAATCTCTTCAGATGGGGGTCATGGAAACAAGAATGAAAGGACACAGTGGGGGGGGGGAGAAAAAGAAGATGCGATTGTCGTGCCTAGCTGGGGTTTGGTGTCCTGAGAACAGGGGAGCTAAAGGAGACATGCAGGGAGAGGCAGAAGGGTGACGCTGAGGGATGTGGAGAGTGTGAAAGGAATAGGAAAGTGTTTATTGGGTCTACAGTTGGTTCAAGCAACTCCAAATAACAATGTGCATACAGATGAGGACACGAATGAAGACAATGACACCAGACGTTGGACAGAATGGTCAGAATGGAATGCACAAAAATTAGAAGCAGTGATTTCCAAAGTATTTACTAGTATCAGTTCAGAAATCACCCCTATTTATTCCTACTGCTGAAAGGCTAGAGGACAAGAATGAAGAAAGCTGTAGGACGGCTGAGTAATGAAATGGATTACAGATCATTTTTCCACAGCCCGAGTTACGGAGGTAACGACTATACAAGAGGCCGGCATTGGCCGCTGAAATCTTAATGCATTTACTGCAATGAATGCATTCGTTTCACACACTGATTGTTAGCCATTTTTCAGATGGAGCTGTAATCAATGCCAAGTTATCCGAGTTGCAGATATCATATTCTCTATCTGCGATAAACACCTAGCGAGTAATCATTTAATGAGGAGAGAAGAGGGGGAACTGCATCTTTGAATTCATTCCCCTACAAATAACGCACGAGACCCTAAACCTGAGAAAACTTGTTTACTTTGGTGGTAATAAATGTTTAAGTCTGGAGGGACTTGAAGGAATGAAACACAGTCTTTAACAACACGTTTAATGGTTTCTGAACCACTTGCTCACTGAATATGGATGGCCTGAGGTTTAACCAGTGATTGTGCCGTTCTTTCTTTCTTTTTTTCTTTCTTGTTTTGTTTTTTCTTGTTTGTTTGTTTTGTTTAAGAAAATCATGCTGAAAAAAATTTACATTTGATAGGCAAAGTTAAGTTTTACTCCCATACTTGTCTCTCTGTAGGTCACTAGAAGGATGCAGCGAGAGGGGGGGGAAAAAGCAGAGCAAATAGATAGTAAGGTTTCAAATCAACGTCCAAAATGTCACAGTACTTGACTATCATACTCTGGTGCATAACTGAAAAGAAATTGAAGAATGTATATTCATCTCAACATAAGATGCAAAAATTGAATCAATTCTTTTGTTAACATTAAATTGAAATAATCACTTACTATCCAGTGAAATAAAACAGAATTGATCACAGAATTAATCATAAGGAAGTATCTGAACATGGACAATGCTGCAGAGGAACAGAAACCGAGTACATGTAGTATCACTCTCTCATTGAAACAATAAGAACGAGGCTTGCAGTGTAGCACAGTACATCTACGAGAGGAAAAAGAATTCTTAAGTCATCAATCAGTGAGAGCTTGCCACTGTAATAAATATATTTCAGTACATGCCATCTGTGAGAGAGTAATACTACACTGCACTCTGCTCTCAGTCACCACAGACATCAGGGAAAATCTAGAAGCAAGAAGAAAAGAAGACCATTTTGTTGTTGTTGAACTGCAGTGGTTTAGTAAGCGCACCTGGAGAGTTAAAGACAGGAGCCGTAGGAGTGTTACATACGACCGTTTCGGCCAGTAAGGTATTGTAAGGGTTGTTAGTGCCTTGGGGCCGTAGAAGTGGGTTTGTTAGTAGATAATTGCCCGTCATTCCTGGATCAGCAAGACAGAAGAGGAGACATGAGTTCACAGCATGTGTACAAGGATATATTCAAGCTAGGACTGCATTTGAGATCTTAAAAAAGCTGAGCTCCTTTCCTTTTTCTTTTTTTTCCACTGCGTCTGGATTAGATATTTGAAGAGACACAGAAGTGCGTAAAAGCCAGAGTCCTTCTAATTCCAGCCAAAACGACCATTAAGTACAAGTCAATTTTTACAGGAGACTGTTTTAAGCAGAATATGTATATAAAAGCCATGTGCTTTCAAACCAGCAGTTTAAAAAATAAATGAATAAATAAATAATAATAATTAAAAAAATTATATATATATATATATATATATATATATATATATATATATATATATATATATATATATATATATATATATATATATATATTAAATGTACAGAAAAAAAACAAAAGTCTTAATAACTGTGAAAGATCTGGTAGACCACCAAAACCTTTGCGAGAAAGGAGAAAATCAAGCCCCAAGAACAAAATGCAAATTCAACAAAAGATGTTTGGTGGGAAGACTATAACAAACTTCTAAGACTGAACTTGGGAAAATTACCTTGGAAAAAAAACCCACACATTTCTTTAAAAACTGATGGCAAGCCTCTTGAAAAGAATAGAAGCTATAAAAACAACAGACAGAGCAAACACTGGGGAAAAAAACGATATCAACTTCTATCAACTGTAATTTTTCGTCAACATACGTTTTCTGCTTCGTTCCTGTTGTTAAAAAAGCAATGACTCCCACTTAATAGCTGCTTTGCCTGGAGATGAAAGAAATCAAGGGTGGTCTCTGACTTTTTCACAATTGTTCTAAATAATAATAATTTGATGTACAGCAGTGGTGAATACACGTCTTACCAAACATTCCTTTTATCTTATTTCATGTGTTCTATGCTACTGTTTGCCAATTAAACTATAAGGGAATTTTTATTATTATTATTAATTCTTTTTTTTTTTTTTTTTTTACAGTCAACCATCTACATAAAAAAGTAATAGACTGCAAAATCGGCCTCTCCCGTTTGAAAGGATCTTGACACTTATCTGGACGGATGACAACAATTGGCAAACATATTATTTCCTCGGCGACTGTATTCATTGGAAATTTCATTTGCGCTCATGCCACTGACAGTTTAGGTGGAACTATAAATAAAGCAAGTCACTAAGAAAGATCTCTTCTAAAATGTTTGTTGTCTCAGTCAGTACAAGGGAACGGAAGCATGAAGAGAGGAAAAGAATGTCAGCTCTCCTGACTTAAGCATGCATGAAGTGCCGCTTTAGCATTTTAGAGCAAGCCAAAGCAATGACTCTGAATAACACAACCTTACCGCTCGGGTCAGCTAGAGTTGAACATCATCTTCTCATCATCATACATTTGTGCCCTGGCTAAATAATAAATGACATTTTTTTCTAAATCCTTCAAATAGCATCCACTAGGTCACCTTACATCCTGACTAATTGATGGGCCTGTGCATGTCAGGCGCAAAAGAACATCTGAGCTTAAAATGTGCTGTTCTTTTGCGGCGTGTGGATCATTTGAGTGCAGACACAGACACTTACATATGTGTGTGTGTGTGTATGTGTGTGTGGGTGGGGGTGATTGCGACATGTATTGCTTCAACAATGCAATGCAGTCATCTGGGCCAAATTTTAATTACGCTGCTCAGAAACTAGCACCAAACTCTCCAGTCTGAATAACACTGGGTGACCAAGGACACACCAGTGCTACGTACTGAATTAAAAAAAAAAACCTGGAGCGCTAGCTCTGAACGAACGTAACAATTAAGCAGAGAAACGATTGCGTTTGGCCCAGAGTGACAGTGGCTTGACGCTCGTGATAAGTCGGCCTCATTAAGTGTAGGAAAAGAGCTCAAAAGGCTGAAATGCTTCTCATGTAGCATCAGTAGTTTCTGACTGACCTTGGTTGAGGGTTGATGTGCTGTTGATGTCCCCTGAGATAAAGGAGGATTCAGATTGCTTTCTTACAGTGTCGTTCCACATCCTCCTGATTCGACTCTGTCAGATTCACAGCAAAGGGCAGCAATTAAGGGCCGAGTCACTTCGTTAACAGTGGGAGAAAATGATCTGTAACCACGTTCGGGGCTGCAAGAAAATTATTCATCGTAACCCTGACACCTGTGGCCCCTGAGGTGTTGCTCCGTCAACATGATTCTCTTTATGCTTTTCTCTATGACAAAATTTCCCAATTTATGAAATCTGATAGGAATTTTATGCTTGGGTTTCTCTTATGTCTGGATTTCTGGCCTCTGAGTTTATAAAGAGCCATCACTGCCATTACTGGGACTTCCTCACTGTCACAATGCAGAAAGTGAGAAGATAAAAGCCGGGGCGACCTAGGTAAACGGCAATCGAGTGAACAAAAAAAATATCCAATAAAGTGTCAAAAGTCCCAAGCAGTGAGCGCATAAAGCAGGAGAGAAGTGAGAGAAGTGGAACAAATCTTGCAGTGTTTGCTGCCATGCTGGAGAACATGCCGTAGTGGAAGCGTAGTCCATCACATGGAGAGAGTATCTGACATTATCATATCGTTGGAGAGTGCCATTTGCAATGTATATCCACTGTCTCATCATAAAAGGCAGAGGGAAGCTGGGTCAGCTCTGTTCTTCCAGATGCAGTGAAGCGACCGTACCTGAGTGCCGGAGGAGTAGCGTGCACTTGTCCTTGTTGTCGCCGTCTTTGTGGAACTGTGGGAGCTCTCGGTTGGCAAGCCGCCGCAACAGTATGTGTGGCGGAAACATTTGCTGTACTCTCGGCGAACCTACAATTCAAAGGGATTTTTTCTTCTTTGAGTTACTGAGCGCAGCTCCTTTCAGCGGCTGAGCACTTGGAACCAAATGAAATGTGGAGTATACGTTTCCAAAAATAATAATAAGAGAATTTGGTCTTGCAACACTGTGTTTTAACAAACAATCACGGTAATTAACTCCTCAAGCTCTTCTCTATGCATGCATTATTGAAGTACCGCATTAAAAACGATACACAATGATTATAGCTAGGGAATGCAAATGTGGACCAAGCATGGATCTGTAAAGTTCCTAACATGTTTACATACATAAAACAGGCAAATCTCACTTTTTTCTGGAGCAGGCAGTAAAAGATGAAGATGAACACCCCCTGGAAGGTGTTGAAGATCGTGAAGAGATAAGCCAGCACCACAGATTTCTCGTTGATGAAGAACAAGCCGAAGGACCAGGTGAGACTCACGAGACACAGCAGGGCGAAAGCTCCCAGGGTCCAGGACCTTCAAAAGCAGAGACACAACACCAACTCTGAGCCTGGAGGACACCATCTGTTAACCAGACCTTAAAACAAGCACTGATGAAGACATGAGAGGAAGACGTCTACTAAGAACATTCAAGAAGAGATAAGGAAAAAAAAAAGAACAAAAAAAAAAAAAACACGCTTGTACAACATTTATGGCACATAAGGTTTTATAAGCAGGTCCTTGTCATTCGGAACCTGAGGCTGAGAGGGATGAGAAAATGTAAAGGAAAGCACCAACATCTGAATAAGAAAATAAGAAATGAAGAAATGAGTATTGTGTGTGTCTATTAGGCTCTCAGTAATTTAGAAGCGTATTTTGAATGCTGGGGGATTTGGTGCATGCCACGCTACTTTGTGAAAAAATGCTGGTACGGGGTTTTTTCTCTCTCTTTTTTTTTGGGCTGCATTCAGAAAGAAGAAGAGACAGAATATTGCACTTGAGAATTGTAATCGTTTCAAATGGGTCCCATTACACTTGAGGAGGCGCTGACAACACGTCTTGGCTAGCTAAGGAACCAAAGAGATAGAGTTAGAGGAAAGAAAAGGAACAGCAAAAAAGGAAAGAAGAAGAAGAAAAAAAAGGAGATGGTGTGTGAAGGTCCGTGGGAGCCTTCGGACACCAGCGCTGACGGATAACAGCACCGTACAAACAAACATGGAGAATGGGCACTCTAAACAGAGGGTGAGGGAGCCGGAGGGTTCAGAGGGAGACTGACGAGAGCGGTAAGAATGATGAAAGGGAAAACTACGAGGCCGAGAAAGGAACGTCTGGCTGACGCTCTTACTTGATAAATGGTTTATTATCTTCATAGCTAGAGAGCACGGTAAGCAGGGGAGAGAGACAAAATCAGGTCAGACAGATCACAGCTTGATTTGCATGCAGTCAAAGTCAAAAGAAGAGAAAAAACATAAAGAAGTAAGAAAGAGAGGAAAGAAAAAAAAAAGTCTAAAGCTGGAATTAGCGAAGACGTAACTGGATGAAGCTGGTGGGATCAGGAGGAAAGGTTTTAATCATTATTATTGCGTATGGTTAACAGATGATGAGGCTGCAAATCGCACTGGGCCAATTCGCTTGTATACAACAAGATATTGTACAAATGTGAAACATGTGCTATACGTGGACTCAGACAAAAGCAGCATTGTGATAAAGCTTTACGGCCATATTGGCTTTTCTAGCCCCTACTTCCTTTTTCAAATGGAACAGCAAAACAGAAACACATTTGATTTATACTACATATGTCTTCCAACCCAGCTTGACAAACAAAGCAAGACAAAGTGGGGTCTTTTCAGGTCAGCTTTAACAGAGAGTGTGCTGTATTTTTCCCCCACCATGTAAAGCGTACAGTGGCGCTAAAGCTTTATGAGTGACCCCCTTAGGTGGTGATATATGGTGAGAGCTTACCCAGGCAAATCGGTATTATAGTAGCCATCACAAACGCGATAATTACTGGTTCGGGTAAAAGGACAGTGAGAGGGAGAAGGAGAAAGAGAAAGAAAGAGAGAGAGAGAGAAAGAGAGAGGGAGAAACGTGGAGAATGGGAAGAGAAGAAACGAGATGCCACAGATTAGCTCTCTCCACATGCAACATGCAAACAGTGAATCCAGTGCAAGGTGGGCTGCAGTTCCCCAGCCTGTAATCTCAACACACAACCAACAGCATAACACTGAAAACATAAAACATCATTTCATCCCATTTGACTTGTTTGATTATTATTCACATGTATTATCATAAACCACCATCACCTATATCACTTCTCACAAACAAGCAAACACATATCAATCTTTAAGCTATTTCTATATTTGAATTTTCTTCTTGAATGTGACTTCTGAAGTACTCAGGATCTAAAGGCAAATGAATAGAAAATTAATAAATGACGATGCTACAGAACCTGACTATTAAGTATTAAATACTCGATTCTGAAAAAAAAATTAGTATATGGAATTTTCAAAAACAATAATTACCAAACAGAAAATAAAAGGAAGCAACACTTGAAGGCTGCCTACACAGATAACCCAGAACACACATAAGCATCAAATTCTGAATTAAGAAAAAACTAAATCTTGAATATATATATATATATAATTGCAAGTTTATATATGCTATTTTATAAAAAGGCCTTAAACTAAAGTGACAGACATTTTCCATTTATATAGTTAGTTATAAGCTCCAACTATTAGTACCATTTATTTTTTGTTAATATACAAAAATCTGATTATAGACATGAAAGGATCGGGCATCCTTAATGGAAACTGTTTAAAAACATATAACAATTTAACATAATTACTGCTGACACCAAGTCATTTTTATTTTTTTGTTTTCTATTTCTTCAAGCATAAAAAATATAGAAAACATCTACGTTTACTCAATTGCAGGATTTTTGTATGTACATTTATGAGCGTATTTTCATCTGAATCTTAAACACAACTGATACATGGAGCTCTGTAGGACACAATCCTCTGAAACACACAGGTCCTCAGTCTCGTCTCCTATAAACTGTACCTTTACATTTAAACTTAAACTGAAAAATACAGAATGGATATATGTTGTTCTGTAGTATTTGTAAAACATTGTTTTTTACATACATTATTTAGTGCTTATGCATGTGTTATGAAATCCCTATGTAGGTAGCCTTCAAATGAAGTGTTCCCAGAAAGGCTTTTTAACTGTGTTCTAATTCGGAGGGCCAGCAGGCAAGCAGAACTCGCTAGACAAATATGTTCTCTTTTCTACTAATAAAAGAACCCCTCATTTGTTTTTCCCCTAAAAAAAAAAACCACATGGAAATGCTTTCATTCTGTTTTAAACCACTCCCCCTACACACACACACACACAGCTTTTCCAGCCAGCACCTTATTCTACGCTGTAGGGAGACTCTGAACACATGGAGCCGTGCCAGGAGGAATTCTGTGGTCACTGTAACAGTGGAAGCTAAAAAGGAACTCTCACAAAGTAGATGTTGTCATCATTGTGATGTTCTGGCCATAACTCCTATTTAAAAAAAAAACTGTCTGAAATGATTATAATCTTCAATCCATTGGAATTCCACTGCTTGGATAAATTCGACCAAGAAGGTGCGGTTTAGTAGAAAACCTTTCTTCTACGCAATGAACAAAGCAGCAAAACAAAAGGGGGAGGAGAATTCCTTTTCTTTTATGATGATAATTTGAACTAAGTGGAAAAACAGTGCCTGCCTGTCCAAATACATGTAAGCAGGTGAGCGCATAGCAAAAGACTCGTAACAACTTCACTTACTTTATGTTTTCCAACCTGCTGGAGTCAGGTTTCAATGAAGTGGAGTGCTTCACCATTTTGTACATTGTGATGACCAGGAAGATGAGATTAAGCTGTCAAAAAAGGATAATGCCTGTGTTAATAAATGAAGATTTATGACAAAATGAAAAGAGATCTTTCTTTTTTTTATTATTAGTTGTTTTCTTGGAAAACAGCCACCTAAACTTCTTTTCAGACAGTGCCTAATGCAATATCCTGCATGTTGCAGGACAAAGCCAAGAAGACTGGAGCCAACCGTGGTATCATTCTATATTGATAAGGACATGAAAAATGGATCAAAATCCAGCACAGATAAACACAGGGGCTGTTAAGAGAAGACCGGAAAGACAGCACAAGACAGGATGCTCTATTGAATGAGACACAAAATATAATATAATAATGATGTGCATACATATTCCTGGCTCTATTCGGAAGAAGGGTACCACAGACACTATCATATAAGAAAATAAAGTAAACAAGTAAATGCAGCACTCACTCACTCTTTCGCTCTTATACACACACATACACACATTAGGTACACTGTGGTTACCAGCTTTAATGCTAGAGTGCTGTGCAGAAGTCAGAGACCACCCTTCACCACCTCAACATCACCCAATGGGTTTGGGACTACACAGGCAGTGAGAAAATGCAATCAATGTCTAGGACTGAATTTTGGAGGTGTGGAAAAATTGTAGTCTTCTGAGCTGTTATAAAGGAAAAACCCAATCAACAACTGATATTATATTTAATATGTGTTCAACGTATATAAAACAAAGCAGACAGAAACAAATAAAGTAGCTCCATTTTTTAGAGGCTTACTTTCCACATGATTTGAGCACAGCAGCTGTTTTGTGCACTGTGCAAAAAAATTAATGATGAATGAACCAATAGAAACTCTTAGAATAATCATGGAATATTGAATATTTATTTATTTTATTTTATTTATTTATTTATTTATTTATTTTCCCCCCCTCACTCCCTTTCCTCGTTCTCTCTCTGTCTTGTTTTATCTTTTTATCCATGTCTGTTCTTATTATTGTATGTACTCTTTTCCTTCATGTAGCTTCTGCTACTTGCCAGGCTATTATTGTAAATAAGAACATGTTCTTCATGACTTGCCTGGTTAAAGTAAAGGTTAAATAAAAATAAAATAAATTAAAAATAAACATTTTACATGATCTTATATTGAAAGTTTAAAAGATTTGGCCTACTGTAAAATTGCCATGTTGGACATCTTTTTTTTTATGATCGTATGTTGCTGAAAAACAAATAACTTGCAATGTCCGCTGTGACTTGTCATTGAGTGAAACAAGGGTGGTCTCTGGCTTTTGCACGAAAAAAAAAAAAAAAACAAACAAAAAAAAAAAAACAGTGATAATCACATTAGTCGTTTATATGTCACGGCAGAAGAAAGTAGAAAACTACTACAGCTTCCCTGCAAAACATGCACAAAGATACAGCAAGCACAATATACAGTGTGTATAGGGTCTCTAGCTGAAGGAGCTAGCTGCTCTCCTGTGCACAAATGTATTACAAGCATATTTAACAGCAGCACCTCAAAGAGCACCAAGGGCTGTGACGATTCCAGTCGTTCATCATGAAAAAAAATAAAAATAAAAAAAATGGTGCCCTCCCCGTCTCTACCCCGCCCACACATTAGAATATTTCACTTCTCCTGGGCGAGTAAGCTCGTCTGAAAGTGCTGAGCTGGCCGGATCTTTTTATAATTTGGTGCGCGGTGTGCTGTGAAGCCCTGCTTTAAAACCACACCGAATTGGTGGTGTAGCCTTTGAATGTGGACGGTCTTGGTGGTCCGAAGTAAGCTTTCTCCTGACTTTTTCCTTTTGTCTACATCATCCGGTCACACGTTCTAGCTGTTTCGTTCTGTGCCATCGAAAAAAAAAAAGCAGAGCTAATCAATACCCCCCCCCCCCCCCCCCCCCCTCACACACAATCAGCTGCTGGGGCTGCGCAGAAAAAAATGAAGAGAGAAAATGAAAGGAGGAGTGAGATGAGAACGATGGAAAAAAAGTAGTATATCGTTCTTTTTCGTAGGGCAGATTGCCATGATGTTGCGTTTTGTTACATGGGGGGTGGGTGGGTGAAGGCGGTGGTCTCTGTGGCTCCAGCGTGACTCGGGCACTTTGAAACGCCTCTCACACAGCCTGGAGTGGTGACACGGATCTGATGAGACAGGGGAGGAGGGGAGTGTGTGTGTGTGTGTGTGTGTGTGTGTGTGTGTGCGTGCGTGCAGTGCTAGCAAAAGAAACTCAGCCAAGCACACTCCTAACCCCACTCTCCCCCGCCTCCGCCACCACACAGCCACCAAACTCGCTTTCCCTTCTGGCCTCCCTGGGGCCTCCGTTACCTTTGTGAGAGCTGCTCCTGACTTAGCCCCCCGTATTCTCTCGCTCTCTCTCTCTCGCTCTCTCTCTCTCTCTCTCTCTCTCTCTCTCTGTCTCTCTCTCTCTTTCTACGGCTATCCATGCAGAAGGCCCTGGGCTCTTACTCTGTGGACTGTGCAGAAAGCTTTTTACCCCACCGTGGGAGTGGCGAGTGCGCGCTCGCCCGCTAAACTCCGGATGAACCAGATGAAATATTAAAGGTGCAGATGGAGCTGTCCTGGATGATGCAAACAGCTCGTGACGTGTCATGATCCGAGCTTGCAAGGCACACTAATGCCTTGAGACCACTCATTACTTCCGTGTCCTTCTTTTTCATGGAGCTAATG
This sequence comes from Megaleporinus macrocephalus, assembly GCA_021613375.1. Taxonomy (NCBI): domain Eukaryota; kingdom Metazoa; phylum Chordata; class Actinopteri; order Characiformes; family Anostomidae; genus Megaleporinus; species Megaleporinus macrocephalus. The sequence continues at coordinate 27,762,396 of CM038721.1, forward strand.
CCCTCCTCTGCCCCAGAGAAGGGCAACCTCTGGCTGACTGCGAGCTTCCTAGAGCCTCCACAAGCATGCCTTTTATCCGGGCAGCATCTTAAAAAACGAGGGAGCGAAGAACCACTTCTGACTCCTGAAAGAACCTTGGGATGCTTCTTAAAACAACAACAACAGCAACAACAACAAAACTTAATTGAAACCACTCAGCTGTCAGGTTACCTGAAGAGACTCTTCAAGAGACCTTTATTTTTGTGAATGCAGGAGCGGGAAATAAAAGAAGAGCAAGAAAAAGAAAAAAAAAAACACCTATATTTTTCAAAGCTTGAAAGACCACCCTAGGCCTCTGCATCAATTTCAGTGGAATTGCAATTTTTTTTTCTCCCTCCGTTTCTAAAATCAGGCTACTGCAACTGTAACACTTTGAATAATGAGATCTCGTTCTCGTGTCCCCCTCCTCTGCCTCTTCCCTCCCTGACAAGGACAAAGCCAATTTGCTGAGAAACCAGGGTCATGGGTTTAGGGGGAAACCTTGGTCCCGGTGGATCCCTGGAGAACGCACTAGCCATTGTGCTTCATCTCGCATTGTCAATTGCGGAAGCAGGCTGGAGAGCAGCGAGTCCTGCTCGCTGTCCAGCCGAAGCCTTCAACAATAAATCAGCTTCATAAAGGGGCACGCTCCTTATGTTGCAGATGACTAGAACATGGATTCTGATTATCAGAGCCACCGCAAACACATACATCAAACCAGCGGCCGATTTCAGGCTGCAGAGCAGAGTCTCTCTTATGCCTCCACAAAGAGCCATTTGCAGAGCTTTCTGCTGAGTGCTGACTTCTAATCTGCAACTACGTGCTTGAGCCTGTATCTTAATAGCGGCCATAGCTCGCCACTTTTCTTCTTCTTCTTCTTCTTTTTCCCCCCCAAACATTTGATAACTCTCAGTGTTCGCGGCCCAAGGTCTCACTCGCCACTGTAAGACAAACAGCACTTTCCATTACCGTAATCTCAACATTTGACAAACGTTCCAGGAGGTCATGTCGTCTGCGGATAATGAACTCGGCCCTGGCCAAACATTTCTCCACCTTCTCCTCCTCCTCCTCCTTCTCTCTTCATTTTCAGGAGGACAAGCTTCGACCGCTTCGCTTTCTCATCCGGCAGGAATGGAGATTAGAGGGCAAACCAATAGATAGCGGAGCCGTCTCCAAAGGTGCTCGTCTCTCGTGAATGCCACCTGCTAGATTCTCCCTCTCTTTTTTCCCCCCACTCTGTCTTTTTTACCACTCTCTCTTCCCCAACTCCCCCAGGCCTCTCGCTTCTGTGCCTCACCAATCTACTAGGAGGCAGTGAGGTCGTAACCAGTAAATAATTGCATGCTCGAACGGCAGCTGTGTCAATATGATACGCCATATGTCCTTCACCTCCATGCTCCTCAAAACAAGCGCTCCCAATGCCGCTGGAGGAACTGTACCAGAAGAAACAGTTATCTGCTATTACCTTAAAGTCACGTTGCAGGGAAGAAGAAGAAAAAAAAGAAAAGAAAAGAAAAATCACTGTGTGCCGCTTATGAATATTGGCCCAAAGTAACCTTGGCTCGCGAGTGTAACTCCTTTGCGAGTCCGCTGAGTGTTATTTGAGTGTGCGTTATAATTCAACGCTCTGTTGAGAAAGCCTCTCCGTGTCACAATTATTCCAAACAACAAGAAAAGACATTATTCAGGGCCTTAGTGCCATCTTTTCAGAGCGCTCCTCTCCTGCAGCGGACCGCATTGACCGGGTTTGCTGAGACTGAACTGATCTGAGCAGAAATCGAAGGGCTACAATCTGTTGAATCAAGCTGGGGAAATAACAAAGACGGCCTGGCTTGATGTTTTTACACTGCGGCGCTTCTTGTCGCAGCATCTGTCCTTGGCTTAGAGAAGTCAATTACTGCTTAAACTATGAGGCATATCGTTTCGGCCAACACCTCTCTTTTCTGCTCTTTTGTTCCCACTTGGTAAGCACGCAGGCGGCAGATGCACACACACATGCGTACAGAGCCAAGAATTAAACTGAACATACCATGATGATGAAGGTAACGGGTCCAATGAAGCTCCAAATGAAGTGGTTGTCCACTCTCAGCCAGCATCTGCAAACCAAAGTCATTAAAAAATCCAGTTTAGATTACGAGGGGAGGGGGGGAGAAAAGAAAACCCTTGTTAAATGCATTTATTTAGACAACAAGGTTCTGTCTTGATAAGGATTACACACACAAAAAAAAGCAAAGAGAAATTGCTATCCCTGACTAAAGCAGCATAGTGTCTGGTGTGGATCACATTACGATGTTGTAGGCCTGCACAGCCAGTATATACATTACTGTTAAATGCAGCTCAAAGATGGTAATTGTCTGTAAAAGTATCCAGGTGCTCTTGTCTGTGACCTCCGGCAGGAAATATTGATTATCTAAATTAGTGCAAACTTACACCGTGCTAATAGAAACCACAGAATACACACACACACACACACACACAAACCTGCAGTGTTACAAAGACTTCTGAAACCAAAAGTCTATCTTTCTTTTCTCTCTCTCCTATTTCCCTCTGCAGTGGCGTGTGATTTTGCATTACTGCATTCACTCACACTGGCAGTTTCAGGAAAAGCCTAACCGAAGTAGTTCGACCTGTTTTAGGCCCACATTAATGAACAATGTAAGGAGGAGCCCTTCCCACCTCCAGAGTCCAGCCTGAGCTAAAACACGGCCATTAATCTGCGTAAAAGCCTTTTTCCAGCGCGGCACTTGTCTTTGTTAGAGAGCATTTTACAAACAAGAGGTCGCCGGAGGCTCTTTGAGCCAAACACACTAACAAAGTGATGAAAACCACAGTCACTTCAGGTGTCCTCTGAAGACTTAGCGAGCGCATGTGTCTGTGTTCAAGCCAAAACGCTCCCTATACACTTAACTCATCCATAGTGGCCGTTCTCTTAAAGCTCTGGGGTCCTGGTGTGAGAGAGACCCTTTAAACAATAGCAGTCCACACAGCCGCAAAAAAAAAAAAATAATAAAAAAAAAATAACGAAGCTTTGCGCGCACTTACGCTTTTGTGGTCCCATAGCTCCTGTAGTCCACGACCGCAGAGACCCCCACCACTATGGCAGGAAGGAGATAGCCGGACACGTAATAATATTTCTTTCGCGAATATTCGCTCTCGAAGACCTCCACCAGCATGAGATAGAGCTGAACTCCCTCTAAGCACATCCACGCAAAAGAAGCCAGGAAGAAATAATGCAAGATCCCAGCGATGACCGAACAGTCGATCTGTGACACAAACAAATAAACAAGAGAACTCAGTGAGATGGACACAGACGTTGCCAGTGAACAAAAACAGGCCAATCACGTTTGTATGTCTGGCTGAAGCAGAGAAATGGTGCAGTCTTCGGAATGAGCTGCCTTCGGCCCAAACACAGCAGGAATCCATACATTTTTTATTAGATTTAGTTAAATATTTTTTATTAACAAGGGGAAAAGGTCTATAGGCAGAAGAGAAATAAGGCCGCGGCATGTAAGTACTGCTTGCTCCTTATAAACAAAATATTTACAAGAATATAATAAAGATTCAAATTCAGAAAGAGCAACCTTGAAACCTTGTAAGTGAACACAGGTCAAAAACAGACCCACAACTCAGTCAGTTCAGAACATCTAATCTTTATTTATTACCTCCAAAAAATGCTGTGCACATCCGGCTGGAGTCGTGCTCCAGTTATTTTTTGAAACCTAATTATGTTTATATTCGTGCTGATTAAGTGGACAGTTTCAGTGATTTATGCTTTAATATGGGACTAATGTCATTTCTATCTATTACCGGGTGTAAGCTCGCTGCCAGGCTTTACCCTTAGCGTATCAGCATGTGCCGGCTCATTTATGTCAGTTAACCTTTGACCACAACTGCAAGACGTACCTGGGTGGGCTTGCTGTTTCACTGCTAAACTTCTACTTCAACGATGCGGTATTAATTAAATTCATACACAGAAATTTTAAAAACAAAACCTCTAACCATAAACCAAAACCCAGCTCTGACTTAAGATTTTACTCGGGTGTCTCTGGTGTAGTTTATTGCACATATTTCAAATTTGCCAGTCAGGAAAAGGACAGTGAAGCAAATATATATATATATATGCATATTTTTGCACCCATATTTCAGGTCATCTGCATGTATGTTTACAGGTCAGTGAGATATTACTTTAGAAAAAAAATAAGTTGAGGTCAACATGAGTGGATTACTATAACTGGATTTAATTCTAGTACATGTTGCTGAATATGTTCTGAAAAAAGCAATATTATTTCAGAAAAACAAATATGAACTAGAAATGGTCATCACTGGGGTTCAAGCACTACACTGCACACTGGGGTGTTTTTGTAGCCATAAGACAAATTATAAAAAATCATCATTGTAATAATATATTTTTTTAGAAAAGGTAAGTATTTTATAACGTTGGTAAAGGACCTCCTGGTCTCTGGATTTTGGACACATCTTTGCAGCATTGCTTTAGCTGCAGGTTTTGATTATTCTGCAAAGATTTTTGATAAAAATACATGAATAATTTGACATCTACTTCACGCCTTACACCACACTGAACCATATTTATACTGTGAATTCAAGATTATAAATCATTATAAATTATAAATACACTATGCCATCCCATGAAAGCCATTCTAGGTGACTTTTGGTATGCATTAAAATGCATTGCAGATTTTGTAAATTTGATAATCAGGCCCACTGGTAAAGGTGCTTTAGTAAAAAGAAAATTTCACAATGTTTGATTAAAACGTAGCTGGCGTATCGGAAGATTTTCAAAAACTCCACTTAGGAACTTCTGAAAAACTATAATACAGAGAAACAACTGGACTTTCAAGGTTGGTAGCACATAGGACCAAGTCGTGTAACCAACTGCATTTCCAAGAGTTAATCCCAGTAAATAGAAAGAAAAATTCAGTATGCAAAATTTGAACGTGACTAGTCAAATGTCTGCTGAGCAGTTATTCGCCTGTTAAAGTAGAATATGCTGAAAAAGTCAAATTTCTGCTTCCCTTAAAGGATGTTAGAAAATTGGACAATGTGTTTTTTTCCCAAATGTTAAGATGCTTTTTAAATATTTGTTACGTTCAATTAGGTTCAAACAGCTAGAACTTGATTGCAAAAGTATAATTAAAATATGCAAATCAATTTAACATCTAATCTCACGCAGAGGACTAATGGTCCTTTAAAAAAAAACTAAATCCAAACACAGTGTATATACTTATACTGTATGTACAGTAAAACGAATGTCAAGCAATACCATACCAGTAATAAACAAAGTAATATAATACCTGTAATAAATAAAGTAATACCATAGCAGTAATTAACAAAGTAATATCATACCAGTAATAAAGTAATATCATATCTGTAATAAACAAAGTAATATCATACCAGTAATAAACAAAGTAATATCATACCGGTCATGAATAAAGTAATACCATACCTGTAATAAATAATGTAATACCATAGCAGTAGTAAATAAAATAATACCATACCTGTAATAAATAAAGTAATACTATAGCAGTAATAAATAAAATACCATACCTGTAATAAATGAAGAAATACCATAGCAGTAATAAATAAAATAATACCATACCTGTAATAAATGAAGTAATACCATAGCAGTAATAAATAAAATAATACCATACCTGTAATAAATGAAGTAATACCATAGCACTATTAAATTAAGTAATACCATAGCAGTAATAAATAAAATAATACCATACCTGTAATAAATGAAGAAATACCATAGCAGTAATAAATAAAATAATACCATACCAGTAATAAATGAAGTAATACCATAGCAGTAATAAATAAAATAATACCATACCTGTAATAAATGAAGTAAAACCATAGCACTATTAAATTAAGTAATACCATAGCAGTAATAAATAAAGTAACACCATACCTGTAATAAATAAAGTAATATCATACCTGTAATAAATAAAGTAATACCATACCAGTAATAAATGAAGTAATACCATAGCACTAATAAATGAAGTAATACCATAGCAGTAATAAATAAAGTAACACCATACCTGTAATAAATAAAGTAATATCATAACTGTAATGAATAAAGTAATACCATACCAGTAATAAATAAAGTAATATCATACCTGTAATAAATAAAGTAATACCATACCAGTAATAAGTGAAGTAATACCATAGCAGTAATAAATAAAATAATACCATACCTGTAATAAATGAAGTAAAACCATAGCACTATTAAATTAAGTAATACCATAGCAGTAATAAATAAAGTAACACCATACCTGTAATAAATAAAGTAACACCATACCTGTAATAAATAAAGTAATACCATACCAGTAATAAATGAAGTAATACCATAGCAATAATAAATAAAGTAACACCATACCTGTAATAAATAAAGTAATATCATACCTGTAATGAATAAAGTAATACCATACCAGTAATAAATAAAGTAATATCATACCTGTAATAAATAAAGAAATACCATAGCAGAATGAATAAAGTAATACCATAGCACTAATAAACAAAGCAAACTTAGGAATGCTTATTTGTATTGAGGTAAATCTGAACTATAAAACGAGACAAGACTAAGCAAACCCCTTCTACTGCATGCTATGTTTCTTCACTACTCAAGTTTTCTTTTAAAACTTCACGACTTCAGTTTTAAAAAATAAGGTTTAACTTTCTAGTGGATAGAAAAACATCTTGGTGAGATGAGACATGAAGTAACTGAATCACAAAATCAATGGCTAAATCTCAGAGCTTACCCTGTACTCGGTCATATCAATGCCGATTAGGAAGGTGAGTTCAGCGATGAAGAGGTTTATGCAAAAGTTCTTGTGGATTGTGTTCCTGTCGCTCTGCAGGCCTCGGAAGAAGCAGAAAGTGAATATGCACATGCCAAGGCAGATGAGGGAGACCACGATGCCCACTCGCGTGATGACCGTCAGGAGCAACTTGTGCACTCCATCCGGGCCCTTGTGAACAAGAGAACGGAGCGAGAGAAAATATCTGTTTATCAGTAGAAGAGATAAATGGCTTGCCAAGCCAATGATAGATCATGTCTGTCACAACCATCTGTTGTAGCTTGCTAAGGGCTATGAAACACAGCCTGTTTTCGTTTTTTCCTTCAACAAATAAGACGGAATGGATTAGGGGACCGAGTTATGAATCTGATGTGCTGCATTTCTTACCAATACTTCTTGATGAGCCATGAGAACTGCAAAATTCGTGAGATGGCTGCAGGAGCAGGTTGTGTGGGTTTTGTTGGAATCAATGAGCCTGCAACCTTGCGTGGACCAGTATCCCATCATGCTCCTTTCGGAGTAATTCCAAAAGGAGCAGTTTGAGTTGAAGTAGTGTTGCATCTGTGCAGAGGGAAAAAAGAAAAAAAGAAGAAGAAGACAAATTCATAATCCTCACCTAAATTGCATAGCATTCATCCTTCCTCTTGACAAGCTAATGATGCATCGCCCTCGTAAAAAACACTAAATACTCAGTGTGTAGTCCCATTGCTAAACAACTGAGAAATCTAGCATGGGACCATTGATTATATGAGGTGCTAATAGGGAGTATAATGGTTTGAAGGCATGTCTGTGAAAATCACACAATTACTTTGATAGAGAGCAAAAATCAAGCTGGGGCTCCTCTGGGAGCACTTCTGACAACTTTAAAAGACAGAAGATAATTGGTCCTTCGGTAATTTCATCCCACATTGTACGGCTAATCTGGGAGTTAATTTTCCAATCGAAAAAAAGGGAAATTGCATCATTTACATCCTAATGTCGACGAACGAATTAGTATTCATTAAGAATTTCGTCTAGACCCCCTAATAATCACCAGTTCATTCTTAGTTAATTTCATGTTCGATGGCTTAAACAAACTCCTCTATGACCTTGCAGGGTGTTCTGAAATGAGACAAAGTTTGCACTTCCCTTATCTGTTCTGTCTAGCTCCCCTCTCCTGCTGCGCTTAAAGTCTGTGTGTTTGTTTATCAGCGGGACTCACGTCGATGTGTTCCAGGGTAAAAATCACCGGCTCTGTTATGAAGACGCGACTGGACTCCTTGTTGATTGAGGCGGCGATGACGTCCGAGTTCACCGCCACCGAGAGGTTGCGGCCGTTTGCCTCGCTGCCCAGTTTGATGGTTGCGTTCTCGGTGCTCAGGAACTGGCCAAGATTCTTGTACAGAGCAAAAACCAACTTGGCAACGCCTGCAAATAAAATTTTTAATGATAGAGTTGAGAGCAAAGCGAGGGTATGTATATAGTATGTAGTATGCAGACTTTATAACTGTATATAAGTCGCATAATGTTTTTGACATTGTTGATTGTGACTATAGAGCAGTCTGGGCAGAATAGAAGCAGAAATCGAAGCTTTCTGAAACCAAGCAAACAATGTGTAATAAAGCACAATGATAAACAAACTGAAGCCGTTTGTAAGTGGACGGTCAGACGTAGGGCTGAAATAATTCCTAGAAAAACTCCAGTAAGTCAATTACTAGAAATCTTAAATACTATCTTGCTTGCACTGTGGGCTCATGACATGAAGACGTGCCTTGACAGCCTGGATTGCAAAATGGAGAGCTACAGCGAGGGGTGAACAAAAGGAAAACGTCCAAAGTTTGGGATCATTTCATGCTTCGAAAAAATCTGTACAACGTCAATGCTTCAGAATCTGAGCAGAACACATCCGCTCCACAGAGCACACCCGACATGTTAATGTTAGTATTTAACATAAATCAATATGACTGCTAGTTAAGATGAAGGCTAGCAAAGTAAAGTAATTACAGCTCTAGTAGAGAGACAACTATGAGCTTTTTATGATATTCCATTCTAAATCCATGGGCATTAATATGAAGTTGGCCCCCTCTTTGCAGCTACAACTGCTTCATCTTCTGGGAAGACTTTCTATAAGACTTTGGAATTGTGGGAATTCATCCAGAAGAGCATTCGTGAGGTCTAAGACAGGTTTTGGATGAGAGGGCCTGGCATACAATCTCTGTTTTAGTTTGTCCCAAAGATGTTTGGTGGGGTTGAGGTCAGGGCTCTGTGCAGGCCAGCCAAGTTCTTCTACACCAAAATTCTACCCTATAGCATTATCCCTCCTCCACCAAACCTTACAGTCAGAATAATGTAGTCAGGTTGGTATCGTCCTGGCATTCGCCACACTCTGGATAGAGAAGCATGACTCGTCACTCCACAGTACATGTTGCTCCAGAGTTCAATGGCGCCATGCTTAAACCACACCGTCTGATGCTACTCAGCCATGGAAACCCAAGCCACGAAGCTCCTGACGCACAGTTTTTGTGCTTATGCTAATGCCAGGGGAGGTCTGGAACTCTGCTGTTATTAGTTGGCGACTTTTACGCACAACAACGTGCCTCAGCCCTCAGCGACCCTTTACCTGCTCTGCCACTTTGCGGCTGAGCAGCTGTGGCTCTTAAAAGCTTTCCAGAAATCCCATTTGCTGCTGATCGAGAAAAAATCAAGAAGAGAAGAAACTTCACAACCTGATTGGTGCAACGGTAGTAATCTATTACAGCACCATGTACTAATTTAGTGAGCTCTTCAGAGCGACCAATTCTTTTGCAAACGTTTGTAAAGGCAGACTGCACGGCTATGTGCTTGATGTTATACACCTGTGACAATGGGACTGCATGAAACACCTGAATTCGGTAAGTAGGAGGTGTGTCCCAAAACCTTTGTCCATATGAGTGCATGTTCAGTTTAGTTTGATTGCAATAATTAGGGTGTATCATAGTAAATACATGTACCTTAGCCTAGAATGTAAAATGTTATTTAAATGCACTGATGGGTTTTATGATAAAAGGAAAGCACTTGGTTGTACACTTTAGAAAACCTGTCTTATTTCCATCTTTCATTACTCAGTTAATCGGTGGTATAATCAGTGTTTAACATGAATGAAGGCTGGTGTTCTTCACTGGTGTACTGGTGTGAGAAGAAGTCTGCAGTGTGAGACAGAAAGCAGAATTAACATTTAAGAGGAAGGTGGGGGTTGGGGATATTCTGTGATGAATGCCCATGGCATCAGACATGGCAGCCGTATTTGAGCAAAAACTGCTGATAGCCAGGAGCCCCCGAGATATGCAGAGTCATACTCAGCATTCCAGCATTATTAATATGACTAAGAGTCCTCAGACAGTCTCGCCTGAAACCATTTCAAAGAGTTGTATACAAGTCTCAAACGAATAAGCTGGCATGCAGTGTTTTCCCACAGGAAAGAAATCTACTGTCCAGATCTTCACCTCTACAGAAAGGATGGGCCCTTATCCCTGAATGTAATAACCTGTACTCCCCCTTTAGCACCATCGCCCCCACCAGAAGTGTCCTGTACTTGCAAACAATATTTGCACAACGTTGCAGTGAAATTTAGGACCACTCCTCCCTGCAAATGTCTGTCAGTCTTGAGGTCATGGACTACTGACATTACATGATTACTGACCTAACTTCACGCATTCCTGTAACATCATCTGGGATCTTCTATAAGTTGTTTGCATTAAAGCATCATTCACACTAACCTTTTATAAGAAGAACAGATTTGTCAATATCCAGGCTTTGTGGGTTTTAAAGTACCTCTGAATTAGGGGTGTGCCATATCGTATCGTACACAATAATATCACCAACATTTTTTAATATAGTGATATATATTATTATACCCTGCAATATCTTGCCATTTCACTCATCCCTAACTATCACATCAGGTACTACTTTTTACTGTTTTTAGCAAAAGAAAAATTCACACTTCTCATTTCCCATTATATATCTACTAGAGACAGATTTTATCTGTCCAGTATCATTCATTTTACTTCAGTTCTGGATATATGGAGATTGGAGTGCATTATTCAGTATCATGACATTCTGGATCATTGCCTTCCGTACAATCTGATGAAAATTCTTGTATTTTTTTAATATATTAGTTAGGGGTGTGCCATATCATAGCATATGCAATAATAAAAATTAAATTTTCATTTTCTTGCAGTAGTGTATTCTTGAAATATTTTTTTAATTCAATGTTTAGTCATATCGCCAAGAGTATCGTTATCGCAAAAATACCATGAAATATCATGATATTATTGTAGGGCCATATCGCCCACCCCTACTTGGAACCCACAAATCCAAACTCATCTCCTTAATTAAAGCACTCTTTGCCAGTAAGCTTTTAAAGAAGTCATTAGCACAAAGGTTGACTTAATTTTTCTAGATAACAGTGAAAGAAAAAACTGTTTAGGTGTTATTAGTCTGGTGAAACTGGGTGTGCCAGTGGTCAGAACACACTTTATAAGTCATTAGTAAACTTTTTCTTCAAACTGTAAATTATCTTCAAACTTAAAAATTATTTGTTGTGTCTTCAGAGATTCCAGAATACAGATACATTATTTCCCCCTACAGTTTTGTGGTCAAATCTGAATTTCCATCATTGGCTTTGCATTCAGGTAGAGCTCAACTAATGGTCACCATCGACCAACTAAAAGTAAAAATCAAATGTTTAAATTGAAAGTGTACTGTGGTAAAGTTTAAGGCTCACTTTCCATCTGTGAAACACATCTCCAATACCAAACTCTGTAAACCTCTTACTCAGACACAAAACCCCTCTTTATACACAACTGAGTTGAAAATGAAAAGAAAGAAAAAATGCCGATGAAATAGCAGGAAGAAAAGAGTGTTCTCATAAGGACTTGAAATGAGTGAGAACAATTATCATTACAGACAATTATCAGCTGCCTCTCAACTCCAAATTCTGTACCGGCTGACCTCCTAACTGTGGCCACCGTGATGGGGCTGCTGAAATACGGCAGGGAAGTCGAGTTAATTTGAGCTGAATATTACTGCAGCCACTCACAATCTCGCCAGTCCTAATAAAAACAAGTCTAATATAAAAAAATATAATATTATAATAATAATAATAAAAAGAAGATGTAACATTACAGTAGGACCTTGACTAATGATATCTGATGTTTATCCGGAGGCTTAAGTTCTTGATTTTTCATTTTTCATTTCAGCCATTCAGCTCTTCAAGGACTGGATACATATTATGTCAGTTTTCAGACTTACAGTGTCAATGGGAATAATCTATTAAAAATCTTTTCCAGCCTCGCGGCTAGAAGGCCAGTCCTATAGGTGATCCACTGACATCCGCTACGATGTGTGTGCTGTGGCAGTGCAGAGTGTGAGGCTGTGTTTCATTTTATGAGCATTTATGAAAGCTCATTCATCTGCTCTGTCAGTGGCAGAGATCTCTTTGTATGAGCGCTATGAAGTCCCCGTGCAGCACCTGCAGCTAATGTTCGTGAGACATATTTTGCAGGGTGCAATAATCATCTGAAAGCAGGTACCTGAAATGAGTCTTGCATGCTACTCACTGAAAACTATATATTTCAAAGCTGCAGGTTCAGATTCACAGACCACAGGGCTATGTTAAAAGACCAATTTGACAGTTGCCACCTTCTCCATGGTTACAGCAGAGGGGGGAGGAAAAAAAAAAAAAAAAGAAGAAGCAGTGGCAGTTAACACTCCTCACGCTCTACAAACACTTCTGCTTCTACTTCTGCCTGAGAAGTTAGGAGTGTGTGTATGTGTGCACATGTCAGTGATGGGGCTTACCGTTCCGACTGTTCAGCTTAACAGTATTGGCGGACAGCTGGATAGATATACCGCCCTTGCTGCTCTGTGGAAACTTGAAATCCTGCACCTGGCCATCTGTGCTCAGCACGTAAACATCAAGGACTAGACAGGGAGACAGAGAGAGAGGGAACTTTTGTAGTAAGAAATTTCAGTGTTGCTGATTTTGCCTGTTCCTGAAGCCAAAACATGTATAACTAATATAAGCCCAGCATATTTAAAGACATAGAAAAAGCATTAAACATTAAATATTAAATATAAATGTCTGTATCATATTAAAAAATGTAGATTTCCAGAAAAACCCTTTAAAACTGCTGACTGTATAGAAAGATCCAGTCATGTGGGCCTGATCCAGATATTCTAACAAGCACGCTTCACTGACATCCCCTATTCCAAGCTCCCAGTCTGCTTCACCACTAAAACAGAAGCCAGGCAGTGAAATAGCTGGTTTTGAAGACCCTGCTGTGTTCACGCTTCGCAAAAACATATTATCCAGCTTTTATGTGGCCGTGTCTTCAAGCAGTTTCGTACTCACTTTACCGCTAAATGAGTGTACAGGGAGTGCTCCACTGGCCACTTGATTCAACAGACAGACAAACGAATGGACGGACGGGTAACAGACAGACAGAGGAGCTAGCTCAGTTAGAGAGCTTTGTACGCTTGGACTTTAGATTTCACTTGGTCGTTAGCTTTTCCTTGGCAAGTTTGAAAGAAACCTTGAGGGAACACAGTTTAAGCTCATGAGCCCAAGACTGGTGAGGGTACGGCTTAGGCAAGCATTACCCAAGATCAAGACTACCTAGTCTACATCAAAAGGCAAAGCACGCTGGTCATTTCGTGGACACTGGAAAGTTGTTTATACGACATATAACTTTCCAATGTGCTCACAAAAGCAAGAAAAAGCTCATTAGGAAGAAACCAGTTGCCCTGGGCTTTAAAGACATAAACTAGGATTACTGCCATAATGGACTGGCGTAGCATTAGGGCTGTGTATTGGCAAGAGCCTGGTGATACAATACGTATTGTGATACAGTGGTCATGATTCAATATATCACGATATACAGAGATATTGCAAGCAAAATAATATACTATGATTTTTCAAATCCTACTCTTAAAACACGCCACTATATGAACAGGTTTGCCAATAGAGGTGTGCCATATCGTATCGTACACAATAATATTGGCAACATTTTTGAATACTGTGAATGAATTATACCCTGAAATATCGTGCCATATCACCCATCCCTAATTATCACATCAGGGGACTACTTTTTAACTGTTTTTAGCAAATAAAAAAAATTCTCATTTCCCATTATATATAGATTTTATCTGTCCAGTATTATTCATTTTACTTCAGTCCTGGATAGATGGAGATATTTGGAGTGTATTATTTAGTATCGGGACATTCTGGATCATTGACTTCTGTAACAATCTGATGAAAATTCTTGTATTTTTAAATATCTCAGTTAGGTGTGTGTATCAGATTGTATGCAACAATAAAATTTAATGTTCATTTTGTTGCAGTAGTGTATTCTTGATTTTTTTTTATTCAATGTTTAGTCATATCGCCAAGAGTATCGTTATCGCAAAATACCATAAAATATCATGATATTAGTGTAGGGCCATATCGCCCACCCCTATTCGCCAATGCTTACAATACAATAGCGCCCTTGTGCTGCTTGTTGGAGTGGAGCTAAATAAAAATAGATTACAACACTGCCATCTAGTGCTTAGGGGTTTAAACACCCAATGAATCACTGTCTGCCAGAAATCTGTGTATCGATACTCAATTTTTGAAGATCAATACAGTATCACGAAACATAATATCCCAAATATATATAATATATCGATATTTTGATATTTTCTTACACCCCTACATAACATCAGAAAGATGTTGGTATAAGGTTTCTGCACTTCAGATCCGTTTGGACACTGGTTGTAAATGTTTAAGATGTATTCTGATGTTACATATTACAATAACAATAACAATAACATATCCTCACATTGTCCAGTATCATCCACTGAAATGATCTTTAAGGGGCGTTACTCACTTATATTGCTAGCCGGCACCTTCACAATGGCTGGTTCCATAAGATTGTCAGCAAGGACGAAAGCTCCTTCCTCCAGAGTATCCAGTAACATGGTTGCTGCGTGTGTCTGCTCCGTGCTGTTCATGTCTCGCCAGGACTTCAGAGCCTCAGGACGGAGGAGGTTGTCGACCGTATCCACGATAGCCTGCAGCCGCAAGGAACAGTGGCGTCAGCACTTATGACAACACCGTGGTCAGAGGTCAAAGCTCTCAGTTTAATGTCAGCAGCGGTCAGCTTATGACCACGAAAACAAACAAACAAACACACCTGGGCAGCGTGAGCTTTGTGTTTTTTGTCAATCAAAACAGTCTTTGATTGATTTTCATAACAGCACGTCTCGTTCGAGTGCGAGCGATAAAGAAAGAAAGTTCACACAGTGCCGAATGAACAGTGCAGTGCAAATGTGTGCAACGCAGCACACAGTGACACAATTTTTGTTGCTCTGGCTCTGAACTCCAGCACGCTGGATCTGAAATAAAATGAAATGAACGATGAGGTTAAGGTGCATAGTGTCAGCTCTGATTCGAGGATGTTTACATCTGCTTTGGGTGAAGGAATCACATCACCTTTAGACATAAGCTCCCTATTTAAAGAGGCCATCCATAACCGGAGAAATTACCATAATCTGAAATAAAAATGTCATGTTTAGTACTTCGATGCAAATCCAGCTTTAGGCCTGCGACCCACAGATAGCACTAAATGTTCACTGGATGATGCTGTTCCTGGCCTGTACCGCAGACATATTCACTTCTTACTCATTTTCAGTGGCATTTTGCCTCCAGTCTTGCTTTGGATGAGTGAAAAGGACGTTTATTAGGGTTCAAGCCAGATCACTGACTTCACCAGTAAAGGAAACTGCAGTTCTTCGTTCCTACATAGTTAGCGATAGTGTTATGTTCAGTTCATTGTCCTGCTGCAAGGTGAAGTGCAAGCCATCCGTGAGTTTGGAGGCATTCAGTTAGGTCAGAGTTATTAAGATGCCTCAGTACTCGGTACACTTCAGAATTCCTTCTTCTTCTGCAATCAAGACAAGTCTGTTTCAACGGAAGCCATACACACCACTGTTTTCACGTTTCACCGATTAGATGGTTTGTTTCGAGTTGTGGGCAAAGTTTCCACACCTTCCTCTGTGTGGAACACTGGGACATGTTCATTTTTATTTCATGTGTTGCCCCAGAGCTGTACAAGCTGTTGTAGCTTGACCTGAGGCTTACCAATAACTCTTGTGGTAAACCCAGTGAGGTCGGACCTGGTGTGCTCTTCTTCGTAAGCTAGCCTTTAATAGATCCGTGCCGCCCTCATGATGCTCATAATCTGTTTTATGCTGACCGTACACTAGAAGACTTTTAAAAGACTCTGAAAAGACGTTTCATAGACTAAAGTCTGACACCCTCTCACATCTAAAGACTAGTCACAGACTTTTAGTCACAGACTAGTCACAGGCTATGATTTTGCAAAGACTGAGGATCTTTCAGAGTCACTATTTACAAGACTGCACTGCAATCCCTTTTGAGACTATTTCCCATTTATATGACTGAAGCTAGCAATATTCAGCTGTACAGTTCGCTGCTAGGCTAATCATAAACACTGTAGCCCTGTTCGGCAGTGTTTTAGCATAGCATACTCAGCGGGGATTTCGAGGGCTTCAGTGATTTCTGTCCACTCTGTCGTGGTATAAATGGGAAGACACGTTAAAGAGGCACTCTTGCTCACTCCACAGTTCCACCAGTTTCTCCTCCTTTTGTACAGTCCAGGAGAATCCTCGCTGGACTCCCCTCCATGTCTAACTTTTTTACCCGCCATACATACGTGTTGAAGGAGCTACACGCGGGGGCACATTCCTTGCGGTTTCCCGTTTGGTGGTGTAAAGAGCTCTCCTATTGGTTGTCGACAACATCACTATTTGCGTGTGCCGAAACTTCAGACTTATTATGATATTAAACACGTTTGATTTTATCGGAACGCTAGGACGAGAAAAAAGATGGACTTAAACCTGCAGTCTTGACCACATCAAACTAAACGATCGAGATGAACGAGCGCGATTCAACTCTAGCAAGACTCTCAAGATTTTATTATATATAATAAAATCGCTTGAAATCGTTTGGTGTAAGGTCAGCTTTACATTATTTCTTTATGACTGAAAGTCATGCACTTTGTCATGCACTACTGGACGATCAGGTCAGTTGTTTCACCACTGCGTTTATTTTCCTATTTATTCAGATCTCTGAGCTTTCATTTCTAAGGACTTCATGTTGAAGGACTAGCTGTAAATCTTTTGTTGTGCATGAACTAGTGATGCAGCAACATATGGCTGGCCTAGTACAGCATAACGCCCAACTGTCTGATTAATTACGGTCCCAATAACAAACAACAAAAAATGTGTCACTGTCCAATCACTTACAGACTGCACTGCAAATATGCCTTGATTGTCTGTTGACGCACCAGTGTCCAAGCCCAACCGTCCCGCTTGCATTTACAAGTTGCGCAGATAAATCAACCCCCCCCAAATTACATGGGTTGGTTAACCTTCCATCTGTGCCCCAAAGGGCTTCTCCTTTAAGGAACACTGGACCCTAGATGTTCCACAAGAAGAAGCCATAGATTTAAGAGTAATAATGTTTTCATGATCTTCATCCAGCACTGAAAGAGACACCTTGCTTCACACTTAAGGCAGCCATTCAGATTCAGCCTCCAGAAAGAATGAAAGGTCACATGACAACAAGCTGCAAATCAGAACATCAAACGCGAACACGGACATTAGCATGTGACAAATCTTTTCTTTTTTTTAAATGAAAGAAAAAATAAAATTACGAGAACAAAACTCAAAATCCTGGATCAGGCCAGAATAAGATTAGTAGCAGCAAACGAATCCAAGCCACCGAATACAGCGTATGTGGCAAGAGCATGGAGGACACTGGCAGATCAAAATGCAGGGAGTGATGGAGAGAATGAGAGGCTACATGGCAGGAGGACAGGAGCATGCCGCTGAGCAGAGGCAAGGAAGGAGGGAAGAAAAGTGGGGGAGGGACGTGAAGAGAACACAGTGATAACGGTAGCGTGGCTCAAGTATACCTTCATATACGCCCTGCATGTCCTTTCTCGCTTTTGAAGCTTTGTCATTAGAAAGAAGACAAAAAGGAGAGATCAAAGAAAAGAAAGAGACCATTAGAAATATGTGGAGGTTCTGCCACAGGTAACCGACCCACATGGGTTTCAGCAGTGAAACAGTTGAGGTTTTCCCGATGCCTTTTTCTATTATAAATGAAGGCCAAAGTTTGAAAAATGATGCTGGCCAGAAAAAAAAAACTGAATCAATACAGGGCAGTTCATAACAACCAAGTTTTAACCCCTGACGACCACTGAATTAAATCCAGATGAAAACCTTCATTAAAACCAGTTACAATATTATTTAATGTGCACTCAATTTAGGTAAAAACGCTATTTTTATATGTATTTGTAGATAACTGTAAAAATAACAGTTTGTTGGCGTAACCTTATATCGAGAATAACGTCTGGGGACAACTGTAAAAACATTTCTGGCCTGAAGGTGGGTGGGAACAGGCTTTTTAGGGTGAAAACAAACTGGGAGAACTGTGAACGTGTTAAACCGATCCAACATCTCATGAAGGCAGCGCTCAAAGTAGAGGGTGATGGTCCGTTTATCAATACTGTCTCATGGACAGTATAGTAAAGTCTGTTGTTGGCCTCATGACTGTGATGTCAGTTATCATAACTGAAAGTCCTTCCAATCATGGCGGAGAACACATAATACGTGGCCTAACAGCATTTCTAATGAAAAAAAAAAAAAAACAAAAACATTCAATTGAACTAGAATGTACTTCAGTGGGCAAGAAACGAACATTTACTATGGGTTACCAGCTCATTTGGCCTGTCATTCACAGAAGCACCGATACGGTGGAGTAGAAGTGATGTAGAAATAATTGGCAGCTGTGTTCCAGAAAAGACAAGCTCTTGGATTTGTGTTGGAGCTAAATGAGCTGCTCACTAAAAAGCAAGTGATGCAGACGTCCGTTATCCACAGCGAAAGACAGCAGCAATAAAACACATAAACACACGTACTCACCAGCGAAAAATTGCTAGACCTACAATCTGAAATCCGAGCTGTAACCTGAGTTTGCAGCTGGAAACTTTTCAAATATAACGGAGAGTAACTGACACACAGCCTGCTCTGTCAAGTTTTTGTCTTTGAAACATCACGTTGTAAACAGCTGGCCGGGTCCGGTAAGCTAAACTTTTCTATACCACCTGCTTGCAATCAAGCCAAATCTCATTTCTCCAATGTTAATATCTTCAAACCCAGTACTCCTGGTAGTTTCAGTATATTAATTTTGTGCACTGAGCACTTTTCAATCTTAATTGAAGGATATTTCTGAAACTATTCACTAGTGACACTATTTCGCTTAGTGGTAACTTACGTCACACTTGTGTACGTGTAAATTGTAAGTGTGTAAAATGTACTCCAGGTGTTAAAAGAGCACACACTCTTGGTGGGAGGTGAAGATGGGTTTTAGAGTAGTTGCCCCAGGTTGTCCCCAAACGTGTATTCTCAGGGTGGAATTGGGTTTGACCCTGTGATAATACTCTGTAGCCTGTCCAGTCACATTATTATGTGTATTCGGTGCCTTTTAAAAAAAACATCTCTTTATTGCATCAAAATATTCAGATCAAATTGTGGCAACAAAATGTTTCCTAAAGAATCGCAGCTGAACTGAACGACTGTACAATCAGTGGCCTACACCTCTGATGCATTCCGAGCAGTGGAGGAAGAAGAAACGTAATAATAATAATACCTTGTTGAAGCTCCTTCCAGTCGAGTCCTTCTCGCTGGGCCTCAGCTCCTGCAGTTGAGCATCCAAGATGTCCACCAGCTGCTCCATGAGCCTCATGGTGGAGCTGATATCGCCAGGGAAGATGGGCCCTTTGGTGTGCTTGGCCAGCTCGTTGGCCAGGTTGGCTGCATTCTCCCCGCTCCGGATCTGAAAGATCGAGCAAATTAGCCTCTCAGCAGGCGTCCGAAAAATATCATTCTGCGTCCGCGAGCCTCTCGCCCCTAATTATGACATCTTCACGCTGCGAGGAAATATGCTTCGGTAACGGCACCCACGAGCCGCTGCTTAGTAATTAAAAACTGATAATGCTTCCTGGGCGCGCTAGACGGGCCTCGTTTTTTTCCGAATTGAATAAAAGTTAATTTTGCGGGTGTGCAAGGTGAGGGTGGTCCATTGTGTCTAATGGCGGCCCATTCTAACCTCAGCCAGCAGCGGGCATTAGCCCTTTAAGAGCACGCATTTAGAAGAGCATTATCAGATCAAGCAGCGGGGCGCCCTATTGGATAGCTCAGGGCTACGTTTCCCCCAATCGCAGCCAATGGAAGCGGGAAGCGTGGACCTCAAAACTCGGCACTGGGGACTGTTTTATATTCATGGCAGTGAGCTCAGCAAACTGTCTGAGCTATTAGGCACATTTGTATTGCTGGTAATGTGGAGTCGGGTCGGCACGAACCTTCTGAGCTACTTGATTGACCCAGTGGGAGGTGCAGTTGCTTAGATCAGGGCCTTTCGGGTGCCAAGCCCCAGTGGAGAGCACGCACAGGTAGGAGGCAGTGCCTAGGAAGAAAAAAAGAAGAGTCAGAGCGATTTTTATGAAGCGTTATGAAACATCTCGGCACATTTCGCTGCAGTGGCGCGGGCATGCAGCACATTTACACATTTCTAATGATACATATGCTGCTTTTGTGTGCCAGCAGTTTAATCTTATGCCTTCCCAATGACGGAGTGCTCACACCATATTCCCAAATGTTATAACACATGGCACAATATTTCCTCAAAACTGTTCTGTTTAATGATCCCAAATGAATAGCAATTTGCTTCCCCTGGGATTCCGTGCATCGCTGTCACACGCAGGGCTGAAGCTATAGCGCCTTCGCAGCCCTAAGGACGCACCTGCCAGCTAGTGTATCTGGCGAAGTAAACATGCTTACCTCTGGTTCCTTTGGGGCAAGGCCGCTCCACCAGCATGCCCCTCTGAGTCTGCGGCCAAAGGATGTCCCTGCGCTCCACGCTGTCGCAGAAGCGCTCGGGGGGAGGGAAGGAGTCCAGGGATGGAGGAGTAGTGGTCCGGGGTGGAGCTACTGGGGGTTTTGGAGGTTTGTTACCAACTCGCGTCCCTGTGGTGGTTATGGTCGTCACCAGGCCTTTCTGTTGGGTCGTCGTCGTCGTCGTAGTAGTCGTCGTTCGAGGCGGCGCCGGTGTGGTGGTGGCTTCGGAGATAGGAGGTGCTAACGAGAGAGGAAGGTAAATTTAGCTCACGTTGACCTGTTTTCCCCCCTCAGGCTAGTGCTAGTCCCACTGCCAGGAAAAAAATAATCTGTTTGGATTTGAAATCAAATTCTGGAATATAGAGAAGCAATATGAAGACTCACTTTTTCCTGACCTACATATTATTCCGGGCGCCGGATAAGAGCGCCAGTGCTTATGCTTGCTATTTTCGAGCTTGTTCAATTAGCTTTCAACAAAAAAAGCCCCCACCTGAGCATGCTTTGTTTCGTTTTTTTTTTTTTTGTTTGAACATATTGAACGATATTCTGCAACGACAGCCCACCCCCCACCTGCAATTTCTCGTTTTAAAGGCAGCCTATGACTAATGTGGTGCCATAGGCGACAAATATTTTCTGATTTGGGAAAACAAGGACACACAGCGGCGTAGCATGCGCCCGCTACAACTCTTCTCGTACGCTGTACTGGAAAATAAGCAATGTCTCGACACGAACTGAGCTTTGATCAAAGGTTCTCCTGCCATGCTAAATGGCATGTCGGTACCGACGAGCAGTGATTCATCAAAAAGCGCTTTCTAGCTTGTTCTCATCAACACTTCTCACTAAAACTGTTGACATGTGGCACAACTGATTGCGCCCTCTGGGCAGGGAAGGTTGGCCTGGTTCCAGGTGTAGGTCAGCTCGTATGTATAGAATTAGGCAGGCAGTGCTCTCAATGCTGCATGCTATAAAGATTTGTAAAGAAGTGAAATGGTGACTTTTCGAGCGCATGCTTGTCTTCACGCTGCCAGACTGGCTGGTGCCGTACGACGGGGGCTCTGAGAAGCTTGTAGAAGTGGGTTACGACTGGCAGTGGAGATAAATAAAAAGAGATGCAAATAAAAACAAATAAATCATTCTTCCTGGAAAATAAAGACGAAACCAGCTGGCTAAATTACACGTATAGTATTCGACGAAAAGCCAAAGCTGTAAAATCGCAGCATGTTCAAAAGCAAAGAAATACGCCTGAACAGTATCTGCTGCTTTCAACTGGAAAACAAGACTCTGATGGAAACAGCTTGGTCTGGCAGCCTGCTGATAATAGCCCCATGGAGTGTGTGAGAGATTCCAGCGCAGTGTGCGTGCGAGAGAGCTTTCTCTTTGAGGTTGGTCATGACCTACTGTGAATTAGTCTCGACTGACCGGTGGAGAGCTCTGGTTCAACCCAGTGTGGATTCGGCTTGGACCTGCGGAAAACGGCTCCGGAGACTCCACCATCAAACAATGACGTTTCACCTGATCGGATGTTTTGACAGTCTGTCTGCCATGCTCGACCGTTCCCTCTCTCGGTAATCCATTTCTTTCCCTTGCACTCGACATGTGTAGATTCTCTGCTTGTCATGCTGAGTGAAATAACACAAAGCTTGAGGTTCTACCAGCAACTGAAAATCTCTGCCATACATCATAGCGCACAATAAGCCATGAGTAATGCATGTTGAAAGGCACTGGCTGCAATGGGCGGTGGACGGAGGCGGCCAAGTAAAACATGCAAATATCCAACGCTGGTGGAGTAAAAGAGTACCACTCACACTTGATCGTGTCTCTGTGACTGTAATTTCCTTCATGAGAAAGTTCAGCACCCATTCTAGTTGACACCTTTTCAGCAGCAATGCACACACAATTTCGCACAAAACCGTCTGCTGTGGTTATAAAAGCTGCCAGACGTATTAAACGAAGCTCTTTTCAGGCTCAGGATCAACAAACGTCTCTTTCAGGAGCGTTCTGAATGCCCGAAGGCGGCTTCCCACAATTACTATCTGCTATGTCCTGCCATACAAAACACAAACATGCAGCTTGTGTGAGGCGCGCTTCGCAGAGCAAATTAGGAGCGTGCTGAAACCTTGCTCGAGGTATAGTGCCACTTGACTCTGGTGAAGTCAAGCCCCTGGGATCCTGGGACCCAGCTCTCCCATGAGCTGTCCAGTGCTCAAAACCACAACCTTATTTGTCAAGAGGGAGCGACTGTTGCCAAGTAACATGCCAGCCAATCAAATGGCTGCATGGTCTCATGGCAGAGTCAAGTGCTTAGCATTCTCCTTCAAGCGCACTGAGATGCTCAGCAATGCTGTGGAGAGTAGATGGTAGCTCGAGAATTCTATTCACTGTCTCGCAAGTGTAGACGAGAGACCTAATACACTGCGCCTACGAAACAAAAGCAACAGAAAAGTTTTCAAATGTATATATCCATGTATACCTCCGTCCTCAATATACTCAAACAAGGTTAGTGTGCAACCGGACTAGGGTTTCAAAATTTTCAAAGTTGGGAAAGTTACCATGCGTATTAATGGGTAATTAACAGGAATTAATGGGAATAAAATGGGAATATTCAAAGCTAAAGGTGAGAAACTTACATATACTTGATAAAAATATACTGAAGCATTATCTCAGGCACATTACAGACTGAAGGGCTGTTAAGACCACACCCTCTGCATGCACTGTTCATTCCTCCATCACATGTACATTTAAGTGTTGATTGTTCAATGAAAGAATTCAAAGTTAAAGTTCTGCTTGCAGCTGACTGTGTCATAGTTGTGTCATAGTTATATTATTATTAAGTCATATGTATTATGTTATGCCTCCATGTCTGCTGTTAACCAAAAAACAGTGCATTGATGATAGTGTATGATATAGTTCCTTTAAATTATCCAATATTTCCTATTAAACTCAAGAAATTTCCATAAATTAAAGATGTTCCCAAAATGTCCATGAAAAGTTTACATTTGGCAATATTTCCAAAGTTCCCGAGCTAAAGATCCCATGGAAAGTTACTGGTAATTTACTGGAACTGTATTTGAAATTTTCCACCTTTTTGCAACCCTAAACCGGGCACCTCCTAAAAGCCTGCCTCATAAACAGACGTTCCAGCGACACACATTCGAGCGTTTTACAAAATTATCTTAACCACTGTAACACAATTATCAACGAAAGGAATGCATTCCCCCACCCACTCCGGCTATTTGTCAAACATGCATTAACTGCTTTTCTGGAAGACCTGCCAAGTACTTTTCCTTCTAAGCAAGTTCCCCAGTCTTACCCCAAAAGACTGCGACCACTGGACTGGCCTCTGATCATGCTGTGGACATGGTGAGCGCTCAGATAAGTCCAAAGCAGAAAACAATTGCTTCGGGTATTTAACGGCTTTAAAGTTGCGTACGTTGGGATCGTCGCGACGGCGCCAGCCATTACGCATTCCACAATGACACCTGGATTCGTTACATTACATTATTTCCTTGAGGAAGGGAGCGGAGCGAATCTGAGTGGGAGGACGGGAAAGAGGCAGCGGGCTGAATATCACCCTGTCACGTCTGTGCTTCTTTGGTTCGCAAGACGAAAATGACTGTATTTGAAACACACTCCCTTTCCCCGTGTAGCGGGGCTGATTTCGCCGCACTGGTGGTACTTACCCAGGTGCTACTGTTGCCTCGAAATCGAGGCTATTGTGGGGGAGGCATATCATAATCTCTCGAATGTCTAGTTCGCATTCGTGAGTCAATGGCTAATTTGCTATGCTGTATGAGCAATCTATGAATAAGGGCTCTTTTATTTTCCGTCTCCCACCTGTTTAAAATGTCTGCTGAGAATTCTGTCTGCAGACAATGGCCCTGTCTGGGAACTGTGCAATATCCTCTGCAAGTGTGAAATGTCTCTCGCTTTCTGTCACTGACAAATCCATGTATGACTTTGTGGTTTTTCTGTCCAACTACATGTCACACGTCTACTTCCCACCAGGTCTATACTAATCTGTGCAGGCATCAGGAACCATACTGCATGTTTTCTTTTCATTTTTTTTTTCTTTTTAAAGGATAGCTTATATCACGAATCTACAGCAGCAGCAGCAGCAGCGGCCAGTCTGCCATATGCTGCTGTCAAGGGACTTCTGCTTTCTGCGCTGTTAACAAGTCATTTCAGCTAGACTAGCACTGGTTCAAGGCATTAATAAAATTAGGCTACTGTATGGAAATACAGCCCACTGTATTTGAAGCCCTGTGAGCCTCATAGCTATTAAACCAGCAGGCTGCGTGTGCCTATACCATAGCATGCTTTGGTAATATCTTGGAGATATACATATCCAGATGCGGCGCTCAAGGTAGGATATTAATTTTCCATATTGCGTTTGAGATTTTCACATGAACAAACTCCCAGTTCAATTACTATTTTAAGCATTTATATCTGATAAGATCTGTTGCAGCTGCTTCTTTCATTGATTTCCCGCCATTTGCCTACAGTGTCTTGTATTAAGACTACATCAGGTGTTCGAGAAGTCCGATTATGCCCCAAACCGGCGCTGGGCGTTGCATATTATTACAGCGCCTGTTCACTCAAGCGCTATACACATAACACTTAAACATTCTCTGATATTAATTTAGCCTCTGTTAGAACACAAAAAAACATTTCTCTTAAGCTCAGTGGACCAGCAACCCTGAAATTAATATGTCTGTCGAACAGCGAGCCCGAAGGGAACCGTCAATTAGCTGTCAAGGAAAAAAAGAATAAATAAAAAAAAAAAAAGAAATCTTGCAGGGGAAGAGTTATAACTGATATATTCATAAGCAGCTGAGGTGACAGACACTCGCATAGCACTCCTAAAACCCCCTAAAGTTACTTTAATAACCCAGGAATCACCACAGGGCATAGGAGGCTCTGATTCATTGGGAACATAAAGGCAATAATCTATGACATGAAAAAGGGGAAGCTGTTGTGTGTTGTCAGCACAGAAGGAGAGAGGGATTGGACCGAGTGCTGCAGTGCCAGTACTCTCTTTCTCTCTCCCTCTCCCTCCCTCTCTCTCTTTTTCTCCTCGCGCGCACACACAGTGTGAAAAATGAAAAGTGACAGCCAGTGTATATTCTACATTACGCTTAATGGTCGCACTTATGATGTGCAGAGCTCGCTTGTTCACATGAGTAATGCGCGGCCTGTTAGCTGCGCCTTGTTGTGTTGAGAAACTGCAGCCAAAGGCTTTGGATGGAGAGGGGGGGGGGGGAGGCTGAGGTGCTGGTGGGATGGGGGGGGGCTCTAAAAAGGTGCATGGCAAGATCAATGCCTGGGGTAATTTGCGAAGAAGACGTACGAATCTGTAGGAGTGACACGGGGTCCTTCAGCTGCCGCTGAGTAGATTATCAAGCTCAGAGCTGGAGCCGAGGACGTCTTCTCTGATTAGCGCCTCTTCTGCGCTACGATGAGGCAGCGTTTTAAACACTGATCTTCATCAGGACTGAAACATAGCTCCCAGGTGGTAATCAGCCGCTAATGGAAAGTGCGACAGGAAACAGAGGGAGTCAAAAAACACGGCTCCAACAATTACATGCTATTGTTTGTTGTGTGGGGGGGATTCTTTTTTTGGGGTTTTTTTTTTGGAGTGTTAAAAAAAGTTCACTCCAAAATCTCAAAACCACAGCGGAAACCCAGTTACCCCTCAGCCAGCACAATGTTACGTAATACATGGCAACCTCGTTTAGCAACAACAGTTGTAATGGAATAATAAGACGTACATCCTCACTATAACAGTACACACGTACACTACCGCTCAAAAGTTTGGGATCACAGTGAAATGTTCTTGTTTTAATGGAGTATCTTCCTTCCTTAACACAACAATGGACTGACGGGTCTCTAAAGAAAGTTGTTTCTTTCTGGTCATTTTGAGTCTGTCAGCAAGCCATCAACTGCTGATGCTTCAGATACTAAACTAATCTAGAATGTTGTTCCCTTTTATACTCACTTATTAGTAGAATGTTTTTCAGCTGTGCATCACAATTGAGCAAGAGTGTCCCAACAACCAATTAGTCCAATAACACCCTTAACTTGGATTGGTGGCCGTACCAGGAGGTTTAGGCAGAGGACTGAGAATTGCTGATAATAGGACTATATGCAAAATAAGCCTCTATACAAAAATAGGCTTTAATACAAACATTTATATTCTTTAAAAATCATCTGATACACTTAAATTCATTGTGAAATGAACAATATTATTTGTGAATTGCATAAAATTGCATGAAATGAAATTCTAAAGTGATCCTAAACTTTTGAGCGGGAGTGTATATGCTTAGACTCTTAGTAGCTCTGTTAACATTGCCTGGAAGTTTGGCCGTCACTTCGTGGGGGCTTCATTTACATCCTAAGTATTTATCGAAGAAGCCTTGTGTTAGGGTCCCCCAACCCTTAAGTGTCACAAATTAAGCTTATGAAAATCTGTGCTTGAGGGCCACGGGACGAAAAAAACCATCCATAGCGAAATTCGTATTCATTAAGAGGCCACATGCTCAAGACAACAATGGTGAGGGACAAGACCTGAAGCGCTGTGACCTGCATAACTGGGGCTTTTTCTAAACATGAGTAAAAGCACTGCAATATTATTGGTCTAAATTGGCAATTATCGTGATTAGCGTCAAACTAATTTCATTAATGAGGGAGAAGAATGAGATTAAGCAACAAGCTGCACAGTGCTTGCCGTCCTGACTCCAGTGACTCTATTGCATCATTACAAGGCCTGGCCTCCATCTGGATGACTTAGTACCAAAATTCTCTTGCACAGTAAGGCTGTGGGGGCTACGTTCTGAGCAACCTTGCATTTCTTCACTTCATCATGACCGGTTTTGCATGTACAGCTTAACGCTATAGTGTGGGATTATTCTTACTGTTTATTTTTGTCACTCTCATCAAATCTCGGTAAAGCACATTAAAGTGTTAACAGATTAACATCGTGTTAGAGTGAAGCTTAAGTAACTCCAGATTGAAGGTAATGGTTTTCTTTATCATTGTTGTTCATTCTCTACAGTACAGTATTACTGAGCAGCACGTCCTAGTCGGTCAGATGGTCGGACGTCAAGCGGGTCAACTGAATGTTTTCTGTCTGCTTCTTCTGCAGAGCGAGCTACGATGTAAAATCCACGGAAAAGCTTGACAGTGTCAACAGCAGGCCAGCTGACTGAGCCGTGCATTTCGCTGTCTGTGCTCTCTGCGTGTCTCACATCCCAAACAGCACAGCCAAGTGAGCCGAGGCTTCGTTTGAATGGGTTCCGCACACATGCCGCTCACTCGCTCGCTTGCGCGACTAAGTCAGCAAATTCTCTCACACCTTCAGGCTATATCTCGCTCACGCTGTGAGAAGGGGGAGAAAAAAATCTGTTCCAGGGCATATGAGAGATTTGGGCCAAACGTTTGGAGTCCGTTGGTGGTGCTCTATCAATACTTTCAATGAAAAGCTGGACTGGAATATTTCTAAGAAGCGGTGAAAGAGAATCAGTGGGTTCAGGACATAGCCAAGCTCTCTGGAAAACGCCAGATTCTCTCCAAGTACACAGGCGTGCCAGAGTGCAGCTGGACTCAAAGCGTATCAATAAGCAATGTATTACTCTATGAAAACTCACCATTTGATAAAACATTCAGGGCTCGTTTCAGCGCCTACCTGACTGCAGTTAAATGATGGAGCAGTTCTACTCTGTAACAACCCCGCAAACAACATACGACAAGGCATTGCCACGGGTCTAACAGCAAACAATGCATTATGCAGTGTGCTGTTTTCTTAACAGTCGTGTCATTCATGCATTTATGAATGACAACCGTGGT
Source organism: Megaleporinus macrocephalus (assembly GCA_021613375.1). Taxonomy (NCBI): domain Eukaryota; kingdom Metazoa; phylum Chordata; class Actinopteri; order Characiformes; family Anostomidae; genus Megaleporinus; species Megaleporinus macrocephalus. The sequence continues at coordinate 27,791,057 of CM038721.1, forward strand.
GGAACAGCATATTCAGGATGAATTTGTTCCACCTGTAGACATCTGATTCTGAAGCTGGAACCAGCGGCATGCAGCGGAATCCCAAGCAGACAGAGAGCATGGCTGTCAGATCGCCGATCCTGGAGTTAACTGCAGCGGCCGTCATAAATAAAGACACACGAGTGGGGCCATAAAAATCACGGCTGATTTGATTCAAGAGCATTGAAAATGATATATGATGTTCATACGTCATAAACGGGAGATTTCATAGTTCATTAGCGCTGACTGCAGACAACACCAATGCCTTTATTCTTCAGTACTGTTTGAGGAGGAACTAGAAGAAGTTGAACTACTACTCATCATAGCGGCTATGCCCATTATTTACAGAAGGAGCCACAATTTCCTGTGTTAAAGTGAACCAGGCAATGTTTTTCTGCCCTGAACCTGAATTTAAATCCTTTAAAGCTACACTACGTAAGACCTCTCTTGCATGCAACGTGTAGAAGATCTTTTGTTGTGTGGGTTGTGATTCAGAACTCTTCAGACAGAATTCAAAAAGAGGATATAAGGGAATTCTCTGCTAATATCTTCATGTGCATTTGAGACCTAAACACCTTCTTTTCGAGCCTCTGCTCGTTACATTAATGTGTAAAGATGCGTGACATGGTGCTAAACCCTGTCATGAAATGTGAACCTAAGACTTTTAAATAGTTTGGCTCCTGAGTTTGTTTTACGTCTCCTGAGGCAACACAACATCTGTTAACTGTAAGAAAACGTTTGTGTGGCTTTAATACTAAGTACTGATGGTGAGTCTCACTGTGAAGGGTCCAAGTACAAAGCAGCTAGTACTACTTATTACATTTAGGTAACATGAGTGGCTTTCAACTACTTTATAATGCTACAGTGGAAACACTTCAACAGACTTTATTTTCAATGTAAGTCAATGGAACCAGAATTTTTTCCAAGCTATTTTGGCACTCCTCTATTGGTCCACTTGGCATGAAATTTTCACTCAGTGTAAACGACCATTGGCGTGTTCAAATGATGGAGAAAACTAAAAATCGACAAAAATGGAGACATATGTTTTTCATTGGACAGGGATACACTGTAAACTAATTTTTAGGGACGTACAGATGTGGAAATATTGGGCTGCGTATATCAGCTACTACCGATAATTGCTTATAAAATGTAGGAACTGGGACTCAATGTATCTATATTTCCATTAAGGAGACAACATTTTATCTGTAGGAGGATATAAATATAATAAAATTAATAAAAGCTATTTAAGCACTGCAGGACCCAAGTGTTCTCCCCGTTTGGTGTACAATTCATGTGATTAATATTTAGACTTGCCTCAGTATTTGAATAAATAATATAGTTTTACATTTCTGCAACATCTTTGTATGTATAACTCATGTTATGATGAAAGGTGACTACCTATTAACACTGGCACTGCAGACGTTAACAATTGGCTGATGTAGCTGTTTAGCCTGTTGATTTCTGAAAACGCGCCTTATCATAAACTGTGTATCATGTTTGTTTATGTCACGTCTACAACAGTGGGAAACCCACAATGGGGGGAAAAGGGCCCAAAGAAAAGATCGCAATTGCGTTGCATCTTGATTACTTTTGATACTGATCTCTGGAACGTCCTTAGACCATAACAAAACCAAACCAGGGAAACTCTAGTACGTTTCATCTGCCTGATCCCGCATTGGCGCTACGCTCCTTCACTTGTGCCATGGAGGTTTCAAAAGCAGTCTGTCTGAACAAAACCGTAGTGCAGTGCTGATTAAATCAGCGCCACGGCAGTCGCCAAGCTCCAGCAGCCTGGACTCTGACTCTAGCGGGGGCTAGACGCAAATCTCAAAGCACCTCTGCGCTGTTTGTCTCCTGGCATGCTCGGGAGAGGGGGAACTGTTTACAGTCGAGCCGAAGCGCACTATCAGCGGCTGCAGAGACGGCCGCCCACATGCATAGGTACACAGAGCATGCCGGGAGAAACAACACTGATAATTTTCCACACCGTTACGTTCCCGGCCTTCTCCTGGATGCAGTGCCTTTTGGGGTGTGTGTGTGTGTGTGTGTGAGAGAGGGACTGAGACAAACACAGCTATCTTTACCATTTTCTACACCTTGATCCCTTATCCTGTGTTACCAGGGCCCTCCTGTATTAGAATGTTCCCCAATTACAATGCACAGAAGCATGGATCACTGCAGCCTGTATGCCACTCTCCACAGCCTCACCTGTTTTTTTCCCCCCTTACGTTCCATTCCAACCCCAATCTCCCGCTCTGTCCCTCTTCATTCAAGATCTGCCGTCTCTTTTATTTACTTACTGTTCAGTTAATTTCCAGTTAAGCAGCAACTCCTTCCGTGTTTAGTGTGTCCAGCCGTTGCCTTAGGCAGTTTTTAAACCATTCGGGTTTCTTGCTTCCAGCTTTTCAAAGAAATCAGCAGGAGCTCGTTCTACACGTCCAAAGTTTAGTCTTAGAAGTTGTATTTTCTGCTTCTCACATTCCAAACGACTCCAAACACATTCAAAGATGCTGAGGTCTTGACTTTGGTCTGGTCAGCTTATTGTTCTGGAGGTGCCAGCAGCTGCATTGTTTGATTTTTTCATTTCTCTGTAACAGCTTTGTTACAGCTACACATCTTTTCAGACTCATGGCGCCAAGTTGCCCTCTTACAATGGACAGAACGATGGACAGAACCACTTGAAGTTTGATTTTCTCTTACAGCTTAACAGTGAGCGCCTGTTGAGTGGTACTGTATAACGGATGGTAACAGCTTTGTTGTCCAAGAGGTCTTAATGGCCACTTGTAATGGAAACTAAATGACTGACATGCAGAGTACTGTCTCTGACATGGGGTATCATATCTTATCAAAATGTAGAGTGGCAAAGCAGATCATGAAGCACAACGGTGTAAACTTAAAGCTCCCTGACCTTAAACCCAACGGTCTTCTGACGTTTCAATTCACTGCAAACAAGTATAAGTACAAACTCAGACTCTAGCCTATTACTGCTATCATCTAAACTGTCTCAACCTGTTTAAGGTTCCTTGTTTGTTATTGTTATTAAGCCAATATGGTGACTAATTCCTTGCATCTTCTTTCTTAGCGACTCCCTGGCTCAGTAACCTTCGATCTGACCTAACCTAACAAGCACAGAGGTCACGGCATCTCACGGGCAGAGACGAAAGGTTTTCAATGCCCCTTCGGTGTTGTTATTCTAAGTGGCTCTAATTATAACGAGCAGCATTGTGTTCATGAAACAGATCTGCTTGAACTTGCTTATGTGATCATGCTGCAGAATGCAAGTTTGGCTGCATATGATTTCAGACCGTATTTAAGTGCTGCGCCAAAAGGTCTATAAATATCAAACGTCTGCATTTCCGTCTGCAACGCCGCAAGTACATCCCTGGACGGTTCGCGCTGGCGCAGAAGCGACTTCAAACAATTTGCTCATGGGTGAAGAGGGGTGAAAAACTACAGAATAAGTAGTCATCCCTCCCTTCACTTCTTTCCCAATCTCAGTGCATACTGTTCATCAATTCCTGGGGGGTGGAAAAGCAGCTGCATATGGGATTTAGTTACAGTGAACTCCAGCTGTACAGCAGGCTATGACCCTGCGTTAGAGCTCGGCTGAGAAGACTCGATTCTGTCAGCACTGCAAACAGATAACATGCTAAAAGAGTCTTGAGTCTCAATAATCTGTGTAAAGTTGCCTGACCCTCCGCTCTTTGGCTAAATCTTTTATTTTTTCTTTCTCCCAGCCCCTCAGTTCGGAGGGCGAGTCAGGATTATGGTAATGACGCTTATTATATTTTCTATGTAAAGTGTTTCTGACACGTGGTCCGGTCTGGGCCCCTCATCTTAGCTCTTGACAGCTAAATTAAAAACACGCTCCGCCGCCGTGACCTTTGAGATTGATCCCTCTTCTCTCTCCTCTCTCAGCACCTGCAATCGCTAGGCCTTGCCGGCGCAAAATGTTTGTTTAAGGGTGGACGGCCACTGGGGACGCCGCACCTTCGGGAAAGATCTATTGTTGCTCAGAGGCAGCCTGTGTACCTGTCCAGACAGGTATGTCTCCACCGACGGCTCCACTGAGGGCAGATCCTTTTCTCTCAGAGGGAGAGAAGCTGGTTACATCGGCCCCTTGAGCCCGAGCGCGGGGGAAGCGGGGACCGTCTAAAGAAAATCCCCTGACACAGATCTCTTATGATATGCTAACCGAGCCTGTGATGTTGTTTACCGCCGAGCCCGGCAGCTTCACGCAGCTTCACGCAGAGATGTGTGGTGAGCTTCCGGGACACATCAAACACATATTAAAAATCTAAAATTAAAAATCATTCACCCGTGACATTTGACACACAGACCGAGAGTAATGCCAGAGGAATACCAACACCCTCGGCTATTGTTCCGAACGCGCCTGCGATTTGAAATGACAATCTGTCTGAGCCGTCTGAGGATGTGGATGTGAACTTGGACTTGGAAATCGTCTGCAGCATACGTCCGACCGCTGACAGAAGCAACGCTGCTATGGTTCTGACCTGCGTTCCCCCCCTTGGTCGAGTAAAAGAACATGTTTTCAGTGTCAGCAGGGGTGGACTGGCCACTGGAAGAATTCACCACTCTTTCTATTCTTCAGGTCGATGGTCCACAAACAGTGAAAGAGTGAATGAGAGAAAAAGAGAAAAAGAAAAAGCAAGCTCTCACTCACTGAAAGCTCAATGCCATCTGACTGTAACTCCCACCCGTACTTATGATAAAAAAAATAATAAACCCAACCTACACAATGAAGAGGAGGAAAAATGAATTGACATCACTACAGCAACAGGCAGCAAATGCAATCAGTGTTCTTTTTGGGCTTCCTCTATGTGAGAGATAGAGGCAGCCAAGTGTAGAAACATAGAGTAAAGCCCAACAGCTTGTTTGCATTGCTTACTGTTGCATAATAGTATGTGGCACAAAGCAAGAAATACAGTAGTTTGCGATAGGGGTGGGCAATGTGACAATATTTCATTGCCATTGTGATAAATTACACCACAATATGCTTTTCTGAGTAAACTGTGGATTTCATCACTACCTAAAAAGCACTGTCCACTTCCATGTATAATCATAAAGTAGAAATATTGAGGCCATTTATTTTGTATCTGGCGCAAAACAGTGTGGGAAATCTAGAATAAACATCAGGAAAATTTAATATCTTGATGCATATCATGCATTGTGCCATATCGCCCACCCCTAGCTAGCAGTCAAACAAGATTAAAGGTTCAGGAACATGTAAGACTGAAGAGCTAATTATGAGATCTTTGGGTACTTGTCTAGTACTTGTCTGTTCGTTACAGTTATCACAGTTAATCACGACTGGCCACAGTTTTCGGGCAATTGTGGCCGGTCTTGTGACCGTAAGGTTGCCGGTTCGATCCCCGGGACCAGCAGGTTAGAGGTAGAGGTGCCCTTGAGCAAGGCACCTAACCCCACCTGCTCCCCAGGCGCTGTGGATAGGACTGCCCAACTCTCCGGGCACATGTGCTCGCTGACCCCTAGTGTGTATGTGGGTGTTTCACTGCACAGATGGGTTAAATGCGGACGTCACATTCCATGTGCAAAACACATATCTATCTATCTATCTATCTATCTATCTATCTATCTATCTATCTATCTATCTATCTATCTATCTATCTATCTATCTATCTATCTATCTATCTATCTATCTATCTATCTATCTATCTATCTATCTATCTATCTATCTATCTATCTATCTATCTGTGAAGCAGCCAGCAAACTCAGGCAGGCAGCTGATCTACATAAAGTCACCACTGAGCACACACTTAACTTTACAAGGTGTTCTTCTGGAAATCGTGTGAGTTAGAAATAAAATAAAAGTGAATTAAATCATGACGTTAAACTTGAATGCAAAGCGAAAAAACCCACTTACCATGAGCCGGATCAGGTGGTCCGAAAGCCAGGTTGTAGCGCAGGATGTAAAAGTTATTCCACACGTAAAGCTGGTTGTCCCTGGGGTTGTACTCCACAGCTGCGATGTACTGGTACTGGTTGGGGAAGTTAATATCCACGAACTCGCCGCGACTCTGCTTGGTGTTGTAGATGTAGTCGATGAGGCCTTTGCTGACTTCGTTCTCGTTGTCCTCGTACGTGGACCTGACCACGTAGAGGACGCCGCAAATCATGAAGGCGTTGGACGCCGAGCGCTTGTCGTAGGCCGTCTCCCACGTGGCCTCGAAGCGGAGCGTGTAGGGGTTCAGTTGGCTGAGGACCATCATGCCATTGTTCTGCTCTGTGGCGTAGATCACCCACAGGCCATTCTCGTCTACTGCCAGGTCTATGTCGGTCTTTCCACCCCACTTGTACGGCGAAGTGTCGTGGTAGTTGGCATTGTTGATGATGGCCTCGCCGCTCTTGATTCGGGTCCGGAGGTCAAACTTTACTATGTTGCGCGTTCTCTCCTTGTTAAAAAACACAGCCCCGTCATATACCACGAATCCCGTCCCATCTACCCGATGGGGCAGTTTATACGTCGTGGTTTGTCGCGAGTTTTGGAAGTCATCGAGCGACGAGTACTCGATGAGCGTATCAGTTCGGTACGGAGTCCAGGGCATAAAGTAAACTTTGTCCCCAGCCTGAAGTGGGTCCTTGCACCAGGCCCCGGCTTGCTGCTCCGCTTCAAAGAGAAAGGAAGGATCTCCAACAGCTTTCAGAGTTCCAGGACAAACAAAAACTAGTGACAGGGAAGAGTAGAACAGAGAACAGTCAAAAGTAAGAAAACGCAGCTCAGGCGTATTGTAATTAGAAGGCCAAGTGGTCAGTCTGGCACTATGTCAGCTCGATAATTGGGCAGTCTGAGAGGACAGGGCACAAAAAAAAAAAACACACACTGGAGTGGCTAAGGAGCTACAGCTACTCAGCATTCATATGCAATAAAAGGGAGTTTATTTTAGTGTGAAGAATCTGGATCTGAAAGTAATTGAAGCTAAAGCAGAACATAAAAAGTAGTATCATGGTCTCAAACCAAAGGCTCCCTGCTGCTCGGACATACTGTATGCCGAAAGGAAACGAGGGGGTATTAAACAGCAACGGAAAATCGAAAGTAAAGAAAGTAAAAGCAAACAACCAATCTGTCCTGTAAATAAAAGAAGCCAACTAAAAGAGATTTGATAAAAGAAAGGAGACAGGGAGAATTTCAATAGCAGCATACAACACGTCTGCAAATGTGTATTCGGAGACATTTGGCATTTGCGCTGCCTTTATGCTGCGCCTAAGAGAGGCTCACTGTGCGACTAAATGGTGCAAATGTCACAACCATTAAGATTTAAAACAATATTAGGTTTTTGAGGTGCTGTGTTGTTCCTATTTTTTTTTCTTTTTCCTCCCCTGAACACAGACACAATAATCAAACGTGAAGAGAGCAGTAAGTGGCAGGGTCGGGAGAGGGCAGAGAAAAAGACAGAGAGAGAGAGAGAGAGAGAGAGAGAGACCAAAAGAGTGTGAGAAAAAAAAGGGAGAGAGAGAGAGAGAACAAAATAAAGAGAGAAACAGAGAGAGAAAGAGAGAAGGAACGACAGTCGAGGCAGTGAATTTAATAGGCCAAGAGAAAACCTGTTACCATGGCATGCTATGGAAGGGGGGATTGGAAAGCCAGGCAATAAGAGACTGTGCCAAACAGAAAGAGCACCCAAGGGTATGGGGAGCGGGGAGAGGGGGAGGGAGGGAGGGAGGTGGACAGAAACCCCTACAGACTCCAGCCTCTACATCACAGCTAACATTTAAGTTGCAAGTTTCTTATCATGTCTTTATAATGAGTCCTCCTCCCAATGCTGCAGTTTTACTGACCTTTACTGATTCAAGGGGATTTTTCCTACAGCCTGCTAGGATCAGAAAGGCAAGAGTGGGGATAGGAAGGTTTTTACAACCATATGCCACAAAAGGAAATAGAAAAAGAAACAAAAGAAAAGAAAAACAAACAAAAAAAAACAAAAAACAAAACAAAAAAACAAAGGAGCTACGGGGAGTTTAGATTGTGTCAGTTATTTACCTTTTTGCTCCACTTCTATTTTAAGCGTTGGACGAGAGAATGAAAGGGGTGCAAGGGGGAAAAAGAGATTAACATGAATTAACTATCATGTCCATGAACACATGCAGTTAACATGTCATGAGTAAAAGGATAATATTTACAGAGGTATACCTAGTTAGAGGGAAAGAGAGAGAATTAGGTTAGAGCCAGACACACGAGGCAACCCCTTAAGTTGAGAAGAGGACCAGGTTAGTAATTAAATGATACAAACTGTGTGTAACATTAAATGTAACAGCATTTATTCTGGAGTGAATACGGCAAGAACTCGAGAGCAATGCAAACGTAAAGTTTGACTATATCATTCATCTACTGACTGCAGTGTTGCTGACAATTTCATTACTCCTACTATAGATATATATAGATATAAGGGTCGTGATATAGCATTATATAGTATTCCCAGAACACTCTGAACAAAATTCCAATCAAGATGATAGTAATCAGGCTGTTAGTCAACATACTAACTGCACGACTCCTCTTACACTGCAAACTCTGGTGCAAACGCATTATATGTGATATGATGATCAGAATCTCTACAATGCGTTTTGCACTGTGACATGTGAAGTTTGATAACAGTATATAACAATTTACTGCAGGGCCTCGTTAATAACGCTACACAACATCTTCATAAGCCCTTCATGACAACTGACACAGATCGACAAAGGCATTACGAAATATTTATTAATAACTTTGTCATTAATTAGTTACAAAGGCTGCAGTTGACGTAACTTCTATGGCAGATGTTTCTGATTATTTTTTTCTTGAAATTTGTCTCGACACCTTCAGAGGTGAAAGAACATAAATTTGCAGTGTTGCAGTAACAATGACAGTAACATCAGAATATAAAATATATTGCTTGCCAACATGCGGCTGGCAGGTTAAGTGAGTTTAACAGTGTATAAGATTTAAACAGCAGTGAAACACCTAAAGCTACAAAACTACTGTTATAACATGACACGCCATTTCATTAAAAATGTATTATATTCATGATATCAAAGACGGAGCAGCTTTTAATACAGATCTGGTCTATTGCAATATATATATATATATATATATATATATATATATATATATATATATATATATATATATATATATATATATATATATATATACACACATGTTTTTTTACTTACTGTATTTATTTTCTTTTATACCGATATTTAAATGATTAAGGAAGTCTCTGGAGATCAGTCTCTGGAGACTGGGGGGGGGCAGTTGTGAGCTGGAGGTTAGGGAACCAGCCTTGTGACCGGAAGGTTGCCAGTTCGATCTCATGAACTGAAAGGACACGACTGGAGTGCCCTTGAGCAAGACACATAAGCCCTGACAGCTAACTGAGCGCTGTGTGGGGCAAGTGTGTTCACTGCCCTCTAGTGTGTCTGTTCACTAGCGTGTGTATGTATATGTTAGTGTGCACGGATGGGTTAATAGATATGATAGTACTCTATAAAACCTAACCATAACTCATTAATCTATCATATCTATCAGCTTTAAAATTAGTTGGATTTAATCCAAACACTGACTTGATTTAGGTGAAGGTTAATGAAAGACAAAGCATTTACAGTGGACTATGAAACGGACGTGCTACCAGAATAAGTCCTTATCATTTTAAAGCCAGTTGTCATGATGAGTATATGTAGGTCTTAACTAACCTTACAACCGCCGCCCTACAGTAAACAAGTCTTTACTATATTCTACACTAACAAACATATGGCTGAAGACTGAGATTATTACTTTACTTGGATTGCTTATGTTTAAAACACATTGAGTGATAGACCTTACATCCAATGCACACATGACAGCAGATCCTTTACAAAATCAAAATCAATCAATAAAAAGTTCATCATAAATAAGCATATGCAAAACAATTGAACGTATGCTTAAACAGGTCATATACAAAATTCAGCAGCTATCCATGGTTCTGTCTTATCTCCAACCCTTAAGTTAATATTTCGGTTAATTCAGTTCATTTCTTTGGCCACGAGGTTGATGTAGCTCTGTCTGTAGTTACATCAACTGTCTGTAACTGAGTGGTCCTAACAAAGCATATGCATATGATTTAGTTTTACAGTAACACATCTCAGCAGCGGCATGCTGCTCAAATATACGCACTCAGAGCTTCTCAGCGTTTCACCCATGACTAATTACGGACCTTATGGTCTGAGCATGTGGGCTATACGGTGAGTACGCTTGACAGCGTTAAAGACACAATCAGGAATTTCAAGAACACTGCGGCGGCTACTCATGCAGAGCTTCTCGCTTGATGAACATTTGATTTGAGTGCAGGTGTTTAAACTGCGATTCCTGATTAGGTCTTTAACAGCATCTATATAACACAAATTACATCTAATTTGTTTTGCGTTTGGACGGCATGTAATTGTATAGTATAAGCAGTGGGGAAGCCACGTTCTCCTCAGCGCAGGAAAGAAGCAAATACGTTATAAGAGCACCATATTACTGGCATTCCTAAAAAAGTCAAACAAAAGAAAGTGGTCAGTTTGAAATGAACAGACGATGCTGTGGGCGTCCAGAAGAATAACCTGGAAAGGATAACATCAACGCAGGTGTTAAAAAGAGAAAAAGGTCTTCTGTGACTTAAGACTTCAGCACGAGAGTTACATGAGAGGAGTCTGGATGCTGAGCAAGTCTGCACATAAGGAAACTGAGAAACAGTCAAACAACGGCATGAGAATGATACAAACATCAGCCTTAGATATTCCACAGTAATGAACAAAACAGCTCTAGCGGGAATCTGGTTGGATAACTTAAAGCTGGGTTTACGAACAACATCTAAAAATGATATATTTATTTCACAGATTTATCTGTATAACTGTATGTTATGTATTGTCACTGTCCAATGAAAAACAAGTTTCTCCAAAATTGCTACTTTACAAGAGAGGACAAAAACATACTGTACTTTCAACGGAAGTCAATGGAACCAGAATTCTTTCCAAGCTATTTTAAAACACTTCTGTTAGTCCGTTCATCATGACATTTTCACACAATGTAAACTCTTATTGTCGTGTTCAAATGTTGTAGAAAACTTAAAATCAACAAAAATGAAGATACATGGTTTTCATTGGCCAGCGCTGATATACTATACTGTTAACTATATATAATAACGACTATGCTAGAGATGGACTGATCTGTGTTTTAGATGCCGATTCTGATCGCCGATTACCTTTCAGCACGATCAGCCGATAGCCAATACCGATCGAGGGCGGGGCATATGCCACAGCAGGGCTACATGTAGTTATTAGCGCAAGCAAGTCATGAAACATGACTTACTCATGTGAAACAGCATAATATTTATTAACAAAATTAACAGTACATAAACAAAGTAAATCAAACAACTATCATTAATACTGCAATTTCCAAATGTGTATTTCAAATGAAATAAAGCTAATTAAATAAATGCAGTCAGAACAGCAGTCATTAAACGCAGACTTTGGGTTATTTTAAACGAAAATCTGCAATCATTAAATGTAGATCTTGAATTGCTGCTGCTGTACCGTTAGTACCGGTCAGATCTCATTGTACTCAGCCGTGTGGGGTACTCTTAAGGGCCGTATCAGATTAATAGTGTTAAATGTCTTTGTCTTGGTTCCCACAAGACACGATGATTTTACATATTTTACAAAATGTCCTGGATGAGTCTGTGTCACGTACGGTAAAACACAGGCAGACGGGCGACATGCTGCTTTAGTCAGTCTGTTGAAAATGAAAGGGTATGTATTTCCACCTAGCGGTTCAGAGAGGAATAGCAGGGATCTGCCCTGAGGGGCTTTTAAGGGGTTCTCCTCTTTCTGGACGAAACGCTAGCTGGAAATACAGAAATTAGGCTCATTTGTTTAACACCATTAATCGGCTCTCGAGATCGGCTAAATTGGAGAAATACTGGCAAATCACCGATCACATATTTTGAATAAAAATCGGCGGATACTGATACGTAGTCAATCGATCCTTCCATCTCTAGACTATGCCCTCATTATTACTCTATGCCTACCATATTATACATCATGTATGTTTACAGTCTATACATATCAATAGTGCTGCTACTTTTTATTGCATATTTGCACTGCTGACTGCATAACTATGCATTTGAACTGCCAAAGTCACTGTTTACACTGACTACACTGTCATCACTCACATACACACTGTGAGATTTTTTCTATTACTATTTTGTATATACTGTTTATTTTATATTTTATCTTAATTTTTTGTTGTAACTGTCCTGTTTTGTCTTACCTGGTGCACTTGTGGAATAGCTACTGGATGCCTTAAAATTTCCCTCTGGGAAAGTATTTATCTCTCTCTCTATCTCTCTATCTATCTATCTATCCATCTATCTCTGATGCCTCTTGAGATTGGTTCTGCACTCCTCGCTAGGGTTCTCTAGGTGGCTAATATCTTCAACGGACAGTAATGTCTTTAACGGAAACGTGGATATTCTCATGGTGGATGAGTGAAGTCAGTTGGAGAATAACATAAGCATCTAATTGCCTAATGGAGCAAAACAATCTATACTGGTAATGTGATGGAAAACCCTAAAACAGAATGAAATTGTTTTCGTTCATCTCACAATTTCTCAGTCATTTGTCTCTTTCTTGGTGGTGCTATGGTTTAGGCACCATGGGAAAGCAACGTGTTTGGCTATTTGGTCACATTAGATTTGTTCGTCAGGCTGCATATCTTTGCAAGGCATTTTAATACGGTTTTAAAACCCGCCGACGGCCGCGCATGTCTTGGTGCGACCTGTTCTTCGCTATGCGAGGAATGGCCATCTAATCATGACATTCCTCTGCTTTGATGCGGCGTGCGTTAAAGGTAATTAATGCTTCAAATCGCCAGCGTGCTGGATGCTAAAGCCGCGAAACAAAGCTCGTCTGCCTAATGAGGAGCACTTCTGACACCTGCCCATTTAAAGAAGGGACTTCCAAAAGGACCAGGCAAGCGCAGACATGCACGACGGGTCACTTCAAAAGGGGGCCGGCGCAGGAATCTTTTATAAACGCAACAGGGATGACAATTTCGAGCTGAGAGGCTCCCCAGAAATGATGACAAAGATGGTAAACACAAAAGATGACAGAGTAGGCACTGATGTACAACTGAAGGACTCCTCCCTTGTGAAGCAAGTTTGGCAGACACGCTTAACAAAGTCTGTTTTTTTTCTCTTTTTTTTTTCTTTTCTTACGTTCAGTGGATCCTCAGAGAAAGTGGGAATAAACAACATGTCAACACAAAGGAGGTGCAATCTTTACATAATCGAAATGATGGCTCATACTTACTATAGGGGACACACTCATACTGGACCTCAAGGTATTTGTAAGTTCCTGGGCAAGGGTCGGGGAAGACATCCGATCCAGTAATGACAATGCACTGGGTTCGATTATTGCACCTAGGGGAAGGAGAGTGAGAAGAAAGTTGGGGGGGAGAGAGAGAGAGAGAGAGAGAGAGAGAGAGAGAGAGAGAGAGAGAGAGAGAGAGAGAGAGAGAGAGAGAGAGAGAGAGAGAGAGAGAGAGAGAGAGAGAGAAGGAATGCAAGTGAATTACACAGAAAACTACAAAAAAAAAAGAAAAGTCACATGAGATTATCCTGAGAGTCCACCATGTGCACACCTTCGCAGAGCACCGACTGTCAGCTGTCAATAATGCGATTGGTCTTACTGTTGTGCAGATCAATATGAAACAAACAGTGGCGCTCCTTATTTTATTTAATTTTTTTTTTATTTCGAGACGAGAAAAGGTTGGAAATTAGCGGAGCGCGCGGATGCCACAGCAGCCCCTTTTTGACACCCCTGACAGAGATAAACAACCTAATCTATGAGTGTTCATACCCGCCAGCGCGTGAGTTATAAGGATCTTATGTATACATCCTTGGGGCTATGCTGATTGGGCCCATGATGGATTCAGTCTCCTTATGTGCCATTTCATTCTGTTGAATTTTTCACTATATGTCGTAGACTGTAATGGATCGCGTGCTCGTCCAGGGTCGATCAGTTTGCTTTTGGCTTACGACAGGAAAAAAAAATAAAAATGACAGAAAAAAAAACCAACAACAAAGAATTATGTATTCTAATTACACATATTCATCAGAGCTGCTTACTTACAATGTAAATGTTGCTGATTGATTAATCATAGCGTGTGCGGTTTTAAATGTAGATCTCTTCCTTGAATATTAATCTGCTACAAAAAGAGCCATGCTGTGTGCTCAGCGCCTGTCTTCCTCTCTCTGTTTGTCTCTTACTTATTTAATTTACCTTTCTTTCTTTTTTTTCTTAGCTTTTCATGCTTACCATTGAGAGAAAAATGGTGAAGATATTTTGTGCTCAGCTCTGACTTTCTATCTGCTGTCGTGCTGGCCCAGCCAATATGCTCCAGTGAGTGAATAAATCTTAAGCGGTCCTGACATCCTCTCACTTTGGGCCCCCCTGACGTCGTAGCCAGCCATCGCGGCCGCAGACCGACGGCCATATTTACGCCACCGCATTGGGCAGTTCATCCCCCTGATGTAGACTTAGCATTATCTGTCGTCTGTAGCCTTTAATCAATACCTCTGTCCGTGGGCGAGTGCCTACTATTTCAATTGATCGCTGAAAATCTATCTGCAGTGCATGGCGAATTTTCTTCCCCGCTTTCCTGTGTGTGTGTGTGTGTGTTTGTGTGTGTCTGTGTGGGCTTTGGAGCAGCGGAGAGGGAGAGCACTGTGCCGAAAGTGGACTACGGTTTACAGAAATACAGTGCGGCGCTCTTGCTATGAGGCAAATTGATTCCCAAATCCCCAACATGCCCACAAAAACAAAGGTCCTCAGAAAACTGTGATAGAACGAAAAAGGACACTTCCGCGCAAAGTAGCAGCGGGTGGCTGAATCGGCCTGCTGGCATTTCTTTTCTTTTTTTTTTTCTCTCTCCCTCTGACCTGGCCTGAGGGCAACATTTTTCTCCACGCTTATTTCTCTTTACCTCAGCAACTGGCTGTGACAATTAATTTGTCTTATTTTCTTTGTTTTAAAATACAAAGGGAGAGGATTCTCTTCGCACGTGTACACAGTACAGTATCGCTCCTGTACAAACGGAGCCACAGCTGTGCATTCCTGACCGCTGCGATGGGAGACGAGGACAGGACAGGACAGTGTGAGGAGTTTTGTACTTAACTAACATCGGCCCGCGTGCGAAAGCGGATTTAAATATCAGCGAGTTTGCTCATATAAATGAATTACGCCTCTAAAGCCAGAACGCGCACCTCCAGCGCGTGCAATAATGTGTCAATTGGCTCTTTTTATTTGTGGCTCTATTAAAGGCACTCGTGGTGCATTGTTTGTCCTATATTTCATTCAGTCACGTTGCCTCTGTATTTGCATAATTGAATATGCGAATAAAATATAGGTAGCTGCTCACGTTCGAAGATTGCCTCCGATGGGGAAGGTTAACACCAGGCTTGTAGTGTGCTGCTAAGATAGCACTGCGAAGGATTATAACAAAGTTTTACAAGGACATTTCTCATGCGGTAATATCTCCATAATGTAATATACTGCATTCTTTAAAAAGGAGGGGAATAAATGTCACGCACTACGCAGAAAACAAAGCTGAAAAAAAAAAAATGGTAAACCTCTGCTTATCTGCATTTAAATTGAACCATATTCATAGAGGAGAAGAGCTCCGCTTAGAACTGCTGTCCATGTGATGCAAAGTATAATGTAAAAAACAAGGAAATGAGTGAAAAAAATAAAAAACACAATCCAGTTATAGCAACTTGATGGCTCCTTCCTGCTGAAGCAAGAAGGCTTCTTCTATTTCATGAATCACCCTAAGATATTCAGGAGCTAATCCTCCCATATTTGACCTTTA
Source organism: Megaleporinus macrocephalus (assembly GCA_021613375.1). NCBI lineage: Eukaryota > Metazoa > Chordata > Actinopteri > Characiformes > Anostomidae > Megaleporinus > Megaleporinus macrocephalus. Next base: position 27,806,982 of record CM038721.1, read on the forward strand.
AGAAGAGCTAAGCATCAGCTCTGCCTGAGCAGCTTGAGAGCGCAGTCTAGAGTTGATGAAATCTCCCTCCAAAATAGACCCCTGGCTGACAGCAAAGGTGTTTACAGAGAAGATGAGACTGTCTTACAGATGACATGCCTAACATACGCACCTCATGTCACTGGGGCTCCTCTGATGTTCTAGAGTTAAGCATTAAAGATTTGTGGAAATGTGGACTGAACGTTTACGCCCAGTTTGGCTTCTTTTCTGTCAGGGCTGTGTATTGGCAAGAACCAGGCAATCCCAATTCAATATGATGTGATATACTGTGATATTGCAAGCAAAGTGATGTATTTTTTAAATTCTACTATAAAAACACACCGCTGTATGAACAGGTTTGCCAGTGTTTACAATAGCACTGTGCCCTTGTGCTGCTTGTTAATGTTGGAGTGGAGCTGAAACTGGATTACAACACTGCCATCTAGTAGTCAGGGGTTTAAACACAACACACAATGATTTAATGTCTGCATGTAAACTGTTAATTAATAATCGATACTGTGTTTTGGAGAATCGATGCAGTATCACTAAACATAATATTACAATATTCGATATTTCAATATTTTCTTACACCCCTGATTTCTGCTGTGGTAGAGCTATTTGGCATGCTGTTTCAGTTTGTCTGATGATTCTAAAGCAGGAGTGAACAAAAACTCCAAGTTCTAATAATATTAATAATACTCTAGCAACGATTGGTGTTCTACTGTATAATTTAAGTACACAATGGCAACTGATTGACCAAAACTCTTACAGTGGTGGAAAAGTCTAAAATGACTGGCACCAACAATATGCTAATTAATATGGCCACTTGCAAGCCTTCAAGAAAAGAGGTAGAGGTCTACAACACATTACCGTCACTACTGATTATATGACTAACTGAGTATTCTCGCTATTATCCTAACCCTATCTAACCCTATCTTTTCATCAGACATTGTCAGACATTAAGAGCAGACTCTGCTGAGTCATATTCTAAGTCTTTCTAAGAAAGCTTTGAAACTATCCCATATATAAATAAAACATTATGCATAGATGCATTGAAAAGTATGTGTTAGATTCTGTTAGATATCTGCAAATTAACTCGAAGAATCAAGTAATGTTTAATGCCATATTTAGAAAACTTGCTGCTCTGAGCTCGTCATATCATGAACGTCTCACAGCCGCACATCATTATACAGCAGTGTTTCATTCGAAAAATCGTCACCTTATAATTAGCTTGAGTATCACTGCAGTGATAATGCTAATATCTGCTAGCTCTTTTATGGAAATTTTAATGTTTAATTTCAGCATAGCGGTGGTGGTGTTCATTTTACACACACAGGGATTAAAGAGGGAGCCATTATTCTTTTCTAGTTTTCTCTTTCCTTTAGTGTGCTATGTAGCTTTTTGTGAATGTAAGAGGTCTACAAAGTTATAAAGCCCACTGTACGTGGCAGAGGGAGCACCCTCTGAAACGCCTGGCTGGAGTTACAGGCCCTTTCGTTTGTTACAGGATGACTGAGCCTTGTAACAGAATCCTTACGGCCCACTTAATGGAGAGTTTGGAAAGCCCTCACATGATGCACAGCAACTACTAGAGGTAAAGGGGGGGGTGTTGCTGTGGCAGTTGACCAATCAGAACAAAGCACACAAAACACATCGGGATGAGGGCGTAAATATATAGAAGCTCTAAGAGTGCATTTCAGAGAGAGGGTTGTGTATCGGCAAGAGCCTGGTGATACAATACGTATCGTGATACAGCGGTCACGATTCAATACATCGCGATATATTGTGATATTACACGCAAAGTGATATACTATGATTTTTCAAATCCAACTATAAAAACAAACCACTATATGAACAGGTTTGCTAACGCTTACAACAGCATATAGCAACAGCAATAGCGTACTTGGGCTGCTTGTTAACACACAACACACAATGATTCACTGTCTGCCAGGAATCTGTGATACTGTATCGATTCTCAGAAACACAGTATCGATACAGTATCACCAAACAATATTCCGATAATTTCTTACACCCCTAATGAATACAGATGTACAGTAAGTAAAAATATTGGTTTTGGAACACTGAAGCACAAACATCTATTCTAGTAGACCCCCAAAATAACCTTCACTATATATTGAGCCACTGTGAACAATAAACATAATAGGTTCTCTTTAATACTGCATGAGTCAGCACTATTTAAATATGAGGCATTCATGGCTTCATGTTCAAGTGGCATACTCTTGACTTTTTACGTCACGGCTTTACAGCTGATCAGTTTCTCCGTAGATGTATCCATGAAACCTGAGTCACACACAATATATAGCACTACTGAAAAAATGAACTGTATTGTTAGTGTCACATGTACACAATATGTTATGTATAAACTGTGTTGTCCCATGAGCGATGAAGGAAAGAACATTGTCAAAATGCACTCAAGCATCACCTTGCCTTGCAGGCTACAGCTGGGTGCTTGTGTACTGACAGCACCGCACTGACGTCCAAGATTACTGCTTACAGTGCGTCACTGAATGTCAGCATTTAAAGGATATAGGACGTATTTTGCTATAGTAGGACCTCGTGCTACTGAACATCATGTTCTTTAATAGTCAGAAAGGGGTAGAAGGCCACTGGTGTTCACTCTAGATATAACTCTACTTGTTTTGGTGAGATGTTCTTAGGAATGGCGTGTCGCTTGTTGTGTGGACCCACTCGCATCGCAAATGACAGCAAATCAAAGTTGTCATTAAACCTGCAATCGCTAATTACTATCATATGCCTGTAGTAATTACAGCGAACCGAGACAAAACAACTAAACATCATGTTCCTCCTGACGCGGGCTCGGAGGCAATTAAACTCAAACAAACCGGATTTACTGTCAAACGTACTATGACCCTAATGTTCGAATCCCATCAAACGAACATAAAGGTATGAACTGAAATTGCTGAGCGACGGGGACGCGGCTGGAGTGAGTAAACATTACAGCAGCAGGCCAATACCATATTAATATCAATAGCAATACTGGGGCTGATTAAGGAGACACATGCTTTTATTTTATTACCGCCACTGTGCCTACGCAAACAGTTCACGGCGGCTGGATGGAGTCGGAGCCGCACACTTTACGCTGCAGTGCTCCGCCACCTCTACTGATTAGAAATCAAGAAAGCGCCTGGGAGTGCCTCTTGATTTCACAAACAAGTGCAGTTCTTGGCTGCGTTCAGAGGGACATAGGAAATCTTAATCTGGAGCCGTTTAAATGCTCACAAAAGGCATATGCGCGCAGAGGCAGCGCTAGGCTGCGTGCCATCAGGCGGCGAACGCGAGGGTCTGCCGAGAGCCGTGCAAGTGTTTCTGTCACTAATACAAATAGAGCGGTCTTCATCTAACACGCATCCCTGCCATCGCTAAGCTTATTCCCCTAAACAGCATACTCAACCCAGCGCTAGATGAGTGACAATGAACACCATATAAAGTGAAGAATCCAAGGACAGTAGAGCTTCTATTATTAAACATTTCCACTGCTATGTAGTTAGCAATCTTCTTTATCATGTCTGATGAGTTTGTTTAAGTGTGCCGCATATACTGAGTCTTAATTTCTTCTATGACTTTCAACTTTACGTTACGCCATCCTACCCTCAAGTCAACCGACTTCCCCTGCTCAGCCACAGACAGGATCTTAGAGGTGATCTCACAGATACCATCACACACATCTTATAAACACTGGTACTATATTCGCTGATCAATCCCCCTGTTCACTTAGGTGACTCTGGCCACTTAAAATCTGAGCCTGGCCATTAAAAAACCGTCCCCGATGCGGTGCACCCCCCCCTCCGTTACTCCCACCGTGAGTTTTATCCACACAGAATGGAAGCGTCAGGCGCTAAAAATTAGCTTGCATCTATTATTAATGCACACTAATCAACCGTCATGATGAATGATTATGATGTTGGTGGTGATTCATTACTCGGCCAAAAGAAATAACAACATGAAAAGTGCAAAACAATGCAATTTCACATCTGGGCTTGCGCAAACCTAAGGAGGCATATCCCTTTGAAAAGTTTCCCGTGTAGATTAGCACCCACTTGAGACGGCTAATTGCCTGCAGCTGAAGGGCCTAATTGAGCCGCTGCAGTTTCAGGCCTATTTTCATACAAATCATGGCACACGTATAATAAGCTGAGCGGAAATACAAACAACCCGCGCTGCCTAGACCTACAAAACACATCAAAGGCCGTCGCGCACACAACTTCCTGTTTGCCGGCGCGGTGCGAGAAAAGCGGAATTGCGAGGCTCCAGATGTATGCCAGTCGCTCAATTGGCGAGCGGATACACGACGAAACCCAGATTCTGTGCCGGTTTTAAGGGCACTTTGAAACGAACGTGGCAGTATTTAAAGGGTGTTTGGCACTAAGGGCATTCCTGTCAATGCCACAGAACCTGATGGCTCGATTAGACGAGAGAAGAGACGCGGCTTTTAGAACGCAAGAATGGAGAGATCCTATTAGTATTAAAATTCCTTCAGTGCTGCGTTAACATGGGAGCTTCCAGCTTAGTCACGTCTTACCAGGAGCTTAGAATACTTTAGCACATACCACGAGTATATCACTTTAATGAAGCATCGTTTTAATGGGATGTAGTTATTAGTATTATTAGCTTAGGATGTTTTTCTGTGGTTGATATTTCTAGAGACATGAAAATGGACCTTTCTGTCCTGTTAATTCACAACCTCAGTGGTACTAAGCACAAGTCAGACCACCTAAAAAACTAAATTCTTACTGGCCTGCAACACTGTATTGACGTGTGGCACTTGCCGTGTCCAAAAAGTCTTCTGAGTTAGGATTACATCACTGTGCGGCAGCAGACTGGGGGGAAAAATAATACTAAGCACTATTATCACGTTTCACCGCACTCGTCTATAATTGAGCAAAACACGCAGCTAGACCATCGCTGTTGGTCCTCACCACCTGGCAGGGTACAGCAGTTTAATAAGAGGTACCAGAACTAAGCTCTTAATGGAAACTCAAACACTATATATTTTCCATTTCATTTATGTAAACAAGATGTATGTGACTAATTGAAATACTTTTGATCAGTTTTCCTTTCTATTCAGTAGCCGGCGCAAGAATGAAGTGACACGGCTCTTCACCTATATGCAGTACTGCGAGCGTGTGATGATACGGCGCTGCGAGTGGGCTTGTAGACAATGTCCACTCCAATGAAGGGTGTCTGCACTCAACCCACCTTTGGGACATTATCTTGTATGCGTCAGGGAGGTAGCAGTTGATGTTTTCCATCTGGAAGGGGTCGGCGTCACAGATCTTGTCATCCGTCCGCCCGTAATTAGCACTCTCGATCATGATGACATCACTTCCTGGACAGCGCAGGTCAATGGGGTAACCCTCGCATGACAGCTCCCGTCTGACCAGTCCAAACGGCAACGCTGCCCGACTGAACCCTGGGGGGGCGAGAGGGAAAAGGGAGAGCATTGGTGGAAAATGAGGAGAGAGAGAGAAGAAATCAAAGACAGAAATACAACTACTCTGACAAGAAGTATCGGGGGGAAATTGGGGGGGTGGAAATCACACTGGACATTATTTCAAAAGCTGCCAAACTGACTGAGGCCAAAGAGACATCCAGGGCCGTGAAAGGCACGAGAGCTTTTGTTTTGAACTAATTCTTGAGGGGGGTGAACAAAACCTTTGGGAAGTCAAAGAAAACAAATCAATATTTAATATCTGTGGCAATTAATACATATGTCTGCTAAAGTGTCCTGCACACCAGAGAAGCAGACGCTATCAAAGAAATTCATTATGATAATGCAAAATAACGCAAAGCACGCTCTTTCCATAGCATCTGAAATCTGAAATCAGGCCGGAGAGGAATCCTAATGTGTTGAAGTGTTTATCTGCAGGATTTCTGAGGCTCCAAAAAGGAAACCAAACCAGCATCAGCTGCAGAAACGGGTAATTCTATCCATTTTACGGTTTTTGCAATACGGGAGTAGGCATGTGCGCGGCTGAAGAGAGAAAAGGGAGAACGGGAGAAAGGGGGGGAGGTGGTTTGAGCAGGGGGAGAAAAAAAATCAATACTTTTGCTTTGTGTTCTGCAAATGTGAGCAGTGCCAAATAGCTGTGCTTAGGGGGGTGAAGCAAACTACTCTCAACAAATCATTTGGCGGGCATTTTTCTTCCAGCACTTTAATGTCAAACATGAAGGGTCCAATTTTCGATAAACAGAGGTCTTTATCTCGAAAATGCTCTGGATTTGAAATTCCACCTAAAACAAAGAAGCTCACTAATTGCACAGCACACGGGAAGTAAGGCCGGGCGCTGAATGCAGGTGTTAACTGCGTGTTTGGCTTCGGCCACTGACGCTTCCGGTGTTTTCTGAGAAATAAAAATTCGGTGCTAAGATCTGGGCGTGTCTGCGTGAGTGGTCGGGGGACGTGCTTTGCCGAGATGAAAACTTCAGCAATAAAGGGAAGGCACAAGAGGATGAATGAGGCTACGACTGAATTACGAGCAAGTGTGTTAATCTAGTAACCTTCGTGCTGTTGGCGACGTTAGTTATAACGCTTTCATCAAAGCCTGTTGCTACTGAAGCGGATGACAGGTGACTGGTTTCATCACCAAGGGGAGCAGGTGTCTGATAGACGAGAAGAATCAGCGTGGATTGTACCCAAAGATGTGCAGCTAGCAACAAGTCTATTTATAGTGAATTCTGGGAATCCAGTAGCGCTGACGTCCTTGCTTAGGCTCTACCACAAACAGAAGAATCGCAATGCCATTTATTACATTTGGACTTTATGGGTTCAAATCAAAGCCACTCCACGATACTGGCCTCTTCGTTCACGTCTACCACTGAAAAACTGGTATGACTATTCTTCACACAGACACACACAGTCTAAAAACATGTCAGACTAGATTAAGGGGGGGACAAGTCGGTGGAGGGGTGCACTTGATCTGCCAAATGGCTAGATATTTGATTAAACAGCATATACAGTACCTATTAGCTCGAAATATTTCTTTTAATTCATCCCTCCAAATGAACAGGAAAATGGCCGTGACACTCACTTTGCCTATTCACAAGTCACTGCGGTGACGTTCTCTAATTATACGGGGAAAAAAGCGACGGCGGCTCTAGAGCTCTTTGTGAAGCCATTTCCTGCTTAGATTTTTTTTTTTCTTTTTCTTTTTTTTGACACGTCGGGATGTTTTCAGCTGTATCAAAGTACACTGACAGCAAAATGGGTTCAAATGACTTTAAAAAGTCCGCTCAATCGAAATGAGTTTCTGCACGACTGAGTCAACAATCAGGCGAGAGGGGGAGAATTTGTATTGTTGTCGCGCTCTCTCTTTTTGACTTTGGGCATTCCTCATGTGACCGTCTCAAATTAAAACGCAGGAGAAAGTGCTGAGGGATGATGGGTATTTGCCTCGCATCAAAAACTGCCATCGTTTTGTTGGGCGGCCGAGTTCGGTGCAGTGCTCATGGAGCGAAGCAAAATTCATTAGGTGGTTCTGGCTCGCCCAAAGCCCTTGCTATGAAAGCACCATGATCCAGGAAGAGACCTGACACTCTGAACAAATGTTGGTGTTGGTACGTTTCCAGTTCAGGACTAAAATTAGAGTCAGCAGCTCTCCTGAGGCGGGACCAAAAAAAAAAAAAATCCACCCAAACAATCAATGTTAACTTTAGAATTTCAATGCGCTGTACGCTCGGATTTGCGGCAAAGCGCTTCTCTCCTTTCCTTGCTCTTCTTCTTCTTTTCTTTTTTTTCCTCCCCTGCTCAGATAGAGTAGCAATCCGTTAGCGTGATTGCTTTAGCACTTGAAATCATTACACATTTGCCTTTTCTTCCTGGCCTATATTTGACTGAACTCTTTGTCGGACTCAATAGTGAGGTCGCATGGACCATCATCCCCGAAATCAATGAGACTGCAGTGGTCCATTTGAGTGGACCGCATTAGCTTTCGCTGCCCTACTTTGCGCTGGGAGGAACGCATGTGTCCCTCGGACTCGGCGGGAAAAGCATTGGCGCGATCCGGTATTCCCGGCCAAAACCACCCCGTATACTTCACCAGAAGAGCGCTGCGGAAACGCTTACTTTTCAGAGTGCTCTGCGGTTCCGCCATATGGCATTGGGCTTTATCGTCCCACACTTCTATTCTTTCATTTGAGCCCTTTAAAGGAAACCAGAACATGTTGAGGGCGTGGGACGGAGGGGAACAGCCACTTTTTTACAGCTCGAAATTAATGAGTAACTTTGCCGTTTCTCTGCGGCCTATGATGACAGGGTTACAACGCAGGATGCCCTTCCTGTTCGTGTGTCTGGAAATGAAATGGAAATAAGTGCTCGTTGTCCGCGCCTCAACGTGCCCACCAAAGCAGTTCATAGATCATGCTGTCGGGGGGCCTGTTTCATAAACAACTTTCCAAAAGCCTGCCCATTGATTAGGCCTGGGGATGAACTACTTTCTCGGTCTGACATCGGCTGATCTTTCAGGACAGAGACACAGCCCCTGACTGATCAATACGGGAATCCCAAGCAGACTAGGGGTAGTGGTCCCTCCGCTGTTGTAACACAAAGAAAAACGAAGGTGGTCAAAGCAAAAGATTCAGAAAAGATTCCGTAGGTGCATTTGTAATGACTTAACGACTTGATATGGTTTGATTATTTACATCAAACCCATTGATTAACCATTAAAACTGATTAAAACTGTTCAGTTCTGGTCGCAACTGTTTCTTTAAGCAAACGTTCACGTCACTAAACTGCTACAGTGCTTGTGCTACGTTTGTTATCTGTTTACGATCTGGCGCTCCATATAGTTTCTGGTGTGCCCTACCCTGTCGTTAGAGTAGGAGGGGTGGGCCCACTGCTCTTCCGAGACCAGCCCTGATTTTTATGACACGATCCGTCATGGTTTGGCGTTGTGATTTAACCTCACAATTGTTTTCCTTTCTTGTTTTTTCTTGAAACGTGTGAAACTCAGAGACAATCAGTCACTTTAAACTCTTCAAACTTCCCACACGCATGGAGGCAGTTGCGTGATTCCCATTAAACAGCAGCTCAAAATAATGAAGCCCAAAAATGGAATACTGAATATTAGAATGTGGGCTTTAAACGATCGATCATCTTTACCTGTAATCAATCATCATTCCTGTAATGCTGTCCCTTTTGAAAGCCATTCTTATTCTATATTTTCAGACAATCCAAAAACCTTTTCAGACTGCTTTTTGCTTGTAGCCACCAATCTAGAGAGTATGCATTTTGGGGGTGGGGGGCTGAGGGGGACAAGTTCAAGAAGAAAACAAGTTGGTTTTAGAGGGCTGGAAGTAATTTCAACTGCATGAAATAATCTTTTGGGAGAATAAGGCAGAAGCTCAGACAGTGATGTTCTACGTGGAGTCAACAAGAAGCAGACCTTGGACCGTTCGGTGGATTTATTTATGTGTTTATTTATTTGGTAAACAAATTTGTCACTATCTTCCAATTCAAATTCCAGCGTCTGCTGTAGCCAGAGAAACAAAATGAGGGCGAGAGTCCTTACAATTTGACCTTCTTTTCTTTCCCCCCCCGACTTATTTACTTATTTATTTATATACTTATTTATTTATTTATTTCTAGCACGTCTGGAGGGAGGGTGAAAGGAAAAAAATAGACCCTTCGGAAATGCATTAACACCTCAATGACATGAGGCAAATGTGCTCGGCACAAAAAAACGCACAGTTTTAATGAAGGACCTCTGGACCCAATCTTGAGACTCGGCCTTCACTTGTACGACATGAAAAGAGAGCGCCAAGGCATAAATTGCTCTTTGTGCCGCAATTTGTTGAGGCCCGCGCACAATAAGGATGTACCTGGGTCAACCTGCGCGCCAGAAACACTGTACGTCTGTTTGAATCCTCGTTTGATCAAAACAAATTTCATGCTGACGCCTCGCTTGGATTGTCTCATTCCAGGCCACACCAGCAAGACTCCTCGAGAATAGACAACATCCTTTATGCAACAAAGTCCAGAATGCTTCATTTCATCTGCTCGTCCCCGGAGTTCATCTTCCATTCTAGCCCTGCGCTGCCTTTTTTTTCTTTCTTTTTTTTCAGGCTTTGATTTTTAAAATCAGTAATTCATTCGCTCCGGCTTCAGGAACTCGCCAATGACGTTCAAACCTGCTAAAACATAGCAGGGAAGCAAGCCGCACTTGCCAGAAGTTAATCAGGCCTTTAGAAAGTGAATGGCTCTCCGATCTCTTCCTTTCCTTCTAATTAAATAACGCGGGCGAGGATCAGAGGCGGTAAATAATGTATTAAAGAGAATGCTGGATTTCGTCGCCATAGCAACCTGTGCAGCAACGCCATGATCGCAGTGATCTCGCCATCCTGCAAACCCCAACCACACACACACACACACACTTACACACACCCCATCCTGGCCTTGATGACACTGAGTCTTATCAGGCATTCTGGTCAGTCACCACAAGGGTCACTTTTCAATTCCTTTCAGGCAGATAGGTAGCCAACTCTGAACTCCAGCGAGCAGGCCCCACGCCGGCACACAATGGAGGCCTTTCAGATGCCGCCCTTTATCAGTCGCACCACTGTACACGACTCCACAAATCTGGTCAATGCCGCTCCAAGAGGGGGAGACCCTTTTAATCATGGTTCAAATGCACAAATGACTTCTTGGTCCCACTTTACTCGGCAGTGCTCTGTTCCCTGTGTAAATATTTGTGTAAATACAGGGCGCTATTGTGCCACAGTAACCCAGCACCGTAAACGGAGACTTGTGATACTTGTGTTTTTAATTACACAGGATTAGGCTGAGCGGCAAAATAATGGTTGCGTTATCTCGCCGTGCTATACTGTAGTAACATAAAACACCTTCCAACAGGCATGAGCTTCTGTAGACGTTTGGGAAAGCCAAAATACGAGCCGCAGTGTGTGGACGATCGGTAGTAGCCCTATATTTGGCATAATAAACAGAGGATGTAGAATGAGTTCCAACTCGGTGGCCACAGTCCCATGATTCCACTCTAATTCACTTTTCACCTTTGGGGTGACATTGGTCCATTCAGAGAGCAGTAGCCGGGCAAAAATGCTAATTTGACGAGGATGGAGCCCGGTCTCTGCGGTGCAATAATATTTTAATCTTCTCAACGAGGCAAATCAATTGGAAAGTGACCATCTGCCAGGATATGACCATCACTGAAGTGGAGGTAATGAACATACAGGGAGTGATTAAGATCATCATCATCAGTAGCAGCATCCTGTTGTAATCGCCCTCACACAAAAACTGCTGAGGTGCCAGATGACAAACATATGACCTAATAAAGAAATATGCACTTTTCCCTGAAAGCGGCCAGGCCAGGTCAAGAAAAGAAAAGAAAAAAAAAACAGCTCTGCTCCAGGAATATTTTGCTTAGAACTAAGCTTTTTTCCATTGCTCAGCAGGTGCTTTTTAGTATACAGAGAGCAAAAAAATATAAATAAATAAACACAAGTTATAGAATAAAAACCCGTATTAGTTTCAAAATTTCTGGAGGTTTTCAAGCTCTGGTGCAAAACTGCTCTGACAGTGCGCTTGGGACGGCCAAATATATGGAGGTTTTCACTGGAGTATCTAAGCCTGACACTGCATTCTTTCCTATTGAAGCTCTAAAAAAGGATCCAGGACACTCATGACGATTGTCAAGCCCAGTTACTGGAGCTTGGTTTGGGCTTTGTCCTGACAGTGGCATACAGCTGCTTGTAAATGAGCTAGCATTGCTAGCGTTGACTGCTATTATTCGCCTCTCGCGGTTGACAAGGTTGCTTGCTGAGGGGATTTTGGAAGGCAATAGGAAAGCGTGGCGTACCGAATCAGCGCAAAGCAACAGGAAGCTCAGCTTGAGTCCTCTAGGGTTCTTAGTCTTTTTTTATGTTCACCACTAGCTCTAAATGCTACGGAAGTCTACGGAAGGCAAAGACACCCTGAGTCACCTTTCCCCCTGCAGAGCTGATTCCATAATCCCGCAATATCCTTTACAATAGCATGTTGTCTTAAGAAGTCAGGAAAGAAGAAAGGGACAGGAAAATATTGTGGATATCAATGCAAATATTCGCTACTAGGGAGAAGCTTTCAGTCTGGTTCAAGTTCTGTGGTGGGATGTTCCCCTGAAGTGTGCTAAGCTAACTCGAGGATGTGACCCTCAGCTTTGGTCGGCGCAAACATCTACGGCATCCGCAGCCCGAATGTTTATTAGCCGGACGAGTCACAACAATCAAATACTAAGCCTCACTTTCCTCCGCGCGCTGAGCTCCGTAAACAAGATTCAAGCTTCTCTGGCAAGAACACAACGTTTTATGAAGTGGCCAGCGCAGCATATTGCCTGTCCTTTGCCCGCTTGTTGTCACGGACGAGCCTTGACGGACGCCGTAAAGCAGGAGATGGGAAAATGAGCAGCGTATTGGTGACGTGCACTAGGCAGGAGAAGGCATATGCTGTCTTGATACTCAGACAGAGCCTTGTGTGGTTCCTGGCTCCAAAATTCATTGGTATTCATGACCACGGTCTGCCCCAGTTCATTTACATCTTTCTCTTCCATAGCAACAGCGGGTGGGCTATCAGGAGCATCTTTGATACAGGTGCGTGTCGAAAAAAAAAAAAAAAAAAAAGACAATGTGTCATTTAGCTCTGGATAGATATTATGAAATATACCCCCACTGTTTCTGCCTTTTTGCTGCTGAGGTGGGCCCTTTTAAAGTCTGGCTTTAGCCCGTCAAAGAATGTTTAGATAGTATCTGCGTGCCGTAGCACACCCCCCTGCCCCAACCCGCGCTCCCCCCTCCCCTCATGCTGTACCGGTGGAGATACACACGAGCACACAAAGACAAATTACTGTGTACATTACTCGCATAATGGGAATACTGTCTATCTGCATTGGTATCAAAAGGACCTTATCGCTTTGAGGGCATGACATTCCAAATCCATGTGTGGAGGGGAATTACTAACATGCAGCAAATAAACAAGGCTATGTAAACCCAACAATGAACAAATACAGCTATGAAAACCAAAACACAAATTAAAGTAACACAACTTGCACACCCCATGATATAACCTAATAGCAAACACTTACACGTGGATATGCACGACCTTTACGCCTAATTAAACTCCATACAGCACACCAAGGTCGGGAATTAGTCTTTTATGACATGCTATTGAAAAAGCATCACCTCCACAGGCAGCTGACAGTTTTCTCACACTGTCTCAGTCTGTACAGCCCCGAGGGCACTTTTTTTCACAGAGGATTCTAAAACACCTGCATATGTCTGTGCGATGATAGGCGCCACTTTAGAGCCAAAATTAACAAGACACCTGCTCGTCCAACGTTTCTTATCATGTTTTTGAAAAGTGTGTCCCCTCTTTGCTACAGTAGCAGCCTCTACTTCTCTGAGGAAGCTTTACACTAGATGTTGGAACAGGGCTGTGATGTCTTTGGCCGCAAGAGCGTTAGTAGGTCAGATGCTGATATTGGATAATTAGTTCTGGATCACATAACTGTTATATTAGCGTTTCCTCCAGCTCGTTTTTATGCTTTTTAAAGACGTATTTTGCAATCTTTGGAAAGCCCTGCACAGTATCTTACTGTTCAGATACGTTTACGTTCACTGTTCAGCCTATAAAAACTTTGACATACTGACAATGTTTGTTGTGGGCGCATGCACAAGTGAATGTCAGTGTCAGCAATGGTGGCACTCGGCAGTAATTAAAGAGGTCTCTTTAAAGTTTGGACTAACATCCATCCATCCATTATCTTCCACTTTCTCCTGCTAGTTGGGGTCACCAGGGGGCTGGAGTCAATCCCAGCATCATTGGGCAAAGGCGGGGTACACCATAGACAGATCACCAGTCCATCGCATGGCTAACTCAGACTCACTGGGAATTTCGAGTGACCAACCAACCTAGCATGCATGTCTTTGGACTGTGGGAGGAAACCCACTTAAGCATGGGGAGAACATACAAACCCCACACAGAACAGCCCGGACTGGGAATCCAACCCAGACTGTCTTGCTGTGAGGCGACTGTGCTAACCACTACACCACCGTGCTGTGGACTGACATGTCATTACATATTATTTTAATCTTACAGAGGAGCTATTATGCTCATTCTTGGTGTTTATACTTGTTTCTGGGTTCCACTAGATTAGATTTACATGCTTCCATTTTCCAAAAATACAATATTTCTTTCATACTGTACATCTCTATTCACTCCCTTGAGCTCCTGTGTCTTTAAGCTCCTCCGATAAAAGAGCCAACTCTGTGAATGGTATGAGGGCGTGCCAACCTGGGCCATAAGGATTGTGTAACAAGATGACATCACCTTGTAACAAAGGACAAGGACTGAAAATCCAATGAGGCATTTCAGGCAGCTTAAAAAGTGGTCTCTGTGGCATGTACTTAGAGCAGCGCAACTTTGCAGGCAATTTACATACACACACAAAAAAAATAGGCCCCCTTTAATAAAGTAAATGCTAAATTATATACAGTAATGATCCATTTATAGTAATTAAGTTATCTGCCTCTAGATTTGATCACCACTTAATTGTAAATGTCGTACAGTTTGATGGAATTATCTACAGCTGAACAAATAACATTTATATACAATTTCTTCTAATTAATTTAGCAAATCGGCATAGCAGTACATTTACATCGGCACTGCAAACCATGCTTATGACTGAACCCATTAAGACTATAGAGACGCTTCTTGTGCGACGTGCAGCAGATCTGTCACTGACAGATTTGGGCCATCGGGCTAAAACAAAAGGCGTTGTTAATGATTAGGGATCTGCGGCAGCCCAATAAACCAATAAACCATTCCATGCTTCTCCGATCAATAGGGAAGTATTGCACATATATCATTATAGATAAGGACACAGGCTTACTGGGTTCTCTCTCTCTGGTTCTCTCTATCTGACTACCTTCTCCTTCACTAGGAGCAATGTGCCCTTTCGTGTCAATACCTCCATGACACATTATTCAGACACTGCTTTGCCTGACCTCCACCTGGCATTTAAACTCCCTGACCAGCAAGCTGTTTGCTCTGGCCGACACAGTCGAACAAGCTCAATCATTTAAGCAACAGAAGCCACGGTGAGCTTTTGGCCCCTTTTGCAAAGGTGTTGTGAGAGCTCCATGTTAGAAAAATGAAAAGAAAAAAAAAACAAGTTTAATTTAAAGCATTAAAGAGATACTTCACCCAAAAATGACCTTAGCTTTGGTCTTTTCTCCTCTTATTAGGCTGGTCATTTGTCTGTATTTGAAAAACGTGTGCAAGAGAGATGCATTATGCAGGAGTAAAGTACTAACATTTTGGCAGCGGACTATTCTAATTTGGTTTTCAAATGTGGATCTTTAAGGCCTGACCCTGTGCGCTGCTATTTGCAAGTGATCACATTGGCGTTCAGGCAGCATATTCCTTTTTTGATATATCTACCTTGATTGCTATGGTAATGCTGGAGGTGAGGGCAGTACTGTTATTGTGCTTTGTGGTATGTCATAGCAAATATGTGTCATGCCACAAGAAACAAGAGAGGGGGGAAAAAATAAATAAAAGCTTGATCTATGTGGTAAGACCAAAGCACATCTCCAAAAAAATGCAATTTGAATCACATATCAAAACCACACACTGTAAAAAAAATTAAAAAAGAATGTCATGTGGTTTTTCGTTGCTGTCAGACTTCATAAAAACAATATGACTCCAATCGGATATGCAAATGCATTGGTTCTGGGTTGCCTGTGTGAAAACAGCCTTGGTGAAACTTGCATTGGTAACACAGAGCATGTTTTCCATATTTGGCTATAGTGTTTTTTCAATCCAGCGC
The DNA here is from genome assembly GCA_021613375.1 of Megaleporinus macrocephalus. Lineage (NCBI taxonomy): Eukaryota > Metazoa > Chordata > Actinopteri > Characiformes > Anostomidae > Megaleporinus > Megaleporinus macrocephalus. The sequence continues at coordinate 27,822,857 of CM038721.1, forward strand.
TAAATCTGCAAACCCAATCTCAGAGAACTTAGCTACCCAGGGTTCCTAGTTACCTCCATTTCATCTGTCTAGGATGCACGGCATGCAGGGTGCATTGCAAGGGGCTGTCAAATCGATACGAGCAAAGGTGCTTCTGTGACGCCATCCTGGAATTGTATTTGACATAAAATGTCTAGGAAAGCTTTGAAAAACGAAGAACAATCAAAAACTCAAACTGAAAACTTTTGCCCTGTAATAAGAGCCATGGATAAAAAAGCCCTGCAGCCCAGCATAGGTGTTTGCTCAGATTCCTGAACTTTTCCTTCGGCTCTAAAAATGACTTCTTTTCATTAATGATTGACATTCTGTTATCATGGAGGATATTGAGTGTACGCCACCCCACAGGGTGTAAACTTCAACCTCCTTCTTGTTTGAATGCAGTCTTACAGTCTTGTTGTGTCTGACTTGGACAATCTCTAGCTCAGAGAGGTGAAATGACTCACCGGGTCAACCACTGACTCACAGCGTGAGGTCATTGTGATTCGCTGCTTGTGTTCAGGGACACACTGGGCCAATTCCAATCCAAAGAAAAATAAACCCCTACTCACTTCCCCTGCTTCCTTCCACTTGGCGAATGCGCGGCGCACAGTCAAATGAACCATTAATTCTGGAATGCAGTGCTACTATTTTTGGTAGTGTTTTCTTCTGTTGTAAGAATTTGGGCTAAACATTAGCACGAAACCAAAAGGCTTTAGCTGCAAAGCTGCTCAATTTCTAAATGAAAACTACATAGCTTATTCAGAATGGAAGTAGCTAAGAGGAGTGAGACAGGGGGGTTCATTTTTTCCTGATCTGGAATGGCACCACTACATCTGCTCTGGACAAAGTAAGCAAACTACCAAGGCTACTGACCTGACCTGAAAGTCAACGAGCTAAATGTCAGTGAAGTCAAACTAATATAACCTACATGGCTGCAGTAAAAACAACAACACTGTTCACTGGCTAAGTATAGCCTATGTACACATTTGTATGTCAACAGTGGTTTGTTGATTCTCTAAGTAAAAATAGGTTAACACATCCGCCACGAGAATAAACTCAAATATGATGTTTGAGTGCACTCTTTCTCTTTATTTGAGTTCGTCCCTGTGATGGGTGATTCCTGCCTTGTGCCCACCGAGTGCTGGGATGGGCTCCAGGAGGAAAGGTGTGCCTTAACTTTTGCACAGGTCAATATTATGTTTAATTCTTTATGTTTGTATTCAACTCAGCAAATACACAATAACTGTGAACTAAAATGTGTCTCTCTCTGTAGAGGATGTACAAACTTCTGCATACTAGGCTATACGTATGTACATGTTGTGGCTGTTGACGTCCAACAACATAACGGAAGTCAACAGAACCATTTTTCCCCCCCCCATGTAATCATAAAACGATTCTAAACATCTTCAATGAACTGATGATGTTTCAAAAGGCCCACTGTTTAGCAGGCTTGCTTTCCTGCTGAGTGCACACAATCAGGAGGCTAATTAATTAAACCATCTTTCTATATTTAAATCCCGAGCCTCAACATCTGTAAGTCACAGCGTGATATATTACTTTAACGTACTCCAAATTATAAGCAATGGAAAACAGCACATGTAAAAAAAGAAGTGAACATCTCAGGATCTGCACAGCAGCTGCATTCCAAACACAGACGCTGGTCACGTGTCAGAAGCTCTTGGATTGAAGAGCAGAAATCAGAACCCAACATTTCAGTTGCAGCTCAGTTGGCCAGAACTGCTATGTGGGTGGCACATTCAGGAATCAGCCATTTGTACCATGTTGCAATATTGGTTTAAATGTGGCACAAATTTGATATACAGTCAGGTCTGCATGCATTTGGACAGTGACACAACCACAATGGGTTTTAAACTAATGCCTGGTTCACACTACATTTTGAGTGGGCAAGTCTTTGTACCATTCACACTGCAAGACTGGTTGTGCTGTAATTGTCTTTCAGTTGTTGTGGCTTTCACACTACATGACTGATCAGCGACGCAGGGTCACGAATTACACAATTTTTACCCTGGGGAACTGCCCACTCATCTGGCTGCTGTCCAAAAACACAAAAACTAAACTCTAGTTAGAACAAAACGCATGTGAGAACTAACGATAACACGTAGACCATAAGTTATTTCCAAAACGGACGTCAACAAACAAGCAATACAAGTTGTTACTGTGCTGATCTGCAGTGACAAATAAAAGAAGATAAAGGAACGAATATGGATGAGAAGATAGATAAAGGCACGGGGCCACAGGGACTGTCTGTTCTGCAGCGAGAGCTGGAGGTAAATATTTCATCAATGAAAACGTACGTGTCGAGAGATTACGTGAATATTGACGCGGATCACACAATCCCATTGGCTGTAGCTGGACGGTGCTGTTGACTCACAGTCGCAGACTGGCCTAGATATTAAACATGCTAGATGTTTGTCGGGCGTCTACGATTTGTCGGCAAGCACTCGGAGACGGCTTGGTGAGCGTCTTTCAGCAGTTCACACTACATGACTAAGTGAGCACCAAGTGGTCACCGATTTGCCTCAGAGCAGAGGTTTTTGTCGCCAATCTACAAAAAACAGTCTGCGACTGAAAAACCAGCCTACAGTCGTGTAGTGTGAACTAGACATAAGCAGTGAAAATCTGATTGAAGTACAGACTCGGCTATAATTCAAAGGGTTTAACAAAAACATTGCATTAACCGTTTAGGAATTAGACATTTTTACACATTGCCTCCACTGTCACAGGCTTGAGTAACTGGTCAGTCGACTGATAAGCTGTTTCATGACCAGGTGTGGCCTTTCCCTGGTGATTTCATGACAAATTAAGTAGAGAGGAGTCTGGAATTGATTGCAAGTGAAAATGCATTCACTTCATGGGAACTCTCAATATGCAGCCCAAAGACGTGTGAAGGAGGCTATCATTATGCCGAAGAAACAAAACAAACCTGTCAGACAGATAGCAGGACAATTTGATGGGAATGCAGTGGTGACCACGGCAACACCAAAAGGCCTGGAAGACCACAGAAGACAGCTAGTGGATGATCAAAAAACAAACAGACGTTTCAAGGACTATCTAGAGGAGGCTGGCGTATCATTGTCAAAGTCTACAATCAGGAGATGCCTCTATGAATGTAAATAAAGAGGATTTACTTCAAGATGTAAACCAATGATAAGACTCAAGAAAAGAAAGGCCAGATAATGTCTCACTAGACAACATCTAAAGAGCCTCCCCAGTTCTAGAACGAGACTCTCTGGACACATGAAATTTAAACTCTACCAAAGTGATGGGAGGAAAAGAGTATGGAGAAGGAAAGGAAAGGCTCGTGGTCTGAAGCACACCAAATCATTTCTCAAACATGATGTTATGGCACAGGCATGTATAGCTGATAATGGAACTGGGTCACTGGTGGGTTATTGATGGTATGACTGCTGATAGAAGTAGCAGGATGGATTTTGAAGTCTATAGAGCTGTAATTTCTGCTCAGATTCAATCAAACGCTGCAAAACAGACAGGACATCGCTTCACAGTACAGATGGATAATGATCCAAAACATGCTGTGAAAGCCACCCAAGAGATTCTAAACTCAAAGAAATGGAATGTTGTTAAATGGTCAAGCCGAGCGCATTTGAGCATGTTTTTCACATACTGTACACAAAACTGCAGGCAGAAAGCCCGCAGATAAGCAGCAACTGAAGGCGGCCGCTAACTCAAGGGACGAAACTCAGCATTTGGTGATGTCCATGGTTTCCAAACGTCATGCAGTCACTGACTGCAAAGGATTTGCTTCGAGAATTAAAATTAATCCTTTATATTTATAATTATGTTAGTTCATTCTGTTAATGTTGGCCCTGTGAAAAAAAGAGAGGCCACACCTAAATGTAAATGTTTCTGTTGAAGCCCTTAAATTGAAGCTAAAAGCCTTCAATCACGTCTTCATATTAAATCGGAATTACAAAAAAAAGTAACTGTCCAAATACTTATGGATCTGACTGTAAGAGAAGATAAATAAATTAACATTTTTTTTAATCTAAAGTTGTATACTCGAATGAGGAGTAATAAAATACTCAACCATTTTATACTCAACCGACAAATAAAACCAGTGCCAGCTCCCCCTGGTGGATTTTTGGCAAACATAACCAATAAACTATTGGTGTTTTTTTTATTTATGGTACTACTAACACTGTTACATGAAAATATAACTTTTTTTTGTACACAAATTCTTCTGGAAAATAATTACAATAATAAATATTCAATGAACTCCTAGTCAATCACAATAACACCTCTTGATAATAAATGTTCACAGAATACAAAAAGTGGTATATTCATATAGATACTTTTTATTGTATTTAAAATAATTGTATGCAACAAGACTGATATTACTTCAGCCCCGCACGCAATTAATCACACCACAAACATATGGCAACACTAGTAGCCTTGAAGACTGTACCACCCAGCCGGAATCTGGAGTAAAACCTTGATGGGATTTCATAAAAACAGTTTGTGTTTATATAGTAATAAAAAAGTTTTATGCATTGTTGCTGTTAAAATCTTGCTCTGTCTGCTTGCTGGCAGCAAATAAGTCCAAAACAATCAGAGACTGACTGCACAAATGACAAACTGCCAAACCATGTGAACGCCTGCCGAGTTGCGTAACATGACATTTTACCAATTCTTCTTTTTTAGAATTGCCAATTACTTTTATGTGCTGAAGACTGTTGGCCAAAAATCTGTCGTTTCCTGATCACCGTTGATTCAAAGAAACTTTCTGTCACTAATTTAACAGAGTAATTATCAAAAAGTCTGCTTCCCGGCTACTTCAAAGAGAGACGAGACCCATGGGCTTCCCAGAATCACATGCAAATGACGTGGAGGCCGACGTGACCTTAAAACTGCATGTCCTAATCACCTTAAAATTCCACAATATTAAAGCGCCAAACAGGAAACTGCTTCTGGTTACCCTCTGACCCGCTAATACACAGCCTCCTTTTCTCAGAGTACTCACCACCCCCCACCCCCCACCGACACAGACCAAAACCCAATACATTCATATTATTTTTGGCAGTCGGCTTAGAAATGGCCCTCAAACGTGGCTCTCAGTGCTACACAAAGGAAAGTTCTTCCAAAGGTCTAAACTGGGAGAAACAGTCAACTCTTAAAGGTTTCCTCAAATTATATAGACCCACCCTCAGTACGGTGGGGTCTATCTCTTGTAGACAGAAAAAAAAAAAAAAAAGAAAGAAATGAGAGGTCAAAACAAAAGAGGAATGAAGATTCTTATCAGAAGAAAAATACATCTTCTAGATGAAATTTGCTCACAGAGGACACATTCTGCCAAGCAGGCCTTTTATGGCCACATTACAGTCAGCCTGCATGGTATGTGAAAAGCAAAACAAAACAATAAAGGTTTCATGGCTCGCTTCTGTTGGGATGTCGTCTGTGGCGAAATGGGAGGCAGATAAGACAAATCTACTCGTTCTCCATAGACTTACTGACGGTGTGGTCTGCCGCTATCCTGCACTGTTGTGCTGATCGCATGGGATATGCTTGTTAGATGGCCACGAAGCGGCCCGAGCGGGAACAAGACAAGACAAAGCATAAAAGACAGACGTGGGAGAACGAAAAAAGAAAGAGAGAAAGAAAGAAAAGAGGCCGGGGTAGATAAGAGGCATATGGGTAGATGACTAAAACAGTAAACTGAGTTTTCATCCGGGAAATGAGTGTCCTCGTTCTAACCCTGTTGTGTGTCATTAAACCCTTTATCCAATTACGGGTTTTCATTAAATGAGCCTGAACAGACACAGGCCCGGTTTTTTGGAGCCCTCATACAATCACTTAACCTGAAATGCTCCAAGTCCCATTGAATACAAATGACCACAGCAGCGCATCTAAAGCGTTTCCTTTTAAAAAACTGTTAATGCTATGTTTAATCCACCCCCATACATAGCATCAACCGCCGCTGGACCTGCCAAGAAACCATAAAATGCAAATTAGTCTTGGCCAGGTTACAGCAGTTTCAGCCAGTTTCCACTGATACCCATTTGTTTCTATATCCATAAACCTGTTTGGCCAGAGCTTCCTTGCTCCGACTCAAGTCCCTACTCAGCATGTTCTGAAAATAGACAAATCATTAATACAGACCAAATCGATACTGAGTATCATCATAGTCTCATGAGGGATACGGTCTCAGACAGACATCCTAAGTTATAAGTAGCAGTGGTGGGTCCTGCTTGATTTTTTTTTTTTTGCATGACAAACACAAACCAAGAGCCAGCTGTGATGGACCTTAATCCATTAAATCCTCCCCCCACCACACACACTAAACGGCAAATCCTAATGAGGATTTGAAGCACTCTGCTGGGTGGGGGCCGGTGGCTGTGGCCGCACCTTCGCTGCTCTCCGTCCCATTGTCCTCTTATCAGCCTTATCAAGGAGGAGTGACTGTTGATGAAAGACCTGAGCTGCATTGAGGACCGACGGCGTATTGACCCAGCGGCAGCTTAGCGCTATGGGAAGTCAGATCCTTTGGCCCGATACAAAATCCCTGTGTGACATCGTGGTGGAAAACAAAAAGGAAACCCAAAGACGAGAAAAAAAAAAGAAAAAAAGAGAAGAAGGAAAAAAAGCCCAATGAGGTTGTTTACTGTGAAGGACGGAACAAAAGGACTGCGCTCTGAGGCTATGTTTAATAAAGGCGTGTTCCCAAGTCTGTCTGAAAAGCAGACGGAGGAGGACTCCAGACTATTCACTTAACTTCATTAAGGATTTTAAGTCACCGGGTTTACGTTCATCCCGATTGGTCTTAGACAGACGATTTCCCAGAAACACCAGGAACGCTGAGGCTTTTTTAGGAGTCGAAGCATTTCATTAACGAGCGTTACTCCGCAGACGAGATTTTACGCTATGTCAGAAGTAGACAGGGGCTTTTAAGTCGTAGGCTAGCCCACACACGTTTAACTTCACAGAACGATTTGTTTTCACAGTAGGGCCCAAATTGCAACTTGACTCCCTCGAGCAATGCGGCGCAATCTGTAATGACTCTACTAAATATGCATTCAGAAGTAGCGATGGGTACGGGGAGGAGGAAAATAGCCAGAGCCAAATTTTTTTATTTTTTATTTTTTTATCTTGTTTTGCATCTCCAGCAGGAATATTCCCATGTTACCTACAAAACCCACGGGGAAGACAAAAGCACGTGACGCGGGCGACACTGTATTTGGAAGCGTGTTTTCCCCTCGCCTCATCTTTTCATAAAATATTTGCCTGACACCTGAGGAGATGTAGGCGCGACCCTGTCAATCCGAGCGCTGACACCAAGCCCGGAAGATCCTCTCTAATTCTGTCTGTGCATACTTTCATGTATAGGAGAATCCAGTGCACAGACAGAGAGAGAGAGAAAGAGAGAGAGAGAAAAAGAGAGAGGGAGAGGGAAAGGGGGGGTTGGGATTTGCTACTGTACTCTCTCTGACATGTTCTACCGTTAATCACCACACATTCAGCAGGACCTCCTTTCAGGAGGCAGCCAGACAGACACCTCATTTCAATCTGAATCTTCAAGGATGGAGGGAAAAGAACCTGTCAAAATCAGGGCTCCTATTTAGAGGATCTTTCTGAGGCCCCAGTCGCTCTATTGAGAAATACTAGGCTGCAATTCGAGACTTCCATTTTGCTAAGGTGACACTTCTATAGGCAGCGCAGGGATAACTTATGAACTTTCATTTATATTCAAATGATCGAGGCTATCGTTCCTTGTTAAGCTTTTTAATGAAACAGTAAGCCTGTCATCTTAAAACACTTAGGAAATAACGCGCCGTTGTAAAACTGGGATCCCGACTCGCCACTTTCGTTCCTGATTCATGATAAAAGCCCTGCACTGCGGTCTGTACCACTTCTTTAAATATATAATGCTAAAATAAGGATTTGGTAGAGAAGTCTCGCTGATTTCTCGTTGGTCCATCAAAAAAAAAGAAGACATGTACCTGAACTAATCCAAAGACAGGTCAACTATCAACAAAACAATGTGCTATGAAACGTAAATAAGCACACGCTCCCATTTCAGAGAGTACGTACGGAAGACAAGGAGACAAGGTGAAAAGAAAGCCATGAATACAAATGAACGAGGACCAAGTTTACAGACAGCAGTCAGCCCCGCAAAATTAAATAAGAAAGATGAGATGCAAAGTTTCTAGGGATATACCAGGGAGGGGTGGCGGGGGGTGAAATAACCCTGAAGCAATTAATCTTTCCAAGCTTCTGCAGAAGCACAAAACTTCCAGCCATTTATGGCTATGGCAGTAACCCATTTAATTCAATTATAAAATGCATTAAAAAGATATTACGGCCGGGGCGGGGTGTAATGAAGCATGTTTACTTGGGGATATTGTTTATAATGAACAGTTGTTGGGCTTAGCCCTATAGTTAGAAGAGGACATCTGAGCAAATATAGGAACATGAGATAACTCAAACAAATAGATGAGTCAGATATTCGATCTTACTTTTAATTTAATTTAGCGCCAAAGCGACGCATGTTCAGTGTTGATGAAGGTGCACTGCAGAGCAGCCGGATTTCTGAACTTTGGGGAAAAGTCTTGAGTGTTCCACCTTGGCTGAAAGAGTCATACCAGGGTCCTGGAAAGCATGCGTGTGCTGCTATCTTTGAACACACTGGTGCGGTAAAATCCTTGACACTGATGATGGTGTTAAAATTAGTTCAGTGGGGATCGCTTTGTTTACCTGCATCCTAATAAGAGATACGATATGGAGTAGGTTCTTACCTTCAGTGCATTGTATAGCGGCCAAAGCAAACATCAGGCAGCAGAGGGTCGAGAGACTCCACGCTGAGCATGCCATTGTGCTTGGCTTGGACGCTCTCCTCGTGTTTGGCCGGAAGTCGCTGCAGTCACAAGAGTCCATGAGAACTGCTCTCGAAGACGCTCATCGTTAGGATCCGCACCTGAAAAAGCAGCCACAGCGGAGCCAGAGTCAGCGCGGGCGCAACACCTCAGAGGCCTCCTGAGAACATAAAAAAAAAGAACTCTTAAAAACTGAAAACGGCTACAAATCCATAAAACAACAAACCAGACTGTCATCCCGAGGGTGGAAATCCCTGTAATGGAACCTAAGAGCCTCCTCCGCATCCAGCAGATAAATTTAACACGTTGCAAATAAGCCACTGACTAACTTAGAACTCCATTAGCCACACTTCTTCTTGCTCCGTCCACCCATACCTCCCAGAGCGCCCGCGTGCCGTCCTCCCGGCGTTCACCGAAAACACGGCCCTACGTCCAGCGAGCGAGGTGGCCGCTAAACGGCCGGGCCCCTGACTGCCTCTGCTCATGCGTGTATCTCTCTCTTCTTAACTGTTTTCCTCAGTCGGCATGTTTACACCTCCCTTCTGGCCCGGTGCTCCCCTCTCATAAAGCGTTCTCACACCCCTCACAGGGGAGCGCGGTCGCTCCAGTAACAAGTCACTCAGGAGCCCATTAAAACGCTGTACACACCCCTCCCATGCTTTCTGTTTAAGACGCACTAAGGTGTGCCCACCCTTCTCTGCATATATGATTATAATAGTGTTTACATGAATCAGTGAGGGTGGGGGTGGGGGGGGTGCACTACTGCTTTTCTTTTAGTCACGTTTTCGGCCGTGCTTGCATCCAGGTCGTGTTTAGACCCTTGAGGAAACTTCCTTGGAGGAAAATGAGCTTAGTAGCTGAGGCCTATCAACCAAGGTGAAGTCGCTTTTTAAATGGCAACAAATGCAGTGAAATTTCAAAACACGCTGGGGGTGGCACTGGGCAAGTTATTTGCAAATGAAGTGCCCTGTGACATTAGTGCTTAAGCAGCTTGAATGCATCATGAAAGGCACAAAAAAACCCAGACCTTGACTGTATGAGTGAAGAGAGGACAGGGTGCCTTGGAACTCTGCATACCTTGCTCAAGATGTTCTCAAGGCTTCGATGACATCAAACTTCTTTTGTTTTTTAAATTGAACTCTTAAACTCTAAAGGACCTTTAGGTGGGCCCATGCTTACATTCCTTTCATAATTACTCACTGGCTAACTACAAATAGAACGCTGCGCCACGTTTATATTGCAGGGTATTCCAATTTTTTCACATACCTTGCAATCTATTCAGATAAACCTGCAAACCCTTGATGTAAACGTAGCTAATCCTCGGTCTGGGTGATTCTGATCTAAATTATTTCCGCTTCTTAGATCTTGATTCGTCAAAACATCCACATCTGGATCGTCTAAGCTTTTGGTCAGAACGCTCTGGGAAGGAAAGCTCGGATTTGTTCAAATCTCATTTGCATAGTGCAGCCTTCTGTGATCGCAGTCCCGCGAAAAGCAATATCACGCAAACAATTAACAAACAATAAATTGTGCTGCCCTGCAGGAAAAAACTGTAACACCGCTGCAAGATTAATAACAGAATAATAAACCCAAAGTTTAAGGGGTTAATAAAGTCCTCTTCTTATTGTTCTGGCCAGCCTGATGATTCGTCAAGGGAAATAAATATATTAAACGCGAGGGCTGGACCCCTGCGCGGGCAGACGGGTGTTCGGCTAAACCGACGACAACAGCTCGCTACCTTCATATCTTTGTGTCATGCTGTGAGCAGTTAACATGCTGATCAGTCTGAGGCACCAGAGGCGCAGACTAAGGCGGTCTGCCTGACTCCCACTCTCCTCATTAAACGCGCCAAGGTCTCTCTTCTCTGCTGGAGACCTTATCTTCCTAAGCTGTGGCGAAGACCCGCCAATCAACATCTGTTAAGTGCTTCAAACGAAACGGCGCCGATCGAACCCCTAGCCGGAGCGCAGCGGGGAGGCTCACTGTTGCCGTTGTGTACAGTTTTGTCGAATCACGCTAAATTATAACGGCTACCGTCCGTGTACAAAGCACCGGGGGCTTTGAAGTCTGATGCTGCCGTATCCTCGTACAAGAGGCTTCTCCAACGTGGAGGGAGATTTTATGCCCGTGCCGTTGATATGACAGCCCGCGCCGCGTTGTGTTGACTACATATAAAACCAACGCAAGCAGATGTTTAAGTGCTTTGAAAGATGGAAAGCCAGAGGGGCACGGACCCAGAGGCTGCAAAACAGCTGTGCGCTTCCATGCAGCTGCTCTTTAAACCAGAGGAAGAAGCGAGCAGACAGGTTCATCATCAAACATGGGGATGGGGGGGGGGGGGTTCGCAAAGCAACATTTGTTGCTCCTGTACAAAAGAGGGGTGCTGGGGAAAGAAAGGAGGCATTAAAATCAAAGTTGAAAGGACAGTTTGAAATGTTAATGACACAATGGGGAAACAAGGCACAGATGTGAAAGAATGTGGCATTCTTTTGACCGAAACCTCCTCGTTGTCTCCCTCTCAGGCGAGTGTGGGCCACCAGAGGATAAAGGAAGAGGCAGGGCCATTCAGGGCAATGAGGCCTGGAAGAATAGGCCGGGGACACGGGAGCGGGGGGCACAGATGGGAGGTTGGGGAGTTTACAATGCGAGATTGACAGCTTGCAAGTCTTGCTTGACCTCTGAATTAACCCCCAGGCTTTCAATGAACTGAAAGAAAGAGCCGTGATATTGATTGTCAGAGAATATGACGAGCGCATAAAGAGGATGCACGCCGAACTGTAAGTTACCCAAAACTTAAAAAACAGTACGCTCGCGGACCTACATTGAAGATGCACACTCGCATTAGAGTGACGACTGAAAGCACAAGCTTCTGCGGAACCATGAACTGGTGAACCAGCCTGTCTCAATCAATCAGTCGTCCTCAAGCGCAGACCGTTGTCTTTTTGATTCGCCGCTGTATCATCTAAGAAATCTTCCTCTATGGAGGCAGTATAAATCAGCCTGCGTTTTTTCTTCAGCGGTCGGATTATTGGGTCAGTGATCAGATGACATTACTGTCCCACTGAGCCAGATATCGGAGAGGAAAATCAATCAATGACCTCGCGTAGGCCAGCTGATGTAGCTCAACACATGGTGGTATGACTAACCCTCAGTGCTCCATCTGAGTGCTGCTGGACTGAGGGCGGTCAATTAGAGAGATCCCTGTGCCATTATACACTGCTGCAGGAAGAAGATACGCGCATTTCTAACCTCTAAACATTTCTAATGTGTAGTACGTATCATAGTACGTAGCACTAAATCTACTGCTCTCAAACCAAAAGCCTACCTAAACAAACCATTGCTTCATTTCCAAGACTAGGTCTCAATTAATCTAGTGATGCTTCACATTAAATGCAACACCGGCGCAATTAAGCATTTGTTTGACGTGAGATGTTTCGCTAATGGTCGCTGTTACAAATCTATAGATCTATCATTTTTCCTGCTTGTTCAATTAATCAGATTCAGCAAATCCCTGCCGGTCCGGAACCAAATGATACCTGCTGTATTTCGGCGGAGAATTACAGAAACATACATTCAAGCCTGTTTTTTCCAGAGAGGATATTTACAAAGCCTGCAAATCTACAGCCACATTATCACAAGTAATGAGGAAGTGCACAAACTTCCAAATCCTCACAAGATCTAGAGTTAACAAAAGGAAGCCAATCATTTCTCTTCACTGTTTCCCTCTCATTTCTCTTCCTCCCACTCCACCCTTGCCAAACATAGAGATGCACTTTACACATAAATCAGAATAATCAATAATCAAGCCCCTTTATGGCATATGATAAACACTAACATGTTTTATTAAGCTGCCACCCCAGCCACTGAGCTGAGAGGGACAGAGAGAGAGAGAGAGCAGAAAGTATGGAGTGAAAAAAAAAGAGATAGAGTAACAAGAGCATGCCTATTTGCCTGCGTGCAAAATGCATAAAATGTGCATTCTGGAAATAGCCCAGGTTCCTAAGGGCTGGAATTAGCATTAGCAGTTTCACTTTGGTACAGATTACTGGGTATAAGATCACCTACTATGGCTTTCAAAAAATGCTATACTTGAGACTCCATTGCCTTATTTTGATACACACTTTTCTATTTTTGCAGATAAATGACATGCATAGCCTAATAATCGGCGGGAAAATCCTATTAAAATGGCAAGGTGGCTATACCTGTCTCTCAATAGGGATTATAATGGGCCCGATTTGCGAGGGTAACTAACTTTTAATACAGCCTTCACATATTGTTAACAGTAATTTTGATGTTTTAGTGGACGAGAAGTGGATTATCTCAAAATGAAATTTGGAAATGTCATTTCCATTAACTGATAGCGTCAAATTCCTCCTTTCAGGTTGCGGACGATAAGGAGGATCCTGCCGCAGCCATTTAATGGTGGCTTTGCCGAGCACTCCTCAGCGCCGGCGTTAATGGGCTGACATTAATACAGCTAGATAAATAAGAAGGTCAGAAAAAATTCCGAGGACCACCATTATATAGGTATCTCCCACAGATAGTACCTGTCAATCAGCGTAAAAGGAGTCCTTGACACTCTACATTTCTCCTTCAGTTCGGACAGATAGGTGGGGGAATATACTTATACCTCTACAGGAAGAGACGTTACTCTACCCTTCCTTTGCATCTCCACTGCCGCGGAGAATCCCGCGCGGTTCTGCTCGCCGTCTGTAACGCGATAAGAGCCGGCCAAAAGTACGGGGGTCATGAAACATGCCAAAACCAAAAAGGCTGAGAAATCTGCGGCGGGCGAGTCGTACTCTCCGAAGCCTCATCATCTCAATTTCAACAAAATGCATCAATTTTTAATTCACTCTAAAGCAGTGAAAGCGCTGTTGCTGTCAAAACGGAGCAAAAGCATGACTGGAAATGAGCGTGTGCGTGTGTGTCCTCAGACTCAGTCTCATCTGTCATTTGGAGTTCATCTGTCCTGATGCATTTGCATTTAACTCGCCACCCTTTCACTCCGCTCTCCCTCTCCACTTTACACACTCAGTCCTCTATGGTGTCTTTTATAGACCTCGTGGCTTACAATACAGATACAGAGATACCGGGGTTACTACTTTATCCACGACTGTGTGTGTGTGTATGTGTATATGTATATATATATATATATATATATATATATATATATATATATATATATATATATATATATATATATATATATATATATATATATATATATATATACACACACACACACACACACACATACATATATACACACACACACACAATAACATTATAATAAGACACACTAATACACACCTATGTAGCACCATATTCCTAATTTACAAAAAGGGTACTAGGTGCTGGGTAGAAGAACAAATGGTTGATTCCTGGTCTGCATACCCCCCAATACCCCCCACCCCCTAAACACTTCAATCACCAGCACACCCGAATCATCCAGTGCACCCAGTAACAAAGTACTACCTAGCCAATCCAGTTCTGTATGATAACTAGATACTACAAGTAATACTGGGCTACAATGAGAGGAGTGTGAAAAGGTCCTTGGTCCTTCTCCAGCATATTTTGGGAGGTTTTGTTCCGACAGTGACAATACACTTACATATAATGACATTAAAACTAAAACAATTCAGGTTCAGGCCTCAAACCAAGCGCTAATCTTATCTTAAGTAACCAAAAACCAAAAAATGCCCCCTACATTTCCAAATCATGTCTGTTTTTTCCAGGTTTTCAACACTTTGTCCTGAAAACGAGCAAAAACACACACACACCTGGCTGTCCGGGCGTGCATCTGTTCATGTATGATGTACACATGCGGTACACATTAAGTGAGCGAGCAAAATATAGACGCTTCAAAATTAATTGCTCCAGTGGGCAGACATGTAATGCCTCTCAGAATGCCACAGACAAGAATGAGCAGCTGTACCGGAGAAAAGCCTCTGTCCCTCTATTAAGCATCAGATCATCAATTATTCACCATCATCGTGAGGCATTATTCAACAGGACGATTAATTTTTTAAGATAGCAGGAGGCAACACAAAACATAAAAAGGGGAGCTTTATGAAATGTCTTGAAAAGACCACGTTCTGGACAGAGGTGGTGCAAGAAATAAATAGAAGGTTGATCGGCGTTTAGGGAGATGCTCCTCGGTGGAGAAGCGGCTGCTGTTAGCCCCGTGCAATACCCAGACAGGACATTAACAGAGCTAGCAATGATCGTAAGGTTTCTAACCTTCTCGCCAGCAATTCATCCAACAGCTGTTAATTGAAAGTGGGGTGAATTAGTGGTACAAGTACAATATTTGGCTGCAACAAAAAAAAGAATAAGAAAAAGAGAAGAGACACCTCCCAAAAAATCTTTCCATTCTAAAAATCTGGAGTCTGTGCTGCTCGAATGAGCCAAACACACAGATTTTTCCTGGCCATCTTGAATGAGTTTTTTCAGATGCGAACAAAGAAGCTGTGATGTCTTGGTGTGAGACGGAGAGCATGCACTAGACAGCAAATCATTTGAAAATCTGGAGACAAAGAGAAAGGGTGTAGTCTGCTCCCTGAGAGAAATCAGTTGTCAGGTCTAAATCTCTCCTGACAACACAACCAGCAGTTAATGCTGCTCGCTAAATCTGATGGTACGATATTGACCTTTTTCAAAGGCACCGGCAAAACTCTGAGGCCATTAGCTCCTGGATTCAAAAATCACGCATGCTAAAACTTTTTGAAAGCCAAAAGTGACATAAACTGTCAAAAACACAGGCCCATATTTCCTACAGGGCTACTAGACTTTGTACGGAACGAGTGCTTAAGAGCTTAAACTTCAGATGTTAGCAGGGGAGTGGAAACCAAAACACACAAAAGGGGGTTCAGTTCCTGGGGGTTGGTTAGCAAAGGGGGAGGGTTCTCACTTCATTCACATACAGCATATCCTGTACTGCTTATCATGACAATGACATCCATGGTGAAGTGTCTTTCTGACTGGTTTAGCAGTTTCTATGGACTTTCTATGGGACCTCTTTGAAACTGCACGAGCTGGCCTAGCTACAGAGCTTCTCCAAGTTTCTTCAGGTCTTCTACATCTGCTTCCCAAATGTGTGCGAGCTGCTGGGCAAAATAAAATATCTGAGTTTTATGCAGCTTTTGCTATAGTTTACAATCCAATTTAACTTGATGGGATTAGCTTCTATGTTCCAAATACTTTTTATTCACCCTGCGTCACATTCATCACACCCTTCCACCTTCTTTCTCCTCTGTGCTCATAATCTGCTGCAAGAATTTCACAGAGAATAATTTCGAGTGAATCACCGCCCAGGCGCGATTGTTTAGCCAAGTGGATTGGAGATGGAAATCCATATGAGCAGAATTTGATTCTTAATTCCCGTATTAATTTTGACTCGTTCACCTTCGAGAAACAATCCCACACGGGCACGAGTGAAACACGACCGAGTTCTTTTTTTAATTTTTAATTTTTTTTTTACTTGCCATCATCTTTCACCAAAGTCTGAAAGCGAGTCACTATGTTTCTTAATGCTCGTCTAAACAATGCAAATCAAAGAGCGTTAAATGAGAGTTCAGTATAGCAAAAGAAAGTGGGTTACAGGAGCAGACACTAAAGGCCCACTTTAGTCTTTCAGGGGGATCCAGTTTCATTGTGTGCGGTGATCTCTTTCTTCGAGGTCTTTAGGCTCAGGACGGTGGGGGGGGGGGGAGCCAGCACAGTGTTTCTGCCTGGATCGTTAGCTTCATTAACATGTGTTAACCAATGCTGCCATCAGTGTAATTGAGATGCAAACGGCCCCGCATTGGATTACTGCATGGGGCAACCTAGACTGGGCCTGTTAGCCTATTTCTGCTAGCGACTGTTTGAGAGCAAGAGAGAAGGCTATTCACTGCTGCTGCACAATGCACAATCTCTATTCCTTTGACTGAAAACATACTATGATGTGAACGATATAAAAAAAAAATAAATCACAAAATGTGGGGGGGAAGAAAAACAGACCCCATCAATATAATAAGTAGCAGCCATTTCTCCTGCTCACCTACGGTAATTGTAACATGTATCACCAATTCAGTGTGAACAGTAGCACTGGTTGTTTGAGAAATGCTACTGATGAAGTTTTCTCATGAAGCATATGAGAAGCACTGGCAATTCGGAAAAGAGCAGGGCCGTTATTCTTCCCTCAGTAGCCTTCACCATGGCCACATTTGAATTCCACGGAATAGCATGCTTCGCTGGAAACGGCCCGGACATTTGTTAAAATGGTTCAGAAAATAGCTCACCTCGAGCGTGTATGCCATAGCTGAACTACGCTGATGTGTTTGCACTGATGTAGCAGATATCATTTGGCACATTCTGCAGCGTTCCACGTGTACTACACGCGATGCAGATAAAGCTGGAGGATCCGACTGTTTTAAGGAGTGGAGTCACGTAAGTGACCTCCATTCAGGGGAAACGACCTCTCTTCAATGGACCATGAATCTATCCAGGCATCAAAGTGTGAGCACTGCTGAGGAATCATTCCAAATGTAAATGGATTACGGGCAACACCGTCGTCTTCTGCCACCCACAACTGGGTTGGAGACGCGAAAAACCCCCGTCATCTTTTCTTTCTGGGTTTTTTTTCTCCTTTCCCTCTCTTTCTCCTGCTTTTCGCTCTAGTTTGGAGTTGTGCTTGCTTGTTTGCGATAGCCCCCTGCCATTCAGTGCAATTCACCACAATCTGACTCAAGTCTGGGTATCACGGGCAGACACAGAGGATGACACTGTATCTGCCCGAAAACAGAATTTAATTCAGGCAGCGTTTTAACGTCAATCTGAAAGGAAAAGAAATAAACAAAGATGGGTTTACCTTGGAAGAAAAAAAAAAGAAAGAAATGGGTCCAGCGAGAGCTGGGCATACATAAATCAATTATTGATACACACTCTTCATAAAGACTTTTCAATTTGGGCCTTTTGTCCACCAAGCGTATAGGCTGCCATCAATCTCTGTACTGTTTTCCACTGAAGTGCAACCACATGTGTGTGCGAGCCATGATAAAACCACACAGCTCATGTGGCATAAAAAAAAAAACTGATTAATTTCCATAACAGAATGCTGTAACATAAGGGGGGTAATGCTTACAATGCTTCGGTGTACGAAATCTCCTTCTAAGACATCATCCGCCCTACGCTGCAGCTACTTGAATGTTATTGAGGATGAGAGACCATTTGGAGCAACAGAATGCATTAAGCTCAAGCAATACAAGATTATCCAATTGTAGGACTAATATGGGTTTAGCTAAGGTAATTGCTTAGAAGGCCTACGATTCTTCCCATGCCGGGAAAACAAGGAACGAGCCCGGTAGCATGTTCAATTGGAAAAACAAACATGTAACTTCATCCCACAAAACACGAGGCGACAGGAAATCCAGGTTCCCTTTGCATTCTCTGACATAATCTATGAATTTTATTATGTCCCACCAACAATTACGGCGCGTGTGCCACATACACACACACATACACACACAATTTCGAAACGAAGTGTTTCTATCTGATGTTATCTGCCGTGTTTCCATCTCCCCCTTAATTGCACCAAAGTAACCAGACACACAACTGGGGGACCTTGGGAGCTGGGAGAAACATTCCAGAGAGATCTTATCAGGACACAAAAAAAAAATAAAAATAAATAAATAAAAAGCAGGCGGAAACGCAGCTAAGAGTGGGCTCGTGTCAGTGGGCCGAGCCGCCTGGTCAACCAAGGGGCCTGTTGAGTTCATGTGTGATGGCAGTGAGTGCTGGAGCTGTCTCCTGCCAGTTCAGGCCAGACTCGCTGCTAATCAGCTCCGGGTGATGACTGATGAAAACGCCATCAGCAACTTGCAGTGAGAGGCAAAGACGGGAAATACGTCTGACATACTGACTTCAGAATGACTTATGGACAGTATGCGCTGTGCGGTGAAATTACTTGTGTGACAAATAAATCCTCGCTGATGAATGCACCCAAAAGAGCTATTTTTATCAAACTATCGAGCTTTTCCCATTTAATATACGTCACTGGGCTACTGGTCATACAATAAAAACCAGAAGTGCGTAAAATAAAATAAAAAGATATTTTAATGACGCTGCCCCATTCTGGCTGACCGGCCAACGCTGACATTCCCAAACCGGGAATTAATTTATGTTTTTGTTACATGCTCCAGTGAAGCCTAAGTCCTAAAACCATTTAGACGCAAGACTGCTAGTCAAACGACATTAAAAGGGCACAAAATATAATGTTAAAAATTTAACTCATCACGATTAGCAAAATATTACTTCTTTTTCAGAGTAACACATCTGCCATGTTAAGGATTTTAGGAACTGCGATTTGACTTCTAGGATTTAGTAAGAAAATTCATTTTTATATAAATATTTTTTAGAATATATATACATTTTTTATGACCTGTTTTGTTAGACAGAAATGTAAAAAGCACATTTTCTATTTTTTATTCTATTCATTCCCCCCACTGTGTGCTCACATACACTTGCTGTTCATATAGCCACTATTCCACACTGAACAAACAAACGTGACCGTATTATTCTAAGATTTGGAGAAGTATCTACTCCAGGGCTTTTGACTTGCAGCTATGCAAAGCCTGAAAAATAGCTCCCAGCACTTCAGAGTGGAGTGCGAAGTTCCAGTCACCCAGTGGCGAAACAAACAGTGGCGAGTTTAATTGCACTTGCATCACAACAATCCTCTGTTGGTAATAAGCTGAGAGAACCGTGGCGGCTATGTGGTCCTTTTAAAGGCTTGTCGTCTCAAAACGTTCCTTTTTTTTTTTTTCTTTAATTCTGTGGCATCTCCACTGTGCATGGCCACTACATCAAACGCCAATTAAGCGGTATAGCCCATAGGGGCTAGGAAAAGAAATTCCCTATGATTTCTGTAGCCATCCTTCAAAAGCTGTGAATCAGCCTGGCTGCTGAGATGGATTTTTATCTCTTGCCATCACGGTCTGTAATGTTAATGGTGCCCCCTTTTTGCACCGTGCCTCTTATGTTACAACCAGAGGGGCTCGAGACTTGGTGGCTGATGATCATGGTCATGTATGCCTACAAGAGGTTCCACTCTTGCTAGGCTCGTGAACGGCTTGTCAGTTCATGATTAATCCCGTACTCTGCGCAGGGAGACATTATAGTTGAACTCGAATGGGACTACATTCCACCTCAGGGCTGGCAGGGCTGATTTAAACAGCTCTATCCACAATGACATTTGTCCTCTGCTTCCCAGCACTTTCCTCCTCCAAATTCCTCAGAGTCGAGTGCGTGGCCGGCGCCCTGTCCAGCCCCCTGGCTCACTTCTGCCGGGAGGTTAGTGTCTCTCTCCTGGAGAACGGGAGCAGGTGCAGGAATGCCAGTTGTGCAGCCTGGGCTCACTCACGCTACGGTCAAGATGAGAATCACAGAGGTAGCCATTGACTGGAACCCATTTACAGGCTTGCCGCCGGACAATGCGTCTTTGTCCGCACCGGTTTTGTTTCCCCGGGCATTTGCGTTTACGAGTCAGACGCAGGATTAAATATATATATACACATATATATACATATACATACATATATGTATGTACATATGTGTGTGTGTAAAAAGCACACAGTAAAGATAAACCTTGGGTTCACCCAGTTTTTTTTTTTTTTTGGAGAAAGAGCAGTTAATCTAAGAGCTGTCACATTTCTGTGGTTTGTGAATGACTGATCTCGTCAAACGAGCAGAAGAGCATGCTTGGAACGCATTAGCACTGACAAGCGCCATTCCAGCCAAATGAACAGGTTAACCGTGACAGCATGTGCAACACATGGAACAGTTCCCTATCGAGAAGATCAGCACTAGGCTGAGGAGTAATGACTGCTCCTCTCGCGTAATTAACTTCGAGCTGCAACCTCGTTGTTGGCCGGAATTAAATTCCTCAGACTTATGTAAAGCAGCGGTGCGCCGGCGAAGCTGATCAATGGAGACGTCTCCAAGGGCCAGATTTTCAGCCTACCCTCAGGTGTTTGCTGCACACTACTTATTATCTAATCAGAAACAAAACCACTGCATTACTGTGTCCTGAGAGTAAATACTAGCTTGCTTAGGCCTTGAGTTCCATGCCAAAGGAGGAGAGCAGGCGAGGCGTCTAAAAGTCAGAAAACACTAATGAACCCACGCTCCGGTCCTCTAAGATCAGGGTCTGATATTGATGCACGCTAAAAAAAAAAAAAAAAAAATAGAAACAGCATTTGCTGAGGACCTAATGATGCCTCCCGACACAGCATTGCCCTGTTACCAGGTTGAGGTCACTCATAGTTGCTGTTGCAGAACGGGGGCTTTCTGTTTCGGAAACCTGACCTTATTCATAATAAAGATGCGCAAAAAAAAAAAAAAAAAAAAAAAACATGTCCGGGTCCAGGGGTATCAGCTACTACATTTATTAGCACCTGCTCAAGCCAGCGAGGAGTGAACGGCACCAGACAAAAGCAGCCATTGTTGAGACAGGTGTCCTGTAGGGTGAACTGTGTATCCAGTTGGTTATATCATCTACATGCCTATTAGGCCCAAGCTTGGCTCCTCTGTTGGCTGCACTCAGTGTGCAAATCAACAAGCACTGGTAACGGACCGAGTGCAACCTACACCTTTTACACTGATTGGCTCGCATGCTACCAATGTTTCTAAATACCTTATTGTTTCATGTATGTTACTGACCTACTCCTACTGGGGGCAATACGTATAAACGCTCCCGTGAAAAGCTTGTCATATGTGGGGTAAGTCAAGGGCGGTAAGGTTAATTCTCGCTTCCCTTGCGGTGTAAATAAACCTCCCGCTGCAGCTGCACCGTCAGTGCGTTGACGCCAGCTCACGAAAAGACGTGCGAAGCTTCAAAGAAAATGCTAGCTAACGCTAGTTCTGCAGTGCATTATGCATAACACTAAGCAGCAGCCCTTTCCACACACACACACACACACACACACACACACACACACACACACACACACACAGACACACACACACACACACCAGCTGCATATAGTTCAGATTCCGCTATTTAGACTACGGAATGCAACCATTCCAAAATACATAGGAAGCAAGGCCCAAGCTTGATGAGCAGCTCGAGCCCTTTCCCACAGCTTGGATTACTCATTTGCAGCCGCCTTATCTATGGAGAGGATGAGCCTTCAGATAAATCGAGCCTCTGGAGTGCTAAGAAAACAAAGCATCTGATTACAGCAGAGTGATCAGCCACAACTGGTCTAATAAATATTTGCCAAACCAGAGGGAAAGTCCACGTGACTCGCAGAAGCAGTTTAAGACACGTAAATGGTGACGCCAGCTGCATATGCATGAAATATTTAGAATATCTAAAAATAAATAAATAAATAAATAAACAATCCTTCTAGAAAGCATCTTTTATTTTTAAACTGCCAAAAAAATACCCTGTTTATCAAACTTCTCTGTGTATACACCCTGAACCTCACACTGCACTCCACACGTTCACAGGCCGAATCACAATCATTTAAAACTCCTGAAGTCTGCGTGCACATTTTCGTTCCATTCTACTTTACTTTTACTCACATCTGTCAAGGGCAGCACTGCGGGGGGAAATTACACTGCAGACCATCTCCCCTCACCGTCCTGAAATAACAGGTCTGTCTCGTTGAAAATGGGGCTTTTAAGTGTGGATGTGATGCGCCGTGGTGTAATCCGGCAGAGACATAACCCCTTCTCCCTGGCAGCCGTCTGCAGATTCTCACTGCCACCCTAGCCTCCCTCTCTACCTCTCCCTCCCTCGCTCTCTCTCCCTCTCCCTGAACTGCCACAGCCTGGCCGCACTCTCTGTTTACTTTGAGCCTCGGCTCCTTGCTTCTCCTCTGTGATAGAGAAATTGAATGTTTTTCCCCCTGAATACTGATGTCGCTCGGAGAAGATAAGACATGTCTTGTTCATATACACAAAGTTGCGAGTGGAAATTTAGGGGGGGGGGTGTGAAAATCTGTCATTGCACTTCATTTACATTTAAATAAAAATCAGCACCTGTGTCTGAAGATTAATGCATTTAATCTGATTTCAAACTGAAATGCACACACACACAATTTAATATGATGCCTAAAACTGGAGTAATGTATTTCAGAAAGTATATAAATGTTGTGCTCTCTTGTTATGAGTAGCACAATTGCTATTGCTGTCCTTGTAGCTGCAATTAGCAGCGCTTCATGTTTTAAAATGATTATAACTTTTAATTGAAAAATAAAACTAAACACAATCCTCAGCCCAGACAAAAAGAACAAGACCACAGACCATATTTAAATACTTTCGCTCAATGCGACGCTCCTTGCTTTCACAGCCATCCTACGCTGCTCTGCTCCTGAAGCTAATTAAAGTGGCAGCCCGTGCTCTCTCTCTCCCCGCCATTTGGGAAGGTGAGGCATCTCAGTGCCACAGAAGCTTTTGAGAAGTGGAAACAAATGTTGCCCAAATTGACAGAAAGGGCACTGCCAGGTCCTGAGCGCTCCGCTGATTACCGATCGTAAAATAAACCTTGTCATAAAAAATAAAAAAAAAACACAGGTATTTAGCCCTCCACAGGCCACAGCCTCAAGCACGCTGCTGAAAACACCACGTCTGCTGCCTTCAGGAATAAAACGACGCCTTGTTTATTTCCTTTAAAATGGTGAGCAGTTATCGGCACAGCATGGGTTCAAAACACTGTGTAAACACATGGCTGCATAAAATCGGAGGGGGAAAGAAATGGTCTGATTTGAGATTATTGCATTGCACGGCGCATGGCTGAGCTGTGCGGAAGGAGCATTGATTCCATATAATCGCCTTTTGCCTACTTTCGAGTACAGGCCATTCCCTTTTCCTCCGTGATCACTTGCGCCCTCTCTTTACTTCGGCGCTGAAATAACAACATTACGGCGGAGTCAGGTGAAGTACCTCTCATATACATTCTTCTCTTGAAGTGGTCGCACACTCGCTGACTGGTGAGCTTTACAACAATGCGCTTATTACTGGTCATCACAGCATAAGCCAAAGAGTAACTGGACAGCAACGTATATCAGCATATTAGTCTGAAGTCATTACTTGGGTTGCCAATGCAACTGACTCGTTTTGAAAAAGTGGCCTGGTTAGCTTCAGAACCCACATCGTGTTGCCAACAACAACAAAAAATTATTTAAAAAAAAGAAAAAAGCATTTACAGTTCAAGTCATTATATCCTGGGTTCACTTGTGAACAGTATGACGTGGGATTTTCAACAAATGCTTCGGATTTTGTATTTACCCATTTCATTTCACAGTTGAAAACTGCAATGCTTCGCTTATGCATACGCCCCCCCCACATCGTATCCGTGGGCAGAGAACATGAAATGCTAACCTACGTGCCCCTGATGTGGAACATATGCTGATTATCTTTAAAACAATATATGAAGTCATAAATCCGCCACTACAACTCCACTGATCTTTTAAAAATTCTACTAAGAGAGAGGGAGAAGGGTGAGAAATGCCGAGCTACATGAAAAGCAGTAACAGGTCATATGAAAAAAGAAACAGAGCCTTCTTTGTAACTGTGGGTTGAATCTGAACAAACCCAATGATACCGTTACACTTATGCCTGGATCACCCTAAACGCTTATCGAGTACCAAGAACAGGAAACTCTGCACAGTTAAAGATTAACAAGTCTTAGGCCAACAACAAACTATCATTTGGGTCGTATAAAACAGGGCACTTTTCGAAAGACACATATCTCTGAACTCACCCGCCCCATCCCCCCCATACTCTAGCTTTACTATTCAGTTTATACATGTATGGCTTATAATCCAGTAACTATTATACGCTCTTCTGCAACAACTATGCAACTTATATATAATATATAAGATATATATATAAGGTATGTGTTTAATGCCGACAGGTCCTTAGAGTCGAAAGAGTTAAAGCGAAATATGCGTGGCCAGTTTTTTTTTTTTTTTTTTATTTGCACTACTAACTAAATTGGTCCCATTTTTTCCACCTTAGATCTAGAAATCATGCTTGCATTTTTGGGGAGTTTTCTCTTTTTTCTCCTCTGGGAAGGGTGTAAAAAAGAAGAGGCCGAGGAAAAAATTTCCTTTGAACCAAATGGGATGGGATAGTGTTTTCACACAGCAACACAAAGAAGCAGAGAGACGGACGACATGCCTCCCCCTATTCCGCCCCCTCCCACTCCATAGGCCCCTGCTAAAACTAATGGGCACAGGGCTGAAGGTTCTTCTATTGAAATGGTTTCTCGGGCCACTTTGAAATGCTAATAGTACAGCTTCAAACAGGGGCCATTCACACGAACGTGAATTCAAAATATTTTCTGGCCCAGAGTATGTCTAGAAAAAAAGCCAAGCAAGCAGTGGGAAATACGAGCAGGCCCGGAATCTCAAATTAAGAAAAAAAATGAAAAAATGCCACAGATACCATGTGGTACCACTTAGAAGGTGCACTGGCGAAAACTTTTTGGGGGGTTAAGAATATTTTAACGTTAGATGTTATGCTGTTGTGCTGCCTATATTTATAGTTGTTTTTTCTTTTAGATTAGAAAACGAAAATACAGCATTTTAATCTATTCTGGACGTTATACCAAAAAATACCTCCACCAAAAAAAACTTGTGGACTCAGTTAGTTGTAGCGTCTCGCTGCTGCATCACACCTCGCAATATGCCTGCGTAGCTTGAGCTTTAGCCTATATATCACACCCGAATTTTGCCTTGAAGTCTCTTTTACGCTTTGTATTGAGCTCCAAAGCCCACCCAACTGCTTTTAAAGCCTTTTTAGCCATAAAGTGCCGTCAGTTGTTAACTACTTGAAATATGCCGTTTGACCCTCAGCCTCGGACACAGCGGCCAAGTCCCACTCAGCGAGATTCACCTCAGTCTTTAGCACTTGGTTAACGGCCCGGCATAACGCCGCTGCTGAATAATTAGCTTACAATTACCATTTATAATAATACACAGTTTCCGTCTCCAATTGTACTCTTTTCAGACAAGCTTAGGCGACCTAAACATCAAAGCTTTCCAACGAGCCCACTCAGAGGTCAAGCTCTTTTTAAAGCCTCGGCGTTTAAGCCTTGAGAAAAAGGCCCGAACTTCAGAACTAAATACAAGATGCTTCACTCGAGTTTCAACAGATAGAAAAAAGCAGCCACAGGTCTCGTCCTTAGTCAAAGCTGAAGGTAAGGGCAGCAGACGGAACTGGGAGGAAATAAGCAGCATCGCCGGCGTTTCTAAAGATTGAATTTCCAATTAAACGGCTCTATAGGTTTTGGTTCATATGCTCTTAATAGTTTCCATTCATACTCATTGTGAGCGACCGTGTATGTGCGCGGGGCGAGAGAGATGGCAGCCGACCAAAGCCGTCCACATCTGGCTGTGTTTTGATTAACCATTTCTCAATTAGCCATGCTAGCCCTCTCGATCATTTTAATCACTCCAAACAGAGCGGGCTTGTTCGTTTAAAGTAAGCGAGACGCGGTCGCTTCTACACTACGGCTTCACGCAGCCCCTCTGGGTGATTCATTTGCGGTGTGAAAAAGTTAAACATACACAGTCCTGGCTTGTGATTGATATCGTGATCTGACAAGGCGGCCGCGGTTCCGCGAGCTAGCTCGGTCAGGTCGCCGGGCTCCTCGGGCAGGGGCCGAAAACTTTCTGCACTCAAAGCAAAACTTGAAGGCGTGTGACCCCGGTGTGCTCTAACGTTATCTACACTTGCCACGGGGGATGATAGTTCAAGGGAGGGAGGTAAAAAAATTGACTCTTACCTTTCTCAGAGATTCGGTGGCTTAAAAAAAACGTGAAAGGAGATGAACGGTGGAGGCTGAATCAGCTCCTCCGCGGCTCGAAGCACGACCGGCGGCGTTGAGTTGATAGCCCCGAGGCTGTGGTACATGCTCGGCTCGCCCGGGACAGCGAGCGCCTGTGCGGCTGGCTGGCTGGAGGCGTGTGCGCGGGGCTCCCGGACTCTTCACATTTCGGCCAGAAGCGTCCCAACAGTCCCACTTTGAACTTTAAAGGTTTTTTGCTTAAATAAAAATTTAAAAATAAAATAGCACAGCGTTCACCCTCGGCTTTCCCGACTAGAGTCAAAGATGCGGAGAAGTAAGCGGAGGTGCGAGTCAGTCAACCGGCTCCAGCTCTCTTCTGAGGTAAAAACACACACACACAAACAAAGAAGAAAGAAAGGAAAAAAAAGAAAATACCCGTCTTCTCTGTTTAGTTCAATCCTGTTAAAGGTTCTCCGTAGCGGGACAAGTCTCTGGGAGAGCCGGCGTGTTTCAAACAGCTTTCGTTTGAAATCCTGATGTCGGCGCTGAGAGGAGCAGCCTTAGCGTGGAGCGGAGTGGGCTTTCCAGAGGTAAGGTAGCTCAGAGCTAGTGCAGAGCGAGCGGAGAGCGGTGCGTGCTCCACAGCTGCCGGCAAAACATGACGTGGACTTCTGTACTCGAAGGATCCGGACTACGTTCGTTCGAGTCGAGGGGCGGTAGTAGTGCTGCTGAGGAGGAGGGGGGGGGGCAAAAGAAAACTAATCATATAAACATATTAGCATGTACAGCAAGAGCACAGCTCTGCTTTTTAGCCGCGACTGTTGCGAAAGAAGATTACAGAGAGCAGGGTAGGAAGGCGAAGTAGATTATCTATAAATATATGCCACTATTGGCTATTTTCCACTCCATTTGAACGGCTACATGCCCTTCTTTGGGGCATTGGAGACTCAATCCCTCTCACAGTAGGCAGTCCAGTCTATTCAGCCAATGACTGCAGACATTTTCTTGCTGTAACTCTAGCGTGCATCAAAAAGAAGAGGCAGAAAAAAAAGTGCAGATTGCTTTTTTCTCTCTCTCTCCCTCTCTCTCTCTCTCTCTCTCTCTCTCTCTCTCTCTCTCTCTCTCTCTCTCTCTCAACTTGACCTCAATCAGAAACAGAAAGACCGAAGCCGTGCCGCTGTGCATGGAGCCGAATGAAGCAAAACAGCGAAAAAAAAGGCTAACGCCGCTCATCTCTTTCAAAAACGCAATTTTCCATATTGCCATTTTTCAAGAAGAAAATGCTTAATATTATTCAATTTGTCCCACGCACCACAGAAGCAGCCGCGCTCCATACAATGCGAGGCCCGACACCGCTGGCCACAGCGGGCTAGGATAAACACGCTAGCTAGCTGCTTCATTTGCCGTACTATTTTCTCATTTGATGTGGACACGACGAAAAAGCTTCTAAAATACCATTACACAAAGTCCCGCCGCACACCTGGCTTTAATACAGCACGTCTTTTAAGCGCCGAGGAGAAATATGAATTTGAGTCATATTCAGCAGGTGAAGGTTAAAGGATGAGTGGGCATGCTCGTGTTTTTCCAAGCATATTTTTACATAATAATCAACCCTATTTTTTTTTTTTTTTGGAGACAAAAGAGAAAACAGATGTAATAAAGGTCATTCAATGGCAAATATTCATTCCTTCTCCAAGAGCTAGTGATGTGTATGTATTAGTGTAGCTTCAAGTAAAAACACATGTGGAGTCTTCTCAGAGCGCCAACCTCGGGAGGGGTTAACTGCGGCAGCGGTGCTTCTCTAAGGCGTTTAATTGGGTCTCTCAGCTAGACTGGGACACAAATTATTCTCTACGTAGTACTGTCATCATAGCAGCCCACATCTTACCATTGGGTGACATTGGCAAACATTGGCCAATAAGATAGCCAGTGGTTTCAGTCACAGCGATCGTTTCATAGATTTGATAGATTAGCAAGCCAGACAATGAAACAATCACATAAACAAGTCAAGTAGGAATGAATTAAGGGCCTTAGCTGTGAACTGAACACTGGGGGACCAAACCTACTGGGAGAGGAACTCAGTTTTTTCCTTCTCTGTATCATTTGCTACAGTGATTGACACTTTAGTGAGACTTCACGTGGGATTTCTAACACATGTAGTGTTTAGACATTAATGTTAGTTGAAAGCGAGCCCGACTGTGTGAATGTGTGGCTAATTACCTTTCCAAAGTAGCTTAGTTCCGATAGATAGTGATGGTTGATTGATTGGCATTCACAAATCTGCTTATTTGAACCAAAATCATACAAATCTATACAGTTACTGAGACTTTTTAGCAAAATACATGTACATTTTCATTCAAGTCAGAGACGTTACAGACATTATAAAGGCATTGTTGAGCTGGGATTGTAGTAGAAGTGTTACAATAATCAATGTGCCATCAACAACTGATGGGAACACTGACACATCCTAACAGTACGCAAAACTAATGAGTAAAATAATTATTTATTTTATTTATTTTTTATATCAGTGTATATATTGGGAAGGATGGGTCCCCCTCAGTATATATTGAGAATACTGCCCTAAATGTATGAATGAATGCATGAATTAATTAATTTATTGAATTAGCTTAATATCAGAGTGGTTACTTCGAACAACTGTAGCTGAAACTTAGTAAAAATTGTGGAAAAAATGCTTGTACGCTCACTGGATCAACTAAAGTAATGAAAAAATGTGAGTTTTTTTTCTTTGTTTCAAGTGCTTTAGTTTCAGAGCTGTTTTCCTGGATTTATGTGGGCTTTAGAGCAACTTGATTGAATTCAGGCCTAAATCCTTCAGCATAGATGGAATATGGCCAGAGCGCTGGAAACAGACAATGGAAGATGATGACTACTTTAAACCTTTTCCTAGGCATTTATTGGCAACTTTGCAGCCATGTTGGAGAGGCGCCCGACATTTTCATCAAAAGTTCATATTGTTCATTCATGTTCATTCATTCAAACATTCAGGGGAAAAAAAGAAATTCTTGTTGGACAAAAAAAAAAAAAACATGCAGCTGCCAGACACACGCTAACACCAAACACCCTCTACACGCACGCAGCGCTTTTTACAGAACACAGCACAACAATGGTTCCTTACTGGACCCTTCTTCCAGCATTTTCCAGCATTTTCTTTTTTTTTTTGCACTTCTAGACTTCTTTCAATTTCAGCATTCAGTCAAGCATAATTGCATGTAGCACCACTGCACAGGAGAACGTTTCTTTGTAATAATAGATGTTTTATTTAGTATGAGCGATAAAATCAGGATCACATTGATATTCAGAGACATTTGCTTAACCATGACTATCACCTTACCGATATTTCAAACCAACCTTTAAATAAAAGTGTATTTTGTAGAAGAGCAGAATGTTTGGGCTGCCGTGTAAAAAATCTGGTTTTAATTCATTTTGCTGCATTTGCAACCCCTTACAAAAAATGCTGCATTTCTCTGCCGCGCTAATCTTGGTACATTTAATGAATGTTTATGTATCAGCATCAACAGATACATACAGGAAAAATATTAAATATCGGCGTCAACAATCCCCATATTAGCGCCGCCCTTATTTGTATATTAACATTTCACCAGCTATTTTGTAGTATGTGTAATACAGTCATAGGAGAAAGCTTTTAGCGCTCCCAGTCCAATAACACATTTTATTTATTTATTTTAAGTAAAAAAAAACTTTACACTTTGGGTACAGTGAACAAACTTCCGCATATTTTAAATAAAATTAAATAAAATTAAAATAAAATTTAAATAAAATTATTTTTCTGAATTTTTACATATCGGTGGAAAAATAAAACATAAAATGTAGCCCATGGAAAAGTTTTAGCAAGTTTTATATTTTATGATTTATTTTTTAAATGTTAATTACAGCACATTAAATAGAAACGTGCATAAAATGCCCCTTTAAAAGCTTCTCCCTATTAGAGGACGTGTTAACCTATATTTACTTAGAAAATCAACTGATCATGTATTCAAACTCTGGCATACGACTATAAATGCAATTTAATAATATCTCAGCACGATTGCAATGTATGCTTCATACCCCAACAGAAAACTGTACACAGTATAAAATACAAATACACAGTGCAGTTTTGTACATAATTTGAAAGCGGCATTTGTTTTTTACATCGCGACAAAATTTCACAGCAGAAACCAGATTTGAAACCAAACCAAATGAAGATAAAATATTGTTTCATCAACTTAACAATGTTTTCTCTGTTAACTGTAAAGTAACATTTAGGAAAAATACTAAAACAATAACATGATTTAATGCAACTTCACATTCAACAGACAATATTCCTGCAACCTAAATGTCTTCTTATGCAGCTGAAAAAATTTCAATTCTCTCATTTCACATAGCAGTAAAACGTTGTGCACTGACTCCTAAAATGAGTTTTCCAGAAGAGTTCAGTAGCACTGCGGTTCAGCTAGCAGTCTTTAACAGCTAATAGAGAGCCAAAGCAACAAATCGTAGCAAATACTACAGTATGTATAGTATTGTATATTACAAGTACTATAGTAGCAAATCCTACAAATATGAAAGTACGAGAAATGTTACAAATGAAATATTATTGATATATATGTCATGTGTTCAAGTGTCCAGAAGCAGCAGTGAATAAATAAATAGTTAAACCTAAAATAAATAAATGAAAAATAATAATATGGCATCACGCCACCATGGCCAGCTTCATCTATGCTGTTTTATGGCATTCACATATCTAAGATTAAGGCAATATGCATTTCAGTCAATTAAATTCAGCGTGACTCCAGTGATATTGCGTCTCCCAGACCAGCTTCCACACTTGGGTGTGGACGCTCGGGGAGGACGTTCCATTAATTGCATTTTTCAGACACACAAAAAAAAGGCAGCAAAGTGAAGTCCCCCAGTATGTCCAATATAATTGTGGCATTTAAGGGAATAAATTGTGTTTAAATGAGAAAGATTAATTTTATTCTGAGGGGAAATAATGGGCAACACCTTGTGCTAATTTAATCACATTTAATTTGGGTTCATAGGCATTTCTTTTGTTTTTTAGAAAGTCACGTTACATAAATGGTTCGTTTACAGCGAAAAGTAATTCGTCTATGGCTTCGTAATGGAGCATAAAATACCCTTTTAACACAGGAAAATATACACGCCAGGAAACCGCGGTCAGAGCGAAGAAAACAATGCATTTTTTGAACGCTGAATAATCTTACCGCTCTTCAAATGTTCACACTTCATATTAAATATCACTGTTTGGCTAGCGGAGCCGGAGTCGTACTGGCAGGCCTCAGAGGAACTTCAGATTCAACAGCCTTTATGACCGCATTGGTTTCTGGATTACACAAATGTCAAATATCTTGACCGTTAAGTGAGCAGACTGTGCAAACAAATGCCATTCCAGAAAACGTCTCCCAGTGCACCTTATTTTCTTTAACAGTTCACGTGTGTATGCATTGCACTGCATGGCTTGCCATTCTTTCTCCTGCTCTCTCTCTCTCCCGCGCTCTCTCTCTGAAATAAGATATCTGCTAAAACAAATATCTGTGAAACAAATCCAACCAGTGGTAAATGGTTTAGCAACTGTTATTAAGGTCACTGTAATTAAAACTAGATGTTAAGTCTGAACCTAAGGGCTCGATGCAGTGACGGCCACAACCGAGTGGAAACAGATGTGCTTCAGTTGTATCCCATCAAGAGAAATGATATATGGTGACCCATAATATAGTGCAGCAGCGGTCGGCAGCTCTGCTTTGGTTTACTTTGTAGTGACGTGCTCCAGCTAAGGTGGATCTACATATTTAAATTGAAACAGGGCCGCTGCGGTACTGTGGAAAGATAAGAAAGAGTCCCATTCTTTCAACAAACTCTATGCTTCTCTCCTGTGTACCTGGTTTGGTCAGGTCTATTTCTAGCATAAGACCCAGCCTGCGATGGCCAGCAGTCTTAAAAATAGAGGTTTATAAAGGGTTCTTGGCTTGGATGTTTAATTGGTATAGGATCTTTACAATATGTGGAATTCTTTAGAGTTTAAAAGGCTCATTCAGATTGACACCTCTTGAAGAACCATCCATTGATAGATTCCATAAGTTGTTTTTCTATGGCAAAAAGATCAATCCTTTTGTTTTGGAGGGTTAATGTTTATTAATTGGGGGTTTATAAATAAAGAAGGTACGTAGGCTCCAAACGACAGTTTTAAAAAATTTATTTTATAGCATTACCACAGTATTTTGTCACGAAAACAATCTATTTAACATAGTATAAAGATATGTGTGTCCTATTATTGTAGTATAAAAAAATTAGTATAAAAACACGTTTGCATGCTGGTCTTCATTGTAGCTGATTTTATACTACAGTGGTGTTGGGGGGGGGTTGAGTAGCATTCTGGTGGGCCAAATCAAACATCCTTACGAGCCAACACAGGCCCACAGGCCACGCTTTGGGCAGCTTTAGTTTCTATAGCATCACTCCAAAGGACCTTTTTTGGCACCTTTACATTTAGGCACGTGCGCGGTCACGGCATCACAACGCCACGGCCTGCAGGAGAGTGCTCGCTTCTAAAAAACAAACAAGCCAAGAAGCCGAGTCTGAAACGTATTCCCAAACAATTTTCCGCAGTCTGAAACACAAACATATTTGTGGAATATTAGCCAACGCTCCAATGAACCACATCAGTGAACCGAACTTCACGTGTGCACGCCTTCTAAAACCACATTGTGAACAAACACTGTCTCAGACCCATTACCTCATTTGAGTGTCCTAATCTTCTTGTCTAAACAACGTAATGGAGCTGGTTTAAACAGCGACGTATCTTGCGCTTAAACTCCTTGTGCTGTTTATACAACCAGATAAAAACCAAAAGCATGACTCCTGTTTATAAAGTCCTCTTATGAAGAACACGGTGATGTGATTATGTGCGTAACAGCATCACGGAGAGGCCCTTAATGCAGTGCTAGGCAGTAATACAATTCAACAGCACACTGTTTCACAAATTTATCGCACTATCAGAAGGCAATTAGGTGCATTAATAAAGTTAATGAGGCCAGGCTTCCAGAGCACTGCTGCTATATGCTAACAGAAGGCCTTACAAAGCCGATAAAGGTTATTTTGGTGGTTTGGTTTGGTTTTGTTTTCTTCTGAAAATTACAAGAAAGGCAACATTACACAGTATCGTAAATGTTAAACTGACCAAAAATGAAATATACAGTTGATCTAGTTTTTAGGTAGCTAAACTAGTTTTCGCTTGACAACACAATGCTGTTTTATACAATTAATACTATTGTTTTATGGAATTTACACTGCGGTTTTATGGAATTGAATCACATATATAGTGTTATTCTCAGGTTGACAAAGCTATAGCACTATATACTATTGTTTCATGGATTTTACACTGCGGTTATATGGAATTGAATCACATATATAGTGTTATTCTCAGGTTGATACGGCTATAGCACTATATACTATTGTTTTATGGAATTTACTCTGTGGTTTTATGGAATTGAATTACATATATAGTGTTATTCTCAGGTTGATACAGCTATAGCACTATATACTGCTGTTTTATGGAATTTACGCTGCGGTTTTATGGAATTGAATGGTATCACATTTCTAGTGCTATTCTCAGGTTGATACCGCTATAGCAATATATACTATTGTTTTATGGAATTTACACTGCGGTTTTATGGAATTGAATTACATATATAGTGTTATTCTCAGGTTGATACCACTATAGCACTATATACCATTATTTTATGGAATTTACGCTGCGGTTTTATGAAATTGAATCACATATATAGTGTTATTCTCAGGTTGATACAGCTATAGCACTATATACTATTGTTTTATGGAATTTACGCTGCGGTTTTATGGAATTGAATGGTATCACATTTCTTGTGCTATTCTCAGATTGATACCGCTACAGCAATATATACTATTGTTTTATGGATTTTACACTGCGGTTTTATGAAATTGAATCACATATATAGTGTTATTCTCAGGTTGATACAGCTATAGCAATATATACTAATGTTTCATAGAATTTACGCTGCGGTTTTATGAAATTGAATCACATATATAGTGTTATTCTCAGGTTGATAAAGCTATAGCACTATATACTACTGTTTTATGGAATTTACACTGCGGTTTTATGAAATTGAATCACATATGTAGTGTTATTCTCAGGTTGATACAGCTATAGCACTATATACTATTGTTTTATGGAATTTACTCTGTGGTTTTATGAAATTGAATCACATATATAGTGCTATTCTCAGGTTGATACGGCTATAGCACTATATACTATTGTTTTATGGAATTTACACTGTGGTTTTATGAAATTGAATCACATATATAGTGCTATTCTCAGGTTGATACAGCTATAGCACTATATACTATTGTTTTATGGAATTTACGCTGCGGTTTTATGAAACTGAATCACATATATAGTGTTATTCTCAGGTTGATACAGCTATAGCACTATATACTATTGTTTTATGGAATTTACACTGCGGTTTTATGAAAATTAATCACATATGTAGTGTTATTCTCAGGTTGATACAGCTATAGCACTATATACTATTGTTTTATGGAATTTACTCTGTGGTTTTATGAAATTGAATCACATATATAGTGCTATTCTCAGGTTGATACGGCTATAGCACTATATACTATTGTTTTATGGAATTTACTCTGTGGTTTTATGAAATTGAATCACATATATAGTGCTATTCTCAGGTTGATACGGCTATAGCACTATATACTATTGTTTTATGGAATTTACACTGCGGTTTTATGAAAATGAATCACATATGTAGTGTTATTCTCAGGTTGATACAGCTATAGCACTATATACTATTGTTTTATGGAATTTACTCTGTGGTTTTATGAAATTGAATCACATATATAGTGCTATTCTCAGGTTGATACGGCTATAGCACTATATACTATTGTTTTATGGAATTTACACTGTGGTTTTATGAAATTGAATCACATATATAGTGCTATTCTCAGGTTGATACAGCTATAGCACTATATACTATTGTTTTATGGAATTTACGCTGCGGTTTTATGGAATTGAATGGTATCACATTTCTAGTGCTATTCTCAGGTTGATACCGCTATAGTAATATATACTATTGTTTTATGGAATTTACACTGCGGTTTTATGAAATTGAATCACATATATAGTGTTATTTTCAGGTTGATACCACTATAGCAATATATACTAATGTTTCATAGAATTTACGCTGCGGTTTTATGAAATTGAATCACATATATAGTGTTATTCTCAGGTTGATAAAGCTATAGCACTATATACTACTGTTTTATGGAATTTACACTGTGGTTTTATGAAATTGAATCACATATATAGTGCTATTCTCAGGTTGATACAGCTATAGCACTATATACTATTGTTTTATGGAATTTACGCTGCGGTTTTATGGAATTGAATGGTATCACATTTCTAGTGCTATTCTCAGGTTGATACCGCTATAGTAATATATACTATTGTTTTATGGAATTTACACTGCGGTTTTATGGAATTGAATGGTATCACATTTCTAGTGCTATTCTCAGGTTGATACCACTATAGTAATATATACTATTGTTTTATGGAATTTACACTGCGGTTTTATGGAATTGAATCACATATATAGTGCTATTCTCAGGTTGATACAGCTATAGCACTATATACTATTGTTTTATGGAATTTACACTGTGGTTTTATGGAATTGAATGGTATCACATATATAGTGCTATTCTCAGATTGATATGCTGAAACAAAATGCAGTATGGATGTGTGACCATACCTGCATAGATATTTTGCCCAAATTTTTACTATGAAGAGTAATTTAATTTCTATAATTTCTGTATAACTCATTGTTATAATCGAAGTGTGCCATTCTAGAGAAGTATTCCAACTGAGAATGGTTCAGAGTGACAGAAACCAGATGTCCGAAGAGTTTAATGCCTCTGAATACTACCTCACAGCATGTTGTTACATGAAATGTAAGGATGTGCCAATCATGATTTTTTATGGTCAATCCTGATTCTGTTTTTTTTTTTTTCGTTTTTAACCCAACTCAAAGCTCACACTGTGAAGTGAGATGTAAATGGTTATTAAGCAAAGTGAGACAAGAATTCGTGCTACGACATTTTGTGACGTAGGTGTTATTGGATCACGTCATTAACACAGATCTGCTACAGTAAAAACAACTGGTCAATTGGCAATTTGGGCATGGTTTTGGTCTAAAATACATTATTTTAGGAATCCAGTTATGATGAACAGGTACATTGTACCTAAAGAAACGTATCTTTTTTCAGACGTACCACCGTTACAACACTACATATAAAAACCCACTGAGGTTCACTGGCGGTTTTGGATTGCAAAAATAAAAAGTAAAATCAAAAATGGCTATACGTACGTTGCAGACATTGCAAAGACTATCTGAGTCCATCCAGAAGACCCATTTCACAACATGCCACTCTGAATAACTTTGTTTACATCTCCATGATTGAATTAGGCAGCAGTTTTGAAAAATCCTCTTTAATGCACCATCAACGGAAGGTTTCTTGCACGCCTTCATTTCCAACAGAATAAAAGCACTTTGTTGGCCCAGAAGATGCACCGTCACACTGTTCGGCTTAAGGCCATAACCTTAATGGTCAAGTGCATTTCACTTCAGCTCACACTACCATTCGAGTTGATTCAAATTAGGATGACTATGCAAGACCAAGGCCCTATCATCATACAATCGCAACTCAGATATTAATTAGCTTTCTAGATCTTAAGGAGCTTAGCAAACAGCCCCGTGGTTCTCCTGACTAGTCCTTATGCCTCAGTGCTAATATGTGTGGATACAGCTGGTCAGTTTTATATCTTTAGATCGTAAAACAAATGTGAGTGTTCTCCCATAAGGATAAATTAGTTGCTAAAAGCCCCGAGAAGTGTGTTAGTGGTTA
Source organism: Megaleporinus macrocephalus (assembly GCA_021613375.1). Classification (NCBI taxonomy): domain Eukaryota; kingdom Metazoa; phylum Chordata; class Actinopteri; order Characiformes; family Anostomidae; genus Megaleporinus; species Megaleporinus macrocephalus. The sequence continues at coordinate 27,860,495 of CM038721.1, forward strand.
GCCAGCCTCTCAACTGCCCTCACCTGCGTTCATAAGATTTCAAAGACGTGGCGCTCATTATCTTGCACCTAAAATGCTTCAGAAGAATGACTAAAGCTTCGGAATGTGATTAAAAACGAAGACACTTTTCCTCCTTAACTGCAACGCAGCCAGAACGGCGCTTCACCTCTGTAACGGAGGAGGAGCTAATCAATAATTTTATATTAATTAAGGTGAATACTATAATAAGAGGAGAGGAAAAAGTGAAAAGCCCCCTCAGAGGTCAATAATCTTGTGAAATACATAATTGGCTGAGTTTTTAATTGAGAGGGGGGAAAAAGTTCTTTCACGGACGTGCGTAATTGTAAATGCCCTATCCCCAGTCCAGCAGCGCATTCTTATTAATTCGGCTAATTTGAAAGGAACTTCTTTGGGCTCGTATGAAAGAGTGCAATTATGAAAGTTTTTAAGTACATATAGCTTATTTCCATAAAACATTATTGTTCTAAATGTATTCAGCGGGTGTTCAGCAAGGCATAAAGTGGACAAAATGAATGCACCGCTTTAGTTGCTTAAACTAATCTTAACTACACATATTTGGCCTCGTGGGACGGCGGAGCAAGTGAAGCAAAAAGCCTGAATCTCGCTACAGTATTTTGTATTTACTTTATTAACAGTCGCAGAAAAGTAGTCGCACCTTATTAATCACAGTGCAGCACTGCGGCCTCCGGGTGGCGGAGAGCGCGAGGCGCTCAGCAGACTACTTCACTGTACGAGACTGTATGTGTGGCGCATGTACAATTTCTTACTGTTTTCAGAAGAAAAAACTTCCATTTTTCACACACTCTAACTGATGACTCATGCTTTTCTGCACACGCTAGGACTCAACATATGTGCCGAGGCTTTGAATGGAGCTGAGGCTCGTTGTGCATTTATGCAAAAAAGCTCTCGTGAATGAGTTGAATAAGCTGTACGTGAACCAATAGCTATAAATTAGGTCATATATTATCTCATACAGCTTCATTCACCATACGTACAATACCGTCCGAGCCATTTCTGCCATTAGAAATGCCTCGCTATGCACACAGACATCCACTGGTAGAGCAGATCTGTCAAAGGCCTTGTTCTACCACTGTTATTCTCGCTTTCAAGCATATCTGGTTTCAAGGCAAGCCGTTCATCGTATCGTTCTGCTACGCCACAGTGTTTAAGAACAGAAATTACGATACCTGACACATAATCTGAAACGTCTTCCACACAAACATCCTTCACCTGGCGTCAAGCCTCAGCCAGCCAGCATCTCAGCAGCTGTCCTCTGGTGCTTTTCTGGGAACCAAAGCACTGCTTGGTTTAACACCTCCAACAAAGAGCAAGAGAGAGAGAGACAGAGACACAGCAAGTGAGAGAGAGAGAGAGAGAGAGAAAACATTTCCACAGCAAGACAGCTAACTGGCATTTGATTCATTTGAAGATTTGCCCTGAAAATACCACCTACCAGCCAGCATGTTGTAAACACAGCCAGAGGATATAACTCGAGCAAAAGGAGAATGACCTCTGCATGGTTCGGAGCCCGAAATCATACGGACCTTCAATTTTCCCACAAAAGACATCCCTGCTGCTCGGGCTTCACAGTCGCCACACCGACTCCATTAGGGAGATTGGATTATAGGAGCTGCTCACTGTGCACTGGAGCCTTCGCCTCACCCAGTCTGATTTTAATGTTAATTCTACTATTGTCAAAACCACAATGGACACAGTGCACAAGAGATACCCTTGTCAACAAAATCCCAAACAGCGGCGCACGCTAACGGACTCCTCTCAAGAATGGAAATAATCCTCGACTGGAATCTAGCGCCCGTTTCCCTGTCAAACTTTGTTAACCCATACAATGTGCAGGAGAAAACTGAGCGTGCGTTACCTTCTCCACTAAAAAATTTTTGGGCCCACAGCCCAAGTCAAGCCACAGATAGTGCTGCGCCATGACAGAAAAGCATGTCAGAAACCTAAGTGCTTCGAAACAGTAGTGCTGGTAAGTGTTTTTTTTTTTTTGGGTTTTTTTTTTTTGTCATAACATTGGCTTACACCCTACTAAACCCACGTCCGTGTCGTTTAGTACGCCATCGCCTGCCTGTTCAGTGGCACTTCCCACAGTAAGCCGCTGTAAGACTACAGTGTAAGCTACTTGATTGAGTTCCGCCCCTGGAGAGGGCCTGCTTGTTTAGGAGCTGATGCGTGAAACAGTGGGGCTTCTACAACAGGACCAACCAGCAGGAACTGAACGCAGAACCTGAATAAACAAAGCAGGCATCTGGCATTTGAAGCAATTAGCACGTGTTTTCCAAAGGTTGAGGATGTCATTTATAAATGTTAGGACGCAGCAGAGAGAGAGAGAGAGAGAGAGGGAAAGGGAGAGACAACATCTCAGAAGCCTAGCGTCGCTCTCGCGGTGCCTGGGCGGGCAGATGCACTGGCGCTCCTTCAGCTCGAAACATGGTGCCGAATGAGGCCGGTGATGTCAGCAGTCACCTCCGCATCACTCATTGGTCCAAATTCTTCCATATGTAGGGCACCAATGGGGAGGCAGATGCAGCAAATAAAGTACCCAATTGCATCACTTCCCCAGCCCAGGAGAAATTTCTGAGCTGAATCTTCATATTAATGCTAGTAGACGTAAATTCCTCCCACAAATGGAGGGACTGTAGACAGGCCTTTTGAAATGTGTCTTGCCCGGAGTATATTATTCCGCTCCTTCACCAAACAGCTTTCCAAATGAAATCACTCAATGAATTTCACCCATAGATTTGATGGAAGGCACCACTGCCTTATAATCTGTCCAGCAAATGAAATATGCGATCTTGATGAGATGTAAATTGCAAATGTAGTGTACGGCTATGGGCTAAATAATGACAGCACTTCCAACGCTTTCCTTTTTCTCCTCACTTTCCTTTTTTTTTCTGCCGCTACATCAATCATGAATATGAACATCTTCTTCAAGTGTTATAATTAAATAATTAGCAGTTCCCCAGTCTTCAGCACACCAGCTATAACGTCCTCTTCCTTTCCAAAACTTGTGGCTTTTATGAGCAATTTAGCAAACATTAGGCTGGGCTAACTACACATTCAACTACACGTTCAGATCCACTTTGATCTCTTTCTCTTCCTCTGTCGATCAGGAATATTAACATCTTCCTCAAGTTTTATAATGCATAATTAGCAATTCCTCAATATTTAGCAAAGTACCTCTTTTTACCCTTCTTTACAAAATTCTAGCCTTTAATTAGCCCTTTAGCACAAGCTGGGCTGAGCTGTCCACACACTCACCTCCGGTTCTCCAGTTCTCAGTGCTCTGTTAATCATCTTCAAGTTTTATAATGAATTTGTAGCTAATGCTCAACAATTAGTTCTCTTTTTCTGAACCCTTTGGCTTTATTTAGCATTTTAGCAACAATTACATTAAGTACAGCTTTACATTTACATCCAGTTCCAGTACATTTATATAATTAGTAATTACTTCAAATTATTCTATATCTATGAATATAAATAGTTAGTTATTATATTTAGCAGTGTCCAGTATATACCATGATGGCTTATTTCCATTTCTTTTTCAAAAATACTCTTGACATTTAGCATATTAGCATACATAAGGCTAACTTACTTTCTGTCGCAACTACACTTTCTATTCCAGTTTACAGCTGTTTTTATTGCTCTTTTATTCATCTGCTTTTCTATTCTTTCTCTGCTTTTCCAAAATACTTTTCCAGAATTCTTAGTTTTAATTAGCAGTTTAGCACAAGCTAGGCTGAGCTGTCCACACACTCACCTCTGGCTCTCCAGTTCTCAGTGCTCTGTTAATCATCTTCAAGTTTTATAATGAATTTATAGCTAATGCTCGATATTTAATTCTTTCTTTCCGAACCTTTTGGCTATATTTAGCATTTTAGCAACAATTACATTAAGTACACTTTCACCTTTACATCCAGTTCCAGTATGTTTCTATAATTAGTAATTACTCCAAAATTACAGCAATAGACCATTTTCTATTCTTTCACAAAATTCTTAGCATTAAATAACAATTTCATAGATAAGCTAAGCTAACCACACTTTTACCCACATATCCATATTTAAATTCATGTTTACCTACATGTTCAGTTGCAGTACTATGTTGTTGTTTTTTTGGTTTTTTGGGGTTTTTTTTGGGCTGCTTCAGCTTTTTCAGGCTTAATAATAACCTAATCAACATATTAACAAATAATGGTAATTTCTCTCGCTTTCCACAAATCTTAGCTTTTTTTTATATAATTAGGCAGACTTCAGGCTGTACACACCTTCACCTGTCCAGTTAGTATTTGATACAGTTTTCCTCCCCAGGTTTTCAGCTCTGTCACTCAGTAATATAAATGGCTTCTTTTAGGTTAATGAGCCTAAATACTTAGCTATTCCTCTTTTTAGCACTATGGCTACCTTTCCAAAACACGCTGCATTTAGCAATTTAGCAAACATTAAGCTAACTACACATTTGACTCTATATTCAGATCCTAACGCAGTACATCCTTTCTTTTTTTACTTCTTGCATTTTGCTCCATCAATCATGAATGTGAATCCCTTGAATGATTACCAATTGTTCCATATTTACCATAATAGACAATTAGACTATACTAAAATGTAGCTTTAGTTAGCAGATATTAAGCTTACCACACATTTGTCTATACATACATTGTATATTTTCAGTTTTCAGTTTCTTATATATTTATAACCATAACATAAATAGACAAAATAATTAGCTATTCCTCAACATAATGGATAATTTTCTTTTTCGGAAACTCTGCAAACATAGCACAAACATTATCCTAACATCACATTCACTTCCAGCTGCAAATATGCTTTCTTTTCCAGTTTCCAGGATTTTTATTGGTCTGACTCATAAATATGAACCTCATCATCAGGTTTTATAATAGCAACTCAATTTTAAACACAATAGATCGTTAGGCCTCTCTTCTTTTCCCAAATTCTTAGTTTTAATTAGCAGTTTATGTGCACGTTTACCTGCGTGTTCAGTTGCAGTACGTTGTTGTTTCTTTTGTTTGTACTGCATCAGCTTTTTCAAGCTTTATAATGACCTAATCAACATACTAGCAAATAAGGGTAATTTTCTATACATTCACTTCCAGTTGCATATATGCTTTCTTTTCCAGTCTCCAGCTTGTTTTTATTGGTCTGACAATCATAAATATGAACATCATCATCGGATAAGCATTTCATAATTAGAAGCTCAATATTTATCACAACAGATCGTTAGGCCTCTCTTCTTCTCCAAAATTCTTAGCTTTAATTAGCAGTTTAAATACATGTTTACCTGCATGTCCAGTTGCAGTACTTTGATGTTTCTTCTTTGTCAGCTTCCAGTTTTTGTACTGCTGCATAAATCATAAAGGGAACTCGTTTTGGGGTGTTATAATGAACTAATTAGCATTTTAGCATAAATGCTAATTTCCCTTCCTTTCCAAAAGTCTTTGCTATGTTTAGCGATTTAGCAGACATTAGGCTTGTCACACATTCACCTCTTCAGTTTCCAGTGTTTTCAGTTCTGTCACCCAGGAATATAAATGGCTTCTTCAGGTGGTAATGATCCTAAATGATTAGCGATTCCTCAATATTACACACAATAGATCATTTTCACTTCCTTTTCCAAGAGTCTTGGCTTTAATGAGCAACTCAGCAAACACTGAGCGGCTACACATTCACCTATCCAGTTGCAGTAATTACTCTGATGACACAAGCTGAGTTGCCCCCTCTCTGCGAGGATATTCTCTGGTCACTGGCCACTGGGCAGTCTTGTTGAAAGGCTTGGTTGCACCTCTGAGTGACTGCTTGTCAGCGAAGCACTCTGGTTTCAGACAGAAGCCAAGCTCAGGTGACTGGAAGCCCATACGATCATGAAGTCTCCACACAAATCCCTGGAGTCCAGCCACTTTTCTCTGCCATCATTCAGCTGCGGAACGGCTCTGCCCTCTCTCAATAGCTCCATCTCGTTTCTTCAGGCAGTCGCCAGGGCCCGACGTTATTCATCACGCCACGCAATTAGATCAAGAGGCCGTGTCCCTGAATGTTTAGGCGCGAACTAATAGACTATTGTCCTGCTGTCAAGATTCACTCGTCAAATATTGTGATTCTAACAATGGGTCGGTGTGGCAGGCCCTGTTACTTGCACTGCTGATGACACAAACAAAAGGACTCATTCATAATCACACTCGTTTTAGATCTTTCCTTTGTATTATTCACTCTTTTGAAGTAGCTTATGGTGTAATATTGCAAAGATAATGACTAAAGCTTCAAGTTCTTGCCACCTCATTAGGGATAATATAACATGTATAAATGGCATACAGTAATTCTTTGACAATAATTGGCTACATAGACGGTAAACATGTAGAGACACCCAAAAATAGAAAGGCACGCCGTAGTAGAAGCAGTGTGGAGAGACGTGGAATGAGGGTGCATGACACCATTTTAGCCCGCAATTGATCAGTCACACTCACATCCCCCAGAATGTGGAACACTTTTCCATTCCACTTCCATCCTCCCCAGGCAAGGAACCCTTCAAAACCCAATGAGCTTGTTTGAGGAACGCAGAAGACTTCAAGAAGGTTCTGTGATCTATACATCATATACATGAAGCAGGATTCAGTAAGCAATGGTTTAAATATCAAGGCAGTGTGAAATCTGAACAGGCGTGTGATAAAGCACAGCCTGGTGACATAAAGCTGCGAAACAAAAGCATGTCATGATCTCGTGGAGTTATTTCAGTAGCAGTCTTGAAAAACGTTGTATGATGTCAGAAATGGGCAAAATGAAAATAAAGAAATTGAGTTATCTTAAATTGTACTTTCTAGTACTTTGAGTAATTTTTTTTGGTATACAAACACAGTTATGTTCACAGAGCTGTCCTGAAACACTTTATTATATTGTTTATTTTATTTATTTTGTCTCTGTTTTATTTATTTCATTGGAACAATAGGCATATGGTGATATGGAGTTCTCTTTAATCATAATTTATAATACTTAGAGCATCATGTTCCTAATATGCAAGCACAGTTATGTACATAAAGCCGGACTGAAACAGATAATTTTATTGTTTGTTTGTTTGTTTATCTGATTATATTTGTAGTTATTCATTTTGGGCAATAGACATATGGAAATATGGATTTATCTTTAATCATAATTTCTAGTACTTTGAGTATTATGTTATGTTGAGTAACAGGTTATGTACATAAAGCCTTGCTGTAAGGGTTTATTTATTTATTTATTTGATTGATTGTATTTTTATTTGTTTATTTTAAACAATAGGCATATGGAAGTATGGATTTATCTTTAATAATAGTTTCTAGTACTTCGAGTATCATGTTATGTTGAGTAACAGGTTATGTAAACAAAACCCTCCTGAAAGGGTTTATTTATAATTTATTTGTCTGATTGTATTTTTATTTGTTTATTTTGAACAATAGACATATGGAAGTATGGATTTATCTTTAATCATAATTTCTAATACTTTGCGTATCATGTTATGTTGAGTAACAGGTTATGTAAACAAAACCCTCCTTAAAGGGTTTATTTATTATTTTTTATTTATTTGAGTATCAAGTTATGCTGAGTATCAAGTTATGTACACAGATCCCAAGCTTATGTTATTGTTTATTTGTTTATTTGTCTGGTTATATTTTCAATTCTTAATTTTGAACAACAGGCATATGGAAATATTGGAAATATTGAGTTATCTTTAATCTTAATTTCTAGTACTTTGAGTGTCATGTTATGCTGAGTATCAAGTTATGTACACAAAGCCCTCCTGAAACAGTTTATTTATTTATTTGTCTGATTATATTTTTATTTATTTATTTCAAACAATAGGCATTTTACTATCTGCTGTGCAATTAGCTAAAAGCTGAGTTTCATTGGCAGTGGAGGAAATTAAGCCCAAATTAAGCCTTGTAAGAACTGCTGCACTGTCAGCGCACCAGAGTTTCTCCTAATGCTTGTGTTCTTACAAGCCTCCCTGGCTCAGAGGCTAACTCGTACACGATCCGCGTCTGTCCAGCCGTCTTCCCTGAAACATGCTGAAAACCGTATCTCGATTGTCTAAGTCACGCCTAAATTCACCTGTTCTTACCCCGTCGTGTCATTTACAGAGCAAAAGCCTCAGCTTTTGTTTTCGTTCCAGTTCTTGTTTTCTCCATTCATCCGCACTCATCTTTGTTCTTGCCTATGAAAGCCTAGCAAGGCTAGCAAGGCTCCCTTAGGCGGCGATAGCAACAGAACTTCAATCTCAGAGGATAATTATCATAAAGGCACTCTGACACTTAACTCTGCTTTTAAGACAAGGGAAGCGGAAAAGGAGAACGCAATGAAAGGAAGGCAGATTCTAAAACGAGGGAGGAAAAAAAAAGGGAGGCCATACCATTTCCAGAGAGCTGCGTGTGTTTTGAAAAAGAGCAGAGAATCAAAGCACCTGACAGAGCCACACTGTGCTAACCGCTAGCTCGCCTGCTCCCCCACTGCTTCTGAGCTGCTCTTCAGAGCCACTTCAGATACAGCAAGTAAAACCACCCAAAACAGGGTTTTTACAACAAAAGCCCCACTCGAAAAGGTGCGGGGACGGCGATGCTAGTCGAAGGAGCGACATGACAGCAACATAATGTCCAAATTCCTGTCAAATCAAGAGAAAAACACTGCTTGTTGTTACTGCTGCTGCTGTTGTTTAGCATTTAGCTTCAGCATATGGCTGCTCGCTTCCAATGAAAGGAACCCCTGCAGATGTTCTCCAAACACAAACAGACTGGAGCTTTTGCGGCTGAACCTACACTTCAGAATCATTAGGTCTGCGTCCTTCTGCTCTCCAGTTCTGTCTTCCTGTACACCCTCAGCATTGGGCCGCTTATTAGGCGCTCATTTTAACACATCTTTGGACGGGGGAAAACTTTGATGCGGCAGCGGCCGAACGTGGATTGCTCGCTCCTAGAAAAATAAGACTAACTACAGGATATTCCCCACGCACTTATCTTCTAACACTGTGTGTGGATTGGCCCACGAGGCAAGACAATAGAGGCAAAACAGGCAGAGAGCATGAGAGCAAAACAGCGAGAGAGCTTCGCCTAAGCTACTCTAAAGCGAAGCATGTGAAATATTTAAATGAAAAGTGTTTGAGTTTTTTTTTCTAGCGCATAAGCTGATAGAAAACCCTCTCTGTTGGCACCAGACTGTCTGACACAAACTCAAATTGATTCCTAATTGAGTTTGTATGGATTTTGTATCCGGCTTTTGTTGGTTACATTAAGACCTGACTAGTCTCATTTTACTACGGCCTGTGCGGATGAAAGGCAGCTGAGATATATGACAGTGGCTTGCACTACGAGTATTGAAACCGTTGAAATAAAAGAGAGAGAGAGAAAGAAAAGAAAGAATTCCTCTCTTATGCTTGCTTGACTGTTTCCCTGTCGCGAGTGCATTATTCTTATTGGATCAAGAGGAATTTGCAACGACCTAAGAAGAAGCACCAAACGGCATGCCATGATTGCAAAGCTAAGTAGTCAATAAGACTAGAAACTTTATTACCAAGCAACGGCGGTTTTCACTCGGGGCTGAAAGGTAAAAGACTTTTTTCCAAGATGCCGCATCTGAGATGCGCGAGTGCTAGCGAAGGACATTTCTGTGCAGGGGAAATGTGTCTGTGGGGGGTGGAAAGCAGGGGATTGGAGGAGTAAGGGCAAACACAGATGTGCTCCCATCCTGAGGGACGTGGTGGAGCACAGGGGCAAACGTGGAGGCTGGAAAGGGACCAAGCCGTGTCCACGCTGGGCTGCTGCAGGGGGATTAGCAGTGGTGCCCCCCATACACAGCGAAAGGAGCTCTGATGTGCAGGAAAGTCTGCCAGAGAGGTTAGAGTGCACAGACCACATGCACAGTTCACTCGGCCGAACGCCTGGAAAAGTCCAGCCTGCAACAGAGGCTGGATAAAAAAAAAAGAAAAAAAAAAAAAGAGAGAAGTCAATATAACAGGATGAGGCCAACGTTGTGTCTAAAAAGCCGAACAGCTTGTGCATGAGGGAGGTCACAAAACTAGAGCTCTTAATCATTCTCTTCATCATCCAGCCTTTTATTACTAGCACACTGTAAAATTTCCTTCCCTTAATAATAATCTATTTCACACTGTCAGGGTATCTGCTCTACAGTAGGCAAGAGCATCGCTAGCAAAAAAAACTTCAGCCTTTTTCGGTTTTAGAAAGTTGCAAAGTTTGAAAGTCAAACTGTGCAGGACCCCCAGCTACTGGTACTTGGCTGGTTTCAGCATTTTTTAGGCTGGTGCAAATCTTCTGCCAAAGATGAACTCGTTCAGCCAATGTGTTAGTCCATGTGGTTTATGGGGGAAGTAAACACAACATGTGAAATCGTTGGTGTAGCTAATTAGCTAACTGGCATCTATCGATTTGAGTCTTTTGTACAGGCAAATGAATTTTAGATCAAGTGTAAGATAATTGCATGTTTAAAATGCATTTCTTATACCATGTGCTATATTTGTACAGTTCATATTCTATTTATTCTGATCAGCTATTCCCTTTTTCTTCCTCCATGATGAAAATAACAACACTGTAACATGGCGCATTCATGCTGCATTGACAAATTTCTTCAGCTGTCTTTGAAAGGTGCTGATGTGCTTCCTTGTTGGAAACTTGCAAGTCATGCTCAACTGATGGACGACTGAGACCATGTGAAAGCAGCAGATTGGAGATGTTTCTGAGACTTCCAACGTGGTCAAATCTGATGGGTAACAAATTCTTGCCCATCTTGTTCAGAGATGACACACAATAAAACAAGTTACATCAGCAGCTAACATCCCAGTTACAGTAAACTAGTGATGCTAGCCTAACGTCTCTTAAATAGAAAACTAGCCATGATAAAGGAACATCTTTGGAGTAGAAATCTGGCTATCATAGACCATAGTCATTTTGTTAGTATTACTTAGTATAACCATGGTCAGTAAGGCTAATAATAAACGCTAAATATGAAATATGGTGATGTACTAGTTTGGGAAAAGCTGCTCTTGGGAAGAACCATAGAACAGCTTTAGAAACAACACTTAGACTAGCATATGATATGTGCTTGCGTATTACTGCATATAACTGGATGTGCTTGCGGTTCTGACCATATCTTTACCAGCAAAAGTTTCTGGACATAGACTAAGGTCAGCTTTGGATGTGGCCTAAATGTCACCATTAATTGTGATTTGCCAGTCATTTTCATTCTTAACAATAAAGGCCACAAAGAGGGATTTCAAGCTACATTTGGTTCTCAGATGAACCTTTCAATACAGAGTATTTTTCAATAAAGAATCTGTTTTGTAAACAAGATATGATCAGTACTGTGTAAAGGTCTTTTCACTAGAAACACCAAATATTAGTAGAATAGATGTAAATAAGCATATATACACTAGAAAATAGCACAAATATCTTATTTTGAAATACGTAGATAATATCTGGTTAAGCTGTTTGAAGAACAAAGTTTAGATTTGTTTACCACAAGGAAAAACATATCGTCGCTGTCCAAGGAAAAACAAGTATCCCCAAAATATCAACTTTACAGGAGGCCAAAAAAGTGTTTACTGTCAATATGAGTTGAAGGAACCAGAACAGTTTCCAAGCTATTTTTGTCATTTAATATTCACACGGCAGCTGTTGTGTTCAAATAATGTAAAGAAATAATAATGGACAAAAATGGAATTATGCGTATTTCTTTGGACAGCAATGATATGCAAATCCACTATTTGCTAAATTATTACTCTTTAAATATTAAAAAAATAAAGTGTCCCAGAGTGAGAAAAACTACCTTAATAAACCTCCACATGATGTAAAGGTCTCCTAGAACTGTACATTCAAGCCAAGAACTGTGTAGGAACCTTGCTACAGAGAAATCAGTGCTCTTATTCTATCAGAACAGTAAAACAGTCAGTGTATAAACAGTGGAGTTTCCAGCAGTTCTATTGGTATTGTGAGGCATTTCGTTCTAGACTGTTTAGAAAGCAATGGCTGTAAAGATGCTGGGGTGGATCTAAGTAAGTATTATTCTTAAGGAACTGTGGGGCTCCCTAGCTCCCACCACTGCTGCCCAAAGACTAAAAAACAGCTTACTTGCATCAAGAATAGTCTCTAAAACAGGGTGTTCTTACCTGAGTGACCTAAGAAGCGATATAACTCACAACTGCTGTCAAACAGTAGGAGGAGCTGGCATGAGTGATTTATGCGCTGGCATCGTATTGGCTTGTAGGTTAGTTTATATATATTTATTTGTTTTCAAAGAAAGGCTGTTTCAATGTTTATCCATCAAGACTGAGACGAATGGTTTCCGTTTGAGAGTAGGGTTAGGTTCTCTTTAATAAAATCTACATAGTACACTGTCCAATAAAGTCAAAGTCCACCATGGAATTAAAAAAGTCTTAGTTTATTAGGATGTCCAATTATTTGGATCAAAGGGAGGGAGACAGTTGTCAGTATAGCTAATTTAAATGTCTATTCAGTGGGTCAACGAAGGAGGTGAAAGCAATTTATCACACTCTGTAGAGACTTCAGATTCATTTTTGAATAGGCCACCATATTTTGTGTTTATTGGCCATTTATGTGATAAAGCGCAGAACGCTTGGTGGGGTTCTGTGATGAAGAGAAATAACTGAAAATTCCTGTCCTATTAATTTATTGAGGCTTAATTAGTTTTTCCCCCTCACTACTGGAAAATGACTTGAAAAATAAGATGGTAATTCCGCTGATAACATGAGAAGAAGAAGTGTGGCATTTAGCAGGGGAAATACCACACGTAGAGAGGATAATTACAGTAAAGTGTCTTAAAATAACGGATCACGCCACACAGATAAACCCCTCAGCATTTTTCTTTCACTACCTGAGATAATCTTGCCAACACATGCCAGCACACCTCATAGAGCATATGTAAATAGCCAGTGACAACTGTACCACAAGGTTACTGTCAGTGTCATCATTTCTCTAGGCTCGATTCTTACTGTGACTACAACATTTTCAGACTTTGCTGCTGCTGCTGCCGATGATGATGTTGACGATGAGGATTATAATTATTTTTATGGTTATTATTATTTTTATTATTATTATTGTGTTTTATGTCCATGAGAAGCTGAACATAACAGTACTGTGCAAAACACTTACGATCTTAAGATATTGTATACATTATTAACAACAGTAACAGTAAGTGATTAGATGAACACAAATAGACACACACACACATTACAGTTACGATGACATGTGGTTTGGTTTCTAAATTCTAGTTTCACTTTAACCATCGCATGGTGTATTATTGCATTAGTCTATTAATGTTAATAATAGTATTAGAATTGGTTAGTTATTGTAAGTTCTGGACTTCTTTGAGGAGAGCGTTGGAAACTGTTAAGCCAACCAATTCACACACAAACACACACACAGACCCACAATGTATTGTTTCTTAGTTTATTTGTATTTATTGTAATGTTAGTGTTCTGCTATACAAATACATGTACTGTCCAGATAAATAGCTTCAGACCATTTCCTCAGATGATATTTTTACTGTACTGTGTATAGAAGAAATGCTTATATATCATTATTCTCTTTTTTCATTATTTAATTTACAACCAGAAAAACAAAATCTGCATCATACGCTGTTCACAAGCCAATAATATCAAAACAAATTTAAAATATAATAAACTGTACATAGAGTACACAGAGTGGCTCATATTTTAAAAAAAAAGTGGTGGTCAGATCTCAGACAGAGAATTCACGATTGTGCTCAAACGATCCTGCAGAAGCAACATTGCATCACTCTCTCTTCTGTATTTATGTGCTATGTAAGATGCAGCTTCAGAGATTTGTGTGTTTGTTGCACAGAAAAGATTGGCAGCTGTTTACGTTTGACCTTTTCAAGTCTGTCTTACGAGTGTATGCGTCTCACAGCTGTTCAAAACAAGTAACTTCTTCACTTTTAATCTAAGGAAATGTAAAGAGTTCTTATACCTAGCAGACCTGACTACAGAAAGAACAGTGCTCTTATTATAACAGAGGAATCTGTAGGACCCTGAGAATCAAAATAGCATTGAGACTGACTCATTCATTATCACTTAAAAATAGATCTTTAAAAATTACTGTTAATAATAATGATAATAATAATAATAATAATAATAATAATAATAAGATCAATTATTTATATTGGTTTCTATAACTACCGCTCAAAAGTTTGGGATCACAGTGAAATTTTCTTGTTTTCAATGAAGTAACCTTCCTTCCTTAACACAACTATGGACTGACGGGTCTTTAAAGAAAGTTTTTTCTTTCTGGTCATTTTGAGCCGATCACTTGGATTGGCGGCCGAACCAGGAGATTTAGACAGAGGACTGAGAATTGCTGATAATAGGACTATATGCAAAATAAGCCTCAATACAAAAATAGGCTTTAATACAAACATTTATATTCTTTAAAATCATCTGATACACTTACATTAATTGTGAAATGGACAATATTGTTTGTGAATTGCATGAAAATTGCATGAAATGAAATTCTAAAGTGATCCTAATTTTTTAAGCAGTAGTGTATATATATATATATATATATATATATATATATATATATATATATATATATATATATATATATATATTAAACCTTTGGGGTATGTGATATTGCACCTTTAACATGCAACATGCAACATATAGCACCAGGATATAGCATAAATAAATGAAAACAGTAGAATAAATGAAAACAGTAGAATAAATGAAAACAGTAGAATAAATGTGGGAGAAACTCCCATAGTATGCAGTTTTGTTCTCCGTAGATGATGTGTGAACTTAATTTCACTTAGCAAATAGTTTTACTGGGTCTGTTCAAACTTTTAGGCTAAAAAAGGTAGGCTGTGTTGAAAACCGATTGAAAAGTCTTGTTGTGAGGGGAAATGATCAGTTTATGAGCCCCCCACCCAAATTTATACAGATTCTCACCCGGAGTCATTTCAGAGCCAGATGAAGCAAAATGTTACAGCTGTTCGGTAAAACAGAGATGGTTAGCGTGTCTTTATTTACAGCCCCTGGCTTCATCCTTCAGGGGTGCTGGTGACAATGACAGAATACACACCAGCTGCAGCCATAAAAGGGCCTCTCCCAATGCCCAGTGAGCTGTGCGAGAGAAGAGGCCAAACTCCGACACTGTAAAAGATGTGTCCTTTCCTTGCTTCCTTTCAGTGATCAATTGGACGAGCGTTCCTTTGCCATTTTTGCTTCACCAATCACGGCGCATGGCGAAGGAAAAGGAGATGAGGAGAGGAAGTAATTTGAGCAGATTTGGAACGGGGCCAGAGTCTCCGGTCTGAGTGCGGCTGGTGTCGTTCCTTTCGCCCCTGCCGGGCCGCAGCACATCTGAGAGCAGCCAGGCACTAATTACAGCCTGATGATCAGAGACTTGCTGTGACAACTCGTCAACTGACCTCCCTTCAGCTCCTGCTGTCACCGGCTGAATCTGCAACACCGGAGAATAGGGAGCATGGTCAGGTGCCAATGTGTTAATAGTGTGAATATGAATTAACAGCATGCTTCAATCTGTGTGTTTGTGGAGGAGAATGCCAAGACTGTAGCCAGAGCACCCGCCAACCAATCAACACATCAGATAGTGACACATCAGATTGTGAATGAGAGGTTTTGAAAATAATATACAATATACAGTGCTGTGCTAAAATCTGAGCCCATCCTTTATTTATTTCAATTCTATCCAAAACAACAGCGAAGGACAAGTTGTTAGTTATCGGGAGATATTTTTTAGGAAGGAGGGAAAGACGTACAACCGCAGTAGCTTCCAAAAGGGTTCTATAAATAATTAACAGATGCAGAAAAAACGGATTCTGGTTTTTGGCTCTGATTGCTCAGCTAGCCCACTCCGTCCTGATTGGTCGACTGCCAGAGTGGTTAGAAGCTATAGCAGTAGTGTTGTGTGAGGGCGTGCCAAGCTTGCCTGCAGGCCGGCAGTAAGGATTGTGTTACATGATGATGTCACCTTATAACAGAGAAAATGGACTGGAATTCTGATGAAAAGTGGTTTCTGTGGAAAGGGTTTCCCCCTCTAGTGTTTACTTCCAGAAAAGGTACTTTACTGAGAAAAAGAAACAGACAAAATAGAAGAAACGATGCTGTTCATATTCCTAGACCAATGGACTGCCCACCCCACAGTACAGACCACATCATCAAGTTTTGAACACCAAAATATAATAAAATGTACATCCAGAGTGTCTCATATTTGAAAAGTGGTGGTCAGATCTCAGACAGAGAATTCACGATTGTGCTCAAACGATCCTGCAGAAGCAACATTGCATCACTCTCTCTTCTGTATTTATGTGCTATGTAAGATGCAGCTTCAGAGATTTGTGTGTTTGTTGCACAGAAAAGATTGGCAGCTGTTTACGTTTGACCTTTTCAAGTCTGTCTTACGTGTGTAAGCGTCTCACAGCTGTTCAAAACAAGTAACTTCTTCACTTTTAATCTAAGGAAATGTAAAGAGTTCTTATACCTAGCAGACCTGACTACAGAGAGAGCAGTGCTCCTATTATAACAGAGGAATCTGAAGGACCCTGAGAATCAAAATAGCATTGAGATTGACTCATTTAAAAATAGATCATTAATAAATTACTGTAAATCGTCGCCTCCCAATGAAAAACAGGTGGCAACTTCACTTTCAATGGAAGTGATTTTTGAGCATTTCTATTGGTCTATTCATTACGAAACCTTTACACAATGCAAATGGCAGCTGCTGCATTTAATTGATGTAGAAAAATAGAAATCGACAAAAATGGAGAAACATGTTTTTCACTGGACAGCGACGAAATAAGAAGTAACAGCATATTTTTCTTTGAATAATTACTAAATGTTTAAAAAAAAACAATGCACTTATTATTATTATTATTATTATTATTATTAAGCTCTATTATATATATATATATATATATATATATATATATATATATATATATATATATATATATATATATATTCACAAAAAACATAAAAAATCTTGTATTTTTAGATAGATTTAGATAGATAGATTGATAAATTGATATAAAAACATTTGGGCGTTTAACTTTCTAAATGAAAATACCTCTAAGCATGCACAATGCTGTGGGGCTGTGGGGTATGTAACATACATTTAATTTTAAATACAGTAAATTAATGAAAACAGTAGAAAAAATATTGGAGAAAACCTGTTTAAACTTTTAGACTAAAAAGGTAGGCTGTGGTGTTGAAAACTGAGTAAAAAGTCTTGTTGTGAGGGGAAATGATCAGTTTATGAGCCCCCCATCCAAATTTATACAGATTCTCACCTGGAGTCATTTCAGAGCCAGATAAAGCAAAATGTTACAGCTGTTCGGTAAAACAGAGATGGTTAGCGTGTCTTTATTTACAGCCCCTGGCTTCATCCTTCAGGGGTGCTGGTGACAATGACAGCTTATTATGCCCGTATTATATTATTATTATTATTATTATTATTATTATTATTATTATTAAGATCGATTATTAGTATTGTATTTGGCATTGTGTGGATCATGACTGAACTTTCTTGACTTTTTCGCAGATTATAAAAATCCCTCATTATAACTGAAAGCAAGTCACCCAAAACTAATAGAAGCGATAATAAAGGTAAACAGTGGAACAGTGGATACACTTTATAGTGAAAAATAAGTTGATTTATTAGCATTTTGCTAAAAAAAAAAAAAATTCTGAATTTTAAAAATTAACAACTTGTATTTAGTAGCTGCTTTGACTGTGAATTAAATACATGCAGGGAGGTGTGTACTGTATGTGGGACATATTTCATATTTCAGATATTTTTTGAACCAATTATTCCATTATTTCAGCTAATATGCATAAGTATGGGAGTATGTGTGATATAGGAGTGGTATATGTTTAGCTCCCTATGGGACAAAATATCCCACCATGTTAATGATGTGGTGACACTCGGCTGGTCTCTAAAACATGGGCCTGTGCTGCTGTTTTGTATTGCAAGATTCAATGGAAATATCCCACAAAGATAGTTTTACAAGACTGTGTGTGTGTGTGTGTGTGTGTGTGTGTGTGTGTGTTATAAGCAACCCTCTGGACTGTATTTACTTCCAGATTGCACTGAGGTGGTCAGTGCCAGCTGCCCGGCGCACCCCTCCCATCATTTGAGGCTGTTTAGTTCAGTAAGAAATAATTACAGATGTACTGGTTCTCATTAAATTAAAATCCAGCACTAGCTATTTAAATTTCACTATCGATTATTGTGTAATTTGTAAAAATATTTGTCTAAACGAGCAGTAGTCTCGCTGTCAATCAAAACCTCAAAACAAAATACGAATATAATATTATTTTGAACATTTAAAGGTCGATATTGATCTTTGAAAGCTCCCAATATTGACCATAATGAGCCACTGATCTCAGTATTGACTAACGTGGACCAGAAACCCCCTTTCTATGTATCACATGAAAGCCTGATCCACTACTACATTACCTTTATACAGAAGGTGCTTTTATGGTGATGAGAAGTGTAGATATGTAAAAGCGGTTGAAAGCTAATCTTAAAGATAAGTGAAAACGTTTAACAGTCGTAATGTGGTGTGAAGGTGAAAGGATAGCAGCGCTGATCTCATGTTGAGGGAAGCAACGAGGAGGAGGAGGATGAAAAACCTGGAAATATTTGAATATCAAAGGCTTGTTATTCAGCCACTACATAAAAAAGTTATGCAAAACAAAAGGTTTATTATAGGGGACAATTTTTTTTTTTAATGAAAGCATGTAATGTAACATTAACATTGTGAAGGTTTCAAAGTGTAACATTTGTTCACCACATTACATGGTTTATTAAGGGAAACTAAGCTATACAAGTAACCTGTTTTGAATGCATGGCTTTTGGTGATGTCATTAAAACCATAGAATTACAGAACTTACACTGGAAGCTGCTGTGACTGTTGTTTTGTATGAGGCACTACACAGCTCATATAATCAGTACACACAGCAGTTACATATATCAGTCTTGTATAACAGTAATAAAGAACAGACTGGACTAAAGGGGATTCAGGAAATGATCAATTAAAATGAATTATGACTGTTTTGGTGCATATACTCAAACCTGCAGACAAAGTTTGGGACAAAGAAACTGTGAAAAGAGGATAGAGCATGCTATAAATGTGTTTGTCTGTGGGATTTTATCTCTATTCATCCAGATAAGCATTTGTGAGATCAGACACTGCCGCTGCACAAGTGGGACTGAATCATGATCTTTGTTCTAGTTCGTGCCAAAGGTGTTTGATGGTGTTAAGGTCAGGGCTCTGTGCAGTCCAGTCGAGATCTTTCAAACCAAACTCACCAAACCAGCCTATGCGCAGTGGCACACAATCATGCTTAGAAGTGTATAATTTGGAATTGTGCATTCATCCAAAGGGTCCTAAGTCAATGCCTGAAAAACAACTCTGTAGCATTATCCCTCCTCCACCAAACTTTACAGTCAGCATAATGCAGTCAGACAAGAAACATGTTTGCATTCGCCAAACCCAGACTCATCCATCAGCATCAGTCCAGTGACAGAGCTTTACACCACTCCATTTGAGGAAAAGTTGGCAACTTAAACGTGACTTTTCACAAACGTTTGCAAAAGCATATCGTTGCTGTCCAAAGAAAAACAAGTATCTCCAAAATTGTAGCTTTATAAGAGGGGACAAAATCTGTCCTAACTTTCAATGTAAGTCAATAAAATCAGAATGTTTTCCAACCTATTTTGGAGTGTTTCTATTGGTCCATTCATCTCGAAACTGTTGTGTTCAAATAAGACAGAAAAATACACACACACACACACACACACACACACACACACACACACACATATATATATATATATATATATATATATTTATATATATATATATATATATATATATATATATATATATATATATATATATATATATATACACATACACACCTCTCCGTTTCTTTGCGTCAATACATCATGCAATTTCCACAAAAGGTTAAGGCCAACATGCTAAAAATCACAAAGATGTTCCAACAACAGCGATATATACGATAAGGAATAAAACAGTGGTGAGTGCAATAGTTAATAGTTGGGCAAATATTTGGGCTATCACAGATACTTCTGTGTGAACATAGCAAGAACATAGAACATAGCAAGAACATAGAACATAGCAAGAACATAGCAGTCACAGGATGGATAAGAATATTGTCAATTACTGGGTATTTCAGTAGAGACCAATTACATAAAGTTTTATTGTCAAAGCATGTGTGCAACTGACAAGTCATGTTAGCTCTTTACAGAGAGCCTAATAATTATAATGACAAGAATAGTGATTAAGCGTGCCTTTAAATTACACTCTTAAAAATAAAGATGCCAAAATGAGTTATTTGGGTTATTACACCATAGAAGATCCACTTTTGGTTCCCTAAAGAACCTTTGAGTTAAGCGATTCCAATTGAGTTTTTTAATGAACCATTGAATGGAAAGGTTCTTCAGGGAACCAAAAATGGTTCTTCCGTGGCATTGACTGCTTCAGTTGCATAGGGTGCTCTGTATAGACACTGTGAAAGCACATCTTTCTTTCATGAGAGATTTTAATCCCAACCAATTATCCATTTATCCGTTTATTCATTTCAGCCTTAACCGAATGCTTTGTGCTCTCAACCTTGACACACTAAATATAATCAGGAAAATGATCAGATGACAGAATTGCAGCTAGATTTCAGCACCAGGCCTATTAGCATAGACTGAAATGTAGCAGAAGCTGCACCTACGCAATCGGCAGCCCGTTTTGTGAGCTGTATCTAGAGATTAAAGTAGCATCTCCTTGTTCCATAATATAAAGCTTTAGTATGCATGTGTGTTTAATGTAAGGCATAAAATGTATGTCATGGCCTAATGAGTCAATGACTCAGTGATAGTCATCATTGCCATTCCACTACATACAACAGTTCAGGCCTAGCGCTAGATGCTTTCAAGTCAGCCTGCTAGCGCCTGTGCAAAACAGTTCAAACCAAAGCAATGAGAAATCACTGCGACTGGCAGGCCTTTTCTGACTGCACCGGCGGAGTCTTTTGATCAACAGCGCCCCAAGATCTACTAAAACTTTCAGTATAAACAGCTTAGCATTCTGTCTGGTTGTAAACTGTTTGCAAACACTAGCGCTAATCCTGCAATGCCTAGTAAACACATATGTTCTTCATGCTACCTGAGCACTGTCATTAACATCCAGGCATAAATGGCCCTTTATGGTTAAATAGCTTTCCCTTTAATGGAAATAAAGTTAAAAACATGGTCATAGAACCAACTGCCTTGATGCACTACATATAATCAGGCAAATGATCAGATGACAGAATTGCAGTGAGATTCCAGCACCAGGCTTATTAGCATCGACAGAAACGTAGCAGTAGCTGCACCTACGCATCTAGATTACAGATTAAAGTATCATTTCAGAACTCTATACTATACAGAGGGCAAGGTACGTTCATTTATATAGCACCTTTTACACACTACAGTCCTTCAAAGTGCTTCACAAATGAGAAAGTACAAAGATAATTCAAACTCAAATTGAATTAAATGAAACATTTACTTAAAAGTTCAATTAAAATATAATTAGGATAGTAAAATGGCATTGCAGGGGAGAAGTGCAGTACAGCTAACAGGGTTTTAAACACCACTGAAAGCTGGCTCTCTGTTGACTAGTGCAGCGTAGTGGCTAAACAACGCTTCTCCATGTTTAGACTTAGATAGTTTTACCTAATGAGTTATGCTCAGCTCATATTGCTGCAGTATATCAGATAGATATGCTGGTCCTACAGCATTCAGTGATTTATAGATGCGTAATAGTACCTGAAAGTCAATTCTAAACTAAAAATAAAGGTTCCCACATGGCCTGAACTTGAGGTGCTATGAAAACAAAACGTCCTTAAATGCTTTAAATTGTAAAAAAAAATTATATGTAAAAGTATATATATAATTATAAATAATATATATATATATATTTATTTTTTTAGTGTTACTGCACGCAGTAATCTGATTAATAAGAAATGGCTTGTAGGTTAAATGGGTTCCAAAAAAATGGTTCTTTGGAGCGATGCCATCAAAAAAGGCAGTTTTGGGTCCCAAGAGTGGTTTCAATCGAATGTTTTAAAGAACCTTCACACTCGCACATATCGTTTATAAATAGGGTCCTTGAAGGAAGCATCCGTTCAAACGTTCTTCAGGGAACTAAAAGTGCTTCTTCCAGACATGGGAAATGAAATCGTATGCATGTAATAGTATTTTGTAGCTGTCTTTGTGCCAGAACTATATGGCTGGGTACTGTTCACATTAGAACTGATAACAGTACCTGGAATTCGTTCGGTACCCAGTGGCACTTTCTTGGTACTTTACCCGTCATAACATAAAATGTAAGAACCAACTTCTCAGTTTCAGTGTTATTTTTTAGAACATTTTGCACACCCCACAAAATAAAGCCCCTCCCAAACCCACCCCTACAACCCCCAGCCTGTCACAATCTGTCACCAGGGCATAGCGGGAGCACGCTGGCTTGTGTGTGTCGGAGGGAGCACATCTGATATCCTTCCCAAAATCAAGGAGTCACAGCAGTGAGAATAGTGTAGTAGGAATTTGAGGGTTTCTAAATAAATTGTACTGCTTATTTCATATTAAGGTTTTGGACACTTACAAATATCTCACATTACGTTACTGTTTGTTTACTGTAAATAGTTAAAGTTAATGTGAACGAGCACAGTTAACGAGCACAGTGAAAAAAGCCCTTCAAAAACAACTTATCCAACCAGCTTATTAATTGTTTGAAGATGTCGAGGAAGTTGTGAGTGCCTTACTTAAAGTATTATCATTCAAGGAGGTTTGGTTGGCGCTGGCTTTAGGCATGGAGCATTGGTGCACTGTTAAGCTTTCAGATAGCCTTTGTGTTTGATCAAATGCCTGCTAAGTTTGCCTGTGTTGCCACAGCCAGTGTTGCTTATTGCATTAAAAGTATTGCAGGGAGTGTCGACTGCATCAAGCTTTGAAATGTGTACCCACCCGTGACCGCTTTCAGTTCGCCGTTGCCCTGACTGCGTGTTCAGCTTGAACCCAAATTTTGAACCGATTGATTTAATGTGAACTACTGACCTAATTAGGCCGCTACCCTTAAAGTGCCGAGTTCAGTACCCAACCCTCGAGGACCATTACCGGCCATTAGTTACTGCACCGCACACACCAAACGAAGAAAGCATATACTTCTTCTGTTAATGTGTGATTTAGTGCGTAAACGCTGTTAAAGTTTCATGCTTTCACCAATATATATATATGCATATATGCAAGCAAAGCTGTTTTTAATACATTGTTTTTTCATGATGCTGCAAAAAACAAACAAACACACATGTACATATCTCTGCATATTCAGCCTTCAGCAGCTCAGACAACTTTAGTCATTTGAAGCTGAAGTTAGTCACAGTCTTAGTTAGTCACTTAAGCCGCCAATCAATAGAGAAGCCATTTGCATCTCCCACATATCCATCCATCCATCCATCCAATATCTTCTGCTTTATCCCACTAGTCGGGGTCAGGGGGGGCAATCCCAGCGTCATCAGGTGATGGCAGGATATATCATGGACAGGTCGCCAGTCCATCACATGGCCAACACACTCACACCTACGGGCCATTTAGAGTCACCAATCAACCTAACATGCATGTGTTTGGACTGTGGGAGGAAACCAGCATACCCCAAGAAACCCACTCAAGTACGGGGAGTACATACACACTCAGACAGAACGGCCCAGACTGGGATTCAAACCAAGATCTTTTTGCTGTGAGACGACAGTGCTAACCACTACACCACAAAACAATGTAAAGAAAATTAAAGCATGATATGGGTCTCTTCACCGATTTGATACAGGTTGAAGTGCTTTTGGGATCAATGTAGAAGCATTCTGTAAAGAACTGGACGTTTGCTCAACAATCATTTAACCATTGGTTTTCATAAAGCACTTTTAAAAAAGACCCTTTTTAGGAGTCGCTACAAAGACCCCATTTAGGAATAAATTTTTTTAAAAAGGTGAACAGTGGAAGAAAGCTTTGCCCCCTTACCAAAAATAATAATACTAATATCTGCTATGCATCCCAATGAGCAGTTTTGTTCATATAAATCATTCACAAATGCTAAAGACCATGAAAACAAACCAAAAGCCGAGGCCTGCTACACAAAAAGCGAGCGCTCCTTGTTTGTTTGGTATTCAAAGTGGATAAAACATGTCCACTCATCAAGACAGAATTATCGGGTCATTAAGCTCCTTTCCGCTTTCAATATTATTTCCTGTTTTCATATTTGCCGAGCGCGATGATGACACCATTGAACACACTCATTAGACAGGGAGTCTGGAAGACGCGTCCCTGTAATTATTAGGTGTGCAGATGATTGCGTTGGAATTGAAATGTTTATTCCAGCTGACTAGTCCAACAACAGACAAAGTTGTGCTGTTTTCCATTAGACCCTGCGCCCCTCAGAATGGAAATGAGAACACATTGGCCAAATTATGAGGTCCATCATGCTGCCTCTGCACGTCGAACGCAGCCGTTTTGGAGCTGTGCTTGGCGTGACAAGAAAAAAGGCAAAAAGAAAGAGAGAGAGAGAGAGAGAGAGAGAGAGAGAGAGAGAGAGAGAGAGAGAAAGAAAAGATCCGGGAACAACAAAGCCGATAGCGAGCGGCTGAAAGGCAGATACTGTATCTGGCAATACACCGACAATGGGTGTCAGCATGACTTAGCTGAGGGAGGATATTCAGCCCATTCAGTACGAGACTCAGTTCTCTCCCTAGCAACTGAGAGAAAGAGAGAGATAGAGAGAGAGAAAATCAGCAAATAAGACTTGGCCTTGGATTAGCAAAAAAAAAAGAAAAAAAGAAAAACATTTCAACCAAAATCACGTCTTAGATAATGAAAGCCAATTGAGTTCAGCCTATTAAAGGGTTTATGGGGCGCACTCACACTGGCCTGCAGTGGCAAGAAATTGAACAATCTGGAAAAGTAGCAAATCAAGAAAGAACTTATTCATCTGCACCACTTATTTCAACACCTCTCTTTCTTTAATCTTCTCCCAATTCCTAGTGAATTATAACAAGATTTCTGATAAGATAACAAAAAAAAAAAGAAATCTGCTGTCTGCTTTGCCCTGAGCTCATTAGATTATTTATTTATTTGTTTATTTATTTATTTAAGTTCTTGGAAATGTACCAATGTTTAGCAATTAAGCTCGCCTGGCTCTTGTCTGTTTGTTTTTTGAGGACAAAAAGAACATGGAGAGTCCCATGAAAGAACAACACTGACCCACGCTGTCGCACAATGACTATAACCCAGCATACATACTGTATACGTTATTGAGACGTAATTTAAAATATTATTTAATAAATAAATAAATATTAAGGTTTCGCTATATTAGGTAATATTTTATTTTGAAAGCCCTTTTTTTTAAAAAAAAAGAATGTTTGTCAAAGGATTACTCAATTTGGCATTGCACCTTCCTTTGAAGGTCATTTGGAGTCTTCTTTATGATGCAATACACTTCTTACTGTTTCTAAAAGGATGTCAGAATAAAAGTCCCTTGTTTTTGGTTGTGCCATATGAATGTCAGGATTTTAGGGAGGAAAGTTTTGCAATTTTGCAACAAAAAGTTGGTCCATTCTGCATTTTTATTTGATTGTAGATCATTTTAGAAATTAAACTAAGTCCCCCCCCCCTTTAATGACTATGTGGTCTGTGGATGCACCACCTGATATTTTTAAACTTATAAAAATAAAAAATAAAAATTATTTTCATGTGCTGCTATTTCATTATCATAAAGAAGCAGTATAGGAGAATCATTTGAATAATATATTACATTTTTTATACTAAAATAATGATACAAAAAAGCTATAAAATCCTAACCTTAACCCAGAATCTAATCTTAATCCTAACTCCTCTGAATTGAACCAATATTCAGTTAAAATGACTCTTAAAATGAAGTTTAGCCCAGTAACAGCTCTAGGATTGTTCAGAAATAGCCCTTTTTAATAGAACTTCTGATTTAAAACACATGAGTTTAAAAGACTGGTCCGATATTTGAATATAAAGACACACTGTCAAACAGAAACTTGCTAGATGTAGAGTTCAAGACATGCAGCAGGTTTAAAGTTTTACTGTCCATGACAAAGCTGCCATGAATTATGTCTGCAAAGCTCAGTGACCTTGTTTCATCCTCAAATGTGAGCAATGAATCTAACTGTCCCTCTAAATCTAGATTTCTTAGTGCCGGCTCCTGAAAAGGAGGTGAAGGATAAACCTCGAGACATGGCAAATTATACCCTTCAGCTTAATTCGACATGCCAGGAGACACATCAGCTGGTCTGCACACACACTACTTGTGCCCGCTCTGTATTTGTGCTTAACATATATATATATATATATATATATATATATATATATATATATATATATATATATATATATATATATATATATATATATATATAGTTGTGTGTGTGTGTGTGTGTGTGTATGAGTGTTTGTGTGTGTGTGTCTATATATGTTCATTAAAAAAGAAAATTTGAATAAAATAAAAAAAGTCACAAGACAAATAAATATATCAACAAGTAAAACCATATAAATAAATAAGTATTAAATGTTAAATAAAACTGATAAATTAATAAAAGTTTGTTGAAAGTATTTAGGTGATTCAATGACTAGACATTAGTCTATTTAACATTTTTTTTTACTTTTTATATATTTTTTAGTTTTATTGTTGAATTTAAGAAAAACTTAAAAATCTAATTTCGAAAATGATATTATGTAAGTCTCCTCTGCTGGCGCTGGCTTAAATATGTAACAGGGTTGAGTGCATACGATTACCAAATACACATCATGTAACCATAACAATGGCACTAATACAGTCTAATGATTTACTTCAATTTTGTCTTTAAATGAATAATTTATTTACTATCAGTCTAGTTTGAGTTTGAGTACAGAGCTCTATTTCAGCATGACCTTATTAGTTAATATCAGAAAATAAAGAAACAAAAAAGTGGACTTTTCTTCTTCCTATGATAATATTCAGAGGATTCAGAAGATAAACATTCTGTTAAATATTCCCGAAGATATTATTATATTTATGTCCAGTTCATAGAAGTGACTGAGTTTGGATCGCACTGTTGGCTGAATGTTGAGTGAAACAAATAAAAATGTACATTTCTCATAAACTATGACTGCTGACTCATCAAACTGAAAAAATGATTTTTTAAGCATTTAAATGATTATACGGAGAAGCTTGGGGTCACTGAGCTTCTGAGTTTCAGTTCCTGGTGTACAAATTGATTCTACAATGTTTTAAGCAGTTTTAAAGCAACTTACATCCATAATGCCTCAATATTTTAAAACCCGTTACCAAATCTCATTAATTAAGCAGCTGTTCATAATGTTTTCATGCCAGCAAATTACAATAAACAATTACAATTGTATCTTTTTTTAAAATAACACTTCCATATTTTTCTACCATGTTCTAATTTAGTGTTGTTTAAAACTAAACACGTTGAATTAAGGTTTAGGCTTGAGTGTCTAGTTTATATCATTTTCATTTACATGGTATTGTGACAAGTGAGCCCAAATTTTTGAGCAGTAATTTATTCCAGGGTGGTGTGTAATTACAGTAGGCTTGTACAGGCTAGGATATGGTGTAGATGGGTTATATTAATGTTGTAAGTATTTATCTGAAGCATGTGTAGGTTTAGTTATTAGGATTATAGAAGAACAGTATATTTTTTATTGTTGAACTTCAGTTGTCAGCATCTCCAGTGTGCTGTGAAAGAATGGACTGAGGAGAAAAGTAAGCTATAGAACCTGTTTTTGACCTTGCATCAACTTTTTTCCCAATCAGATTTCCAACCTCAAGCGTCGAGACGTTCCCCTCAGACGTCACCGTCTCCCGACATAACGAGCTTCCTCAAACGTAGTCAAATAAATAAGCAATCAGGTCATTTGAAAAAGGAGCTCTCTGACAGGCGAAGTTCAATTTTGCTCTCAGTACGGCGGCGTAATCACAGTCACTCTGAGAGCGTGGCATGAGAACGGGCCAAACCCAAAGCTACGGGAGCCACGGAGCGGACTGGCCTTTTGGTTCTCTGGAATAAATTGGTACCATATGGTGCGATGACAGGTTCGCTCAATCTTCTGTGTACCTGAACAGCACATTAATCATTCTGGGCTGGATATTCTTTTCCCTTTCATCGCACAGGAATTTCCAAATAGGCCCGACTTAATTCCTTCACACATGGAGGAAATTTGTATACATGTAGCATATATCTTCAGCCGGGTGAGCTTGCTCTGACTTCAGCACGGGCCATTTTTCAGGTTGGAGTCTATCGACATCTCGCTGCTTTGCAATCTGATGTTTATTTTATTTATTCCTTATTTTTCCTGAAAAACCCTGAACTTCAGTTTGCTGAATTAAAAATGCAAGAAAACTTCACCTACCTAGTCCCGCACTGGCTGCAGTGCAGATGTCCGGCTTCTTTCCTCTCGCCACCAGGAAGGAAAGTGAAAAAAAACCCCAGACCCTCAGCACTTTGATGAATTAGTCGTATCTTATTTCTTGAGTGTCCTGATAGTGATTTGCATTGATTATTTTTTCTTCACTGGCTGCATTAAAACGTATGTGTCCCCACTGGATGAAGAAAGCGAGCAAGAGGGCCACGCATGGGGTCAGAGCGTTAGGAAAAACAAGGAGCCGCAGCACCCCCTTCATGCCAAAGGCATAATGTGCTGGATTTTCACTGTGCACTCTTCCTAATAAAGATTCCTGAAGAATTCTCCACTTGTTCACTTCTGGGGGAAAGAAAATGGAATAGGGATAAAAGCTTCACCTTGTGGAGGTCCTCTAAACTTTATAACATACTCAGGACCCTCATTTAAAAAGACGGTTCTTTAAGGAATTCAGGGGAACATAGAATTGTTGGCACCCTTTATACAGTCGTGGGCCAAAAATTTTTAAATTTTCTATATAAAATTGAACACAAGGTGTACATGTCCACACATTTCAATCCACAATTACTGCTTATTGGCTGAGTTTGATATAATTGGTATTGAGAATGAACTTACAAGGAAACTGACATCCACCATAACTTAACCCGTAACCAGTTCTCTCTAATTAAGCAGCTATTCATAGTGTCTTCATGCCAGCAAATTACATGCAACAGAAAATATATGATAGCTTATTATGTAATAACACTTCTGTATGTTTTTTGGCACCTTCATGCAGTCTTGTGCCAAAGTTTGCCAGATTTCATGTTTTTTTGCTGGTTTTTATGTGAAAACGAGCACACGGTGCATACGTCCACATATTTTAATGCACAGTTACTGCTTATTGGCCGAGGTTGACATAATTGGGAAATCTGTACAGCATTGAGAATGAACTTAGAAAGAATGGCTCATGTTTGATGTTATTCTCGTCCCTCTAGGTACCAGCACTGCTCTCGTTTCTGGCAGTGTTTGAGCTCAAGCGTAGTTTAAACTTAAACCTGTTGGTACAAGCTAGAGATGCATACTCTGACCCAACACAAAGCACTTATGTAAGTTGCTGTGGAGTGTCTACTTAATGCCATAAATGTAAATATAACTAAAATTGGGGGTATAATATGTTTATATGAGGGGGGACGTAAACATGACACATGACACACGTCCCAATATGTTCAAATAAACAGAAAAATGGCAAGAATTCCATGTAAAAGAGCGAATCTTGGCTCAAATTAGTCTAAAACATGCTGTTTTGACCAGAGGTGTTCAAAGTTCTGCACCTGAAGGGGACGGGGCTGAAATCTGAGGTGGTGTTGTCTTTAAATAAGTAAAAAAAAAAGAAAAATAAATACTTAAAAACAAAGAAAGTGTCACATGTGACGTGAAATAAAGTTGTGATTTCTCTGATATTTTCCATGGAGACCACAAAATCAAGTGCGAGTAAATATATTCGCCTCTCAGATCGGGCGCTATCAGCGAGGTGTAGCTGAAGTTGCCGACGACAGGCAGTTAAATGCGAGATCCTTAAATATTTCTGCCTCAGCCCAGCGTCTGAATGGCAGCTGTAACAATCCGATGCATGCATTAGATTCTCCAGCCTCCCTCACACTCACTATAATAATCCTCTCAAGAGACAAGGAGACAACTTTAACCTTGCGTTTCCTTCCCCACCACCAGGAAGACATATTGCATGCCTGTATTTTTTATTTATTTATTTTTTTTTTAGGATTGACAGCCAGCCTTTCGAGAGAGAGAGAGAGAGAGAGAGAGAGAGAGAGAGAGAGAGAGAGAGAGAGAAAACAGTGTACGGTTGCAAACGAACGCCCTGCTGCTGAAATATGTTCTCATTATTGCAATCAGGTTACACAGCCAGCTGAGCACATAAGTGAGCTGCTTAGCCTCGTTCTGAAGAGGACGATCACGCACCTTAATTGATGCGTCGTGTCGCTCTGTGTCGCGGCTCGGATACACGTAACGTCGCATTAGGTCACCTGAGATAAGACCCCCAAAGTGAAATCCATCAGCATCCTGTCTTCACCTGATTGACATTCAGTACTTTTGCCAGGCCTGAAAGGGGAATTCCACCCATCTTCCGAAATTTCTGCATATTTTAACCTTTAAGACGTGGACAAAGTCATTCAGAGTGGTTTGATGTGAAATGCGAAACTAGGATTGTTCACGGCGGAGGTGATGGGAACCACACGTCTGAAGAGTTCAGTGCCTCTGAAAGCTCCTTCACAGAGAGCTATTACGTGAACTGATTACGAATACACTGGCCGATGTTTTATAATATTTTCGAGTTGGGCTGAAACATGTACTCTGATATTGATGTACGGATGAGACGTTCCTGCAGGCTGTCGTAAGGCAAAGTAGTGCCCAGAGAAATGTTCTTTTATTCTGATTTGGTCACTCGTCACAGTGGGAAGTCATTTAAATGGTCATGTTTGCACTGTAGACTACATCAGAGATCCGTCTCTCGACTGGGTAAGTTCACACAGACTAAAACTTTGGAAAATAGGTGAAACTCCCCTTTAATTCAAGTTGGGTTGTCACATTGTTTCACATTGCTTATTGAAATGAAGGTTTTATATGATTCTTGACTTCTAAAATAACTGTACAGATACAGAACCTTGACTTTAAGGGGGTCTTTCAGCTTTAACAAGGTTCTTTACACATATTATTTGTAAAAAAGTTGTGTAAATAACCATCTATTGAAAATAGTTCTTTAACTCCAAAAAATCTTTCTGGCACATTTTAAAAGTGTAAAACAACTGACCACAAGAAACAGCAACAAAATAGCTGTATGTAGACATCTCTGTAGTGTCTAACAGCTGTAATGTTCCTACACTTTAAAGCAACATGTTTCAGAGTATATATATATATATATATATATATATATATACATATATATGTGTGTGTGTGGTCTTGTTTTGTTAAAAAAAAAAATAAATATTTAGGCATTAAGGGAAATTTTCAAACTGTTCTATTTAATAAAACACAACTATCATTTCTTTTTTTACAGCTTCCAAAAATGTATTAAGTCTAATTCTGCTAGCATTATAAACATAATTAACATACATATACAGGCCATGTACAATAATAATAATTATATTTTAGATTATTGCATTTTTTTCATTTTTATTTGAACATTTAGTCCATTTTGTTTATTTACATTGTGTGAAAATATTATAATTATTAGGACGATAGAAACAACAAACATTGCTTGGAATAAAATCTATATATTGACTTACATTGAAAGTAAAGAGGATTTATGCCCTTCTCCATAAAGTTTCTTTTTTACAAGATATTTTGGGGATTTTTCTTTGAAAAGCAACAATATCCATAATCCAGTTTTCCCTAGTGTAATATCAAAAGAAGTCTGATAAAAAATGAGTAAATAATGAATAAGTAATTATTATACAGTGGTTTTATCCATCATGGGTTTAGGTTATAAGTGACTTCACCATTTGCACTGTGTGGTAAAGTCATATGCAGAAGTTTGGGTGTCCTGGTCAAATAAGACAATAAGTTACAGAACCTCAACAGAGAGAACACTTAAACATGGAACTGTAGATTTTAGTGCACCATTTCTATTTCTTTGAGTTTAGCACAATGGAAAAAATTAAAAATATAAAATGTGCCATAGCATTTACACAGACCACATTATTTTTACTCAGCATGTTAAATTCAGCAGTACGGTGTATTAAAACCAAGCTCTCCGTAGGGAATGTGTTCACTTAGAAAATCAACAAAATATACTGTTGACCAGGGGCGCCCAAACATTTGCCTACTACCGAAGTTCGTGTACAAAGTCTGCTGGAAATACGTGAAGCGTTCAAATGTTTACATTTTACATCATGCATAAAATATAAAACGCCAACACCGCTTTGTTTTTCAGTTCACTTACTTTAAACCAATAATGTTGGTGATGTTATATATTTTATGCATGTGGAAAATGATGTACACATTTAAATGAAGCAGAATCAACCACAGTTACTTTTCCTGTTTACTGACTCCAGGCTTGATATAGTGTTCAGAATGTATAGAGTGTATAGAATTTCAGTTTCTAAAGGCAATAGAACAGAATCCCTATATTCCTCAGTTACGGATCCTGACATGATCCCTCATATATTTATTGAAACGTGACTCCTTGTGGGGGGCTCCTAACAGAGCAGAGGAAAGCAGACGGCCCCGCCCGTACACCCTGCAAAGACAGTTAGGGAAGAGACGGCGCGAGAGGACGAGGAGTCCACCCTACAAATGAAATAACTCAGAGCTATGAAAGGGACGCTTATTTATTTATTCTTTTTTTTCGTGCCACAAATGTACAGGAGATTCATGGGCACCCGGCGCGGGCTCTGAATAAAACATAACTCTTGATAATTGGCTGGGGCAATGTTTTCTTTTCCCCCTCTCGCCCTCATTGATAATTTTCTCCTGGAGCCTCGGCCCCCTTTTCTCCACAAGATCAAAGTCACTGTCACACGCCTCCAGTGGAGAGACGCAGAGCCATGTCTACCCTGCAATATTTTATTCCTCAATGCATGATTAAAGAATGCATACTGGGAGGTGGGGACGATGCAGAGAAGGCGGAGAGGGCGGGACAAGATGTTAACTTCTTTATTTTATTATTTTTTTTACCAGGATTCAGTCAAATATACATATGCTGAGCAATCTTCTAAGCAAGCAAGGTCTAGCAGGACTGAAACAATATGGTTAGCAAACATAGCAAAACACCAAACCAGTGTATATATATATATATATATATATATATATATATATATATAAAATCTCGTCACTGTCCTATAAAAACAAGTATCTCTAGAATTGCAACTCTACTGGAGAGACCATACCTTACTTTCAGTGTAAGTTAATGGAACCAGAATTTTCTCCAAGCTATTTTGGAGCACTTCTATTGATTCATTCATCATGAAGTTTTCAAACAATGTAAACAACCACTGTCGTGTTCAAGTAATGTAGAAAACTCAAAAAAGACTAAAATGAAGATACATGTTTTTCACTGGACAGCGATGTATATATATTTATACTTTGCGGCTGCAGTCAGAATAAAGCAAACTTTACTTTAATACAAGTCAAAGGAACTTGATGATCTTCCAAACCAATTTGGGTCCATTCCATTTGGTCCATTCGTCATAAATTTTACCTGCAATACTTTCAAATTAAAACTCCAAAAATGACAAAAAATAAGAAAAAACAGCAGCTGCTTTTCTCAATTTATATATATATATATATATATATATATATATATATATATATATATATATATATATATATATATATATATATATATATATATAAATTGAGAAAAGCAGCTCGTTATATCAAAACACATTATAAACAGCAGCAAAGTGTATATACACTTTGTATATACACTGCTGAACAAAGCAAATTTTACTTTAATACAATCAAATTGATCATTACATTTACTTACAATGCTTTTAAATAAAAAAAAAATCAAAAAGTCACAAAAAACTGCAGCTCATATCAAAACTTGTTTCAAATTGTTTCAAGTTTCACATTATATATATATATATGGTCCAAAAAATGGTCCAAAGCTGCTTTGAACAAAACACTTTCATCAACTTACACTGAAAGTAAAGAGTGTTTTTGTCCTCTCCCAAAATGTTATCATTCTGCAGATACTTGATATATGTTTATATCATATATAAAATAAATTTATGGATTAAAAAACATGGATCTTGCATAAAAGACCTTTTATGTTCTTCATCAAAGTCATGAATTACTATTAAAAAATACATGAATAATATATAATATAAAATAAAATGTATAAAAAAAAATGTATAAAAACTCATAACATTAATTCTTTATGTAACCAAAAATGATTTATTTTTTTATGGTGAGCTGTGTTTCTCTTTTCAGGGAAAAATAAAAATAAAAGCATTTTCTCTCCTTCTATTCCTCTCTATAGGGAAGTTCTGCGACGGGCAGCTTTTTTCAATTTGTATGCAGTGTGTTCTGAAGCAGACGGCACATCTTATGGGCTCACTAAAGTGTACACTCCTCTGGTCCCCAGGGTCCGGCGGCACTGGTGCAGAAGAAGTGAACTGCAGAGGAACCCACTGTTTAGCAAACATTCCTACTGTGAAGAGGAATTAATAATTCAAAGCCATGGACCGAGGCAACCTCATTTTACTGCTCCACAAAAGGCTGGTCATCGGCACGACGCTGCTTAACACACGCTTGTCGCTTCCCCTGCTCCACACCAAATCTGTTAATTTCACATTGATTGCATGAGTCCAGCCTGCCAGAAGGCTTTACAGTTGTGTTGAGAATTAGCCCAATATGTCCTGAAACAGATGGTTCACCTGCGCCACTGCTAGAGCGCACTGCTTTCCTTAATGCTCTCAGACAGAGAAATGCCTTTTAGCTCATATTTCACCGAGCAACTGGGACCCGGAATAAAGCAGGGGAAGTGAAGCAGAAGTGAAGAATGTATGTCTTTATTTCTGCATGCTCAGGAGCTGTTTAGACAAAAAAATTATCACAGTTTTATCCACAAGCAGTCTCTCATTTTAGGTCAGTTCAGTTTGTGTGTCATGAGAGAAACATAGTAAACCTTGTAATTTATTGTACATCCAGTAGAATCTATATAATTTAATGTATAACATTTATATCTATTGTATAGCCTACCTTTACTGCATAACCTGTTTATGTACTTTATCTAACCTGTATAATCTACCATATAACCTGTATGTCTACTATATAACCTTCATGTTTACTTATCTCCTGCATATGTGCTGTACATCTGCTGTATACCCTACATAACATATATACCTACCTGGATCTATTTCACCATAGAAACTTCTACTGTATCTACTGAATAATTTAAAAATCTACTGAATATACTGAAAAATCAGTGCATTACCATAATAATCCACTAATCTATAATGTAATCTATCTATAATCTAATCTATTGTATGTTTACATCACACTGTAGTCTATCCACTATATCTACTTTATTGTATAACATGTCTATTCACTATATCTACTCTACTGTATAACATGTCTATTCACTATATCTACTCTACTGTATAACATGTCTATCCACTATATCTACTCTACTGTATAACATGTCTATTCACCATATCTACTCTACTGTATAACATGTCTATTCACCATATCTACTCTACTGTATAACATGTCTATTTACCATATCTACTCTACTGTATAATATGTCTATTTACTATATCTACTCTACTGTATAACATGTCTATCCACTATATCTACTCTACTGTATAACATGTCTATCCACTATATCTACTCTACTGTATAACATGTCTATTCACCATATCTATTCTACTGTATAACATGTCTATTCACTATATCTACTCTACTGTATAACATGTCTATTCACCATATCTACTCTACTGTATAACATGTCTATTCACTATATCTACTCTACTGTATAACATGTCTATTTACTATATATACTATACTGTATAACATGTCTATCCACTATATCTACTCTACTTTATAACATGTCTATTCACCATATCTACTCTACTGTATAACATGTCTATTCACCATATCTACTCTACTGTATGACATGTCTATTTACCATATCTACTCTACTGTATAACATGTCTATTCGCTACATCTACTCTACTGTATAACATGTCTATCCACTATATCTACTCTACTGTATAACATGTCTATTTACTATATCTACTCTACTGTATAACATGTCTATTCACTATATCTACTCTACTGTATAACATGTCTATTCACTATATCTACTCTACTGTATAACATGTCTATTCACTATATCTACTCTACTGTATAACATGTCTATTCACTATATCTACTCTACTGTATAACATGTCTAATCACTATATCTACTTTACTGTATAACATGTCTATCCACTACATCTATTCTACTGTATAACATGTCTATCCACTATATCTACTCTACTGTATAACATGTCAATCCACTATATCTATTCTACTGTATAACATGTCTAATTACTATATCTACTTTACTGTATAACATGTCTATCCACTACATCTATTCTACTGTATAACATGTCAATCCACTATATCTATTCTACTGTATAACATGTCAATCCACTATATCTACTCTAATGTACAACATTTATATTCACTATATCTATTCTACTGTACAACATGTCTATCCACTATATCTACTCTACTTTATAACATGTCTATTCACCATATCTACTCTACTGTATAACATGTCTATTCACTATATCTACTCTACTTTATAACATGTCTATTCACCATATCTACTCTACTGTATAACATGTCTATTCACCATATCTACTCTACTGTATAACATGTCTATTTACTATATCTACTCAACTGTATAACATGTCTATTCACTACATCTACTCTACTGTATACCATGTCTATCCACTATATCTACTCTACTGTATAACATGTCTATTTACTATATCTACTCTACTGTATAACATGTCTAATCACTATATCTACTTTACTGTATAACATGTCTATCCACTACATCTATTCTACTGTATAACATGTCTATCCACTATATCTACTCTATTGTATAACATATCTATTTACCATATCTACTCAACTGTATAACATGTCTATTCACTATATCTACTCTACTGTATAATATGTCTATTCACTATATCTACTCTACTGTATAACATGTCTATTTACTATATATACTCTACTGTATAATATGTCTATCCACTATATCTACTCTACTTTATAACATGTCTATTCACCATATCTACTCTACTGTATAACATGTCTATTCACCATATCTACTCTACTGTATAACATGTCTATTTACCATATCTACTCTACTACTCTAACATGTCTATTTACTATATATACTGTACTGTGTAACAGTGGATAGACATGTTATACAGTAGAATAGATGTAGTGGATAGACATGTTATACAGTAAAGTAGATATAGTGATTATGACATGTCTATTCACTATATCTACTCTACTGTATAACATGTATATCCACTATATCTACTCTACTGTATAACATGTCTATTCACTATATCTACTCTACTGTATATCCTGTATATCCACTGTACTCCACTGTAGAACCTCTACATCTACTACATCTAATCCACTGCATGTCCTCTATTTCTGCTCTTATCTAGTGTAAAACCTGTATATTTGTCTAACCTGTATATGTGTCTAATCTAGTGTATAACCTCTATTTCTGCTTTGTCCTGTCTATTGTATAACCTGTATATCCACTGAATCTATTGTATATGCGTAGGCTATATATCCATTATGTCTTACCTACTGTATAACCTGTATATACACTGTATAATATACTGAAACCTCTATGTTTAATGTAAAACTATATCTCTAGTATATCTAATGTACTGTATAATGTACTGAATAAGCTTTACATCTAATGTATCTAATCTACTGTACAGCATATATATTCTCTGTATAATCTACTACAACACCTACATATCTACTGAATGTAATGTAGTGTATAACCTGTATATCTACTGTATTCACTGAATAACTTCAACATCTGCTGCATCTCAGCTACTGTAAAAATCTGTACATCCACTGCAATCTGCTGCGTAGCCTGCGTATCTGCTGGATCTGTTCTCCTGTCTGTTGTATAGTTTGTGTGTTGTCACTCTTGTGAGAAGATCTTATGAGGAATGGAACTTATTTGCTGATGTAGAGAACCTTTTAAACGTTAACAGTGACCAGTTATTGTTGTAGAGACATGAGGTTAGTTATCAAACTCACATAAGCGTCTTACATAACCCAGTCTTTTCAGCGCAAAACTGAACTGATGAAGAAATTATGCAGCGAGCAGCAGTCCCATCAGGTGTGGAATAATGCAGTGCACCTCAGCGTGCCCAGTGACAGAGAACAGACAGGACTAGTGGCCCATTTTCCTCATGTCAGACAGCGCCATATGGCAGCCGCTCACTTGTGCTTCTTAGTTGCATTTGAAACTGGATTTGTATGCAGGCATAATGGTGATCAGCGTTAATTAAAAACACTGGGGGAGTAGAGGAGGGTAGCAAGTTCATAGAGTGAACACTACAAAAACATAGTCCCAAAGGCCTTGATGCTTAATGTAAGGCAAGTCCTTGAAGGCAAAGCGAGTATCAAGGACAGCAAACTTTCTGACTTGCTGTCATGCCGGACTTTAAATAGCACAAAAGCGGAGCTTTATCGCAGGGGTATAACTTTAGTTAGGCTCTTGATAGCAATATGCACAAAATCCACTGAGGAGGCGAACAGAATATGCAAATGTAGCATGCAAATTCAGAAACGTGATCGATGATTGCTTGAGTTTGCAGAATTTTCACTCCACAGAAACTTTGCGCTTGAACTTTCACTGAAGAAGCCAAACGTAAGCGTGCCATTCCTAAGCGTCCCTGACCAGAACCTCAGATCTGAGATAAATAGGTCAATGGTCTTCTTTAGATTAAAGTCTCCTAAGAAAACCCGAAAACAAGGCCTGTCGTTGCCACATGTCTGAGGCGTGCTCTCATTTACATCTCAACCGCTTTCTCTAAAGAGCCATGTTTAAAAGAGATTTAAACAAGTGAGAGTGAAAAGAATTTTAAAGGGGTTTCTTTATAAAAGACATTTACTGTAAAGGTTCTATGCCAATTTAAAGGTTCTCTATTTTTGTATAGTGTAAATGTTGAACATGGGAAACAGGCTACTGATTATTATACCATCTTAAAATTACGGTGTGAAAGTGTTTTTCGTGAGAGATGCCTTAGAGGAACTGCACTTGGTCCCTAACAGAACCTTTCAGTAGGTGGTCTTTTAAAGAATTCCATGAGATAATGAGATATAGAATTGAAATGAACCTTTTTATTTTATATCTTCTCATATAATTTTTCTCTCCCACTCTAGTTTTAATTCAGAGACTTTCAGTTATAGTACAGTATGTACTGTATATATATATATATATATATATATATATATATATATATATATATATATATATATATATATATATACTGTACTATAGTACTATATTTTCTGGGCATCATGCATACCTGTACTTCAAAATTATTTAAGATACAGACATGATACCTACATCAGTGAGTAATTCAGGAAACCTGCAACCACTAGCCAACATGACATCATTGAGCTGTGATGTCAGCATCAGTGAGTAATCCATCCAAAACACCCCAAATTCTGTCATCAACTCTATAGCTAGCCTTCATATTACAGCAAACGATTGAAATGGCCGCATGCTTTACAGACCACAGTCCTCAGCAGGCCCAGAGTGACCAGAGTGATGTCACTTACGTGTGACCAACAACGCAGCTTCAAAAACCACCCAAAATCCACTCACTACTGATATATAAGCTCT
Organism: Megaleporinus macrocephalus; assembly: GCA_021613375.1. Taxonomy (NCBI): domain Eukaryota; kingdom Metazoa; phylum Chordata; class Actinopteri; order Characiformes; family Anostomidae; genus Megaleporinus; species Megaleporinus macrocephalus. The sequence continues at coordinate 27,900,458 of CM038721.1, forward strand.
CTGCTTGTAGCCTTCATGTTAAAAACAAAGGTTTAAACTAGCAACAGGATTTACACATCACAGCACCCAGCAGACCCTCATCTCACTGACCAGAGTTAAATAATCCAGCTATGATCCGCACATCAGCCACAAATCCAGCTCCAACATTAACCAAAACCCTGCTCGTAGCTTAATAAAGAACATGGCAGCCTTACACTAATCGTTTCATTTGACTCATTAATAAGCAACACAGTGAACCACCATCACACACTTGTTTACGAGATCTGTATAAGCAATAGTTTACTTTTTTAACAAAAATTGTCCAAATTAATAAAGATATCAAAATTCTGTTGCATTTAAAGTAATGACATATTGAGAAGGTCAGAGGTTTCCTGAGAATAACAACCTATGGCATGTGCGATTGCTTCATATAAATACTTTATATAAATATAAATAATATAATTCATAATAAATAAAAAATATATTAAAAGTGGACCTCAGGGGAAAAAAAATACAAAATACAACAATCAGTGTACGAGATGGGATCTTTAATGTTGGATATGGGTTTGGCAGTCCTTACCAAATCATTTACATTAAAACAAATTAATTCCCTCCGTAGAGTTCCTTAGTAAATCGGTTCCAATGTTGGGCAGTTCTTTCTGTGCTGTGACAAGACTGATGTGTATATGTTTATATAAGCACAATATAATAAACCAATATACTTAATTAAGAAAAAAAAATAATTAAAATTATTATTAATTAAAAATTAATTAAAAAAATATATATCCTTCATTAATACGCTCTTAAAGATTCAAACTCAAAATCCAAAATCTAAAACGTGTCACTAAACGTGTAAAATTCATGTGTCTGGTTGCGATCTTTGCCTGGACTCGTTTACTCTGATACATCTATTAGGAGCAGTCGCTCCTTCAAGCCTTGGCATCTGAATGCCATGGACAGCCATGAGGCACCTAAATTTTTAACCAAACCCTTTTGTACTCAAACAAGTTAAATATTAACCAGTGCTTCATATGAGAAAGTTTTCCTTCTTTTTTTCTCTCTCTCTCTTTTTTTTGCTATTAATTGAGGATTCACCATTGCTCAAGCAGCGTGAAATCCTTTTTGACTTCTTTCCATTTGCCTGGAGGTTAGATCAGTTTTTTTAAAACATCTCGGCACAAGGAGACCATGGCTAACAGGTAATCTGTCTAATTACAGCGTCGGAGGGGTCGCCCAGTTAAATATTTAAGAACCTCCATAACCTCTATTTCACCCTCCCTGTGTAGGGCTGCTCCAGAGCCCCAGTGCTCACTCTGCCTCCATTAGCTCATGCTTTCATGCCCAGAGGAACTTGACCGTGGTGACAGGCAGCGCGGGGATTGCTGCTGAGCTGAACGCCTGCACTCTCTCCAGCCTCGCCCGCAAGCAGCAAACAAACACTGCACACCCAGCGCGTGCACACACACATACGTACACACACAGAGCACACTAACTTGCCTTGGACCATGCTTTAACCCTTAGAAGAAGTGGTCAGGTCAGTTTATAAGCCTTTTAGGGCCCTAAGTGGACAGGTAGGGGGGTCCCAGCCACCCCTATGATGTTATTTTTTTTATGTAGGCAAAATAAATGTGTACTTGTTTTTTTGCTTAATAAAGCATTTCAGAAATGCTACAGTAAATAGAATATATTGATAATTGTCTGATCAATTAATAAAATAAAACAAATGTATGCAATTTACATAAAATGCTTAGTTTCTTTTATTTTCTTCCGCAATTTTAATGATCTAAGACACGTAAAGTGGCACCACATCTTTTCAAACCACTAACGCAACATCATAACACACTAATGGAGAATGCTAACTGCTAACCCTGTCACATCATCCCTTTATGGGCAAGCTTCATGGTGAGTGACATGGGGGGAGCATAGCCATACTACCCACCCAGACAGATCCAGGCCTATACAAGACTGTAGCAGAGCTCTATATTTGTGCTTATATATATATACAGCTAGGTCTGAAAATAATGTAATGTAATGTATAATGTAAATATTCAGTTATTTTAAATGTCCAGCACAGTACATTGGAGTTGTAATTAATTAATAATATGAATATGAGCTCAAAATGGAGGTGTTTAGCTATAAAGGTATTTACATCTAATTTTATTCATAGCCTCCCATTTTCACAGACTGAAAAAAACACAGTTAGTACATATGATTTACCACACATACAAACCAAAATCAGAGTGACCAAATTAGAGCTCTCCCAAAAAATAAATAATATATATATATATATATATATATATATATATATATATATATATATATATATATATAAAGCCAGTACAATTCTGAAACAACATCTTATGGACACATAAGACAAAGATCTGTCCCAGAATTATGAAAAGAGAATGTAATGATAGGTAGAGGTAAGTGTGGAGAAGGACAGGAGCTCTTCATGACCCAAATCATAGCTCCTCATCTGTAGGTAATGCTATGGCATGGGCAGGTGTGGAACTGCTTTTCTTGTGTTCATTGAAGGCGTGATTGCTGAAATACCTGTTTGGCAAATGATTCACAGCTAAGCCTTAAAAAAGACTATTTCATTTATGATTGTTAGTTTGCCCGATTGCTTCTGAGCTGCTACAATATATAGCCTGACAATGAGCAAGCTATATAAGCTAGTAGTTCCTCCATTAGTACTAGTAATACTAGTGTATATACTAGTGTATGTAGTGTCAAATACAAGCTGAGCTTCTAAAACCATAATTTACTTTTAATTTAATTCATTTTATAGTTATCTTTAACTTTTACACATCCAAATATTTATAGACCTAACTATAAGTGATTACAGTAGGTCATCTAATCTGCTCAACACTTTCTGTCTGACACCACACCCCTGCTCACCCCCTGCATGAGCTCTGCTTTTATTTAATTTTTTTAATTTTAAAAGTCAAGAGCAGATGTTTTAAATAAAAACAGCCAATCAACAGTCACAGATTTGACTGACATGCGAATGAAGGTAATTGTTGGTGTAGGCGGGTCAATAGGCGGAGGGGAGGTAAATAAAAACAATCAGAGGTCCTAAATTACTCTGGGCTTCAGTCCAGGTAAACCAATGCATTACATTTCTGTGTAATTACTTGCAATTTTATATAATTACATAGTATTACATATGTAACTATGCAATTTTACAATTACATACAGCTCATTACATAATGGCACATTACAGCTGATCCTCACTTTCTGAAACCTCTTCTCAGACATCCAGTTCATGATAACATAACTTTATACTATGTCACGACTGCTGTTACATCTACTGTGAAACCACTTTTGAAACTAATAGTGTTCTGTGGGTGGCGAATTAAAGTGTAGCCCAATGTAAAGAGCCTTAAATTGTAAAGGGCCATAAATATTCCCATTAAATTTTCTTTTTTAGAGTTATAAATCATAATCAGTTGAATATTACATCGCAAATCAAGATACAACCTAACAGACAGCGAGTAATAAACTCAAAATGAGAGGCTTTCTCTTTTTTCCTTCTTTAATTCCACTGCTGTGATATAGGGCTTCAAACAGGCACGACAGGACGCTGAATATGAGTTTGAAATATAGACGCTTAATTTATGAGGTGGCGAGCTGTCCTCAGACGCGCTTTTTATGTTTCATCCAAGAGAAATTTGCCACTGCTAGGGATTATTCCATTTTCCGCGATACAGACAGGTTACAGAAATATTCGTGCTTTAAATGCCATTGAGTCTGTCATATTCCAAACTTTATCTCGGCGGGTTTGAAATGAGAGATGACCTCCTGAACGCACGGAAATCAATCATCCTGACAGACACACCACTTATTCTTTATTACCCCCATATCAAAACCACTGAATTATTGCGCAGGGCCTTTTTTTCCTTTTCTTTTAATGTTGACTTGAGAAATATTTTCATTATGATCCGTCTAATCGTATTTTTCATCACCGAGGGAAGGAAAATTAGTAGTTTTGTCTTCACAGCTTACCCTTACTCACAGCTCCGCCAGGGAAACAAAGAAATGTGCAAAGAATTAATAACAGCCTTGATGATGTTGCTAATACAATGGCTTTCAAACGAAGGGTTCTGCGCTCGGGTGAGCTCGGCTGGAACCGCAGAACCTAACTAAAGCTTGAGCACAGTCTAATCGCTTTCAGCAAATGATAATATATTATTTCACTTTATTTACCGCTGGAAACTGCAGTGCTGCTTTCTGTCTTTTCACTCGAAAAATAAAGGCTAATATGTGTTTCTTGGTCTGAACGTGAACGGTTCTAGGAAAAACCTTGCATTGACATGGAACCTTTACTTTTAGTGGAGCGTTGTTAACTTTTAAAAATGCTATTTATTATTGTGCAACAAAACAAAGTTCCTTGCAGAACATTTTGCCAAAAGGGTTTTTAGGGAACCAAAAGTGGTTCTTCTATATGACCCGAAGAACCATTTTGGCATCTATGCGCTTAGATATTACATATAGATAAATGGTTCTACAAGGAACCACTCACATATCGGCACGCCTAAATAGTTATATTCAGATTGTTGGAGAATGTGTTCTACAAAGTTCTATGTAGAACCTTATATAGCACCAATAAGGATTGTGCAACAGCGCCAAGCTTGTAACAATTTAGTTTGGTGCTATGTAGAAACATCTTCATGAAGGTTCTATAAAGGCCTAGCGCCATATACAACATTCTCCATGAATCTGAAGTACCTTCTCACCAGGCTAATAATCATGGTTCTCTAAGAGTGTTCATTTTTTATATGGAACCACTGTCTTTACAAAAAAAAACCCTTGTAGAACATTGTGTATGTTTTTAACAGTGGAGTTCAGTAAACCAGTAGTGAGCTCTGCGGCACCTTTAAAAAATTGGCACCAAGGTTCTTTGCATGATTCTGCAGAAGAATCACACCCTTAATGAGAAGCATTAGAGAACCGTTTTGTAAAGAAAGATTGAGGAACTTTATGCTTAATTTGGCATAGAACCTTTGCTACAGAGCTGCTTCCTTGCTTAAAGGCTTTAAGGTCTGAAATCAAAAACACTTAACTAATCAGACATGGTTCTCTAAGAAGTCCACAGATCATTTTATGCTACCTATTTATGGCTTAGACATGAGGTTCTAGGAAAACCTCAAATTGGTACAAGCGACTTGGTTCTGTATGGAACCAAAACCTCTTCTTTGGCAGGTGGTGGTGCTCTGCTGCAGCACTGGAACCCAGCTTTAAAGAATTCTGCTCTGGAACCAACCCTAAAAAAGGTTTCTCCACACTCGCACATCAAAAGTGCATCCTCAAAGAACCTTCTGCTAAGGGGTACTTTAGGAAAGGACTGTTTTCTGTGCATGTCACAGAGCCAGAGGTAAGCTCTACTACACTCGTTGCATGATTCCACAGCAGAACCACATTTGGCTCCCTAACCAAAAGCGCTCCCTCTGTTGCATCACCCAAAGAACCCTTTATGGAACTACAATTGGTTCTTCTTCAAGTAATAGAGCTCAATTACAGCACTGGTACTAACTAGGTCCAGAATGTTGCCAATAAATCAAGGTTTCTCAATGGCTCTAGTCTTGGCCACACAGTTCTAGGAACAGCCTTCAATTGGCCCAGAGCCTATGAACCATCTGGAGATTCTTCAAACTTAAGAAAGCTTTTCACATCTCATTTACAAAAATGGTTCTGTACGGAGCCAAAAGTGGTCCATTCTGGGCATCACTGTGCAGAACCCATTCTTGGCACCTTTATTAGTAAGAGTCAAGGTGAAGGCAGAGCACAATAGAGCACTGCCAGATCTATACGTGCAGAGTACATGGGATTTCAGTGAAGTACAACGGAAAAGCAGTGATGACGGCGGTTCTCCGAGGGCTTTGGCTCTGCAAGGAGAACTAAAAAGAGGACAAAAATGTTTTTTGGGTTGCTGGTGAAAGCCTGTCAGCCAAAATTCCCTCCAAGAGCATATCACCTCCCAAATCCGCTTAGACAAGGGTGCAACAAGCCGTCTGAGGACGCTGTCAATCAAACCCAGGACGTTACCTCTTCAGGGGAGTTCCATTCTGCTGTCACACTCGGGATCCTTTACAAAACACACTGTTTATTGAGGGGGAGACTTTCGCTGTCCTCCGTAGTCGAAGCGAGAGATATTTGTGTTTCAAAGCGTTATTCTCTCTCTCCCTCTCTCTCTCTTTGCATTGACCACATTCTCCCCAGTGTTAGAAGAAAAAGAATGAAATAAAGAAATATGAAGATTGGAACTGGCGAAGAATAAATATGGTTTTCAGAGGGTTTTCGTGGCTGTGACGGATTTCTATTACTGCGGGTAAATAAACTGGAATCTGAAAATGTGGAGAACTTTGAATGGACAGCCATAAAAGGCAAGTCATCACATTCTTTGCCCAAGGTGTGTTATTTTTAATGGTTTCCTCAATTATTTAGAATCCCAATAATATTCTAGATTAAAGTCTTTCCTGATCTGAATAAGACATTAGATTAATAATAGATTGCACGAGACAGTATAACAGAATTTCAACAGGAAAATGACTTTCATTCCCAGATCTCAGTGAGTAAAAGCCAAAAAAGGGTGGAATTATAAGACAATCTTCATTTAGGAGCACACAGTCATGTGCAAAAGTCAGAGACCAACCTTCATTTATATAACTTACAGTTAAAACGGCTTGGTTATGAGTTCTCTCAGTACTCAGTGTGTCCACACATTTATAATAGCTTCCACTCTTTTCAGAGAAGACTTCAGGGATATATTCCAAAGTTTCCAAAGTTTAGTCTTAGAAGTTGGTCATATTGTCTGCTTTTTAAGATCCACATAATCCCAAAGCTGCTCAGTGATCTTGAGGTCTGGACTCTGCGGTGGTCAGTCTATTGTGGTTTGAGAACACCAGCAGCTTCTCTGTCTCGTTAGCAAATGGTCTTATTTTCATCTCTTTCCTTTTCTCAGAAACATCTTATTGGTAACTGCACATCCTTTCAGACTGATAGCACTGAGTTGTCTTCTCACAAAGAAGGGATGGACAGAAACAGCTGTTTATGCTTTTCAGATCTGAAGAAAAGGCAGAGATCGATTTTCGCCTCTCTCTCAAAGATAACACCCGCTGTTTACCTGGTAATGGTAGGTTTGGTGGTCTACCAGGTCTTCATAAGCCTTTTTGCTCACTTATATATTTTTGGAAGCTTTTATTTTTATCTGCCTTTTACTCCTTCACATTTATCTACTTCCCCCGTTTATATCTAATCTCCTCGGCCTCCGACTGTCGCACAGGACTGTATGCACAATACAGTATTTACTATTATAATATTGTAAACAGCTCGATTCTGAATGCCTGTCGCCAATAGATGAGGGTGCCTGTCTCCAAATCAATGCTACTGATCCTCAGTCCACTATTTTTAAGCAGAAATAATGATTTTTACATGAACCTCTAATGTGTGGAGGGCACCAAGCAGATGGTCAGATGAAAATTGATGATAGGTTTAGTAGTCATTAGTAATATTCTATCCAGTAAGAGAACTGCTGAGCAGCACAAAGACCACAGCAATTTGCTTCGCTTGCGATCCGCTGGCTTAAGCCGAGTTCCTCCTGGTGTCTTGCTGTTCTGGACGCCTCAGTTATGCAATCAGAGGAAGGTAGTTTTACTAGACTAGGTGTGAGTAACATCTGTAGTTTGATCAGCAACATTAGCCCCCTACAAATCACGGCTTGACATCCATTTCCAACAGACAGGGCTTTCGTAGTGGGGCGTATGCTAAAGCTACACTGAGCTAGCCAACTGAGGCTCCAGCTTCAAGAAAAGCCAAAGTGTTGCAGCAAGTTCTCTGGAGATTGTTGAGATTGGTGGGTGTTCTAACAGCATGCAGAATAATCTGGCTATAATGACAGTAGTACTCATTTTTCTTTCTGTGTTACAGGTTTCAGGTAGAATGGTGCAATTCTATATTGATTATTCTTGTATGACTATGTTATAATGGTTGTACATGAGTTTATAAGACATCAATTAACTTTTGCTTCATAGCAACTAATGAACTATTAATATATTTACATTACTTCATAACAAGCATCACAATAAACCTAGAAGCTTCCATTTTTAAACAAATCATCTTCTAACCAGAAATTTAATGTTTACAAGTTAATAAAGTAACTCTATTACTTTCTATTTAGATTTATCTCTAACTCTACAGATGGGGCTTTGAATGAGTTTGTAAGAACAGCAGTGAACTGCTTATGATTCAGTCTGTACACTCATTGTTAGGCACGATTAATTTAAACTTATATATAAAGAACAAGCAAACAAAACTTGAAATAAATGCTGCCAGATAAAGATACATATACCACCAACAACAAAAATAGAAACTACCTGAGAAACGAGAAGTAATAAACTACAAACAGGTAAAACACTAATGAGGTGGTGGAGCTTCATGGGAGGTGACAGTAATTTTAGATTGTGACCTGTAAAACTGACTAATAAGTAATAAATTATACAATATACAATTATGACATAACAGCTAACATATATCATATAAGCTATTATTATTATAAAGAGTAAACATTGTTTTTCTCTTGTAGCTCATTAAAACAAATAGAGAATAGAGAGTTAGTCTAAGTTTTCACTCACTGCCACATGTGTGTTGGTATTTAAATCTGATGAAAGCTATTATGTGGGAAGGATGTACTGCATGCTTACCATGTTTAACAAAGAATTGCAGCCTACAGTCTGCCGGAACATTATGTAAAGCAAATGTTAATTTAATAGAAAGGTACAGACAGCGTGTACTTTGATGAAAGTATCGTATAAAAATGATGCCTAATTCACATACGTTGAGCCAAAACACAAGAAGGAGTTTAGACCTTTGTTTTTGTTATTTAATATACAACCAGAGCATATATCATTTCAAACATGGCTCATTTCTTTAAGAATAACTCAGTCAGACGGCACTGTAGTCCATGTAGTTACTGAACAATGAGCCTTAGTATGTGGGATTCTAAGGGTTTAATAACATTACTTTGTTGCAGAATCCTTGTTGGCAATTACGCCTTCAGAATTCTACAATGAGACATAATTTGCTTTTTGCAGCATTGTAGTTCAGTGTTTGCCCACTCCTCTTGGCAAGATCTTTTCAAATCCCCAAAGCTATGATGGTCCGCCTGATGGACTCACAATAATTCATACATTCTGAAGTCAGGAAATTGGCTAGGCCATTTTCAGAAACCTGTCTAGACTTATTTTGGCTATATGTTTGGGATCATTGTCTTTTTAAAATGTCTGTCACCCTCAATTCAGTCACCCATATCTGACACCAGAGCCCCCCCCCTACATCAATACTTCAACATAGTATTGTGTTACTTATTTATTATTTGGTTATGCTTATGAATGGTTATGCTTTTGAATGCATCATGTTTTGTTTATGTTTATAATCACAATGTCTAACATTATTTGAAGACCTAATTCCCATCACTATATACTAAAGTGACAATAAAATAGTATCTACCATAAAACATACTCAGGTACAAAACACTTTAACAATAAAATAATTACCAGACTAGTCTTAACACTTTTTAGTAATACTTTTTCACATGTGCTGAAAACACCAGGATACACTTTACATTACATGCGCAAAAAACATTATATCTCTATTTTTGTTGTTTTGACATGATGTTGTTTTAGGATTGTGTGTAAATTTCAGGACATACTAGAAGAAATGACCCAAAAAGACCACTGACCTGCATTAAAAGTAAAGCATGTTTTCCTTTTCCTATAAAAAAAAAGAGAATAAAAAGCTGTTGTTATGGAAGAGATATAGGAATGTGACCAGCAAGAGCAAAAGAAAAAAAGAAAAAGGAGAAGAGAACAGAAGAAAGGACTAGTAAAAAGTCTAGTGAGGAGTAAAAAGCTTTTTTTCATGGAAATTTAATCATGGAATACATGTAGCAGCATTTCAGAACTACTCAATATTACTCAAATAATATTCAAAAGTATTTAATAAATCTTCCAAAATAATACTTAAGTATAGTACAGTTGATTATTTCCTTCTCTTGTTAACTATTACTAATACGTAGTTAGGGAATTGCATTTAGAGTGATTCAACCCTTACCATATACGTGGAAATGCTGCTTTTAGTATTATTATTATTATAATTATTGTTATTATTATTATTATTATTATTATTATTAGTAGTAGTAGTAGTAGTAGTAGTAGTAGTATTACAGACACCACGGTTTCAACAGATTTAATAAATTATAAAGCTTGACTAAAAGCAAAAAGTCAATTAGCTCTTCTCTCTGCAAGCTAACAACCAATAGGTCTAAAATAGAATATTTAGCTTTATTAGACGTATAATCTTAAACATCAAAGCATTTACTTACACAAAAAAAATGTAAACACTTCAACATAGTTTTTTATCATAGGTACTTATTTGAAACATGTTACGGTGCGGACGGACTAATGCTCGGTGATTATTTTATCAAACTCTGCAAAAACAGCCTGTCAAAACTGCTGCACTTGCATACATGATTAATGTGTTGAAGATAGAGTGTAATGGCAGATTAGACATGGTTTTGCGTGGGCTCATCTGTTTTCTACATCTCATTATTTCCTCAATGACGGCTGAACAAGACGTGAGTTTATTTGTGTGATCTAAATGGGTTATTGATTCGTTTTGTGATGGACGAGTGTCCTGGTAAGTCTCTGTTGCAGCAGAGAGAAAGAGAGTGATCATGACCTCACCGTCAGAGCGATGATCTCTCACTTTCGGGAGGCTTTTAAGGAATGTTAGTTCATAGTATAGGTGGATGCTGTAAATTCACAGAGAAAAAATAAAAATCCTCAATGGTCCATTCAGTGTCTCTGTAATTCCATTAAATGGTTAACTTGCAGGTATTTCCCAGGTGGGCTTTGTCCCCATCGTGCTAAATGCAGAGTTTCTGCCTGTAACCCACTTCTCTGTGGAAGACTAATAAAAGTTCTAACAGAATAAGCACCTGGTCTATGATAGTCTAGTGCCATCTACTGTTAATATGCACATTATCATTCAGATCCAGTTGTTTAATGGGGGGGACGCTGTACCTCAGAGTAATTACACACTATAATTGAAACCTAATATAATTGTTGAACTCACTTGTAATTATTATTACTGAAATCACCTCTGAGGCCTTTCGCAAGGTTTCAACATTAGATAACACCGAACAGAGAATCTACCCACTAGGTAGGATTTATGGCACAAAACGTTCAAAGCAAACTAAAATGTATTCTCTGTATAGAGGAGAGCGAGGCACAGCTTAACACATATATATATATATATATATATATATATATATATATATATATATATATATATATATATATATATATATATATATATATATATATATATATATATATATATATATATATATATATATATTTAAATTTATATAGAAATATATACAAGCAACCTTACTATCTCTGCTGCCAATGACAACAAACGTAGCTTTGATTACCCACCAATACTGAAAGAACAAGCACAAACACTACAGCATCCCTAATGAGCAAGTCTGGTGACTATATGTCTAATGTCTGTGTATCTATCTATCTATCTCTATCTCTCTCTCTCTCTCTCTCTCTCTCTATATATATATATATATATATATATATATATATATATATATATATAAAATCTGCACACCAACCTCTGAATGTATTGCGCTGCCGGTGTAGATTAAGGAAACATAGCACTCGCTCTTGTATTGACCACAGCAGCAAAGAAGAACCATCTCCAGCACTAGCCGACATGGCCAAGACAGCTGACAGGTCACGTCTAGCTGCACATTTTCTGTACATAGTTGATGGTAGTCTGGCACCACAAAGCGCTATAACACACACACATCACACAGATACATCTCAGACACTTCAACTATTTAAAGAGAGATACCCTGTGTCCGGGGGCAAACAAGCCTGTAGCAGGACACTACATAGCCCTCTATTTTAATGGTCAACTGTTCTGGCTACAGTACAAAGTCTGAGCAGAGCCTCTGTCTCCCTGCAGCAGGGGTTTCAGAATGTCTTCTGTCCCAGTTAGTGAACATGCTGCAGGGTGTGCACTCCTTGGCTGCGTGTACCCCCAATGATCCCTCACTCCACATCCTCTGCCTTAGGGCACTGGAGCCGAGAGACTGAGAGCTGCATCCTCCTCCTCAGTGCACAGCAGAACTCTTCGCAACTTGAGCCATCAACACCGGGCATGGCGGCAACAGCAGATCCATTGGCTGCTCTCTGCTCCATCCACCCCCCGCCATGCAGTAGATGCCAGCAAGAGCGCTGCACATGAACGTAAGAGCCCAGACTCTCAGCCTCGGCCAACCATACCTCCGACGCCTGCTTGAAGGATCACTGGAGGACCATGAAGCTTCCAAATGTACTATTTTGAAGTCATACAGTAGAATAAAGACTGGTTGTAAACTAATCCCCCCCAGTGTGGGGGCTGCACTTTGGTCTGTCAAGCTTTAAAAAAGTGCTATATTAAAATAATTTAAGTGTGAATTCTGCAACTACCTAAACTTACTAATTAAAAAAAATATGGACAAACAATCTTAATGGTGAATATCTGACCAACTACAGTCCAAATTTGAAAATGGTGTTGCTATGAGAACATGAGCATGTGACTAAAGCACCAAGGCAGCAGCGCGTAGGTGGCAGCGTTATGGTCTTGTGCCCACTCAGCCATGTGGAAGACACTCTCAACTGATTTGGGTATGAATGCATCCTTGCAGATCACGTACACCCATACACGCTGATTGTCTTCCCTGGGGCGGATGGCATCTTCTAGCGTGTTCACCCCCATGTGCCTTCCAGCAGCTGTGGGATGCACTGCAGTCAGAATGGCTCCAGATACTTGTGACTACCTACCAGGACCTTACCGAGTCTCCCAGCTGCGGTTACTCTGAATATTAGCTGGTGCTCATAGTAATTTATCTCAACTGTGTAGAACTAACTTGACTCTGCAGCTGCAAGTCACTGATTGATGCTAGAGTCAGAGGTGAGAAGTGAACTCACTTTGACCTTCACGTGAGCTGCAAAGTGTGAAAAACACTTCGGGACACCTCTTTAGCATTGTTAGTAACGAGTTAGGTAGCGAATGTTAGAGATAAGACTGACACCTTTAAAGTTCTTGATATGTTTACCCTCTGAAAACAGAAGTCTATGATGAATGTTTTAGTTTAAATACTAAATACTGAGCCTGTGCCGAGTGATCTAACTCAAACCTCTTTAAATGCAGAAAAGTGGTGCTTTGTCACCGTTGATGGTGTGAGCAGCTATACTAATGTAATGCACACTGAGTTCTAGAGCTGTGAGCATCATCCTGACTCTCTGAATATGAATTCCGAGTTAAAGAAGTGTTTTTCTTTTATCTGTTTGCTAGTCTAAGAATGTCAGGCCATCATCACATCACTTTCAATTTTTTATTTATTTTTAACTTGTTAATCTGTGATAATGACATGCAAACGAGTACCTGAATCTACAATACAACATATGACCAAAGGTGTCAAGTAACTGAGTACAAATTACTTAGGTACCTTACTTAAGTAGAAATTTTGGTTATTTATAATTTACTGAAGTAATTATTTTTCAGCATACTTTTTACTTCTTCTGCTTACATTTACACTCCATTATCTGTACTTTCTACTCCTTACATTTACACTCCATTATCAGTACTTTCTACTCCTTACATTTACACTCCATTATCAGTACTTTCTACTCCTTACATTTATACTCCATTATCAGTACTTTCTACTCCTTACATTTACACTCCATTATCTGTACTTTCTACTCCTTACATCTACACTCCATTATCAGTACTTTCTACTCCTTACATTTACACTCCATTATCTGTACTTTCTATTCCTTACATTTACACTCCATTATCTGTACTTTCTACTCCTTACATTTACACTCCATTATCTGTACTTTCTACTCCTTACATTTACACTCCATTATCAGTACTTTCTACTCCTTACATTTACACTCCATTATCAGTACTTTCTACTCCTTACATTTACACTCCATTATCTGTACTTTCTACTCCTTACATTTACACTCCATTATCTGTACTTTCTACTCCTTACATTTACACTCCATTATCTGTACTTTCTACACCTTACATTTACACTCCATTATCAGTACTTTCTACTCCTTACATTTACACTCCATTATCTGTACTTTCTACTCCTTACATTTACACTCCATTATCTGTACTTTCTACTCCTTACATTTACACTCCATTATCAGTACTTTCTACTCCTTACATTTACACTCCATTATCTGTACTTTCTACTCCTTACATTTACACTCCATTACCAGTACTTTCTACTCCTTACATTTACACTCCATTATCAGTACTTTCTACTCCTTACATTTTCACTCCATTATCTGTACTTTCTATTCCTTACATTTACACTCCATTATCAGTACTTTCTACTCCTTACATTTACACTCCATTATCTGTACTTTCTACTCCTTACATTTACACTCCATTATCAGTACTTTCTACACTTACATTTACACTCCATTATCTGTACTTTCTACTCCTTACATTTACACTCCATTATCTGTACTTTCTACTCCTTACATTTACACTCCATTATCAGTACTTTCTACTCCTTACATTTACACTCCATTATCTGTACTTTCTACTCCTTACATTTACACTCCATTATCTGTACTTTCTACTCCTTACATTTACACTCCATTATCAGCACTTTCTACTCCTTACATTTACACTCCATTATCTGTACTTTCTACTCCTTACATTTACACTCCATTACCAGTACTTTCTACTCCTTACATTTACACTCCATTATCAGTACTTTCTACTCCTTACATTTACACTCCATTATCTGTACTTTCTATTCCTTACATTTACACTCCATTATCTGTACTTTCTACTCCTTACATTTACACTCCATTATCTGTACTTTCTACTCCTTACATTTACACTCCATTATCAGTACTTTCTACTCCTTACATTTACACTCCATTATCTGTACTTTCTACTCCTTACATTTACACTCCATTATCTGTACTTTCTATTCCTTACATTTACACTCCATTATCTGTACTTTCTATTCCTTACATTTACACTCCATTATCTGTACTTTCTACTTCTTACATTTACACTCCATTATCTGTAGTTTCTATTCCTTACATTTACACTCCATTACCAGTACTTTCTACTCCTTACATTTACACTCCATTATCTGTACTTTCTACTCCTTACATTTACACTCCATTATCTGTACTTTCTACTCCTTACATTTACACTCCATTATCTGTACTTTCTACTCCTTACATTTACACTCCATTATCAGTACTTTCTACTCCTTACATTTACACTCCATTATCTGTACTTTCTACTCCTTACATTTACACTCCATTATCAGTTCTTTCTACTCCTTACATTTAAACTCCATTATCTGTACTTTCTATTCCTTACATTTACACTCCATTATCTGTACTTTCTACTCCTTACATTTACACTCCATTATCTGTACTTTCTACTCCTTACATTTACACTCCATTATCTGTACTTTCTACTCATTACATTTACACTCCATTACCAGTACTTTTTACTCCTTACATTTACAGTCCATTATATGTACTTTCTACTCTTTACATTTACACTCCATTATCAGTACTTTCTACTCCTTACATTTACACTCCATTATCTGTACTTTCTACTCCTTACATCTACACTCCATTATCAGTACTTTCTACTCCTTACATTTACACTCCATTATCAGTACTTTCTACTCCTTACATTTACACTCCATTATCTGTACTTTCTACTCCTTACATTTACACTCCATTATCAGTACTTTCTACTCCTTACATTTACACTCCATTATCAGTACTTTCTACTCCTTACATCTACACTCCATTATCAGTACTTTCTACTCCTTACATTTACACTCCATTATCAGTACTTTCTACTCCTTACATTTACACTCCATTATCTGTACTTTCTACTCCTTACATTTACACTCCATTATCTGTACTTTCTACTCCTTACATTTACACTCTATTATCAGTACTTTCTACTCCTTACATTTACACTCCATTATCTGTACTTTATACTCCTTACATTTACACTCTATTATCAGTACTTTCTACTCCTTACATTTACACTCTATTATCAGTACTTTCTACTCCTTACATTTACACTCCATTATCAGTACTTTATACTCCTTACATTTTAAAAACTAGTCTTGTTACTCCTATTTTATTTCAGCTTGTTTTCATTCATGTACATTTACATTCCAGTAAAGATTATTGATAGCATGCATTTGAAGTTTGACTTTTTCACCATTACAATACTTATAGACAACTAGTCATCATATCTTCCGCTCCATGAAACACATGTTAATGTTCAGTTGTACACAGATATGCTTCTTTAATATATTTACATTGTACTAAACTGCATTCATTTTCAATGGGTGCCTAGTGCATCCCAAATTTATCAACATTAACATTTTAATATAACATTATAGTCTTTATGGCTTTTAGAAGAATAGGGTTTTTGGTGGAGGTGGGCTAGTGCACTGTAGACCCCTGTGGTGTGGCCTAAGCTTTTGTCCTTAATAGCATTTTTTCCTTACATTACTTTTATATTTAAAGTAGTTCTGAAAGCAGTACTTTTACACTTTTACTGGAGTAAAAAGCCTTAGTCGATACTTCAACTTCTACAGAAGTATTTTTGAACTGTAGTATCTATACTTCTACCTGAGTAATGAATGTAAATACTTTTGACACCTTTGCATATGACTGATGGTTATTGCTATGCTGGAATTCACTGGTATACGCACTTGCTTTATTTTATTCTCTGGTATTTGCTTACAATACTCTAATGCATATAGTGTCATGGGGTGTCTTGTTGTGATTGCCTCCCTTTTTTTTCTGACGTTGATATTAAGAGTTGCTGGTGGATTATTTCTGTACAGACCACATGGTCCTGAAATAGAAACTGTGCTTTTAAAAGCTGTGATTTTGTCCACATCTGCGACACATGGAACCGGATGTCTCTTTAAGGGAATAAATAAAGGGCCTAATGGCCTGAAACAGCTTTCCATGTCACAGGCCGTGTTGCCTATAATCAGCCACGAGCAACACAGCAGTTAAAGGTCAATGCAGCGTTTGCTGGTCATGGAATATTTTTAAATGTGGGGAGTTTTACTCGACCAACCGCAAACAGCCAGCCACCGGGGCACAAAAGCGTCACTGTTATCGAACCCGTCTTCAAACTGAAAGCACTTACATTCAGGTGTAAGAAAATTTACACTTGACGAGTCTCCAATGGCCGAACTGTGAAAAGTACCTCAAGCACAAAATAATCAATATAGTCAGCTCCGTACATATACCAGGGAATTCCAGCATAGCAATTGCCATCAGTCATACGTTGTATTGTAGATTCAGGTACTCATTTGCATGTCATTATCACAGATTAACATACATTAACATATATTTTGCTTTCGCTCTATTTTGGCAAGGGGCAGCGCTCGGAAAGCCTTACAGATTCCGGCATTCTTACGCCCTGAAATGAATAGCCAGGATTGCTGTTCTTTGTGCTCTTCACAGGTCCTCTTTTTATTATACAGTTTCGTTGCTGACAAGGCAATGATTCTCAATATAGATCGGATGGTAACAATTACACAAACATGTTATGCCTGCGTTTACCTAGATAATGCATTCCCATGCGCTAATGGAAATTTTGCTCTATTTTCTGCAATCTTTCCCCAGTGTTTTCCAATAAATAAATCTCAGGAAGAAAAAAACACATTGCGGCCTAGATCATAGTCAGATGTTGCTTGTGTTCCATATTTGAAGTGGTAATGAAAACTATTTTATACTATAATGGTAACCATTAAAATTATAGTATGTTGAACTTTCATGTGAATGTTAAGAATTATCATGACTCTATTGTAAAAGTAAGAAATCACATTTTATTTATTCCTTACACTATTATATACAAGTATATACATTCATTTTTAGGGGAAAAAGCATATATATATATATATATATATATATATATATATATATATATATATATATATATATATATATATATATATATATAGAGAGAGAGAGAGAGAGAGAGAGAGAGAGAGGAGAAAATCAAGCACCAATCTTGCTTCAGATCTGAAAAAATCCATACATTTTTCTGTCCATCCTTCTTTAGGTAGACAGCTTAATGCTATGGGCCTGAAAGGATGTGTAGCTGTTAAGAAGCTCTTACAAAGAACCTGCTGGAGTCCAGACCTCAACTACATCAAATGTATTTGGTATAGTGTAGTGGGTTACACATGCTGTAGATTGGGGTTTGATAACACCCTACACTTTACCACTAAGAGTGATTGAACACTACCTTCACTTACCTCTCTTAATGTAAATTGTAAGATTCTCTGGAGAATGCAAATGTAAACATTTTTGGGATAGTGAAAAGCAGAAAGTAATAAGTAATTTCTAAGAATAAACTTTGGAACTGTGGAAAACATTTTAAAATACATTATATTTAGTTGTTAAGGTTTCTGTTAAATAAATGTCATTGGAAATAAATAGTTTATACTTAATGTCCATTATAAAGGATAGTTGAAGCTGTTAGCAAGTGACCATTAGAATGACCGCTGCTGCCCACATTCAACAGCAAACAAAGAAGTGACATGAGTAATTGTAAATTTTTTAAGAATGCAAGTCTTCTATCTCAGGTATGAAGAGTCTAGCAGAGTCTCCCCAGACGGACTTCTCGCAACTACATCGTGCAATTGGCACTGCACACAGACCGCTTTGCTTTGGAGTCCTGATATCTCCGCAGAACATTCAACAGAAGATATATCTTCACACTGCAAGCCTCTGCCCAGGGCAAAGAAATTAGTTATCTCTCTATATGTGTGTGTATTGTGCAGGGAACAGAATTTGACACAGCCCTTCAGATGCACTGAGCTGATTAAGATCATCACTTTCAACCGCATTCAGTGCTCTTCAGTCCTGCTGTGCATTCCTAGATATATCCATTATCTACACTGAAAGCTATTTGAGTTCAATTGAACAAAGAATTGACAGTTATATCTATGACTAAAGTCACATTTCTGCTTCTGCATCATACAATCTATCCTGCAGTAAAAGTGTCTTCCCCGCTGTAAGTGAAAATACATCTTCATAATGAAATATAAATTGTCACAGGGCAGCAAGAAGCAGTTTGAAACAAGCCTTGCCACTGGCTAAAATTCACTGGATTCCAGTTTAGAGATATAAAAGCTCTAACTGAATGAATGATGTACTTATAGTCAGGCACCAGGATGCTGCTACTTTGGCAGCTCCTGACACCTGAAATCTAATACATGACCTGTGTAGTGCTGTGTCTAAAGCTGTTTGACCCCTAGTTTGACCTCACTCTGACACCCATTCAGTTATAAAGAGTCTGGCTTTCTGAAAACTACTTGGTGTGTCTGCCTGGTGTAGTAATGTTGAGTATTTTAGCTGCTGCTTTACGCTGGGTCTTGGTTTCTTTACTTTTTATTGTTTGTGGTAGGTTTGTAGTTTATTTAGTATTACTTTTACCCAGAAACCAGCCAAGAAACTTTGCATGGTGGTGGAGACGTTTGCCTGCTGCAAACTACTATGCTTCCTATACGTGGTAGTGCAGTTTGAGTGGTCTGAAGCTGGGACACTGGTAGAGGAGTTTGATTGGACTACACATCAGTTAAGATCTTACCTTGGTAGTGGAGTTTAACTAGGCCTTAACTCCTGACACCTTTCATCATAGCAGTGGGGTTTGACTAGGCCATGAACCGGGACATTCACTAGTAGAGTTTGACTAGGCCACAAATCGTGACACTTCTCTCTGTGGTAGTGGAGTCTGACTAGGCTGCGAGCCAGAACACTTCTCACCATAGTACAGGAGTTTGACTGGGCCAAGAGACAGTACACTTCTTACCACAATACAAGCATTTGACAGGGCCAAGAGACAGAACACTTTTCCTCACAATACCAGAGTTTAACTGGGCCACAAGACAGAACACTTTTCACCAGGGTACAGGAGTTTGACGGGCCATGAGACAGAACAATTCTCACTGAAATAAAAGAGTTTGACTGGACCACAAATCAGTTCACTTCTTACCGTGGTGGTTGAGTTTGACCTGGCTTTTTAGTCAGGACATCCTTCACTGTGGTAGCAGAATTTGACTAGGTTTTCTTACTGTGGTAGTGGAATTTGACTAGGTTTTCTTACTGTGGTAGTGGAATTTAGGATGCAAGTCAGGGTAATTCTCACCTTAGTAGCAGAGTTTGACTGGCTGCAAGGGCTGACACTTCTCATCGTAGTAGTGGAGTTTGACTAGGCCATAAACTGGGACACTTCTCACTTTAGTAGTGGAATCTGACTAGGCTAAGAGTTTGAATGAGTCAAGACCCAGAACACTTCACTGGGTCAAGAGACAAAACTGTTTTTACCAATGTATAAGAGTTTGACTGGGCCACACGACAGAACACTTTTTACAGGGTACAGGAGTTTGACTGAGTCAAGAGACAGAACACTTCTTACCATAGTACTTGAAGTTGACTGGGCCACAAGACAGAACACTTTTCACCAGGGCACAGGAGTTTGACTGGGTCAAGAGACAAAGCACTTTTTACCACAATACAAGAGTTTGACTGGGCAACACGACAGAATACTTTTCACAGGGTACAGGAGTTTGACTGGGTCAAGAGACAGAACACTTCTTACCAGAGTACGGGAGTTTGACTGGGCCACGAGACAGAAGTCTTCTTATCTGGGTACAGGAGTTTGACTGGGCCACAAGACACAACACTTTTCACGAGGGCACAGGAGTTTGACCGGGCCAAGAGACAGAATACTTTTTACCAGGGTACAAGAGTTTGATTGGGCTACAAGATGGAACACTTTTCACCAGGGTACAGGAGTTTGACTGGGCCAAGAGACAGAACACTTTTTACCAGGGTACAGGAGTTTGATTAGACCACGTGACAGAACACTTCTCACTGCAATATGAGAGTTTCACAGGTCTGGACACTTCTCACTGAGGTAGTGGAGTTTGACTGGGCCGCAAGTCAGGGACCTTACACTCTGGGAGTTTGATTGTTTCATGAGCCAGACACTTTGTACTATGACAGCGGAGTTTGAGTAGCAGTTTGATTAATTCATGAGCCGGGGCAAGAGACGAGGTCACGGACTGAGGAGTTTGCATTGTGACAACGGAGTTCAACTTGTCCACGAGCCAGGGACATTGTACCATGACGGCTGAGTTTGATTAGTCCGCATGCGGGAGACTCCAGACTGTGACCAAGAAGTTATAGTGGCCGCAAGCCGGAGAACTTCCTACCACAGTAGAGGTTCAACCTACATCAGTTTAGCTCCACCAATTCATGTTGAAATTGTAAGTGGGATATCAGCACACACTGCTGTTTCAGAACAGAGACCTTTTACACATATCAGTATTAAAGCCATAGTACCCTATACATCCGGCTTATTTCAGAAGGATAAAGAGAGGTTGGAATATAGCCATGCAAAAAATACATTAGGACTGTTTTTGATACAGGGGGGCACAGTGGTACAGTCAGGCGCCTCACAGGCCTGGGATTGATTTCCAGGCGGGGCATCCTTCGTCCTTTTTGTGAGGAGTTTGCATCTTCTCCCCAGAGAAAAAACAAACAAACAAACAAAAAAGAAATGTTACCTCTTTAAAGAACCTCCACATAAAGTTCTATACCAAAGTCTTCACAGAACAGGACATCAAAGCCAAGAACTGTTATTTTTAAGAACGTATGGTTTACAGAGTAGCAGAAAGCCACGATTCTTATTCCCGTTAAAAAAAAAAAAACTCTTTATATACTCTTCACATTAAAATCATCATGACATTTTTGGTGTGTAGTTCTCCTGAATTTCAATGTCACAGTCCATCATGGAGGCTGAATGAAACATAAAGAGATCTAGCTTGTCATTCTTATCACAACTAGTCAAACCCAAGTCAAACAAAGAGCAAATTCTGTATGGTGAGCAAAACACTGCTGATGAAATCTCTTGACATATCTGAGGATGCTGTGAAAGCAACACTGATATATTTGTAGAAATAATATGTTCTGCCCGTGTGACTTAATTAGCTTCTTTTTTGATTGCCCTGAAATGCTTTTAGCTGCAGGATAGAGAATAAAAAAACCCATAAAATATAACACTCTGTTCTCAGTGTCTAGCAAACAAATCACAGCCCTATTCACTGTGTGCTAATAGACTCTCTGAATTTGTGAAAAGAGGCAATGACTGACATTGGAATGGACAATACTCAGCTTTTAAGTACAGCTGTGTCAGTTGCGGTTAAGACTCTGTGCATCAACTCAAGGATCGAATCGCATTGAAATCTGTGCTGATCACTGCAGCCGCATGCAAATGTTTGGTCACCCCTGGTCATGAGACATGTTTTGTTGATTTACACATCCTCTACAGAGACGTTTCAATGCACAATTACTGTTTATTTACTGATTTTCACATACTGGAAAAAAGAGAGAGAATTTAAACATGGCATATCTTAAATCTTTTGCACAATTTCTAATTTTTTGTGCTGAACTTATACTAAATGAGCCAAGAGCTTAAAAACACCAAACTAAAACCAAAACCAAAATATGAAGAAGTGAAGAGGTCATGGCACATTTTTTATTTAATATTTTCCCAATGTATTAAACAAGCAACAAGTTGTAATTCAGATAATTCAAACACTACACTACACTAACACCGTTTGAAGCTGTGATATTATGTGTAAGGCTGATATGACACCTGAAAAATTAGCCCAAACATCTTTGGATTCAGAGGTTGAGGTGCCTCCCTCCTGTACCTATGTCATTGTTTTCACTCTCCTGCCCTGTGTTACACTGTGTTATGTGTCTGTTTACGTCCTGTTAGTCTTATGTGCTTCTGTTTACGTTCCTGGTTGTAGTCATGTGGTTCTGTTTGTTTTGATCATGTGCTCCTAGTGTCTCTGCCCCCCACCTGGTTTGAATCTGTAACCCCGCCTGAGTCCAGGTGTTTCATGTTTTCTGTCTCGTTATATGCCCTCTGTTTTCCCCCTTCCTTCGTCCGACATTTTGCTGTTTAGTTTGCTGTGTATTTTGTTGTTTGTTCTGCTTGTTTTCTTGTTGCCTGTTACCGTCACTATGGACATTATCAAAACTCAGAAGTCTCCGCAGGTGTTACAATTTTAAAATGAACTGATTTAGTTCAATCCCATCTATTAGACATCATTAAATATTAAGCCTTCATAATAACACTTCCAAAAGAGATGGGACGCTTGCAAAATGTAAATAAAAACAGGTTGTGCAGATCATTCAAAGTCCTATATTAAATCAAAAATATAAACATGTTTTGTATTGTTTTTTTATGTATAAATATGTCCATTGTGAATTATATGCCCATTTGTGCATCATGTTTAAAAAAAATTGGGACAGCAACAGACTATTTGGAACATCTCACAACTAATTAGGTTTATTGGCAGCAGGTCATTAAAAAGAGCCTCCCAGAGAGTCTGTTTTTCAGAAGTAAAGACAGGGTGGTGTTCACCACTCTTATTCTCACAATTCAGGAATAACGTTTCTCAATGTAAAACAGTAACGAGCTTGGGGATTTCATCATCTGCCCAAAATAATGTCATTAAACAATTAAGAGAATCTGGAGGAAGCTCTGTATGTAAGGGACAAGACTGAACAGTAATACTGGATGGTCATGATCTTCAGGTCCTCAGGCAGTACTCATTATAAACAGATGCAAATCTATAGTTGAAATCACTGCATGGGCTCAGAAACACTTCTAAAAAGTCAAGTCAAGTCAAGTCAAGTGGGTTTTATTGTCATTTCAACCACATACAGAGTACACAGTGAAACGAAACAACGTTCCTCCAGGACCATGGTGCAACATAGACAGTGCATACAGACACAAGTGCAACATGAACAAACAAGTACGGACAGACAACACAACACAACACAGTACAGACAGAGAATAATAAATAATTGCCGGTAGTGTGCAAATTGTGCAATGTGTAATAAATAGAGTCCAGTGAGGTACTAAAGTTATCAGTGCAATGCTTTGTGCAAAAATGCTTCCCCTTTTTTATCTGGGGTAAATGGTTGGAGAGAGAGAGAGAGTGTACATGTACCAGAAAATATATCAGTTCAGACGTTGAGTTGTGTTGAGAAGTCTGAAGTCTTGGGGGAAGAAGCTGTTGCAGAGTCTGGTCGTGTTGGACCGGACGCTGCGGTACCTTCTTCCTGATGGCAGGAGGGAGAACAGTCTGTGTGAAGGGTGGGTGGGGTCATCCACAATGCTGGTTGCTTTGCGGATGCAGCGGGTGGTGTAAATGTCCAAGACGGAGGGGAGAGAGACTCCGATGATCCTCTCAGCTGTCCTCACAATGCGTTGGAGGGACTTGCGGGCAGAGGCTGTGGAGGTCCCAAACCAGGCAGTGATGCAGCTGCTTAGGATGCTCTCTATGGTTCCCCTATAGAAGAGGGTGAGGATAGGTGGAGGGAGACGGGCCTTTCTCAGCTTCCGGAGGAAGTAGAGACGCTGCTGGGCTTTCTTGGCTGTAGAGCTGGTGTTCAGGGACCAGGTGAGGTTCTCCGCTAGGTGGACACCAAGGAACTTGGTGCTCTTAACGATCTCCACAGAGGAGCCGTTGATGTTAAGCGGAGAGTGGACCGGTCTAAATTTCCTGAAGTCAACAACCATTTCCTTGGTCTTCTCTACATTCCAGAGAAGGTTGTTGACTGTACACCAGTCTGTCAGCTGCTGTACCTCCTCCCTGTATGCTGACTCGTCGCCTTTGCTGATGAGACCCAGCACAGTTGTATCATCGGCGAACTTTATGATACTGTTAGAACTGTCTTTCGCAACACAGTCATGAGTCAGCAGGGTGAACAACAGAGGACTCAGTACACTGCCCTGGGGTGCCCCAGTGTTCATGGTGATGGTGCTGGAGCTGCTGTTCCCGAACCGGACTAACTGGGGCCTCCCTGTCAGGAAGTCCAGGATCCAGTTGCACAGGGGGGTGTTGAGAAAAAAAAAAAAACCCATTGTGTGTGAAGTTGTCTGTGCAGTTTGTTGCTGCATCCACAAACGCAAGTACACAGTGTAAAAGCCAGCATCCATGATAGTAAGCTCACCATTTAATTCTCACTTTCAACATTTGATGTGCTGTCTGTATACTATTAAATGTATGAGTTAAAGGATTTGCTCATTGTTTTATTTTGTTCTTTGTTTGACATTTTGCACAGTATCCAAACTTTTTGGAACAATGTTTATATGTGCGTCCCATTTTGAAATCTGCAGCAGCAAACATACACAAAATCCTGCTGGTATGGGTCCAGGCTTGGGTTTCATCTCTTTAATGATGCACAACGAGTACACTTTTATGGTAAACCTGAATCATAGTGCAGAAAATGAGTTCTAAATATTTTACACAACGAACATTAAAATGAGCATTTTATTATATGCTGTTATTTTAGCAGGTTGCAACAACTTATGGTTCACTAAAGAACTTTCAGGGACCAACTATGCTCAGAAGATCCATTATTGGGACCCTAAGACTGTATTTGTTAGTATGGTTGTTACAATGCAGCGAAATGATACTAAGATAGAACATTGACTGTCTACCTTTGGTGGGGAGTCTTTACTATTTGTGGAGCTTCCCTTTTATAAGAACTGTTTTAATAACTGATATATACTTGAGGAACTCAAAGGCTCTAAAGAAGCCTTTTTGATACCTTTATATTCCACAGTTTTCAATAACCAGCTTCTCCCACATGGAAAAGTAAGCTCTCATGCATGGAATGCTTATATCAGTGACATGAAGCCAAACCTTCATATGCAACATTAACCTGTGCAGACTGTTCGACCAGATCAATGTGTGTGATTAATGTTATGCGTATCCTTGTTTCATTAACGATGGACGACAAAATTGCATTTTAATGTGATTTATACGCCATTTCATCAGCTATGAGTTATGATGTAATAACTCTCACTGGACGAATTCCTGAATGTTTTTTTTAGCAAATAGAACAGCAAAAGCTCAGAATAAGCATCAGCAAATGGGACACTACAGCATCCTATTGCAATGTTTAAAGCCCACATTATTTTATTTAGTGACACCAAAGGTCAAAACCTGGCTTGAGGGGTTAAGTCCATTAAAACGAGCTTTTTGTGCAAACTCAGAGAAAAATGCGGTGGTCCCTTAGCTGTGAATGGTGGGTGCTAAGACTGGTGACAGGTGCACATTTGTGACTGTGGCCAGGGCAAGATAGGCGTAAAAATGATTGGAATTAGACTTCTTATAATTATTCCTATTTTCACTAGTGACCTTCAATAAGGGCACATCCTGACACCCCTCTCTCCTTGCCAATCCCATTTGGTCAGTCTCTTGTTTCTTGAACGAATTATGCATTTTTGAGAAAGGGAAATGGAATAAAAGGATCCCGAGAACTCATTTAAAAGTTCAGTTTTGAATGTCGAGGCAAAATTCACTATACGCACGATTGTAACTGGAGTCAGCAGTATGTCACGGTGTAAGCAAAAACAATAGTGGAGAGTCCCGACTATAAACGGCCTCGTCCCGCGAGGCAATACAGGATCATCAGCGTTTGAGGTTTCACCTTATCGTTCTCATATCAGATGTAGTGGGTTTTGTGAATGCAGGAGGGACCTTACTGAGAAGACTTGTATCAGCAGTTGTATCTGGCAGCTGAGCCTACTGAGACTAGCTTCCATGAGATGATTTATATTCAATATTTATGTTTTCTAGAATCCAATGAAATCATAAACATTTCATTCTGTTTGAGGAGTAAATATTCTGTTTCTCAATTACACATTCTCAAACATTCAGTCTCCAAAATATTCCCTTGGCCAAAAATTCACCTCCCCAAAAATATAGTCCATAAATAGTCACTTCCCCTGAAAATATGCTTCCAAAATATATTATTAAATAATATAATATTATAATATATAATATGATCCTATTAAATAGTTGCCATTGCATAAAGATATTCTAAAATGTTCTGAAATAAATACTTAAAAAATCCTTTACCAAACTTTTTTTACCTAAATACTCCCTATCCGAAATACATCTAATAAAATATTTCCATTCCCAAATAGATTTTCCTGAATATTCCCAATTCCAGATAGTCTCAAATATACTATTTCACACTGCAAAATATACATTCACACAATTCCCTGTTCCATACAGACATTTGCAAACATCCCAAGCCCAAATAATCACTTTTCCAAAAATATATTCCCTAGACAACCACTTTCCTAAAAATATATATTACTCTATATATATTTCATATGTAAAATATTCATCATCAAATATTCACCATATATACCATGGGAATATTCCTAAATGTTCCTTATCTGAAATAGATACGTGAAAACATTCCTATCCCACAGATATTCCCCAATACTCTCTACCCCAAAAGCATTCTTCCTATCCCAAATAGACACTGTCAAACATTCCCACTCCCAAACAGATATTGTCAAACATTCCCACTCCCAAACAGATATTCTTAAACATTTTCATTCCCAAACAGATATTCTTAAACATTCCCATTCTCAAAGAGATATTCTCAAACATTCCCACTCCCAAACAGATATTCTCAAACATTCCCACTCCCAAACAGATATTCTCAAACATTCCCACTCCCAAACAGAAATTCTCAAACATTCCCACTTCCAAACAGATATTCTCAAACATTCCCACTCCCAAACAGATATTCTCAAACATTCCCACTTCTAAACAGATATTCTCAAACATTCCCACTCCCAAACAGATATTCTCAAACATTCCCACTTCCAAACAGATGTTCTCAAACATTTCCACTTCCAAACAGATATTCTCAAACATTCTTATTCCCAAACAGATGTTCTCAAATGGCCCCTATTGTAAAAAGATATTCCCAAATATTCCTGATACCAAATGAATATTCCCACGTATTCCTAATTTTAATATTGCTACATGAAAGAAACCCATGTTTGGCCGCTCCCTACGTCTTCTGCTTCTTTGTTTAATAAAAAGTGGTTGTAGTAAAATAACAAAATGGTCAGCAGTCCATTCGCAGCCATGTGTGTCTTTTGTTTTCACATTCACAACCACAAAGTATTCATGAGAGAGCCCATTTAATCCCTCTCAGGTTACAATTACATAAGGCACAAGACATCCATTACGGCCACTATCCTGTCTCCACCGCAAATGATCTTCATACAAGCAGTCTCTAATGGCAAGCTGTCAGAAGTAAGTTTCAAACCATTTAGCGATTTAGGGGGAATCTGAGTAAACAGAAATAAATCACATTCGCCCCCTCAGCCGGCCAGCCTGCCGAAGAAGCCGGGGTAAGTAACAGTCTCTCATTTGAAAATAGCAAATGTCTTTGCCTGGAGGAAAAGAAGCAAGAAAAAAGGAGCCCAAGCTGAGAAATGTTATGTGATCATTCCTTACAATACGGACAAACAGATTAGGAGCCGCGGCTTTGCAGATGCTCATTTATTACCATGTTTCGGCCAGAGATGTTTGTCAGGCAGACTCAGTCTATTTATTTGTTTGTTTATTTATTTATTTAACACTGTCTCCGACTCCTGTTCTCTCTGCGTTCTCATTTTCTCTTAGCAAACTTACACACATTTTTTAAAATCCAGACTTACATTTAATCAGTATTGCAGGAATCAATTAATATCCTTTGCTGTACGTTATATAATAGTTAGCATTTGTAATATTTTTACTACTGCAGCACATTTCTTTTCCATTATTATTTCTATTATTTATTCAATGTTAATTTTGAACTGAACTTAAGTAACTGTAACATTTTTAAGTTTTAGAATCTACAGCCAGGGAATTTCATTACAATGACTTTTTAATGGAAATATAGCACTTTCTGCTTGTTCACACGTAACCAAATGGACATCCACATCAACCTCGACTATCCATATCCAATGAGTATTTTGGAGTATTTTATTTTATCATGAAAGTAAAGTCAACCAGCAACACAGACCTTCTGCTTGTTACAGTGTGCTAAGTACATACATACATGGCTGTGATTTGCTGTATGCTAATGTGTTCCACAAACACGGACGGAAATAGCAGTCAATCACGCTTAATCACGCCTAAACTGCGCTGCCTGAGATCCGGCGAGGCTGCCGGAGGATTGAGTGCCGCGTGAGAAAGTGCTGTTGGCTGTTCCAGGCCGAATGGGAGGCTCGCGCAGGATTCGGGAGGAGTGGAGCTAAAAGAGTTTGTCCACTCCCCACCAGGCTGGATCTGTTCAATCGCACAGGCAAAGTGGATTAGCTCCTGTTCGGCTAAGACACCGTTTAAAAGTTCCGCAGATAATTTGCTGTAATAAGCATTAACTCGGCAGTTGCTAACAGAAGACAGGAGAGAAGAGGAGGTAAAGGCAGTGGTGGGACGGAGAGGAGCGCATCGCTCGGGAGGATAATGAATAAATTAGACACGCAGCAGGCTCGCGTTTTGCCAGAAAATTCACACAGTACTCGTGGAACCGCAGGGGCACCGAATCACTTTTCTCTCACTAGCGCGGAGGCTAATCGGAAACGGCATGCCTGCTACGGTAACTCCGCCACCCTGCGTGCATAGATTTGCCTACAGACCAGTTAGGCCCCAGTCACGTCCGGGGTTCGCTATCAGCCCCTCATTCATTTGCTGTTTTTTTCTTTCATACATATATACACGCGGCATATACACAGTGGACTCGGAATGGGATCCATTAATCAATGCTAATATTCCCGTTTCCACAAGTGACAAATGACCAATAGCAGCACAGTTAAAGCCTGGACTAATGACCTGCCCGGACTGTCAATAGACTAATTCATTATTACAAAGAGCAGCAGACAAATGATCGCTCCATCCAACTCATGGACACAATGAAGGACGCTTTCTCACCGTGGCTTGACAATAAGGTCCGAGCGCTAGCACTTACACAGAAAGGGAATAATCGGCCCAGCATCTTACCTGTGCTGAAGTCCTGCTCTCTCTAAATCGCTTTCGCTAGCCTACTGCATCTGCGGCTAAGTGCTCATTGCTTAGCATGTTTGTCTGCGGGGTATTTTGCTATGTGGCCAGAACTGACACACTCTTAAGGGTCCATTGTGAATAGAGAGGGCCGGCATAATAGACACTCCAACATAACAAAGACTGATAATCCTGTCTGCCCCAACTGCTCCCATGTTGCTGGCAGACATTTTAAGGGCAGTTAAGTTGCTGTGAGGCGACACTGAATGAACTGCGGGCGGAGAGAGACACCCAAAAAGCCATTATCTATGGCAAGCAGCGTCAATTCGCATCAATTAGGGCCCGTCCGAAGTGTCAGCGGTGAGGCTTCAAATTAATAATTAAATAAATAAAGCCGACCGCAGGTGGCTACTATATAGCCTTTTAGTCATCCGAGTCCCCCCTCAGTGTATTGGCGCAAAAAGCCTTAAGCCTTCAGCAAGACAATAGAGGGCCATCTGCAAACCTCACACCGCCAACTCAGGATAACCGCACCACCTTAGCAGCCTCTAATTCAGAATTTAGCAGGAAAAGGAAGATTTATTACCCTCTCCTTCAGCTTTTTTTTTTTTTTTTAGCAAAGAAGCAAAGCGCATGCTAGAAATTCGATCGCACACTCTTCTTCAAGGAGTCTGTTCGTGGCCCACTTGTTCAAGAAGCTCACTGTAAATTGTCACAAAGGCATAACTCTTGCTTTTACAATAGCATAGTTCAAGATTCGAGTGATAATTTTAAATTGTGGTTAACATCATTCTACATTAAATCCTGCTGCATAGACCAGCATAGACCAGCATGCTTTCCCTGCTGGTTTAAGATGGTCTGTGCTGGTTTAACTTGGTCTATGCTATCTTAAGATGGTCTATTCTAGTTTAAGCTGGTCTGTGCTGGTTTAAAATGGTCTATGCTGGTTTAAAATGGTCTGTGCAGGTTTAAGCATGTCTATGCTGGTTTAACCTGGTCTATGCTGGTTTAAAATGGTCTATGCTGGTTTAAGCAGGTCTATGCTAGTTTAACTTGATCTATACTGGTTTAAATGGTCTATGCAAAACTGCAAATATCTACAGGAGAGGTCAAAGAATTTCAGTGTTAGAAACTACACAAGGAGAGATAAGTAGTCTACATAATGGCTATTTGTTAGGCAAAGCTCTTAGCCTATTAGCCTCGTAGCCTCACAGTGTAACACTCATACCCATCATGTTTTGGCTCAGTGATTTGATTTGCCGTAAGAGAAAAAATTGTATAAAAAAAAAATGTTTTAACTAAAGCATCTCTTCAGCATTTGCTGCATGTGTTGAATCGTGTCCCTTCGTTTCCCTGCTCCGGTCTTCTTTTTCACTACAATTTATTGTGTTCATCATAATTTTGATTCTGGACCCACTACTTCCTTCTGTTCTTCACCCACAGTGCAGGTGCCATGTGTGGTATCCCAGTGGGTCAGAGTTGTTGGCTCTAGTTTTCTGGCCCATGCCCCAGCAGGTCGTGCTCTCTGCTGCTGCATGGCGGCTACCAGTCCCCAGTTGGACAAGGGTGTCCAGCTGCTGGGTGGTGCAAGGGTGAGATCTGGCCATGTGCTTGCTGGCCACATGCTGCCCTTGGCCCACTCATCTTGTCGACGTGATCATGGACTTTGTAAGTAAACTGGTGGCCAAGTGTGCTTGGCACAAACTCAAAGAATAAGTAGGCACTTTTCATGACTAACCCTTTTAGACTGCAGCCAACAAAAAACAGTTCCCCCTGTTTTGGAGATCCCTTCATTTTTTTTCTTAACGGTGATGAATATGATTTGTAAAAAGTGTTTTAACATGTTTAAATACTACTTTTATTATGGCTGTGGCACACAATGTTTCGATATAAGGAAAGCAACAGTTGTGCTGCCTGTTTTAGCTCTACTTTCACCCCACATTGCTCACCAGCAGCTCAACACAGAGTTACATTTCATGCCCAGAGAGACAACAGTGTCTGAGTTAATTTGATCTAAAACTATTTACCACGTCATAACGGATGTATTAGCTGTGCTACATATGTTTTTAGTTTATATTGATTATGCAGACATGTTTATTATTTTTTAATAATTTATATAATCCCACCATATGCAGTATTTCTCCATAAGTCACTGTGAACTGTGAGCTTGCTTTTGGCTGACAAGACATACATCGTCGGGTTCCATGTATGTTACTGCCAGTCTTAATAGGTCATGCAAGTGTTGATCAGTCTGGATCTGGTTGGAGATTTGAAGTCTTTCAACCTCGCAAAAGTCTGCTCAGTGGTAGCTGCCCCCGAAAATGGTTGTCATTTTGAGTGCATGTTTTTTGAGATTGGGGTAAGTCTCATTGGGGAGAGAGGCATAGAAATCAAAGTGCTGCACCTGAATGCGTCGTCGAGGTTGTGAAAATTTTGTAATTCGGCCAATTCCAGCTGGTAAATTGGATCGACACAATCAATGGCTGCTGCAAAAGGGTTGTGGAAAAGTCGGATGTCTTTTGCGTGGACATGAAGCATTCGAAATCTCGGCGGAAATTCACTTTGCAGCATTCCCAAGGCCTCAGCACACTTTTCAGTCGGGAATGCGAAATGGTGGCTTCTCAGCTGACTCAGCTCAGAAGTTTACCTCCTTTACATGTTTACGGAGGTTTTACTTCAAATGCTTTTACATACGAAAGCATATCGCAGATGAGTTTTCCCTTGCCGCCTCGAAGCTGTACATTAAGGTGCCATTGCCATTCTGCATCGGTGATTTCCGGCATAACTTGGCTTTTGGACAGCATAAATGTGTCTCGGAGAGCAGTCCGTAAAAGCTCCTCAAAACTCGCCGCCGACTGCGGATTGCAGCGTGGTACAGCACATCTTCGTAAGCAGCATTCAGCTCGGACAAAAATTCACGAAACTGTCTGTAGGTAGAAGTCTTCGGTTTGACGAAACTAATACCACACAACAAAACTTTCATCACGAAATCCCACTCAACTGCTTTGCAACGCAGCGCTTGCTGGAGGGTCGCGCGGCGTACGGTGATCGCCGCGTTCACTTATTTGTTTGTTGATGTGGGCGGTCACTTCTCTCGCAGAACCCACCATGTTCGTCATCGGTTGTCCCACTCGCCAACCCAGTCAAAACCTAAATCAGCTACAGTTTGGCAAACTTTTCATAGAGGTCCTGTCCCATCAGAATATCCAACTTGTTTTTATGGCTCTATTCGTAATGGTGGTTGGAGGTTTTATTAACTTCCCAGGTTGATGATGTCGTATGCAACATCACTGAGTGGTTCCTGCAAGTGTTGATCAGCCACATTGATTTAGAGAAATCTTGGTCCATATTGCCCCTGATTCAACTCTCCACAACATTACTATTGGATGAAGGTCAGGACACAACTAAGTTTAACATTCTTCTGTCCAACCATTATTTGTGGTTTCTTTCTGCAGGACCTACCTGGTTCAGTTTATGGATGGATACCATAACTTACCATAACACTACCACCACCATGTTTCACTGTTGGGATTAGGATCTTATGATCATAATGATGGTGTAAAGATCTATTTTACCTCATTTGTATGCAATACATTGTTTTAGTGGCTTTAGGGAGATTTTGGCTGTCATGATACTATTATTGTTTAATGTTTGCCTGATTGAGGTCTTAACACTGATGTTAAGCCTGCAGATGCTTATATGTATCTTATATGTATATGTATATGTAAGTTTTGGAACATCTTACAGCCTATTAAGATTCTCCTCATTAGCTGCTCAGAAATCTTATTTGGCATAGGAACTGACTAATAAATATTATATACACAGTGAATTTCAGACTCGCAGGTGACGTTTAGGTTGATGATTTGAAATAGGGTATGGTCATTCACACTCACTACTGATGATCATCCAAATGACTGACCCTCCTGACCCTAATTATCACTTATACCAAACTGATCATTCAAGAGATTCACATACTTTTGCTATCCTAATATATATTGTTGAATAGCTTTATTAAAAGAATTGCACACTAACACCAAACCCTCATCCCAACTGTGAAGCATGGCGGTGGAAGCAACATGGCTTGGGGCTGCTTGACTGCCTCATGGCCCGAATGTCCTTTGATAGTTGAGGAAACCCTGAATTCAAACTTATACTTTTGCAGACATGTACCTAATCCTAAAAGGTTAACAAACCTCAGAAATATAATATCTATGTAGGTGTATATGAAAATATTTATATCTATATAAACATATACCGGCAAAGTAATACATGTTCTTTATTTCTGTCCATTCTATAAATGAAAAATACGTCAAACAGTGTCAGAAACCACATAAGCAAGACTTTTTGAGGTTAAGGAATAGCTCAGCATAGATCAGTGCAAGCACATGATTTAGCCTCGCAGTCTGCACTGTGCTAATCAGTAGGGTGTAAGTCTCCTTTACTTGTTAGCTGCAGTAACTGTGTGGCTCTAATGCAACACTAAAGGTGTCTAGACTGACCGACTATATTCGGGATAAGGAGAAAAACTGTGTAAAAGTGCAGGACCCTCTTCAGAAGAGCTCCTCTGCTTTTCTCAGTGAGTTAGTCTGCAGCTACACCTGTTTCATCTCCGTCTTCCCCCACCAATGATCCGAGCAGAGTGCTGAAAGAATAATTGATAGCGTGTTTGAAGCAGGTTTAGGAGGGTAAAGCATACCATGTGTACTTTGTAACTGTATAACTACAGAGCCAGAAACATCCCACTCCACCATACTCAGTCATGCCGCTGTGTAACAACAACTGTTGCATATAATTGTTGTTTTTATTCACCTATTCAGTTTTTGTTTTACTATAACTTAGTGCATGTTTTTATTTTTCATAGGTACATACAGTACAAAAGTCACCCTTTCATTTATTTCATTTCTAACCATTAAAAGTTAGTTATGTATCTTTCAGCTTTAGGAAAAACACAACACACATTCCTCCCAACAAAAGCTCTTCCCAAAAGAGTTGCTGACGGTATGTTCTCTTTAAAAGACACGAACATTCACACAAGCAACTGTCCAAACCCACCTTATCTGCCTACAGATTTCTTTCTCGTGTGCCTCAAAACTGGCTGAAGGAGACGTTTTGAGCAGATTACAGAAAACCTAATCTACTTGTAGAAGAAAAAGGGGAAAGAAAATGAGTGGGGGAAGAGATACAGCAAAATTAAGACTCCAAGACCTGGTAGCCCACCAAAACTGCCGGATCAGCATTACTTAAAGCTTTTATCTTTGAGAGAATAGGAGAAAATCAGGCTGCATTTTTGCTTTAGATCAGACAAATACAATCCACAGCTCTACACTACTGTGCACACTGTTTAAAACCCTTTATCTCAGCTTTAAGTGTATTTTCACCAGTACAAACTTAATCTATCATAATACAATACAAAATAGCAGAAATATCTTATTTAGAAAGACGTAGATAATATCTTGTGGTAAAAAAGTGGTAATGAAAATGTAAAGGTCCCTATCATTAAAAAAGCATTCCCCTATGTTTTTAATGAGAAAGAGTTTGATGTAGTGTGTAGGTTTCAAAATATATCATTTAATCTCCGGTCCAACCAGTCATTCTCAGTTCATTTGAATTTACTTCTGCAAAAAAATGAAAACCAGTGCATTAATAAATACATCCACCTATTTAGCCTACAGCAGTTCAGCTCAGTCCATTTACTCTGAAGTTATAAAGAGTGTTTCTGTCCGGATTGCTTACTGAATGAAAACCGAACCAATCAGAGCAGCATAACAGAGTCTCAAAGACACACTAATAAACATTGGCAGTTTATTTCTAAGAGATAAAGAGAGTAAGAATAACAGTCATAAAAAGTAGAAACTATGACTGTTTCTGTGCATAAAATCATTCTAATTTAATATACAGACTTTTGGGAAACAATATGAAACACAATATAGTTTATAAATATGAATGATGAACAGAGCTGGAGCTGTAGCTAAGGAGTAAAAAGTAAAACAATGAGAGTAATATCAACATTTCTGGTAAAGCAGTGATCAAATCTTGAGGCAGATAACTCAACAAGAAACATTATTATGTTACAATGCATTATTTAATGTTTAATAATGTCATAAAGTTCCCAAAAACCTCAAAATATTGAATAAAACATATTAAAATACCTTCTGGTGTCTAGTGTATTAGCGTTTCAATCTACACTGTGTAAGTTATTACTGAATAAAATAAAAGCAATTATTAAAATCTCCTGGCAGCGTATATGAGACACATGTACGACTTCACTTCCTAACTGAGTCAGTAATGACAACAGAGGTGCAACATCAGTGTTTCCACTCCCCACTTTCTCTCGTGCCATTACACTCAGGAAGTGGACATTAGTGGACAGCTCCAGTTAACACACGCTTTTACAAGTTCTCAAAACCATCCTGTTAATTGCATTGTGTCATTTTCGTCAAATATGTCCGGACTGACGATTTGCATGATTCTCGTGCTTGTGCTCCAAAATGCGCGACTTGCTTTTCAGCATTTCTGCACCAGTTGCCAAAGTGCATTAGGTCACTGCGATTTCTCTAAGTAGAATACAGGCTATTAAATGTTGGATGATTTGCAACATTCTTCCACAGATCAACACATTTCCCTTCACCTGCATTTTATCCAGCTCACTGAATAAACTCACAGGTGATAATGAAGGAAAAACATGCAAATGGCCAATTTAACATGGAAACAGTTGGCGGCCCAGTTACAAGATCACTGCTAAAGTAGAACATCGTTGCTGTCCAATGAAAAACAAGTATCTGCAAAATGGCAACTTTACAGGAGAGGCCAAAATCTGTGTTTATGTTTAATGTAAGTCAATAGAACCAGGTTTTAGAACCAAGATATTTTGGACCATTTCTACTGGTCCTTTCATCATGATATTTTCTCACAATGTAAACGGCAGCTGCTGCATTTAATTGATGTAGAAAAATAGAAATCAACAAAAATAGAAAAACGTTTTATTTATTTATATATATGTATAAGTTAAAGTTGATATAAGTAGAAATGTTGTATCGTATGAAAGTTACCACCAAAACTGTCTCTATCTGATAAACGAGGTCACAGTCTGATAAACTGGCTTACTTGATGTTTAGGTCTCAAATGCAAAATCAACATTATACTAAGGAAGATATGAGGACCAATGTAAATTATTCACTTCCATCTTCTGAAGACACGTCCTTTACAAAGTTTTGACTGAGTTCTCTTTAAATACAGTTGTTTGTGCTCATGTTAATCTGATTGGTCTGCCTGAGAAAAGAAGCCCATAGGGAACCCATGTGATGTTCTTCTGCGTTGCATGCAATTACACATGTTTACCAGAGAGGTCTCCAAAAACACTAAATCTCACATCAGTGCAGCTTTCAAGATGATGTGACTTGTCAAATACGTTCTCCAAACAGTGTGCGGTAACATATCACCAGAGAGTGATCTTACAAAATGTACAGTCCCCTCAATGTTGGCATTAACAGCTGTTTACTCACCAGTCTAGAAGAACTGTTACCAAGTCAGCATCAAACTTCTTCCCTTTACTCAACCAGAGCGTCTCGAGTGGTGGAAAGCAGCGCCAATGCTAACTCTTCTTTTCCTTTTTTAGTTTGATCGGACTGCAGTGGTCATAATGATCAGTCGCCAAGAGCTTCAGACACCATTGTGTTTACTCTTTCTTACAATGTCTTTGATGATTTATGTCATCATAAGCAGCAGTACTAATTCTTTTTCCGCTCAGGTTGAACTGATGCTAGACTCGACACTACAGTGACTCACTTATCACCTCTTGAGGTACAAAGTGGTATTACAAGACAGAACAGGCCAGTGCTAGCTATTTAGCATGCAAACGTCAATAGATTTCTCCAAAAAACAATATAGATAGATGTCTTTGACATACCATGAAAACTTTTTGTTCACATTCTGTTGATATTTTTAGTTACATTTGAAGAAAAATCACACATTAAATCTTTGAAAGAAGCTCAAGCTCCACTTTTACTTTCCGATCTAAAAAAAAAAAAACAGGTTGTTTCTGTCCATCCTACTATGGTGTGAAGACACCTCAACGTTATGGGGCTAAAAAAATGTGTATCTGTTAGTAAGACTTAACCCCACCCCAGAATCCAGATTCTCAACATCATTGAATGTGTTTACTGGGATTGCAAGAGGCTGAGAATGCAGGCAAACTTCTAGGACTGAACTTTGAAGATGTAAAAAATGTCCTTGGAGATTTATTTTGAACGCTGAAAGCGCATGTCCTGAAAGTATGAAAGCTGTAATAACTTGGTCTAACATAATTACTTACTTAAATAACATTTTTCTTTTAAATCTATGTTTTCTGCTTCTTTGCTGACGCTGTAAAATGAACAGCTTCAAAATCAGATTTTCGCAGTAGTATAAATGGGCAGCTGTTTATACAGTTTGTCGGTTTGATTCAAAGGCTTCTGTCCAATCTTCACATTCTTACAATACAGAAAACTCACAAGCGGGCTGTGGGATGGTATGAAAACACATTATCACTGCAACAGCAACTGAGCGGAACCCTACGCTTTGAGCATTTAAATCAACGGAGAAAGATGAGAAACAGTTCTCTCCTCTCGCAGTGGATGTCACTATGAGTCTGCACAGAAATCCTTATCTTACATTATAGGTGAGTTATTAATGAATGAGTCATGGTGCTGTAGCGCATATAAAGCAGCCTTTGATCAGCGTGCAGAGAGACGTGGATGGAGCGAACGGAGAGAACAGACGATAATTTGTCCAACGAGGTGCCATCTGATATAATGAATTCTGTCTGTATTTAAAGGCCGCACAGTCAAGAGCACTTTTTAGCATTGTCAGAGGAAAGACCCCTCGCTTTAAATGTTTAACTACGAGCTGCACATGTTCTAAGACGACCTGCAGTGGATGGAGATGTGTATGAATGATTTAAAGAGAAAGTAAAAAAGAAGGCAAAGGAGAGGAAGTTTTCCTTTAGCCACAGGTTTAATAGCTTCACAGAACACTGTCAATACCAATCACACACTTATGGAAAGCACAGTATTACTACATATACTGCATATATGCCTATATTTATATTTACACATATGCGGAAATTACGTTTTCTGTCTATACAGCCAGAAAAGAATGAGAGTAATCTGTATATATTCAGACAGGAAGCAGAGTGCTGCATATATACAGTTATATAGCAGGGTAGTGTACTGTATACATACAGACACATAGAAAGCACAGTGCACTGTATATACTTACTTATAGGAAGAACAGTTGTCTCCACCGATCAGTCATAACATTAAAACCACCTTCCTGTATCTACAGTCACCGTCCATTTTATCAGCTCCACTTACAAAACAGGTACACTTTGTAGTTTTACACCTAAAGACTGTAGTCCATCTGCTTCTCTGCAGACTTTGTTAGCCCCCTTTCACCCTGTTCTTCAATGATCAGAAAGCTCAAAGTACCACCATAGAGCAGGTTGGTGTTTGTTGTGCTGAAACAAGTAAATCAGACACAGTAGTGCTGCTGGAGTTTTTAAACACGGTATCCACTCACTTTCCACTCTGTTAGACACTACTACCTTGCAGGTCCACCTTGTAGATGTAAAGTCAGAGACGAGTCAGAAAAAGAAAGTCAGAGAGAGTTTCTGCACAGTTTGTGTTCTGTAGTCCTTTATCAGTGGTCACAGGACGCTGCCCACGGGACACTATTGGCTGGGCGTTGCTGGTTGGTGGACAATTCTCATTCCAGCAGTAACACTGGAATGAGAACACTGGAATAAGGTGTTTAAACACTCCAGCAGCTCTGCTGTGTCTGATCCACTCATAACAGCACAACACATATTAACACACCACCGTCATATCAGTGTCACTGCAGTGCTGAGGATGATTCACCTTCCTAATAGTACCTGCTCTGTGGTGGTCCTTTGGGAGTCCTGATTATGAACAGGGTGAAAGGGGACTAACAATGTATGCAGAGAAACAGATGGATTACAGTCTGTAAGTGCAGGACTACAAAGTACTCCTATTTGTACATATACAAAGGAAGGATAGGATACTGCATATATACAGACCAATAGAAAGCACTATATATATAATATTTTACATAGCATCTCAACTTTTTGGAAATATACACAGACATATAGGCAGCTCAGTGTACTGCATATATACAAATAAGGACTACATGTTTACTAAAAGTGTTCAATATAATGAGTTTCTACAAATGTTTTTGTATGTATATAATATAAAAAATATTATTTAAAACCCATAATATTAAATGTTGTTTTTATTATGATGATTATATTTGTTATGGTAATATTTTATTTATTTTAAGCAGTGTACTGTTTTGAGAATAAAATCAAACAATAATATCAAATAATGCCATTTAATGCACATCCTATTAATAATAATAATAACAATACTACTACTACTACTACTACTACTACTACTAATAATAATAATAATAATAATAATAATAATAATAACAATACTACTACTACTTCTACTACTACTATTACTACTACTACTACTACTAATAATAATAATAATAATACTAATAATAATAATAATAATAATAACAATACTACTACTACTTCTACTACTACTATTACTACTACTACTACTACTACTACTACTACTACTAATAATAATAATAATAATAATAATAATAATAATAATAACAATAATAATAACAATACTACTACTACTACTACTAATAATAATAATAATCATTATAATAAAAATAATGTTTTTAATTGCACTAAATAAATACTATTAATAGGCATATTTTATCAGCTAATATTATTAGCATTTTATAATAAATTATTAAAGACCTGTAAAAAGTAGAAGAAGGAGGAAAATATGAATATATATTTAGTTGCTGACCAAAAAAAAAAAAAGAAGTATCTCCAAAATAGTAACTTTGCAGGAGAAGCCAAGAACTTTCTTATCTGTCAACTTTCACAGGATATATAGGGCAGCTGTCTCATTCAAATGATACAGAGAAATGAAAATAGACGGAAATAAAGATCCATGCTTTTCTCTGGACAGCGAGGATTTATTAAATAAAATATTACTCATTTTTAAAGAATTAATAGTATAATACTAAAATAACACAATAGTATAATAATATTAAGGCATTAAAAACACATGTTTAATCATTAAAACATGAAAAGACTTATTAACTTATTATTATTAATAGTTTACTACTAATAGCTCGTTATTGGTGTGCTAGAAGTGGGTGCAGAGAGAATAAAGAAGCATGCGAGGCAGATGTTGAGTGATTGTGGGTCAGAGTATTTACATAAACATGCTCTGTTTTATTAAATGAAGATAAAAACAGGAAGGAGCCTGGGGAGCCTATTATCTCTCCGTCCCAAGCGAGAGCGGCACTCTGCGGGCAGCACCACCACTACAGAATACTAATGCTGGATAGGACTACAGCAGCCTCTACTGGATACAACAGGTCTACCAGAGGTCTTCTGTACTGAGAGTACTGTAGTCCAGTACAGGCTTCAGCACCATACATCCCATCTGTTTGCACGCCCGTGCCCTACTTACACTGTAACGCTCCTGCGGTAAAAACGTCCCTGATGTCTTATTACTATACCTGTGAAGTAAATATAATAAATATGCATGTGCAGAGCATTCCAGTGAACTCAAATTATGCCATCAGTGGTCCCTGTTCTGCAGCATTCTAATTTTTCTCTCGCTTTTTTCATGTGAGGAAGTTAATTGAGTTCCACTGTACACATTCATTACAGCTGACTAAAAACAAATGAGGCATTTTATGAGGGAAGACACACTGTGGCAAATGTTTTCATAGCCAGGCAGAAAAAGTCTAAGAATCTGTTTTCTATTACACAAATTGATCTAATTTTCAGCGCTGGCATCTGCAAGCTGTTGACCTGACCTATAAAAGGTCAGCGGAAAATGGAATTACAGAAGCGCCTCCAAATTCAAAGATTGTGAATTGTGCATGTGGGTGGATGTGATGCAGGGGGCTAATGGTTTCACCTTTAGAGGCACAGAAACGAATCGCATTAAAGGTCAAATGATATCATGTTGGTGGTGTTTTTTTACCCGCCACAGGCAGTTACAGTCACAGGATGAGACGCTGCTTAGCAAGCATGTCCGTTCAGCCTTCATCTCCATGCTGTGGACAGAAAAAGCTGATCTGAAGTCAGTTTGCTGTTTGAAAGAGCCGGTATATACTATAAGTCAAAGATTGCATTCTCTAGGAATCCTTTATACCACTCTGTAAACATATTAGTCATTACATAAATATAGCAATGTTACATAAATTATTGCAAACATTTATAGTGATGTAAATTATTCAATTATGGAGTTTTATTATTACATCATATAAAAACACACACATTACATTATTACATTTTCTTCAATATGGTAAACTAAAAAAGAAAATAAACTGCAGTAGACTTACCAGTAATTCTATGTACAGTAGAAATTTAACTGTCATGTTCAATAACAATGTTGTATTAGTGGTTGTTTATACATTTAAAGAATAACTGTATAATTAAAAGGTGTAAGTGACAAATGAATGATGTTACATCAACACAATTATTGCCAGAAAAGCAAACTTGAGGGTTGCATTTTTTTTAATGTGTAAACCATTTGAATCCCTTTTAATAATGAACCATTTTCTGTGTTCTTTAATGGCACAGCAGTACACTTTAATTTTTCTCTGTTTCATTTTTCTCTTTTTTCTCATTTCCCTTCTATTATACTCTAGATAGAATAGTGAGTAATACTAGAAAATATACAACTATTTACTCATTGAAATTAACGATTGTTCACCTTTAGTAAATACATTTGAAACGTTATACCTTCTTTTGAATAATATATTTCTTTCTTTTTCTTTTTTAAAACCACAATTAAAAACCAATTCTACATTTAACCCAAAGAACATTTGCAGTTTAGTGACCCTTTTATTTTAGATAAAGGGCACCAAACAATGTCATATCATGTAAGCCCTCATACGTTATGTTGAAAGGGTTAAATTAAAATGATAAAATAAGAAATAGAATACAAATTCTTGCAAGAAATATTTAAAAATATTTTATATTTTATATAAAATATTTTAATTTTTTTTTTTAACAAAAAATGATATACATGACATACACACATCTTGTTCTTTTTCCAGTTTGGAAATAATTTAAAAGTACCATTTGCCCTTTACATTGCATTACTTTAAATTACTTGGGGGGGGGGCATGGGGGGTAGTCTGGTACCACTGACTTACATTAAACTTACATTCTCTCTCTCTCTCTTATATATATACATAGAGAGAGAGAGAATGTAA
Organism: Megaleporinus macrocephalus; assembly: GCA_021613375.1. Lineage (NCBI taxonomy): Eukaryota > Metazoa > Chordata > Actinopteri > Characiformes > Anostomidae > Megaleporinus > Megaleporinus macrocephalus. The sequence goes on from CM038721.1 coordinate 27,943,812, forward strand.
GTTTAATGTAAGTCATTGATTTTCCACACCACACTGTTCAGTCACACATACTTTCTGTTGAGTTAACGTCTCACAGTCTAGGTCTTGCGCTATTTTCTCTGTATCTTAATCACTTTTCTCCTTCCTAATGTAAGTGGATTGGATGGACAATTAGATGGACAGATGGATACTGTCATAAAAAGAAATCAGAGATAGTTTCAAATTCAATTACATAATAACACCTATATGTACATAAGTAAATATGAATGTATGTATGGCATCAGTGTGTGTTTCTCTCATGTATGTGTGTGTGTGTGTGTGTGTGTGTGTGTGTGTGTGTGTGTGTGTGTGTGTGTGTGTGTGTGTGTGTGTGAGTGTGTGCATGATCAGATAAGTATCTCAAGCGAGCAAATGATGCATTTGTCCCAACTTGCTGCACCTGAGGTATGTGCAAATTTAAGAGGAAAGTGGTTCACAAAATGGAAATACTGCACTTAAAATGTGCAGGAATATGGATTAGATCAGTCAACTGTGCTGAATTTCAGTCAAGACAAATATATTTATGAGGCACTGAGGCAGAAGGGCTTCTCATTTGTAAATCACAGACCGCTCTTTGGGCATTCACTCTTCTTCAAACTTCATGCTACAGTTTACTGCAGACTTTTGAGACTTATTTTAATTTCAGTTTGGTTCAAACGTAGAATCTGTGAATCCTGTTATACTGTATGCTGTGCTATCTGTAAACTGTAGGATATCAATCGTCCTTGTTATTAAACTCTGCAAAATCAGGTGACGTGATGGTTTATTTAGTACTTTTACATAATTATTAACTAAGGATTTGAGAACAGGAGAATATTAATATTCAATTAACTCTCAATTCAAACCCACTAGTATAGGAAATCCATCAGATACTAAGCCCTGCGTTAGGGCCGTTCTTTAGAATATAAGTCTAATATAAAACTTAAATATTTTAATGCTTTGTTAGGTTTGGGGGCCCAGGACTGGAACTATGCAACCTCAGTATTTTAAAAAACAGTATTGTGCCCACTTTATCACTGCAATGGACACTTTATGTTTATGATATGATTAATATTAGACTTTTTGTATTATATACTGCCTGAGTAAAAATGTTACAATTATATTTGACCAAGCCAACAATAAAAAGAGTAAAATAGTAAATAAAAGAGTCTTTAATTGGTAATTACTGCAGTGATTAATATGTTTCAGCTGGCTGCAATTCTTTTAACCCTAACTGATGCAGTGAGTGACTTCCATGTGGGAAGGTGTATCCGGTGACTGTGAAGTTTTTTTTATTGTGTTTGAGACGGGTCAAATGATTAGCGACGCACCACACCAAGAACACAACTAAACAGAAGTGACTGGAATTTAAGAACTTTTTAATTCATCATAAAAACCTGGAAGGAGAGAGAAGAACTGTCGACTTCACAGAAGAAATGTGGTAGGAAATATATCAATGAATAATCAAAGATCAATTAAATACTTGGAGAGGTCGAGTCGTAAAAACTTGACAGTAGAACTCACAGCTACGTTTAATATGTTCCACTGTGTGATCATAAGAAAACCGAAAAAAGAAGCTTCACCTTCACTCACTGCATCAGTTAGGGTTAAAAGAATTGCTGCCAGCTATAAAATAATAATCACTGCAGTAATTACCAATTAAAGACTCTTTTATTTACTATTTTACTATTTTTATTATTGGCTTGTTCAAATATAAATGGCAACATTTTTGCCCAGGCAGTATATAATACAAAAAGTCTTGGTTTGTCAATATCTGTTTTCAAATAATATTAATCATATCATAAACATAAAGTGTCCATTGCAGTGATAAAGTGGGCACAATACTGTTTTTTTAATATACTGAGAGCATAAACACTGGAATCCAGAGCAATTGGAAAGGCCATGTAGTCTGCTGAGTCCAGATTTTCCCAATTCCAGAGTGATGGAAAGGGAACAAAGGGAAGTGCATGAAGCAATGCACCCATCCTGCATAGGGCCCACTGTTTAAGACTCTGGAGGCATTTTTATGATGTGAGGTTGTTTCAGATGGTCAAATCGAGGCTCATTAACAGTGTGTGGCAATGCAGTTGAGTCAGCTGACCACCTGAATGTACTGAATAACCAGGTTAATCCATTAATTGATGACACAGGCAGATTCCAGGATGATATTGCCGAGATTCATTGGGTTTAGTTTGTGAAAGGCCTAATTGGTTCTTACCTCATCATGGGAAACAATTTGGTTTACTCATTCATTCACATAAACAATCCAACATTAGCTCAAGGTGAAGTTAGTTTCTTATGGGCATAGTGTTGTTGGAAGTGCTGGAGATGTGAGCCAGGAAAACAGCACAGAAACTGACTAGGCTGCATATTTAATTCTTGGTCCATGACTGCAATAACCTACAACCATTACCCTATAGTGTTTTAGCTGTGTGATGAGTAGAAGATAAACTCTTTGTTTTTAGATGTTCACAATTGCTGTTTTTTTACAGCGATTTGGCCAGAAAGTCAGGATAATCTGACAAATGTAGCTGTCAGTGATTCATCATCCACAAATAGCTTTTGAATAGACTTTAAGTGACTCACAATGTACTTTGGTATAGTCAGCTCTGAAAGCATAGTGTGAGATCACAGTGCCCTTAATATCTAGATTTTGTTTAAGTAGAGAAAGTCTAGTTAAACTGAATCTAATTTGTAAACTTTTGGCAACTCAAATGACCACAAAAGCTTCCGCGGTCGTAATCAGTGGTGCGTTTCCTGAAAGTACTGTTGGACTACTACCATAGACAAATGATAGAGAGATTGTCATTTAGGAACACTCTTTCTCCACAGTTATGATGGTGGTTGCTGATGATGCTTTCAGGAAATGCGGTCCAGATTGGTTTTTCTGACTCTCCTAATGAGAGCAGAGCTTGTTTGGCAGTAACTGAGTATGGATGACTTGTTAAAGAGAGAGGCAAGCCGCAATGGAGATGTTTAGGCACATGTTCACTCTCTTTAGCCTCGGAGTGAGGGTGCAACTTGTTTTGTTAAGCTCCATTTGAAAAGACAGCACAGTTTTCAGTGTAGCTCAGAACATGCTACTTACCGCTGGAGTTTCTTTCTTTCAGTGCACGCTTGGTGTTCTTAGTTTTCTTAGGCTGGGAGACACGGTGGCCACTAACCATGTAGATGGGCATCTTTTTTGAGATGCCATTTGAATCATTTTTCTATGATTGAAAAATGACTACCACCAGCCTTCTAGCAGTACCACCACAGCCCACTGGGGGGACCATGACCCACTGGCTCTAAAGGGATTTGACTGACCAATTCATATAGGACAAAGTATTTGTGTACTGTCCCCAAGTTATCTCACATCATAGCCCAGACATTTAGAATTAAACAGATCCAAACAAACAGAAAATAACTTTTGTTTTGATGAAATAGTATTAGGCTCATTTAATTAAACAAATAACTATATGATTATAAGTCTGGATAATTAACCTAGTTAGTTTTTAATCAGCATTATATTCTGTCTAACAAAACTCTTTACAGCAATTACCAACTACTTTTAGAATTGTGCCAACACATTTCGCCACACACTCTCTGAAAAAAGGCATGAAGCTATCGTCGGGGTGGTACATCTCCTGTCACTGGGGTGGTACCCTTAATGTTTCAAATTATTTTTGGTTAGGGAACATACCTGTGCCGTTTTCCCTTTCAACTGCATTCATTTCAGTTACATTTTTAATTTGTATTGAGTGTGTACATCCTGTCTTGTTTCCAGCATTATTCTTGTTTAAATATATTAAGTACATTGTTAGACCTTAAAACCCTTCAGGGTACATTGTTAAGCAAAAATCTACCTGCACGACACTGCAGTAATAATTCACTCAGTTAGCTTAGCAATTCTCTGCGTCTAGAGATGTAGATAGCAGCACTGGCCAATGAAATATCTTTTCATGGGGAACGGTTTTTGTCATTTTTTTGGTCCCGGGGGTCTTTGCACATCCCTCAAATGAAGCCCTAATAATAGTACCCTAAAACACAATGGATCCATTTGGGTCATAGCCAGGGTGTCACTGCAAGAGAACAATATCTAGAATGCAGTGGAAAAGAATGCTTTTCTAGAAACGTTATGTAACCCCATGCCCATCAGACAGATGAGTAACGCTACACCTGGACGAAAAGTGAGAATCAAGCACAGCAGGTATTTCTAGTTATGTGGATTTGTTAGTGGATCTTCTCTGCAGTGTTCTGTTCAGAAAGCTTCATTCCTGATGTTAGGTTAGAATCATGATGATGTTTGAAAGCTGAGAAAAATGGGCTGCCTCGCAGTAATAAGAAATTACATCAAATTGGGTTACCACTTAAGGAACCAGCAGTGTTTGTGCAGTTACTCAGTGGTCTACTGCAAATGACTAATTGTTTCTCTAAAGCTATAATATTCAAAAAAAAAAAAGTCTGTCTCTATTCCTGCTTTGGAACAAAATACTTGTTGACCTTAAAAGCAGCTACTGCTGTTTAAAATCCTAGAATCTAGCCAGTAGCAATGTTACTAGAACAGACTCTGTAAAGTCCGCAGGCCTGGTTCTTTGAGTCTGGCTTGTGTAGGTGAGGTTGGGTCTCTCTTTTCTCAGCACAGCACATACTTCTATTCCATTGGTTTTATGAGAATGTTCTCAGGGGCCCATGCGACTTGCTGGCCCCTAAGAGCAATTATAACAAAATTTAAACAGTACAATGAAAACATAATTTCTAACAGAACATCAGACAGATGTCTAGATTTGGCCAATATTTCAAAACATCTTAAGATGATGTATTTGTTGTTTTATAGACATGCCGAATATCTGAGCGACACTGATGTATGTATGTTGCTGCCTCTGGCCTCAATTTCTACACCTTGTTCATGTTTGTGGTATCGTCCAATGGGGAACCGTCATGGCCCTCTCAGAGGGCCTAAAATATTCTTAACACACACACACACACACACACACACACACACACACACACACACACACATATATATATATATATATATATATATATAATTTTATCTACTTACAGTTTGACATTCAACATCTAAGCAATTACAAAAATGTAGTCAAATAAATGATTCAAACGTGTCTGTTCGATCTGTGTTGGAGTGTGAGGGGTAAAGTGGAAGCCTGTGAGCCTGTGTCTCCCCCTATAAGGACCCTATAAGGACTGTGATGCCTCTGCAGAATGTTGGTGATTGGTGGTCCCGCTGTTCATGTACAGTGGGGGCCAGGCAGTTAGAATTCAGTGCGATACCAATTTCAAATGACAGTAAAACTGACCAATCATATCTTCTCTCTGGGCTTAACTGTATGATCATTTCCGCCCGCTATGGCGACGCTAGAAACAGCTAGCTAGCACTAGGCTACCACAATTTTGAGAGGTGTTTTAAAGTGAGCAGTCACTCAAGAAACCAGGTGCCGTCAGCCAATAGCGTTCAGCCCATGTCCCGCCCCAAGTTTTGACATTAATGTGACGCCAAACGCTCGGGCGCGTCGTCTACATATTCCTCTGAAGCGCAAACGAGCTGTGTGATGTTGGGTTATTTAAGGAGGAACCTTGTTTTGCTTAAGAAGTTGTCTTTGTTGTACAGATGTTATTGTTTGTTGCATTTCTGTCGTCTCATTTTTCGTTTCTTGACTTGCAGTTTATTAGGAGAGGAAACGGTGATTGGGGTGGGCTTAAGGGTCACGGTTCACTACTGGTATCATCATGCACATATATGTAAGGTGCAAAAAGACAGAGGATCCTAGAAGGTCTGTGACCCTCACATTAACCTCTAGATCAAGATTCTGGGTTGGGGCTACAAATTCAGGTTATTGTTTTAGGATGAGCTTCTGACTTTGATATTCTTTACTAACTGGAACTGCAGCACTGGTATTGACTCAGGGTGGCACTGTAGCAAATTGGTTCACCCAGTTGGTTCTTTATAGCAAAGAAACTGTAACAGTACCTGATATACCTCTATAACATAGCATATTTGTAAATCCGAAATCAAGTCTGAGATTGGTGGGCAGAGTGGACTGTTACTCATGTGAGTAATTACTCTAAAGGTCAATGCAATCGACTTGCAGATAAGACCCTTACAGGAGTCTGTGATCAGTATATGAATGTTTTGATGCGTTCATTTAGACCAGAAGGCATCTTCTGATCATCAAATATACAGAGTCGGAAATAAAGGTCACATGCCTGTGAATGCAGATCCACATTATCTTTCATTATACAACCACAAGGTGGCAGAGCAGATAAATCATATTGGAAATTGTTTAGCTGCAAATGTCTTAGCCAAACCCCCCCTTTCTCAGTTTTATTTGCTGGAGGCATATTTGCATCTTCAGGCCTTTCGTAGTGCAGTGAAAAAAAGAAGCTCTTTAATATGTCCTGTCTTCGCTGCCATCACTCCTGAGACTCTTTAGCGGCGGCTCTTAAGGGAAGAGGCTGTAATTACAGCGGGAGCACAGCTTGATACACTCTCAGGCCAGATAGGAAATCTGCCGGTCAAGTGTTCCCCTCTTATTGTTCTAAAGCACAAGGAAGCAGGCCACTCCCAGCCTTCGGCCTGCTTTCAGAAACTTACAGAGGAACATGTTACATGATAAGACAGTGCACTCTTATATATGAACACCAAGCACTTATCTAACTCTTATCCAACGCTGGAGAAATTGGCCAGTTTCAAACGTGTACATCTGTTCCATATAAATGAAATATACTCCATCAGCACAATTACTGCTGAAAATAAGTCCATTAAAAGACAGAACTGTGCTGTGCAGTAATACATCTTATTTTACTTAAGAGGAACTGATGTACATGTTTAAATCAGATCAATTCAGCAGCACAGTTTCAGTAAATACATCCGTACGTGTTGTTTAATTAATTTCCCTATGCTGTTCAGTGGCAGCTTGCTTAAAAATCTTTAGTGAATTTTAGCCTTTAGCATTTAAATTGAGTTGCGCGACATCAGTGAGCTGCATAACATCTCTTCAGGGAGACCTTTGTGTGGAAAGTAAAAAAAGGAAAAAACCTAATTGCAAATTGAGTTGTTTCAGCATTTCTTACTGTTACTTACTTACATTAAAGTTTACAGCTTTAAATCTGCCCCCAAGCGTTTAGAGGGGAATTCCACCGAGATCTCAAAATATCTGCATAAATTAAGTGTTAATATGTCAAGAAAGTGGTTTAGGTTGGGCTGATGTGCAATGTTCCGTTCTAGGGAAACTTACAGAGACAGAATTGTTCACAGTAATGCTGATAGGGAGCAGACAACCAAAGAGCTTATTGCCTCTAAAAGATTCTTTACAAATATATATTATTATGAGTCCAATAGCAAGAGCACATATCAGTAGGGGTGTAAGAAAATATCGAAAATATCGAATATCGGAATATTATGTTTGGTGATACTGTATGGATTCTCAAAAACACAGTATCGATACACAAATTCCTGGCAGACAATGAATCATTGTGTGTTGTGTTTAAACCTCAGACCACTAGATAGCAGTGTTGTAATCCAGCTCCACTCCAACATTAACAAGCAGCACAAGAGCGCAGTGCTTTTGTAAGCATTAGCAAACCTGTTCATATAGTGGTGTGTTTCAATAGTAAGATTTGAAAAATCACAATATATCACTTTGCTTGCAGTATCAGTGTATATCTTGATATATTGAATCGTGACCACTGCATCACAATGCGTATTGTATCACCAGGTTCTTGCCAATACACAGCCCTACATATCAGATGTTGAAAGTGAGACATTTTGCCATTTCAAGAAAATTAACAATTTGTTTAGAACTGCAACGCATTTAAAAAAAAGTTAAGACAGGGCCATATTTAACATTGTGTAGCATTCTCTCTTCTTTTAACAGCAGGCTGTAAACATGTGGACAGTAAGGAGACCATTGCTGGAGTTTTAAGAGAGGAATGTTGTCCCAGCCCTGTCTGATTTAAGATTCTAGCTGCTTAACATTATTTGTTTCATGCTCCGCCAAATGTTTTATTGGTGAAAGGTTTGAACAGGGCAGTTCAGCACCCGGACTCAAAAACTGCAAAGCCTTGCTGTTGTGATGAATGCAGTATGTGGATTAGCATTGTCTGGATAAAATATGCAGGACGTTCTCTGGATGGGAACATATGTTGTTCTAAAACCTCTATATACTGTTCAGCATTGATAGAGCCGTTCCAGATGTGTAAGCTGCCTATGCACTAAAGCAACCCCACACCATCAGAGATGCAGGCTTTTGAACTGTGTGCTGAAAACAAGCTGGATGGTTCGTCTCCTCTTGGATGGAGTGGCGCTTTGACTGTCGGCCTTGTCCCTTGCGCACAGGCATTTCTCCAGATTCTCTGAATCTTTTATGATAATATACACTGTAGATGGTGGGATATCCAAAATCTTCACAATTCTATGTTGACAAACAATTTTCTGAAACTGTTCCACAATTTTTAGACCCAGTCCTTGCTTCTAAGAGACTCTGCTTCTATAGAATGCTCTATTTATACCCAGTCATGTGAAATAGTTGCAAATTGCCCCTCCTTTTATTAGTACCACTTACTTTTCCACCCTTTTGTTCCCTCTTTCCCAACTTTTTGAGATGGTTTACTGCCATCAAGTTCTAAATTAGTTGATCATTTTTTACGAAATGGTAAAATGTTCATTTTCAACATCTGATATGTGTTCTGTGTTCTATTGTAAATAAAATACATATGAAGTTTGCAAATCATTATATTCTGTTTTTATTCATATTTACTTACATTTTACACAGCATACACAACTGTTTGGAATTGGGGTTGTATGTGGTTTTAATGATGTCTGAGAAAATGAGTGTGCTTAAAAGGCAATTCCATCTATTTTTAAATGTAAGTATAATTCAGTGCTCGCAGTTGAACATATTAAAGAGAAACTTACAGACTCAGATTTCCTTACAGTGCTGGATGCACTTGCATACGGTTACTACAATAGAATATGCAGATATTAATAGGACCAATGTCAAGTGACTGAATTAGATTCAGTCTCTTGACATTGGTCCTATTAATCTAAATCTAGACAGTAAAACTGTTATATTAAAAAAACAAAACAGTTTGCCTTGCAGAGTGAACCAAGCCATCTTGACCATGGCCTGATCTCCTGAAAGCATCTCAGCACAAAGATGATGATTCTTAACTGAACGGAACCGGACATTCTCTCTATCTGTTAAGGTTATCTTAACACTAATGCTGTTGGTGTTGAAAAGAAGGTCATTCCACAACACACAGCGGTACGCAACATAAAGCCATGGGGATGTTGGCATGGTGACCGTAGTGACCGCAGGTTGAGCAGCGTAAATGGTTTAGATAAGCGTGAAGAAGGCAGGAGGACACTCTGTATTTGTGTATTTTTGTTGTATACTGGGTTTGTTTGACATTTGGTGTCCATTTCTCCCCAATAAATCAGACATCCAGTATATTCCACTGCTCTGGGTGACCGCAAAAGTTGGGAAAATTGAACTTTTGATGGATCGTTCCACTTTCCACCGTTGCCTGTGGGGCATTCCTGCTAGCTGTGGCAATTTTTAGGCGCAGCTCTATTGAAAACATTGAACACAGTGTTTTAAATGATTTTTGTCAGGAGCCTAAACCTAACACTATATCTACATTTATTAATGTAGGATTTTTAAACAGTTATGTTTGTAATTTTACATGTAATAACATTGTTTAGCCTATTGATTATGCAAAGCAATAGCCTGCATTTACAATGACAGATAAAAAAAAAAACACTCCAAAGTGAATAAGTTGTTTCTTCTGCAGCGATGTTCCAATATAAATCGAGTTATTAACACCTCGAATGACAAAACAGAGTTCATGAATAAGTTTGCAATGTTGTACATACAGTAAGTAAATAATTATAAGCCTAGATGGAATAATCACAGTTTAATACACAATCACCACACATGTGCCACACTGTGGAATATCTATGCTGCTGGCCACAAAAAGTAATATGTCTTCACGGTTTTGAAGTTATCCGATGCTTTCATCTCCTTCCCCGGCTTGTGAGAAGCAGAAGTTTTTCCCCTGGTGGAGAGGATGAAGTCACAGTTTCTTTATTGAAAGTGGGTGGCTGGGCCGGTCCTGCTCCACGTCTTATCTGCACCCGCACATGTCTTACAGAAACATTAGCCACACACGCATGTGGTTAAAAATACTGCACTGCTCCGCACCTCACTAACACTCACACAGTGCTGATAGACGCGTCCAGTAATTCTAAACCTTTTACTTGGCACGAGTCGGGGGCTTTTTAGTCCAAACAATAATAATGTTTCAACAGCTTGTAGACATCAGCACCACGTTTAAAATATGATAAACTTAGTATATACAGTCACAAAGCACAGAGCTGGGTACACCTACCCTGTATCTACACTCACAGTTCCTTGTCATATAGGAACACTTTATACTTCTACATTTACAGACTGTAGTCCATCTCTGAGGGCTTTTATCCTGTTCTTAAATGGTAAGAACCCCCACAAGACACCACAGAGCAGGTATTATTTGGGTGGACCTGCAGGTCTGCAGTGACACTGAAGTGGTGGTGGTGTGTTAGTGTGTGTTGTGCTGGTACGAGTGGATCATGGAATTTTTAAACACCTCAGTGTCACTGCTGGACTGAGAGTAGTCCACCAGCCAAACACATATAGCCAGAAATGTTCTGTGACCACTGATAATGGACTTGAGGATGACTGACACAAGTCCAACTGTGTGGCAGATGATGTTACCAGATACTGCAACTTATACTGAACAGCCACTGCAGATACAGTCAGTGGACCAAGCTGTCCGGAACCACAACATTTCACAGTGTGGCTAGTAAGATGCAGGGTTTGTGGCCTATGTTGACTTTTGTGGTGCATTTTCTCCTTTTTAACAGAAAACACCATCAATGATAAAGCAATGATAAAACCGCCACACATGAGATTCAGAGCTCGTTGGAACTAATTGCATCAAACCAGATTTTATCTGAACGTTTTCATGAATGAAGAAATGAGGGCAACCTCAGTTCTCCATGTCTGTACTGCTGAAAGTAGAGAAAATCTGACAAGGATGCTGACTTGTGGAAAAACTCATTAGAAAGTTTAGAGTTGAGTGGCTGGAGCATGAGTTTGAGAAAAATGTGAATGTCTATGGAGCGTGTTGTCAGTTTGCATGAGAAGCAGATAGCACACGTGTGTTCTTCACCAGAACTTATTAGAAAACTAAATGTTTGAAATGACATCTGCAGCTTTCAGCAGGAGCACTGTCATAGCACAGTGACCTTCAGCAAACCCAATAATGAACCCACACAGCTAACTGATCAAAGCCTGATAAGGATGGAAGTAGACCAGCACGATCGAACAGCAGTCAGGCTGATCAAATTGTGAAAACCAACAGTCCCTTCATGTCATATACTGGTTTGACTGGTATATATGAATATATTGTTGTTGTCCAAAGAAAAACAGGTATCTTCAAAATGGAGTCTAAAATGGCAACTACAGGAAAAGATTACTTTTTTTTATTTTCAATGTTAGTCAACGGACAGTGACACTATATATATATATATATATATATATATATATATATATATATATATATATATATATATATATATATATATATATATATATATATATGCATACATATATATATATATTTCTACATAAACATGAATTCCAATGCAATCAAATCTTCATTTAACTCATCACAATAGACAAAAAGAGAAATAACACAAAAAGTATATAAACCTTTGGCCATTTATTGAACTAAGTAATCTATCATTAAACGTCTTTGTTGTCAAAGTAGGCGAACCTCAGCTTTCAGGATCTGGTGTGATCCTGAGTAGTACTGACTTTCTAGCAAATGGTTCTTGTAAATGTTGATCAACGCTGCATTCATTTGCAATGCTGTTTCATTTTGGTGGGCTTTCTTGCATAAGAGCTACACCTTTCTGTCTCAACATTTCTATTGGATTAAGCTTTTTGACTCAGCTATTGCAAAACACAACATTTGCTTTGTTTTACATTTGCAGATGTTCTTATTCAGAGCAGCTTACAGTTCACATTCACACAGGAAGGCCCTGGTAGTGTTATGTGTCTTGACCTGTTATAGTGTAGGGTGGCTGCCCAGATGAGAAATCCAACACCAGTCTACAGCATGGAGGGGGCCTCTACATTATACCAACCACATCTTTTACCTATTCTTTGTAGACTAACTGGTGTTTTTAGGGTTGTTGTCTTTCTGGCCCCTATCATTCTCTTGTAGACTTTTATTAAAAAGTGATTAGTGAATTTCTGTATGATGTCACTCCATACATACTATTCTCGTTCAGTGTTTGACTAATGATAGGATTATGATCCCTGACATTGGCCAGTGGAAGACACGTCAGCAGAGCCTTAGATGTTACCCTGGAATTCTTTGTGATCTCTCAGTGTCTTAGTTTTGGGGTCATTTGTATTGAATGACCACTCTATAGAAAGTTAACAATGGTATTGGATTTCTTTCATTTGTACTCTGTTTGCCTGACAGTGGATCAGTGTAGTCCAGTCTGTTTGGAAATTTCTTCCAGCCTAATGGGCCTTGGCAAAAAAATGTCTGACATCCTCAGAGATCTTCTTTGACTGTGACATGGCACACACTAACCAACCATGTTTTTAGTGGTAAATCTTGTTTGTGCAGTTGAATGAACCTCCTGACCCTTATTATCACCTATACCAAACAGTTGATCCAAGGATTACATGTGGATTTGATATTTTAGGACACATTAATGTAGACATAAACCAAACTATAAACTTTTGAGCAGAACTGTATGACTTCTGAAATGACACAAAGTTCCACTGTCTGGGTTCAGTTGCTATGCGTCACCAGCATTCACTTCCAATTAAAAGCACTAGCAGCATGTAGAAATGCACAGCAGCACACTATAGGCAAGGGTATCAGTGTGGTACAGCTTTACTGATGCTTTAAGCTATAGCAACCTGCTGGCTAACTGGCAAACAGAGCGGCCAGTGGCGGGCCTATAAATGCCCTCACAGTCAGTTTATTGACCGCAGTCAGAGGTCAGTAAAACTGTTTAAAGACTGAAACTAATTTAAGTATGTGCCAGTCGTATAATTCATATAGAATTATTTGTGGATACTTTATGAACTATAACTCTATACCCTGTCATGAGTCGTGCATCAAAGCTGTCCAGCTGAGTTTCGTCCAGCAGCTGCTGTATGATTCTCATACATGCTTCAAAAGCCGTGCTGAAGGCAGGACAAGAGGGCTTTTTTCAGGCTAGTGTGCTTTCTGGTGATAGCATTTTGAAAGTGCATACATTTCAGAGCCACTTAAACTCACAGCCTTCACTCTGTCTGGTAGTTTTTCAGTTTCAGCTTCAAACCGTTCGGTCACATGGGTGTTGTCGGCAGGCGTTAAGCAAACTTCTCTTTGAGTGTCTGGAGCATTCACTGGTGATGCTGTGAATCCTCACACCTATCACTGGTGCTCTTGTTGCGTGCTCTTCTGAGGATACTGACTGGCCAGTGTGAAGACAACGCTCTTGCTTTCTTGCTACTATCCTTGCAGGTTTTGACTGAAAACCAAGCAAAGCATAGCAAATGTTTCACGGTTTCCAAGACCTCTTCAGGGCCCTGCAGAACTGTTGGCACACTTGCTAAAGACGAGCAAAGGAAAGGCCAGGTAAATCTGTTCTTGCTGTTTGTCGGTGTCATCTCAGACTGAAAACGAAGCCTAACCTTCCAGTGAGGTCAAATTATTTAAAACCAGCCCTTTTTTTAGGTCATGCTTTATTGAGAATGCTCTACAAAGAATCTACAGATGAGTTCATTGTTAACAAACTTTGGTGACAGTACGAATGAAACTCATGCTAATCTTTTTGAAAGTTAGTTGTCAGTTAGTTGACTAACAATTGACTAACCGTTGACTAAAAATCTCATCTGCTTGACCAGCTAACCTAAAATCTTGCACATGGCTTTTGAAACCATCAAAGATAGGATTGCATTTCATATAAAAAGGCTTTATGCTTTATTGTATCTTAAATGCAGCACTTGTAACACATATAATGGTATTAAAATACAGATATTTGTTTGAAATTAGTGCTTGGGTTTAGGGTAGAATTAACAGAATCTATTAAATATAACATCATGTTCAGCTGCATTTAATGCCTATTTGGTTAAAAGTTAGTTAAAAGCAAGGGAATCATCTACAGAGCATCTACAGTAAACTCTCAAAATAAAGTATTACCCCTTCCTTTTATTCAACATCTCTCCAGATCCATCACTGGACTCTCAGTACTGACTGGAATCTCCTTTTTAGCTTATGCCACAGATCTTCAGCGAGATTTAGACCAGGCAATTGGATTGTATGGTCAGTGAGCCATGTTTGAGTCTTTATATTTGTCCCAACTTTAATCCAATCACTTCCTTGCACTCTAAAATCTCCTGATATCAGATGGATTCCAGGATACAATGTATCCCAACATGACTACCCAGGAACTTGCAAGACGATAAAAAAAATCCACCACCACTGGAATATCACCAATATGGTGATATTTCAGTGTTCCAATGATCTGTAGTGAACTTCAGATGAAGTCTTTTATGATTGTTGACTTTCTAATGATCCCTCTCACTGTGATTGAGGGCAAAATAAAACAGGGTCGTCTTTCATGCAGATTCATCACAGGTTTAGTTATTTTAAATGTCATTACTGGGCCTAATAATGGGCGTAAGTGGGTGTTTTCAATAGCCAGTGACTGGTGTAGGTGATTGAGGTCTCTTTTTGGTCTCTATGTCTGTGAGCATGTGTTTTCTCTGATATTCCTTACGACGACAGATGGCTAAGGATGTATGGTGTCTGCATCCTGTCATTTGTGGAAATGGGAAGTCATGGATGACTGTTTAGGAATGTTTTAAAGGCTCAGATATGCTTTAAAGAGTTAAATGATTAGCATCACTTTCTAGAGATGTCAATGATGACAACACGTTTTTGATTTCTAGAAAACACAGAAATAATTGTTTTTATTTCTTACTTATCTATTTATAGTATTTATTCATGCCCTCAGTTAAATCATTGATGGTAAGTTGTAGCATCTTCTGTAAATTCTTTGAAAAAATTGTTTTTCTTTTTTTGCAGAAAAAAATCAAATGCTAGAACCATTAACTAACAAGTTCACTGTTTGTGAGCACTGTTGGAGTCTTGCCCTTGTTTGTGAGAGCTGATTGAGGACTCCGACAGGAAGGGTCAGGTTTGGAGAAACAGGAAACTGATGAAAGGAAGTTATGTACGTCACACAGGCTCTGCTGCTGGTAAAAGCGATCCAGTTTCTATGCGCAAATGGAGTTCTTCCTCAATTCACCGATGAAGCTCGTACTTTTGGCAGGTAGGACACCTTTCATGATGACTCCTTCAGTGCTCAGTGTTTTTCAGTGGAACTGTAGATGGTGGTCGATGTTTTTCAATATCCAGTTACTTCTGTTGATCTACGATTAGAACTTCAATCTGTCTTTATATTCAGGACTATATTTTGGGTATAACAGTAAAAAATACAGCTGAACCTGTAGCATTCTACATCACATTCTTATTAAATCAGGGGCTTTAATACCCACTTCTGTTACCCTATATAATCTTTCATTTTGGAAAAAAATACACTGTTATTAATAAATAGGTTTAAAGAATCTCTACATGATCAATGTTTGGTCTACACTTGTAACTAAGGTGCTACAGAAGAATGTCTTCTTAGGCAAACCAGTGAAAGAGCATCTTTGTTAGGAGCTCTGTTTTTTGCATCTTTATATGGATGGTTCTTCAGAGAACTGTTTACTATTCTTCTATGGCATCACTCAAAAACCCTTTATGGTAGTGTAGAACTTTTATATTATGTGAAACCTTTAAAAGGTTCTTTACAGAACCAAAAGGTGTTTTTTTTTCTATGGCATCACTTAAAGAACACTTATACACTCTATATATATATATAACCAGAGCCATGTTTGAGTATTTATAATGCTCCAAATATATTGAAAAAGAAAGGTCCCAAAATTACTTGTAAAACATGTGGTTCCACAGACTTACATAAAAGTCAAATATGTTTTTTTCTGTAAAGTTATAATTTTGGAGATGAGATGAGGTTTTGTTCCTGCAGCAGCAGAACAGAAATTAGAATATGAGAGAAACATATTGTTTTTAAATCATTTATCTTTCTTTTTAAACAGTATGGCTTTCAACTCTGCTGGATCCATGCAAATCTGGCAAATGTCACCAGCCCTGTCACCAGCTTGCTAATTGCTCATCAATTAACAACTCAGGTTATGGATGTTTCTGCAACCAAGGCTATTCTGGAGATGGAATCAATGAATGCGAAGGTATGTGTGACTGCATTACAGTTCACCTGAGTTTTATATTGTGATAAAGCCATCTTAGCTACACTCTTGGTATCAAATTGTGAGTGCAGTGAATCTGTAATATATCCGTAGAAAAATCATATTTTTAATACTGAGTTTTAATACTAAACAATGTAAATATTATTTACCAAATTTAAGAAAAGTAGCAGTGAAAGGTATAATTCAGATAAGGAAAATGCTGTGCTGAGCCAGTCTACACTGGTGTAGTGGGCAGTCTGTCAGTACAGTCTCTGTATTCCTGAAAGCTGAATTGCCCTCAATTTCGCTATGATTTTTTACTTGATTACGTAATGAATAATGATGTAGTGGTAGAAAGGGGGATAAATCCTAAATGTCAGTTAGGCACCAAATCACATAACTGCAGAACAATGAACAATTACACACATAAAACCAAGCACTTAATTTCACCATAGTAATGATTCCAGCTGAGCTGAACTGTAAATAGGTTTCCTGACCTTACATATTATAGTTTTCTTTCTTTCTGTACTAATATTAATATATTTATATATTATATATAATATATTTATATATATAACAACAATATAATATTGTTGTTACTATTAGCTTGAATTTATAACTTATTCTGTCCATTGTACCAGTGTTAATTTCGTTGACAAACTATTTTCGTCATAGTTTTCATCAGCATACCTTTTTTTCATGACAAAAACGAGACGATAACTAAATAAAATCTACAAAAAGGATAAAAACTATGACGAAATTGATTGACACTTTCGTCAATGAATAAAAACGAGACAAACATGTTTGGCAAGGACGACATCCAATCAGAACTTATTTAGTTTTGTGAAAGGCGGGGACAAGTTAGGAAAACATCCAATCATAGCTACTTCGGCGTATATGGAGAGGCGGGACAAGCCGAGTAGCCGTCAATCAAACGCACAGTTACACAAATTTGGTCTAAACCCGGGAAGACCGTAGGAGCCTGTGACCTGTCGCTACTTATGATGGAACTAAGTTATCTAGACAGTGTCAGCAGAGAGAACGAGAGTTTAGAGTTTGTGTTTAGAGAAAATCTCCACACCGCGCTGGACATCAGCCTTTCAGCACCTGCGTCAGCTAGCTTTACCGCTGCTAACGCTAGCTTAGCCTTTCTTAATCCTAGTCCTGAAAGCACACTGCCCTGTACAGTTTAGAGCGTGTCCTGCTGTAAACACTGTATTAACTCAGTAAAGTGGTGTTAATGATCAGATTAGTTGATCAGGTATGTGGGAAGCAGGTGAAACGCTGTATTAACTCAGTAAGGTGGTGTTAATGATCAGATTAGTTGATCAGGTATGTGAGAAGCAGGTGAAGCGCTGTATTAACTCAGCAAGGTGGTGTTAATGATCAGATTAGTTGATCAGGTATGTGGGAAGCAGGTGAAGCGCTGTTTTAACTCAGTAAGGTGGTGTTAATGATCAGATTAGTTGATCAGGTATGTGGGAAACAGGTGAAGCGCTGTATTAACTCAGTAAGGTGGTGTTAATGATCAGATTAGTTGATCAGGTATGTGGGAAACAGGTGAAGCGCTGTATTAAGTCAGTAAGGTGGTGTTAATGATCAGATTAGTTGATCAGGTATGTGGGAAGCAGGTGAAGCGCTGTATTAACTCAGTAAGGTGGTGTTAATGATCAGATTAGTTGGATCAGGTATGTGGGAAGCAGGTGAAGCGCTGTATTAACTCAGTAAGGTGGTGTTAATGATCAGATTAGTTGATCAGGTATGTGTGAAGCAGGTGAAGCGCTGTATTAACTCAGTAAGGTGGTGTTAATGGTCAGATTAGTTGATCAGGTATGTGGGAAGCAGGTGAAGCGCTGTATTAACTCAGTAAGGTGGTGTTAATAATCAGATTAGTTGATCAGGTATGTGGGAAGCAGGTGAAACGCTGTATTAACTCAGTAAGGTGGTGTTAATGATCAGATTAGTTGATCAGGTATGTGGGAAGCAGGTGAAGCGCTATATTAACTCAGTAAGGTGGTGTTAATGATCAGATTAGTTGATCAGGTATGTAGGAAGCAGGTGAAGCGCTGTATTAAGTCAGTAGGGTGGTGTTAATGATCAGATTAGTTGATCAGGTATGTAGGAAGCAGGTGAAGCGCTGTATTAAGTCAGTAGGGTGGTGTTAATGATCAGATTAGTTGGATCAGGTATGTATGAAGCAGGTAAAGCGCTGTATTAACTCAGTAAGGTGGTGTTAATGATCAGATTAGTTGATCAGGTATGTAGGAAGCAGGTGAAGCGCTGTATTAAGTCAGTAGGGTGGTGTTAATGATCAGATTAGTTGGATCAGGTATGTATGAAGCAGGTAAAGCGCTGTATTAACTCAGTAAGGTGGTGTTAATGATCAGATTAGTTGATCAGGTATGTGGGAAGCAGGTGAAGCGCTGTATTAACTCAGTAAGGTGGTGTTAATGATCAGATTAGTTGATCAGGTATGTGGGAAGCAGGTGAAGCGCTGTTTTAACTCAGTAAGGTGGTGTTAATGATCAGATTAGTTGATCAGGTATGTGGGAAGCAGGTGAAGCGCTGTATTAACTCAGTAAGGTGGTGTTAATGATCAGATTAGTTGATCAGGTATGTGGGAAGCAGGTGAAACGCTATATTGACTCAGTAAAGTGGTGTTAATGGTCAGATTAGTTGATCAGGTATGTGGGAAACAGGTGAAGCGCTGTATTAACTCAGTAAGGTGGTGTTAATGGTCAGATTAGTTGGATCAGGTATGTGGGAAGCAGGTGAAGCGCTATATTAAGTCAGTAAGGTGGTGTTAATGATCAGATTAGTTGGATCATCTGCGTTTGATGATCATGTCCCAAATCTCTCTGTACACACTAGAAAGTGCACAAAACAGATTAGGTACTTTTATTTACAGTTCATTAGTGCACCTAATGTGCAGTGTGTGTCTCTAGTAAACACTGTGACCCAGAGATGTGACAGTTTTTATTTATTGATTTACTGTTATGCTAAAATTTATTTGAATTGCACAATTAAAAAAAAATTCATAGCAAAAAGTGATAAATGCAATTAATGTAGATTGGTTAACCACAGAGCATATCATTTAATTAGATTGACAGCACTAGTAACAATTATTAAACAAATAAGAGATAAATAAAAAAGTGATACAGGATAAAATAACAGTTTTCTCTTATTCACTCTGCAGTTTCGGAAGAGCTCAGATGTTGTTTGTTAAATCTGTTTGTGTGTGTATTGGTCTTTTAAACATGAATAATACTCCATAACTGGTTAATAAATGTTTCATTTCATGTAAGTATATATAATGACTTAAATAATTGAAGGGAAGAAAAAGCATTACATTTTACACCCTTTGTATTTTAGCCGACTGAATCGACTGTAGATTTAGTTTAGACTATATTCCTGTGATAATTAGTCGACTAAAACTAGACTAAAACTAAAAACTATTCAGATGACTAAATTATGACTAAAACTAAGTGACATTTTAGTCAAAAGACTAAGACTAAATTAAAATTTGCTGTCAAAATTAACACTGCATTGTACATACATTTTCTGCTCTCGCACTTTAACTCTTGATCGTATTCTTGGGTTTAACTTACACATATTACATATACACAGAACTAGAACTTTTATTTCTGTTTATGTACACAGTACTTTTAGGCACCTAAGCGTGTGGTTTAATATGACTTATCTGGGCAAGAAGTGTGTTTTACTCAAAAAGTCCCAACCCGCGTCTTATTAGAATACATACAAGTTAACATAAATGCAGTAAATATAGTAACAAAAACAATTATAATTTCCTATTTTCTTACTTTAATTTTTTTTTCCCTGTGCAACCCCAGCCATGCATTAAATACATTAAAACTATATCGCCATCACACCTGATTTAACATTAATATTCAAAAAAAGATATTCAATATCGAAAATTATTCCACAAAGTTTCCAGAAATGGCTAAACAAACATACTGATAAGTAGCAAACAGACTACTTATTGTAACAGGTTTTATTTATTCTTACACTGATGTTTATTTTTTCTGAGCAAAAACACATATATCCCAAAACATGATCAATAAGAGTTTTTACCTAATTATCTTGCAATTCTTTAAGTTCACTTTCGTTGAGTCACATTTAATAAAGTTGTGTTACTTCTTGAATTTAACTATTGTTAAATTAAAAATATAGGCTAGTAAATTTAGGGAAAAAAATAGTTAAACAATTTAAAAGGGGACACATTTTTATTTTTAACAGGTGCGTAAAAATTTGGCCTCACTCACCCATATACACAATAAAACATATTACAAAAATTAATTAATTAAATGAAAAAAAACAAAAAAGAAAAAAACATTTTCTACATGTTTTATTGTTTTTTTTTCTTTATGTATTTATTTATTGCAATAATTATCATTATTTTTGTGTCATGTTAACATTCAAATGTTTAAATATCACACATATGAAATCTGATTTGAATCCAACACAGAAAACTACACACTAATCTGCATGAGTACTGAGTAGCGCTGAGATGTTATTCAACGTGGAGTAAGTAGTACTCAGAAAACACTTGCCATGGATTATAAAAGGCGCAATAGAAGCCGAGTGTTGTGGACACGTTTCCTGAGAGGCTGATAACCCCGCCATGTGTGAGAGAACAGCGGTGCAGCTAAGAATACCCCTCTTCCGCACCCAGTGAGCAAAGTGTGGAGGGAAGCTTCACACATCAGGCCTGTTGGCGAGCAGGCAGCATATAAAGGGGCTGCCAGCTGACGGTAGCTACAGCAGTGAAATCAGAGGAGTCCCACCAGGCCCTCATAATTTCATCTGAACTGGCACAGGCTTGTTAGTGTACAGCAGCCTACTGTGCAAAAGTCTTACACCCATTTATCCAGGCAGCAAAAACTCCACATAACATTACAATGAATCAGTTGCATTAGTGAAGCAAATAATCAAGAGGTTTGAAATGGAAAAACTATAATCAAGTAAAAGCCATTAATAAGATTTAATTAAAAAAACATATTAAATGCATATATTTTTTACACATTAATTTTTTTATTAATTTATTAATGATTTACGGCCACTGTGCAACAAAGGCAAGAGACCACCCTCCCATTTATTCATTTTTAAATACAAGTTACATTCTTCAGTGTCAGAAAACAAGAACATTAGAACACTATCTGCACCAGAACACCAAAAAACTGGATATCTGGGATGTGTGGGAAGGTTCTATGAAATGAAGAATGTATATTTTTGTGGTATTATTTTGGTTGTGAGAGGCAGAACTGCAACCAAATTAAAAGACTGAACTTTGTAGGTGTGGAAACATATCCCTACAGTAAAAACTGAAAGCTCTCCTGAAGTGACTCTACATACATGTCTTTTTCTTCATAATGAAACGTTATTAGCTTGTGATTAAGGTTTTTAATACAAATTAACAAAAAGTGGTCATACACAGTACTTCATATTGCTGGAAGTGGTGGGCTTTACATATCATCACCGTCCAAAGAATACAGGAGAATCCAGTCTACAGGAGAGGCCAAAAGCCTTCTCTACTTTTAATGATTCATTTTTTTGTTAGTAAATTCCTTCAGATAAGTAAGTTATAACATTGTTAGAGTGAAAATAAAGTCTGTTTTGTTCTCTTTTGTACCATTTTGTAGATATATGTATTTTATAATAACAAAAGGCTTTATTATGCTAATAATTTGGAAGAAATATTTGTTTCCAGTGTAGTAACTGATGAGTTGTAAGCTGGTTAGAAGAACACAGGTTTGTTTCCTCTTCCCTCAGTGCAGCTCCAGCTACTGCATGGACTTGATGGTCCACCAGCAAATAATTCTGGGAAGAAATTCCACAGATTTGTCTCATTTTCTTTATAATTATATATTTAAGATGAGAACAAAGTCATTGTGAGTTGTTTGATGTAAAATGCGCTGCTCTAGAGACTCTTACCAGGTCACAGTGGTGATGATAGGAACTGGACATTTTGGAGTTCAGCATGTATCTAGAAGATTCATAAAAGAAAGAAGCTGTGTGATACGAAATGGTTATGAATATCTTGCCTGATGTCTGAGACTTTGCTGTACAGTGGTAGTGAGATTTGGCCTAAAACAAACTTTTTAAAATCCATTAGGTGTTTAAAGGAGGCTGGAGGGAAAAATTGTCCTTGAAATTATTTATGCAAACAAAAACAAGTATCTTTAAAATGGCAACTGTACCACAGAGGAGAACAGCCTACTTTATTTTTTATTGTAAGTCAATGAAACCAGATTTTTTGATTTTGGAGCATTTTCATTGGTCCATTCCTCATTAAATTTTCATATAATGTTATTGGCATCTTCAAATGATATAGAAAAATAAAAAAAAACATTTGGATACCAAAGAAATATGTATATATATTCAGAGATGTGTAGGTTGCAGTTTTGGTAAATAGTAATTGTGGTAATGGTAATTGTGGTTCATATCAGGACCACTGTAAAAAAATCAGAGTTAGTAAATTTCTTTACACCCATTTCTAATCAGATCAATTTTACATCCCAAACTTGTTTACATCCCATCTCCTGAATTACAGGCAGAATTCCCATTTTAGCTGTTTTGGGTATAGCTTACTGAAGCAATGAGGGCTTAACTTTCGTGAAGACTGTCAGTGAACCAGTTTTACATTTATTGCATCTTACTGGAACCTAAAACTGTGCTTATTACATCACATAGAAATGAAAGATAAGTCCACAGATAAGAGTCCCCTATTGATTGCCTATATGCAGAACGTTTTTTGGAGCGCAGTCTGGGGGTATGAGTTTTTTCCCCCTCTTATATGTTCTGACCCCCTATCGTCCTGTCCTGTCTCCCCTTCCACTCTCCCCATACCTTGTACTATGGACAGGTTGATAATTTTGCCAGTTCTTGTAACTGTGTGACATAAAGGCCTGTTGATTAATTGATTGATTCAGATACATTTCTATATACCTTGCAGATGACAACGAATGTTCAAAAGTTAAAGATATCTGTGGCGAGTATGCCACATGCAACAACACAATTGGATCCTATTACTGCACCTGTAATCCTGGATATAAATCAACTGGAGACTACTACTTTCAAGCTAACGATGGAACCCACTGCATAGGTGAGGCTTCACATTCATTTTGTAGGACTGATATAACTTTTATACTGTACAAGTGGATCTGTGCACTGTTTGCTTTTAGATTAAATCCATGTAATTTACACTGCTGTGTTGTGTGTTGCAGATATTGACGAATGTCAGGGGAGTAGTAAATGCGGGGCCTTTTCTAAATGCCACAATACACAAGGCTCTTTCTACTGTTCATGCCAAAGAAATTATACAGCATCGTCAGGAAAGAGCAGGTCTCAGCTGGGTGAAGCAATAGAATGCAAAGGTGACTATAGCTGATATACAGGGATTTGCATTGATTATATATGAATATGAATGTGTTACAGTATTTGTTGGGATTGCATCAGTGCATCATCTCCAATTTTCCAATTTGAAAAATTATGTGATAATTTTAGAGCAATACAAAGTTGCAGCTGACAGTTTATACATTATATTATATCATCTTCTGCAAATTCTATTGAACCATTTTGCTTTATTTGCTGAATTCAAGAGCTAGAATTAGAATAAAAATAGAACTATTAGAGCTAGAATAGAATAAAATATGCCAAAAACTGATAATAATAAAGCATGTTAATGTGCTGAGGTGTGCTATAGTGGAGACTTTTGCACATAGCAGAGAATTTGAAAATAGAGTAAAAGGTTATTTTGGCTGAACACTGAGCACATGCTTGATTATTACTGCAAACTCTCACTATCATTCGAAAGTTTGGCGTCACTTGTTACATTAACAACTGCTGTAAATTAAAGCATCACACACTTTATGTAATACTTCCAGTGTTTAAAAACATCAAGAAGTAATTAAATGATACATAATGAAGTCTAATGATTGATTTCTGGTCACATATTGATAATTTATTGTTTAATTTATTGTAACTTCCTTCTCGATGTCCTTCAGTTGATATGGAATCGTCTACAGCTCTGTTCATCATCCTGAACACATCTAACATTCCTTCACTTTTACAGCTTCTTACTAATTAGCTGAAACCAATAAGCCTGCACATTCCTGGCATCATAATAACAGCATTTTATACACATACCTGGCAGAAAATGAGGTCGATATCAGTGAAAACAGACATTCCAAAGCTTTGAATTGTAGAATGTTATTATTGATTCTAACATTACAAAATTGACGCTGTTGATGCAGGCATTTTACACACCTGTGGGAAGATTGATGTTTTTCTGTTTTATTGGTTATACTTTATTTGGAGAATCTGACACAATCTGCATGACTTAATGGTGTGAAATGCTCAGAGAAAACTTCCTGTGGTAGAGTCGTTCAGAGTGGTGATGAACCAGACGTCTGAAGGGTTTAATGCCTCTAATGGAAAGCTAATGGAAATGCTTATCTGATCGCCTGAGGTCTTGTTTTACAATCATTTTGAGATAAGGTTTTGGCTAAAAAAACATATTTCTAAAAAGTTTATTTTGAGTATGATCTAAATGCTGTTATTAAAAATATATTTGATTTTTTTCAGTGCACCCCAAAAGGGATTGTCATCAGGACATCAACTGTATTGCGGATACTGTTAATGCCACAGTGAAAGACGTAAGTAATGCCAGAGCAATTCCTTTTAAATATTACAGCAAAGCTTCTTTGGACATGAAACTTTTACACTAAATTAACTTTTAACTCCAGCTGTAGTGTATATTCTACTCAGTGGCTACTAATGAGTGTTTTAAATCTAAGATCCTAAGCAAAATCATTTTGCCTTCAAGAGCAGACGAGATCATGGTTCCAGCATACATGTGTATGCGCCTATATGTGTGTATGCGTGCATGTATGCATGTGATGTCCAGCTCTGTCGGATGTTTTTCAGCCCACCTTACTGAGCGCAGCCCTTTAGCATATTTGCCATAGACCTTTGGCAGTCACATTGTGCTCAGGAAACAGCTGTAAATGAAATTGTACAGTAAGAGCTTCCATAATGACCACAAGGTTTCTGGGAAATAGGACTTATTTATCCGGGCAGGTGTGAAATATAAAGGTAATGCTGGGTCATGCAAGCTAAAACAAAGAATTAAGCTTTTCTTTTCTACAGTGTATTTGTATTATCTTTCTTTGATACAAATAATGATATTTTGCATGGTAACCATGGCACAGTGGACATTTTCACAACTGGATATTAATCAGAACTCTTGTAGTTATGTTGTTAGGAAAGTGAAGGATGTAAATCTTATAGTTTAAGCGGAAGTAGTTCTTTCTTTTTGGCACTCACGCTGTGAGATTAGTTTACAAAAGAGATGAATAACTCTGGTAGTGTCAGGAGGATTAGCTTGTGTGCTGCTATATGATCCTGAACGCAGTGTAATCTTGCTCCGGGGTTTTCCCTCTGGACGTGTGGAGAAGAGTGTAGAAGAGAGAATGGTGCTCTCTGCTGGTACATTTAAGAAAGTGAATTGTGGCATGGTTTACTTTCTGTGAAACATTGTTCATTAAGTTTTTATTTTGTACCCCATTCCTACCCCAGTTTTAAGTGGGATTCCTTAAGATTGGCTATCCGTTTAGCTATACAGTGAGTTGCCTATATATTGATTATGTTATATAGTGGTTTGTCTCTAGAGCAATCTGGTTATATAGAGGTTTGGTCATATAGCAGTTTGGGTATTTCATGAGTAGGATAGTTAGTGGTTAGTCTAAAGATATGTATAGTGTTTGGTTCATATAGAGGGTTGCTTATATAGAGATTTGGTTATATAATGGATTTGGCATTTTATGACATCTGCTTCGTGCTATATAAATAAATCTTGATATAACAGTGTAATTATATAGTGAGTTGGTTAAATAATCGTTTGCCTTGGTAATGTGGTATTTTGGCTATAGTAAGATTTGATTATATAGACGTTTGGTTATATAATGATTATATAGTTATATAGTGGTTATCTAAAGAGCAATTTGGCTTCATAGTTTTTTTTTGTTATATAGATGTTTGGTAATATAGCACTTTGTATAAAGAACAACTTGGTTATATAGTGTAATTATATAGTTGATTATATAGTGGTTTGTCTAAAGAGCAATTTGGTTAAATAGAGGTTTGGTTATATAACAGTTGGGTTTGGTTGTATAGCAGTATTGTTTTTATAGTAGATTGTTTGGTTAAATAGAAGTTTGTCTATATAGCAGTCTTGTTATATAGTGATCTAGTCTATATGATAATATGATTACATACCATCACAGTTTAGATAAATCTCCAAAATGGTAGCTTTAAAAGAAAAGGAAAAAAATAACATTTGAATAGGAGGTAATGGAATAACTCATGACATGACACATCATTTGTCATGACATGTTGGTGGCATGGTTTGGTCAATGAAAAGTAGCAGGATTGATGTAAAATGTTATTGTTTTCTATGTAAAGTTATTTTTCTTTTATAACAGCCCCAAACTTAGTCATTTGATTTGTTAAATTAGTTGATACAAAGATTTGTCATCTGACGATATACATTCACATTCTGCCATTGTGTTTTGAGGATTTTTTTAGCTTACTGTCGCAGAGTTACTGACAGACAGCTGGACAGGACATGCTTTCGTTCACGTACATACAGAACTTGCATAACGGGATGACCTTGAGATCAGAAGGAAGTGCAGCGTCATTCACGCTACCCCCTCTTGCTATTGTCCTGTTGTTAGTCATTTAATTTTAGAAAAAAAGCCTCTTAATGTGCTACATGTTGTGGTTTATTAGACCAGTAGTCCTGAAATATAATACCTTTCCCTTTGCCTTTACAGAAATAATCCCTTGCGGTGTATTTCTGTTAGCCTGATTAGCAGTCAGAAGCTGTTAGCACTGTAAGATTAGGACTGTGGGACAGAATAACTGCATGTATTGCATATAATTACTCTAGTGGACACTTCAGGTTGCTGAAAGTGGGTGATTGTTGTTTGATTGCTCTGCCCTGTTAGCCAGCACTCTGAACAATTAAGGGTTCTTTGGAGCAATGCTGTTAAAAAAAACACTTTTGGGTCCCTAAAGAGCCTTTGAGTGGTTTCAATTTGTTTTTTTTTTAAAGAACCATTTATTGAAACGTTCTTTAGGGAACCAAAAAGTAGCTCTTCTATGGCATCGCTCCAAAGAACCACTTTTGGCAACTTTTATTTTTAAGACTGAACAGGCAAACAGGCAAAAAGGCAAAAAGAAACCAAAAGCGAAGACTGTTGTTCACCGTGTCCAGACAATATTGGAAGCATTGTGAAATAATTTGGCTGCGTTCTTGAGTTATTTGCAGTAAAAAGAAATGCTTTCAATTGCCTTCATTATCATTTCTACATGAAATGTAGACACAATTTTAGGTAACAAGTGTTGGGTAAATGCCATGACTGATGAATAGTCCCACCTCCTCAGAATAGTATCTAAAGCCCTTTAATCTGTTTCATCTTTGTAGATCATTAACCTGTCGGATCCACAGCGGCAAATGGAGGAGATAAGAAATCAAACATCAGGTGACCTCGTCCCAGTTGTTGTCATCTCTTACATTGAAGCCATGGCCATCTCCAACTTACATTTTGAGAACAAGTCTCAGCAAGCCAGTGCCATAAACACAACTATCAGGGTAACTGTTAAATACCCTCCCCTCACACATACGCAATACAGGTTCACTGTGTGTTTCATGGTTCTAGGTGTAACAGGTTCGTCTATTTTAGCTTCTTATACATTGTTGCCATTATAACAAAGCCTTGTAGCTCCACAGTGGAAACGTTTTTTTTAGAAATGGTGCACATTCAGCCTCAGAGTGCTGTTGAAACGGCATCTTTCATTTAAATGGTACAAAACAGTATGTTTTCTCTCCTTTGAGGGGTGTCAGAGGTCTCAACCAATCAGCAGCACTTAGTACTTAAATGCTACCTCATTAAAAAGGCAGTGCACGTTATCTATTCCAATAAAGTCCTCTACTAATGTGGCCACTGCAGCTTTGTGTACATAATAAATTGAACATGTTGGAATTGAAAAGTTTTTATAGCACAGTTTGTAAATCAGGCTCAGTCATACACTGTTAAAAAAAGTTGTTTTAACTCAAAAAAAGCATCCCGAACATCCCAAAAGTTGAAACTGTTACCATCGGTTGTCACTAAAACAGTCACCATCACAACACTAGGAGAAGATATCCTAACACGATTGATCTAGATCAGGGGTATTTAACTAGAATTCAGTAAGGTCCAGTTAGAGGAGATTTCCTCAGGCCTAGGTCTGGACCGTCAATATTTCTAAACTTGTGTTATGTTGCCATATCCTGTATATTTAAGTTACCTAGTATCAGCATCTTATACCATCAGCAACTGAAGGACAAACTTATTACAAATACCGTTCAGTATATTTTAGTATATTTACTGTTTAAATGTTGAACTAAAAGAATTATTTATAAAACTCCAAATAAATCTTTTGTCCTTAAGTAAGAACAAGGGCTACATTTAAAAAACAGAATGCTTTTGAAAAATAGTTCATCTTAAAGTGTTTATTTTATGTAGCAGTATTCTCCAAAACTAGACGAGCGAGTCCATTCCATAATCGTTCCTGGTAGGCCAGTTTCGCTGTGGACTTTTCTGTTTTGACTCGCTTTAGTCTTCGGCTGCTGCTCCTGTGCACACCGCACGCCCCAATGTGCACAGATCTGATTGGCTGAGGAGTGCATTCAGTCATCTTACAGCGCACGTGATTGGTCTCTGAGTTCACTGCACCGTAAAGCCTGTATACCGTTAGGCTCCGCCACTTAAAATAAACACACTCAATAGTTTATCTGTTTGGGTTCCATTGGACAACGTCTGATGAAACATTTTCTTTCAGTCTAAAAATCTAGCTGCATTTTCTGCTTCTCATGATCAAAGTGAATCCAAACACACTGATTGATGTTATGGTCTGAACTTGGTCTGGGGTGGTCAGTCCATTGTTCAACACCGGCCCTTTCTTTGATTTGCACCTTGATTTATTTCACCCTTTTATTTGCTATGGCTTCTTTAAAAACTACATATCCATTTAGATCAGGGGTCACTAACAGGTGGACCAGGTGGACTGCTGTTGAACAATGGTCCAGACCATAACATCAATCAGTGTGTCACTTTGATCATGAGAAGAAGAAAATGCAGCTAAAACTTCAGACTGAAAGAAAATATTCCATCAGATTATTTCTGTTGGTCCAAAATGATGGTCCAATGGAGGTGAAATTGTTGGAGAATTGAAATAAATAGAGGTACAAGGTTCGAGATTGATTTCTCCAGAGCTGTTATGAAATCATTTTCCTGTATGGTAGATGGAAGAGCTGATTATGTAATCAGGTTAAAACATGTCGTCTGCTGGGCGTGTTTTGTTGCAGAATTTGGTGGAGAGTGTGAATAATCTGGTTGAGAAGGAGGAGAAGGTGGCGTGGGACAGAATGAGTGAGGATGTGAAGGACTACTACATCACTAAGTTACTGCACACAGCGGAGCAAGGCACACTGGCTCTGTCTAAAGCTTACAATAAGTCAGCTGAGGTGCAGGTGACCACAGGAGATGTAGGTAAGACGAATCAGACGAGGTTTGCATCTCGTTCAAGCTTCAATTCTTCGCTCTTGTAACTGCGCACTAGTTATTATTTCTGATAAGAATGAGCTCATTATGTCTTCTTATGTTACAGTTTCACAGTGACTTCCTAAAAACATGACCTTAAAGCTGAACATGGTGGTGTTATTTACAGATTTCATCAGTAACCCAAACAATTCACATGTACTTGAGTAATCAGATAATGGGAAAACATTAAATCTAAGCTCTACACGGGTCAGGCAGTAATTGGATTTCTGCTTTGCAACCAGACAATAAATGCTGTGATATAAATGTTAAGTAAAACTTGAACTTCATGCTCTGCTTTCTTTTAACCCGTCGAGCCCCTTTTATTAAAATATGAAAATTAAATTAAACACTAAACACTAAATTAAGAATATTTAAACTCTTTATTTTAAGTTGTTTTCAGTTTCACTCCAAAAGTGGTTTGTTGCCATCTTCCAGTTTCTGTGTTAAATACTGTTTGCTTATTGATGGTACTGTTTTTATACAAACATCATTTTCACACAGATGGAGAAATCTGAAAGAAATCAGAGTAAGGGTGTACATGCACTGAAAAACTCTGAGCTAAAACCCAGCTCCACTTTTAAGGCCCCAATCTGATCTAAGAAATTGATTAATCAGATAAATTATATGATATTTAACATATGATATCATTATTAAGTGCATTTAAATGCCCTCAATGACAAAAGTAAAGAGTAGAAAATCAGATTGGGAAAACCTGCAAATATGTGTGGGAAGCTGTTAGACTCTAACTCTTACTTACTTTTGCCTTAATGTCTTTGTTAGCACTAGAAGCTAGTGTTAGCTTAGCGAAAAGCAGTCCCTGCTAATGAAAGCCTCTCTAATACTAGTTTAGATATTAATGTTATCTGAACTGAGAGGCTAAACCACCAGCAGTTTTGGCTCACTGATGCTACTGCGAGGCAAGTTTAAAGGATAAACACTCATTTAAAATCGAGTGAATGATGCTGGAGTGACCGATGCTGGAGTGACCGATGCTGGAGTGATGGAATGGCAAAATATTTCTAGTCATTAAAGTTACAGTGGGAACCGCTACTGGAGGAGGGGCGGAGCCTTTACAGTCACTCTTAATGAGTGTGTAGGCCTAGAAATGCTTTTGTGCTACTTTTTGTGTTTTTTTAAATATAACTTTAAGATATAGCGTTATATATTATTACTATTTATTATTCAACATTTATTATTTTTGGGGTTTCAAATTTTTAATACTTTTAATACTTTTTTAAAAAAAAGTACCAAATTTTTTTGGTACTTTAATGGTTAGATCAAAAATAGGGGAAGTGAAAAATCTTAAAATAAAAACTAGCACAATAATATCCACATAATGTAAGAAATGTTTCACTGGGTTCCACCTCTAAGTCTGTGAGAGCTGTTTTCTGCAGAGTGTATTTCCAACTCGAATCCAGCTCACTGTCCAGGCCCTTACATTACCATAAGATGTCTGATCCAGCCAATTACAGACTTTAGAACTTGATTAGGTGATTGTAACAAATAATGGTTAGAAGTAGGTTCTGCAGGAAGACAGTTCTCTAGGACTAGAGCTGGAGATTGCTGGTTTAGATGTTTTAAAGTAGAATTCAGAGTTATCTTGTTATGTGAATTTTATATACATATATTTTTTTAATTCATTCATATTTTTGATTAATCAGCCAGCCTTTTAGTCACATTTACTGTATTTGGGATTACACAACACAAGAGTACCATAAAGTGAACAAAACCAAAACAATGTAATATTTGGGATGGTTGGGTTTCATTTTGGGACGGCTAACACATCATTTAAGGACGGTTCTAAAAAAAGTTTGTTTGCCTGGTTTTTACCAGCTGCATGGTTGCGCTTTCTTGGTGAAACGAAATGCCTAATGGCACCACTATGCATTGTTTTGCTGTCAGGGACAATACACTGGGCCTAAATCCAAAAACCCATTTACTGCTCAAGAACTGTTTCATGGGGTTTTCATCATCATGCTTTTCTCCATTTACAGAACTAAAACTCTACAAATTTGACCCCCGGCGACAACAGAAGCAGAGTGTCTCAGCTTCCATAGGTGGAGATTCCATTTCACTGAGACCCAAATACAGCAGGGAGGAGCGTAGAAACGGTGAGAATTCCAAATTCCTCATTATAGCTCCACAAACTCTCCGATATTTAATCTCATACGGCCTACAGGCCCAAGAGATAACAAAACATGTTTTTTTTCATGTTTTATGCATTAGGAAGCGTCGCTGTGATATTCCTCCACTATGACAGCATTGGGCCTCTGCTGAAGCCCACATCTGACCCTGGCGTGACAGACTACAGTCGCTATGCAGCCGCTGGGGAGATCACAGTAAATTCTCCTGTAATAGCTGCTGCTATAACTCCACCTAGTGCTTTCCCCTTGGACCGTGTGACCTTCACTCTAAGACACAAAGAGGTATGTTCAGATTTGACCCCTCTCAACCTTTGCATTTAGGTTATTTTTCTGTTTAGAACTATTGTGGAACTTTTAATACAACTGCCAATACAGGCTACAGTTTTGATGGAGTGCTTTTGGAGAACATGCACAATGAATTCTCATTTTTAACTACCTATGTTTTTTTATTAAGCCCATAGATCTGGAAAAAGACGAGACCAAATGTGCATTCTGGGACTATTCGCCTGACAACATGAAGGGTCACTGGTCTCTAGATGGTTGTGAGCGCTCCTTCGCCAACAAGAGCCATACCACATGCTCCTGCAATCATCTGACACACTTCGCCATACTCATGTCCTCAGGCCGGGCCAACGTGAGTTTGCACTGTCAACAAGCAATGGCATCAGAGCTGAGAGTGATGAAATCGCACTAAAGCTTATGTGTGTAGTGCAGGTTTACACTCTTAAGGCCTATTTTATGTGGAACGGTAAAGTGAACAAAGCACTTTCATTTGCGTCAATAGTGTAAAGTAAATGGGACCCACACTTATACTCTAACACAATGTCACTGAAGAACTTAATACAATTCAGTGGTGACTTGGACATCATAAAAAGGGGTTTCATTGAGCATTTTTGGTAGTTGAAGGCGGTGGACGTGGAAGAGAAACATGATATTGTTGCTTAGTTATTGCATCTGCTAGTGCACAGTGATATAGCCAACGTTAAGAAGAGGTTTTGGTGGAAAATCACAAGAATGATGACTTTTTTTAGGTTTCCCAACCAATTTCATTTCTATTTTTACTTGTGCATATCAACCTATTTCAAAGAATGAGACTGATCAGAGCAGTAGGTACACAACCTAGACATCACACATTATTTGTTTTTTTCTCAGTTATAACAAAATGCATATATTGTTTTGACATGATGTAAAATAGATATGTAATCTATCCAATCTGAAGGCATAATTTTTTGTGGAGCTGTACATCTGAGACCTTTTAGGAAGCTTTATTTTTGAGAACACTGCTGAAGACACTAAACAGCTTCTATAGACATAATGCACTCAGTTGCTCTGTCCTGTCACAGAATATAACTTGCTTCTGCAATCTTCCTCAGCTTGCCGCTCACTATAACGTGCTGACCCGCATCACCCAGCTGGGCATGGTGATCTCCATCATCTGCCTCTTCATGTGCATCTTCACATTCTGGTTCTTCAGTGAGATCCAGAGCACCAGGACCACCATCCACAAGAACCTGTGCTGCAGCCTCTTCATGGCCGAGTTCATCTTTCTGGTCGGGATAAATATGTACACACACAAGGTGAGCACGATGAATTCTGTTAGTAGATAATAGTTTGTTTAAAGTTTGTATTTAGACAAGTGGGTTCCAGATGAAGAAACAGGTTCTGATTGGACTGTGTTAGATTGAAAACATTACCAAAACACAATGTTTGATGTTTTACCTTATGAACTTATAATATATAATATATGTGGGCAGTCGTGGTCCCCGGAACCAGCAGGACACAACTGAAGTGCCCTTGAGCAAGGCACCTAACCCCCAAAAAATGATGTCTGTAACACAATCTAAATGAAGAACATGTAGGACATGACAATATTTTCCTTTTTTTGGATTTTGCATCATCATTCCTTTTAACAGCACTTAATAAACATTTGGGGACTGAAGACTGAAGAATTTTGAAACAACAGGGAATTAATTGTTATAATTTACAGTTAAAAATGTCAACCATGGTTCATGTTGAAGGCTGGTCTGGCCTGAGAACAGGCTAGTCTACCACTTATCTGATTATGCAGCTATCTGATTAATTAGCACAGCAAAAGCTTAGCACATAGAATGCTCCCTTATACCATGCGACCCAATGGTATTTAATACTTTTACTGATCACAATCTGGATGGTCCTTTTCTTGTTTGAACCAGGGAACACAACATGTATTGCTTCCATTTGTTTTACATGTTTACAAGTTTCCACTGTTAATAAGTGCATTTCCAATTGGCCAGTACTTTGGCATACTGGGACTTTTTCTTGCGTTTCATCACATTCCCTTTCACAAATCAGGTGTTCAGTACCTTCACTGAGCAAAAACCAAGGCCAAGCAACCCTGGAATTATAGGGAGTGAAATTTTCCCCATCAAGCTGACCGTTACTGTGTGCAGTAATGATTGTGTCTTTGTTTCAGTTGTTTTGTTCAGTTGTTGCTGGGCTGCTGCATTATTTCTTCCTGGCTGCTTTCGCATGGATGTGTATTGAGGGCATACACCTGTACCTGATTGTTGTTGGAGTCATTTACAATAAAGGCTTCCTACATCGCAACTTCTACATATTCGGCTACGGAAGTCCAGCAGTGGTCGTTGCAATCTCTGCAACTCTTGGTTACAAGTATTATGGTACAAGCACTGTGTAAGTATGGCCTCGTTTCTAGTCATTCAGTGACATGGTTGTAACAATGTTTTCTAAAGGGTCCTACTAATCACAGAGATATGATATAATGTTTCTTTTAGAAGCACAAAAGAGAATTTTACTGATTTAATTTACATGTTAACCAAATAATTCAGAATGGTTTGATGTTAAATACTCAAGTCTAGAGAAACAGAGTCAAAATAGCATACAGCTTGGTGATGTGAACAACATATCTGAAATGTTTAATGTGCCTAAAAACTGTTTAATTCATCAGACGTTTTAGATCACTACCAGTCAAACGTTTTAGTACACTACCAGTCAATCGTTTTAGAACACTACCAGTCAAACGTTTTAGTACACTACCAGTCAAACGTTTTAGTACACTACCAGTCAATCGTTTTAGAACACTACCAGTCAAACGTTTTAGTACACTACCAGTCAAACGTTTTAGATCACTACCAGCCAAACGTTTTACTACACTACCAGCCAAACGTTTTAGTACACTACCAGCCAAACGTTTTAGATCACTACCAGCTAAACGTTTTACATCACTACCAGCTAAACGTTTTACATCACTACCAGCTAAACGTTTTACATCACTACCAGCCAAATGTTTTAGATCACTACCAGCCAAACGTTTTAGATCACTACCAGCCAAACGTTTTAGAACACTACCAGTCAAACGTTTTACTACACTACCAGCCAAACGTTTTACTACACTACCAGCCAAACGTTTTAGAACACTACCAGCTAAACGTTTTACATCACTACCAGCCAAATGTTTTAGATCACTACCAGCCAAACGTTTTAGATCACTACCAGCCAAATGTTTTAGTACACTACCAGCCAAATGTTTTAGATCACTACCAGCCAAACATTTTAGATCACTACCAGCCAAATGTTTTAGTACACTACCAGCCAAACGTTTAAGTACACTACCAGCTAAACGTTTTACATCACTACCAGCCAAATGTTTTAGATCACTACCAGCCAAACGTTTTAGATCACTACCAGTCAAACGTTTTAGATACACTACCAGCCAAATGTTTTAGATCACTACCAGCCAAACATTTTAGATCACTACCAGCCAAATGTTTTAGTACACTACCAGCCAAACGTTTAAGTACACTACCAGCTAAACGTTTTACATCACTACCAGCCAAATGTTTTAGATCACTACCAGCCAAACGTTTTAGATCACTACCAGCCAAATGTTTTTGTAGTGTACTAAAACGTTTGGCTGGTAGTGATCTAAAACGTTTGACTGGTAGTGTACTAAAACGTTTAGCTGGTAGTGTACTAAAACGTTTGGCTGGTAGTGTACTAAAACGTTTGGCTGGTAGTGATCTAAAACGTTTGACTGGTAGTGTACTAAAACGTTTGGCTGGTAGTGTACTAAAACGTTTGGCTGGTAGTGTACTAAAACGTTTGGCTGGTAGTGATCTAAAACGTTTGACTGGTAGTGTACTAAAACGTTTAGCTGGTAGTGTACTAAAACGTTTAGCTGGTAGTGTACTAAAACGTTTGGCTGGTAGTGATCTAAAACGTTTAGCTGGTAGTGTACTAAAACGTTTGGCTGGTAGTGTACTAAAACGTTTGGCTGGTAGTGATCTAAAACGTTTAGCTGGTAGTGTACTAAAACGTTTAGCTGGTAGTGTACTAAAACGTTTAGCTGGTAGTGTACTAAAACGTTTAGCTGGTAGTGATCTAAAACGTTTGGCTGGTAGTGTACTAAAACGTTTGGCTGGTAGTGATCTAAAACATTTGGCTGGTAGTGTACTAAAACGTTTGGCTGGTAGTGATCTAAAACGTTTGGCTGGTAGTGATCTAAAACGTTTGGCTGGTAGGCTATATATGTTCAGCATTTTAACCATTAACAACATTACATCTTAAATCTACATTCAGGCTGCAGGCAAATTGCATTTGTTTCTCAATACAGATCTGTTGAGACGACTTTTGAGACTTGTAAGTGATCAGATAAGATTTGCATGTCCAGAAATCTCCATCCTGCTAAATGGCGCCAAACCACATGAACAGGGCTTTAGAAGGCTCATGTGTGTTAACTGCTTGTTTCAGATCACATATAAAATGTATGTGCTTTATCTTAAAACTATCTTTACTAACTAGGGATTGTTTTTTCTCCATATTTTGTGGGGTTCTGCTTTTATACGAAGGTCATAATATTGTTGTGTTTTTTTTTCAAGATGTTGGCTGAGCACAGAAAAAAATTTCATCTGGAGTTTTATTGGACCGGCATGTTTGATTATTCTGGTGAGACCAAAAAGATAATTTAGTTCCACCCTAAACTTATTTTGATTTCATGCCCTCATATATACATTTTGGTGATAATGGTGATTCATGTATTTTACATCTTTTATATGTGTATATATGTGTATATATTTGTCCTTTATTATATAATCAATGTGATCTCTAAAAAATTAAAGTGTTACAAATCTTAAAAAGATAATATATCAACAAAAAAAGAAAAAGCTTGTTCATTTTTAGGGCAGATGAAGTTATAATTACTGCTGGCTGCAATGCTTTTTCTTATTGTCACATGTAGGTCAATCTGCTGGCGTTTGCGGTCATCATCTACAAAGTCTATCGTCATACGGCAGTAAAGAAGCCAGAGATCAGCCATTATGAAAATATCAGGTGAGAAGTCATTCGCATTAAAACAAAAGATAAACAAAAAGGAAAACGTGCATGTAAATGAAGTAAATATGCATTTATATATATCTATATATATATTCATTTTCATGAATCCAGGTCTTGTGCTCGAGGAGCTCTGGCCCTCTTGTTCGTTCTTGGAGCCACGTGGACTTTAGGTGTGGTGCACATCCTCAATGAGACGACCCTCACAGCCTATCTCTTCACTTTCGCTAACGCCTTCCAGGGAATGTTTATCTTTATCTTCCTCTGCGTTCTGTCCAGAAAGGTGAGTGTATTTCTGAATGTTGGACTGAAATGCATATCAAGTTTCAACCCATCATTTTCAGGTCAGTAACTGCTACCTGTGAAATTTCTTCTGTCCTTTAACAGGTTCAAGAAGAGTACTACAGATTGTTCAAGAATGTTCCGTGCTGTTTTGAATGCCTGAGATGAAGAAACAACACCTTGATATAATGTCTCTACAGATCATAATGCTGCCCACTGTAAATAAACATGTATTGGAAGTTGTTACAAAAAGTTTTTTGGGCGAATGTGTTACTGAAAAGTCATTTGTGTAGCGAGTGGTAGCTCCAACATATTTATTTTATAAGAGAAAAGCAGTCCTTCTATGTACTGTTACAATTATATTTTCAAGAATATGCTCACATGCGAGAAGTAAGATAAGATATGTGAGATGTAGTGCATTTGGCCACCTAATGTACTTGTGGTTTCTGCTTTACTGATCTGGGATCAGCACAACATTATAACCTTAATTATGGTTAAGAGCTCAGTACCAAGGTCAAATTTGCACTAGACCCAATTATATGATGTTTCCTGTTTATCTATAATTTGACTTCGATTATGACTTTATTTGTTGAAATCTAACAAAACTGCTTTATGAATTCTTTGTGTGATCAGTTAAATAACAGTAACTGTTATTATTCCTTCTGAACAGTCACTGAAATGTAGCTACTGTGCACACTGTGATGAAACATTTTTGAATTTTTGAATAAATCAGTAATTTTGTATTTCTATTCAAGTAATAGTAAAAATACTGTATGTAAACCATGCAAACCATATTAACAAAACTAAAGTTACGCATATTCACTTGTCTTCTTTATGTACTGTATAACTGACTGTCAATGATGTTTGAATATTCTTCATGCTACTAATTTCATTTGGTGTCTACAATGTCTGATGGCTTTGTTGTAGCTTATGAAGCATTAAATAATCTTTTTTTCTTAATCATATTGCATTTTTACAGTTTTCAAAGATGGATAACTGCTGTAGGGTGGATTTATGGGGGCAGTGAACATGACTGGGCATCAAAATCCAACATTTTTATGGTTTCAATGGACTTACAGTACAGCACAGTACTACCAATTACCAGAAGATTGTCCTTTAGCATAAAATTTCAACACCGATACAGTTTGTTTTATCAGCGTGAGTCAATAAACATGCATGTTCCAAAATCTAGACTAGTCGCCTAAATTGCACACCGGCAATTCATGTGGTCAGCGAATATACCAATCTTCAGAACTTACCAGCCCTCTCTCAGGAACAATAATAGATCAAAGTATTGATATTGTTATTGGTATTGGAAATTTGTTAATGGTAATGAGCCCTAGTCATAACAGGAGAGCTGGAGAGCAGCTTATGCACTAGGTTTACTGACAGGAAGCGCTCATGTTTTAAAAAGCAAAAGTCTGTACCTCATCAGAAGGGGGTCTTCCTAGTCAGCCCAGAGTGTCCCTTTAAAGTAGTTTAAGTTGTTCTGATGTTGTGCCTGCCTATATAGTATAATTGTACTGGCGCGCAATAACATTAATAATATAATGGCCCTGAATTTTTTGAGGGTTATATATGAAGGCTGTGGATGTGATTTATAAAAATCTCCTGTAGGAAAAAACTGACCTCTATACATATCTAATGATCCATATCCACATCCACATCTGGTCAGTGATGATCCTATGGTGGTCTTATTCTCCACTTATGAATGCAATAATAGGGGTTGCTTAGCAAATAAGCTGCAGTCAGTGACACATCTATGTGCTATTACAACACTAACTCACCCTGTATTTATCTGTATCTCTCTCAAGCAATACTGCTTCCTTCTGAACTGAAATTATGTAAATTCAGTATTAGATTTGGTTTCGTTTGATCATTGCTGACCTGAAGGCTGCAACTCCCCATATCACACCAGACTGTCACCAGACTGAGAGAACTGTTTCTATATTGGTTGGTCACATATCTCATCTCTAATTAATGCCTCCTTGAGTTCTCGGTCCTACCTCCTACCTCCATCTTTCAGCACGTATCAGTTTGTTAAAAGCACTTGCAAGGAGAAAGCATGAAGGACACCTCCAGAGCAAAGACACACTACTGCAAGAAAAGGTGAAGGGAACCCATTGAATTTCTGCAGTGATTATTATTAAAATGTTATCAGCTCATTATCTAAAGCACAATCACAAGAAATATTACACAAACATCTGCACGAGTCACGACTTTTACTGAGCACATTATCTTAACTAATTAACATCTACAGTGCAAAAGCTAGTCAACCATAGAATGTAGATTCATTGTAGATCTCCCTTAGCAGCAGCATCTCCACCAATCATTTCCAGTTGAGGAGAAATTTCAGACTTTTCCACACTAAAAATGTATGTCAGTTCATCAGTATTTCTGGGATGCCTTGCTTACACAGACCTCTTTAGGTCATATCACTGCATCTCGATTGGGTAAAGCTCAGGAGTTTGGGTCATGGACTACTGTTATTGAGACGTGATGCATAGCGTAACCATAAATGTCTTCCATCAGTCAAACATTCTAAACTATAAAAAAATTACATATTTAATGCACTCGTATGTCATCTATGTAGCCATATAGCCATAAAACAGCAGAATATGTTTGGTCTCCTTGCCTTTTTTGGTCTCCTGGCTGGTGTTAGTCTTAGTTTTTTAGTTTACACCAAGTACAAAACGCAAAACAGCTCTCAGAGTTTCTGGGCGCAGCCACTGAGGTAAACAAAGACAAACGATTAAAGATATTGTCATGGTCTGCCCTGTTCCTTTCTCGTGTCTGTCTTTGTTTTCATTTCCTAGTTCTAGCCAAGTGTTCATGTTTTTTTTTGGTCATGTGTTCGTCTTGTGTCTCCGCCTCACCTGCTCCATTTCTGCGTCCCTTCCGTGCCCGTGCCAATGCTCCTCTCAGGGCTGTGATGACGGTGGGATTTTTATGATCTCATGATCTTATTATCTTACTTTAATTCTGTGTAATAACACTTTGGAACATATTACTATCTCATTATCTAAGCTCACATAGCATAAGCAACCTTATCTAACTTTCTGATTCCAGAGAGGCGCAGCTGCCTGTCCCAGCAATGCCACAGCCCTGTGGAAACACTGCACCTCCCTTAGCCTAAAGGCTGCCAGACACTGAACAAGCCACATTGTGGCACGCCGGATCCAACAATTCCAAACCATTGTTTTTAATGAAGATACAGACACCTGCACTGACATGGTATTCAGCAACTGTTCAATCCCTCAGCGCACCACACCATATTCTATCATCACTCCATTAAATTAACCCTTTGATGCAAAACCTGGGTTACAAGTAATCCCACAGAGATTTTATTTTCGATGTCTTTGCAATAAATTAATTTAATCATTCAAGCTTCCATGTTGCCCCACAGCAAGTGATCTGGGCTCAATTCCCGGTCCAGGTCGTTCTGTGTGGAGCGTGCATGTTTTCCAGTGCTTGTGTGGATTTCCTCCGGGGTACCCCAGTTTCCTCCCACAGTTCAAAGACATGCTTGTTAGGCTGATTGGTCACTCTAAATTGCCTGTAGGTGTGAGTGAGTGCATGAGAGTGTGTTGTCTCAAGCCTGGGTGCGCGGCGAGGGTTGTGTCAGGAAGGGCATCCAACGTTAAACACTTTTCAAATCTAGTATGCAAGTTGATTCACTGTGGCGACCCCTGTAGAAGGGAATAAGCCGAAAGAAGAAGAAGATTTAAGTACCCATGAATTCCTCAGTTTACTTGTTTTATACTTTTTAATTGGTTAATAAAAATCATTTTTGTACCACTACCCCAACACACTAAGGTCAAAATCAGCCCTTATGTATTTACTAGGGAATTTGACATTTGTAAACATTTGTAAGAAAATAAGAAATTAAAGAAATGATTTAGGTTAATCAAAAACAAGGTTTTTTAATGAACACTTGGAACATTAAATAATGATTTTGATAGATATAGCAAAGAGATGCTCAGCAATACATAAAATATCATAAGACATGATTAAGGGGCAAGATTGGGTCATGTTATGCATTAGAAGGGGTTTGCCTAGCTTGGGCATCACAGGGTTAAAGCCATAGTGAGACACAGAAAACCACAATAGATAACATTTGGCTTCAAGTGCAGCCAGTCTTTTAGACAAGTAGAGTCACATAAGAATTAGAATCTGACCCAACTGAAATTAGTTTACAGTGTATAAAACTAATAAAACAGTTAATATAATTTAAATGTGTGTTTATTCATTACAGATTTATGTATTTATCTGCAACTCCTGCTGATAATACTTTTCTTAACGTTGTGATTTCCAAGCTCATGTGCGTGTTTTTATGCTCTAAAATTATTTTGAGATAATGCCCGTTGGAAAAAAAGCTATTATTATTAAAATGTTCCTCCTTTTAGTCTGATTTTAGTCTGAAGTCTGATTTTAGCAAATATCCACAGAGATCATGTTGTGTGTGTGTTTATTTTTCAGTGAGTGCGCCGCATTTGCAGGACACACTGACATTGTCCGTGGTCACAGTGGACTCACACCTTTGTCCTCTTCCCACGTCCACAGGCTCAGCATGTCATGGACTTGGTGTGCAGCCATCTTTTGCCTTGCATTTTGGCTTTAGCTTTCTTAATAACCGTAGGTACTGTTCAAGCCATGCTTCTCTGACCAAAGCTTAAATTCTCTCTGAAGCCATAAACACCACACCGTGCAGCGGCACACAGCTGTGTAGGTAAAGAGAGATTGTGGGAGGTCATTTCACCCCACAGCTTCTGACCGGAGGAGATAAGGTGGGCAGGAGAGGGAGGATTGACCTTCATATATAAGATGATGCCCAAGCATGTGATTGCACTCCCGCCACTCGCCATGCACTGGCTTCTCTTCTGTCTCTTTGCGGCCTTGGCTGGTATGTATCTCATATAGATTAGAGAGCAGCCTGTTTACTTTACATTATATAAGGTACAAATAATGTCTTTACCAATGCTGGACCAGGTTTATATCAGCAATAGTTGGAATACTGTAATATTAACCTTGGCTTGTCCAAGAGTGCATTTCCTCAGAGCAGTGCTATTTGCTATGGATTGAATAGAACTTCAATAAAGAATTCAATAAAACATTAACTATGATCTTTTCTTCTGTCAGCCAGTGAGAGCATCAATTATGGTGAGTAACAAAATGCTTTGCAATGCTGATATTATTTATCCAGCAACGGGGGAATTACATTAAAATGAATAAAAAATAGAAAATGATTAAATGGAAAGTGTTTATTCAACAAAAACATATTGTTAGTATCATTATTATTATTGTTATTGTTATTGTTATTATTATTATTATTATTATTATTATTATTATTATTATTATTAGTAGTAGTAGTAGTAGTAGTAGTAGTAGTAGTAGTAGTAACCAGCATAAGAATAGTAA
Organism: Megaleporinus macrocephalus; assembly: GCA_021613375.1. Classification (NCBI taxonomy): domain Eukaryota; kingdom Metazoa; phylum Chordata; class Actinopteri; order Characiformes; family Anostomidae; genus Megaleporinus; species Megaleporinus macrocephalus. Next base: position 27,987,012 of record CM038721.1, read on the forward strand.
CTATAAACATAATACTCATTATGCATGTATTCATATGTGATGGGGGAAAAACAGGACAAAGAAACAAAGGAGGGCGGGAGAGAGAAAGAGACAAGAAAGATAGGAAAGAGAGAGGAGAGGAACAAATAAAGAAGATAGAGAGAGAATAGGAGATAGAATAGAGAGAAACAAAAAAGGGGAAGGGGAGAGAGGAAACAGAGAAAGCAGGGATGTAGAGACAGAGAGAGAGTGTGAGAGAGGGCGAGAGACAGAAAATAAGAGTGGTGAGATAGACAGAGAAAGAGAGGGACAGACAGAGAGAGGGTAAGAGATGATGATAATGTAACATTACTAGATCTGATTTGTTCAGTTTCTGGAAAGTAAGATTTGTAGATTGTAGTTTTATACACACAGGTCTACTACACCACCAGTGCAGTGTGTGTCCTACGCAACAGTCATACGCAAAATTGTGAACACCCCTCGTCCAATCACATGGTTTGTTGATTCTTTTAGTAAAAATAAGTGAACACATTTTTTACAGAGAACTTGTAATCATGGCATTCAGCAAGTGTTCTACACTTTCTATTGATTTACTGAGTTTAACACACAACAAACTAAATAACACATGACAGATTTCACACAATATGTTCAATGCAGTAAATATGGAGTAATAATGTGTTCAGAAGTGTGTTCTCTGTGGGGGAAGCAATCTAAAGAGAGAATAATAAAATATAATAATACATATTTTAAATATGTGTTCACTCATTACAGGTTTACTCACGTATTTATCCGCAACACTCTTGTTGATGATACTGATGTTCAAGCTTGTGTGTATATGGTTTCATGCTATAGAGATTATTTTGGGGGATCATTCATATTAAAAATCTATAATTATCAAAATATTTCTCAATATGACTGCCTCATAACTCCTACTTTGACCCGGCTTGTACTTTGACCTGGCTCCTGCTTTGCTCTGGCTCCTGCTTTGCCCTGGCTCTGACACGTTTTTGTGTTTGAAGTTTGCTTTTTTAGTTTTGTACTACAGCTGCAAGCCTTACACAGCTAACATGCAATGTAAGATTAACCAGATTATATAAACACTGGCACCCAAACTGTAGGATAATCTTAAATGTTCCTCTTTTGTGTGGGTTCTTGCTCTGTCTGACCTGTAAACAGCTAACAGGGAACATTGACACACCACTGGATAACGTTACCTGAACATTCTAATAATAGAATAGAATCACATTCTCAGAACATTTAAAAACCTGCTGGGCTGTTATCTAAAAAACAGAGTGTAATCACGCTACCCATAACAGCAGTAGCAGACAAGCAGCCATCTGTTTATCATCATATGCTGTCAGAAACCTGTCAGAAAGTCTGTTAGAGTCTATTAGAGATTAATTACCTCTTGTGGTTTGAGTTAATGAGTGAGTGAAGGTTTAGACATGCAGGTTTATGCTTATGTTCCATTTCATTGCATTTCATCTCCAGTCCAGCTTAAAGTCACAGTGTGTTACAGTTATGGATTCAAGTTGATAACTATAAACACTTGAAGTAACAGAATAAAAAGCTCAGGGTTTTACAAGCGTTTTCTCTCTCTTCCTTTTCCGCCCACCAACATTTCAGAGCCCACCCTGAACCCCAAAAAAACATACGAGTATAAATATGAAGGTGTGGTGAGAATCGGGCGTGACGTAGCAGACCTGGCCGAGTCTGGAGTCAAACTGCAGTGCACATTGAAAATCACTGGAGTATCAGTCCAGAATTTTCTCCTTCAGGTATGTTTAACATCTAAAGGACCATTCGTTTACATAAATGATGATGTAATGATATAATAAGCCTTTAAATATTGTATAAGCTTTATGTGACTTATTATCTGTAGCAAAACCATTCAAACGAGAATATTGTTGAAAACTTTTCTTCTCCAGAATTCCAGGAGAATATACCGCAGACCTGTTAAGCTTATCTTCAGCCACATAATTTTAGTTTTGGGGTCTGCTCGAATAGATTTATGTCCTTTAATTTTCCCAAAATACAATATTTTTCTCATACTGTACATCTGTATACACCCTCTATCTGAAATGCTCTGTTAGAGCTCTGGTGCCTTAAAGTCTTTAGGCATGCTCAGCCCATATACTCTCTTCTGATTGGTCAACCACCAGAACAAAAATCCTGCTACAAATTCCATCCTCATTCCTCTGAGGCAATTCCCACCAAGGTGTACTTCCAATTTGAGTCAAAATCTGTGTGACCAGATTACATCACCATGTAACAGAAAAAAAGGCTAGAATTCCAATAACTTTAGTTTTTACATGTACATAAAGCTACAGAACACAAAAAGCCAAATAGGCCTCCTTTTTTAAATTTACTGAGGGGTAATATTATAATTCATTTTTGAGCATTTCTATTGGTCCACACAATGCACAATGTAAAGAACAGATGGCAGGTTTGAGGGTTTAATATGACATTGAAAAAATGTTGATCTTTTTTTCCTGTATAGTCAGTATCAGTATAGTACTGAAGCATAAAAATAAATATAATTATTAATCATAATTATCATTAATATACTATATAAATCAGGCTGTGAAAGAATTACCCATATAACCCGTATACATATTGAGCATCTCAACATAGATGCAGTCTTTAAAGAACAGTGTTAACTTTGCAGATCTACAATGTGGTGTTTGAAGAGTTTAATGGAATTCCAGGAGAGAGCTTGTTTAAAGCCGCTCCTAACCTCACCAAGCGCTTAGCGGCCGAGCTCAACAGACCCTTCACGTTTGAATACTCCAAAGGACAAGTTGGAGATATCAAGACGGCACCCGAAGTCTCCAACACCATTGTGAACATAGTGAAGGGCATTGTGGGATTTCTGCACGTCACAGTGAAGACCACCAAGATGGTTTATGAGCTAAATGAGGTATCCCCCTCTAAGTGCCATTGAATGTGTTTATTCAGCATGTTATCGGTTGTTCACAAAGAAAGTTTGTCACTTTGAATTAACCCTTTGATGCACAAGCTAAACAAACCACTTCTGGGGTCAAACTTGACCCGTTATTTTATTTATTGCTGAGTATCTCTTTGGTATATCTATTGAAATTAGTCCATTTCATTATTTATTGTTCCAAGTGATACAATCTTGTTTTGATTACCTTAAACAAATTAATATTTACTTACTTCATGAATAAAAATAGTTTTTGTAAATATGTTCCAGACTGCAGATGTTTACAAATGTCAACATACATAAGGGTTTATATTGACACATGCCGTGCATTAGAGAGGCAGTAATACAAAACAGTGATTCCTATTTACCAGCATGATTTACTAATTTTCCGTTCCACCTTAAATAGTGCTGCAGTTACATCTGGGTGCCTGTACAAGCTGCAGTAATTAAGGTGGAATAACACATTTGTTTAAGAAGCTGGCAAATAGGAGGCCAAGAGATCATTCTCACTCAATCTGACAACGTTAGAAATCCAGATGGTGGGCAGTAATGAACAAGAATGAACAAGATGGAGTCCAGGAGCCTGTACTGCACTAGTTAGGAGAGAAAGGTACCAACATGTACTGCACATGATTCTAAAGTTAGGAAGAGCTATACCAAACTATAAGATTGGCTGCTATCGAGGCACCGGATATAGGAACTACTTTCTCCTTCATATGCCCATCTACTCAAGAAAAGTAATAAAACATTAAAATGAAATTTTCGGCATCCAGAAGCTCCACAATGTCGATCGACGTTAGCGCACTACAACGTTATGTTTTAAATCTATCACCAGTGTTTACCCTCAGATCAACTGCATTCAATACAATACTCACTCCCGAGTATTCAAACAGATTTTGAGTAGCCACAAACAACATGTATTTTAAGAGCTTGTGATAGCGCCTCCTATAAGGAAAACTACTTCCTGCCGTCCATGTGCAGTTCACACCATAGCAAACAGTGACATGACATCATTTGCAAACAAATGATTAAAAGATAAACATCAATCAAGCCCACTGACAGTTCAGTTCCTGACATCCCCCTGAATAATTGCTGACACCCCCCTCAAATCCTGGAACAGATTCCTCTGCCATTTTCGTTGCTGTTGCTCTGTTGTCACTGTATGTACACTGTATGCAGGAATTGGCCTCTTTTACTGACATTATTTGTAAATAAATGATTTAAATTTGATTACAACTTTGTTGGAGGTTCACATACCAAACTCTTCTTATTCAACTGTAATGCAGGTTTTTTCCACATTCACTATAACACATGTACTTTGTTTTTCCATCCTCTTAGCTGGGAATACATGGAGTATGCCACAGTGTTTACACTATTGAGGAGAACGAAGCTGCTAAAGAGTTATATGTAACTCAAATCACTGACCTTAATAACTGCCATCCATCTGCTGCAGTATATTCTGGAATGGTGCTGGCTGAGGAAAATAAAAACAGCAAACAGGTCTGCATACCTAGTTAACACCACATCACAAGCATCCTTCTGTATCAACTATCAATGAGTTCAATAATCACATGACTTTTATATACATATACACATTTGGGCTTTCAGAGAGGAGAGAATGTTGTTGCCACAGTGAAGTACACATACACAGTGAAGTCTATACAAGGAGGCGGTCTGATTACAAACGCTTCCGCTCAAGAAAGGCACTATTTTTCTCCATTCAACGTGAAGGGGGGCAACTCTAAACTGCGGGCCATGTAAGTCCATTTTATTCTAATTTAAAGTATTATAACAGCCCTTCCAACACACTTACTGAATTTTTGGAGTAATACTTTCACCACACATGCTTGTCCCTGCTGTCAGAACAAAACGTCATATCTTCATTGGTTTTCAATTTTCAGACATCATTTGAAAAGGCCTCATTCCTTTAACATTGTATATGGATTTCATTATGAATGGGTACTTTCTTTTGGTCCATTTAATATTATTTGAAAAAAAGACTGTTTCCGCTGACTTACATTAAGCATACATTTAAGTATGTTTTTCCTTTTTCATGTATAGGTATTATTCTGGATATATAAGGTTCTGTTCTGAAAGCAGGATATTAAAACTAGGACTAAATAGGCATCGTGTAATTGGTGTAGCGGTAATTATTAGCAGTACATTCCATTTATTGCTTACTGTTAAAAGGAGTAGCATGTTGGATTGATACCGTAAAGGAACCACATTTGGTTCCCTAAATAATCTTCCAATTGGGTTTTGTAAATATATATATATATATATATATATATATATATATATATATATATATATATATATATATATATATATATATATATATATATACGATTTACCAAAACCCACGTAAGGCTAAAGTTCTATACTAATAGTAGTTGTTTTAATAGAACCACACACCCAAAGCAAGAACCATTTAGGAACTGTCAAATTCTGTAAGCTGTCAAATTCATACTCCAAACACATATGGGGCAACATATCATCAGAAAATGCACAGTCCCTAATTCCACATGCCTCCAACTCCCACTTCAATTTTTACTGCAAATTCAATATCAAACTTCATCTCTTCACTCACCAGGAGCATCTCCAGTGGTGGAACGCAGCTCTGGTTCTGCTTCTATTTATATAACTTCTTGTGTTTGCTGTCACTTCAACAATGCTTTACTTTACAGACAGAGGATTGTGCTAGTCAAAGAGATGGACACTGTTGGGAAACCTGTGACTGGTCAAGTGAAAAGCAGAGGAAATTTGATGTACAAGGTGGAGAAAAATCTAGGGCCAATTCCAGTTGTGATGATAAACCTAACTGATCCAGTGTCTAAGGTTCGTCTTGCAAATAAGGGTCATAGTTATATGCAGAAAACAAAATCTGATTTTTTAAAACTAATTTTACTTACTGATCTCGATAGATTGCTGATCTAATCAAACGTTTGGCCCAAGGTAACATCTACCAAGTGAACAGTGCCACGAGTTCTGATGTTCTTGCCCTTATTCAACTGCTCCGTGCCTCAACTCATGATGATCTGGAGCTGTTGTGGAAGCAACTATCAGGACACAACGAGCACAGGTATTCATATGCCTCTGGTCTGGTCTGGACAGGAAGGAACCTGTAAAGAATGAAATAGATAGAACCACTTATTTGGAAGCTTCATATGTTCTTCATAATGACCTGTTCTTGACTAGGAGGTGGTTCCTGGACACGGTTGTTGAGGTGACAGATCAAAGAGTCCTCAATTTTCTAAGAAACAGATTTAAAGCTGGTGATATCTCTGCAAGTGAAGCTGGACAAGCCCTTTTTGTGGCATTCAACCATCTATCAGCTGAGCCTGAACTAGTGGAGCAGGCAAAGGTAAAGACAGCACACTTTAATTCTCTCTCTTTGAGAGAAGACACTGTCCCATCAACGGTCAGATATGTACTGTGCTCTCTAGGTGCGATGGACCTTCGTACTCGTTCAGTGCAGTCGCTTTACTGTGTCACTCTTTGGCTTGGGCCACAGAAGGACAACCAGACACCCTAAAACCTTTACTGGACCCCTCGCATAGCTATACAACAATGAACCCATGATGAGTTTCTCAACAATGTAACAATCACCATCAGTACACATGACATCTTTGTATCCCTTTATTCACCTATTCATTCCTATGCATCTCTTCCACTGTAATGGTTTTCCAACATTTGCACATTATAAAACATGGTCACCAGTTTAGATTACAAAGGTAATTTTTTATTTCAATGCAAACCCCAAAAATATAAATAGATAGTCTAGCATAACAATTTAAGTTAATATTACATATGACATGCTTTGAGAGCCTCAGCTTGTTTGGGACATAAAATTAGTTAGCAAACTAATAAATTATATCCTCGTTAAAGTCCTAGTCCTAGTCCTGGTTCAGTGTGAGGCTAGCCAGCAGTGGCATCAATTAGTTCATGCAGATAAAACTGGGCAGCTAGTGTTCTCTTCTAAGGATGTTCAACTGACCAATGTCCAAGCAAGAGCTATCTTCACATGTTTTGGAGGAAGTATGTGTCAGAGTGGAAGTTATGGACCGTGGTGCAATAGAGGATATTAGGGAGTGCTACTAAATTATGAGGTTAATTGGTTAATGAAATAGATTTAACAAGGTAAAATGATTTAAACATGTATAATAATACAAGATAAACATATTTAAAAAATATATAAAATAAAAAGGAAAAATATCTTAATCAGTAATTAGTAATTAGTAAGTAATATTAAGTTATGCTCCTCTGCTGCATTTGTACTTTTAATTAAAGGCTGTTAAGTACAAGTAAGACTGATCTTCATGTGCACTGCAGGAGTTTTTGACGATCCCCTTCAGTCAGTCCCATCTGCTGCTGTGGAACACTGTGGTCTTATCATACGGTTCGCTGGTTTACAGAGCATGTGCTCATGTACCCCCCTGTCCAGTCACTGCACTGCAGGTATGGCATTAAACTCCCTATACACCCACTTCTTATCAGATCACCTACTGAGATGGCTAATCATATTAACTTTCTTTTTTGCAGCCACTGCTTGACATGGCGAATAATGGACTCACTAAGAACAGCAATACAGACATGGTGCTCGCTCTGAAGGCTTTGGGGAATGCAGGTCACCCGTCAAGCATTAAAACCATAATGAAGTTCCTTCCTGTTTTCTCCATAAAGGCTGACAGCCTCTCCACCAGGGTCCAGAGTGTGGCTGTGCAGTCTCTCCGACACCTCGCCAATAGAGACCCTCACACTGTAAGTTCTCAGCACGATAGGGCACGGCTGGCCCAGGGTTGGCACTGGTAACATGCATGCAAAATACAGAACAGATCTGGGCCACGTTTGGCAGAAATGCAGCAGTAAATGTAAACTTTTTTTACAATGTAAACAATGTTTTTTTTTTATGAGGGCCTTTTTTATAAGTAGTAGCTCTTGACACGCTGCTAACAACCAAACGTAGCTACAGAGTCTCATGTGACAGCAGGCCAAGGCACAGCCAATTACACAGGCCATATGACTCGAGCAGAGAACGTGATTTAACCCTTTCTGCACCTCGAGGGTAATCAGACGTTGACCGATTGGGGTCTTTTTCGGACTGGATCAAATTATTGGTGGGGACAATTGAATAATCACTGGATATTGGTGGGGACACATCACTTTAGTCTGTGCTAATCCCAGGCCCTTGACCACAAGTAGATATGAAGGGCTCAATCTAATCATATACTAGGGAAAACATACTTTTGAATTCTTTATTCTATTTCTGCTAATAGACTTTCTTAAATGTTTCACACTGCTCCTTTAACATATTGAGAAAGAAATCAAAGTATAAGTAATGACTGTGTGCATGCTTGTGTTCCCTACAGGGGATATATGTAACTCACTCAGAAAATCAGCAAAACATGTTATTTGACACCTTCTGATCTCCTTTATAGTTTATAACATTCAAAAAACACAAATTTAGTTTACATTCTATATGCTCTCCTTTCAGGTGCAGGACATTGCCCTGACCCTCTTTGCAGAAAGGAATCTTCCTGCTGAAATCAGAATACAAGCTTGCATGATCTTGCTGGAGACGAAGCCTCCCATAGCTCTGATCTCAGCTGTGGCGGAGCTGCTTCTGCAGGAGACGGACCTCCAGGTGGTCAGCTTCACTTACTCTCTGCTCAGAGCCGTCTCACGGTCCCGCACGCCCGACAATCAGCACATGTAAGAGCGCCACAACATGCTGTCTGTGCTGATATTCTTAAGATTTTCAGCATAAGCCTAATCTCTCCTTCATAACCGTCTCTCTAAAGGTCAACGGCATGCAATATAGCAGTGAAAGTACTAGCTCGAAAATGTGGGCGCTTGAGTTATCGATATAGCAAGGCTTTCCATCTGGACTGGTTTCATGGTAAGTTGAAGACACACGTGTGAGGGATGTTTTATTTAATCCATTATTTGCCCTTATCCGTAATCTTACTGCTAACTTTAGCAGATGTCCGTGTTTGCTGCTTTACTGGGAGTCTAAGAGTGTGCTGTACTCTTCAGATGAGCTTTTGACTGGCACCTCTAGTGAGTTTTATGTGCTGAGGAATGGAACAAGTGTAATACCTACAGAAATGATTTCTAAAGGAAAACTTCACTTCATTGGAAGAATACTTCAGCTCATTGAGGTAAAGTTACTGCATAAAGGTACATAATCCGACTGTTGGTTTATTATGACTACCATTTTATTTCATATTGTAGGAGTTGTGTTCATTAGACATTTGTATTTGTGCAGCTTGGTGTTCGTGCAGAGGGTCTCAAAGAGCTGTTTACTGACAGACCTGGAATCACCAAGGACTTTGGAGTTACTGACTTTGCAGCAATTATGAAAATAGTGAGTAGATACTTAGTGAATACACAGTGATCATTCTAAATCCAGCAAATTCTACATGATTGTACATGATTCTTAATAAAAACTTGTTTCATAAAAAACATTTCTCAGTATTTTTTAACTGCTATTGGTTCCCGACTTGCTCCAAACTAATGCATTTTTAAATTTCCATTCAAAGCTCTCAGACTGGCAGTCCATCCCCAAAAACAAACCTCTCTTATCTGTATATACGAGAGTTTTTGGACAAGAAGTTTCCTTTTTAGATTTAAATCAAGATGTCATTCAACAAATTCTAAAGGTAAGTTAACACCATAGATGTCAACCCATATAGTTAACATTTATAAATTCCAGTTCTGTCGCAATTTTGAGGATATACAGCCATATATGTCTGGGATACAGAATATTTGGTCTAATACAAACTCCATTCGGTCAAACTCTGACTTATTTTTCAAATATGACTCTCTATGAAATAACTGTATGATTACCACAGAAAAAGTAAAAACTGGACAAATAACTGGTTTTGATGATAAGTTAAATGTAATTTTTGATTAAAGCCATATGCAGTTCAAACACTATCATTAAATCACATTATATTTTTTTTCTAAATGAAATTTGTAGTGCATTGTTTCTGTTTTTGCACACGCCAGACACCAATATGTTAAAATAGCAAATACACTTTAATATTGCATTAACATGTTCATAAATATACATGGAGGATTCGTTTAGAAAATCAACAAAACAGGTCATTTGTCCAGGAGTGCCCAAACCTTCACATGTGACAGTATGAACGAATGCATACAGTTCTAGTTGTTGACAACTACATTATGTTAACAATCATTGTCATGCTGTTGTAAAGTTTTAAGAGATTTGTGTTGAAAAGAAACTTAATCTAGTTATTCTTTCTCCATCAATAGTCGATGAGTCTCACTGCAAGTAAAGAAAACAAACTCTGGTACATTATTCAGCATTTACAAAAGGGGATATCATGGCACTGGACAAAGCCGTACCTTGTACTGGAAACACGATTCATTCAGCCCACGTGCCTCGGCCTGCCAGTCGAAATCAGCAAATATTTATCTGTGTTGACAGTTATTACTGTAAATGGTAAAACATGCTCTCGTTCCTTATAGGTTGACTTTTTAATACTGTGAAAGTGTAAATAAGAACTAAGGCAATGCTTTTTGCAATTGCAGCAAAAGCCGTTATTAACCCACCTCCAAAAGAACACCTGCGTGAACTGCTCAGTGCAGATATATCCCTGCAAACTGACGGATTTGCTGGGTAAAGTTTACGTGTATATTTATATTCTTTAGAATATACAGTATTCATCTACTGTATACTTTATAACTACTATACCAAACCATTCTTTACTATACTATACTATGTTAATGTGAAACTTATATATATATTTGTAAACGGAAACAGTGATGTTTATCAGTCTACTTAATTGAGTGTTTTGCTGTATTTTGCTAGTATTTTATGTACATTTGTTGTAAATGTTTTGTATGCTTGTGTCAATGATAAAGATGCTACAATATCTTGATTGATAAGTATACAATAACATAATCTCTTGTTCCAGAGTGGCAAAGGATTTTAATGTTTACCATGGGATCAATACAGAGCTCTTCCAGTGCGGTGCCCAGCTGAACAGTAAGGCGGTCATGGCTTTGCCTTGGAAAGCTGACCTGAAAAAAAAAGCCAGTGAAAAAAATTTTGAGCTCGACCTCGCTCCATGCAAAAAAACCACAGAGCTCTTGTCAGTCAAGTATGTTGTCAAAGATTCTTACCTGCACTAAACGTTCATTTTAGTTCACAGGTTGAAGGAACACTATTGCATTTTTCAGCCTAATTTTTCAGTCACATTTATAGCACACTGTAGAATACACAAAGAACACAAAGCTGGTTTCAGGTATGTGGATCTTTTAGATATATTTAAAAGATACTTAAAATATGACAAATTAGAAATACTATTTCAGAATATTTCAAATATTTATTTACAGAATTCAGCACCTACCAAATAGCTTCTGTCACAACTGAGTTTCAAGTCTGCAGCTATTAAGTTCTTTTCTTTGTACAGATAAATGCATTACAAGTATTCAGCTGGATATTAGAGCTATCTCATTATCTGTTTCTTGTGTTGCTTGAGCACTAGCGACGAGATCCAAGACTTGTTAAAAAGGAAACATGACTTTCTAACATTTCTCCACTAACACAGGGCTTCAAAGATCAAAGAATGTAAATCATATCTCCAGATTTCCAAAGACTACAGTAAAAAGATATGTGTTATTTGTAGAGGGTGCATAATGTCTTATAATGCTTAGTTTGCAGTCAGTTACTGTTATCTCACTGAGTTCCAACAACAACTTTCTGGTGAGCTGCTTGGCAAGGCCTAGAATGTGCCTGAATGTGCCTCGTATACAATTTTGCATGATTCCTTGATCTATATCTCCTGTTCTGTAAAACCTAGCAGTGCAGCTTGGAAAGGGCATGCAATGTGTTCCCTTTTGCTATGGCTTTTTTAAATTACATCATCAATGATTAGTCAATACAGACTCAACTTTCATCATATCATATAAATGTTGACTGCAAAATCTAAAGACATGCAAGCTGACTAGACAAAACTCATGTTTGCAGTCAGGACTTCCAGAAGGTTAACTGTTACATTTACATTAAGCCACATTAGCTTGTGATGGCCTAACCAACTATATAGCCAACTACATACCATGTAAACTCAAAGAAACAAGAGTAGTAATACAATACTTACAGGATCTAAATACAACAAGCAGGATGATGCTATTCTATGAAAATGAACAAAACCTTTCAGACATGTATTTTTTCATTTATGGAAATCATTAGGCCTGTTGACACCCCAGAAGGGTCTGAGAGCTGCCCACCACTAGGTTTAGGTTGAAAATGATGAAAGCCCTTGACAAATTTATAACGTTTCTCTCTCTTGAACAGTTTCAATGTTTACGCTGTGTCAAGAAATGCTGAAGATCCACTGTCTGACAAAATGACTCCCATGATGGCAGATGATGATTTTGAGGCAAGTCTGAGCAAAGTAAGTGATCAGGAAAGAAACAGACACGTTATCAGGTACAATGTCTATTACAGGCCTGCATGCAGGAAAGGATCAGATCTTCATTAACTATGAAAACTGAATTTGTCTCTGGACCAGGCTGAAGGTTCAGAGATCTATCACCCAAAACTGAAGTACTGTGCTGAAGCAAGCGTTTACGGAACTGCATTCTGCACTCAAGCCGAAGCTATACGAACCCATTATCTTAAAGAATATCCTCTATATTACTTCTTAGGATACACCCACTTTTCATGTCAGCTTGAGCCAGGTATGCTGTATTATTAATTACACTATATGTAAACTGAAGGCAAGACATTCAAATTATATTCCTGCTGTCTAATTAGAAGCTTTTTCCATTTTTGTCCTCTTTTCTTTTGTTACATAATAAAAAAATGATAACTGCTATATTGGGAAAATTATTTGGAATACAATCTTTTTCTCATAACACATTTAAAATTCTTGAGTGAAATGAGCATGTTGGAGATGTGAGCTTATGTCCGCACAGTGTCAACATGCTGAAATTGAATTCCTTTGCTGTAATTAATGGACTCTTTTCTCTTCATGCATATTTCAAAAGTCAGGTCGGCTAAACCTGCCGAAAAGATTCAAATCCAGATCAGTTTTGACCCTAAAAAACAATCACCAGCGCTGCGTCAAGGGATGATCACTCATAAACCGTTTGAGGTATGCAACACTTTTTTTATTATCTATGTTTAACCTACAACAGAAGTGAAACATTGTGTATTTATTTTTTCCTTTTAGAAAACAAACTCATCACGTAGCTTCATTCTTCGATCAAGACAAGTCCAGGTAACCAAAAGCCAATATCTAATCTAACGATCAATAATAGTTATATTAGGGTAATAGTATTGTTTTTACTACAAATAATAATAAGGGATGTCAAGTTAAGTATTGACCAATCAGATATTTGTATTACAATTTGCATACAATACAACATTATCACTTTGTTTTTAGTTTGCGCATGATGTATATATTCAACATTGATACTGCTTTAATGAATACTATATATATTCTTAAAATTGGTTTACAATCTGATTGACCTCCCAGATGATTGGCTAACAGTTACTTTAATAGTCATAAGTGAAAGGACTTCATTTCTGAATTGCATGTTGTAGTATACACTCTGATTTCAGTTTTTGGGGGACTTATGTGAAATATAAAACAATACCATTGGAAAAATAATACGTTAGATGTTCTTAGATTGTTTTTAAATAGTTCATGATTGAAATTGCAGGAGCTTCTAGCTCAAACTATAGAAACATTGATGCTATAGGTATTACATGTAAATTAATTCCACACTGTGGACTATTAGATCTTTAAAACACCTGAACAGACACCTTACTGCTGCAGGTTGTCAATAATGAGTTTAAGTCACCTCTGGGACTGTGGTGTAGTGAAAAAATAAGAAATACAGGATTGGGAACTGGATCAAGCTTAATTAAGCTGATACCTGATTCATTAACATATACTAAATCAATTCAGAATTCAACCCTTTTGAAATCCCTTATAATAATAATAATAATAATAATAATAATAATAATAATAATAATAATAATAATAAAAACTGTGCCATACCTCTAGTCATGGTCCCATTTTATATCTTTAGGGCACAGATGCTGCTCCTGAGCCTGTGATCTTAGTAAAAGTACTGGCCATCAGTCCTAATGAAAAGGAACTGGGATATGAAGCTGCTGCCTATTACACTCCAGCCAAACAGAGAGACGACATAGAACTTATCGTTTCTGAGGTGGCTGAAGAGGTGAACTGGAAGTTTTGTGCTGACCTCAGTGTTGATAAAATTCAAGCAAAAGGAAAGGTAAGCATTTGATTTTAATGCCATTTGTGCATTCAGAGGTTTAGGATGATTGGAATTGAACTCTGAAACCATAGTGAGACTAATACTTACCTAGCTGGCAAGCATAATAGTTAACCACAGTAATGGTGAATAACAACACTCAGGGCTTCTTTAGTATTTAGGCATTCACTCTCTCTAGTGCTGTAAAAGAAGGATGTTATAGTGACTAGGCAGTTAAAACCCTATGGTTATTTAGTATGTGGGTCATTTCTAATTACTAAGCTACAACGTAGAAAATGCTGCTCCTGGCAAAAATCAATCTTGCACAAGAGTAAATGGTGACCAATATTTAACATACTATATTCACAAATTAATTATTTTCTCCTAAAATACTCATGACTAAAAAGGTTGCTATATGTCAGACTGGTCTTTAGTGAACTTAATTATTGTATATTCTCCTTTTTTACTGTATTTTCCACGGCTGAGGCTGACTCACTGTCTATACTTCTATAGCAAAAGTGCACATGTTGTTCATGGGATTTGCTGCTTCATGATTTTTCTACAGGCATATGTTGATCTGATTCTGGATTGGTTAACTCCCCGCTCCAGAGCATGACTTCTAAATGTAGTCCTGCCCCATCAGATATTGTGGTGGGATCCACAAGTCCTCCGGAGTCATGTGGAAATGCTTCTGCTACAATGCAGTTTCTAATTGGCTCTTAAATCAGTACAGATTTCTCTGGAACACAAGGCTGGCTAGTGCTTACCCTAAAAGCTGTGACCAGTCTCCCTTAAATTTCTGAATATGCCATTTATTTGTTGACAACACTCCTGAAGCTCCATTTGTCTAGTGTTAAAGTCTCTCAGTGAGGATGGAGAATACTTTGAAACACCAGCCCCAGTTCACCAGTTTAATTCACTTGGGACAATAACATTGCAAAGATCTTCACATTCTTTGCAATTACGAAATTATTTCCACCAGAGAGTAGAAAGTAAGCACTATGAATACGTTTCTACTGTAATCACTGATGTGTTTTGTTCAAATTTCACCCTTTCGTTGTAAACTGGGCAGTCCTACTCCTCAGTAAGCTTAAGCAAGCAATACCCTAACCAGTCACAGGTTGATGTGAATTGGCCCACCCACACAGCTGTATCAGAACTGGGTTTTTCTATAGTCCCTCTGGTCAGTACAGAGAAACTTACAGAACTATAGCTAACAACCAAGCAAAAATTAACCCAGCAAGCATGACAGAACTAACAAAACACATTTGTCTGTCTACCTGACATCTATTTGTTGGGCCATTCATCCAACTGGGCATGTTAACACCCCCTGGATACACATCCAACACCTCTGCATTGCCAGAACACGATAGAACACCTTGTGTATATGTGGAGCAGTTGTGGGCTGGAGGTTAGGAAACTAGCCCTGTGACTGGAAGGTGGCTAGTTTGATTTCCTCAACCAACAGGAAATGCCTGAAGTGCCTATGAGCAAGACTCCTGACCCCCAACTGCTCCCCAGGCGCCGTGGATAGGACTGCCCACCGCCCTCGGCAAATGTGCTCACTGCCCACAACTGTTTTGTTTGAAGGGTGAAGCAGGTTGGGAGCGTTACTGACTGGAATGTTTGGGCCACAATCAGAAAGTTCACAGATCCTTTAAAGCTGCAATATCTGGTCGTTAGTTATTTTGTTTGAACTCTTGTGTCTTTTTCAGACCCACTTAAAATGGGGTGCCGAGTGTCAGTCATATGAAGTGGCAATGAAGGTTTCTACTGTGGGTGTGACTAAACCAAAGCCTTTTCTAACTGCACAAATGAACTGGGGAGATGTTCCTTTATTCATGCAAGCTGTGGGACGGAGGTAACTTTCACTATTCTTTGAAGTAATGTGAAGGATTTGCTCTGTTTTGGTCACAGTGGGAGATTACTGAAGTTACAACACAATGACAATCCCAGACTTCGTCAGTGCATAACTGATTTGTTCACAAAACAAAAGTGGATAAGATAAATCACATGGTCTCTAAATATAAATCTAAATCAAGAACCCTGGTGAACCAAAAGGATGTGCTCTGTCACCCTTGTTTTATTCAGTAGCAGTGGTATGATGTGGTTCTGCCAACTGGGAGTCTAGTTTCACACCACAGCACCTCCTCCACAGCACCCCTGCTGCAACCACAGTCTAGCTGATGAAATGAAGGTTCATAACTCTAATTTGTTTATCATGTTTCTGTATTTTAATGATGCAGATAAAGCTACTTGACTAGAAGAGAGCATGTAGATTCAAATCCAATCCAAACTAATAATAACAACATATGATACAACAGCTGGACAGAGCATATACCTGTTCCACAGCATTCATCAAATTTAACTGAGCTAAATATATAAAATCTCAATAAACAAGATAATGAATGTCTTGCAAAATAGCATGCCAATATACAGATATGTGCAAAAGTATGGGCGCCCCTGGGTGAATAACATGTTCTTCTCGATTTTGAAATGCAAATAGGCACCCATGGAGATCTTAATCCACAGAGATTAAAGATCAAAACAAACTAAATGGTCAACTAGTGATGTGAATATACTGTAGCATACACCTCTTTTGGGTATACTCACCAAATCTGGTCCTTGTCCTATTTAAGCATGATTTATGTCTATGTATAATTTTTCAACATGAGTTTTCTCAAATGGGTTTAAAATTAGCACCTCAGCTGTGTGAGGAGGCTACGATAGCTTAGACTTTTTCATTAATCCTGATGACTGAAGCTTTCAATTAGAGACAACACAGTTCACAGCAGTGTGTACATTTTTCTTAGCAACAGCATCAGATTGGTCAAGGGCATTTTCTCCAGCGCCAGTGCCCTGAATCCAATGAAGAACTGAGTACCCTGAGTATCCTCAGTACCCTGCAGCACAGAGACCGTGGAGACCATGTATACAGGGTTTCATTCCACACCCAAACTGTTCTACATCATCTGTAAATATTTCAGCTCTATACAGAATGTGTATAAATAATACTTTCCAACCAATAGCACTGCAGACTGATTCATCAGTGCATTATAGAGGTCAGATCAGAGCAAGTATGGTGTTGGTGTGCTTATAATAATTTATAGCCCAACTAGAGGAAACAGTCACTGATTTATAAATATGAGCTGTTGCTGATTCATGGGATTGTATATGTGAAACGTGTTTATGTCTGAGGTACTGTCATTTCTAATAATCTCTCAGGGAAGGTATGTAGGTTCCATAATTATGAAACATCATAGTTAGGTGAAGAGCATCAGAGCATCTGCAGAGACCGTGACACATTTCTCAGTCACTGTCTGGTGAGGGTATACAACGGCTCAAGGCAGGAAACATCTGGACAGGGTGTTACTGCTGTGACCTTTCCTCAGTGTCTGACATCTTTTATTCTTGTATCCAGTGCGAAGCTTTCAAAGTCTCCTCAAACCTTCTCATCCACCAAACAGGCTGAGATGTGTCCATCTGGGAACAGATGGAGGTCCAGTCATACAAGATCTGTTAGATATAAATATAGTATCTTCGCAGTTTACAGTTACGTTTTGTCTCTCAAGGTATAAATAAATGTACTCTCAAGGGTGTAACAAGGGTGTTAGACAGGGTGTATTGGGATCAGTGTTTAAAAAGATGTTATTGGACTAGAATATGTTGCAAGGTTCCTTAAATTTGGGTACTAAAGATATATCACCACAATAACACCATTTGTACCCTGAAAGTTAGTTTTTTTTTAATATGTAAACCACTGCTATTGGTCTTGGGAGCATATTTACCAATGTTTGCATCACCTATTGCAAACCGTTTCTGTCATTAAATAGTACATAATCATTTTTTAGGGTTTTAACCTCTAACAACAGAAAATAGAGCAAACACTTACACTGACTCACTGAGACTGACAGTAAATACAAACTGTGTTTTTTATAATGCTTGTGAAAAGCTTGTCTCATTCTGGCTGCTACCATTGTAGCTGAGAGACGAAAGAATCACACAATTACTTACTTAAAAGAAAAAAAGTATGTTGTTAACAATTCACAATTTAATGAAGACAATATAAATAAAGTATTAGTGTAGTATTAGTGTATTAGTGTTTTACAGTGTTTTAGATTTCTAATTCTATATTTCACACTCACCAATGTGTCACCATTTTTTTTCTTTTCTTTCAAATATTTGTTTGTTGATTTTACAAGAAATTTAAGAAAAATAACATATAATTAACAATGTCTGTTCATGTCACCCATTCTAATCAGGGGACCAAAATAAGTGCAAAACATATTTATACATACATAGACATACATACATACATATATACTTACAAATATATATACACATACACATAAAGTGAAAAGGCGGTGGGTAAAAAAAAAATATTAAAAAAATGAAGATAAAGAAAAAAATATCTAAAATAAATAAATAAATAAAATAAAGGACAGAAAAAAAGGAACCTTACAAGAGTTGTAATATCAGAAGTAAAATTAAACGAGTGCTTCAATTTGCTCTGGGATGTCAGGGAGCAACAATTTTTGAGCACAATGCAGAAACGATCCCAAAGTAAAGTTGTTGGTGGAACCTCTTAACATACATCTAACTTTTTCCAACTTTATATATATATAAAAAAAAACTCCAGACATGATGTGTAATTCAGATGCGTAGGAGGAACACGTGACACTGTTTAAACAGGATGAGAAATCTAGTAGAGTGACAAACGTAATAGGAGAAGGATCAATGTACGTCTGGACGATATCTTAAATTATACTGAAAATATCCAGCCAGTACTGGTTTAAGCTGTGCATTATCAGAACATGTGAATCAATGATGCCGCCTTTTTTGAAGTAAACAAGAAACACTTTAACAAATAAAATTTTAATTAAGATGTTGAGATCTTAACCTTTTAAAGATGCGGAAATGTAAAAAAAATGAAATTCTACGTGAAGGTCTCCTCTTTCACATCACTATTT
The DNA here is from genome assembly GCA_021613375.1 of Megaleporinus macrocephalus. NCBI lineage: Eukaryota > Metazoa > Chordata > Actinopteri > Characiformes > Anostomidae > Megaleporinus > Megaleporinus macrocephalus. Next base: position 28,006,164 of record CM038721.1, read on the forward strand.
TTCACTTTTCTATCTTTAGGGTTCAGGAATACTTGCCGGGTGTGTCTTACCTCATGGGCTTCTATCAGAAACATGAGAAAAATACTGAACGTGAAGTTTCAGCCATACTTGAGGCTTTCGCTCAAGAGGGGTTTAACGTCAAAGTCAAAATTCCAGAGGTAAGAGCAAGCTTTATCATACATGCATTTAACATCTTGTTTCCTACCAATAGAAGAGGTTAATACCTTGACTAAAATCATATAAAAACAAGGAAACAAAATTTGATTGATTAGGATTTTTTTTAACAAACTTTGCTTCTGTCTTCAACAGCTGACTGTGTATCGGCAGGAAATCTCCTCTCCATTTGAAATTGTGGCAGCTGAAAGTGATGACATGTCTCATATCTAACATTCATTCTATGGATAAACAGGGTAATTGCTTGTAAAATTAGCTTACATTAAATTACAGGTTACAGTGACTGACTGCAAAAGCAGATATCAGCATCCGGGCCACCACAAGGTGGTGCAAAAGAGTGTCTGTGGGGAACTGATCACATTTTCTATAGTTGCTGAATGACTTGTCCATTAATAACTTAAACACTTCTGTGCTGCATGAAAGTACAAAATTATATTTAAATGAAAATATGGGCTAAAAATCGAGTGAAAGTAAAAAAGTATCTACATTTAAATGTGCTTAAGAGTGTCCAACAAAAAATAAACATTTTAACAGATTAATGACAGTTTATCTTATTTTATTTTTGGCAATGCAGCAACTAATCATGTGTACTAGTCCTCACATAAAGATGCATTTCATTTTACACTGATATAAAATATGAATAGATGATTGGGGTACATTAATTGGTTCAAGAAAAAGATTGAAATCTTACAGCTGGTAAGACTTGTAAGCAGTACTTTGAAGATTCAAATGCAAACTTAAGGAGTAAATGTTGTCAAGAAATGTCACCATTTAAATTCAAATATGTAATCACTTAGGACTCTTTGATAATAATTACTGCAGTGATACAATGTGTTTAGGTGCCTACAATTCTTTTTCAATTCTTTTAATTCTATTCTTTCCTAACTGATGCAGTGAGTAGCTTCTCAATTCTTAAACAGGCATGTGGGAAGATGTATCCTCTGGAAAAGCCAAGTTGTTGTCCTGCATCAAGCAAAGAACACAAACAAGGAGACTGCTGGATTGCTGAAATGACTAAAATTGGGTTAAAACAGGGAGAATGGTCAACTTTGCAGTGGAAGTGTGGTCCACTGTAGAGAAAAATCTTGAATGACCATGATCGTCGGAGACCACTTGGGAAAGTGGAACAGTAAAAAAAAAAAAATAATAACATAACGTCTGGCTCAGTTTGATAATTAAAAAAAGAGCATTTTCACACAACAAGAGTTCAGAATATTGGGACTAAATAGCTGTGCAGCCATAAAAAAACACCTGTGATGTTCATGTATAGGGCCCACTGTACAAGCCTCTGGAGGCAGTGTTATGATCTGGGGGTTCAGTTGGTTGAGTGTATGCTCAGCATTGTTATGTGGCAATAAAATGAAGTCAGCTACTACCTGAATGTACTGAATGACCAGGTTATCTTATCGGTGGAATCAGAGGACTTTTTTCCTCCATGATGAGATGGGCACGCTCCAGGACGACAATGCTGAGTTTCTTCAGACTCACGTTGTGAAAGAGTGGCTCAGAGTGGGAGCATGAGGAGTCTTTTTAGAGAGTTTTACACATGAAGTCCTGACCTTGACCACAGTCAAAGTGTTAAGAAGGTGCTGGGGAAGACTTTATAGAGTGGTTTGGTTCTCCTGTTGTCAATACAAGATCTCTAACAATTCATGAAACTCTGGATGAACAGTGTGACGTTGTATGAGGCTGTTGAAACAATACCACAGCAAATGTGCGGCATAATCAAAGCTAAAAGCAGACCAACAAAATATTATAATTCTTTTTTTTGCCAGGCAGAGTATTTATTTCTTGTTGTATTGTAGTTGAGTAAAATGTGTTCACTTCCAGTAATACTTGAACAAAGTACAAATTTTTCTAAATAATTATCTAGTATATCTAGTAACAAAGCACAGTTATTTTCCATCCCTGTTGCTGCATAAAATGCACAGATATTATAAACAATCAGAAAACAAATCACCTTAAAAGGTTAGATAATAAATTAATCTTAATTAGGTTTGACTTTTCTATTGAAATTTACACAACAGTAACACACTGATTCAGACAGAAGCTGGAAGCTGTAACACTATACTTTTGTTTTTTCTGTATTTTTTTAAAGCACAATCTTACTTAAATATCATTCTGGGCAAATAACTTGTTACATTTAACAAATCACGTGTGTGAAAATAACTGTCTTTTTTCTATAATTCCTTTTACAAGCATAATAAAGAAACAATATGGAATATAGATTTTTAGGAAATGTTTTTGACTGGTCATCATGTGCTGCCTGGTTGAGGTCAGAATTCTGTTTTTGCATTATACTGATGAGACAAATCATAAAATAACTGACCAAACGCAGATTACTTTCCTAATTCACTCTTATCTAATTAATATTTATATGTGCAGACTGTGGGCTAAGTCATAAATGAATGTATGAATATGCATTAGACTGCATATATTTTACAGACTGTATATAGTACATGAATATACATAGCATCGCCGGTAATATTCTGTAAAGGCTCCACACAAATGCTTCAGAAATGCCTCAACCTGGTGTGCATTAAACAGCTGTTTCCCAGTTTTGCCACTAGATGGAGGCAAATTTAAAGATGTGTCTTTCTAATACAAGGTTAGGATTGTTGAATTTAACTACTTAATATTTAAGCATCTCAGTATTATGACTTAGTATGTAATGACATACTGTCTCAAAATAATGATTTAGTATATCAAAATAATTACTTAGTACATCATAATAAAAATATATCAAAATAATAACTCAGTATATCAAAATAGTGACTACACCCTTGAGGGTACCACCTGAGTAGACTAGACTAGCAGGCATGGACTCTAGCAGTGAAATGAACATACATTTTCTAGTAGAACCTCATGCTGAACCCATCTTACTGTTTGATAAAAGGTGGATCATGCAAATTGTATTTCTTTAACATCAGTGAAGAAAGGTATCACTCATTACATGGCTTACTGATTAGACTTTAGATGCTTCTCTGCTGAAGAAACGGTGGGTCGGAAGAGAGGTTCATAAGAGGGAGGAGTTTAAAAGCCAGAGATTCTCTCAGAGACGTCTCCTCAGCTCTAGTTGTGATGATGAGGATTTGAGAGCATTTCTAAATACGTATAGCAAACAACATGCACTCCTTTTTGCTCTGTCTGTTTCTTTTCTGGATCTTAATTTCGGAGAAATGTCAGGGAAAGTCCCACCCTAAGCCTTCTTGTGGTTATCCTCCATCACAGTGGTGTCAGAGTCTGGAAATTGCAGTGGAATGTGGGGTAAGTTTAAATGTTTCAATATTAAGAACGTCTCAGTGCTATGATGATAAGTTTTTGCTAGTTTTGTTCACCACTTGTGTATAATACTGCTACAATAAATAATCTGCCTATCATACTTATTGCCATATAAAAAAATCCTTAACTAAAATGTAATATATAACATTTGTGAAGTGGGCATAACTCACACTTATAGAAAAGTATTGTTACGTTAATGAAATAATGAAGCAGTCAAGTAAAAGTACCTGCTAAAGCTAAACATCAACAATACACAAAGAACAGTATTGAGCTCTTTACAGAACTTCCAGCATTTATCAGCACTGTTGCTGAAGTTTGTTAGGCACAATTGTCCTCTTTTGGTAGAAAATAAATTGCTAAAGCTTCAAAGACAGAGTGATAAGCAACTGGAAATCAGAACAGAACAGAATGGAATTGTTATAAATTAATAAATTCTTGTACATATAACACAACATTTAAAAGTTCACGTAACTGAGGACTCATACTGGCTACTAGTCACTTACTTTAGCATCTTTGGGCTTTCACAGGGATACTTATTTAAAGATATGCTTAAGATCTTAATCATCATATACAGTATGACTACACAGACCGGTCCCAGTTCCTTTTCAAAGTCGTCTTTGTGCTCATAAACGAATGTCATGCTTTTGAAACTGAAAACAAGTGGCTCCTAATTTGACCGAGGCATGTGGTGTCTGAGTGTCCTCTGAACTCGGAGGGTCAGAGCACATGCACTTAATCCTCACTCTAATTAATGTATCTGAATAAATAATAAACATTTTTTTATTTATTCCTTATTTTAAATATAAATGTTTCTGTGTCTGTTCTGCTACAACTGGGGGCTCAAAATGTCCACTACATTCCAGAACTAGGGTCTTAACAGGTTCTTTAAACCTGGTCTGATTTCATATTTATGTGTGTTATTGTTTCTTCTTCTTCTTCTTCTTCTTCTTATTATTATTATTATTAATATTTATTTTTTAATGTTATATTATTATCTCAAAATATACTTTATGTTTTCTGAGTTTATTTTATCTAGGTCTTACCTTGTATATTCTTTCTTAATATTTCAGAGTAATATTTATGTGCGTGAGCAGTTGTCAACGCAATTTACTGATAGTTGTATCACGTATGACTATTTTTGTGACAAATAAACTTGATTTGATTGATTTCTGGTCCTGGTGGTAGTGTTTTCCCAGCTTCAGTATGTCCACTTCAACTTAGTAGGGGCAGGTTAATGAGCTGATTCATTGAATCAGGTGTTTTGAGAGCAGGGAAAACATAAATATCAGGGTTGAGAAACATGACTTTGTGTGATTCTACGTTTGCTTACCTAGAAAACCTTTCAAACCTTGGAAGGTCCTGCAGAGATAGTGATATGTGTAAATGAGGAACCTTTAACAGGCTTAAAGACGCTCCACATAATGGACAGGTTCTAAGATGAGTCCATATAGTATATTAGTGTATAAGGTTCTTTAAAGGAGCAATATGTAAGATTTTTAGTTAAGAACTTTTCACAATTAACTAAATTATCAACAACATGCAAATAAATAGCAGTTTTTCAAACACGTCTATGTGTGGTGTTGCAGATATCTACCAAAGTTAGTATGCTAATCAGCTACCCCTTGACTTGGACACACAGTTATAGGATAAATAATAATGTTCTTTAAACTGTTAAAAGCTTTTTCACACTCCCATATCATGCTTACAGAAATGTTATTAGAAAACCAACAAAGGTTCTTTATAGGGAGCAAAAAGTGGTTCTTTGGTGCCATCAGTCCACATTTATTATTAGAAGTTTATATCTCCAGTGTGTTACTTGTGATACGCCCTGTTGTTATCTTGTTTGTAGGTTCAGAAGCAGTGTATGGAGCTGTATGCCACCAAGCCTGACCCATCTGTGTCTCCTGTTGAGGTAACTGTGTACTATGAAAGTCTCTGTCCAGGTTGTAGATCCTTCATGACTGAACAGCTTTTTCCAACCTGGACGATGCTCAGAGACATCATGAGGGTGCACCTGGTGCCTTATGGTAACGCAAAGGTATACACATGCAATTGATTTTCAAGAAGTCATTCATTTAAATCTTTTAATGAACTACAGTTTCTTACACAACTGTATTGTATTTAACTCTTGCATCTGTCAGGAACTTCCTAAAGACCATTCAGTTTCATGCCAGCATGCTGAGCCCGAGTGCCAAGCCAACATAATTGAGGTAATCTGTCATAGTTTGTGCAGTTTTTTTTGAAAACAAGTGCATATACATTTCTTTAACCCGGGATTTTCTTGTCTTTTCTTGTTCTTGCAGTCATGCATCTTAAATATGACTGGTCAGGCAGCATTTCCAGTTATTCACTGCATGGTCTCCTCGTCAGACGTTGTAAAAGCAGCTCCTTCTGTGTGTATCCTTTAATCAATATTAATTCTTCATGTCTAATATACATATGTTCAGAAATTGATGCAATCATCTAAACAGCTTTCCTTGTCCTCCAGTGTTTGCAGTTGTATGCCACATCCGAAGAATGGGGGACCATAGAGTCCTGTGTGAAAGGAAATCTTGGTCACACTCTTATGCAAGAGAACGGTGTGAAGACTCAGTCTCTCAACCCAGCCCTCAAACATGTTCCCTGGGTCACTTTTAATGGGGTAAGAGGTGTCAATCAAATACATTCTGACTGCAGACCAAAGGCTTTTGCATTTGCACATACAGGTATATGTACAAACATGTCCTTCAGCAACTTTAGTGTATTTTTTAAAGGCAGATAATTAAATAGGACTTAACTGAACAATAAAAGACCATGCGTTGTTTTCCAGAGTTACTTTATTTTTTTATCTCTAAAACCTTTTAATGGGGGCCTATTATGCTTTCCCAGTTCCCCCCTTTCCTTTAGTATGTTAAAGTACACAGCAAAGGCAGAAACACTCTCCCGCAAAAAACACTTTTCTCAACTGCCGGCAATGCATCATTGTAATTCCAGCCCTTTATTTTGTTGCAAGATGACATCATCTAGTTATACAATCCATAAAGACTCTATTCCTTTCAACAATTGTGACAGTTGACCAATTACAGCATCAGGGGCGGTTCTTAAAGACACAGGATCTCTAACAGAGCATAAATAGGTCCCCTTTAAAATGTATTGTGAAGACAGAAGAAATAAAAATAAAAGAAATGTATAAAAGAATGTAGGAAATATAGTTTTTTAAGCGAAAGCTCTTTTATTGAGCCCAACGAAAAACAAAAGCCAAAGCAAGCATCTTGGTAACCTCAGTCCACTGTGGGCACTATTTCACTTTTGACATCACTCTGCATCTTCATACCACATACGAGTAATGAACCAATACCAGGTACATTATACACAGTTTTACAGCAGAGTCCCATATACAGAGATAAGTACTGTGTAGTGGTTAGTACATTTAGATATTACTTAGTGTTTACATATTCCAGAACAGGCTGTTACTGGAGTGTGGCAGGGCAGTTTCCTATAAATACTTTTCATTTCAGGAGACATAATAGACATCTGGATATCTTAATAGGCTGTTTCTGAAACATTTCCAGGTATACACAGAGGACTGGGAGGACAAGGCAATGTCCACTCTCTTCAACCTTGTCTGCAAGCTATACAAAGTGAGCTTATATTTCTGTTTCTCCTGGACTTTGGAATGTACTGAAAACAAAAATCTTAATTAGAATGAAAACAGAAAGTGAACTTGACTAGTAATAAGCTTGTTTGTATCCTCTTGAAGGGAATCAAGCCTCCTGTCTGCACTGGGGCCCTGAAGAAGCTGAATAGAAGCTTTTGTTAAACTTCTGTCATAGAATGTATACAGACGTATACAGAATTGAAGAGTGTCCTTTACTTACATTTACAATTGTATACATGTATACTTCATTCATGTCACATATTTACATCACTAAAGCCTGATTGATTACTCTTTTAAGAAGCATTATTCACCTAATTACTTGCTAATATCATTAAAGTGTAATTCATCCCATTTTTTTCAACAAAGAATGCTTCATTCCAGAGAAACCTTTCAAGTGAGAAATGTCGGAACGTAAAAATGTACAAAATGGTTAAGATTCTGTTACCTGGTGCATATGTTTCTTTATGGTTTTGATATGATGCTTAGGCCAAAACAGTGTTTTTAAATACATTTATTGCTGAGAGGAACAAGAAAGGCATTATCAAACATTCTAAATATAACTCAGAAGACACATGCTAATTTACTGGTTGTTCTGGTAAAAATGATAATGGTTATATTTGCCTTTTGTTACATAAATGGAAAATGTATGTCACAATAAAAGATAACATGCACTACTGACACACATACTCTACACATACTGTGGCAAACTATTAGCGCTGGGCCTTCTCTAAGTGGAATCTAGTAGTTTGTTAGCACTCAGCTCAATGCAGTTTGTTTTTTTCTAAAAGACATCTCATCTTTTACCTGAAGATGTTTGTTACTTGCATCATATATGATGCCTTCTTTAATGCCTCTGATCCAGCCAATCGAGAACTTCTGAAGTTTGTGGTGTATCCAAATTGCACACTTAATACAACTGCTAACTAGTTTTTGAATATGTGCCAAATAATAAGTGCCAAAGTTAAATTTACTCAAAAACCTGTAATGCATGTTTAGAAGCAGTTGATTTTTAATTAAGCTGTGACGTATCAGCCTTCACGGCTGGGTCATCATTTTTAAGTTGTCAGGCTTGTCGGTCCAACAAGGGCTGACGAAGACAGCTAGCTAGCTAGCTAAGGCGGAGCTAATGCTAGCTAGCCAGCTAATTAAGGCAGAGACAACTGTCGAATGTTCGGTTTAGCTGGGCAACACAAAAACACAGCTAAGAACCAGGACATTAAGATGTGATTTCTTAGCAAGAAACACCCTATAAAGCCAAAATACCATAAACAACATTATTTTAAAGTGACGTTGTTCAGAAAGGTTGTAGCAACGTCATAAGATAGTAGACCGTATGTCATACTGAAATATTTTTTTTTATTGTTATCATTATCATTTATACTTATTATTTTTTGTGTTTTAAATTACACAATATACTCATAATACCATAAACAACATTATTAAACAACATTATTTTAAAGTGACGTTGTTCATTAAGGTTGTAGCAACGTTGTAAGATAGTAGACCGTATGTCATACTGAAATTACTTAAATTACATTTTTTATTATCATCATCATTATCATTTATACTTATTTTTTTTGTGTTTTAAATTACAGAATATACTCAAAATATACTGTTTTTTATTTCTTCAGCCCTGCATTCAGTATTTCACGATTTAGTATTTAGGAACCTACAGACTCTGGTCATTCATAAGTTGTCACATTCTCAGTCCAGCAGTGACACTGAGGTATCTACATATTCAGCAAAATAAATTCTAAACATGGCTAAATACCTGTGGGGTCGAGATGTGGTTGTTTGTTTGCATCAAATCTGTAGAGAAAAACAGAAATTGTAAAACGGCCTCTTTTTTTGAAGAAAACTTTTATTTTGAAATGTAAGATTCAGCGTCACTGAAGGTTCCTGTTTCCTCTCTGCAGCGGCGTCTCCGCTCAGTTCACTGTGGGCTGCTAGTCACGCGTCTGACAGACGGTTAAACACTAGTTCTAGTTTAAACCAAACACTGTAGTTACATTAAGAGCTCATACGGGCAGGTCAGTCTCTACTGTTAACTCGTGAATGTTGAAGTTATTGTCACATCCTTGTCACATAACTAGTCCGTCATGATACCTCGAAGCAAAGACTTACTCGTGCGGATCTCTTTCTACTGGAAACCCCTGTTTTCGGGCAAATACCTGATAGTGACGAACATAGTCAGTAGCGGGGGCATGCTGGCTGTGGGGGACTGCATCCAGCAAAGCAGAGAGAAGCGCCACACGCCGGAGAAAAGCTGGGACTTTCAGCGAACAGGTGAGATGTATGACGGGACCTGTTATTGAGCGTAAACCTGAGAAAGACGTGGCTAAAGTTAGCTTCTTTTTTGAATTGCCCCGTTCCACCTTAAATGGTGCTGCAGTTACACTCTAGCGCCTTCAGAAAGCAAGCAGCTCAGCATTTCCTTTAACTGATAGCCTGACAGAGTTTTACGGTAACCCTGAGATGACATCTTATTTCATCAGCAGGCGGGGGTCAAATAGTCACATAGCATTACTAAACTAAGACTCGAGTGAAAGTAAAACTGCGACATGAGTAAGAATACAAACACATACATTCTCACTCATGATTCTGGCTGGACGTACTAGCTAAGTTCCACTGTCTATTTCTTCAACTGTACTTACCACGTAGGAGAAGAATTTCAGTTACAGACTGTAGTCCATCTGTTTCTCTGCATTCCTCTTTAGCCCCCTTTTCACCCTGTTCTTCAGGGACCTCTACAGGACCACCACAGAGCAGGTATTATTAGCAAGGATCAGGCAGGGCAGCACTGCTGGAGTTGTCAAAACACTGTGTCCACTCACTGTCCACTCTGTTAGACACGTATCTTGTTGGTCCACCTTGTAGATGTAAAGTCAGAGCTCATCTGTTGCTGCACAGTTTGTGTTTGTCGTCCTCTGGTCATTCATAAGTTGTCACATGACGCTGACCACAGGACACTGTTGGCTGGGTATGTTTGGTTGGTGGGCTATACTCAGTCCAGCAGTGACACCTAGGTCTGTGGTGGTCCTGTGGTGATCCTGACCATTGAAGAACAGTGTAACACAGTATACAGAGAAACAGATGGACTACAATCTGTAATTGTAGAACTACAAAGTGCTTCTTTATGGTAAGTGGAGTTTATAAAATGAACAACAAATGTAATGCAAACAAGATGTTTTTAAAGTTGTGGGTATACAACATGAAAAACTTTCTGGTTAGAAAGTTTCTGTTAATTGGTTAATGAATTTAAAAGAGATTTTTTTCACAATCCTGTCTCAAGTGCTTATTTGTGGGCAGCAATATACAAAGATGATTCGGGTTTAAGTGTATTGGTCAGGTTGTATTCCACTGATGTGGGATGTATTGGCACTATTTTAAGTACAAGCAGGCTAAAAGTTGCATCTCTCAGTTGTGGCCAATATAGACCCCTTATAAACGCTGGAGGGAAAGTGGTTTTAATATAACCACTAGAGGGTGACACAGTCAAGGCCAATCTAAGGACAAGTCTGGCTGCTTCTTATTTCTCCTGCTATAATAAAGACACAACTGAAACATTCTTTAATAATATTGTTATTTAATTGTCTTTTAGTCCGGAATGTCTCTATATTGTGGAAAAACCTGTATTTTTCTGCTTTTCTATTGCAAACAGGTCTGTGGCAGCAGAATAGTAGCCTTACTACTACTGAGTGCTGGTTGGCTGGCAAGCTGTTAGACTCATTGCTATGTAAAGCTTATTGTGCCACATAAGTGTAAATAACACAATGTTATAAAAAGCATTCAGAAATATGACAACTCTTGCTGATCAGTGTTAGGACCATGAATGCATTTGTTTGCCTACAAAAATAATGTTGAAAAGCTTCACAAGAGCTCATCTGCTCTCAAACCTCTTTGGAGTGCTTTCTAGCATCTGACCAACCCACAATACATTATTGAGTAGAATATGTTTCTCACTTTACATTAAGACATTCAGTTTGCAACTCTGTAATAAACTTCTGCTCATGGCTTACAACAAAGTGTTGCTGTACTCTGCAGGGCGCATGTGTGCTGTGGGATGTTCCATGGGGCCGTTCCTCCACTACTGGTATCAGTGGCTGGACAAGGCCTATACTGGAAAAGTTGTGAAGACCGTTGCCAAGAAAGTCTTGATAGACCAGCTTGTTGCATCACCACTTCTTGGAGCGTGGTACTTCATAGGTGAGCCTTGGGATATATACTGACCACTCTCTTAATTAAGTACACCTCCTTGTAACTCATCTATTTAATCAGCCACACTTATCATATAGCTGTACTTTGTAGTTTTGTAATTACAGTACAATCGGTTTAATTTGATAGCCCCCATGTACCCTTCTCCTCAGTGGTCAGGACCACCACAGAGCAGGTATAATTTGTGTGATGGATCATTAGCACTGCAGTGACACTTGCATGGTGTTGGTGTGTTAGTGTGTCTTGCACTGCTGTGAGTGGATCAGGGTTACTGCTGGACTGCAAATAGTCCACTGACCAGTACTATACAGACAACAGGGTCCTGTAACCACTGACAAAATGCTTACACAAGCTGTTTAGTAACTCTGAATTTACATCTACAAGCTGAATCTACAAATTAGGAGTGTCTGATAGTGAGGCACTGCTGTGTCTGATCCACTTTTACCAGCACAACACACACTAACACGTCACCACCATGTCCACCACCACCCAAATGATACCGGCTCTGTGGGGGTCCTAACCATTGAAAAACAGGGTAAACAAGATTAACAATGTAGGCAATGTTAATGCCTAAACAGATGAACAGATGAACTACAGTCTGTAAATATAGAACTGCAAGGTGTACCTTTATGGTAAATGGGGCTGATAAAGCGAACAGTGAGCGTAGATACAAGGAGGGGTACTTAGTGGTCTATCAGTGTAATATAGGTTGTAAATCATAATGGTTTTTTTTCTGGAATGTATTGTTATTTGCTGGTTTTCATTTTTAATGTGTCTGTGTATTTGTGCCAGGCATGGGCATCATGGAAGGCCGTGGTGTGGTCAGAGGCTGCACTGAGTTTAAAGAGAAATTCTGGGAATTCTATAAGGTAGGATAGTAAACTAATCATTAATTTTCTTATTTCTTCCTTCTGAATATTAAGTTTAAATGTATTAATTGTTTGTTCATTTAAGTATATATATTGGCGCATAAACATTATGTAGAACATTACAGTTGAATAAAAAGTAATAACGTTTAATGTCATTTATTGGGCACAGCATTTCATTTGTTGGCCTCAACAGTTCATAATTTAGCATTTCTTTCTAACTATAAAACCCAGCATGCAGTTTGCAAATACAAGCGTTGTAAATATACCTCTTTAAGTAATAAACAAAGCCTTCTTGCTCACATAGCCACTGATGTAAAGGCTAATAAAGACAGTTGTGACTTCCTAGCAGCGACATTAGCTATCTGCCTATTTTGCATTAACAAGTCAGCAGGGAATAATAAATACAAATTACACAAGCCCGCCTTAATGTGTCCACCCAGGAGCGCTGGCAGTTTTTCCAAAGTGGTTTAACTAGTCTTTAAGTAAATCTTGTTGTTTTTTTTGTCCTGAGGCTTATTATTTACATCTAGATTTGTTTTTCCAACCAGAAACCCAATATAGACTTCATAAAAAGCAAGTTATCTGATACTTATGGTTTTAAAAGCAGAAACAGAGCAGTGCATGCTAAAGAAAACATTAAACACAGCATACATGCGGCACACTGTGGGCATGACTGTAATTATAACTAACTTGGTTTATATACTAATTTAGATTAATAGTTATTTATTACCATAACAACACTGCAGAAAATACAAAAGAATTAAGAAATGAATACAATAATCAAATCAATCCACTGAGAAAACATATTTCACACTTTAATCGTAGTAACTTCTCTGGCCTCTAACAAGAAAGATAATTCTTCCATAAATTGTGGTTAAATGTGTGTTTCCTTTATTTAACTGATCACAGTTCATATTTGCAGTATTACTACTAATAATAGTTACTACTACTACTACTTATTATTATTATTATTATTATTATTATTATTATTTTTATTATTATTATTATTATTATTATTATAGTATTTTTTTTTTTACACTAGTGGTAGCTGAGGTTTCAGGTTTTGCTAATAAACACTAAGATGCGCTCAAACAGAAGTCTTTGTTATGTAGATACAATAAAAAAAAAAAAAAAAAATTCGCAGGTCCATTTGAGACACCTATAGAGGTTACAGTTATCATTTTGGTGGAAGTACAACAACAAAACAAATAAATAGCAAATAAATTAAGTAAATAGGTTTTCAGATAATAAAATTTGTGCATAGTTCAAAGTTGAATTTTATGTTAAAGCCAGCATAGATGCACACTGAAGGAAGACTTAACGTTTATAATTCCTCTTCACTAGGCGGACTGGTGTGTCTGGCCCACTGCACAGATGATTAATTTCTACTTCTTGCCGGCGAAGTTTCGGGTTTTGTATGTAAATACGATCACGCTGGGCTGGGACACCTACCTCTCATATCTCAAACACAGGGTAAGTTGTCCAAAGCTCAGATCACATGTTTTATGTTTTTTCTGTCACATTTTGAATCTTCGTAGACAGTATTGATCTTCTTAGATCATCTTATATTGTGGTTTTATAAATGCAGCTTTTATTTTATATTTCACATTTATATCTTTCTGCAGCAAAATCCACAAGTGGATGGGTCGGGGGCAGACGCACAGGAATCATCAGTACCTCTTCCCACAGTGAAACCACTGGACGATAAACTGTAATGACAGTGTTTTAATTTGTGGTTCTTGGACCTGGAATTATTACTTGAATATGTTAATTGTTTAAAAGAGTACTAATCCGATGTTTCATTGATGGAAACAGATGATTCAGTCACGAATTGTGTGACTGCTGGAGGAGTCCAGTGCTGAACCATTTTACATTGTGATGTAAGCAACTTCATTAGAATACCACATGAGATGATGAACCTGAGTCCTGATCATATCTGAACACTGTCCTTTCCTGCTTGTTGAAGTAAAGGTATGGCAGCTATGAGGGACTAAGTGATTGAAACACAGTATTTATTATAATGTAACAATCATAGTCTCCAGGAGATGACTTATCCTACTGTGTGTGCTGTATTCAAACTGTTAGAAAATATGGACGTAAACCTATGCTTGGTGTCCAGTTACCAATCAGTAAAACTTTGTTTTGGATGGCTGAGGTGCAATGATTTTGGCTGAATGCCAGCTTTAGAGTTTACCACAACTGTAGTGAGGGTTAATTAACAAAGATTCAGATGGATGAAGCAAATGAATCATTACACTCAGGGTACGTTGCGTATCTGGATTAAGAAAAGAACTCATATTATTGACTGGAGACGTGCACCTCGACCCATATCTGTGCTGGTTCTCCATCTGTTATCGGTAGAGACTGCTATAGTTGATAGTCTTCAACTAAAAAAGGCACTTACTTTCAAGAGAAGTTAATGAAGTACAGATGAAAGCACTCCTTCAAAAAGCTGTTTGATTACGATAAAAAAACACCTAATTTAAAGTACTGATATTACTGGATTAAAGTATGTCCATCATTTCCACATTAATAAAAGTATTACATCAGCATAGTTACCAGCAAAAGTAAGTAGAGACTAACTAAATGCAAAGCTGTGTTGATGTAATATATTTAGTTCATGTACACATTTGAATCCAGTTCATTCAGTGTCCCACTTTTTCCGTGACTGTTCCAGGTGCTGGGATCTGTGGGCATGGCTGGAAAGCTGGTTCTCAAGACTAACCCTAAATTCAGCTATAACTCAACTTGGGTACTGTAGTGAAGTCCTCAGGATCTCTGCCCTACCGCATGTGCAATACAGTGCAAAAGTCAGAGACCATCCCCTTATCATTCAGTGGCCATATGGAAATTTTAGGTTTTCAAATATATCTATATTTTTTCAGGTTTCAGATTTTTTTAAATATTAATTGTGTCCAAGCAGAGATGTTATAAATACGGTGACTGATTGAAATGTGAATGGTTAAGTTCGTAATGCTGAAACTGGTGTTCATTTACGGCAAAATGTCATCCTTCAAAAAAAAAAAAAAGGAGCCATTTTACTTGCAGGGAAGGGAGGATGATACTTTGGCAAACCTCCCCTCATCGTGGAGATCAGGCCCAGTAGCTGTATTGAGCCCAAAAATCATGTTGAGCCCAAAGCTACAAACCATTTAGGGGTAGATGTCAAAGGTATGTGTTTCAAACAAAACTCTTGAGCTTCAGTTTTGAGTATTTTTGATATCTTCTCATTCATAGAAAGAGTAGTCAGGTCTTGTAGGGCTGAAAATAAATTCTTGGGGGAATTGCAAAGATGGTCACCAAGTCAAAAGACTTTTCCACAAGAACTTATGCCTCTATTACAGGTTCTGTCCTCAGAATACTTGCTTTTAGTTTTCTGGAATCTGCAGGGATATTTTTCATGCTCTAAAGTTTAGTCCAAGAGGTTAGTTGCATTTTCTACTACTCATGATCCAAATAGTCCCAGTTACAAATTTAGAATCCAGTCATCAACCCATAAAATCTTTGTCCACATCTCAGATATCCATTTCTGTCCTTGTGGAGTTTTTTTGTTCGAGTGTAACAGCTTTTTGACAGCTACACATCCTTTCAGACAAAGTGTGTGTGGGTGGATAGATGCATGGATGGATGGATGGATGGATGGATGGATTTTCTCCCATCTGTCTTAAAGATTAAGGCTTTAAGTCCTGTATAGCTGGTGGTGCCAGTTTCGGTGGTCTGCCAGGTCTTGCATGCTTGTTAGAAGACCCATTTTCTTCGTATATACTAATAGTTTTTTTAACTCCAATTTTGAAAGCTCCTGATTTTTCCTGCATATTTTCCTTTGACTTTCTCCATCTCTGTGTAATCTAATCTCCACCGAAATATCTTCTAGAAAAGGAATAACCAGTGCTCGGTAGCCATTTTTTGTTAGAAGTAAGAGAGATGAAGGGTGGTCTCTGACACTTTGGCTCAGTATTGTAGTACATGTTCCAACACTGCCATTAGTTTCTGTGACTGTATGCAGAACTTTTTAACTAATGTTTCTGATTGTGATACATATTTATTTTACAATATCCAAAGAGAAGTCCATAGTTTATAGAAGGAAAATAAATAAATATTAATGCTGGAGCATTGTGTGGAAATGTAACGTCCTTTCTGTCTTGCTGCCTTAACTTGTTAATTATACAAACTATGCTGTTTTAGTAGACTTCTGTGACTGTTATTTATTGACAGATCCTGCCCTCTACTGGATCATGCTGTGCATGTACAAGAACTTAGAACTGTCTGGTGTCTGTTTTTATGCTGCATGTGCAACTTTATTTGGTTTCAATATTCAGCTCTAATACTGTGGTTAACTTTGCGTAAGATGTGCTTCTCAATATACATGTGGGTCTAAAGCATTGGTAAGATAATATTTATATATATTTTCATGTTTTAGGTCAAATGTATTGTGAAACTTTGAGCAGATTAGAAATGTAATTCCAGAAAATAAACCTCTTTAATGTAACATAAAAAGATTTTATGTGTTTCTTGGCAAGAAGTCTTCATCTTATGAGGTATGATGCATACTAACGCAAACAGTGACTAACCAGAGGCTGATATTGCTGATAAGCTCCTGTTGAAGAAACCACACCTCTGCTACATGGCCACATCCTGTTAAGGATGTGGTTATTGCCTCTGCTGCAGACTTTTATCAGCTACTGCGTTGTCACCACTGCTTTACATAAGCTACTTGTGCTCAACAGCATGGCTAAAGTGCTACATGCTATTGCAATTTTCATCATTGCTTCAAGAGCGTCACTAGGTAAGTCTGTTTTGAGTGTTTTTCAACATTTGGTTTGACTGCTGTACTACGTTCTCATCGCAAGCTGTCGAGAAACACATGGCAGAATGCAAAACCATGCAAAGTACTTCCTCAAGGCAGGAGACTTGCCTTTCAAATAAGCCATTTTCTTAGGGTGCATTAGCTACTGTGGCCTAGTTCGGCTGTAATTGTGGTTTGCGGTGTTTAAAACAGGTTCTCAAACTGCTAAGGTCATTGCTATTTATCTGGAGATTAAGTTAACTGGCTGGAAGTCGGTGATGCTGAAATGTATAATCTCATAAGCAACTCTGCATTGTCTGTTATGTTCTGCTGTAAAGTTATTTTCTACTTCAACAGTTCTAAATGCAGACCCTACGTCAGTGGGTAATGGATCCACTACAGCTCAAGCACATGCAGAGTCAACAACTCACACCAGTGTTTTATCTGCAACATGGACCACAACACATGCCTTCAGTGAAAGCCACGGGTCAACAAGGCTGTCTACTGAAGCAACCATTCGTACCTTTGCTGCAAATCCTCTAAGCACCACCACCACAAATCAGGTTACCAATGAAACACATCACTCAACCAGCCCAGAAACAAGCACGCATTCAAGAACAACTGGACAACAATTAGAAACAACCACATCTTCACCACAAGGCAATAGCACCGCGTCTACAACCAAACTGCACTCGTCTTTGACAACAACTTTGGTAAAAAATGACAGCAGTGGAACCACCGTGCTAAATACCACCCAACCTGCTTCATTAGCAACCATCTCATCATCCAGTACACAACATGACGCAACAGCATCAACAAAGAAAGTCAACACAACCCAAATCCCAGGTACACCCAAACCACAGGAGAATGTAGATTATAGATCAGTCATGATGCATTGATTAAACCCTATTTGTATGAATGCATATTTTAAAATTCTTCCTACAGTAAGATACAGAGATCTGAAGGACATACCTATTTCTATGCTACTTTGTGTATTTATATATGTATTACTGAATTTTCTTAAAAAACATACTTTTTTAAATGAACTTTTAATTAACTTAGAAAGGTTTTGCATGATTTGTTAAACGCCTAGCAGTTTTACACAGATTAATCAAATGCCAACATAATCTGTATCTCTCTCAATTACTAATATAATCGATAGTGACAGCTCCATTAACCTCTGTCAATGCTCATTTCATCTTCAAAATAATTAGTAAATTACTAAATTACTTATATAATCAGTCGTGACAGCTATGTTGACTATGTGTTTTGATAACTTCATGAACGGACAAAATAATTGATAGATTACTCTGTCGTTCTCACATTCTGTGAATACTTTCATGAAGATTGTTAGTTAAAATAGTCTGCGTCTTTAATATAACCAATAGTGGCAGCTATTTTGACTTTTCTGATTACTTGATTAATTAAAATAAGTATATTATTTATCACATATAAAATTGATAGTGACTATTCTTGCCTTCTCAAGTATTTGTTAAAATAGGCCACAGCTTACGAAATCACTAATCTAACTGATAGTGACCACCCGATTGGCGTCTACGATTACTTGTTTAATTTTCAAGATGATTGGTAATTTACTCAAACTCAAACTATATTGACTTTTCCCAATTTTTCCCAATTACAAAAATAATTGGTGGATAACTCAGTCACTGATGTAATCAATAGTCATGATTCTTTCTTTCTCTAATTACCAAATTATTCATTAAAGTCAACAGCTTACGAAATCACTAATATAATTAACAGTGACAGCTGTAGTGACTTCTCCGATTACCTGTTAAATTACCAAAATATTTTTTGGATTTCTTGATCTCATATATAATTATTAGTGACTATTCTTGGTTTCTCTCAATTATACATCTTATATTTTTTGTTTAATCTTCAAATTATTGGTAAATTACTTGATTACTAATATGAATACGTCACTGTTTACTCAATTAATCGCCAAAATGATTGAGATTACTTGACTACAAATATAATCAATAGCAAGATTTCTCTGATACGTCAATTAATAACCAAAAAAATCTGCAGATTGCTTGACTGTTAATATGATTGACAGCGATGATTCTACAGGCTCTCAGATTACTCAATTAATCACCAAATAATCTGCAGATTACTTGACTATTAATATAATCAATAGCACTAATTTCTCTCTGATGACTGATTTGCCAAATCATCTATAGACAGTCTTATTAATCAATATTGCAACAACTCTTGTTTTATGAAGAACAGGGTAGCGTGTGTATTTTGTGTGATTTTCGCCCGTTCTCTTTTCATATAGCTTCACAGGGTGGGGGAGGAAACAGCTTGGCAACGAATCCAGGGCTCGTGGCTGTCCTGTGCATTTTCTTCATAGTTCTGGCTTTGGTGCTAGTGGTGGTGATCGCCAAGGTCATCACCTACTACAGGAAGCCCAAGTTTGAAAGGCTGGACGATTTACCAATGGTGAGTTTCTGTTTGCTCAGCTCACACCCTCTAGGACAACTGTACACGTTGCAGCCTATTGCGCTACCACTACCTATCATCACTGCTTTTCACATGTTTTTCATGGTTACTTTCTTTTTCAATCAGGGCAAGATGAGTGAGGATTCACCATTCGCCCGATACCCTCCAAAATAGAGAAGACTTTGAAGATTTTCATCAAGAACACCAAAAACTTCACATACATGCGGATGTAAAAAAAAAAAAAATCTCTAAATTGCATTATGGAGTCCAGATCGATCTGCTTCATGGAAAAAATTATAGAGGCTGCTGTACTGAGGCCACAAACACAGTTAGCGTGATGAACATGTATAAAGAAGCCTTTTTTCTTATGAAAGCTTCAGTGAAATGTACAGGTAGAGTGTTCATTTTCAAACAGAAGACACTACCACACAAAAAAAACAATGCTTTGATTGGCATAACTCTTGGTTTACCAACATGTAACTGGAAAGGATATACCATTGTTGTTTTGTGTGTGTGTGCAGGCTGTGATAATGTACTCATTACTGTAAATGCCATGAGAACGTAGAATCTCTACTTTGGTAGTTCTAGATGGGTTTTGTGAGATTCAATGTGGAAACTGCAATGAGACTACGCAATCTGCTGCTTACCACAGAACAGCTGTGTTTGGCCACAGATTTTACTGCCCGATATGTTTACATCTGTACAAGCTGAGTGACTGACGTTCTTGAGATGTACAGCTACACAATACACATACTATAGGCCAACATATGACATAGCTATGATAACAATGGGATTTTATGAGGGTAATTAACTGATTATGCTTATACAATACAAACCTCTTTGTTTATTGCTGCTTGCTAAATCAGCATGCTTTCGTCTAGTTCCAGCAGCTGCTCAGTTGATGCTATGAGCTCTACATCAGTGGAGTTTTTGCTTTGAATGACGTGGCTAGAAAAAACAATATAGACCAGCATGGCCATCAAAACATAGCTTATTTTGGATGCTGGTATGCTGGTCAGCAGCAATGGAAGTAAATGTGCTGGTCATCCGCAAACACAACATCAGTTGTGAGTTGATGCTGTATGCTAGTCAACCAGCATGACCAAGCTAGGTGATCAGCTCAACCAATACTAGACCAGCACAACACCTGCTTAAACTAGCTGGGATTGCATGCTGGTTTGTGCTTTTTTTTAAATTCCTATATAATATATTATAGTAAATGATTGTATATTACATTTTATCAATCGTAATACTACTGAAATGTGAGATGGCTTTGTTTCAGTAGTGGCAGTTTCTGCTAATTTGGAGGATAACACAAAAACACTAGCCAGCACATGTAAACAGTTATACACAAATAAAATCGTAATATTTTTCATAAAAACAAAAAAGATTACTTGGTGGCAGTTCTTTATGTTACACACTGATTTTCAGAAAGACACATTTACAATTTAGAACAGCAGAATCTTCAGTGCTCACCATGTGGCCATGAGGGACAAGGATGCAGTCTCACCTCTTGCTCTAAAATACAGGGGTGTGGCTCAAATATGGCTTCATCTAACTGAATAAAAACTCTGTAGCTGCAGTCAAAACCACACACTTCTATACTACACATACTACATTAATGCGTGGACTTCTACTGATGGTGTCTCCATATTTGGTTCCAGATATTTAGCTATTTAGGTTGGCAGTATGCAGTTTTGGACACATGTATGTAACTTGTATGTAAATTTAACTTTATGTAAAGATCTTTCTAAATCTAAAGCCCCTTTTTTAAAACATATTGGAAGAATGTCAATATTATTTGCACAAGTTTGAAACAGAAAATATCCTGTAATTATATATTTAGCATAATGTTTTGGGTTTAATTCATGTAAGTGTCTGAATACATTTCTTTTTCTATGTTGTTTTTATTGTTGGAATGTATTTTAAATGTATTATTTTATGTTTTAATATTCAGTATTTGAAACTGAAAATCAATGTGTAAATTATATAATTACATAATAAACAAAATAAAAGTATGCAGTGTAACTGGGGTCAAACTAGTTTATGGAACAGCAGTTTTAGTTGATGGAAGATGAAAGTGAAAGGTATGTAACAATTATGATTGGGTAAAAAAGGAGCAATGAGTCAATGTGAAAAAATCGAAATGAGAAAATAATAGATAAGTGTAATCCGCATATTCAGCAGGTAGTTTATTCACATGTACGTCACTTTGTGCTCACCAAATCTTTCTTTGTGGTAATTGCTGTGTTTGCATGTGTATATCAGTCTGTTAGTTTGGTTATGTAATTTCTTTTGGATCTAATGCTTGGCTGATGAGCAATAATTAAGTTTTGTTATTGTGTATATGCTCCTCTGAGCATATCTCTGGTGCAATCAGTACTTCAAGAAGGCCAACTGCATCTTTTGTAACAAACATAGCTTGAGACCAGTTTAACTGGACTAAGTGTAGTGTAGTACAGTATTTTTAAACATAGCAATTTATTGTCTTTTCCAACTTATTCGATTTTTTAAATTCCAAATTGTGATACGTTTAGTGAGTAAATGTCTTGAAGAACTGTGATATTATTCTTTCCCCTTTTTCCCACAGCAACTTTTAGCCTACTTGAGGGGCAACATTTATTAACAAAATATAATCAAGTCACCAAATTATATGTCATTCACTGCATACTGTTTACCTAATTATGAAACTAAAAGCCTTTCATGTAGGCTACTTACATTTAGAATAAAAATAATACATCTCTAGTAATTTATATTCAGTATAATTAACTAATATTTGTACATTTAAGCTAATAAGCATGGTAACAGTTACAGAGCCCATCAAATTGAAAAGTGGATTTAGCTTGCTTTTATGAAATTGGATGTAGTATGTAAACAATATGTGAAAATCTAAGTTTTAGGATGCACTATTGCATAAAAGGAGCGATAGATACATTTTGAATTTCACAGACCAGTGAAGTCACGTACACTCACAGAGCACTTTATTAGAAACAACATCTTATATTTTCACTTACTGTCTATTTTTTTTTTTCATCACCAATTACTCTATAGGAGTACTTTGCAGTACTGTAATTCCAGATTACAGTCAATCTGTTTCTCACAATACTTTGCAAACCCTCTTTTTTCCTGTTTTTCAATGGTCAGGACCACCATAGGACAGATCTTATTTGGGTGGCGGATCACTGCAATGACACCGCAGTGCTGCTGGAGTTTCTAAACACTATTAGACCTCACAGTGGTCCACTTTATAGAGTCAGAGACAGTAGCATCAGAGATGTTGCCACTGTTGGCTGGATGTTGCTGGTTGGTGGTCTATTCTTAGTCCATCAGTTAAACTGGGTTGTTTAAAAACTGCTGTGTCTGATCCACTCATACCGAACCACTGCCCTACTAGTACCTGCTCTGTGATGGTCCTGTGGGGGGTCCTGATCATTGAAGAACAGGGAAAAAGGGGGCCAACAAAGTATGCAGATAAACTGAGGTAATACATTCTGTATTAACAGACCTACAAAGTTCTGTATGGTAAGTGGAGCTAATAAAACAGACTATGAATGTAGATACAAGGTGTTCTTAATAAAGTGCTCTGTAATGTTAGAACATGTGTTACAGCCTGGGCTGCTTTTTCACTGAGACACAGAATAGAGGTCATTAACATATAAACGAGAATAAATGAAAAGTGGCAGTTATAATTATGTAATTATGGTATATAAAAAATAAACGTGTCACAAATGGACCTCCAGGGAACAAAACACCCCCCAAAAAAACTACCACAAAACATTGTATTATACATAAGGCAGTGTGGGAAAGCTTTAAGAAGCGAAAAACTAATAACACTGAGAAACATTCCTTTACACTAAAACGAAATTTTGGTTGACGTAAACCACTTAATTATGCAGGAGATTTGAAAGAAAGGGTGGAGTTCCCCTTTTTGTCTGTGCTCATGATTCGCATACACAGACACATAACAGCACAAGACTGCACGACAATCATTGTTTCTCGCTGCTGTGATCTCTGTACACTGACGTTCATGCTAATCTGAATAATGCAGCCGAACGTGTTTTAGATAAGAGATAAGAACTATTAGAGCTGTATTTTTAGGTGTTTCCTGTAGGCGCCGCAATGTAAAGAGTTTAGAAGGTAGCAGACTCTTGATAGTTTCAACCTTACTGGCTCTGAAACAACGACAGATAATAAAAGTTGGATAACTTTGGTTGGGTTCGCTAACCTGAGCGCTGTCGGACCCACAGGACGGACCGTGTATGTAAAGATATGTAGGTTAATGTACGTAAATAGAAACAAGGCTTCGCAAACAGCCACTTGGTTCACAGTATGATTAGTAATAGAGGGAAACAAAAAAAGTTTCAGTTTAAACGGTTAAAGCTTTAAAAACGAGACCAGCGAATCGCAGCTGCATTACACGCTCCTTTGTTTACATCTGGACCTACTCGCTTCGTGCCACGTGACCACATAAAGCGTCATCCGCGAGCCTTTGGTTCAGAGTTTGAAGTCTGAGAGACCGAATAAAACATGTAGCCTAACTTTACGTCAGTCTATCGGTCTGTCCTATCGGAGGCTCTCCGTCCTTCACAGCTCCTTTTCCTGGCTTTCGGACCCTCAGCCAAACGTAGAAGGCGACTTTAAAACCAGAAACAGCCCGAAAGTGAACTTTCAAGTAAGTAGCAGCACTTTTTTCCCCCTTTTTTCTCCTACCTAGCTCATGTTAGCTAACCTTATATGTACCTTTACTCTGTGTTAAGGCTCAGCACACCAAAGAGGTGTGTTCTTTTATTCTTTATACACTTTCTGAGGGCTGCCGGGTTATTTTTAGTTAGTTAAGTGATGATAAAAGGAGTGAAGCGGTTCAGAAAACGCATGCAGAAGCGAAGATGCAGGAAATCACGTATTCATACATACAGAATGTGTCAAGTTGTGTGGTCTAGTGACAGTTACTCTTTTCAGTGTACCTCGGTGAAACTGTCTTGGCACTTTTTAAAAACAATAAGAATGTCTGTTATTTTAGCTAATGTGCATTAGTGAGGAAAAGAAACTTCTCAGTTCTATTTTAGTCCCATTTACTTCACATACAGTTCCTTATTCCTTTTATGGCTGGAGGGTCATTTCATTCTGTTCTGTTCTGTTGGCTGCAGGAGTGTCTCACTTTTGAGCTGTAGCAGTTTATTTTACTCCAAAAGGGTCCTAAAAGGAGAGAAACGGAGCCCAACTTACTTTAATGTCTAGGAAGTTCCTTTGTGGTTTTAGAAGGAGCCAAAGTAGTTTCTGTATCTCATTTGTATGTAGATGTTTTGGTGGCTACACAGCTGTCTAAGTCATTATTTTAGTTTCTTTGTTTTAGGTTGGTTCCCACTTCCAAGCTTAAGCTGCGTCCAGAAATTCAACATGCTGTCCTCTAGGTGGTGTCTCGGTCCCACAGACAAATTCCAGCCCAAGCTCATAATCGAATTTTGCAAACGTTTCCTTGTGGCATCGTTGCCCAAACACTTTGGTGCTAGTCTCTACTTCAAACTTTCATTTGCTTATTAAGGCGCAACAAGATTAAGTACAGGAAAAGATGGAATGTTTCTGAATGAATGCTTTAGTCCCTCCCCTTCCACAAAATATCAGCACCTTACTGTAATGGAAAAGTAATGACATGATGAAAGTGTCTCTTTAATGGACAACCATTAAAGCGCTCAGTCAAAGACACAATAAAAGTGGTTCCAAATCAGTGCACTCAGTTAAGAAGAGATTGGACGTTCGGCGCTACAACTAGGTCCCGTACTTACTCTATTGATGTCTGGTGAAATGAGCCTTGATAAGCTCAGTATTGTGTGCTTATTATCTTTCATATTTCATTGTCACTATTACCGGCGCGCTCTCCGGGGTTGTCACTCTCTGCTCATCGCTGTTGGCATCAGAAATCTCCTGCTGTGGGAAACAGCTTCTGAGTTTGCTTTATTAATATTTGACATTATATTGATTTGAGGATTTCTCCATTGAACTTGAGCTTCCAGGGAGGTGTGGAGGTTCAGTTTAATTCAATGATGAGCTTCCAGGGAGGTGTGGAGGTTCAGTTTAATTCAACGATGAACTTGGACCACATTTGACTTTGCCATCTTTCAACGAAACTGAAGTAAAGGATCAGCGCTGTTATGAGCCAAGTCTGCTTTATTACCCAAGACGATAGTATGAGTCTGCGTCAGAGCGGAGGGCACTTCAAAGAAGATCACGCCTGTATTTTATGATATCTCATAATAAATGTGAACTCAGGGAGCACAGTTTAATAGATTTGCAGCTTCCAAAGAGTTAATATTTGAAGGGATACAGTGTTAAGGGCGTACAAACAGATAATCCATATCATCGCTATTGGTTCAGAACTTTCTGAATCCTTTTTTTTTTCTCACCTTCTGAAAACACCAGGTGCCATTTAGATTGTATAAACATTTCATGATCAATGGGGATAAAAGGGTCAATGATTTTACAGTTCAGAATTTTGGGATCACACATCATATCACGATGAACAATATCTCACTCTAACACAGTGCACTAGGAATGCTATATTGTCAAAACACGGTGTCAAACACTCTTTGTGTTGATTCTACATTTTACATACTGTTCTATACTATATCTATCTATCCATCCATCCATTATCTGCCACTTAATCTCGCTAGTCGGGGTCAAGGGGGATGCTGGATCCAATCCCAGCTTCATCGGGCGAAGGCGGGGTACACCATGGACAGTTTGCCAGTCCATCGCATGGCCAAAACTCTTCACGCACTCACATCTATGGACAATTTAGAGTAACCAATCAACCTATCATGCATGTCTTTGGACATGTGGGAGGAAACCATAGTACCCGGAGGAAACCCACTCAAGCACAGGGAGAACATGCAAACTCCACACAGAACGGCCCGGACCGGGAATCAAACCCAGATCATCTTGCTGTGAGGCGACAGTGCTAACCACTACACCACCACCTATACTAAATCTAATTAAATTTAAAAAAATCTTCATTAAATTTGCCATATGAATGTATTAATTAATTTATTCAGCATTTTAAAGTGCTCACTGATGTCTCCATAGAAGATATGTCTATACACACCCATTCACACCCTATGATTTGCCCCTAGAATGAAAGGAGGTGTTTTTCTTTTTTTGGTCAGTCATGAATAAATTGAAGAGCTCTGCTCTGATTTGCCAATTTACTGCAAGACACTACGACGATCTCAGAAAAGCATCATATCTAAATAAACATGGGCAAGAAAATAAAACAAACGTCTGTGTAAATAAGCCGTTACACTATTTATTGAGCTATCCTACCGTTAGTTTTGTAAGGTTTGCTCGTAGCTATCATCTACTAGCATGTACTAGCTACTTGCTTCCGATCTTGACATCAACACAAAAAGTAAATAAAAGTTGTTACTCACTGTGAAACTGAAAGATGTTCTGCTTTAACCGGGAAATGATAATAAAATAATACAGCATGGCTGCTACTTACAGGTTGTGTTGGGGTTGTGATGCTAATAAAGATAGTACTGATCTTTTCAGTCTCTACAGTTGTGAACGCTGAGCGACGCTGCTTCATATTGTTCATGGTTTGAGAAATTGTCTAGAGTGAGATGTGCAGAGAAAATTCACAATTTTAATTTAGTGTTTCCTGGGGTCTTGTTAAATATAAGGGGGATAAAGTGGCTTCCCATTCGTCAGCCTGTTCCTTCTCAAATGGTGCTGCAGTTACATCCAGGCACCTGTACAAGCTGTGGCATTTAAGGTGCAACAGAACATTTAATTAAAAAGCTGGCAAGTAGAAAGACAACTTCAGCCTCGTTAAAAGATGAAGATCAAGCATGTCTGCTGACAGTTTGGTTTGAAAGGGTATGAAAAGTGCCCACATCGCCTTCACAGCCTGGAACGCTAGACTTCTCCACATAGGCTGCCTTTTTTCATTACTGCTGCTCTGTTGTTGTCATATGTATATTTTGAGGGCAAACATATTAAAAATCAAGAATCAGTGTAGGAATCTGCCCTTGTAGGGTTGTCTTTTTTAAAGTAGTGAACAGCCATGTTTGAGGTTCAGTATGTCAGTTACATGTACCAAACTGTCTGTATTCAACTACACCAATGGATGTACTGTTTTCTGTTCTATGGCACCATTAAGTATGAACAATATCCACAATACGCTCACAAAATCACATAACTTGTCAGAATAAAAAGAAATGCAATGATAATGTAAAATATCAGTGTATTGACCACCTCTATGTCAATGTTTGCAGATAAATATATGAATTTATTGTAATATGACACTGTTATGTGTCCTTATTATTCTATTATTATAGTATTCTATTCCACTATAAAGATTGTGCGAGCTGTATGACATAGAGAATGAGGTCATGATAAAAACTATAATCTAGAATGCATCAAGCATTTGAAAAGTGGTAATCAATTGTCAGATAACTGAAATTAATATAAATTAATACTAGCAGATAAACACAGATAAAATAGTAAATACAGACAAAAAGTATTTTTTAGGTAAAATATTGTAAAATACCTTCTGTTACCTTCAGTATTTTGGTCAACGCTGTTCAGGTTATTACTGCATAAAATGACGGAATTAAACTTTCTTATAGTGAAGTATATACGATATATATAATGATTAAATATATATGGTAACTTTGGTAACTTATGGTAACTATGATCCTTTAGAATTTCTTTTCATGCAATTTTCATGCAATTCACAAACAATATTGTCCATTTCACAATTAATGTAAGTGTATCAGATGATTTTAAAAAAATATAAATGTTTGTACTAAAGCCTATTTTTGTATAGAGGCTTATTTTGCATATAGTCCTATTATCAGTAATTCTCAGTCCTCTGTCTGAATCTCCTGGTACGGCCACCAATCCAAGTTAAGGATGTTATTGGGCTGATTGGTTGTTAGGACACTCTTGCTCAATTGTGATGCACAGCTGAAAAACATTCTACTAATAAGTGAGTATAAAAGGGAGAACAACATTCCAGATTAGTTTAGTATCTGAAGCATCAGCAGTTGATGGCTTGCTGACAGACTCAAAATGACCAGAAAGAAACAACTTTCTTTAGAGACCCGTCAGTCCATTGTTATGTTAAGAAAGGGAGACTACTCTATTAAAAACAAGAACATTTCACTGTGATCCCAAACTTTTGAGTGGTAGCGGAGCAGTATATATATATACATTTCCATCTCTTATAAAGTTACCATTTCAGAGATACAGGTTTTGTCCTTACAGTGGTGATTTACTTATTAAATGCTGATTTGATGTCTGTAGTGTGTAGTGACATGCACATAAGTTTGAAATTTGCGTCTGTCAAGTGACTGTCGGAATTGTTAAAGTAATTCATGGTGTGTCTTTTCATTTCAGAAGTATACGCTGCCGCTTCTTGTCAGATACACGACACCATAAGCGGGGGAATTCTGTGTCAATGTCCCGTCTATCAACAGAGGTAAGACACGTACTCATGCACTGTTTCCACCCATATATGAGTCACCATGAATCATATTGTTGCTGTCGTAAGACAACCCTGTATCTCTGGATTGAACAGGAGAAGGAGTATACATTCTTAACCATGATGTGACTAAATGTAACTAGATTTCATTCTAGAGTAAATGTCTTCATTAAATAATACACATATGGCGTAAAGGTCCGTTATAGTTTTGATATGACACCAGTGATCTGAATGACCGTGAAAACACCACAATAAAGTCATTACAATTGAGTTTGCGTTAGTGAACAGTGCTTTTATGTGTGCAAAGTACTTAGTACTGCCTCCTTAGTCAGGTATACATTCACTCGAATTGTGGGTGGATGAGGGAGTTACACCATTATAAAGGCTTATCTAACATACGTAATTACTTGCATGCAAGCACGTTGCCCACCCAAGCCCAGTACAGAGTACACACGCATAACTACCAAACTCGCCGCATTAATTTGACCTGCAATTAACACCTCAAGAAAAACTCCAGCGTATGTGGAAGTGTCATGAAAGTCAACACGGAATAATTAGAAGTGCCAGGTGCTTGTCACACTTTATTATACAGTGCAAATTCTTGAACAGATGACAAGGTCTGCCTTACAACTTTGTTTTGGTTTAGGAAGATACTGTAAACTTTAAATTGTATTACTAGGCGTGTTGGTATTTAGCCAATTCTATTTTTTTACTTTTTCGAGTGGAGATGTGTCATAAGATCCCAATATGTGTGTACAGACTCATTACACACTGAATTCTGTCATTTGTCAAAGGTTGCATTACAGCCATGCAGCCTAAAGATTATGTAGAGAAGGGGTGTAGACTGTACTACACGTTAAACAGTGTTTTTATGTAAAATTGAACATTGCTGTTTTAGCTTACCATAAGTTATTAAGGTGTCATAATATTTTGAGTTAAATTAACTTTGAATACACCGTAAGCAAGCAGGGATCCCATGGGTCATACAATTTCTAGAATAGAATGGAATTTGTTTATTTTTGGGCCTAAAAATCTTTAAAATTTTACTAATCAATTATTGTATTTTCACACATTTTCCATTATGTGCAGGTGGTTAATATGGATTACTGCCTTCTTGTTTATTAGCAGCTGCCAATCACGTCAAGATATGTTATCTTTTGCCCCCTCTAATGAAGATAAATATGCCAAGAAAATGTAATTTTACATAAGAATTTTGCACCTTTTTTAAAAAGTGAAAGCTTGTACTGGAAAGTTTTGTACTGAAACCCAGTAAATAAAGCTCACAGGTTGGGGGTTTAAAATACTGCTGTTGGTTTGTGTTGTTTTCTATTCATTATAGAACACGAAAATTTTGCATTTTGGTTACTGAAAGTCAAGGAATTTGACATTTAGAGTGAGAACCCTGAACAAAAAAGTTAAAAGTTAATCCTGTTGATTTACAATTTAAAAATTCACTAAACTATATATATATATATATATATATATATATATATATATATATATATATATATATATATATATATATATATATATATTTTTTTTTTTTTTTAAGAAATTTATTGCATTTTTTCTGCACAGTATTTCATTATTTACTATCCAAAACCACCAATGAACCTGTACATGAGGTTTTCTAAAATTGGGCATTTCTGTATCAGGCTTGTTTGTATTTAGCCATTTTCAAGGAATTTTGCATCATCAACCCTTGCATCTAGAGATGTATCATAGAAACTGTGGCTGGTTTTGGCTGCTCGGCACAAAGGCAGCCTGTTTTCCATTCATCATAGGTCATGAAAGTGTTTTACTTACACAGACACACTTTCTAAGATTTTATACCTAATGTTGATAATCGTAAAATAGTGTTAGAACAAAAAGTTTTTTGTAGAGGCTCTTTCACTGTGCCATGCAATCCTGGTACTGATTTCTGTCAGGTAGCTTTTAGAGGCACAACGCTTCAGACGTCTGACTGTTATCTCCATTATTGTAAGTAATTTTGATTCTCTAAAACTGTTAATTTAACATAATGAGTGGAGCTCCATCAGTGACAGGCTGCTTCACCCCAAGTGTCTTGCTATCCATTTGCTTCTGTAACACTGTATTTCCCCACTATGGGACTAATATAGGATTATCTTTTCAAACATTTTTGAATGGCTTTGTTTACATCTTAACTTTTAAGAATTCCCCTTTAATAATCTCTTGATTATTGCCCAGTTTGAATATACAATCTTAAAGATGGAAATAAGCCATAGGAAAACCACTTTTGCTTCTCTAAACAACCTTTTGCTGGATGGTTCTTTAGAAAAAACACCAAATTCAGTCTGAAGAGCATTTCAAAATCATACAGTATCTCTATATAATGTTACAGTACTACATACTTTTGGGTTTGATATATTTTTCTATTCTGAGGTCAATATTTGAATAGACTTTTGATATTAAAATGTTGAAATGATGGTAAAAGTGTTTTGATTCTGCTTGGTTTTCATTACTGTATAGTGCTCTATGAAATGAAACCCCTATAACATACAAGCTACTACTGAAGAAGATACCTGTCAGATGAGCGTATATCAGTGTGTAGTATGAGCCCCTCACTGGCTGCCTTACTCTGATTGGATGCCCCTGGTTGTGATCATTGACAGTTGTTTACATGGAAGACAGTAAATGAAAGACCCTTGAAAAGACTAAGTAGCACAACAGCAGTATGGTTTTACATTTCTTTTTTTACCATTAATTTATCAGATTTTGCAGCACTGTTGCTTCTACTGTGGTTAATATCTTGATAATCATATAACACAAGTGGAAACAAGTGATTGGAAATGAGTGATAGACAGCTAGAAAACATCAAGAGCGTCAGTAATCAAGTGCCTGAAAACGTGGCTTTCATGATGATGAGCATAATTTTACATGCTGACGTTCTTGAGCGCCAGAAGAACAAACAAAACAACCAGATTAATGTTGCTTAATTAAGTGTTGTATTTCGTACCCTTCAATATTTTTGTTAATAATCATTATCAGTCGTTGAACATTTGATGAACCCGGCTCTTGACGCATGCTGATTTCCTTTGTGATGTTCTTCATGTGGCTCGTAATTGAATCTGGTTTGACTATGACATTTGATGAAGAGATTCCCTGTTGATGCTCCCTGTGGCTCAACCTAAGGATACAAACATGAGCGAGAGAGGTGCTTAGAAAGAGAGGGGGAGAGAGACTAGTATCTTAACTATAGTTTTGTTCTTGTGCTGGTAAACTGATATAGCGATAGTGAGGTAATAACCCTTTAATGCAGCACTGTGAGAAAACTTATCAATGTGGAGTAACACCACAGCTCAAAGTCAGAGCTGGAACCAATCCAATAGCCAGTATCAGTATCCAGCCGGCAGCAGCGAGAAATATAGTCAGATATCAAAGAATAAAAGGAGCCAGTGCATTCTGATTCTGGTTTGGATTTAGCCTGAATTATCACAACAAAAACGAAAAAACATCATCCCTGATTTTGTTTATTAATTATTATTCATTTTTTATTAAAATAGTCATTGATTACTTTATGATTTTAGATATTTGGAGAGGCTCAGTACCACATTTTTAGATCCAGTATAATCTTAAGAATCTTATCAATGCTGATATCAATCCAGTGCCATCTATTTCACTCTAATGACACATTTGTCTGTATGCAGTTTGCTAAACACAGCAGTTTAAGGCTCAAACTGTGAAATTCTACTTCCTGTAAGGTTATGCAGTTATGCAACACTGCAGTTTCTTTTTATTTAAATCTTTTTCACACACTTTTCTTTTAAAGGCATGTTTGATTGGACACACTATCAAACACAACATTTAAAATTTAAAGTTAGCTTTGTGCATTTACATGGTAGTTAAGGCCAATGGTTCACATCAAATTATACTTTTTTTTACCCCACCCCTGATACCCTGGTTTGCCCAGTACTGCACCAGTGCCCATACTGAATACTGTCTCGGCCCACCCCTATTAGATATAAGGTATATTAGATATTAGGTTATCTTCTTGCATAATGAGGGGAAAAGTCATTAGTGTTCACAACATCAGTGTCACTGCAGTGCTGAGAATGACCATCCAAATAATACCTGCTCTCTGATGGTCCTGTGGGATTCCTGACCATTCAATAACAGGATAAACGAGGGAAAAACAAATGGAAACATGTGGATTAGAGTCTGTAATTGTAGAACTACAATGTCAACCTATATAAGTGGAACTGATGCAGTGGACAATGAGTGTTGGTACAAGATGGTATATTTAGTGAAATTCTTGGCGAGTTCATATATATCATAAAAAAGTCTTTTTCATTCTCTTTTTCAGCTCCTCTTAACCCCTCAGAATCAAACAGGCTGTTATGGTGAGAGTGATTTTACAACTGATATGTGTAAATGAAACTCCTTATAGCTTCAGTGAAAATTGGTGAGGTGAGGTTGCGGCATACTGAACAGATGGATATATGCAAATATATGTACATATATCTTAAAAGCAATGAAATTAAGAACAGGCCACTTTTTATTGGGCTACCGATGCGTGGTAGAGTGAAAAAGGTGAGGAATAGTTGTTTTTTAAACTATATTGGTCTTTAAACTACGTTTTAAAGAAATAGAATTGGATTTGTATCGACTGGTTTTGGCATATCAAGCGTGTGCCTGCATTATTCATGAGTCTGGGTGCAAGAGAATATGATCCAGCCCAGCCCAGTCCTCTCAATCATTTTCAGATTATGCAAATAAGCTTTCTGTTATTGGATAATACTTCTTCTGCAGTCAACCAGATTGGTTTGATAGATGTTAGTAATGGTTAGTGTTGCGAAAAGCAGGTTTGTAATTTCTTAGATCAGTGACACTGGCCCCAGCCGTACTTTCCCCCTCACCCACTGCTGCAGCAGGATTGGCCGTGGATACTGTTATGCATGTATGACATTCGCCTGTGCCTTATTGTTGAGCAGATGGAGACACAGTCAGATCACAGTCACTTTCTGGTGGTGACTCTTACACAGCAGGTGTGTTTGATGCATTCATGTTGTTTTAAGGCCAAGAGAGGGCCATGGAAGTAGGAAGAGCCCACATACTCAGTACAAACACTGAGTTTACATGTACAAATATAATTTGTATTTCAGGGCCGTAAATTAATTCTACAGTTGTCACCTTTTCGTAGCACTTATTTGAATGTCGAGTGAATAATGTCAAGTTTCTTACTTTGCTGAAGAAGTAAAAGAAGAACCACTAATACGTTTTATTTACAGTACTGTGCAAACGTTTAAACAAAAGTGTTTGTTTATTTAATTTCCAGTTAAACAGGCAATGATGTAGACGTGAATTATTTTTCAGGAGATATGAGATTACATATAAGATAATCTGCTTGCATAAGCAAGGGCAAAGTGAATGGGAAATATATTTCTAAAACTTTAGTTATGCAGACATAGAGAAAATGGCATACCTAACAACCATGCAAGACCTGGTTGCCCAACAAAACAGTCACCAGTGCTGGAGTGGATAATTGGAAGAGTTCCCGTTGGACTGGAAGCATTTTGGGACCACTCTGACAAACCACAAATGTTACATCCAAGCAGGGACGGCCTGTCTACTTGGCAATCACAGCACTTGGGCAAAGGTGGCAAAATACACCAAATGATTCTGTCACCTATGTTAACATAGTACAGCATTTTTCATGCTGTCTGTGAGAGGCTCGGGGGCGTGTCTGTCACTGCTAAGACTGCCTCTTACCCCGCCCTAGGAGTAGCACCCTACCCTAAGAACCACCCAACACCCTACTCTAGGAACCACCGTACCCTAGGAAATACCCTGGAACCTGCCCTACACAACAGCTGACCGATTGTGGCTTAGCCACTGTAAGTAGACAGGTGCACTCAATCCCCCAACACCAGCTTTTTGTGTGCTTTGGGCGGAAGTTACGAATAAAATATGAGATATTTTAAGAGTTTGGAAAATAATTTTCCCATTTCCTAAAACAAAGACACAAGAGATGAAAGGATGTGGATTCGACAGCAAGTTGCTAAGTTAGTTAGCAAGTCCATCTGACTATCAAGACTTCCTGCTGGTAGAAATACGCTGAAGTCAGGTGTAATGACGTTGTGGGACAGTAGTGTATTTTGAAATATGGGAAAGGCTTGGCGTGGGTTGGGCTGCATCATGTGACTCTCGATCTGAAAACACGCACCACTCCTGCTCTCAGTACCTAAAGGTCAATATTTAGATGACCCAATCTGTCAAATTCATATTGTGCATATTTACTACTCCTCCCTCGTCACTCCTTCCTCTGTTTACTTACCAGTCTAAAGAATCATTGCAAGTTCAGAATCAAACATCATTTGTTTATTAGCCAATGCTAGCTCTTGTTTTGGTGCTCTTTTTCTCAGCAAATCAAAAAGCTGCTGCTGTTTTCAGAACAATGGACTGATCGTGTAACAGTATATAGACTTCAGTATAATTAAATGTGGTTGGGATTACTTGTATCATAAGAAACAGAACATGCGCATGCAACCAACTTCTAAGACTGAACTTTGTGGAAAAATTTCTTTGAAAAACTGAAAGCAAATCTCTTAAAAACAATGAAAGCTGTAATAAGTGCACCTAAATGCTGACAAAAATTCCATTTAGTTGTTGAGGCTTTTGTGTTTTTTCATTAAATACATGGTTTTGGCTTTGACTCCTTTTTAATGGCCATCTTGACAGCAACTTAAATAGAAACTGGGTCATCTCTGACTTTTGCACTGGACTGTATGTGGATGCACTCTCAGACCGAATAAAAATCAGCGTA
Organism: Megaleporinus macrocephalus; assembly: GCA_021613375.1. Classification (NCBI taxonomy): domain Eukaryota; kingdom Metazoa; phylum Chordata; class Actinopteri; order Characiformes; family Anostomidae; genus Megaleporinus; species Megaleporinus macrocephalus. The sequence continues at coordinate 28,041,852 of CM038721.1, forward strand.
AGGAAATATTATTTAAGGTAATTCACAGAGCAGCTCTGCTTAGTATTGCATAAAAAGAGTATTTTTGCCACAAAGTCTGCTGTGAACAATTTTCAGGAAGCATCTATCAGTTTTATGGATTGAATAAAGTTGCCGTAGGCCATTCTGCATATGCAATTTCCACAAGCTTGCTGACCTTGCCCGTGCATTGCTTACGGACTGTAATTTTCAAGCTGTGCGAGATTCTGAGTGCGATGGAGGTCAGCATAACAACTGGGCCTCGCAGTGGCGTTCCCTTTTTAATATGCAAACGCTTTGTGGGGCTCGTTTACAGACTGAAAGGTAAATGTTCATTTTGGTGGAATTATTTTCTTGTTATGCTGTCTGTGATTTAGTTTTTGCCTTTTCCCTTTTAATGCCTTCCAATTACCTAGTATTTCAGCCACCACAGTACACTGAGTGGTGGTACCAGGAGGCACTGGCAGTACATAGCAGCCTTGCACCAAATGGGTGTGTGAGAAACAAACTGTTTGCTGGGCAAGTAGGGCCACAGCAATGGAATCCATTTGGAGAAGAGAAGCATGTTCCAAATACAGGGCAGTCATTCTGGCCAATAAAATAACCACAGAAATGTGAAGAGGCAGGATTTATTGCCTCCTGTTGTGAGTAACTGGTCAGACTGAGCGTCCTCACTTCCACATTGAGAGTGTAGCAATTCCAAACATCATTGCAAAACTCCAGACAGCTGAGACGTGTCAAGGCTGGTTCCTAAATGGTAGCTGAATTAAAGAAAGAATTTATTACTAAACCAGTCAGAGCTAGTAATGTAGTCTGGATGGCCTATGGTGTTGTAATAATTGTTGTTAAGAATTTCTTTATTTGCAGAATATATTCTCCTAGCCTACAACAATATGCTGAATGTGTCTTTACTCACAACATGATGACTTTTAATAATGAAGAAGTATTAATTCATCTCAAGATTAAGTATTTAAGTATTTAAGTATATAAGTATAGCATAATCATTTGGCCTGTTAAGTCATAACTCTACAATACCCAGTAAATAAGCTTTGATTAAATGGCATTCAGTTATCCCTCTATTTTATCGGATGTATTTCTAAACTAGCGGATGAACTATGTTTTCATGCTTTCTCAGTATTCCGTGGATTAAGCACTAATATTTAGTGAAGACATTCTCAGACAGGTTTGAACATTTCCTTGTAAAACTGCAGCTCATCGTAGTTGTGGTTTACATGCAGCAGCCACGACCTGTTGAAATTCTCCCCTTCAGCAAAACTGTGTAATCCCTTACCTCAAAGCTTGTCAACACATGTATCCTATACTTACAAAGTCAGCATTAAATTCAGGTCAGTTCAGTCCTGAATAGAGCATCAGCTTGCTTTCAATAACTGTATGCTTTGAAAACATATTGCTTTATTTATTTGCACAGTACTTTCTTACTTTGCTAATATTGACACATTCTAATAATCAGTTTGCAGTATGTACACACACACACACACACACACACACACACACACACACACACACACATATACAGATACATACACACACACATATATATATATATATATACAGTGAGTCCAAGAAGTATTTGATCCCTTGCTGAATTTCTTTGTTTGCCCTCTAATAAAGACACTATCCTTCTGCACTTTTAATGGTAGATGTATTCTTACATGGAGAGACAGAATATTAAAAAGAAAATCCCGAAAATAAATCTAAGGAATATATATTAATTGATTTGTATTTCATGGAGTGAAATAAGTATTTGATCCCTTAGTATTCATTAGCAGTTCTGGCTTTTACAGACCAGTGAGACACTCCCAATCAACTTGTTACCTGACCTGAAGCGACCTGTTCTCACTAATCACTTGTGTGATAAACACCTGTCCACAGAATCAGACAGATCACACAGATTCCAAGTCTCCAACATGGGTAAAACCAAAGAGCTGTCACAGGACCTCAGAGTCAGAATTGTTGACCTTCACAAAGCTGGAATGGGCTACAAAAAGATTAGTAAGGTGTTGGATGTGAAAGTAACAACTATTGGTGCAATTATCAGAAAGTTTGAAGAGTATAACATGACAATCAACAGACCTCGGCCCGGTGCTCCAAAGAAGATTTCGCCTCGTGGGGTGGCAATGATGCTGAGAACGGTCAGAAATCGTCCTGCAACCACTCGGCAGGAGTTAGCAAATGACCTGAAGGCAGCTGGGACCACAGTTTGCAAGGAAACAATTGGCAACACTTTGCGCAACAATGGATTCACATCCTGCAGTGCCCGAAAGGTACCCCTGCTGAAGAGAACACATGTGGAGGCGCGCCTCAAGTATGCCAATGATCATTTGAAAGATGAACCAAGTTATTGGGAGAAGGTTTTGTGGTCAGACGAGACCAAAATTGAACTTTTTGGCCTCAACTCCACCTGCCATGTGTGGAGGAAGAAAAATGCTGCCTATGACCCCAAGAACACTGTGCCCACCGTCAAGCATGGAGGTGGAAGCATAATGTTTTGGGGGTGTTTCTCTGCAAAGGGTACAGGGCTACTTCACCGCATCACTGGGAAGATGGATGGAGCCATGTACCGCACAATCCTGAGGGACAACCTCCTCCCCTCTGCCAGGGATCTGAAAATGGGCCGTGGTTGGGTCTTCCAACATGATAACGACCCTAAACATACAGCAAAGGCAACAAAGGATTGGCTCAAGAAAAATCACATTAAGGTCATGGAGTGGCCCAGCCAGTCGCCAGACCTCAATCCGATCAAAAATCTATGGAGGGAGCTGAAGGTCAGAGTTGCCAAGCGACAGCCCACCAACCTTCATGATTTAGAGAGGATCTGCAAGGAAGAGTGGGCCAAAATTCCCCTTGGTGTGTGTGCTAAACTTGGTGGTTAACTACAACAAACGTCTCACCGCTGTGCTTGCAAACAAAGGCTTTGCCACTAAGTATTGAGTGTGTTTGGCAAGAGGGATCAAATACTTATTTCACTCCATGAAATACAAATTAATTAAAATATATTCTTTAAAATTATATTCTGGATTTTTGTCTTGATATTCTGTCTCTCCATGTTAGAATATATCTACCATTAAAAGTGCAGAAGGATAGTGTCTTTATTAGTGGGCAAACAAAGAAAATCAGCAAGGGATCAAATACTTCTTGGACTCACTGTATATATATATATATATATATATATATATATATATATATATATATATATATATATATATATACACAATATTGGATTGATTGTATTCTGTTTTAGATTTATTGCACATTGTCTGCTACTACATGTTTGTTCCTGAGATAAAATAAAACTAAAAGTATCTCGAATCTTATATCAGGACAGTAACACTTTTAACATTATGATAGCACTGAGAGTAATATATTCAAATTCAAAGTTTTAATATTAGACCAAAGCCCTATTCGGGTAGGATTAGTATTACCTATGGTCGTGGTTTCATTTTAAACCAGTGCAAATCTGCCTTGTCTGTAATTTTGACAAGTCTGCTCAGAAATAATTCCAGAGTGATTTACCTCCTATAATAAACTGAGCTCAGAGCTCCTCAGTAGTAATAGTCCTCAGTAACGGTCAACAAAAAACCAGACCAGGCTAGTTAGCTTCTTACTCACCAGCTTCCTATTTAGATTTTCTTGTTCCACCTTAACCCTTTCATGCATAAATTATTAAAAATTGTATTCAGATTTTTGTTATTTCTAACTCAGATCTGCATAAATAATCCTATGGAATTTAATTTTACATACAAATCAAAAAAGTGGACACATGTGGACATATGTGGACACCATGCCTTACCAGAGTAAAAAACAGAAGAACATGCAGTTTTTTAAAACATCTAAAGTGTTTCCAAAAATGCTTATATTTTTCCTCAAATCTTTCTTGAACTTTTAAATGTATTATATTGTCGAACTAAGATTTTATACAAACAAACCTGAATTTTAAGCTTCTTTTTTGTAACTTTTAAATAAAAAATGCTAAATATTAGAATATTTCCTCCTCCTTTCATAAAATAAAATAAAATCATTTTGGTTCTGTTAAAAGCACAATTAATAGAAACATTAATAATAATAAATCTTGTTAGGCTGGAATTTTGCTGCAAAACCTGTATATAGGCGGCCGGTGGTAGGAAGACATGTTTGTTACAGTACTCTTATTTCTTGCTGTGAAATCCCTCAAAACAGTCTGGACAGAGGGAAAATTAATATGGAACACATGTCATATAACTACAAATTTATATAAATGTATTACTGTTATACATCTACACAACATATAAAAAACTATAACATTTTTATATTTTTGTTGCATGATGTTGGTTTCTGAGCCATAAAAAAGGGAAACGAAGTTTAATATATCAAATAATTTTCATTATAGTCTGTTTGACACAGAAATATTTTTTTTACCTGATTTGACCTTTTTGAGTAGAAACTTTGGACAGATATACCAGAGACTTCATTCTTAGTATTGTCAGTCCTCCTAGATTCTAAGCCTCAGCACTCAAGACTACAATAGAATTCAGGAGAATGGGTTTTGTTACACTAGAGCAGTGAGACTGCCATCTAGTTGTTTGGAGGGTGAAATGCATTTCATAAGCTTTAAATTGAGCTATTATTAACTGAGGTGTTACAATAACTGCTGTACTGTTTAAGGTGGAATGGGCAAATTCTACTATGAAGCTGGCAAATGAGAAAATGCCTCCCTTCATTCTCTTTTGTGACCTGAAGACGAGGCTGTCAGCTAAAACGGAACGTTATCTGACCTGTAATCTCTAAGTTTGTGACCATAAATCCACAGCATTTTTGGTGGAAAGCCCCAAGGATGAGTTAAGTTAACAAGCCTATTGCTAGTCTATATGCAGGCTAGTACCACAATGTGTTGTTATTGTTGTGAGGTGTGGTGCCTGTCACATAATGCTGATGTAAATGTCTGCACAGCCCAGTCAAACCACACACTTATTACATTCACTGTTGGGCAATGCAGGTTTTAAATGCAGCTTTGTCTTCATTTAAACATGTCACAATGACATCAGTAATGCAGTGTAGTTAATACTCATGATTAATACACATGATTACTGCATGCTGCAGTCACAATGTTTGCATGAGGCAAACGTGGCATTCTGGTCAAGGGGAGATAAAACACAGATTCCCAAAAGAGACTTTAAGCAACTGCACTAATAGAAAAAATGGAGAGAAGACAAAAGGTCCAGTACTGTGGGATTTCCACTCGCTTGCTCGGAGACAGCTGATCGATCACCTAAGCCTCTTGCTAATAGGAAAAGGCAGTGTGAAGGGTCCTCTTGTCATTGCTGAAAAACAAGCTCGGAGATGTTGTGTGAGCCAGCGAGCAGTGTGTGTGTATGATCTAGTGACTTTCACACTTTTCTAATGGTTTAACACCTCTCAGGCCCACTGAGACTAGCGAACAGATATGTGGATTGTAACAAAGTGAGAGTGCGAACACTTGCGCCGTGCGTGTCAGTCGGAGCTGAATTATTTACAGCAGCTTCCAGACAAAACTTGTGAATTTTTATTGTTTGTGAATTTTTTCTTGATGTGTTTAAATTACAGTTAAAACTACCGACTGTGAAAGAGTCCTTCTGTCCCCCGCTAGCAGCGATCACACCATGAGTGGTTGCGTTAAAGGCTAGCAGAGCAGGCTTTGATTTAACGGCATGTTGCGCTCATTGTTTATTTTAAGGTTTGAGCAATCCGGAATCACGACTTGAGAGTTTGTGAAGAGTTCATTGACTCAGCATGCTCTCAAGAGCTGTTTCTCTAAGTAAATAACATCATTTATCTCCAGATCTATTGTGTGAATTTGAGAAGTGACATGGTGACTCATGCCATTGATATTTTGGGCTTTGCAGGTGATAACACCCCACCCTTTGACTTAGATTGCTTCCTGTGATAGAATAATTACTGCATTTCAGTCAATTTGTGCGGATGAGTACAAATGTGTAGATTTGATTGTCTTCGAAGGCAGAATTTCTTCAAATCAAGAATGTTGTAGTGGTTCTAAGAAAATCCTCTGAAATTTTTGTGCATTTAAACATATTTTCATAGCTTACTGTCATGCTTCGTCCTCAGAAAGGTGTCTTATGTGCATTTACTACTTTATGTTTAATTGACACATGCAACTCCAGTGGCATGACTATTGTTTTTTCTCTTAAAATTTCCAGCACTACCTTCATTGTGCGTATTTATTGGTATTAAATATTATACTATACATTTTCAATAATACAAAACCATTTTTTAAACATATACATGTATGCAATGATTATAATACAAATAAATATAATTAAATGTGCCGCAAGTGGCTTATATGACATCTAACAAGGCCCTCTGGTGTTTAGTTTATAATAACTTCTATGCTGTGTACATTATAATTTAATATAATGAAATATACACTACCGCTCAAAAGTTTAGGACCATTTTAGAATTTCATTTCATGCCATTTTCATGCATTTTCATGTCTATTTCACAATTAATTTAAGTGTATCAGATGATTTTTAAAGAATATAAATGTTTGTATTAAAGCCTTTTTTTGTATAGAGGCTTATTTTGCATATAGTCCTATTATCAGAAATTCTCAGTCCTCTGTCTAAATCTCCTGGTACGGCCACCAATCCAAGTTAAGGATGTTATTGGGCTAATTGGTTGTTAGGACACTCTTACTCAATTGTGATGCACAGCTGAAAAACATTCTACTGTGAGAATAGTGAGAATAAAAGGGAGAACAACATTCTAGATTAGTTTAGTATCTGAAGCATCAGCAGTTGATGGCTTGCTGACAGACTCAAAATGAATGAAAGAAAGAAACGACTTTCTTTCGAGACCCGTCAGTCCATTGTTGTGTTAAGGAAGGAAGATACTCCATTAAAACAAGAACATTTCACTGTGATCCCAAACTTTTGAGTGGTAGTGTATATATATATATATATATATATATATATATATATATATATATATATATATATATATATATATATATATATATATAATAGTATATGTATGTATGTGTATGTAAGTATGTGTGTGTATGCTCTGAGCAGCAAGCTCAGCATATCTGGTTTTTGGTATTTTCCCAGTTATGGTTTATTGACCTCTCACTGTTGTTTGCATCCACAGAGGCGACGTGACTCTCTTGGCTTTTGTATGCCAGAGTCAGTGCCTAAGCCCAGCTATGCCGTCCGCAGAAGGTTCTCGGGACCTCTTCTTTTGCCTCCTATCGCCCGCCGCCACTCCACCCTGGACACCAAGAAGCTACTGGATCTGGAGGCCCTCTACAAGTCAGCCATAGCCAACATTGACGCCAATAGCCTGGACACAATTAATGATGCCCAGTCTGAGCACAGGTCAGTGATCAGCCTCTTTTTCTACACTTAACACTCATTTTAAAGCAGTCACTTAACACCAGTGGTAAACACAAGATGCTGTCTTAAAAAGGACGCTGTCTTAGAAAGGACACATCTGACATATTTCCATCAGTATTTCAGCTGATTACCATCACAATAGTTGCAAAATACCATCGTGACATCAGATTTTCCAGGCAGGAGCGCACCTGACTTAACTCGCTTATCCATGCCCCTCTCACAGTTGTGTACATTTCTATTAACTCTTGCTCGATCAGACATGCTTTATAGAATCTCTAGTCATTCATTTTGTATCAGCTTGAAATGGCACACGTTTGTCTTTCCTATTTTTCCATGGTGTTTATGTTTAGTTTCAGTTAAAGATATTCCAGTTTAGGAGCATATGTTTTCAACTGGAAAGTCAACTTATGTCAAGACTTATGTAACAATCTGTTATTTAGACCAGATTAGTCATTAACATGTATTGACATATTGAGGTATAGGGGAACTTGTCCAAATTCTCATTCGGTTGAATGGATTTTTGTTAACATTCTGAGAAGCTGGAATGACTTAAAAACGAGAAAAGTGAAAAAAATCAATTCCTGACGAAAATATTGAGTGATTGTGCAGCTTAAGCAGTCGCTAGGTGGTTACTAGGGTGTTGCCGAATTATCACTATGGTATTTTATGTGGTTGCAAAGGTGTGGCTTTGTTAGATACTTGGTTGCTATACTTATCTTCAGTTAAATAAAATAATGATGCACAAACATTCTTTCTTATCATTATTTTTTTTTTATCTAAACATTATTTTTTTGTGATTGTATGAAAACTATATCCAATCAAAAAGCTGCATACAAGCTCACCATGCCTGATTAGACCATACATTCTGGGGTTGGAATACTATTGATACCTCAAAAAACTTGTGGCAGATGTGGCAGAAAAATAAGAAGTTGGATAACTACACTGATACACTGTTACACTGTTACATACTGCAAAGTGATCACTTATAGTGAGTGTGTGGACGTTTATAACTCTATTAATCTCTTCTTTTCGTATTTTCAGACAGTTTAAAAGGTTTGATCATGCTTTCCTCCAGCTTTAGTGATGAAAAAACCTGCAACCACGTCATTCACAGCCATTCACAGATAAAACTGCCTTCTAGACTGTTCACCCAGAGTGGAGAGAGGTGCCTTTTAAAAGCTTACGCAGAGGTTTCTTGACAGGATAGACATCTTTCTAAATGTAATCTGACTTAAAATTGTGTTGTGTATTTTAGAACAAGCTACAAAACTCTTTGTGTTTGTGTGTCTGCTGTTAGTATATGTGCAGAGCTCCTCTTCAGAGAGCAGAATGTGTGGGTTTAGGCTGGGTTAGCCTCTGCCAGCCACTGTCATTTCTCACTCTGCCTGAGGTTACAGGAGATCAGCTCCTTTATTGCACTTCTGTGTGTGTATCCACATATTTCATTATGTGCTGCGCAGCTGGGCTCAGCTGACGCAGGCCTGGTTACGGCGAAGTCAATGGCTAGTCAGCGCCTCATCAGATACAGACACCAGATCAGGACACATGACAGGAAGCCCGAGTGAATTGCTTGTTTTGCAGCTGCGCTCATATCTTTCCTCTCCCCTCTCAAATGAATGTTAATTGCTTGTCGGATCAAATGGCAGGGAGATTAAGTGGGAGAAAGGTCAGCGAGGGAGAAGGCGGTGTCTCTCTCAGGTGCTTTCACTCTGCCCCGCACGATTCAGCCCATCATGTTTACTAAAGCGCTAAAGGGCAGTCTGACATGTTGCAGAGTCAGGAATGATTGGGAACGTCTGCTCGCACACTGGAAAGTATACATTTTGCAGTCAGGCCTACTTGAACACCTCACAAATCTCTTTTACATATAAGATCGCCATCTCATCTTGCATGTTTATAATTTAAGATGTCCAGTGTCCTAAGGCTGTTTTATGTACAGCATGGCAAAACACCCAGTACAATCTGCTTGTTAAGGCATGGTGTATTGACCTTCATGTCTGGGTCAGAGCCTCTACTGCCTTTACTGAGGCTCTCCTTGTTGAATCGATCAGACAACTTAGACTACTGCAGGCCTTGCAAGAAAGAGAAGAGGAAGCATTGGTTAGCTACCCACTTGCAAGGCTGTGTGTTTTATAGGGTGTTTCTTCTTTCGGTTCTTTGTCTTGTTGACTACTTACCTAAGGCAAACATGAATAGGTAATACTATTTGTCCTCACCTTGGCTGTGCTGGGCAGAAACAATTCTAACATCCAAAAACGTGGAGGTGTGAGCTCATAGCAAGGAACACCCTATAAAGCCAATAGCCACAGGGCCACTTTGGCGTTTTGCTAGCAGGTGCTAATGTTAGCTAGGTGAGCTACTTTTGAGCCCACAGCCACTAACGGTTTGAGAATTTAAACTCAAGTGCAGTAAATCAATTTCTCATTCTCTTCAGAATCGGTGGACAGTTGAGTTGATTTTTATCATCAGATCTATTTAAACAACAGCTAACGCAGCAGTTTAGCATGTTGAAAAGACGAGAGCCTTAACAAACGCAGCTTGAAATCTCTCAATAATGCCTCACTAAAGAATAAAGTAATTATAAAAACGGTTATAGGCTTCCTCATTGTTGTTTGGTTTTGGTATCTGAATGAACATTTTGACCTGGAACTGACTTTTACATCAGATGCATCAAGCGGGTAGCCTCATAGTACATGTCAGTATTCTGTCACAATAGCAAAGATCTTACTTTTGGATAAATAACAATGGTATTAATACACTAGTACAGTATGGCTGCAGCGAATGTTCAATAAATTTATTTTAAAAGATGTTAGAAAGCAGTAAAGTCACTTGAATAACCAACTCTTGTATGACTCTGTGCACTGCTGTGAGGGAAAAGAATTTAGTTTTTCAGGTGAACTTGTGGACAGCTGTTGCCAGCTTTGCATACCAGACATTTTGGAGATAAACATGGCTGTTAAGACTCCATTCCTAATTTGATTTGCAGCAACAGTCTGTTTTAATTCCAGGTGCTGCACGCTACACTGCAGGCTAACTACAATGCACTTCATTGGATTTATTTCTGAGAGTAAATGAGAGCAAGCTGGCTAATGAGCCTTCTGGAGCAGAAGGAAACTTAGTCAGACATATGGAGCGGCGGGAAATTTAAACCTAATCTATTCAGGCACATTTGACGCTGCAGTTTCAAAGATAACGCAATTATACCATTAACATCAATGTTTTGGTTTGATCTGTTCCATTCATAATTTCTGCTAGTTAAATGCAGCTGCCTAGATTTTGAATACAAGTCATTGTAGCTGTAGGTTTATCGTTATTGTGACTATATATATATATATATATATATATATATATATATATATATATATATATATATATATAGTTAGGTCATGGTAGGTTGTTACAGGTATCTGGAGCCATGCTGACTGGAGGCTATGTGGGGAAGGATCCATACAGTGAAGGTGGGAATTTGGGGGCCAGTGTAGTGCTTGGAAGTCTTGGTCAGCTCTTCCAACCAATGTCAGACGTTTCTAGCCATGTGTTGGTCGTATTGTGCTGCTGGAACATTCCATCCGCTTCAGGGAAGACAGTCAGCATGTATGGATGTTTATGATCTGCAAGGATGGATTCATACCCAAATCAGTTGGGAGTGCCTTCCACATCGATGAGTGGGCCCAGAAAATTCCACAGAAACATTCCCTAGACCGGTCCGGCTCCTGACCCAGGCGTTGTCCAATGTGGACCTGAACCGTTCAACTATTGTGAACGATTTCTTGTCTTAACTCTTCTCGTCTTTACAGTATACGGGCTTTGCAGTGCAGTAAACTCACAGACTAATCGCGTGCATTGTAAGATTACCCAAAGCGCTCCTCAGCCAATCAAATCAGTGCAGATTGCGGCCTGCGGCACGCACACAGGTGAGAAGCGACAGTCTGAGAATAAAGTGAGTCGGAGAAAGAATAACGTGCTCAAAAAAAAAAGCAAACGACGAAAACCGACTTTTAACCAGGAATGGACTGAGACGCGTTTATTCCTTCCACAGGCATCTCCAAACCAGCATGTCAGGAAATGAACAAGAAGACACGTTTTATTTACTGTTTCTATTATTAAACACTTTAAGATGCATTTTTACAAAAGCATTCTGTTTTTTAACACAGCCCTTTTTTACTTGAAGTGAGTAAAAAATATGCTGAATGGTATGTGTGATGTGTTGGTCTTTCAGTTGCTGATAGTATAAGATGCTGATACTAGGCTACTTCAGTAAACAGGATACGCCACTGAATCATAACACAAGTTAGAAATGAAGACGGTCCGGAACTTGACCGTACTGAATTCTGATTAAATACCCCTGCTCTAGACCATCAGGCTGCCACCTATGCGCTGCCACCAATGAACGTGGAAAGTGGTCATAATAATGTGAGTACACTGACTGTGTGTGTGTGTGTGTGTGTGTGTGTGTGTGTGTGTGTGTGTGTATATATATATATATATATATATATATATATATATATATATATATATATATATATATATATATATATGTGTGTGTGTGTGTGTGTGTGTGTGTGTGTGTGTGTGTGTGTGTGTGTAAAACTCTTAAGCCATATACCACAACAGAGAAGTGTCTCAGCTGTAAAACTGAATGTAATAACACAGATTACTTTAGTTTTTTGCTTTATAACATGACTTTTGATAGATAAGAGATATAAACACTGTGTAGTTGAATATATAACAGGTTCTGCTCTGTAACTAAACAATAACCAAACCAGTCAGAGAACTGGGTCACACTAATACAGCAACCATATGAGTGAACTGAACGATGGGGGTCTTAAGCTTTGCTCCGGTGGGCTTTCATTCTGTGCGCTGAGATCGAGACTGTGCTCGTTAAACTAGTGATCTGAGATGGAGTTGTGTGTGTGTGTGTGTGTGTGGTGATGTAACTCGAGCTGGGCGTCACTTAAGCACATCGTTGCCTCGGTGCTTGTAACACGCCGCTGCTCTCCAGTCTCCTTCTGCTCCTCTCTCACTCAGCCTGAAGAGCTCACTTCAGCTCCGCGCGTCTGTGAGAGCGACACCGCGACTCGTTCTGCTGCTTAAGGACACGATGTTAATGCCAACACCATGAAGACGCGCTGAAAGACTTCTGAACCTGGCTGTAGATGCTTTCCTTTCGCTGAAGGATCGACTCGATCTTTTGTTTTGGCAACTTTTCTCTCCCGCTGAGCCTTCTCTCCTCGTTTCAGCACCACGCGGCAGTGGACAGCTCCGCGCCCGGTAAAGAGGCAATGATCTGAAAGTTGCGCTAAAAGAACGCAACCCGAGTCCTCCGTACACTCCTCTGCTCTTCGCGCGAACAGGAAAAGAGGCTGACTGAGGAGGGATGGAGTGCGCGGCTCTGAGTCGAGAGGGAGCCGGCTTCGCCAAGCCGCCCAAACATTTGTGGAGACAGCCGCGGACCCACATCCGCATCAAGCAGCGCTACCACTCCGACACGGAGCGCTACCTGTGCTGTAACCGGACTGTGGAGAACCACCGACCCGGGCTCAAAAAGCCTCGCATGTCCTGGCCATCCTCCTTCCATAAACGGTAACCCTTATTCAGGCTAGACTAAGAAATTTCTTAGGCTTCTTAGGCTAGACTAAGAAATTTCTCACTCACATATATATATATATATATATATATATATATATATATATATATATATATATATATATATATATATATATATGGAAAGGCTTTAATGCTTTGCTTTATATGTTGAATCGAAATTAATATCATAGTGTTTATTTCATTGTTTCATTGGGAGCATTAATGGGGTCGATCAAATAGCAGAGCTCATAAATGTTAAACAAATACAAAAACAAAGACACTCAGCACTCTTACAAATAAAGATTCCAAAGTGGGGTCATTATAGATGATTCAGCTCAGCCTTCCAGTGGATGGTTCTCCATTGAAACCACTCCACTTAAAGGTTCTTCTGGCAGCCCAAAGTAGTTCTCATGAACCTTTTTGGCAGCTTGGGTCCCGTCTTTTACACATACAGCATTACATTGTAAGATTTATTACCAAATAAACACATGTGCTTGCTCCTTAATTGAGCTCAGCATGCTTGGAGACAACATTGGAAGTGCTGGTCATTCCCCGTAGTTGTGTTCTTCTAAAGAAGCTCTTTGTTATGCTAATTATGTTTTACCTCACAATGATCACCAGTGCCTTTTATTATTTACCTCCTTTACACTTCCCCACACTTGTAGTTGCAGCCTTTCAAAATGACAAAAACAAACCCAAGACAGATCGTACATAACGCAGCCAGGAAGCCTTGTTTATGTGCTTCTGCGTTTAATTATAAATAGGTGATGGGATTCTTCTTTTTTTATTTTTTGCGAGTAAGTCATGAAAGCTGCCAGCGCTGATTGTTTGGCATTGAGTTTTGAATAGCATTGAATCACAGAGAGCTGGAGGTAGGTGTATTAACATGACTCATTGCGCTTAGAATTTCTTTCTTTCTTTATTTATTTATGGTCTCATTTTTTTTATATATTAATGCTGAGTTTCTAGTCCCATGACATTTGTATCCCCCCACCACCATCCAACCTCCCCCACACACACATATTAGATGAGTCAATTCATATATACATGGTGGAAAGGCAAATATGAGGTCATTCAGCTTTGGTATGAGACGCTTTCAGCTGGCTTTACTTCACCACATATTAGGCTTGTTTCTGGACTAAGAAAACCCAGTGTTGATGCTAGTGAATGTATGGTAGTAAACAAGAAGGGAAAAGGGGGTTCTTATGGGTGAGGCTATAAACAATAACATTTGCTTCCCCAAAGAACTGGTTCTAGAGCACTTCAACCAAACAAACACCAGCATACACACACATTAGGTTGCTGTGTCATACCCGTGTTTGAGCATTGAGAGAACGTAGATGGTTGTCTTTCTCATCCACTCTGATAAGTTTGCTTTATCAGTCCTTTTGTAAATCTTATTAAGACTCAGAACATTAGTTTGTTGTTTGTTCAGTGTCACAAATCTTCTTAACCCCTGGATCGAAGACAGCTGCAAGCTTCCATTCCTCTTTCCTGTGGCTAAAGAATAACTTTTAGATATTGTCACTGTCCAAAGAGAAACCAAAAAGAGAGGACAAACATTCATGTAAGTTCATCTTGAGAGGTTTGATTCCAGGTTGTTTTGGAGCATTACTGTGGGTCCATTTATCATGAAAAGTCTCACATTGAGCAACTGCTGTGTTCAAATTAAATAGAACAAAAAAGATAAAAGTTTTACTAATAAGATGCAATGGGGATTAAAGGTGTTACAGCTGTTTATGTTTTTTCCCTTTTCATATCTAGCAGCTAAACCTAGTATGATAAGGATAAAGCCACCAAACTAAACTAGTTTAAAGCAGACGTTTACAAATCACATGCACGCGTCTTGCAATTTACTTTGATTTACCGTTCAAAGACCTGTTCATATTTCAGTGTGCTTTTTTTGCCTAGTAGCTCATAAATGCAGTTAAAAGATGGCAGTGTTGCTACACGTAGCCCTGTGTTGGAAGAGTGGGTTTAAAATATTATATTGGAGTGATCCAATACCAATATTTTACCAATATTATACCAATATTATATTGGAGTGATCCAATTTCACTTATTTTCACTTAGAAAATCAATAAATATATAATTTGTTCAGGTGGCTCGAACCTTTGCATACAACTGTATCTTGGAAGAATATCTTGTGGCATGTATTTGATTTTGTACATGTAGTTTTTATAATTTTATTTATGATCAAATTTTCAGTTTGAAAATGAGCCTGTGGCCGAACATCTGAAATATATGTAGTAAATTAAGTGATCAAACTCACATTCTAACCATGTCGTTTGATCAGATGAGCCCAAGAAATGGTCAAATATCAAATGAACCTCCAGAAACTGTAATGATTCCATATAACTGAAAAGTAACCTATATTTTAAGAGCAGTGTATCTTTGCATATGCTTCATGGAAGCAGCTTCATTATTATTATTATTATTTTTGCTTTTTCTTTTGTCCTGTGGCATGTTCTTGTCAGAAATCAGGCTGACGGACAGCTGGAAGTTTAGGGGCTACTGCCTTAACATGATCCATATTCATGCGGGTTATTTTAATTCAGTTTTCCATTAGAGTTTGCCAAGTGCTTTCCCTCTTCCTTTCCCCTCTCCTGGCTGTAGATGTTAGACACACACACACACATACACACATCTTTAATCACCCGCAGTGGAAGCAGAAGCCTCCTGGAGACCCTGCTGTGACCAGCCTTATAGCTTATTGAGCTGCAGCTCTATGAGAGCTCTTTGATTGCATGTCCAGGCTGAGAGGACCTTTCTCAGTTCCTAGTACGCTAACACACCTTGTATGACTTCTAGCTTTTGCCCACTTCACTGCACTCGCTGCTAAGGATATTGAAGATTAGCTAAGGATGATGTTGCTATGGAGCCCGTCTGATTTCTAGGAATCGGCGAGAAACACACACACACACAGCGGAGAAGCATCACTAATTATAGTTGCAGTAAGGTGACCCCTACTTATTTAATAAAGATGCAAGATCATGCTTGAGATGAAAATATTTTTCTGTTTGTGCGGGTGAATTTTTACGCATGTGGTAAACATGCAGCGTATAGACACAAGACCACTGAAACTGAATTATCTGTGAACAAAGACACACTGAGGGCTTGTATCATATCAAACATGTATGCTGAGTGAACAGGAATGTATTTGTTTTATGTATAGCCAAAACAACCATTAGGTGATTGACTTTCAAGCATGAGGACTGAAAATCAGAAAACAAATATTAATTAGATAATTACACAGAAGCCTCAGCAATTTTAATATTTAGTGTGTCCATTTTCTACTTTTCTTACAGCTTTTGTTATTTTGAGTACACAAACCTTCAGCTTTTCTACTAAATCTGCAGGGATACAAGTTCAAGTTTCAAGTTTATTTGTCATTTGCACATCATGTAGGACATAACATGCATTGAAATGCTTGGGGTTAGGCTCAGATAAAACTCTACAGCAGGGCAGCATTATAAATGTAAAACAGTGCAAACATACAATAAATAGACAATATTAAAGTAAAAACAAGCTAGAAAATATACATATAGTTATAACTGAAATATTTAAAGGACTATACAAAACATACACAAGATATATACATAAGATATACAGGAGGACATATGTGAAATTTTTTTGCATAGGCAGGTTATCTAAGAAGATACATCTATTTAAAGTGACTTAGTGATATTGTCCATAGCAGCGATATCAGAATAAATAATCTAAAGTGAACAATGTAGCAGTGGTTGAGTGAACGGTATTGGGGTCTTTGGATACCCACAGAGTTCAGTCCAGAATTCAGTCAGGAATGGTTGTTAGTTGATTATTTCTATTTTTTCACAAACTCATAACATCTGAGATGGACAGATGGACAGAAACTTTCTCAGATCTGAAGCAAATCTGGGTCTTGATTTTCTTCTTTCTCTCAAAAGGGAAAGCTTGAAGTCCTGCTTATCTGATAGGGACAGTTTCTTGTCCCAGTGCAGTCCAATCTTCTCTGTATTTTATATAAAAAATATATATTGAAGTAGAAATAAACAATACTTCATTAAATAAGGATGGATCCTGACTTCTATGAGACAGTGACATGGCAGTAAAATGGGCTAGTGACATGATGTCAGGCTAGTCTCTGTGAAAAGATGTCCAGCTAGTTTTACCCACTGTGATCTCTGAGTTCCTTTGTTATCCTTTTCCTAATGAGATAAGCAAAGCCTGCTTCTTCCCGGCTCCTCCAGCCAGAAAGGGAAGTGTAGCTGTTCTGTTGTGATTGTGGATCAATCAATAAATTGACTGATGACGATGAAGCTGAAAAGAGCTCTTGTTTTCACTTACACTCTTGAAAACAATGGTTCTTAAATGTTGATAGGATTGCACACGTGCTTCTCCCTTTAAATTGTCCATCTTCATATGACGTGGAAGTTGTTTACACTTTTCAATCTTTTCCATTTTGTATGATTATTTACATGTTTGTTTATGTAATTTGTCTTTCAGTTATATAGCTTAAACATACAAGAAACAAGAAACTTTGACCCCCAGAAACCACTTTTACCTGAAATGCTTTATTGGATTTCCAGCCCCTTTTCTTTGTTGCAAGATGATGCAATCTTGTAGTACAATCCTTATTTACTGCCTTCTGGCAAACTTGACATGTAACTGCTTTTAATTCCTCTGACGGTGGACCAATCATGTACAAAAATAATTACAGAATAGAATAGAATAGAATAGAATAGAATAGAATAGAATAGAATAGAATCCATATTTGTATTTGGCTTCACCAGGTTGCACAAAATAAATGGCAGAAAAGTGTACATACAATAACAAAACACAACACACAAAAACACACCTAAGAACACACACCAGTTGTGAATATACTAGGTATCACAATAATTACAGCACAACTGAAATTAGCTATGTGTTTATTAAGTCAATAAATGACCTAAGAGTTCATTATAAGAAGACCATAGGGAATATATTACTTCTGAAAAATATGATTTTGACAAACAGTGGATGAGTACGATCCCCCACTATGTGATGTGCATTCTTCTTACTGCTGGAAAAATATATCTCATGTTTTTGTTGTTTATGTATGATTTTTATGGCCATATTTACAATCCCAGACAGCTTGGTCTCATCCTTAGGCACAAGGTTACCATACAAAGTGTGTATATTACATGTCAAAACACTGTCAACCAGAATCATATAAACCAGCTCTAAAGAATCTCTACTGTCCAGTTTCTCAGCAGGTTCATGCATTGCATGGCCTTTTTAAAGATATATAAACTTTATTCTGCTGTTAAGCAGGATGTCCGAATACTTAAAATTTTGCACAGTTTTAACTGGCTGATTTATAATAAAGACTCATTTACAAATATATCTTGAACATTTTTTATTGTGTAAGTTTTTTTTATGTTTTTTTTTAAAAGTTTTTTTGTACGCTTTTAATACTTAATATTTAATAATGAGTATGTTCCTTAGTGACTGGTGAGCTTGCTGAGATGAACTGACCGATCACACATTATCTTTTTTAACCTTTCAATTTCTTAACCTTAGCCAACACTGGATTACAAGCCCCTTTAATTTAGCTGTTTCAAACATTTGTGATGCTTAGGTGCTAGTAGTGACGTTTCAGTTGCATTCATGTGCACACATGTGCATGATAAATACCATGCCTTCTTTTTGTCTGAGGCTTTTGTACCAACTCCACATATAACAGGGCTCTCACCCACAACTCCATGTGGGAATATGGAACATCAAAGCAGCCTCTTCAATCAGGCCCCCTAGTGTTGGTGTAGACGTTGACATTTATTGTTAAAGTCTTTAGCTTATTAAACTATGCACTCTATCAGTCATGTCAAACTGGAGTAGTGATAACACCGAGTTGCAGAACCAGAACAACCTTTTTTAGGCTTGAAGCTTATGATGCTGAATCTAGTTAGCCAGATGGCCAGTTCACAAGATGTGTCTTATTAGGTTCAGTTTGTTGGTATAAAAATTGTTAAGAATTGTAAAATATAGCAGCATTAATACGAAAAAGACAGCTAATGTACTTCTTTCTTTTTTTCTTACTTTCCTTCTTATTATTTGGATAGATTTTCCACGGAGAATGGAGAAAGCAGTCGTAGGTAGGTTTTTGTTTTTGAGATGTCCTGGACTTTTACACAAAAATATAACTCACTACAGAACAGTATTATGCTATTTCATGTTCACTTTGGACTTTTAACTGAAAAATGTTTTTTTTCATCTCCAGTTAAGAAATTTGCAACAAACACTTCTCCCACTTCCCCCTTATCACTATCCCACTAAAAACAAAATCATTTGGCTAGTATTTGCTCCAAGTCTCTTTTTTGGGAGGCCTTTAGAATAGATATAAAATATTATTTACTGTAGTAATAATAAAATTATTATTAATAATATACACTGCTGATTTAAAACACCATGGTCAAAGGTAGTTTTAGTGCACTACCAGTCAAAAGTACTAAAACTTTTGACCAGTAAAAGACCCCATGGACCACCCAAACAGTACTTAAAATGTGAGTAGACAGGAAATCAAGATCCACTCTTGCTTCAGATCTGAAAAAAATCCTTCCACTGCTAGAAGACAACTTAATAAAATGAGTCTGGAAGGACGTGTAGCTGTCAAGAAGCAATTACTGAGAAAGTAAATAAGAAGCAACTATAGACTGACCACTCCAGAGTCCGGACCTCAGCATTGTTGAATATGTTTTGGCTTGTTTGGATCATAAGAAGCAGAAAATGCAACTATCATTTATTACTGAACTTTGGAGATGTGAAAAATAACCCAAGAGATTTCTGAAAAAAGTTATCCCTACAGAAAACTGAAAACAGGGCTCTAGGACAGAATGAAAGCTGTGATAAAGGCATATGGTTGACACAAAAATATAGCATTTTCTTGATGTTTTTGCAAGAAATAATCAGAAATGAATGAAGCACATAATGTAAATTAAATTCACAAAAATTGTACACAAATGTAACAAAATATAGTTATTAAAATGCTGAACTCTGGCAAACAACAACAAACACACAAAACACCTGTGTCTAATATTAGTGAAGCAGGAGAGAATGTAGGTTATTTATTTCCTGAGCTGCTGTTTTCGTTTGGAAGAGGAGACTTGTTTGACCTGATGAGTGTATGTCTTATGGGACTGCTTCTACCACTGACTGCTTACACTGTGCATGCGTCGATGTGAAGGAGGGAGGTGGGTTAGCTTGTCGACTGCTTTGATACAGCTTTTCAATTACCTATTTGAACTAAGCAGCATGTGTCTCTGGGGAAACGTGTGTATGTTGTGCAAATGTAGCACCGAATTGACTGAAAACCTTGTCTGCAGGCGAACTGAATTAAATACATGAGCGGAAGTCATTTGCCAAGCGTTTGTGATTTGTTCTCAATGCCAACAAAACTTGATAAAAGCGTGATCTATTTTGACTGCCGTGTTTTTTGGCAGGAGGTAAAATATTGGATTGAATGTAGTGAAACAGGTACAGCAGCATGTGTGTTATTTTTTTATTTGTTTATCATACAAAAAGAAACTGGTGGTTAAAACAATCATAGAAAATAATAATTGGTAAAAATTAATATTTATATTTCATATGCCCTTGCAGACGACATATGAGATTTTTTAATGTAAGGGTCATTTCAGTTTGTGATATAACCATCAGTTCAGTCTATCAAGACCTTTGCTGGTCTGTGCATTTCTAACCAAGTAGTGTTGGTGATCAAGTGTCCCTACTGAAGAACTGGATCAATTGGATTGATTATCAGAGTTACATATAGAACCCTTCTGGGTCTTATCCTTCGGGAAAAGAGACACTAGCTAAATAAATCTAGGCTTTGATTGTTTATTTCACTAGGGGAAACCGTGTTGTCTCTCTGAGCGATTCATTGATTTCTAACTGGATCCCTTGGGATTTTTTTAGGCCATTTTTCATTTAGGTCTTCTGCCACTGGGTGACTTCTGGGATTTATTGAGGCCTCAGTGCACATTTTATCTTCGGGTGTGTCAGGCTTTGTTTTTGTTTGTCGCTTTTTAATGTAACAGGTATGGACATTTTCAGGATGTTTACTACTGCTGTAATAGTCAAGTCTGGCCTTGGTTTCAGGGTTTTTTATATATTGTCTTGTACTAAAACCATTTCTATTGTCTCTAGCTTCTTTTTTATTGTCTTGTACTCAAACCCTTTCTATTGTCTCTTGCTTCTTATTTGTTGTCTTGCACTCAAGAGTCTTTCTATTGTCTTTTATTCAGAGTATTTCTACTCTGTCTTGCACTCAGGTTATCTCTGGTGTTTTAGGTTCAAGTTCTTTCTATGTTATTTTTTTGTTTATTGTCTTGCACTCGCATTCTCAAACTCATCTTGGGCTCAACAGTATTTGTAATTGAACATGTATTGGTCATTGGTTTCAACTGATTTAAGTTAAGACTTTTTGCCTCTTGTCCTGAACTCAAAGTCTTTCTGTTGTCCTGAAACCAGAGTCTTTGCATTGTCTTGAACTCAGGTTTATTCTGTTGTCTCAGACCCAAGTTTGTTCTGTTCACTTAGACTTATTTTGGACATGACCAATTACTGTCTAAAGTGATTTGTTTCTTTCTTTTATTTATTGTGTATTTTCTTTCTTTTAATGGCCACAAACTTACACTAACACATACTTAGGCTCCTCAAAACCAAATCATTGCATCTGTTTGTGCTTAATTTGGACAGCTGGAATTGGTTGGTTTCATTCAAAACATGCTCTGAACACAGCATGCTAATGATTATCTGAAAGACTGAGGAAACTTCCCTACATCTAGGTTTAAAAATGGATTTTTGGGGCCTTGTTTTTAAACCTTATCTCTGTATGTACATGAGTGGCTATTTATTATGTTTTGAATTTGGCAAAAATACATTGTTGTTTATATTTTAGTGTTGTAGGGAATAAAATATCTTATCAGTGTTTGGTACATTTCCGTCAGTTACTGACATCAAAACAGAGAAGTATATTGAGATAAAAATGCAAAGGCATGAATCTTGTCCAATAATATTAATATTTAAGCAGGTGATAAAGCTTTTATCCAAAACTCATATGAAAACTCATTTTTGAAGCTGTCAATGGCAGCAGCACACTGAGAATCTGGTTGCACATTATGGGATACCCAGGCATTTGTTTTATATTGGATTTAGATATGCACTTAAATTACACAATGTTGCATGGGGTTTGTAACTGAAAGTACCACCAAATAATAAAATGGCTCCCAAAAGAATAATATATTTATCCATGCCAGATTTATGTCACATTTATCTGCAAACATCACTGGCCAAAAGTCCTCACCCCTGCTCTACTTCCTATCCATATGGCAATCTGGGCACTTTAATGCACATCATATGGGGCTGCCCCAAAGATTATTACTTTTTGGATGAGGTATAAATCTTTGACTAAGACACAGATTTGCTTAAATGGCATCATGGCACGATTGGAGTATATGGCTGGCCTGCTATATTTAACTGCAAAGTCTCTGTCCAATGTTGGCTACCTCATCATAGCCTGTTTATACATTAGAGGCTCTTCCTAACTATTGGACGTCCTCTTTATGGTACTATCATCTGCAGGAATTAACAAAGTGGCTCCTGGGACTCTTCATACATGGAATGATGAAATATCCTGATAGAAATTGCCTCAGCTTGCTTAACTACATAATGAATTATGTTCTGATTGGTGTAACCCAGTTTTTAGATATCCTTTGGTACAAGTGTAATCAGTTTCTGTCCCAACTTTGTGTGGGTTGAGAAAAAAATAGTGACTGTTCTAGAATGAAGTCCAGAACACAAAAAATAATGAGAACCCCACTGCTGTTAATAACAAGTTTATATATTATATATATCGAAAACAAATATGTGAATATAACTTTGTGAATGTTTGTAGAAAACCTGTTACTTAACTATACCTCAGCTTTCTTCCAGGCTCTGTGGTAAGCTCACATATCAGCTAGACTATGTTTTCAATCCACTGGCCAAAATATTTACCAGCTTGGAAGAACATTTTGTTCCCAGTGTTTTTTGAATCCATTTCCTTTTAACCAGTTCAGTAGCTCGCTGCTGCAGCAATTTCCATGATTGTGTTTTAATTCACCTCAAATGTTTTTCCAGCCAGCGGTAGGTGAATAAAAAGCACAGCTAGTGTTGAAGTTAATTATGAATATTATAATTACGCAGAGCTGACAAATAAGTAAGCTTGATGATACTCACGACTTTAATACTCTTAACACTGAGGGGTGCCTCATCTGATGACAGTGTACCTATCTGGAAATCAGTCTGTTTACTTATTAAATACACACTGCCTACTGCTAATGCAGACAGGATAGAAGTAGAGATATGTGACAAAGATTCACTATAAAAATAGAAGAGTAATATTAAAACAACATGCCCAGTAATATTGCAGTAGCGATTCTTCTCTATGTCCAGTTAAAGACAATTAACACAACCCATATAGTACTGTGCAAATATCAGAGACCACTATTTCAAGTGTTTAATTCCCATTCAACATGACCAATGAGTACATGTTATCTAGTATTATCAGTTTCAGGAAAAATAGAATTGATAGAAGCAAAAATTAAATATATAATTTTTTTAAATAATGATTGTGCACCATGCTAAGTACTGATTGCAGCTTCCATTCTGTTCAGGGGACTTGCTTTCAGTTTTTCAAAGAAATCTGTAGGGATATTTTTTCCTTTGAAGTTCAGTCTTAGAAATTGTTTGCATTGTCTGCTTCTCAGCGTCTGAATAATTCTAGACTCATCAGTGCATAATACTTTACTACTTTACATCACATATGACCAGTTTAGATGTTCTAGTGCATGTTGTCTTTTTCTATAGGATTAATGTTATGTTTTGTGAAAGTTGAAGTACTGTTTGTATGACAACGGCACTTTCAATGGTCTACCAGGTCTTACACAGTTGTTAGAGTTCCATTTTAACTCCAGTTTTGGTTTCTTTATTCTTATACAGTTGCGGGACAAAGTAAGTAAACACCTTGAATTAAATTTCTGCACTGATTATTAATAAAATGTTGTCTGATTGTTATCTAAATCATAATTATAGACAAACACAGTCTAACTAATTACACAACCACAGCATAAACATTTGTACTGTTCATGTCTTTATGGAGCACTTAAATTGAGCATTTAAATTGCAAATTAGCAAAAGTAAGTGAACCCTTGAATTTAATTACCTGTAGAACCCCTTTTAGCAGCGTCACCTTCACCAAATGTTTCCTGTAGTTGCAAATAAGATTCCTCCCTGCAAATGTTTTTCGGTTTATCAGTATTTCTGCAGTGCCCTGCTTGCATAGCCCGCATCCAGGATTGGTCATTGTGCTCTTGCAGGACATACATTTCTGAATTTTCTCCATTTGTAGACTAATTGTGTATTGATGTTTGCCTTTTCCAGCCTAATGCATCCCTACAACGACTTGTGTGATCCTCTGAAAGTCATAGTTCACTGTTACCTTTTTTCAGAGGAACAGACTTGTCTCTACGCAGGCTTTGTGTGCTGCCTTTGTTTAATAGACCAAGCACCCGTGAAACCCACACTTCCAATTTCATCTCCTTAACTGAAACACTAATCAGTTAGCACTTAGAGAACAAAGGTATTCACTTCCTTTTTCTTGTCTTCACTGAGGATGATTACAGAATGTTCTCAATAAATACATAAAATGTACAAATGTTTGTGTGTTATTTATTATTAGTTAGTAGTTGTTGTTAGTTTATTATTGTGTTTTTCTCTATGGTTGTGATTAGGTATTAGTCAGTAATCAATGCTGAAATCCATGTAGTCTCAAAGAGTTCTTTTACTTCATACTGTGTCCTGAACTCTTCAGAAACTCTTCTTTTACTCATTTTAGATGCACCTTGGAAAGAAATCCACAGGGCAGCTAAGGCATGTTTAGGCAGTTGGGTGTGTGAACTTTCAGGTCTCTTTGAAGAGGATCATAATGTCAGTAATTTCTTTGGGAACAGCTTTTGCTGGAAGCTGTAAATCTTTGGTTTTAATATTGGGAGGATAGAATAGTTAAAGTGGCAGTACATACTAGGACTGGGTTTTATATATATATATATATATATATATATATATATATATATATATATATATATATATATGTACTGTATGTATGTATGTATGTATGTATAGAGAGAGAGAGAGATTTTAAGAAATATCCATATATTTTTATATGAGATATAAGAGGACACAGTATTGTTTATATCGAAATAGTCTGTGTTGCGCTGCAATTATACTTGTAGATCCACCAGTTCGCCTTTCTCTTCTCCCAATTTGTCGCAACTTCACACTGCCCCGCCTCACTCCGTCACAAACGCACCCCTCCTCCTTCACCCTGTAAATGCAGGCAGCGACAGCATGGTGACGGATAAAGACGCAAATGAAGTTATTGAAGAGGAGCTGATATGTAAAAAAAAAAAAAAGCCTGTCAAAAGTGCCCATGTGACATTTGGGACATGCAGCTTTGACGCAGAAGTGCCTTTTTGTTATCACCTTATGGGAAGAAAAAATATCAAGATATATATTGTATATCGCCATTCAGCTGAAAAATATCAAGATATTATTTTTGGTCCATATCGCCCAGTACTAGTACATGAACACACACACATCTGAAAAATGTTCACTGTTGAATAAAAGAAAAAAGGTATCCTCTGACTTTTACCCAGTACTGTATTTATTTTCCTTTAGCCTTACTAACCCTTACAGCAAAATAAGCTCAACATTTGACTCCAGAATTTGTGTTGTTAATTAATGATCATGATCATCTAAAAGGGTCTTGGTACACATTAAAGGCAGATTTTACTTATATTTCATAACATCTTGGCCCATGTTTGACACGATTACTCATACACTTTCTAATCCTGGGCTTGTGGTCTGAGCAATCACAGCCCTGTAATGTGACTTGCAAACATAGCCATGATGGAAAATAACAGCCTCTTGATTTGTTTCATTCCAGTTTCTCTGTAAAAGAAGATGAACTGGAGATCTTCATGACTCAGATATGCGTGGTTACTTCAGGAAAGGGGTATTTGGGTAGTTGAGCCATGGATTCTAAAGCAGTTTTCCTTTGTTGAGAACAATTCGCTACAATTTGAATACAAAAAAAATTAGATTAGTAAATTTATCATATGACAAACACCAGAGAAGATGACTTTCAAACGGGTGGATTTTAAATTGGTTTATGCACTGGTTTTGCATGGTACTGGTTTTGTATGGTTTGTAAATATTTCAGATGATAATGTTGGCTGATAGATCATTATATCGGCATTAAATTGAATTCCATTTTAGCCGTATTGATAGATAATCAGCATTATCTCCTTATGTTTTTATTCTGTTTTGTATAATTTACACATGATATTCATGACCTGACAGCTGCAAGTTATTCTGTGCTTTAGATTGTTCTAAAGAAGCAGAACAAAATGCTCCTTCACAGAAATGTGGTCCTGTGATTAACATTTAAAGTTCACTTTGGTGCAACTCAAAACAAGATATTGCTCAGTGTTCAGGATGTTTACTTTAAAGCTTATTATTTTTGCATTGTATTTATTTTCCCTCCTGCCAATAATAATGTATATACTGAAAGGTCATACTTGAAATTAGGGGTGTGCCATATTGTATCGTACTCAATAATATCGCCAACATTTTTGAATATCGTAAACAATATTATACCCTGAAATATCGTGCCATATCACCCATCCCTAATTATCACATCTGGGTACTACTTTTTAACTGTTTTAGCAAAAGAAAAATTCACAATTTTCTCATTTCCCATTATATATCTACCAGAGACAGATTTTATCTGTTCAGTATCATTCATTTTATTTCAGTTCTGGATATATGGAGATATTTGGAGTGCATTATTTAGTATCGTGACATTCTGGATCATTGACCTCTGTTACAATCTGATGAAAATTCTTGTATTTTTTAATATCTTAGTTGGGGGTGTGCCATATCATATCATATGCAATAATAAAATTTAATTTTCATTTTGTTGCAGTAGTGTATTCTTGTAATGTTTTTTTTTATTCAATGTTTTGTCATATCGCCAAGAGTATCGTTATTGCAAAAATCTCATGAAATATCTTGATATTATTGTAGGGCCATATCGCCCACCCCTACTTGAAATTCATTATGCATTATATATTAAATTTAGATTTTAACTGTCATTTGTTATAACTACAGCAACATTGTTCCTATATTGTGCTTCATTTAAAACGCAGCCTGTGCGTCCTATAAACCATCAGTATAAATGGTTCAGGCTAAACTGCTGTAGGCTGGATAAACGAGTATATGTCCACAGTGTTTACAGCTTAGTCTCCATATAATGATTATATGGACTGGGGAGTGAATGGTATACTCTGAACCATTAACAAAGTGCACACACTATTACTAATACCAATACATATTAACCATACTACTAGTGCTATACATACTAATCAGACTTTTTTTGTTTATTAGTGCAACCTAGCACTGAGATCATAAATAGCTTACACACAGCAGTGAATCAGATGCAGCTTTCCTTACGTGAAAGTATTTATCTGAAATATTTTATTCAGAACAAGCCCTAACGGAGGGGAAGCCACTTTGTTGTAAATTAGATGTACAAAATGTTCTGTTTGGCTCTGCACAGTGCACAAATACTTCCTTTTCCTCTGCCCCTCCCAACCTGCCAGCCAGTGTCCCATTTTTCGAAATGAAACTCATTTCTCGTGTCCGTGGTGAGTGCTTGTCACAGGACCGGCTGTGGAGCGGCAGGAGGCAGAAAGGGGTCACGCCACCTCTCCCTCTCCTGCTTGGCACAGTGTCCACTAATAGACGGCTTGTGTTATAACTGAGGTCCTTCTGCCCCTAATACTCTTTGATGACCGTTCCCAGATCAAGTGAATCTACTCAGCCAGCTGCAGACTGCCATCATAAGATCATTTGGCTTGCTACTGTCCACCACCCAACCCCGCCATAGTGACGTGCAACATGCAGCTTTTCATCTATCATAATGTCCCTGCTCTCTCAGCCTCAAAGAGGAAATCAGGCTTGTACGTAGATCAGTAACATTATTTGACGTGGCTTTCTTTGGATGTTTTCAGTGTTCTGAACGTTCTCTTGCATTTGCACTTGTGAGGGTACCAGAGACTTTCAGACCAACATTACATACTTCATGTTGATCCTACTACCTCAGGTTCTACAGCTTAGTTTGCTGATTAACTATTCATCTTTCTCATTCTACCTCATACGGCAACTTTCATATATCTGTACTGCACTATTTTAAGATGGAAATAATAAAAAAATATAAAAAAATAAATAAGAAGAAAATGAAACTAAGAAACCATGTGAGGTTAGCTGATCAGATTCAGCACGGTGATGTGGATTCGGTACTGGCTAAAACAACAGGCAGCCATTTTTCTGCTTTTACAATGTTTTTATATGTGAGCCATGTGAAGATGGACAGCAGCAGCAAGAACTACAAACCACTAAGGTGGCACTGAAAAGACAAGAATGTAAAAACTACTTACATTCTAGCAGGTGGGCACTGAGAAATGCTGACATTAACTTGCTATTAGGTTGTAGCTTATTGGCTGTCATGCTTATGTTACATTTAAGACCATTTCTCAGTTTATAACTAACAAGCTTCCTTGGTTATCCCAGTGTAGCATATAAATCATATAAAACATTAATGGAAGTAAGAAATGAAATTCCATCCTAGTACCATTCCTTGCTAGAGAGAAGGGATTATACTAGTTACGAAAATTGTGATTTATGAAATGGCAGGTGTGAAGGCATTGAAACATTTACTACAAACAAGTAAATCCAGTCCAGTAGTAATGTGTTTGTGACACCGGGGAACCCATTATGATGACCAGTCATACAGACTTCAGAGGGACCATAAGTCCTTTTGGCTCCAAAGCAAGCCACTGCAAATACCCCCCCCTATCCTCCTGTACTTTCTAATCTATCTAGATTGGCAGTTAACCCTGCTGCGGTATGGGTCTAGCCACATGGTGCAGGCAGGAATTCTGGAGCTGTGTGAGTCAGAGCCTCTGGGAATGTGCAGTAATCATGGATCAGCAGCATGCCAGACATCCTGCTGGAGAACGAGCCCAGGCAGCAGATATGAAACGCTGTTTAGTGGCAGTCTGGGGTAAAATTAGTCTTTGTCACTCTGAAAGTAGGGCCAAACCGACTGGTACAATTTGTCAACATTCAGATCTCACCGATTTATCATCGTCTGCGAAAACAGTGGCGATTATAGCACCAGTGTTTATAAATGGTTTGGGTTTTATTCTATATCGTACTACTATGAGGCAACAAAATAAGCAAAAATAAACACAAACCTATCAAAGCATTCAGAACTACCCTTTATCATTGTACTTACATACCTTTATGTGAAAGGGACTGATACAAATAAGAGCTTATTAACAGAAACCAACAGAACCTCTAAAACTGCTGGTGCTGTGATATTCATAATATTTAATATATTCATAACAAGGGTTTTTTAGTTCTTGGATCATTTTAAAACGATTCAAAGTCATTCACAGTGGTTTAAAATGAAATGCATTCTGGAGAAATTAGAAGAGTCTAATGCAATGTAAGCACATTCATGCAATTTAATGCTAATTTCTGCTTTCTTAATGCAAATTACACTCTCTTTGTAATATGATACTCACAATATCATCAGAAAAGCATATAGCGGCACATTCTTACATAATGTATTGTAATAATAGTAATAATAATGAATAATATTGTCATATTGCTGTACTGGTGGTTTTGGATAGTATTAAATGGATTAAATGATTATGTCTGGAGTTGTTGTATCCACTATCATTGTAAAGAAATCATGTTTTTCTACAATGCATCTAATCTTTATATTGTACCATTTTACTTTAAATCACTCTCTGTTTAGATCTGAAGAATTGAATTACGCTACAGTTTACATTGTTTTATTTTCCTGTAAGATGTGACCATAACCACATTCATTTGTATAGGCAGATTTGATCGCTTATGGGAAATTTTAGCTCTTTCAAACCAGTAAGTCTGTCAGTGGCCACATTGTCGCAGGCACTACAGAAAGTTTTTTTTTTTGGGGGAGTGAATTGCTGTGGAAAAGCTGATCTGGTTTCCAGACACGTTCTCGGTCTTAGTCATGTTTGCTGGTTTCTCAGCGTAGCACGACATGTTGCTGTGGAACTGCACACGGCCACATGAATTTCCCTGCAAATGTGAGCATGATTATGTGTGTTTATTGAAGAAAATGAACAGAAAACCTTTTATGTTTAATTTGTTTTGATTTGGAGATGTTAGATGTGAATGTCATGTCATCATGGGAAATGCTTAAAATCTTCATTTTCTGTCTGGCCACTGCGAGGTATGAGCTACATAAAGAAACCAGCTTTTCTCACCTTTTCATTGCTTGTAAATGAACAAGAGGCCCCTGCGGTGATGGGCTTCACACACCCCCCCGTACATGCCGAGAAGATACCCTGGTGTGATACTGATTATTAGGCACTTCTAACTCTCTCTCTACAGACGCTCAGTACTGCGTTTCTTGCTTGCACTGCACATGAAAGGAGGAAAGCATAAAATAATCCATAATAAGCAATAAATCCGAGTTGTACTTTACGCAGCTGTAAACGTATTCTCAGAGCACTTCTGCGCTCTTATTGCTCAGCATTACTTGCACATCTGAGTCATAATATAACCTGCCAGATTGTGGACATCTGTCTGCATGACTAAATGATGACACTGCAATTACATTTAATATGAGAACGTCATGTGTGTGCAACCAAGCTGATTGGTTAGTATATAATTAGGTGGTGCCATTTAAAAAAAAAACATGGATGTTTTTTTTTTCTGGGTACCAAACAAATTAAATATGAAATCATAGAAAATGTAACATTAACCTAATAAGCCATTCATAATGGGAGTATATATATATATATATATATATATATATATATATATATATATATATATATATATATATATATATACTCATTCTAAAACCTGTGCTTAAATAGATCTGCAAGCTGAAATGTTCCCAAAGCAAATATTTTTCTCATACTGTACATCTACATGAAGCGTTCCTGTGTCTCTAAGCCCCACCTCCCGATGTGTCCAGTGTCCTCTGATTGGTCAGCTCACCTACTCTGTTCTGATAGGTCAAGTGCCAGAACAGTTAAAGGCAGTAGTGGTATCCTGCTGCAAATTCTACAGTAATGACTATGTTATGGGATGATGTCACCTTGTAACAGAGACGAGGGCTAGAATTCTAACGAGGCATTCAATTTAGAAAAGTGGTTTCTGTGGGAAGGAGCTTCTCCCTCTGGCATGTACATTGGGCTTCATAGTTTTTCTGACTGTGTACATGCACTAAAAGCTACAGAGGAAAAAACAGAAAAGTATATAAAAGTATAACACTCCTCAGTGAGTAGTTGCAAGGATTTTGGATATTAGTCATTAATGGGAAACTCGTACAGGCAGCGCTACCTGCAAATACCTCTTATAATTGGCTCCATAATTCAAGTGAGGTAGAGTTTTTATTTTGCTCTGTGCTTCTTTCATACACAGTACAAAGGTATTTCACACATTTGTGGACTACAGCATCATGTCATGATGTCCGACTCATAACATTCCATTTACACCACTAACAGCTTTGATATCGACCCAGTTCTTTAGCTGTAAACTAGAGAGTCTTACTGCATCAGTTTAAATGGTCGGAGCTTGTTGTTATGTAACAGCAATGCTTCAGTGCTTCATTTTAAATAGACATAGTATCTATTCAGCACACACTGATATCAAAGCAATATTTTTTTCTTACCAGTGTCCATCTCATAGAGACATCAAAGCTTCTGAGCTTTCTGCTTTACCTAACTTCACCTAGGCAGATGTGGTTCTACAGCATTCCTATCAGACAGCTCTATTAAACTGACGACTTCAGATCACAATTGAATTCTTTCCAGCAGCTGTTCTCTTATCTTGTGTACAACTCTGTTGCTTTTTCTCATCGTTCACCCACTTCCTATTTAGTCGGTTCCAGTGACGAGGAAAAACAAACAGAAGACATTTGCCTTACCGACGTATTTTCTGTATGAAAAGTCTTTGATGTACTTCTAGTTCTTCAGGTTCTGCAGAGCATTATAACAGTTTATTAGATCTTTAAAAGATCTAATACATGCACAGCAATGAGATTTTGTTGTTAAATCTAATCCTTGCGGTTACAGTGAAGCAGTACTTTCAGTCCAAATCTATCATCAGATAAACTTGTGCACTTCTCTGTAATCTGATAGCGAGGAGCATTAGCACACATCAGCGATTCAAGATCTTTTTTTTTATATCACATTAAACATGAGTACCATGATTAATGTGTTAGCATTGATTTACACAAGGTCAACTCCATTTTTCCATTTCCTTCAAATCACTCGGTGTGGCTGCATGTAATGCAGCTTGTATCATTAGCACCCGGGGCCTGGGTGACCCTTCTTAACATTTCTATTTATCCATCTTGCCTAGAAGGTGCTATCCAAGGTTTTCTTGTTTGTCCACTGAAGCGAGTGGACATGCATAATTTGTCTTCGCGCAGGCACTCAGCTTTGTTCTGTCAACACAATGTTCTTTAGAGGTACCGGCAGGGTATTTGTCAAAACCATGGCCTGAGAGATATTGATTGGAAGCTTTGCTTCTTAGGATGGGTCCAAGCACAGGTTTGGCCCACCGTTACTCTTTTGCTTCTACTGCAGGGGTACATTATCAATAACCTTTGATCCAACTTCTCAAACACGTAGCTCCTTACTAGCTTCTTCCACTAAACACAGGCTAACAAATAAAGGCGGTGCATCAAATCTTTTTGCAAAGTGGCCCCTAATTAGCCTTGCATGTGTTTGTGCCATTGTTGGCTTGCAGCGGTTTTCTCTGTCACTAGAGGGCAGTATGTTTCAAACATTGTTCAAGAACTTTTCCAACTATATAATAATTTCCCTGTTGAAGAATTGCATCAGAATTTTTCTGTCCCAGCTGAAACAGAGCAGTTCTCTTAGCCTCACTTGAATTCAGTGTTTGCCAGGTCTTATCTTCCATCTTTAGTGCTTAATCCAACAGGGCCACCTTTACGGTGGAGATGTCAACAAGACTGGAAGCGTACGGCTCTTGGCTGTGTTTGTTGATGTGTTTCCGTGTGGGTTTTGTCTGACATGCTTTTTCTTTTTTTTTGCTGAGCCATTGTGCAGACCTTTTAAAAGCCAATTGAGGAGCTGCAGATTCAGGTGCACTGAAGGTCAGAGACACATCTTCAACGGCTGTCCTCGTTTCCCTTAAATACAAATATCTCTGCTTTTCAGCCACCCTGGTTGCCTAGGGGATGTTGTAGGCTTTATCAGGCCAACAGGCAACACTGAGGTTTGATTTCACAGCAGTAAAGGATGCCGTATCGCTGGTAACATGTTGCGATTCAACAGATGACTCAATAAAGTGGTGAGGCGGAAAGTAAAAATACATGCTCCTGCGTTACTGAAACGTGGCTTGCTTTTCTATGACGCGTATATGCTCAATTTAGTTCACTGAGTTTTCTCTATTTTTCTGTCCTGCAGTCATTCTGAGACTTTGTTTTTGTTTCCTTTAATGTATTGAAATGTTCTACCAACAGTGAAATGCTTTGGTGCATGTGGAATTGGTGTGCTATGATGTTTTCTTTTTATTGTATTAAATGTATTTTGGCAGTAATTATTTGGTTCCAAATGTACACACACACACACACACACACACACACACACACACACACACACACACACAGAGACAGACAGACAGACAGACAGACAGACAGACAGACAGATAGGTTGTACATGATTGCAGCCAGTTTTAAGCAGTAGCTGTGATGCTCTCAGTCAGTGCTCTCAGATAGATAGATAGATAGATAGATAGATAGATAGATAGATAGATAGATAGATAGATAGATAGATAGATAGATAGATAGATAGATAGATAGATAGATAGATAATCATTTGTCTTATTTCTCGCCAGTAACTGTGTTTGTACATGATTGCAACCAGTTTTAAGCAGTAGCTGTGATGCTCTGTCAGTGCTCTCAGATAGGTAGATAGATAGATAGATAGATAGATAGATAGATAGATAGATAGATAGATAGATAGATAGATAGATAGATAGATAGATAGATAATTGCAAAATGGTAGCTTCTAAAACATTACATTACATTACATTATATTACAGTACTTCTTTGTACCTCTTTAATTTTGCTGGCTAATTATTATCAGTCTGGTCACAGCACAACCTCTCAGCACAACGTTTCATTTCTGCCCTTAAATTATCCTACCCTAAGGCTGCTGGTCACCCCCAAACATAAATATCTAGCTTTTGTCTTTGTAAGTTCAAAGATAAATGCATTGAAAACAACATTAAGAAATTGGGTCACCAGCAGAGAAGACCACATTAAACAACAGAAGTAAGACTTGAGATTAAAGGATAACAAAAATTGTTAATATCAAATTCTTTGATCAAATGTCCAGTCCAGTTTTCTGCTCTAGCGCGAGTGCTTCAGTTTGCTGTCCTTTGCGGATGAAATGTTGCGACTGTTTCTGACAGAATCACTCTCTCACACACATTCTTATTGTAAGGATGGGTGAATAAGAGGCTGTGCACAGATAAAAGAGTGTGTTTCTACGGCAATGGCCTTGAGACTTCTAGTCAGGTGGGCTATCGAAATGAGGCACTCAGCTGTCCAATCAGCGCACACCTCTTGTCTGTGACTCAGATGCAGATTGCTCTATTGCTTCATTGGGCCACTGTGCAGATGTTGCTCTTAATAGCCAGTCCAGGGTCAGGGTCCTCATTATACACTCTTATTTTGGTCACCTTGTTGTTCACCCCTAATGAGCTTCTGGATGTGTTTGATTTAGAAATGTGGCCACCTTGCCATGGAGAATGAATGGACATGTTACCAGTGTAGCTTGTGAAGTCCATTAACCCCTAAAACATTGAGATCCATTACTCTCATGTTGCTGTACTGCTTAAACATAATTATATAATTGTATACTTTTCTTCTATTTATATTTATATTTTGGATTTCTATGTTTTCCATGGATTTCCATGTTTGTTTCTCTTTGTTTTGATCAAGGAATAACAAAAACAAGACTGCAAGCACAATAACTTTGCATCAAATTCAGATTATAGTAAAATATCACAGAATTACATGTAAAAAGTTTAGGATCACTTAAGAATTTCATTTCATGCAATTCACAAACAATATTGTGCATTTCACAATAGATTTAAGTGTATCAGATGATTTTTAAAGAATAAAAATGTTTGTATTAAAGCCTATTTTTGTATAAAGGATTATTTTGCATATGGTCCTATTATCAGCAATTCTCAGTCCTCTGTCTAAATCTCCTGGTACGGCCGCCAATCCAAGTTAAGGATGTTATTGGGCTAATTGGTTGTTAGGACACTCTTGCTTAATTGTGATGCACAGCTGAAAAACATTCTACTAATAAGTGAGTATAAAAGGGAGAACAACATTCCAGGTTAGTTTAGTATCTGAAGCAACAGCAGTTGATGGCTTGCTGACCGACTCAAAATGGCCAGAAAGAAACAACTTTCTTTAGAGACCCGTCAGTCCATTGTTGTGTTAAGTAAGAAAGATACTCCTTTTGAGCGGTAGTGTATGTGTGTATATATATATATATATATATATATATATATATATATATATATATATATATATATATATATATATATATATATAAACATATAAGAAATATAACATAAATAACAAATGGGTTAGAAAATCAAAATTACAATAATCAATGAGATAATCAATGATATATATATATATATATATATATATATATATATATATATATATATATATATATATATATATATATATATATATATATATATAATTACAGTCACACATCATATGATGCAAGAAGCACTCTATGTCTTTGTTTCACTAGTAAGTATTTACCACAACTTTATTGGAAACTACTGGATGATACAACCTAAAATAACCAGGATTATTGCATTAATAAGGAAACATATTGTTTATCAGTTAAATAATACCAGGATGTCAAAGTGGCCTTTCAACAACAGCATGGAACATTTGCTGTGGTTGAACTCTCCAAAGAAAGGCTTTAGTGAACTATAGATTTAAAAACACAAAGATGCATTTGAAGTCATGCCCTCCTCCGCCCTGCACTGTAAACCATGTGTCAGTATAACCTGTACTAAAAAATAGGACTTTAAAATGTCTATGAAATTTCCTTGATTGAAATAGTTCTACACGTATTGAATCTATTACATCAATAGAATTACTTCTAAAATCAAGGAAACGTACAAGCTAAATCATGTTGCTGTATTTTATTGCTGATGATGATGTTTGAGTAAAATAAATTTAGTGTGCTTTTTTTCAGTGCACACAGTGG
The DNA here is from genome assembly GCA_021613375.1 of Megaleporinus macrocephalus. Taxonomy (NCBI): domain Eukaryota; kingdom Metazoa; phylum Chordata; class Actinopteri; order Characiformes; family Anostomidae; genus Megaleporinus; species Megaleporinus macrocephalus. Next base: position 28,078,297 of record CM038721.1, read on the forward strand.
TCTTAGTGTTTGGCTGGAAATATTCTCTGGGAGCCCCATCTGCTGGTTGGATTTGGCAAGCATTCACACAACAGCTGTGTTTGAATAGGTAGAGAGATCAGACAGATTTCTGATCCCCAGATCCCTCAGTGCTTTGTGCCTATCAAGAGCACTTGATTTTTATAGTAGACAGCTATCCTGCGGTCACGCACCACTATTATGAGCCACAAGCAGATAATCATTTGTCTTATTTCTTGCCGTTATTCTGTGTTTTGTACATGATTGCAACCAGTTTTAAGCAGTAGCAATAGATCAAATGCACACAGTGATGCTCTACAGTCAAAGACATGACTATAATACCTAATTTGTTTTTAAATTTAAATTTAATTTTCTTTTATTTATTTACCTTTTCACACTTTAATCATTTAAAAATGCTCATGCGTCTAGTGTTTAAACTCTAAACTCTATAAAAAATATTATAGTAATACTCTTATTTCATTTTGGGCTTTGGGCTTTAAAAATGTTTCCCTCTGTAGTATCTAGGTAGATACAGACAAGAAAGTTTTCCATTGGTTAGGACTTCTTTAGCTATATATATATATATGAACTGACAGTGAAATCAACTGAGAATTGGCAGGACCAATTTTGTGAGAAAAAAACATCAGTTTAGATCTTCTGGATAGATACTTCAGTCTTTAATACTCTTTACTAACCAGAGTTCCAGCATTGGACTGCCTCGGTGTGGTGCTGTAGCAAACTGGTTCGCCTAGCTTAGCCAGTGTAACTATACCTGTGATACCTCAGAATAACTTTATAAAGTGTTACAGCATATTTTTGTACCTGTATTTGTATCTTGCACAATTTTCCAGGAGTTTAGTGGAAAAAAGAGAGTGTTACTCAACCGAAGATAAAACAAGGGAACATCTCAGTTCATGTGCTGAAGACCACATTACCAAAATAGAAAAGAGCATTTCCAGAAGCAGCACTTTTGCAGCCATTGAACTCAGGACCAGCGCCACTATAACAAGTGAGATATCGGCCAGCCAACACTGGAGCAGCCAGCCAACTTCGGGTCCCCACAAATACTAGGGGATATTTTGCATGCTGCCAGCTACTGACTGTGAATATTTTTATTGTAGTCACTGTCACAGTTAAACTGGTACAGAGAAGGTTGTATATACATGTTATTGTGTGTTATACATTTCAAGTAAACAATGGAATATCTAATAGTTGTAAGATATTCTATATCCTATGTTGATGTTTTATCCTGAATAACCAAAAACTTTCTTATGATCACACTTCACTCTGGCACTAACATGGTACTAGAATCCCACAGGGACTCTTTTGAAGTATTGTTTTTTTTCTTGTGTTTGACCGAGTTTTGTTTGCGGGCCAAATTCAAGGCATAAATCAAAGGCCTGCTTTTTTGGTGTTTGAAGCATATTACCATTTCGTACTATGTAAATTTTATGCCTAAACTGAAACAAACTTGCCTCAATCTGTTTTGAGCTGTTAAGTAATTCTAAATAGATGTGCTCTTGTATTTTTCCATGATGTATGACATCCTGTTGTCTCCTACACTAGTAGCAGCCTTCTTCAGTCCTGAATTTTTCCATACATTTGTCTATTTAGATAAAGGTAATTGGCTTGTTAGCTACATTAGCCTCATAGCTCCAGTGTTAAACTAAATCAAAACACATGCTGGCTAATTGACTACATATGTGATAAGATACAAATTAGTTTGTTTTTTTTTTTGGCAAACATATAGCTTTAATCGGGTCTTGTAATGAATCTCATCTGTTTAGTGTATTCAGTCTGAATGAGATGGCCTGCCTGATATATTAGTCACAAAGTGCAAAGGGCAGGGATTACTATGTAAGGCTAAGTATGGTGATTGGGAACAATGGCAGTTAATGACCCAATAAAACCAGAGGGATTGTACTTGGAAGATATATGACATGGGAGTCTCAATGCAGTGCTCTGCAAAAGCAGCTAGCATCTGTGATGCTTCTGGTTACTTTTAAAGTAAACCCAGGCCTGACACTGTTCCATTGTGACCCAGCTGGGGGGGGCTCTCATATGACCGGGTTTTGTAAACGTTAAGATGTGGTGAGGCAGACTGAAGTCTGGGAGAAAGCGTGTGCTCTGGCCTGAGACAGACCAGCAACAGATTATTCTTTGGAAATCTGTGCCAGAGGGCCAGAAGAGAAGGGGGAGAGTGGGGGTGGTTAATGTTTATACACAGATGGGATGAGAAAGGAAATGATTATAGAGTGCACATTTTCCTTCCTTGTCTTCAGACTGATCGGTCCTCTGTGGGCTTCCAAGCCAATACCTCCCTTTCCCTACTTTCCCTATCTCCTTTGTCCTCCATCTCTTCTCCCTAGCCCTTTCCAACCCCAGCCTCCCCACTCATGCTGCTTGCTAACCCCCAGTAATTCATCCAGCCATATTTAGGCAGGGGGAGGGAGGGAGCTCCTGTAATGTAAACAGAACTGGAGCTGGAGAGGAGGCGATGAACTACACTTGTGTCTGTGTCTGTCAAAATTGCTCAGCGGCTTCCCTGAGCGAGGTGGAACTGCTCTGGGCCTGAGAATGACAAGGCCTCTGATGCGTCCCCAAACTTCAGTTTGACCCTTCATGGATCCCTTTGGAAACAAATGCAGTTTCTGAAGTTCCTGGAGTTGATCCAGAGTCTCTTGGCGATCAGGTTAGCTTGGGACACTGGACGCCCATTAGTTGGACATCAGGGTACCTCAGGACCATGAGCGCAACTGCCCAGGAGGAGAGCTCATTGAGCTCAGGGCCACAGCCGATCAGGTTGAAGCCGAGGTCCTTAGCAAGTTCTCCCTGCGGATCTCCAAACTCAAGACAGTCTCCTCGCAACTCTCCCCGAAACTCACCGCTCCTGTTCAGGAAGCTTCTGATGAACCGCAGCATTGTTCTTCAAAGACGCTTCACTTTGGCCCACACGCCCAGGTATGGCCTTGACTTTTGCACTCAAAGATGAACATTTCTCTCCTCCCTTGGCAGGTTCTGCAACATGTTCCTGCTTGAAAGTCATGCCAGATCAACAGTGAGCTCAGTAATACCCCTGGACCTTGTTTGGACTTCTCTTTGATCACTGTCACATTGGTGGTTTGCTAGTGCACCTCCTGCACCTCTGAGCATCACGAGGAGATCCACAGTCAGAAGGGGTTGTCATGTTGTTTAGGTAATTCAAAGTTTAAATCATTAGTAAAGGAAGAAGAAGCAGTTCTGAAGTAAGCACTTGCGTGGAGGACTTGAAAGGAGGCTTTTGTTCTGTTTTAGGTTCAGGCCTTCTCCACTGCCTTAGGTGTTGAAGCTTATCGTTGTTCATTGTTTTGCTCTTGTCTTTTGCACTAGTCTCGGCTGGAAAAAAAAAATGCTTTCAAGGGTTTTGTGTAGCCTCAGTTAGCATCGGATGAAAAGTATTTTGCAGTTTTAGTAATGAGAGACAATGAAGGCTCGTTTCCTACAAAGGGTTTAAGTCTAGCCCTGGAATGCACGGCCCTCTGAATAGAGAATCTCCACTGAAGGGGAAATATAGTCTAGGCCTTTGTTTGGGAAACAGACCCTAGGAATTACTGTAAAGCCAAGGTGTAATTTCTCATTTTTTCAAGTGCTGTTTCAAGTATTTATTAGTGTGTGGATAAGTAGAGCTCCTATCTGTCAAATTAAATAGTTTTTGGGGATGTTCCAGGATGTTACAGAAACCTAATGCACTCAAGCAGTGTCATGTGTTTTAAAAAACTATAAACTATCTGAAAAAAACATCTCTTTGAGGGAAAACATGTGAAAATCAAGCAAAATATGTAAAAGGCCATCATCCAGGCTTTGGACAGAGTGTAATGTAACTACACTCAGAGTAAATGAATGGAGTGAGTGTACAGATGTCTCTCTGATCCTCATATAAACATTTCCATTACCCAGATGTTATTAAACTGTTTCCGTGGAAGCTGACGTCAGAGATGGATTCTTCACTCCGAGGTCATGACCGCCAGATTGTAAGGAAAACTTGTAGTAAACTTATATGATAACTTAATTCACAATGAGGAATGTCTTGATCCTTGTCTTGCAACACCGAGTTTACTTTATGCATTAAGAAATCTTGATGTTTGGAAAAGTGTTCTTAAGGTTAAGTGTGGCAAAGTCATCACTGCCTAAATTCAGTGCTAAAAGAATAGCAAGAAAATGAATTCAGTTAATAAGGGTTATGTGGGGTTTTTAAAACTTATAAACATTTTTTTGCTAAGCTGATAGGATAGGTCATTCAACTTATGTTTTCTTGATTATGTTTTATGTCAGTATCTGCTGTTTATTCTTGACTAAATCGGAATCTAAAGAATTTGATGTGTGTTTTGGCAGAGGTACTTATGGATGATCATCCAGTAGTTCCATCAGTAGCTTTGATAAGAAGATCTTTTAAACTGAAGAGTTATAGGCTATCTAGCTCTCGACGTTTCTCACACAAATCAATCTGGAGTATTTAGAGTGTCCAAGAGTCCTTATCAGTCATGACTAGGGCCAAAATGTCTGTAAAAGGAAATTGAAAATTGCACACTGTAGCCATCTTTAGTCTTTCTTATTTATATGCATATATAAGATAATAATATATATCTGTCTTTGCCATCTGCTCTTGAAGGGCCCATGTCCTAAATGTTTCTTGTATTTCTTTCCCCTGAGGCATAGAAAGGTTTTATGCACCAGTTATGTACCATAATATCATAATTCTTTTTTTCATTGGCCAGTTTTCACCCTCTCTTTATTTCTTGGAATAGGCCGTTTTTATTTCTGTGCTTTTAAAGGAGCAATATGTTAAATGTTAATGATATCTGTTTATTGTGTTGTAGAGACATCTACTGAAGTTAGCATGCTAACCAGCTTCGGCCGGCCCATCTGTTTCTCGTCAGACTACTTGGTACCTGAAGAGGCGATAGTCACTGTAGCGTCATGTCTGCTTTCAGTCACCACATGAGAGGATAAAGAAGAAGCAATAAAACACATTGGAAAACAAAGAAAACAAGTAACATAAATAGAAGAAAAACAGGACATTGCCATTGCTTTCCATAGCTGTAGATGCTCTTTGCTAGTTAAGGGATGAACTTTGATGTTGAACCGACAACGATTTTTCAGACTGGTAAGTCAACAGAGGGTGTAGGGTGGCGTTGGACTGAAGAGGGAGGAGACGGGACAGATTGAGTCATCTTACATATAGATTCTTTAAGACTGATTTATGTAGATAAGCTCAGTTCTGATTGGCTGTCCTGTATAGTGACTCATTCCAAAAGCGCTCAGAAGTAAAACATACTGCTGTAAGTAAACTGCTGTTGACATGATAGGTAGATTCATTTAAATATGTTGATTCTTGAGATTTCAGTTGATTCAAACCAGGTTGTATTTGCAGTTGGAACTGAAGAGTGGTACTGTTTTAAAACAACGTTTCCATATTACGTACGTATTCTTTTTAAAAAGTGAGGGAAATGTGTTTTTCCATGATATGGATTATTGTAAGTTGTTTTAAAGCCAGTGGCTGGATGGCAGTTGTGGATTGACCTAGTTTCAGTGGATCATTAACATGGCCATTTGAACGCACAAGGTGAGAGAGATGGGGCCACAGAAGCTGTTTTCACAGGCAGTTTGTTTTTTTCTCTCAGTCATGTGCACAAAGAATGTCTGGATTCGACGTCAAAAGGCACGGAATGAAGATCAGATAGCTAATCTGTGCTCTGATTTTCCTCTTAGGCAGAAGTGAAGCAGCACCAACTGCACAGTTTATTAGAAATATGAGGTCAGTTCATAAGTAGATTTGGAGCTGAATCAATATTGTGGTGTCAGCAGTAAAGAACACAGAGGGGAAGCCAATATTTCTGCTCAAGGCAATGCTCTTTTATCGAATAAAGCAGACAAGATCCCTAAATTATAACCAGAAAAGCAGGGAAGATCACTTCTTGCAACTCCTCTCAATGGTAACCTCTAAGCACTAAATGGCCTACGGCATAACAAACAATCAACAATAATCATAGTCAACACTGCCAACACATGAACATGTCTAACAACTGACAACACTGACAACAAGAAAACAACAAATGTCCTTTTAACGGGGGGGGGGGGGGCACGCGGCACAGCTCTGCATACCATGCCTCCAAAGCCCTTTCTGAACACAGAGCAAGTGTCAGACGCCACAATATATCCAGGCCTTTTACGCTTGAAGGCTGTTGTACAAAGGCAGTGACTTGAGTTACAGAAAAACATAAAATTATATGTAAGTCCTCCTTGTGGACAGCTGATAGGCTCCATCAGATTTTTACAGTGTATAAAGCTTCTTTAGTTATTGTACTGTAGCTATAATACAAATGCTGTACAGCTAGTAGTACTGAAAACAAGACTTCATGCCTTTGGAATCATACATTTGCCACAAACCATGTACAGTTGTTCAATAATTCAAACAGACTTGCTTATGCAGAAATACTTATATCTACAAAAATGAACAAAACCTACATCACATATCTAAACGCTAAATGCATGCAGGTTGCACAGTGGTGGCATGTTGGCCTGACACAGTAATGCAGTTTTTGCAGATTATTAATTGCCACATAAATAATGTTGTTCATAGTGCAGCTATTAAAATTGAAGTCTAAATTGGCCAAATTATCTAGTTAAATATCTCGCTTGCTAGCTATGGATTTCGGCTGAGGATATGAAAAACTTGAGTTCCAATAAATAAACATTAGTCACAAGCATACATTTTTTTCTGAAGATTAAGTGGCATCTAAAAATCACTGTTAACTCTTGAATTATATTTTTTACTGTATGTAACTATTAAAGCACAAGCCTAAAGGCGCCAAATAGACAAAAGATTAACTATCTTGCTTCCCTGCTGTTGATAGTGATAGCAGACATAGTTCCAGCTGACATAAACAAGCATTACTTACTGCTGCCCTCGAAACCAAGACAGAATTCAAAAATTTGGTTGATTTTATAAGATCCATAATGTTTCTCAGCAAATGCGATTTCAGCTTTCTTGTATTTACATCTTTTTGCATTAAATAACATTTGCATTAAATGACACAAGATTGTGAAATTTAGCAACTGTAGAAAATACGCTTAAATGATTGTGCTCAGTAAGAATTGTGACAGGCCAAGTGACAGTAAGATGTAATACTTGATAGCTTCATTAACCTCATGCAGTGAGTGGAAACAATTATTCAGATACACTGACTTGCCACTTTATTAAGTACACCTGCCTTTCTATCTGCACTCTTTGTTTATGTATTATCAGGTCAGTGTACCTTATAGGTGATGTGATAGTTCTACAATTACAGATTGCGGTCCATCTGTTTCTCTGCATACATTGTTAGCCACCTTTCAGCCTGCTCTTCAGTGGCCAGGACTCCTACAGGTCCACCACAGAGCTTTGGTATTGTTGGGTGGTGCAATATTGTCAGCACTGCAGTGATACGTGGTGGTGGTGGCATGTTACAGCTATCCTTAGCTTATCATGTCACTTATCTTTTCAAGTTTCATAACGGCAGGGAATGGACCGATGTGGGCAGTGGAGGAAACAGTGTAATGCCACGCAACCAAAAAACACTACTCTTTGCCACTGGAGTGTTTGCATCCAAGGAAAATAATAAAAAAGCAACAAAGAGATGAAGCTAGTGCCTGATATTTTGCTAACCTGTGCACAGATAATTGGCGTAGTTCAGTTGTTCAATCAATCTATGGTTCAGGTGAAATTCTTGTGTGTAAACGCAAACTAGTGACAAGACAAAAACTAGTCTTGTGTGTGTGTGTGTATTTAGGAGAAGTGTGAAAACGCTCCTAGTGTGTGTTGCGCTAGTATGACAGGTTGAGACACAGCAGTGCTGCAGAAGTTTGAATACCAGTGCAATACACTGACGTGGTGGTGGCGTGTTACATCAACGTCACAGCAGTGATGAAAATGATCCGCAACCAAACCACACCGGCTCTGTGGTGGTCCTGTCTGGGGTCCTGATCATTGAAGAAGGGGCGAACACAGTATGCAGTGAAACAGGTGGGCTGTAATTGCAGAACTACAAGGTGCTCCTATATGGGAAGGGTTGATGTAAGGCACAGTGTAGAAACAAGGAGGTGTACTTAATGAATGACTGGTGTGTCTGTACTCTTTTTCCCTATAAATGTGTATATCTATATATATATATAAATATATATTTACACTACCACTCAAAGGTTTAGGATCACAGTGAAATGTTCTTGTTTTAATGGAGTATCTTCCTTCCTTAACACAACAATGGACTGACGGGTCTCTAAAGAAAGTTGTTTCTTTCTGGCCATTTTGAGTCGGTCAGCAAGCCATCAACTGCTGATGCTCCAGATACTAAACTAACCTAGAATGTTGTTCTCCCTTTTATACTCACTTATTACTAGAATGTTTTTCAGCTGTGCATCACAATTGAGCAACCAATTAGTCCAATAACATCCTTAACTGGGATTGGCGGCCGTACCAGGAGATTTAGACAGAGGACTGAGAATTGCTGATAATAGGACTATATGCAAAATAAGCCTTCATACAAAAATAGGCTTTAATACAAACATTTTTATTCTTTAAAAAGAATCAGATACACTTACATTAATTGTGAAATGGACAATATTGTTTGTGAATTGCATGAAAATTGCATGACATGAAATTCTAAAGTTATCCCAAACTTTTGAGTGGTAGTGTATACATACATATATATATATATATATATATATATATATATATATATATATATATATATATATATATATATATATATATATATATATATATATATTCGCTGTCCAATGCCTTACTTTCAATGTAAGTATTTCTATTGTAGAAAACTCAAAATTGACAAAAATGGAGATGCATGTTTTTCATTGCACATGTTTGCAGAGATTATGTGCAATGGAAGTATATTAGATAACAAAAACTGAGGTGTCTAAATACTTGTGTGGGCTCAGTCTAGCCGCAGTATGAAAACTGTTGAAGCAAATTTTGGGCACCAAACTTGTCCTGGCTGATAGGCATTATTTGAAGTAAAGCGGAACCGTTTGGCCGAACCATCACTTTAAAGTCTTTACAGCAAATGCATTACGAATGTTTCTGTTTCTCTCTGTCTATGTCATGTGCGATACTGCAAAGCTTTGATTTTACGCCCCCGTAAGTAAACTGTTATTTAATTTCTCCTCCCACTCTCTGTGAGGTCCACATGCACTGTAGTTACCACATGGCGTATGACAATCTGTCACTGCTGGCTCAGATGAAGCCGCTGAGAGCTTTCTGCTTTCTAGTTTCTGCTTTCTTATGTGCCATTATGCATTTTTTTGCAGCACTTGCAGTTTTGACACAAACATCGATGACTGCAGCAGATGGCGCATGTCTAGTGGTCCTGGTTTAAGTGCATTTTACAGCATGTTTGTTCGATATAGTGCTTTAATAAGAATGTCCCGTGGAAGTTATGCTTAACCTGAAATGGCTCGGATTTTCTTTTATGACCGAAATGGAGTCACTCGCACAACCCACGCACCACACTAATCACAGCGTGCACCACGGGGAAAAAAAAAAGTATTTTAGTGCAGGGCGCACGTAATACTCGCCAAATCAGATAAAACACAACGACCCAGGAGAAACACTCCAACAGCATGTTTACTTTAAGTAGAGCACTGCCTCCATTATCAATGATTAGCTCTGGTGTCATAAAAGATAAAGGGAGCATTTTCCTCTTAAGGAGAGTGCATAGCCAGAGCAAGCTATAGATAAACACTGGTGAAAGGATGCTATATAGGTATGTGTTGGCAGCTGGCTACTTTCTCCATTTGTCATGCAGGGAGGCCTGCAGATAAGAAGAATCGCCTGCTCTGTTCCGACCCAACATATACAAATTACTTTCACTGGCGATAGCTTAGCAGCTCTGCGCATTAGTACATATTTACATAGAGAGTTCATATGTAGTGACACCACACTGCCTCAGGCTTCACAGCATTGTGTAATCTTTATAAATAAAACAACAGGTGGCTGCATGTGAGTAAATAGCTTTCTCTCTCTTTTTTTGGGGGGGGGGGGTTTCATTTTGTGCCAATGTGCTGCCAGATTTCCCAAACTGCTACCTTTCTGAATAAAAACTGCAGGACTGGTCTCAGCTGTGGTATATGGATTATCCTTTCTGGATCTCCCAAAGCATATACACGTCCTGCATTCTGTGGCATCATTTCAGTTGTAGCTCACTGACATTGTAAAAGGCCAATGTAAGTTATAATAAAAGATAAAATAAAAGATCTATACCACTTTTGTGTTTCTGTGTAGGAGAGTTTAGTTTTACTAGTATTTGCATTTAATGCTTTACATTAGAGGTCTGCTTTCATGTGTGTCCCCCTAGTATCTTGTAGCGTGGGCCTAAGCTGTGGAAAGGGTTGTGAAGAAAGGTAAATACACCACAATGAAGCAATGACAGGCCTGACATATGGCCATCACATTTTAGTCATACCTACTTCAGGAAAAAATAATTAATTTGCGAATATAGTATGTAGAATTTTGGATGTTATTTAGCCTCATATGGAACTGCTGGTGGGAACAGGACATATTCTATTGGGAGTGGGATTAAAACATTAGCAGACCTCCACCTAGTAGACCTCAAAACTAGTGAAAGGACATCATTATATTGTCTGCGTGGGTTGTGTGCTATTAATGTAACTTGTATCATTATATAATTATATTTGAATAAATATGTGCCGTAATTCAATAACAGTAGTATCATCGTAGATGCAAAGTAGCATGCAGAAACAAAGCAATAGCACTGGAAATATATCTAAATACAGTTTTCTTTGCTTTTATTTCTTTTTGTTTCTGGCTTGCATGTTTTGCTTATATATTTAGCAGAAGAGGCAAATGATATCATCTGATGCTGACGGGGTCCATCCATATGTCTTACACTCTTGACTGTGACTAATAGAATCATGCAATAGCAGAAATCTTTTTTATTGCTATATAGAAACATTTTTAAAAGATCATTTAAATATAAAATAAGGCAACCAGTCGAATTCATAACCCCAAACAATTTCACCAGCATTTCACCAGCAAGTGCGCCGTCCCTCCACCTCCCTCTTCAGTTCTTATCAGCCTAGAAGAAACTCTCAGCATCAAACTTCATCCCTTTCTTTTTTGTTCTGCTTCTATATTTTTGGCATTTTTTTGTATTATAAGACAGGGTGAGTCGAGGTGAGCTGATGAGAATTGTAGAAATCTCTGTAACACAAAGGCGTCTTTAAAATTATGATTTGTGTTTGGAATGTTTTAAACTAAAAGGCGCACATATTGGTTTCTTAAAGAACAACATACAACAGGGTTTTACACGCAAATTACCTTTTATGCATTATGCGTCTTTGAGTTGTGTTGGTTACATATACCGTGCTGTGCAAAACCACCCAAAGTACTGTATACCAAGATTTTTTAATATATATATATATATATATATATATATATATATATATATATATATATATATATATATATATATATATATACATCAGCTATTGCTTTGTTTTTGCATGCTACTTTGCATCTACGATGATACATCAGCAATATATATATATATATATATATATATATATATATATACACATCAGTAATATATAAAAATATTCAGTATTTTGTATTCACCATTCACCTTTTTGTTTTTGTTAGAGGAGACTTGCTTTTAGTTTTCAAACAAAATCTGCAGGAATGTTATTCAGTTCAGTCCTAGAAGTTGTTTGTATATTCTGTTCAGTCCTCACAGCATTTTTCTCTAAAAGGGCTTCTTGCACATCCTTTCAGACTCATAGCATTATGTCTCACACTGTCTTTCACTGTCTCACAGTGAAAGGATGAAAGGACAGAAACACCTGTCTTTTTCTGATGGTGACTGTTTCTGTGCTGTACCAGGCAGAGTTGTTAGGAGTCTTATTTTCTCTGCATCTTTAAACTATTTTTGGAAACTCCACATATTTTTCTTCCCCTTCTTATGCAAGAGGATTGTGTTCTCTCATTTGCTCAGAAACATCTCATTTAGCCATTTTAGCTTCAGATGAGAAAGAAATCTGCAGCGAAGTTGTGTTTGAGTAGTTTGGGTGTGAATGTCGGAATCTCATAATACCTCAATGTCTGTAACTCTTTTGGGAGCAGCTTTTGTTTGGAGGTGTAACTCTGGGTTTTTTAAAGTGGCAGTATGAAAAGGTGTCATTATCTGTAAAATGTGTTTTCATCTTTTCTCCTTATGCTGAAAAATGAACGTGACTGGAAATGACTAGAAATTCTAAGAGAGGATGACCTCTGTACAGCCTTAAACCTTCACTAAAAACCCTCGAGGAACCATTCTTCAATGGTGTAGTCATTTATTCACTTCCAAGCCCTACAGCAGGTAAATGAGCATGCTCTGTCTAGGCAGCCTGTTGTTGGCTGAGTAAGCTGTGTTCGAACCAAATACAAAAACACAAGCCCTCATCTCCAGAGCGGGATGACGCAGGAGAGGGCTGAGAAATGGAGCTTGTCAAGGTTTTCTGTGTAACTCAGTGAATGAGTAAGACTGAGGTGTAGGAGGGAAGCTGTGCATGCGCGTTAACTGTGAATGCATGTCACAGCAGTGCTCCATGTGTATGTTTTGTATGGCAGATTGTGGGGGCATTATCAGGTTACACTAAGGATTTTCCACATTTCATTTGTTTTCTACTCCCTCACTCCCTCCCCGCTTTATTCTACGTACCACCATCCCTTATCAGCGCTAACAATACACAATGTGGTTTGTGTTGTGCGTGTGTGTGTGTGTGTGTTGTTAGCGCCTCATGGGGATGCAGTGTGCTTCCACGTGTTAGGCTGGGCCAGTGTAGGCAAGCAGAGAGGAGACACCCAGTGCTAGCTCCAACAAGTCAGGACACACGCACACACCGCCGCAGCGTGTGACTGCGCACCACGCTTCAGGCTGCCTGTGTTTCTTTTACCAGTTTAGCTCCTCTTAGACGTGCGCTACTGATCCTGGACGACACAAACATTTTTGCTTTCTTTCTCCTTTTTTCCACTCTGCTCCTCCTAGGCCTTCCCTCTTTTCCAACTTTGGACACACAGCCAAAGCAAAACAAATATGGAAACTTAGCCGGACCTCATACCCCAAACGCTCGTCTCCTGGGAGCCCATAAGAAAGGTCGACGCTCCGAAACTTCTTGTTTTCCCTTTCATTCTCCAAACTACTCTCGACGGCTCATGCAAGGAGGAAAAGTTTCTCAGTAGGTTTCGGAAGCAAATTGTCAACCTGATGAGAAAGTTCTTGGGAATTGGTGGCAACCAGCATGGCCAGCGTGGTGGCGGCGTAAACTTCAGTCTGCGAAGTTTGGGAAGTAAACTGCAGCAACTTGTTCAGGAAGTTCTTGGTGTTGATGGCAATCAACAAGGCTGGTGATGCAAACGTCTCCCTGGAGCGGAAAGCTGAGTAACACTGGAGACGTCTTGTTAGGGGTGGTTGAAGTTTTCACTTGAAGTTTTCAGATACCGAGCTTGACGATCCTGAAGAACAAATTGGAGCACCAAGATTCATTTAACCAAGGAACTGGCTTTGGGATCCTGGACTCCTTACCTGACTGAAGTAGCTCAGCCAAACTTCTCAGCCTCTCTTAAAGTACTAGGACCAATCAAGTTAACATCTCTGGGGCTAATCAAAAACAGTGCCACAAAATGTGCCTTCACTTTAAACCTTTAAGGCACACGGAGCTCCAGTCTTTGGGATAAAATGTCTGTGGCCATCTACACTGCAATCTGAAATCATGCATAAAGACCACCGCTTCCCCCGGAAGAGTTCGTTGTTCAACTTTGGTTCAGGTCGAAGAAGGCACTCCTGCATTGGGTATAGTTTTTAATTTATATACTTACTTTATTAACTACTTACTTATATATTCACTTACGTACTCTATCACTGATTTACTCGCCCAGTACATATGTCTACTATAGTTTACTGTCTCATTCCTTGTCCTTGCTCTTGTGTTCTTTGTGGTTTTGTCTGATGGTAGACAAGACGTGAAAGCTTTTGACCAGTTTCACTCGTCTTGTCTCTTTCTGGTCTCCTTTTTTGTGGGAGGTTTGAATGTGTTTTAATTTTAATAGGCTGTGGTAAAGTCAGCCAGCTGCCAGTAATATCATTTCTGAGCTAAAAGAGTGAAGGGTACACCAAATGTAGTTGCAAATCGCAGACTTGTGGCAAAAGCTTTTCACTTTGGCCTAGCAAAGTCAACCTGTGATGTCACAGAAGCTACTGGTGTAACTGTAGGTTTGTGTTTTGATTGACTGAGGCTAGAAATTGCAGTGGTATAGTTCAGGCGTGTTAACTGTGAAAGAGTAACTGTTGGTTTGATTTCATATTTGCTGTCACATGCAACTTTTATCACTGTTTTATGTATGTCTGTGTGTGTGTGTGTGTGTGTGTGTGTGTGTGTGTGTGTGTGTGTGTGTGTTTAGGTTATAATTATATGTAACTTAAAAAATAGAAAATAAATGTAAGTAACACCACACAGAACATTGCTATATGACATAGACCTGTGCTTGCCTTGAACTTGTCATATGCTGTCACGAGTTGTCATGACAGATTCTGCTGAGTAATATAACACACCGTAAAAAGTCAAATCAATTTCAATGTGCTCTGTAACTGGTTTCATAGCTTTAATAGAGATAATTCAACATAGGTTAATCACAAGTTTACTTTTATTTGACCTCTTAAAAGGCCAGGACCCACCAGTAGGCACAAAATATGAGTAGGCACTTTTATAACCTGAGATTAAACCAACCAAACCCAACCAAAGACAATGTGTCGGATATAATAAATCTCAGATTTTAAGAGACTACAATTTAAGAGACTTCCCAGTATCTAAATTATGTCAACAGTTCAACCTAAAGAAGACCAATTTAGCTCATTTTCAGTGTTATTCTAGGGGCTTACAAGAATACTTTCACATGCTTCAATGTGAACATTCTCCTTTACTATATATCTGTTTTCACCCTCTGTGTTTGAGCTCCTGTGTCTTTTTCTTTTTTGTTGGATCTTTACTGAGATCCTCTCACCGCTTTGTTGTTGATTTAATACTGTTTCCTCTCATTGATACTACGTAATAAGTTGTGTTGTGTTGTTTAGAAGAAAATTAAGTGAGATTTACTTCCTAAACGATTGCTTGGTAAAATTCAACATTTTCCCATTTGCTCCATTTCTCAAAAATCATCTTTTTTGGGCAAACACACCACAAAGTTCTTTGGCAAGACTCCTAACACTATCTTCACCTACCTGTATAAATGTAAAACCGTAAGTCGCTTTGGATTAGAACATCTGCCAAATATAAATATCCAATAACAAATTTAAGCAATTTGAGTTTATCATGAGGCAGCACATTTACTGCTTTTCTGAGAAAGCTCAACTTAAATTGTATTGTTGACCTCACTTCCAGGCAGATATTGTAAATAAGAGTTTTGTTCTTAATATCTTGTCTGGTAAAATAATGGTTAAAAAACAGAGAAACACACACTGAAATGCAGAACTAAAAAGCTGTGAAGTCAGTTACCTTAAAAAGTTACCGATACTGATCATTGTCATGGTATATGCCACAGTGTTAGCTGTAATGATGGCTAACTGCAATATGTTTGCATTAGATTATGTGACATAAGCTGCCTTTACATCAAACACTATGACAGCACAGAGTCTGTCATGACAACTTATGACAGCGTATGGCATCTGTTATGAATTTATGGAGTGTGTCTGTAGCAGTGTTACATAAAATGCGTACCGTAATACATATAATAACACAAAAATAATACTTATAATACAAAAAATAATACTTATAATAGGAAAATAATACTTATAATATAAATATAAAACTTATGGGACATTCATTATTATTTTATACTAATTTTAACATTGAAATTCAAGTCATGTTATTTTTATATTTGATCAGACAGAAATGTTATATATGCTCTTATGGGATATATTATATTCCAACAGGGAATGCATAGGACTTATATATATGTGACCCCCAACCTGACATTGCATAAAATGTGTGTGTGTACTGGCAGTGGGGTTAATGGGGATGATCGATGTTTGGCTGTGTTTAGCACCACCGTGTGTGTGGGGGTATGTCTGTGTGCATGTGTGTGAGTTGGGGGAAGGGTTTGGGTTGGCTGAAGACACACACCATGGTCCCACTGTCAGCCTGGCACAGCAGAAAGGCAGTGATGTCAGAGTATGAGAGAATATCCAGTGCACTGGTGCTCACATTATTTGACACAAAGCACAGTGTTGTCCCATTGCCTCGGATTACCCAAGCTTCTATGGTGCTGCATTTGAGGGCTAAGTACATTGCAAAGTGTATGCAAATTTGAGGCTGGAAAACCTTCATATAGGCCGCATAAAGAAAAGGGAGCTTGCATGCTGATCTAATAAACACTTTTCAGTATTCTGTCATCAGTTGCTTAAAAAATATATATATAATATCGATATGAGTCAAAGATCAGTTGAAGAACAATATTCTTTATATTAATTTCCAATCAAAATGGTTGTTATGTATAAGTTATTCATTTGTCGATACCAAGAAAAAGGTCAGGAAAAAG
Organism: Megaleporinus macrocephalus; assembly: GCA_021613375.1. NCBI lineage: Eukaryota > Metazoa > Chordata > Actinopteri > Characiformes > Anostomidae > Megaleporinus > Megaleporinus macrocephalus. Next base: position 28,094,915 of record CM038721.1, read on the forward strand.
AAATGAATACAAAACTACACAGACGCTTCAACAGCTAAATGCAGTGTCATTATTTTAGTGAGTGTGTCAATGTTTACTGGCATTATAGTCTTTTTAGGAGACTGTTGTTCTATTTTTCAGTGAAATCTTGTGGTATATTTATTCAGAGCTCCAAAATTCAATTTTTGAATCTGGTTATATTTTCTGATTCTGAGGTCTGCACTCTAAAGTGGCCAGTCTGTTGTTCTAAAACACCAGCTGCTTCGTTTGAGTTGCAAATGTTCTTCTTTTTTGGCTTTCACTTATTTGCCTTTATATATATATATAGCTGCTGTTGGAACAAACCCTCTTAAACCTCTCCAATTTTGTTTATAAGTATTGAACACACTTTGAAAATTCCTGTTGTTCTTTACATTGTGTATACATTTAAGCATGATTGAACCAGAATAAATGCCCCAAAATTACTTGGAAAAAATTCTGGCACTTTCACTTAAATTCAAAGTATGTTTCCCTTTTTCTTTAAATTGGCATTTTGGAAATATTGGCTACTATATGATCTTTTATAATCAGTAATTAAACAGACTCCAATTGTTTTAGTAAACTGACTGACTGACATCTGACTGTCAGATATCCACTGTGGTTAAATATAGTTACCTCAAATACGGTTAAGTACGGCTCTTAACTGTGAAATTCCAGTCTGGCTTTACTTGCAACCCACACTGAATGCGTACCTGATAAAATGAATAAGATACAATGTCAACATCTCTGTGTTGTTCCTAAAGTAAAAGGCTAGATGTAATAATAAAACGGGCCTTGACCAGCTGGGTTATTATTAGACGTGGCCTTTTTTAGAGCAAGGCGGGTCTGCTCTCCCCCAGTGGACCCCGTTTCCATCTCTAATCTCTTCCAGATGTGCTGATGTCACAGGCACATGGAAGCATCAAAGCTAGAGCCCTTCAAAGTGCATCAGCTTGCGCATGAGAGGGCTGCGATTTGATTATCCGCCCCACGAGAGCGCAACAATTCCTTCAGAACTTCCGTGGCGAAGCAGTAGTCTTAAGCCCCCTCCCCCCTAAAAATGTCCAGCCCCACCAACACAGCAAAGGAGTCGTAGAAATAAGTGCTGCTAAAGGATCAAAGTCATTTTGGGTCAAAAAATGGGTAAAAAATGTGAAGGTGAAAAAAATCGAATAAAATCTGGTATTTAACCGGAGAACAACCGTGTACATGTGTATGGGTGAATGAAAGAACATTCCTCCAGGGGCTCCAGGGCAACATGCAAAGCAGGCCCAGCCTTAACAGGACCACACAGTACATGTGACTACTCTTTAAAAAATAAAGCATTAGGCCAACAATAAAAATGATGACGGTATTTTTTTTTAAATTTCTGTTAGTTGGTGATAGAATTATGTTGAAGTATGGAGAATTAGCTTTTCAGCTACAAGAAGTGTTTAAAGAGATAGTAGATAGGTAATGTGAACGTAATAACTGTCAACATCAACATATATTTTTAAGTTAACTGCATATAAATTTTTTTTTAAAAGCCATTTTTTGATTATGTAAATTAAATTAGCTAGCAAGCCAATTGGTTCATGCCTATAGGCCACGCTGCAAAATGAGCAGTTAATTGTATCCCACCAGCAAAATAGCTGTGTGGGTCGTAAAAATGTTTGTTACTGATATAATAACAGCGGCCTATGACGGACTTAGGCTGGCTGGCCAGCAAGCTAGCTAATTGGTTTATGCCTTTGACACAGCTGCAGAGCAGGGAGAGTTAATAATATCACAAAAGCCAAATATCATAAAAATGATTGTAAGGGATATAACACTTAGCTTGCTTATGAAAAACATGCTTTGGTGTGCTGTAATTTGCTTGTGCTGTCCAACATGTGCCGGGAAAGTGGGGGCATTTAAACAAGTAATAAAATGACGTCCTTCAAACTTTTTTATTAAGTTGCCAGAAATTCCAGTTAGTCAAGATAATGTTTTAAAACAACACTTATTATTTGTGTGTCACCAGAACTCAATAAAATGACTGGAAATAAAATATCATATAAGTCAAATATCATATATAACTACATTCTTATCTTACAACAGTGCAGATATTTAGGGACTGGTTAACGGCTATCTGAATTACTGAGTGTAGGGGCTAAAAGATTTGGGAAATATGGAATTGAAATTTTTCTGTGAATGAAATTTTAATTGCAACTGATATCTGGAGGAGTCTGAACAAAACCATATATCTCCATCTCTCCAGCTTTGTGGTTCAGAGTTACTGCTTCCGCTGACTTCCATTAAAAGTAAAGTTTGTTTTTCTTCTCTTCAAAAAGTTATCATTTTGAAGGGACAAGGTTTTGTTTCGACAGCAACAATATGCACTTTTTTCTGGCCTGAGGCTTGAATGCTGAATGTACTGCATCGCATTACCAGTTGGTCGCGCACAGGTGTGCGGTTTCTTGTGATGGGTCTAACTTATCTATATTCAGTGTACAAGCAGTTGTGAGCGTACAACTCTTCACCCAATACTTTAATACTTTACGTTAAGAATGTAGAATTGAGAATGTAGGCTGTGATTAAAATAGAATACTTAATATTTGCTCTCTTTTAAATTAGACTTTAGCTTTATAAAAACAATCAAGATAGCATAGTACAATTAACAAAATAGTATAGTACAATACAATCATTACACAACAGTGCAAAGCCTGGCACTGAATACAATACAAATAAATAACGCAAAAGACACTTATGTAGAAAAAGGGTGGAAATTAGATATAAACCATAGTAGCAGTGCAGCGCAGAGCAAAGGCACAACTGCATAGATCATAAGAAAGATAGAGCTACACCAGAGCCTCTAAACAACAACAACAAACAATATATAGGAACTGCATAGTAGCAGATGTCTATTAGTTACGCTGTTATTTTAATTAGATTTTTCTCCGGTTCTGTCTTATATTGTCACTGTGTATTGAAAAACACGATTGACCATTTCTATTTTTCTACATCAATTAAATGCGGCAGATGCCGTTTACATTGTGTGACAGTTCCATTGACTACCATTGAAAGTGTGGACTATTTTTGTCCTCTCTTGTAAATTTGCCAATATGGAAATACTTGTTTTCATTAGACAGCAACGATATTTTTCTGCAAACGTTGAAATGTGTCGTATCGTAAAGACGCCTTCACGTATTGTAATGTGAACATTTTTCCCAAAATGCCCACCTGTAATCTGTAATCAGTCCAGAATCGCAGTGTGACAAGAAGACATGTGCCTCATCCTCGACAAGAGGTAGCAACCTCTGTTGTGGAACTCTTTAAGAACTCTCAGCGGACTGTTGTCTTAGTGCTTAGCTCTCTCCTTATAAAGATCTATGTTGCTGGTTATACTTCCATCAGATAAAAGTGATTCAGAACATCGGGTGCTGCGTTATTTGGATAATTCCCAGTGGATGGTACGCAGATGCTTGGATTGTTAACAAACTATCTGGTGGAACTTGGCGCTTGGGACAGATATATATATACATTAGGATAAAGGTAGGGGTCGTAATTAGAGGCTAGGGTCAAGTTTAGGATTGGGGTATGGGGGAAAAAGATCTTTATTTCTTGACATCCTGCCCCAAGTTTGTAGTTATGCAATAAAGAAGGTGGTGCTTTAGCTATTTTAAGGTTTGCAGGTTCTGTTTAATTTCCTGGTTTCAATTTAACTTTATGTAACAGCCATTACTTTCTTTCCATGATTTATAAAAGAGTAAAGGTGTAAAAAGAAATACAACCATCAAATGCCTTCTCATTTCCACTTTTTCACCGTATATATTTTCCAGATTACAGAAAACTCCAAACATCAATAAGTAAAAGTAATTCCATCAAAGTACAAGACTTGGAGATGATTGCGTTACTTATACAAGTCACGCTCTGATTCTCTCTCATACAATTCATACAACAAATGCATGCTTGACTGGTCTTAGCGTGTACTGGAAAAAAGGAGAGAGACAATTAATAAAATGATAACAGAGTGTGCGACTGGTCCCAAAATAACATCCAGAGTCTGGACCAGTTCCCAGAGTGCGCGCAGCAGTCTGATTACGGCGTCTGCCTGCGTCAGTGCCCCGTCCCATCACAGCATGCCTGACCTTCCAATCAATCCCCTAATGAACAAATCCAATTCAAACTGTATCATCCTGTTCCCTCTCTCACTCTCTCTCTCTCTCTCTCTCTTTCTCTCTTATGGCCGCATTTTTATGCACGCCTACATTCACTGCAAGTACTGCAACATAGATTAGCACACATATTCTTCCACTGCCGCTAAGAGCTTATGTGTTAACAGGTGTAAAGTAGGCAGCAGGAGAGCTGTATGTTCAAAAAACTGATTTTAAGTGAAAGTAGCCAGTAATGAATGGACGTTTGGGGGGAGGTTATGGTCTGAAGTTGCAGTTAGGCGAGTTCACTTTGTAATAGTGACCTCTTCTGGTTGAGTTGTGAATTCTGATATGAATTACCAGTCTGACAATGGTAGGTTCCTGCTAGGTTTTTAGAACTTAGAATTAATACTGCAGTAATAAATGATCTTTTTATTAAAGAGCCCTTCACAAGATTTTGAATCACATTTTGGGTGAATAGCAAAATGTTCTACAAACTTTGTATAGCAACTTTTTCATAGTATACATGCATTTATACTGCATGCCACATAAAAAAGCAATACTGCAATAAACCTAAAGCTCAATGGGTTTATTGCAGTGTAACCACCACTAAAAGGTTTTTATTTTTTTACATTTTAGTAGTAGTTATGCTGCAATAAATGTTTTAAAGTTTAAAGTAAAAAGTTTATTGCAGTGGAGAATTTATGCAGCAGCAGCCTGGTAAATGTTTTAACATGCAGTTAAGCACTTTAGTAGAATTAATTTTTACTGGCATATGTACATTGAAAACAAGTGATGCATTGGATTTACCTGTGCATATCATTTCCATGTGAATAAACTATGTTACATCAACGCAGTCACTGTCAAAATGAAGTAAACTAAAAGACAATATTATTATATTATTGTGTATTATATTTGAATCAAATCAGTATAAAGGACACACATTTGAATCAGCTACATTTACTGCATCACATCAACCAGCCAGTAGCAGTTAGTTAGCTGAAAGAGAGAGCAAGAACAAAGGAGTGTCACTGCATTGCTAGTGAGTCACTGTGCATCTTTTTTAGAAGCAGAACACTTTTCGTACGTAGTGCAAGGCACAATCAGTCTGCCAGTGCTAGTCAGAGAAGCTTCTATCTACATACAGTATGTCTAAATGACCTTGATCTACTGGTCTTCACTGTGTCATGTGTGTCTGTGCGTCATGACAGTAATAACCTCCACCTAGATTCTGGAGTCATGTTTTTGTCCCCGAACAGATCTGAACCTAGACAGAGGAGATCTAATCAACACTCTGTGTTAAGGTTATAAGATGCTGTAAAATCTGTAGTTATATAAGCTGTATGTAATAACTGTTTGGTCCTGTGGGGGTCCTGACTACTGAAGAACAGGGCGAAAGCAAGTCAGATGGACTACAGTCTGTATCTGTAGGATTACAAGGTGCTCCTATATGGTACGTGGAGCTGATCAACTTGACAATGAGTGTATATACAAGGAGGTGTAGCTAATAAGGTAGCTGGTGAGTATATATGCTGTTGTTGAAACCAAACCTCATGTTGTTTTTAGCTTTTTAAGATCATTTTAAATTTCATTATGGATTGACCAAAAAAATCTGTTTCCATTGACTTACATTAAAAGTAAAATATGTCACCATTTTGGAGATATATGCATCTGCACTCATTGTCTGTCCGCTGTACCCCATAGGTGCACTTTAGAGTTTGACAATTTCAGACTGTAGGCCATCTTTTTCTCTACATACTTTGTTACCTCATTCTTCAGTGGAGAGGACCCCACAGGACCATCCCAATACAGGTATTATTTGTCACTTAGTACTGTAGTGACACTGACATATTAGTGACATATTAGTGACATATTAGTGATATTTTGCAGGTGTGAGTGGATCAGATACTGCAGTGTTACTGGAGTTGCTCATGATTTTTAGATGTAATTACTGAATTTATTATTTGAGGATTGGGCAGATGTATAACAAAGTAATAACTTAAGATGATCTCCTTGGTTAACATGTAGGTTAATATATTATTATATTGAGGATTGGGGTGTATATATCTGAGGTCCTCCTGGATTAGCATTACAGAGAAATATATAATTAAATTATAACAAATGTAATAAAATGAATACGATTGTAGCGCAGTAGCAGTGTCACACAATCGTTCATCAACAACTATTAAAATATAGGTCAAATCTAAACATATGTGATACTGTTTAAATATCCAGTTATCATCATGTATGTTTAGTTGAAATGGCTATGTTGTCAGTGTAGTATAGAGTCTATTCACATGGTTGGGTCTAATAAGCTACATCTTGGGTGAATTTATTATTTTGAACTGGGTCAGGCACATGCAGGTGTGTTTTTCAGAGCAGTGAGTTGATCCTATGACTGACAGAGACACAGTACAGTGAGTGATGTAAGTGGCACACGCTGGGTGGCACTATTTCCTTTGTGGGAGAAGATACTGTTCTGTACCTTTCAGCATTGCACAGTGCACTGTTGAGGGTTAGACTGTTCTGAATCGGTTCTGTTCTAAAGCTGTATGCACTAGGTAAATGTGTACCACCACAAGTCGGAGACGGTGTGTAAAAGCAAAGAATCATTTTCCAATTTTAAATGTTTCCTTATATAACGCTCTATTAAACCTTGTTAATTAAAATGTTTTATACTGTGCAAAAATGCCAGCTGCCCTCTGCCCTGTGTGAATAAGTCATATTGAATGGACATACACAAAAATCAGGAATGATTTTAAATAAAACTTTATTACATTAACATACATAAATGTATTAATTAATTTTTGAAATGATGTTTTCTTGTTCATTTCCAGAGATTTGTGTCTGAGTGTTTAACCTTTTCATACATTCAGTCCACTGAACTGTTAAAACTACAGAAGTTATGAGGTAACTGATTAACTTCTAGAAGAGGCCTGACCATTAAAGGGTACATTCACATTTGTAGACTGGTTCCTTTTGGTCCAGACCAATGTTCATATATTAATGTCAAACTAAATAATGGAAGCAAAATTTATGTGGACAAAGAAGTCAAAGATTGTCCAGATTTAATGACAAATATTTTCTGACAATAACTGGAATAATGTGCACTTCATTATGTGCTCTGGCCTGCCTGAGTATTGTTTTATGTCGAGTAGTATTCTTGAGTAATTAAGCAGTGAGATGCTATGCATTAGCATGGTTTTACCAAGACACTATAGAAAATCCTAGACTTATTATGTACTAAGATATACCACTTATTGTTCAATAACCACAAGGACTACAATGCATATTGGTTGGTTTAATCCTTGATTATATAAGTGTGTAGTAACATGGTTAAAGATCCACATAATGAACCACTGGTTCAATTGGATGCACTCATTTTTGTGAGGGTTCACACCAAATAATAGAATTGGGGCCCTCTTAAATGTTGTTTTGTGCAAAACACCTGGTCCTTCTACAAGTGAATCGGAGTTCAGTTCATAACAGTTGGGACCACATTTGTAGCACAAATAAGGGATTTAACATTGGAGTATGCTTTCCTCTTTCTCTAGCAGTGCATCAGTGCTGTAATATCTGTCGAGCTGCTACTAATAATTACAGATGAGCAAAAAAATCGTAGCTTTAGAAAAGCTTTAGCTTTAGATTTAGATTTATTTTTCAGCTTACTTTTTACTTCCTTACATTTCACACCATTATCTGTACTTTCTACTCCTTACATTATAAAACTAGTCTCGTTAGTCCTATTTCATTTCAGCTTGTTTTCATTCATGTACATTTACATTCCAGTAAAGGTTATTGATAACATGGCTTTTAAAATTTTTCTTGTTCCATCATTACAATGCTTATAGGCAACTAATTGTCATATCTTCCGCTCCATGAAACACATGTTAATGTTCAGTAGTACACAGATATGCTTATTTAATATATTTACATTGTACTAAAATGCATTCATTTTCAATGGGTGTGTATGCAGTTTTAAAAAAAAGGCTAGTGCATCCCAAACTTATCAACATTAATATTTTAAAATAACATTATGGCTTTTAGAAAGTGATTTTTTGGGGGGAGGTGGGCTAGATAGGCCCCTGTGGTCCTTGATGGCATGTTTTTTTCCTTACATTACTTTTACTTTTATACTTTAAGTAGTTTTGAAAGCAGTACTTTTACACATTTACTTGAGTTAAAATCTTGAGTTAATACTTCAACTTCTACAAAAGTCTTTTTAAACACTAGAATCTTTACTTCTACCTGAATAATGAAGGTGAATACTTTTGACACCACTGATTGTAACATTATGGAATGTAACATTTTCTGATAATGACATTAAGACTATCAAACTATCCTATCTGTAGTTTTAATACAAAACTAAAGTAAACATTTTATTTGACAGCTTATTTTTCTTTCTTTTTTTTGCCACATTTATGTTCTGGTACCCAAGACATTGAAATAACTGTGGCTTCATTTGAGGTGGAACAGGAAAATTCTTACAAAAAGCTGGCGAATAAGAAGCTGCATTCAGCTTCATAGTATAATTTGCTGGTAGGCCTTTTTTAATGAAAGTAATTTAATCTGCCAAAATATCTTATTCTGAGTTTTGTGTACGGAGCTATAAATATGTGGTATGGGAGAGTTTGGGTTTCGACCTCGTAGCACAGTTCATTAGAACACATGGATTGCGTTTTTGGCCAATGCATCTGAATAAATAGGATAATACTTTTTATTAAGAATGTATTTGCAGAATATATCTGGATTTGATACAGTGCTAGGTTAATGAAAGTTCGACTTAAAAAAATGTTTATTGGCACAAGTGGTGCCAAACATGATAGCAGCAGATTCCTCTATTCCGGCCGAATTTCTTACCAATCAAAGTACACCAACATGTATACTTTGGTGCCCTGTAGCTGTTGCAATGTGAAACCAACCGAACCAAATAAAAGATACAATGTGACAAAAACCCAAACTTTGGTGTGGACTTTACCAAATAAACTATGTGTCAAAACAGCCCAAATGTAAAATATACAAACAAGGCTGGAGATGCGGTATAAACTCTACATGAGGTTTCTCTGGATATGGAAAATGTTACCCAGTACTACTAGGCACTCTGCTCTCTGAAGCTTACAGTTTCTGAAATGGAAACCTTGGTTGTGTATGTGAAGTAAATGACCTGGGACGGTATGACCCGTGTGAGTGTGTGTGTGTGCGTGTGCGCACCCATATTCATGTGCGTGCGGATGTGTGTGCACGTACATATGCATGCTCACTTCTGTGTGTGAGGATTGTGTGTGTGTGTACAGTATGCTAGCATATTTTTATGTGTACGTGTGTGTGTGTCCATATGAATGTGTGCTCCTTATCAGGGGGTAACTCCCCCTCTGCAGCGTGTGGTTGGGGGAGAAAGACACCCCTTCAAGCCCCCTCTAACACTTCTGCCTAAGCAAATATTTATCCTCGTTTCAGCAGCGCTCCATTTCAGCCCTGGGGGAACTGGGCAGCTAAAGTCCAGTCATGTAATTAAAGCGTCCGCCAGCGTCCAGCGTCCGCTCTCGCTGCACATCGATTTCACATGTATCTCAAGCCAGAAGGAAGGTGACCTGTATTGGGCTTGATGATGATTTAGTTTTTATATTAACTAAATTAACACATCGACTGATGATTGATCCAAGGGAAGCCAGTCACCACATGAGGGAACTCTGGGAAGGCACGTTGTTTATGCCATGTGTGTGTGTAGTCGGGTGTGTGTACTGCAAAAAAGGCATACAATGAATGAACTTGATTCAAGTTAAGAGTGGAAAGTTAAAAGAGGGGGAGCTTATAATGTTACAGCAGACAAAAGTACTTACATATACATGCAGGGCGTGTTATTGTTATTATGCTGCTATACATACACAGTGCTGCAGAGGAAGCGGTACAACCGTTTAATGTTATGAGGAACATGTTCAAAAAATACTAATAAACAAATAATTGCACCATGTTTTATATTGAAAACTGCAAATAAAGTTGACATAAACATTATAATAACAATAATGTTATGATACCTTATGTAAACATATGAAGCCACATTAAATGTACATTAAAGGTAAAGTGTTATGTGTCAATAAGAGCCTCGAACAGTTCAAACATGAGAGTGTTTAAATGTTTTATTGAATTTTTAAGGTTATCTCAGTACAGACTCATCTTAATATCACTGAATACTTCCTGAGAAGCTGAAATTATAAAAATATCAACTGTTATTTTAATGATGGTAACATTTTCTGATAAGGACATTTAGGACAATTTTTTTAACCACATTTACATTCTGGTGCCCAAGACTTTGCAATAACTGTGGCTTTATTTAGGGTGGAATGGGAAAATAAGAATAAGAAGCTGGCAAATAAGAATCTGCATTCAGCTTTAAAGTATAATATTCTGTAGACTTTTTTAATTAAAGTGATTTAAGCTGCCAAAATATCTTACTCAGAGTTTTGTGTACAGAGCTGGAGCTATAAATATGTGGTATGGTAGAGTTAGGGTTTTGACAGCATAGCACAATTCATTAGAAAACGTATGTTATAAAGTAGTGGGTGGTGCTGATTAAGAGGGTCTTTCTCAGTGGTTTTCTTTCTGTATGTTTCACAGACAGGTTGACCTCCTTCAGTCAAGTTTTCCTCTGTGCTCTTACAAATGCAAAATACGACTTGGGCCTTTTAGAAGGCTAGAAAAGCTCCAGAGCTCCATCATAGCCTTCGGCAATGTTTTCGCAGATACAGAACAAACCTACACTGGGTGCTGTGGAAGTTTGTTTGATGCTGGACAGTGTTTAATATGAGTTTTTCAAAAAAACACACTTTCAGTGTACTGTAAAATTTTAAACAGTAATTCTAACCGGCTTGGATTTTGCCATAAAAATCATTTAATATGTCAAAAGTTTATATATGTCACTGTTTCATTTGTAGTTTTATGTCTAGTTTAGTTAATTAATACTTCATTAAATTAAATCAGGTGTGCTATCCAACTGATCCATGCCATGGCTGGAGGTATTGAGGAGAGATCTGAAATCAAACTTTGTTCTTCTTATTAGAGCAAAAAATATCAGCCTCCAGTATCAGCCAACAGAAAGTTCTTGTTAGTTTCCACTGCAGTTATATTTGTTCATATTTATTATAATATTATATGTATTTTACAGGTGAATCCACACTTACTGCAGAGATAAATCATGTTAAACAGGTTGCGTAGGTGCCTTTGCACAGTGTAATATTTAATATATAGTATATATGAGACAAGCAATAAAACCTCTTAGGCAGCCATGAAAACAATTAATCTCAGCAATGCTGTTATTAGTAAAAACACTATCAAATATTAGACTTAGAAACATAAATACTGTAAATTAATTTTGGTTAGATTAATAACTGCTGGTTTAAGAACACAAGTTTGGCATTTATGGATAACTTCAATTCTGCTAACCTGATTTAGTTCCAGGAAGGTTTGATTTGGATAAATCAGGATTGGTACTGGAATTCCTCAAAGACAGCTTTGGAAATGACAGTGTGTTATTTGTATTTATTCTAATAGAAGTGTTTTTTAAACACTTACTTCCCTTTCTTTTTTGAGTCCTGATTGAGTAATGAAAACTAAGCTCTGTGTGTGTGCGTCTGCATGTATCTGTATGACTGTGCTGGCGTGCATTCTTTTTTTTTCTTTTTTTTGGGCCAGGGTGGGAATTGCTATTTTTCTTTAACAAAGACTAAAGAGTTAATATGCTGGAGACATTCCAGGAAGACTGGAGCCGTTCATCCTGTGGGGGTCCAGCACCGCCGCCCCCCCTCCACCCCCCAAAGTCTCACTGACCTCACTGTGTTCAATTGGCACTTGTTCAAGAACACAAGAATACACGTGCATGCGGCCGCAAACACACACACATGCACACACACACATACACGCACACACACACACACAAACACTCTATATCGGGTAAGCGTGCTGCAGAGAGGATTCATTCGCATATGAGTTCAGCTGTCAGATGCAGCCGTAGCTGCGAGAGGGAAAGGAGAAGGGGGTGGGGGGCGTTCGGGGTAAGGCAGAGAGAAGAAAGCAGAGGGTGAGAGAGAGGAAGAGAGAGGGGAAAGAGCGTGAACGACTCAACACTGTCAGAAACACTATGGATCGGCAACTCAGGAAGAGAAGTGACCATGAGGGAAGACTTTGAAACTTTCGTTTTCTTTCTGTCTGTATAGTGTCTCTCTCTCTCTCTCTCTCTCTCTTTCTCTCTGTGTGTCTTTCTCTCCCTCTCTCTTTTTGGAGCCATGCGTCTTGTCCTGCACATGTAAAGCATTGCGCCGGGCTGGGCTTTCACAGTAGCGTTTACCACAGGAATCGCAGCAGAAAGCTTCTTTTCAGGAAGAGGAGAAAGAAACAACATGTGACACAGAGTACTAAGACGAGAAGGAAGACGAGAACCTGCTGTTTGTTTGTTTGGGATTTTTTGGGTTTTTTTTTTTTTTTACTGAGGATGAATGCCAAAGCCAACAGAAACTTCAAGCTTTCGGGACTGACTCAAAGTGGATTCAGTTACTCATGTCACTGTGGCTCGACTCCTTCGTTCTTCTTTTGTGACTTGTCCGAAATGGGAACCACATGCGGCTTCGATCGGGCACGGGCACATGAAAGGAAAAGGTGAAGAACGTCGCAGAACTGGAGAACAAAAGGGAAGGGAAGCGATAGGCAGCGGGAAACGATGAGTTTGCCAACCAACTGTGTCTTTCACCCTCCTGCCGACCGGGCTTTCAAAGTGCGGAACGGCAGCATCTGTGGGTCCCCCTGCGCCGTCAACCGTCCCATAGACATCGTGCAAAAACGCAGGCGGTAATTCTATTCACTCTTTCTTTTTCATGTCTAGAAAGTTTCTGAGAAAAGAAAAAAAAACAACACAGTATGTGCAAGTGGCTGTTCCTGGATGGCTTCAGCTGTGCCACCTTCCGTTGTGTGAATCTTGAATACTGTTTCTGTGGTGATTAAAATGCCCAGTAGTGTATGTGTGGTATAAGTTAGTAGCAAAAGCTGGCCTCACGCATGTAAACAAATTCAAATTCCCAGCACATGGCTCTGCTGCACAGGTGGACGTACTATTCCAAAGAGGATTATCAGATGTATGGTTATTCCAGTCTTGGTAAAATACACTGTCTAGGTCATGTATGTCTTTTAAATCCAGATGATCTATACACAATTAATGCACTACAGATTGTAGTGTTATTCAAAGAACAAAAATTCCCAAATCTTAAATAGTTATGTAGGATAAATCCTATATTAGGTACAAAAAGCTTCATTTGTTTGTGTGAGAGAACTCTTTTAATTAACTTTAGCTGAATTGATGTTTGGGATACATTTAAGTACATTTAAATAAGCTCATGTCAGTTACATTTAAAGTGATTTGTTTTCCTAATGCATTTAAAAGCCAGTTCTATATTCTTTATTGCTGGAACACTCAGCACTCGGCTCATTTTGTGTAAACTAAGTGAGGTTTGTCTTTCACGCAGTAGGACATAGCGTTTGTATATTTACAGTAGCTAACACTGCGAGTACACAAAACTCCTACTGTACTCGTAAGTACTCAGGCATGGTTTATGCTGTGTGCTAAGGTAGGTAGACCTAAGACAAGCTAAAGCTTGTTGATCTGGGAAGATCATAATTTTAAGACATTGGGGACAGGAAGTGAGACTTATCCTGTCTTTTCTGAGGCAGGTTTTACAGCCCCAATTCATCCTGTCCAGTGAATTAGGGTCTGTCTGGTATGCTGTTCTGGGGACGGTTTTTCTGCCTTTGATTGCACCATTGATTGTTGGGGATAATGGGGTCTGGATTATTGGATTGTTGGATGTTAACACCAAAGCCTACCGAATGTGACCTGCCTGCAGGACAGTGTATGTCATGGATCCTTTCAGAACTCTTTAAGTAACCAATCATTGGAGTAATGAAGTAATGAATGATTAAAGTAGATGTAGTGGGCAGGTTTCAGGTAATAAATGAGACTAACCCTGTCTACTGAAATAGGGCAGTAGATTTGTGGTCTAACTAGAAACCAGATTTTCCGTTTTTCATTTCCAACAACTTGCCATTATAGACAGTCTGCAGAACACAGTATCTTTATGAACTATCATGTTCTTGACTTTCTCACCTTCGTGACTTCTTGGTAGGTAGTGATGGCTTATAATGTGCCCTATTCAAAGACGGGCTTTTCCACCACAGAAAAAAGCAGCTACGTTTTAAACCCTGGCAGTAATGAACGTACCATCTCTCAAACTTAAGTGCCTCTCAAGAAATGCAGTTATATCATTTCCTGTTGTTGAAGAAGCCTATGCCCATGCTATACAGAAAAGACACCGTGGGGAGCCATTTAGGCATGGATTCCTCAAAAATACAGAGTGCTTTCAATGGCAGGAAACTACGGAATAAACACCAGGAATTGTCTTTGCATTTGTGGTTTGCGTCGACACACCAGTTTGCTATCCTGATAGAATTTCTCATTAGCCATGTGCTTGCATCTGGTGCAAACTAGGTCCTCACAGAAAACTGCCATGTGAAACCAGAGCTGTGCCCTGGAAACTACTTCTGATTGAAACTCAACAAGAGCCACGGCCTCAATATCAGCGCAAATATTCCGCCTCCAATAGTCGGGCGGGCTGTTTACTTTTAGAATAGAACCTGTTTTTAAGTCAGAGTTAATGTGAGATTAAATAAAATATTGTCTTCAGCGTTTAGACCTCAGAATCTTATCTCCTATACATCAAACACCGCTGTGCTCATTTATCTCTGACAAGAGTGCAAACTGAGCCGCAACTGACGTCAACCCCAGAGCTGTGCATGGTGACACAGGCGTCTGTGGTCGCAGCTTCTGTTAGAGGACTCGGAAGAACGTGTGTGCGCAGTTTGCGTGTGTGTTTTAGGCATTTTTATGAATCTAGCATTTCGTGCAAGCCACTGTTCAAAGAGTGTGTTGCCCAGAGTTTTACGACCTAGCCAAAGCTATTAAGAGAACAGCCTTGTACAAGATCACCAACTTTTCTAGAGCATTAAGAATGTTTCACTTTTGCTCTTAATGGCTTAATTCAGAGAGGAAGTGGTAGAACCTGCTTCGCCCCAGGCCCTAATCACTTGTTTATTGAAATGTCCCTATTAAACCCACATCTGCACCCCAAATCAAAGGCCTACCCGCTCTGCTCTCAACACCTAGCCCAGCTTGTGCATTGAGCCTCCATGGCTGGGCACTTTGCTACTTAATTGCTTTTGCTCAGCAAGTGATGCACGCTCTCCTGTCAAGATCGATACGACGTTCCAAATAAAGCCTGGATCTGCTGAGAGCTTAATCAGGCCCAGCGGTGGGCAGAGTGGATCCGGGAGAGAGGCCGAGCTTTGGAGAACAGTTCGCGTGGAGATGGAGAAGAGGACAAGTCCCTGTGTGCTACTCGTTTTGAAGAGCGTTGCCCTCAATTATGCCATGCTCCGCACAGCAGTCCACTCAGACCACCACTGGAGAGCCTATTGATTGCACCATCCCATCGCTGCTTTCCTTACCCAAGCACCTGGTGCACATAGGCTATTTGTGACCAGTCTCTAGGCACTGCAAGGCTTTCTGCCATCGTGGCTCTTTTCAGAACCACCTACTGTATATTCCAGTGGCTTTATACTAAACCTTGAAACCTGTCATCCCATTGGGTAGTATTTGATTTTCCATCTGTATTTCTTCATTTCAGTGTTTTCACTGGTGGCGGAACTCATAATCATCCTCAACAAAAAAAAAACTTGTTTTGTGGAACCCACAGAACCCATAGCACAGAGTGGAGATTTGAAAGGCAAATGTCTCAACGCTGACCTCATTCCATGTCTGTCATTCAAGTATTAAAATTTACTGTGGCATGTTTTTGGTACTGAGCGTAGCAAAAGTCTTATGCCACCCATAGATCATGGTGTGGATCGAAGTAGGAGTCTCCAGGCCGTGCGCTAAAGATAATAAGGAAACATGGCTTGAAATAAGAGTCACATACCACAGCAGACACGGGAATGATCCTCTGACAGATTTGTGAGGAAGTCTTGCTGGCCGTGTGGGAAAAGCGAGAGCGCCGTCTGAGGCCTGTTCCAGGACATACACCTGGCCGCAGTACATCATGAACTGGAGCGGCCGGCTTGTTTGAGCCAGAAGTTAGCATAGCATACTTAGTTTTACACCACTCACTGATCCCTCTAGCTGAAGCAGAAGGTCTTGCGATTCTTTTCTCTGTTGTTAAAAACACCTTCCTGTGGAAACTAACCGTCTGCCTATGCCCGTTTTATTACAGGTTAGCTAGCAAATTATTTATATTGAGTGGTGTGTGTTATGTGTGACTTACTTTCAAAACCTTGAAAATAAGTCATTCTTATGACATCATAATCTAAAAGTTTTAGAAAATAAGTTATTAATTTTTTATTTTGCTGCTATGAACTGAGATAGGAAATACGTTTTATCAATAATAACATTACACGAAATGTTCAATGCATTTATCTTTCATTTTAAGTGGATCTTTGCAAGATTTGATGTACTTTCATCAGGAGGCGGGTCTACCAGTCCTGATTCTTTTGTGCCTCTAAGTAGTACTTATGCCAAGAGAGGACGTCATGCTTAGCACTCACGGCGAAACTCTTTGAAATACCCAACAATGGCATCCTACAGGTCTGTCTGTATGTTTGAGTCATGTTCAGACTTGCATTTCTGGGAAGTTTAGCTAAGTGTTGGTAAGGCAGACTGGTGGGAGCAGGTAACAGTTAGTATGTGTTTCATTTTTAGTATATGTTTCATTCTTTAACAGTGTCTTCCACAGTACTTTCCAGTGTCAACAGGTAACATAGTGATGCCCAGTATGGATTGTAACATATTAAAAAGCTTGCTTAATTTAGAATATATATATATATAGTCCGCCTTTCTTCTAAGATGGTGGTATACAGTGAAATGTGGATGTCAGGGATGTTTCTTTGACAGCATGTCGTTTGTATTGATGCCATTCATATTTATGCACACTTACATACTGAAAAAGAGTGGATTGTACATTTTTCATGAAGTTTTAAGGCCTACATGTAGTGGAAGACCACTAAACAGAAATCCCCCTGCCTCGTCCCTTGACACAGCACTAGTCATGGAAAGCCAGCAGAGGTTCTCACATGCTTGTTGTTCTACTGGAAATTATTTTTATTCAGCACTCTAACGACTGGCCACAGAACCCACATAGAAAATATATCTGAGCTGTGTTTACTGTTGGTGTTCAGTTTCAGCATACAACACGGAGGCGACTTAGCCTTCTTTTCTTTTTTTCTTTTTTTCTTAGAAGTTCTCGGTTATCCCCTGGAAGTTGTTAAAGTTGTTCTTTAATGATAACATCTGTGTCTCAGACCTACATGAATCGACATCTCTGTCACCCCATCCCCCGCACCAGTGTAGCTCTGGCAATCACCCTGGAACAAGTGGGATGTCCCACATTCATTTTTCAGCTGAGGAGCAACCAAAATTCCTTAAAAGCAACTGAATGACGTACTTCATACATTTCCTGTGCATTTACACATGCTTTTGTTTTATCTATCAGATTGTCCTCTTTGTGTAGGGTTTGTCAATAGGATATTCTTAGCTGATAACAAAGCTTTACACCAACATGTAGCACAGGAACTACAAGAAGAAGACGTGTGACTTCCTGTGATGTCAGAAAACATTTAGACCTCAAGCACCTTTTTATGAAAGACACATGCCTATGTATATAGAAAATGTATGTCTATAAAATATGAAATTAAAAATATGGTATTGCCGTATTTTATGCTTCTGCGGTACTGGACAATGAAAGTAAAACATCTATATAAACCATTTCCAACTGGCAAAATTATCTCAGCAGTGGGTGCGTTTAGAGGGGAAATTAGTTAGAGCTTCAAAATATAAACATACCAGCATTTTTTAATTATGTTGCCTCACATTGTGATCGTGATGCAACTTCTTTTATATTGTAAAACATTATGAAACCCTAATGATGTGATATGGTTGAAGACTGGTCCTAAGGAAGGTGCCCCCAATGGGATTCAGTCCAGCTGTGCCATATTGCCATTAGTCCCTAGGGAATGCAATTAGCCATGCTGTTATTAAAATATTGACCTGGTAACTATTTTCTCATTGATCCATGAAAAACCTTATAGGGTTGAGTACCCACGTGTAATATCTATAGTTAAAATGGATCAACATGTGGATTGTCATTTTCTTCATGGTACTGTGTTTCACCTCAACATGTAAAAGAAGGACCATGCTGCATTCTCATTGGATGTTAATTAAGGACAGAATTTAAATATAAGGGCCTAAATACAATACAATAGCATGGCTTACATATGTAGTGTATTCATATACATGTGTTTAAATAACAATAGCAAATATACATTACTGAAAGAGAACAACAGCTTAATGTACAGAAATAGACCCATTTCTGACTCTGCATTGAAGGGTTAATGCAACACTGCACAGTGTGAGTTAAATATAAACGGCATGAATTCTGATGCTGGCACAAGCATGTATATATATATATATATGAATGAGGAAGACACTATATTGCAAGGAGGGTTGGAGCATGCTTCACCTGAGAGGCTGTAAATAGCCCAGGCTGCTCCATGTGCTATTTATAGCAGTAGCACTGTACAGCCCCTCTACGTCATCGTGCTCACATCGGCTTCATCAAAATTCCCTTTGAATGGGGGATGAAAACTCCAGAGGAGACCGAGGAGAGATTGGGCTTGTTTGATATGGGCCCCTCCCCATTTCGGTGAGCCCCAGCGCAGCCCTGACACGCGCCTACGCACGTCACCGCAGCGACAGCAGCCCCCCGCTGCATCCTCATTGGCTCCTCACCCACTGCTCGCTTTCCTCATGAATCGAGTTGCCTCATTCAGGGCTGATTATGTAACATTCACACTTCATTTAACAGTGGGTGCCACCGCTGGACCTCCAGTGAGTGCTAAAGATGGATGTGTGGTGTAGCATAGTTGATGCGGGATAGGCTGGGAATGACAGCTAGAAGCACTGCATCCCAACCAACCTCAAATTGTACAGTGTAGTATTGGGTACGGTATGTCAGCCTGAAAACATGCCATTTTCCAACCCAACCCAAAACGCAGCATAGCAGTTTGTGGGGAAATCGAAATCAGCCTACAGATTCCCAACTCCTGCAAACAATACGTTATGCATACCATCAAATGTATAGCTTCATCCGCAGCTTCCATTGCTATTGTTCTGTGTAGTGCAGTATCAAGGTGAAGGGTCCTGATCTAACTGTATCTCTATCTCCCTACATTCTTACAGTTTCGATGTGGAGAATGGACTGTCAGCAGGACGTGCGCTGGACCCTCAGGTCAGCCCCAGCTCTGGCCTGGTCCTACAGGCCACTTTCCCCCACAGCCAGCGGCGCGAGTCCTTCTTGTACCGCTCCGACTCGGACTTCGATCTTTCCCCCAAGGCCATGTCCAGAAATTCCTCCACTGCCAGTGAGCTGTGAGTATTGGACATTCACCATCTCCAAGACTGACCTCATGCAGCATGACCATCATTATGTAAAAGGAGTATTCATCGTTCTATGATACAATACCAATGGAAAGTTTTAAATCACTTGTCATATATATATATATATATATATATATATATATATATATATATATATATATATATATATATATATATATATATATATATATATATTGGGTAGATTAAAATATTTTATCTATCCACCTACTTTTAGATGTTTTTTCAGTATTTTAAGTATTGGGAACCACAACGATAAATATTAGAATGCAGTTATCTACTTCAATTCAAAGTTTTCAGCCTTGAGATCCCACTTTTCCAATATGAGGCTTTCTGCTTATTTATTTTATTAAGTTCATTATTGATGCTGCACCAATTTCTCAGTAATTGCAGAGACGTCGACAGCTCTATTCACCATTGTGATCACATCTAAATATTTTAATATTTCTAGCTTCCAACAACCAATTCCTAAGCTTATTAAAACATCCATTTAATCTTTGAATGGTGGTTCCAAATTTTAAAGAGTACCTTATAATGACCAATATTTGAGAAGTTAAAGTGTGCAGTGTCCGATGATGTTATTCAGCAATGGTGTTAGTCATAAAAGACTGTCATTTCATTTTAAGTAGAAAACATAACTGCAAGTTACCGTCTTTCTGATTCCTGTCCTCTTCATCATTGACATGCTCTTCATGCTGACATCCATGTCGTTTTGCCCAAACATCCCAGTTAGGTCATCAGACTCTTCCTTTGTTTTTTTTCTTAAGGGAAGAGGGCTTGAAACAGTGGGAAGTCAGTTGCCTGCCTCGGTGAGATAAGCGCGTGGCAACTTTATTACTTATTACTTTAACAAACTGCTCCAAACGTGTGTGCTCCCATCCCCACCATCACTCAGACCCTCTCACATACCCTTATGCTTAAACCTACTTCACCAGAGCTTTTAAAAAAAAACTGATTTAGGAGGATTTCTCATGATGCATGTACCCTAATTGTCTCCTCGTTGTTGAAAAATGTGAAAAATGTATTCCCATGTGCATGACCCACGGTTTAAAATGGTATGAGCCAACAGTTTCAGTTTACAAGACCGAGGCTAAAGTTATATATAACTATAACTTCCTATGCTGAAGTTTTCACCCCGTATGAAAGTGGTTCAACAGTCATTTTGATAGTCAGGGACCCTGCGGTCCAGATTATCTACTGGTCGGCTGATAGTATTGGCCAATATTGGGATTTTTCCTGTGCCTCTATCACAGTGTGCCAGTGGCCTGACCCTTGGGCACTGACAACAGCTGCAGGAGGGCAGGAAGGTAGTGCTTGAAAAATGCCCACCAACAAAAGCCATTAGTGATAGCATGAGGAGGACATCAACTGGCTCTGATTTAGGTGCCCTAAATTCCCATTACTGCCTCCGCTCTGCAGTAGAGCCACCGGGATCAAATGTCAGGTGTCCTACTGTGCAAGCACGGGAGGCAGGGCCTCGGAGGCAGGGCCTGGGACCCGGGCACCGTCCTCTCGCCCTCTCTCGCGGCTGACGCTGTGAGGACGCTGTCCCTTGCGGCTTTTATCAATATGTGAGGTTCGGGCACACCTACTTTTGCTTTGTTTTGTTTTTTTTAGGCCAAGGGTGGACACCTGGCACACACAGCAATACAGGTAGAACTGGTACATTTGGACATCCCTGTCCAACCTAGGCTTGAGATTATAACATAAAAAATATACACAAAAAGAAGCTCCGCCCCCCGTGCTACAGTGTTAGTTTAATTTATTACTGTGTAAGTGTAAAATATTAGAGTATAAAGTTTAAAAATATAAATATAAGATGTAAAAGTGTATTTGCTGGTGTATTTTAAGCCCCTTACAATCAATATCGGTATTGAAATTTTCATCTTGGTCAAAATATTTGAAGGTACAGAATTTGGGTAGTAGTATTATACAAAATCCATAGGATACTTTTTCCTTTTTTTCATTGGCCTTGCGGCAGTGTTTGTGTATCATGAAGCTATGTAATATTCATGTCTTGTAAACTGAAGCGGTCCATTTGTTTTACCCCCCACCACTCCCTCTGAACTTTGCAGTTTGCACAGTGAGTCCAGCCGTGCTGCAGTGCTATTGGATTAGTCATATTCTGAGCCTGTGGGAAGGATACTATGTTGTGGTTTAGAGTATAAACTCACCCTCTGTACATGAGGTTGAACTCTGCAGGCCAATGTTCTGCATAATTCCCCACTCAAAACAGTATTTAGAATTGCTGGCCCTGTGAAGCTGAAAATACCAAAACATCCTCAACATACTAAGAAATGGAGCGTCATGCTTCTGAACTTTCTTAGGAACTTAGTCACCAATTATTTGTCTTATTTCAGACATGGAGAAGACATGATTGTAACACCATTTGCGCAGGTTGGTGAGGTTTTACGTCATTTGTGCTTAAATGCAGTGATCATCAGCTTTGTATTGTTCATTGTATGTTATGTATACACCATTTGCATATAAGAAGAATGTTGTACATAAGCACAATTACTGCCAAAAGTAAATAAACCGATTGGCATTAAGTGGCATTGAAAATAATAGTCATGCTGTATATGTGGAATAAACAGTATATGCTGTATATGTATACATTTGAAATAAGTTAATTAAGTGCATTGCTTTCTTCAGTGTAGGCTCTGCTAGTCAAATAGCTATACAGAAAATGACTAAAATGACAGAAATGTGTAAAACTGAACTAGAATGTAAACCCTGGTGTCTCTTAGGTTCTGGCCAGTCTGCGAACAGTGCGGAGCAACTTTGCAGCTTTAACTCATCTGCAGGACCGGGGTGGTTGCAAGTAAGAGCTTCATCAGACTGGGATGTCCAAGCCCTTTTAGCCACTGACAGAATGGAAGGAATTCTGGAGATTATTGTGCCAGCAATGGCACTGGACCACCTTCATGGAACTTTTTTTTCTTCTTCTTCTCTTTTCTGTTAGACGCCCATCAGGCAGCAATCCTCCCTCCATGTGCAAGCCAGGCTTACCAGGTCAGTGCTAAGGGTTTCTGGCACTATCAATAGATAGTGGAAGACTGGACCTATTTTGTAAACAGTGCTGGAAGGTTTGGGTAAAAATACAACTCCCCAATTGGCAGCAGTCAGCTGAAAGTGAGCCAGTACACAGTGAGCAGTATGTACCTTCATGCAATTCAGTAATAAACCAATTAGGTCCAGCGGCTCAAGTGCAAATGAATCAAGGGCATGCTAATATATTCTCGTGTTGCGCCTCTCCCTCTCTCTGCGTCATGGGGGGGTGAGGCCGATCACAAACGTAAACAAGGAGGACGGTTGCTACGGCAACCTGGGACAGGTTCTGTATGCGAGTACCCCCATTTTTTTCTCAGGCAGTCAAAAAGAAGGACAAGTCTGAGTGTCAGAAAGATGTGACATTAATTTTATGACTGTGAAGACCAGTAGCAGTATGGCCATGTACTACTGAGCGTTAATAAATCAAAAAAGGTTTTTAAAATTCATATTAAAAACATCTTAAAAGTCACCCCTGCAAAGATTATATACTTAAGTATTAAACATTTAATTTTAAATATGTAAGAAGTTCATGTCATTGATCATACAAGAGTAAAGCTTAGTAATTTTTGCTCAGTGACTGTTTTTAAACCAGTACCTGCTGTTTTGCAGATGACACGTACCAGAAGTTGGCCATTGAGACACTGGAGGAGCTGGACTGGTGCCTGGACCAGCTGGAGACCCTTCAGACTCGTCACTCGGTCAGCGAGATGGCCTCTAATAAGGTATATTATATATTTACACTTGTTTATCACACACTCTTATCCAGCGTTACTTACAAGATATTATTAAAATTAATATTAAATGAAAAATATAGAAGATTCAAATGTGCACTTTAATAGTCAGTGAAATATATTTTTATATATTAAAATATATTATTATATAATATATTTTATATATTAAATATATATTAAATATATATTTTATATATAAATATATATTTGTTTTTGTTTACTTACAAACCTCAGTTTCAACAAAGTTGAGAGTATGTGTGATGCAAACAAAAACAGAAAGAAGTAAACTGCAGATTTACTTGGACTTTGCTGAAAAAAGTACAAAGACAAGAAAATTAAATATTTTTTTGTTGGGCCAATGAAAAAAGGCCCGTTCAGATTGTTACCAGTGTAAAATTTAAATGCCAGGGTCTGTCATTATGTGGGTGTGTTAGTTCCTAGGTCAAGGACAACTTGCACAATTAAGGAGGCACCATTAGCCCTAAAACTATGTACAGATCTAAGAGTCACTGAGCGTAGCTTTTTTAGAAACATGCAGGTTTTGTTTTTGTTTTTTTTCGTGGAGACATATAGAGGTACAGTCAACAGGCAAAAGAAGTATTTCCACAATTTTTCCATTTGCATAAAGAAAGAAAAATAACAAACGAATAAATAAAATAATAAATAAATAAAAAGAAATAAATAAACACCAAATACACCACACACATTAAAATAATACTAAACAAATGAAATTATAGTAATTTTAAATAATAAAATGATTTACATTTCTTATATCTAGATGGTCAATTAAAGAAGTAAAAGTAAGGTCAGGTCATGGTTGCTAAGGTCATTATTAGTCATATTTATATGGATAGAGGAAGGGTGAGCCTAGGTGTTCGGGAGATCACTGGGTCCCATGTCACATAGAATTGTTTTGTTGTGTATTTTCTGGAAAACCTGATCTATTTTAGCCCAAGTAAAAGCATAACGTCACATAGCCATTGTGAAACTAATGGGGGACGAGGTGATTTTCAATTAAATAAGATTCTTCGTCTGGCAAGAGGTGAAGCAAAGGCAATAGCTTCTTTGATCCTGTTTGGAACATGAGTGCCGCCACTGATCAAACCGAATATAGAAATTGAAAATCTGGTGCAACTTTTAATTTAAATGCTGCTGATAGACATTCTGCGATTGTGAGCCAAAAATGATATAACGTTAGGCAAGACCAAAACATATGAGTAAGGTCAGCTCTAGCAGTGCGACAGCGATCACAAAACTCATCAGAAACATGCATGCTTTATTAAAATAAGCCATGTTCTTCACATGTTACTACATGGCTACATCAGCAGAGAGTGTTGGTACTGGACTGGACTGTCTGGATCTGTCTCCCATTAAAAACATGTGTCACATTTTAAAGCACAAACTATGACTACGAAAGCCTTGTGTGTATGCACAGCTTGGACAGGCTTGCATTACTGAAGAATGACTTCCACGTTAAAAACTAGTTCTGATGGTCTCATCGTTTCCAAAACAGTAAACGGTAAAACGTTGCTGTCTCAACTAGAATCAAAGACAATTATGTGAAACATCAAATATTGCGTTTTTGTACATTTAAATTTTAATTCCAAAAAATGTCATGTGAAGGCAGTGCATCCAGTAGTTTGCTTCAGAGTTATTAGGTTCTAAAATAAAGCAGGATGTTTTGATTTGTCAGTGCTCTGACATTAAAAGAAAATGTACTTTAGAATACTTAAAGTATTTAAAAACGAGTACAGTATTTTAGCTCAAGTAAAAATGTGACTAAACACTTACATAGGAGTAATATCTGACCAGGAGTATCTGTACTTTTACCCAAATAATGAAGTTGTGTTCTTTGCCTGTCTCTGGCAATAACTATGTTGATGCAATATGCTTTCTTCATGTAAAGGTAATGTATGTCTACTTACAGAAAAAACTGATCAGAGCAAACTTGTTACTGTGAATGTTAAGACATGCAGCATGTTTTCTATCAGTCCATATTTAACCGTAACATTTACAAAACTTTACAAACAACTTTAACTTTCATGTTCTACTTTACATCAACACCCCACCAACTAATTTGCAAACATGTAGACAGCGGCCAAATTAACGTCACTGTGTTTTTGTTTTTGAATATGGACGCTGGCTCCGGCATGTAGCTATTATTTTTGGACGGACCACATTTGCATTGGCTAGAGTCTGCATGTGCCCATCCCCCTCCCTGCTGCCCTGCACATGCAAATGCTAACACACTACACACATACACACGGTGCGCCTCCCCAGTCGTGTGTTGGGGAATGTGAATGAGCACAGCAGTGTGGATCTGATGTCATGAGAGACCACCACACAGGCTTTGATTGGCTGTCTCAGAGGCTGCACAGCTCCTTCATTGAGTGGCCATGTGTGTGGAACTCCTAGACCCTGAAGCACACGCTTCATACACACGCATGCATGCAGTGGGGCGGGCAGGGGGGAAGAATTCGTTTAAAATTATTTGATGCTATAAATAGACTCCCAACTCAACACAAGTCACATACAGTGCACTGCAAAAATAGTATACCTTCACAGGCCAGATATTCTTAAATCCAGGTAATTATATGTAGAAGTATGAGACTGGTGTAAGAATGTAAGACAGTAAGAATATTCAATCTTTTATTATTATTATTATTTATTTATTTTTAATTGTCTTTTTCCGTCAGGAGATAATTGCACTTGTTTCAAGATAACCTTGCTTATTTCAAGAATCAATGCTTATAGTCTATCTGATAGTCTCAGAATGAGAAATACAGGATATACTGAGTATATTTAAGATGGTTTCACTTGTCCAGTTTCCTGAATGCCTGATATCTGTGATATCTATTATTGATCAGACAGCACACAAAGAATTCAGTGGTTAAAGGCTTATTTGCATATTGCACCCTTTTTTATCATCAGCCATGCAAATATTGATAACATGATAATGATTAATGACCTGTGATATATTGTGCAACCATATACAACTGTCATTTCTGGACACTCAATCTGTGACGCCGCCATCTTGACAATGTTAAGAGAAATGGTTATGTTGCTTGAGTCACTACATATATTGGCGTGTTCATACTTAACTCACTGGATATATAGCTGCCTTGTGTTACTCCCTGTTACAGAGTAATCTAATCCATTCTTTATATCAGGCTTGTTTGTGTCATATTATAGTATACACCAGAAGCAGGTTCAGCTTCATAACATTAACAAGAAAATACTCGATAGATGCAAAGGATACTGGAAGATTTCAGGTCCAGGAGTGGACAAAATCCAGGACAATCCAGGAAAATCTGCCCTCTTAACATCTGGCCAGGGACAATGAGCTTTTACAGCTTGGTTGATGCTGTTTATTAAAGGGCCCGGACCCCGATAAATGAATTAGGCCTCCAGCACATCATACTCTCCTTTAACCTTAAGTTCATTTGAATTCATTCTTACACTCCATGAATGGAGCTGTGCTTCTGCTTTCCTCAGCCTGTTTTACACACATGTACGACAGGCACGCACATACACACGCACCGAGCCCCACGTGCATATACACACCTCCCTCTTTGCTCACCGACCAATCGGATGCTGCGTTCAGGCTCAGCCTCTGTTGTCAGGAGCGGCTGATTGGAAGCCGTCCAGCATGCAGTGTAAATCTGAAAAGAGGGGTGGGTGGGGGGGGACGCGGTCTTCATAGTACTCCCTCAGTCTCTGTATTTACACACACTGCAGGGAGATGCTGTATAGCATCCCCGCACGCTGCCTCAAAGCAGACATGAAGAGTCTGTGCTGTTGATGCTTTGGTCCATTCATTGCCACAGGAGCACCTTGTGTTCAGCTGGAATTTCCTTTGCATTCATCTCGGATTACGTGCCGTCAGACCACAGTGGAATTCCAAAGATATGACTCTATAGGCTGCTCTTTACTGAATAGACTCGCCCGCAGCCCGCTCTCAGCATGGCTACACACGTGTCCGAGTGCCACAGGCTTGCCTTTTGTTCTCCGCAACTCAGACTTTCACACTGGTAAGTGCTGTAGCGGCTTGTGCCGTGCGCCGGGACGACCTCTTCCGAAGTAAAGTGAGGTTAGAGAAATAAACGTTCAGCTCCAGTGCACTTTATTTAAACCAAGGCTCGAATACATCTGTAAGCTTTTATGTCATGGGCAAGCCTCAGGGTTGCCTTAGTGGAAAAACAGCACAGGACTTGATGCCGCACCCTTGAAGCAAACCCAAGGGTTGCTCAACAAGTCTAGCATCGTCGAGAACAACTTGCTAGAAGTCTTTTAGATGGTTTAATAAGGCACTGTGCAGTATTCGGAAGAATCTGTGTACATTACATGAATGTTATCTGTTATGATATGTATGTACATCATTTATGACACATATTGATGACAGCATGGGTTCATCCAGTATATACAGACAACCTGTACATACAATGCAGACGGTATCAGCCTGATGCCAGATTTATTGGGCTGCTGTCAGAACAGATTGCTGGATTGAATATCAGAGGGAAAAAGACAAATCTGTCCTCAAATAGGACACACTGACATTGTGTGATGTCATTTTGATGGCTGTGTGTTTCTTTCTGTGGTTTGTAGAGTTGTTAGGTACTTTAAGCATGCTTTTATAATTCTTAAGAATTCCTAAGCATAGTAGTTTTAAAGGATATATATATATATATATATATATATATATATATATATATATATATATATATATATATATATATATATATATATATAGTATAGGAAGTTCTGTTTTGCCACGAAGAGTACAGAAGCCTAAGCATCTCCATTTTTTCCCGTCGACAGAGCATTATATAGCTACAGCAGTAAATGAATGGAAATACACCACAGAGGATGGAATGAAAACTTCTGTGTGTGAGTGCGTGTGCTCCTATTTGTAAGACGTCCCCCTCGTAGCCACATGCCTGATTACATAACAGCCTCTGCAGAGATGCAGGAGGTTCATTCATTGAGCAGGCATTCCTCTCAGACGCCCGTAGAGTCCCCTGCCTCCTCACAGAGTCGCCACTGTGTACATACAGACAGCAAGTGCTGTACTACTCCTCTTCTCTTACAGCCCCTTTGAATAGAGACTAGAATCGTCTTTTCATCTCATCTACCCTCTCCCCGTAAATGTGGTACATAAACTACTACAGGATCAGAACCTACGGTTTTAAGTGTAGATGTGCATTTAGGATGCATGTCACAGCCCCTTCCTCCAACACTGAGGAATTTATTGAAGAAAGTTTTTCAACCTCTTTTTAACTTTACTGTGAAATAGTCTAACTACTCAATACTGATGTTCCTCTTTGAAACTCACACAAAATCTGTATCTACTGGAATGCACAAGGCTAAAAACAATAATCCTTTCAGCTGTTTATGTAGACAGAACTATCCAATCACAGTAAACCTAAAAAAACTAAATAACTGGCCAATAGAAACAGTTTAAAAACAGCTTCCTCTAATATAATATTTATGAATAACATATGATGCTTACAGTACTTTTTCCAAATATGCCTGGGCTGTTTAGGTGGGGGTAGAGCACAGGGATGTTTATCCAGCAGTTTTATATTAAAATATGCACCACTTACATTTACAGTCACGCACTCAACTGTTGCATGTCAGTCAGACACATACAAATCATGTAAAAGGAACAAGCACAGATAATCTATATAGAGACAATTTACAACAGCATAACCAACTGATATGTTTCTCTAACTGATAACACAATAAGTATTAAACAAAGTCAGTAAGTGTAATGTGATTACAGAAACCTTAACTGTAATATGATACACTACTTCACTACAGGACAAAATAATCACATTACATTAACACAAAAAACAATATCACATTTCAATGGACTTCCCTATAATTAAAACAACACTAAACACATGGACCTATGGAATTAGAACACAGGGATGCTTAAGCATGTGCCTAATGGCTTCTATCATAAGTGTTTGTGAAGGACTGGAGAGTGTAAAATACTGACTGTGTGTTACATGTCCAGCATTCAGAGCTCAGTTTGAAAAATACTGGAGTATTCCTAAAGTGCCAGCAGCAAGGCTTAATCCCAGAGGCCTGCCAGGAGCGCTGCACCTGGCATAAGTAAAAACAATAGCTACATTGCTGTATGGCAATACACCAGCAAAGAGTACATAAACCTATAGCTATGGCTCAAAATCAAGTAACTGAAGCACTAATACCAGCAGTGGAAGCCAGTCTTATGGAAAGTACCAACTTTTTCAAACAAGTGGGATGTTTTAATGTTTAAACTTGGTGAAACTTTTCATGGAATCTTTTGCTTTTATATTATTTTTGTGCAACTAGTACATCACACATTGAACAAGATTCAAGATTCAAGAGTTTTATTGTCATGAGCAATAGGATACCCAATTAATACTTGATTTAAAAGTGAACATCATTTCCGTATGAGTAAACATCAACAGAGTATTTTTTTCAGTTTACTTGCTGTTTGCAGTAACTGTGTTGTTGCATTTTACATTTTATTCATGCATATTTTTTAGTGCATTACATTCCCTCTGTCCTCAGAGCTGTCCTTATTGTTAGATCCTGATAACTGATGCAAAGGAGTTTATTGTGTGAGATCTATATTTAATTACAAGAACTCTTTATTTTCTCTGTCAGCTGATTTAAACATGATTATTGCTTGTAAAGACTCTTTTTTATCAGTTATACATAATTAAAGTGTAACTAATCCATTGTTGTGGTGTGTGTGTCCTGTGTGCAGTTCAAGAGGATGCTGAACCGAGAGCTGACGCAGCTGTCAGAGACGAGCCGCTCAGGAAACCAAGTGTCGGAGTTCATAGCAAGCACATTTTTAGGTGAGTCTCAACATGACTTACGCTGACCAAACGTCTGACTGTGATGTGTTCAATTAATTTGTTACTGGATTGTCAGTTTGTTTTACAGGCAGCATGTAACCTATATTTAAAAAAAGGATTCTATATTAGCAGGAATTTAGTACACAGTGGTACTTTCGATTTACAGGATTCTTATGTGTCAAGTGGTTGCGAATGAATAAAACATATTATATGAACGTAATCAGTTATTTCCAAAACAAGCAAACTTACAGCAAGACATTTCGTTGATGAAACACATTTAATTGGTATGCAACAGCATGACATTACAACAAAGTAATAGAACCCGGGAGGGAGGACATTATCGCGAATACCATCATAGATGTGATCTATCACACCTGTGCTGTCACTTGTAACGTCCTCATGTGTTCCATTGCTTTAATACAGTTCTGCAAAATAAAGAAAAAAATACAAATGATACCCAGAATTGTAAAAAAAGTTTTAATATTATCAGTAAAGTAACAGTCTTTTACTCTACATGTACCATATAACAATACCATACTCAGCTGTTTCACTACTTGCTTTGTTCCAGTTAGTCTGTAAGGTTGAGACTGCTGACCGCCTGCTGACACTCTTTTATAGAATCTGACCAAGCGGGTTGCAAGTCATACACTGCTCAAAAATATTAGGGGAACACCAAGTCAGTTAAACTTCAGAGATATCCATCAGTCCAGTTAGGAAGCATAAGCGATTGTGAATCAGTTCCACCTGCTTTGGTGCAAATTAAAGTACCAACAGGTGCATCGCAGAGGCAACAGCAAGACAACCTACAAAAATGGAACAGTTTTGCAGGCAGTGGTCATAGACGGTTACCCTGTCCGTCCTGAGAGATTCTTCTCTGGTTTTGCGTATTGCTGGTGTCCTTGCCACTACTGATGGTATGAGGCTGTACCTACGGCCAGTTCAGGTTGCACACGTACTCCTGCTCCTTCAGGATGGCACATCCATACGTCACATCACAAGACGGTCTGCTGTGTCTGCCAGCACAGTCTCAAGAGCATGGAGGAGATACCAGGAGACTGGCCGTTACACAAGGAGAGCTGGTCAGGGCCACAGAAGAGGATCAACGCAGTAGCAGAAACAGTATCTGCCCTTTTGTGTGAACACCATGCAGCTTGACTGGCATTTGCCAGAGAACACCAGAATTAGCAGGTCCACCACAAGCACCTCATTCTCTTCACTGAGGGGAGCAGGTTCACACTGAGCACATGTGGCGGATGTGAAAGAGTTTGCAGATGGTGAGGTGAATGTTGTGCTGCCTGCAATATTAACCCATGTGGTCAGAGTGTGAAGGCAATTCCTGGATGATGAAAGCACTGATGCCCCTGACTGGCCCTCAGCTTCCCCAGACATCAATCCTATTGAGAATCTCTGGGACCTCTACATCCAATGCCACCAGGTACCACCACAGACTGTCCCGGAGCTCACTGACGGCCTGATCCAGGTATAGGAGGATGTCCCAGAGGATACCATCTCATCAGAAGTTTGCCCAGACATCGTTGGGAGTGCATACAGGCACATTATGAGTTACCGTGATGAAGTTCATATGAATTGGATCAGTGATTTATTTTTTTGACTTTGAATACTTTTTTAATCAGAAAAGATTTTCCACTTTTTTAACAAATCAGATAAGTAAAGCAGTCCCTTTAAGTTTTAGAGCAGTGTATTATCCTAAACAAGTGTATCCATTTACTGTTTTAGAATGTGCTACGCTAGAAACATAACCATTAGCTGCAGCATGAATGAGTCCTTATCATCAGCAAGCACTGCTTAGGATAATGACAAAGTTATTGAAGAGAAAAAAAACAATCACTTTGTGCTCGGAGGTAACCGTTGTATAAATATTTATAGAAGGTGGGAACCATTAATAAAAAAAACACTATTTATCAGCATAAATAGTGCTAATTGATGGTGACCAATCTTCCATTCTCTGTAAGCCAGCTTAGCATATTTGTTAAAGTTATTACTCTGAGATATTAAAAGTTGCCAGATACATTGGCCACACCTAAGTAAATGTCAGTATGCTCTCTGCTGTTCATATATATTTTTTATATTTTTGTGAGCATGTCTGCGTCTGCATTGGGAAGCACCTGCTAATAGAGTGTCTTACCTGTTTATGATCCTGTTAGCAGTGTATCAGCAAATATCATAGAGCACGTAGGCGTGGGAAACAAGGGAGCGCTTTCAAAGGATGGAAGCATTCCTCGACACATTGTCTGTCGTTGCCATGGGGACTGTATTGCCATCGGGCTTACTGTGCATTGGTGTGTGTTTAAGTAAAGCCATGCTGAAAAGAGACAGACCATATCACCTATTACTTTTACATATTTAATATACCTGAAATCTGTGAGTCTGGGTTATAAAGAAATTGAGAATACGCAAGCGTGGTGAGAAGAGTTCTACTAAATGTCTGGCTACTAATTCTTTATTATTGCTTTGCGACAGCCGGCGTTCTGTGAATTATCTGACATTTTAATTGAGTGTTCTGTCAGTGTTGTCATATCACTAGAAAATATCAGCTGCCTTTTACACTGCATGATGTCTTGGACCAGTGAAAATGGTCCAAAACTAAAGGTTACATTAACTTAATTGAGGTTCCTTGTTTAAGAGATTCACGGTGTTGTTACAACAATAACTATTTACATGTACCGTACCATCATCACCATCATTGCTGTCTGTGTTACAGAAAAACAGCATGATGTGGAGATACTGTCTCCGCCGCCGAAGGAGAAGGAAAAGAAGCGGCGGCCCATGTCTCAGATCAGTGGTGTGAAGAAGCTGACGCACAGCCCCAGTCTGGCCCCCAGCTGCATCCCTCGCTTCGGGGTCAGCACCGAGCATGAGAGCCTTTTGGCCAAGGTCAGTCTGCCCACTCATACTCCTTTCGCTACAGCCAGCACCAGCTTTCTTAGGACCAGATCTGGGTTTTGGAGGCCCTTGATTCTCCTATGAGAAGTTCTGTAAAAGATTGAACTTCAGCTAAATGTAACACAAAGTTTCCCTTACTGAGCCATAGATGGATGGATGGATGGATGGATGGATGGATGGATGGATGGATGGATGGATGGATGGATGGATGGATGGATGGATGGATGGATGGATGGATGGATGGATGGATGGATGGATGGATGGATGGATGGATGGATGGATGGATGGATGGATGGATGGATGGATGGATGGATGGATGGATGGATACTTTATTGAAAAACTCCAATAGTAAAAAAGAATATATACAAGAACACATGAATACAAACTATACAACCTGACTGTAGGTAAAAAGGTAGTGCAGTAATAAATTAAGTAATGTGCAAGAGAAAAACAGGTATCAGCAGATACATGACAGTACATGTTTAGTGTCCGAAACTTTCTTTTTCAGTTTGGCACTGCAGTTACAAAGCAAATGTAGCAAGCAAATGAAAATTACACCATGATACGGGTATCATCTACAAAATTCTGGTTTAAAGGTACCTACTATTATTGTTGTTAGCTATGTGATGTACTGTTGTACGATTTTTAAGTAATAGTATGTCATGGTGCCAGAAACCACATAGGTGAGTCTGTTTGACATTTCTTAGCTTAATGTAGTTTGAGGCGTGGTTTTGGTGATGCGGTTTGCAATGTGTTACCTTGGTGGCATAAAAGCTTCTTCACTTGTTAGCCACATTAGTCTCATAGCTCCAGTGCAAAACTAGTTGGCTGCTCAACTACATTTGGGTTTGTAGGGGAACTGTGTTCATTTTAAGCCTGTGAATGTTGTTGTGATTCTAGGAAGTCGAGGACATCAATCGATGGGGACTAGATATCTTTAAAATAGCAGAGCATTCAGGGAATCGGCCACTGACGGTGATTATGTACACCGTTTTTCAGGTATGAAATTTTGTCATTATGTTGTCCAGTGTGCACCCCCACTGTCTTCCTGATGAACATCTATTTATACGTAATAACTTATTTTACACGTGCGTTCCTCTCTTCTCAAGGAACGAGACCTGCTGAAGTCATTCAAGATTCCAACAGACACATTCATTACCTTCATGATGACTCTAGAGGACCACTACCACGCCGACGTCGCCTACCACAATAACATGCATGCTGCCGACGTAGTGCAGTCCACTCATGTGCTGCTCTCCTCGCCCGCTTTAGAGGTTCTATACTATTTAGTCAAACTCAGTGGAGGGGCTATAATTTCAGACACAGACTGTGACCACATACATAACCTATATATTTTGCATTTCAGGCCGTCTTCACTGACCTCGAAATAATGGCTGCTCTGTTTGCTAGTGCTATACATGATGTGGATCACCCTGGAGTGTCCAACCAGTTCCTCATAAACACAAGTACGTTTGTTTTTATTTATTTAAAAATACTTTAGAGAATAAATCCAATGGTTGTTCAGTATTTCTGTAGTATTTCAGAGGGTGGTGATGTGAAGAGGTGCTTGATTGTTCACTGTAGAGAAACATACAGTGGTGGTGATTAGACCAGGGGCCTCAATGTCTCAATGTCTGTTGTATTTACTATCCAAACCACCACTGACTCCACACAAGTCTTACACTCTTTTTTTACTATATTATATTGATGATGCTGCGATAGCGGCAAATCTGTAAACGTATGTCCTCTTTAAGTACTACTTTGCTGTACGTTCACCTCACCATTTAAAAAATACTGTGACTATTGTAACTAACTGTTGTAAAAAAGGCAGCTGGCAGTGTATTATTTCATTTTAATAACATCCTGTGGGGGAGCCTTTAGAGACATTAAGCACTTCTGATGTCCATGACCATTTGTGACTCCAGATTTGTAGTTCAGTTTGGCTGTACAAATTCTGGCCCCAATGGGAAAGACTGTTCTCTAGTTACTCAGACTGCACAGTAAAGTCTGTTAATGTGGCAATACTGAAACTGCAGAATGAGCAATCACAGTTTCACATGAGTGTTTCTATTGGCTCTTTGTTGAATGTGATTTTAAAAAAATGGCAGTCAATGTCATATTACTTACCACCGATGCATTTTAATATACATTGAGAGGCATTTTGTAAACTCGGTATGTGGTAACATACTTGTGATACTAGTATTTTTTCCATGCGCTGCAGCTCTAATACATGTTTGTAAGCAAAAAGGACTGACAGGACTATAATCAAATTCATGTGGTATGCCAATTCATTCCCAGTAGCTTAACCACCTCACTCGTTTGCACCACCAGACTCTGAGCTGGCTCTGATGTATAACGACGCATCTGTGTTGGAGAACCACCACCTGGCTGTGGGCTTCAAACTACTACAGGAGGACAACTGTGACATCTTCCAGAATCTTAGTAAAAAGCAGCGGCAGTCACTGCGCAAGATGGTCATAGACATGGTGAGACACTGACTCTAACCTACATAAAGTTAATAAGGACAGACGTTTCTTATCAATCATGTCACGACTGATCATTTACCGGAATATGTACAAGAAACGAACTAACTTTCATTTTAATGCAGGTGTTGGCAACAGATATGTCCAAACACATGAATTTCCTGGCAGACCTGAAGACCATGGTTGAGACCAAGAAAGTGACGAGTCTCGGCGTGTTGTTGCTGGACAACTACTCAGATAGAATACAGGTCAGATTTGAGGCTTTGGCTTTACTGGCAATGTTTTTTTGCATTCTTTGAAACTGAATGCTCATCTCTGTACCTTTCTATGGATTTAGGTTCTTCAGAACATGGTCCACTGTGCTGACCTCAGCAACCCCACCAAGCCTCTGGAGATCTACCGGCAGTGGACTGACCGCATCATGGTGGAGTACTTCACGCAGGGTGATCGAGAGAGAGACAGAGGCATGGAGATCAGCCCAATGTGTGACAAACACACTGCCTCGGTAGAGAAGTCTCAGGTACAAAGCAACATGCCTATTGCTCCTACTTGCATAAGTAAGCTTGCATAAACACTGTGACTGACAGCAATGGCACTGGATTTCACATCATCCATGTCTATTTCATTTAAAGGTCCCATATAATAAAAAAAATCTTTTTCATTATGTAAACATTGTTCATATTCTAAATTCTGGCTCATTCACCAGTTTTAAATTCATCATGGACATCATGTCTCAGCCATCAATGTTTATATATGACCATCAGTCTGAGAGGAGATGTTTTATCTAGTGTCCAAGGATATCAGTTTGACCCTGTTTATACCTGGTCTGTAGCTAGATATGGTCAAGCCACCTAAAAATGCAAGTGTTGTAGCTAAAACAGTTCAATCCGATTGCTCAAACTACTTTAGGAGCTTATCTGAGACGCAGTTCAGTCAAGTTATAGAGGGTACGCACGTGACTAGATAGCATTGTGTGACAGCTCTGTGTAAATGCTGAGAAAACCCAAATAACTTATAAAATATTATCTTATAAATAATAAGACATAGCCGTAGTGCGGCTGACTGTATAAATAGATTTGACATGAAGCTGTTGAAGTAGAAGCTGACTTCAGCTTTTTGTAGAAACAGATGGAATCCAGATACTGAACCATGGATTTGCAGTTGCCATCTTGTGTCAAGTATGCTAAATCTTTAGGCTAAAGTCATGCTATAATTTTTGTACTGTATTGACTACTTAGTAATTAAACATTTAACTGTTTCACTTAAGTTAAT
Source organism: Megaleporinus macrocephalus (assembly GCA_021613375.1). Classification (NCBI taxonomy): domain Eukaryota; kingdom Metazoa; phylum Chordata; class Actinopteri; order Characiformes; family Anostomidae; genus Megaleporinus; species Megaleporinus macrocephalus. The sequence goes on from CM038721.1 coordinate 28,131,863, forward strand.
AACTGTAACTAGTTTTTTGTTAGCATTTATTAAATAAACATCTGCAGGGATAAGCATTGTATTCAACAAACAAAGGGATAAGACTTGGACAGTGATAGCTAGCTAAAACAAACCCAGTTTTTCTTATCAGAGGAACTCCACAAAGCAAGTTTAGTCAGTCAGCCAAGGAACTTTATAGATTTGGCGGTTGAACTTGGACTGCAGAAACATTCAACATGACGATGACCACAAGAATTTTATTTTATAAGTCCAGTTTAAGCAGATAATCACTTAATTTAATTTCTACTTTCACCTTCCTTATTAAACATAGCCTTGTTGCAGAATGTTTAGACACTACATCTGACGGAGGGGTGTGTATTCCAGCTCTCCAAAACACATTAGACAACCAAATCCCCTACCAGTACAACTGAAACTCCTCCACATGCAGTACATCACTGGGCACCTGATCTGCACATAGATAATGCACAAAGTTTGGGACTGGATGAAATGAGATGTTTAATATAGACAATATGCACAGACCCTTGTGGGTAAAACAAACTGCAGATTTAACCAGAGATGCATTAACTAGCAGGTCTAAATGCATGTGTCTAAAATCCTATCAGGACACAATCCAGATACTAGTCACATGAGCTGACCAGGTGTAAAGGGGTCTTTGTTCTGTGACTTAAAACAAAACGATTTCCTTAGAACAGTCTTAATGCCACAGTAACAAAAACAGCTGAAAAGCTTAGTAGGGCTGGGTCAGGTATGATCTTGGGATAATAATGCATGTCCAATGACAATATTTGGTGCCACTGCTAACAAGGGTACATCCAGTGCTTAATTTGTGCCGGATCTTGCTGGAACAAGATCCGGCACCTCTCATATTTCAGGCACCTGCGTTCCAGAACTTATTTATGTGGATCCACCACCTCTCTGACATCTTTTTTTTTTGTAGGACACCAAAAACTATTCATCCAGTGGCATCTCTGAGATTTTATGGTTGCAGCTCCTTACTGTAGTCATTAAAGCTAGGATTATTTTATTGTATAGATTGCTGCTATGTGTCTATGCGTTCCAGGACCTTTTCCCTCACTGCCACTTGCTGGATCACCCCACCTTTAGTGTTCCATTACCTGATGTTTTACAAATTAAGCACTGGGTACATCCCCTTTACAACATGCCTGTATTCATCTTTAAAGTCCAGAGTAAAAATAACACTATTAAAACAAGCTAGTTAACAAAACACTATCACTGACGTTTCCATCGCAAAAATATGTTCCCCACGGATTCGACACACACATACACCCATCATTTGTATTGTTTTAACTTTTCAATCATGCTAACTTTAATTACATCTATTTGCTATCTGATAAGACGCTGGTTTCCATCAGATGCACATAAAGAAGTTTCCATTTTTCACTGTTTTATGTAGTTGATTTTGTGTTTATGAGCTTTTCTGGTAAATATTCAAGTATTCAACCACACTGAACACTTTCCTGAAGACTATGTTGAAGTGGTATTCCCATAAATCATATATATCTCATAGTTCAACACGATGATGTATTGACATGCCGTTTCAGATATACTAAGACAGAATTGTAATATCACGAGAATATTAGCAACTGCATTCCCACAAAAATGTGATCTATACCCTCACACTCATGGTTTAGGCTTACACGAGTGCTTGTGCATCACAAACTGCAAGTGGAATTGGGACAGGCCATACATTGACAAGTGCACCATCTCTCCCAATGCTTCGCTCCTCCTTCACAAGACATTGGCTTGAATTAGAAATTTCACCCAAACCTACATTTTTAGCCCAACATTTCCTCACTGTCGTCCTCAGACGTCCCACCAGCCTAGTAAACTGTCTTCATTGAGATGATTTGAACTGCAGGGCCAGTTACACCAGCATCACCTGCCAACTAACTCTCTGTGCACCTCTGTTTGTAGGTGGGCTTCATCGACTACATTGTGCATCCTTTATGGGAGACGTGGGCTGACCTGGTCCACCCTGATGCTCAGGACATTCTGGATACGCTGGAGGACAACAGGGAGTGGTACCAGAGCATGATTCCCCATAGTCCCTCACCCACGCCCGAGGAGCAGGACTCGCAGGGCAGCGGCAGCGGCTCTCTGGGTGCCGGAGGAGCCGGAGGAGAAAAGTTCCAGTTTGAGCTGACGCTGGAGGAGGAGTGCGAGTCGGACGCTGAAAGCCCACCAGCAGCGGAAAGCTCCAGAAAGCCAGTGGACAACCTTCATCGAGCCCCTTCACCGAACCCGAGCCACACGCTCGGCCTGGCTGCCATGTCCGTGCGAAGCCCGCGCCACAGGACGTTATCTCCTGACACAGCGGACATGGACAGCAGCCGAGAACTAGACTGAGAGACGAAAGGCTAAACCAGTTAGTGGCTAGACACGTAGCATGGCCTGAAACCAGCACTGCTGTCCTCATTACGTGTCTCACAAATGACACGCTCCAAATCTGTGATGGGCCCATTGTGGCTATAGCTGCCTCCTAGTGAACAAAAACACATACCACACCAGAGACAACTCCTCATTTCAGTTCGTCCTTTATAACTAGACACATTTCTTTCCCGCCAAATAAGCCTTTTTAGTCCTGGTTTCTTAAGACGCAGTCATGTCCTAGACACATGGCGCTCAGTAAACCCAACTCGACCATGCTGCGACTGAGAGACTGATGACAGATCTAAAAGATGAAGCTTATGGTCTACTAACAAAAGTAAGGAGTCCTTCTGAGAAAGAGAGTCTTCCTTCAACGATGCACATGGCGTCTGTAGAGGAAAGTCCTTGTAATATTTATGGTAACCTTACAGGGTCTAGGATCTTTTGCACCATACGGTTAGTTTAGGATATTTAGGATATTCATTTATCTTGTGAATAATTAATTTAGCACTCATTTGTATTTTCAATATTTTTAGCCGCTTGGAAGTGAGATAAATGAGCAGTGACAGTCATACCAAATAAGAAATTGAAAAGAGACAAAATTATGACACTAATAACCTCAGGATATGAATAATGATTTCATTTTAATGTAGCAAGGTACCCCTGGTATGTTACCCAGAGTGACTTTATTATTGCGCCCAGCGTGAAGACAAGATGTTTTAGTAAGTGAAAGTCAGGATTTGAAAAAAATTACACTTTCTAAAATTTTGTATTATAAAATTTACAAATTTCATGTATGAATATTTTATATATCCGGAAACTGTGCTGAAGGTCGTTTCATGTTAAATCTCTTCACAGTGTAAACGTACACACATGGTCACCCATCTTGGAGCCACTGCAAAAATGGGTACAAAAGTGATGCCAGAGGCGCTGGTTGAGATACTTAATTTTATTTATTTATTTATTTATTTAGGGCGGAAATGTTCATGGTGTCTAAAGCAAAATGTAGATTCCAGAGAGCCATTTTCATTGATTCTTCAACTTATAGCTCGTAATAATCCAGACCAGATCAGCTGTCTAGTTTGTCTGGAACCACACAGAATAAGAAAGTCATGTGTAGGTACAGTTTAATGTTATTGAGCTTAGTTTTGAGTTTTTTCTCAGTTTCCATTTGACTATTCAGATGTGGTGTTGGTCTCATTCGCACTGTTAGAAAAGTTTTGGGAAATGATGGAACGCTCTAAAAACAACGATGCCCGTGTGGGTGCATAAACGCACATTTTTGTTTGCATACAATGAATATTTTCACCACAAACAGAGTCTCTGATGTCACTCCGTACCCTCTGATGCAGTGACTCATGTAGGACTGTAGGTGGAATTAGCTGGAATGAAATCCTCCACTGTTTGTTCCAGGAGATTTCACACTCTGTGAATCAGTAGATACCTGATAACGGATCTATGAATGATAATGAACCTTTCATGTATAACTGGGATCAATATCCAGGGGTACCAGTACGTGTCATTTTCTGAACCTATAACACCACTTACACTCATGTTTGTATGGTTTGTTTTTATTATTATTTTAGCTAATGTTCAGATTTGCAGATGAAACTCTGAAAACAAGAAGGATGCACTGAATTGACTTTTCAATGTGTGCGTCATTTCCACAGGACTGAAATATATATCATCCGCACACGTTTTCCTTTCAGTTCACTTTTGCAATAATTGGGTTGATGTGGTATATTTTACTTATGAGAAAATGATGAACACATCTGAATCAAGTACAATCAATGTATTACACTTTTCAGTACGTCGTAGACGGGATCGCCTCCGCCGAGTGCTGGTCTCGGGTTACGTGTCGCCAGGCGGTGGCCTATGATTTTGATTTAAGAGAGCAGCTTGTTTGTTTTTCTTAATATTCTAGGACTACTTTAGGAATCCGAACCACAGCGCTTCTAAAGGGCTAGAGACAAACCGGGATGTAAGTAAAGAGCTGACTGAATGCCTCTCCCTGCTGTCCAAGTTCAACATAGTTTTTTTTAATTTCATATAATTTATTTCTTTTGGGATTAACTACACACATTAGTCACAGATTAATATTTTATACAAACAGTCTGATTTCAATAACTGGCTCTAATTCCACACATCAGACATAAAGTAAAAAGAAACAAACGAAAACAGCAAATTATGAGAACATAGATAGAAAGTCTGAATGTTTTGGTAAAATGTCTTTAATGCTTTCTATCGTTTAGGCTTTATGTGTCTGTCCTTTATTTCAAGCAGAAAACCCCTACTGTATTTTTACTCTACTGAAACACTAAAAGTACTGTTGTAAGGGTACGGAGCAATGACAAATTCACTGCTGTTGTTCTCCCAGACAAGACATCATTCAGTGAGGTCCGCTGGACGCCCAGCCTTAAACCTGCACAGTGGGAGAGAGAGAGAGAGAGAGAGAGAGAGTGAGAGAGCTTCAGCGAGGGTCAGAACGTACCCCATAAAACAGCACACAGGCTACGCTGCATCTCTAGTATGTTTTCTTCTGTCACTTTTCTGTCTTTTCATCTTTACTGATGTGCCAAACGTGCTATTTATTCCGTGTGCCGATGACGTCAAACCAAGGCCTGTCCCGTCCATTCGTCAAGCAAATAGTGTCTTTTGATCCACAGAGCCCGAGCGCTCTTTCAGATAAAGGTGTTTTGCCACTCCTGTGCGTGTTTACATGTACCTCTTCATTTGCCACTTTTCAAAGCCAAACCTCCAGATTAATTCAGGTTGCTCTCTAGAAACCAATGTCAATAAAATTACCTGGAAAGCTGTTCATGTGTTCGCTTTGCATTTCGTACTGATATACATGTGGGAGGCCTTTTCAGTCTCTTATCATCAGAAATTTTATGTAAACAAGTAACAATGTTACAAATACCAGTCATATCTTCATCAGTGGTCACAGGACACTACACGCAGGACACTGTTGGTTGGCTGTTTCTGGTTGGTGGACTATTCTCAGTCCAGCAGTGACACTGAGTTCTTTGAACACTCCTGCAGCACTGCTGTGTCTGATTCACTCACACCAGCACAACACATACTAACACACTGCCACCATGTCAGTGTTGGCAGTGTGTTAGTATGTGTTGTGCTGGTGTGAGTGAATCAGATGGACCAGCCAAGTATGCAGAGAAAAAAGATGGACAACTGTCTGTAAATGTAGAACTTTAAAGTGCTCATATGTGATGTAAACAAAGAACATTGATCAGGGTTGCCAGTTTCTAACCTTAAAGCAATCTGAACAAAGAATTTCAACATGGAATTTTTTTCTTGTAGGTGAGAATTTCATTAAAATGCCTCATGACTTCTTCCTATGACTGAACAGTTGATAGATTTTATATCATAATGACAGTTTCACATAGCAAGAGCTGCACATTCAATCGTATCCAATTATATTATTATATTATTATAATTATGTTATTATTGGCAATGAAATTCCTACATGCTAAAATACTGTTAAAAACTGAATTTAAAACAACATTGGGAGCAAATGTTACCTCGTACCGGGAGCACAGTGCAACCAGAGAGCCTCTGTGCATGGCCACTTTGCACAGGACTCCGCTGATCATCATGCTGCCTCCCTCATTCGCCATCCTCACTGTACTGCTTCATCCATCATAGACAGCATCAACTCCTGCATCTCCTCCTCAAACACCATATCAGACGTCACTGTGAGTCGCCATATAGGAAACATAACACGATGGGCACTAGCCGAGTAGCGGCTGAGTAGCGTGCAGGTCACTTCGAACCACACATTCATGGCAGACCCAACCCCCACTTCACTGACCCCACTGGCCAACACAAAACAGCACACACAACACATACGACACACCTCAGACTACAACATATAAGCCTCTCACTTACCGCAGCTCAGATGCTACAAATTGTTTATTGATTGTGAGCATATACGATTTCCCCTTTTGCTTGATAAAGAAGAATGTGTGAGATGATGCAACTTGTTTAATTCATACTCCAGACACATAGCAACATTTCACCAGGAAGTTGTAGTGACCACTCCTAGCGTAGGAAACACACAGTCTCTCCCCCTCAGTGTTGCTGCTGAGAGCGGGGGGCAGTGGTCATTTGCCGAGAGCTTCAGCCACTATTGCATTTTCATTGGCCTGACCTAACTTGAAGCAGCACCTTTAATATGATTTACAAGAGATTAAAATACGCCGTCAGGGCAGAGGTGCTACTTCTTCATCCTCTTATGTTGGACTGATAGCAGACTTGATGCTGCAGTCACTCATTATCGCTTCTTGAGGTGCTAGCCAGCACTAGATATCTTTGAAACACAATACATAGACATCGTTGACACACCATCAAAACTGATATTTCTTCACATTCACATCTTGCATGAACTTCTGATTATATATATATATATATATATATATATATATATATATATATATATATATATATATATATATATATATATATATATAGTGGATATATTATCAGATTTAAAATGAATAAAAAGATTCATTCAAGATTCAAGATTTTTTTACTTAAACACCACAAGGCAAAAGCTTTAAAAGGCTGCATTTTATGGTGGTCCTAATGTTGCTCCCCATTGACAATTACAACACTAGGTGGCGCTGAAGGTACACAAGTCTGACGTTGATCGTCTGGAAATTCGCTTAGAAGTTTTTTTTTCCTATATGATGTAGGCAGTGAATGAGCAAAACATTAAAGTGTGTTCACCCTGAGATACACACACTGAGACACACACACTGATACACACACACTGAGATACTCACTGAGACACACACAGTGAGATACACACACTGAGATACACGCACTGAGATACACGCACTGAGATACACGCACTGAGATACACACACTGAGATACACGCACTGAGATATACACGCACTGAGATACACACACTGAGATACACGCACTGAGATACACACGCTGAGATACACACACTGAGATACACACACTGAGATACACGCACTGAGACACACACACTGATACACACACACTGAGATACACACTGGGACACACACACTGAGATACACGCACTGAGATACACGCACTGAGATACACGCACTGAGATACACGCACTGAGACACACACACTGAGATACACACGCTGAGATACACACACTGAGACACACACACTGAGATACACGCACTGAGACACACACACTGATACACACACACTGAGATACACACTGGGACACACACACTGAGATACACACACTGAGATACACACACTGAGATACACACGCACTGAGATACACGCACTGAGATACACGCACTGAGATACACGCACTGAGATACACGCACTGAGATATACACGCACTGAGATACACACACACTGAGATACACACACACTGAGATACACACTGGGACACACACACTGAGATACACGCACTGAGATACACGCACTGAGATACACGCACTGAGATACACACACACTGAGATACACACACACTGAGATACACGCACTGAGATACACGCACTGAGATACACGCACTGAGATACACGCACTGAGATACACACACTGAGATACACACACACTGAGATACACGCACTGAGATACACGCACTGAGATACACGCACTGAGATACACACACTGAGACACACACACTGAGATACACACTGAGATACACACACTGAGATACACACACTGAGATACACACTGAGACACACACACACTGAGACACACACACTGAGATACACACTGAGATACACACACTGAGATACACACACTGAGATACACACACTGAGATACACACTGAGATACACGCTGAGATACACGCTGAGATACACACACTGAGACACACACACTGAGATACACACACAGATACACACTGAGACACACACACTGAGATACACACACACTGAGATACACACACTGAGATACACACGCTGAGATACACACACTGAGATACACGCACTGAGATACACGCACTGAGACACACGCACTGAGATACACGCACTGAGACACACGCACTGAGACACACACACTGAGATACACACTGAGATACACACTGAGATACACACTGAGATACACGCTGAGATACACACACTGAGACACACACACTGAGATACACACACACTGAGATACACACACACTGAGATACACGCACTGAGATACACACACTGAGATACACGCACTGAGATACACACACACTGAGACCGTTCTCGCTCAGATACACCTAGTCGTGATCCACCAGCTTCACGATTAGCTCGAACGTGGCTCCTTCCCAGAGTCCTCACGTCCATCTCACACAGGAAACCGCGTCAGCAGATGATTTTCTACGACTGTTTGACTTGATAAATAATCCAGGGGCTCCAGCGAGGACACTGGCTACATTATGCATGACGAGCCCGGCGGCGTTAGCGCTGTCTGAACGTTTCACTGCGCTTAGAGAGCCGTGCCCCTCCGCCATTGGCTCTCCGGCTCTCCGGCCACGCCCCTCGCCGCCGGTGACTCCGCCCGCCCGCTGCGTCACACGCCCGTCAAGTGACGTCGGAGCTTCTGCAGGTGCTGGAAGAGGCGCAGCGTTGGCGTAATTCACGCGTTTAAAACATCTCCAGCGGTAAGACAAAGTCATAATATCTCCGTCCTATTTCTTATTATTCGTACAGCGCGGCGCGTGCATGCGGGGAGCGTGTCGGTGCCGCTCGTAGTCGGGTCGGTTCCCGCTTTACAAGAAGGAATAACCTTCATTTGACATGAGGAGAAGCATCCTATGCGCCCTGTCTGTGTTAATGGGGGTTATTACTGTGCTCGTCGGTGTGCGTGTAATTCAGGGAGTGTGTTTTGTGCTCGATGGTTTTCAGACACTGAATCGGACTGTACGCGCTGAATAACGTGCACAGCGCCTTTTGCCATATGTTCTGCTGTTACATAAGATGGCACCCGGTTTCGATGGACCGTTTCCATCGCTTGCTGAATCAAACCGGGGATGCAGTGCTATGTGTATGCGTGGAGAGGTTAAGGCATCCTGCCTGGCCCTTATGAAGATTACGTGGAGCGACCCCCACCGCCATCATCCGCCCTCACAGCTCCATTTTCAAACGCACAGCAAAATGCAGCTCCCAAAAAAAAGCATTCTGAATTAAACTGCCTGCCTGCCTCTGCCTCTTTGGGCTAAAGTGATGGCTTTCCTTCTCTGTTGGTGCTCCTCCAGGTCTCAGCCATAGTTATATAGGTTTAAATAATGTAGCAGCCAGCAGTTGGTTATGGCACATCAGCGAGGCCGGCTTGGTTTTGCAAGATCTTGGATGAATGATAGACGTCATTGGGTTTCTATATGTGTGTGAAGGCTGGTGGGTTTGCGGTGCACTAGCCTGTGTAATAATGTTGTGTGAAGAGGGGCTACAAGTTAATTTATGAATATTCCCTCTTCCCAAAGCTGTGAAGAGTCTTTACTATGTATCTCATCAGGATAAGATGTTTTATTGCAGTGATAAGCTCTGAAGGTTGCTCCAGTATTTGTCATTCTAATTTCTATTCACTCCATCTGTGTTGTACAGTCAGTTACTGCAGAGCATAATTTCTCTGTATTCAGCCAGTGCTTCCGTTCTTTTACTAGGTAAAGGGAAAAAACATTGAAATTAATAGATGTGATAATCAACTGTCTGCATCGCAGATGTCTGAGCGCTCCTGACTCTACAGAACAGTTATTACAGTCACCCCCAAAGTGATTGACACCGTTGGAAAAGATGTGGGTTTAGTGTAAAAAGAGGGACAGTTAAGCAGAAATGAATACCATCTCTACTGTTGAGCGTGAAGGATTTGCGTGTTTTGAGGGATATTTGTCCTCCATTGCATCACGATCACTGTGAAGTAGCAGATATAGTAGAAGATATCCAATGAGAGTCTGCCAAAAAACCAAAACCTGAGTGGTTGGGTCAACCAGCAGGACAGTCATGCGTCCAAATCCACATAAAAATGATGCAATGATCCCACCTCAGTCAAGATTTTGACATGGCCATCCCAGCCCCCTGCCTTAAACTCTACTGAAAACGTATGGGGGGTGAAGCTGAAGAGAGAATTCCAAAAGAGAGGACCATAGAGGATCTGGAGAGCTTCTGTATTGAGATTCCTTGCCCTCTATTCATCAAGCATTATAGTAGAAGACTCACTCCTCTTGGAAGGGTTGCACAAACTATAGAATGCAGAGATTGCAATAATAGTCACATATGTGGTTTATCTAGAACGTAAAGACTGTATATTATTCTGTTTTCAGTGTGAGACTGAAATAATTAACCACAAATATCACTTTTCATGATCCTTTTTATACACAGCTTTATTAAGGGCACCAGTAATTATGGAGCTCAGTGTAATGTAAGTGTTCCTGAGTATTACAGGCTAAGTTGAGCACCGTCACTGTTCCTGCATTTACCATGTATATAATATAAAGGATGTAATGGTACATAAGAGCTGACGATTTGATTTCATTTGCAGTAGTTGATGTGTTGAAAGTGTCTTAATTTAACAGAAATGTAAATATATAACACACTAGGGTTGTGTATTGGCAAGAAGCGGGTGATATGATACATGATTCAATGTATTGTGATATTGTTAGCGAGGCGATAGATTTTAAATCTAACTATGGGACAAAATGTCATGGTATAAAACACCATCACATCAGATGCATACAGTAGAACATTATTTTATTTCATTGTGATATTTATGTTAATGTGGTCTTTTATGATATATTATGATATTTGATGTATTGCTTTAGTATTGTAATCTAATATGTTTGCCATATCGCTCACCCCTACACCATACACATAGATTTGCTACTGTTACTGTTAGCAGTGCACTCTTTTGCTACTTGTTTATGTTGGAATGGAATAGAGTCTAATAGCTGAAGATTACAACACGGCTGTCTAGCAGTAGTTTTAACACAACACAAAATGAACCACTGCCTGCCACTGATCCGTGCACATAAACTATTAATGAAATAATTATATTATGTTTTTTAGATCTAATATGGCAGGGGTATTTAATTAGAATCTACTACGGTCCAGTTGGAGGAGATTTCCTTAGGCCAAGATCCGGACCTTCATCATTTATAATTTATGATTCAGGGCCATATTCTGTATATTTAAGTTACCTAGTATCAGCGTCTTATACCATCAGCTACTGAAAGACAAACTTATTACAAATACCGTTCAGTATATTTAGTGTTTAAATGCTGAACTGAAACAAGAGCTACATTTAAAAAACAGAATCCTTTTTTAAAAAAGTCCATCTTAAAGTGTCTATTTATAGAGAAAGTAAATAAAACGTGCGTCTTCTTGTTAACTCAGCTTCACAGATTGGCATGTTGGTTTTACGGAGCGGTATTCTCCAAAACTAGACGAGCAGGTCCATTCCAGAACCGTTCCTGGTTAAACAGTCAGTTTTTACTGTGGACTTTTCTGTTTTTACGTTATTCTCTCTGACTCACGCCCCAATGTGCACAGATCTGATTGGCTGAGGAGCGCCTTCAGTCATCTTACAGCGCACGTGATTGGTCTCTGAGTTTACTGTGCCGTAAAGCCTGTATACCGTAAAGAGGAGAAAAGCTCCGCCGCTTAAAATAAACACAGTCCAAATTAAATCTTTCCCCATAGTTTATTGGTTTGGGTCCGTATTGGACAACGTCTGGGTCCGGATCTCACCTATTAGTGACGTCTGTAATATGGTATCATAAAACATAATACAGTGATACAAACACATTAACTATTACAGTATTACTGTGCAAAACATTGCAATGCATCAGGTACGTGTGCAAAGTAATGTATCACCACTGTCCAAAGAAAAACATGAATCTCTAAAATAGTAACAGGAGAAGCCAAAAACATCCTTTACTCTCAATGTAAGTTAATGTAAGAAGGTTTTATTCCAAGGGATTTTGGAGCATTTCATTTGCTCCATTTATCATGAAACGTTCACTAGATAGAAAGAGCAGCTGTCATGTTCAAACAATACAGAAAAATGAAAATAAACAAAAATAAAGATGTTTTATCTTTGAACAGCGATAATATATACTCGGTATTTCAATACCAGTAACCAATAAGTGAACCTATAAACAATAGTAGAGTAGAGAAGGCGCTCCCACATGGCAGATGATTTGATCATTGGCAATGGTTTCCAAGAAAGATAGCAAATGAGAGACCCCCAGACGAGGCAGAGAGTATATCTGAAATATAATTTCAAACTTAGATTTACATTCATTTCTTTTTAGATTGATCTATTTTGATTATTGAAAGAATTCCATGCTTGTATAATGTAAAATAATCTATAGCCTTTTATAATAAGATGCTGTGGAAAGCTTCTTCTTTATGCTTTTGCAAAACGCACTACAACACTAAAGATGTTCATCCCTGAAGGAACAGTTTTACTCCGCAGCAGCGTTTTGTCTCACTGATAAAGTCGCTGGCTCCACATTGTGTGCGTCTAAAAGAGAGGTTCTATATTTAGGGTGCTCAGGCGCTCTGTTATCTGGAGAAATGTTGAAATGTTGACGCACTCCAGCACACTTTAATGTTGTGCAGTGCTTTTTTCCAACATACCGGCTCACAGTACACGTTTGCTTTTTGAGTCTCTTTTGATTAAGCAGCATTGTTTCAGTTAGGAAGATGACATGAGAATCATTTGATTGCAGTAACAATCTATCACAGGACTAATTAAGATGTGTGCTTGATTTTGATAGACAGCGTGATGATCAAGACAAAATAAATCTTCCTCAGGAGCAAAATAGCTGGTCATCTTCATTGAATTACACCAGTTCATGTATGTCCTACTTAACCTGTAGACACCCTGCCAGCTTCTGAATGAGCACAGTGTCCTGCGTCTCTTTAACGCCACTTGCTGATCAGGTTTCTTTGAAATTCAATAGGGTACTAGATGCTTTGCTGACCACAGCATCTCTGGCCAGCAACAATACACTGACTGGTTAAAAAAGCAGTCTAAGATGACTGTTTGGAAGTGGGATTACATGTGGGAAGACATATCTCATGGTTGTGGAAAAGATGTTAAGACTGTGTTTTAGATATTGTGGCACATACACACAGTATCGGTATCGGCAATAGAGAGCGCCGATATCATGAAGCTTGACTGAAGTCAACCGCATGTCCGTGGCGTGAGAGTATTTCTCGGTTAAGACGGGCAGCAGCAAAAATGCCCGCTGCAAAATTTGTTATGCCATCATTTCGAGAGGTGGCACGACCAGCAAAGAGTTCAATGTGTCAAATTAAATTACGCATTTAAAGCGAAACCATGTCAAAAAACACAGTGACTTCTTCCAAGCAAGAACAAAGAAGCAAGATAGCACAAAATACAACATATAAAAAGTGGAACACTATAAATATTAGTATTTCTAGCCATATATCCAGTATTTAAATCAGAGTTGGTATCGGTACTCGGTATCGGCAGATACCTGAAAAGCTGGTATTGGTAAGGAAAAAGTGGCATCGGTGCAACCCTAGTTTTAGAGGGGTCAAAATTATTGGCGATGTATTAAGCATAGAGGAGAAGATGAAGGAGAGGCTAAATGACTGGAATTGCGATAAGAATTGTCCAACACATTGTTAAAACTTGGAAGGAGAGTGTAGAACCATGAATATAAATGTGGCCAGAAAAAGATCTTGAATCTTGATGTACCTTAAACGCTTGGTGAAGTTGGACCGCAATAATCGTCAGTATGACTTTCTGCTATGTTTAATAAGGTAAGAAGGGTAGTGCAAGAAAATGATGTACCCATCATGCATAGTTCCCACTGTAAACACCTCTGGAGGCAATGTTTAGTTGTATATCATAATCATGTATAATCTTTGTACATATGCATTGGCCAACACAGTCTTGACATTAACCCCAGTGACAGTTTTGGGATGTGCTGAAGAAGAGTTAATTTAGTGGTTCGACTCTGCCAAAACATTGCACAAGGTTGTTAAAACAGTGGCACAGTGAATGCTCACCATAATCAAAGCTAAAGGTGGCCAAACAGACATGCAGTGTAGTTCAACGTTTAACTAGTCATTTTTTTCATACAGTACATCGAACTGTAAATCAAAGTTTACAGGGTTAATATGTGATTGTTTAAAGCCTTTAGTGATTGGATTTCAGTTGGGTTAGATTCCTGTTCTTTTATCGCTTGTAGATGCTCATAAAGGCTAAATGTAGATGCCTTATATATCCACTAGTGCAAGACAGGAGTGGTAAAATTTTGCATCACAATATTGTTTAAATATGTAACGTTATCAGATGATTACACTTCTATTAATAATTACTTTTAAAAAAAAATAATTATTTCTACCCAAATTTACTTTTCACTTGCTAGCGAGTTCTCTACATGATGCTACCAGAAGAGTGACGGCTAGCCTAAAGTTCCATTATTTCAAAGTGCAGCGAACAGTCACCTGTGTTGGCTAGTCTGGTAATGGTGGGAAAAGGAAGGACAACTCCGAGAAAGTGCAGCCAGTTATACTGTGCTGGACTCCCAGTCTAAGATGGCTGTAAGCAGACTATAGGGCCACCCAGAAGTTTTATATAGTTCTAAACAGTCAGAAGCTCCTGGTAAATATTGTGTGGTTATGGTTTACATATGCTTATCTATCAATACTGTTAAATGTAAGAACCACTATTGACGTATGACATCAGTTCAGCACCATCTGAATATCAGTTCTTCCTGTGAAGCCTGTTATTCTGCTGAAACTTCAGTAGGATTTTGGTTGTTAAAGGTGATTCAACCAAAACATCTGTGTAATTTAATCTTTAAGATGTAAACAGAGTCATTCAGAGAGGTTTGTTACACAGTGGTTCATTATAGACTAGTCTTGCAGCTTGCATTCCTATACAGTGGTGCTGATGGGAACCAGGGATTGTGGTGTCTGCAGCACAAGTCTAGCAATTTTGTTTACTATACAAAACCACCAGTGAACTCACATGTGCTAATAGTGTTAAATCTGAAATCTGATCAAATCTATTTCTGTTGGGGGTCTATTTTGCCCCAAGCACCCTGCATGTACTTCTCCACCATGAATGTATTTAACATATTCATAACTATTTCATATACTGTATTTCTGTGACTTTGCCCTCAGATGTTTGGTTCCTCTAACCTGGTGAGATTTCCTAGAACGGAACATTTCACACCAAACCACTCTGAATGTCTTTGTTTATGTCTGATTAATGTAATTGTGCAGAAATTCAGAATTCCTCTTCCAGGCTGAATCAGAAGTGCCCTTCAAACTGCTGCCAGTGCAGGAAGCCTTACTAGCATCTGAATCATCGTGATTAGGATCAAACATTCCTCTCTGTGGTGTAGTTCAGCATGTGTCATCTCATTGATGCTTGTCTTTTTCAGAGGCAGTACTGCTATTGCTAATACTATAATGGCCTCAGCGTTTCCATCGTAATGTCATAGCCTGTCAGTTATGCAAAGTCATTTTACTCTGTATGTTTCTTATGTTACTCAGTCATTCATCCTGTTTTTGATCCTGTAGATACCAAGTAACAGTTAACTGTAGGAGACCCGGTCAAGGCTTTATCAAGACTTTATCATGGCTTTATAGACAGTGGGCAGCAGCATCCTCTCTGGCTCAGTCAAACAGAGGTCAAAGAAACACTATCACTGGGTCTGTTTTTAGATTTCCGATGGTGAGACAGATTGGACCTGCGCCAATGGCACTGTATCAAATATCGATCCAGCATGGCACGGCTGAGTCTGAATGATGCCAAGCCCTGGCATCTGCCATGTCTTTTAGTCAGGTCTGGAAGAGTAGTGTTTCTATCTTGCTCGACTAATTTTTGTTGGTACATGACCTGGTGGCCTGTTGTCGTCTCCCCAACTTGTACACTATTACACATACTCTGCTTACTAGTTGGAGTCCAGTTTAGCAAAGCTTGTGGGGATTTATGTAGATCTACGTGTTCCTATTGATCAACGTTTTGCCATTCACATACTATGTTTACATTATATATCAAAATTGCATTGTGCCTGTTAAATTTAGTCTTCGATTCTAACAACTAGAGGGGTAACAATACACATATATTTGATTTTATAGGTTAAAATGTCTTGAAACACTACAAAAACTTTACTGTCTTCTTACATTGTTTTTATATTTGCACATCATATATGAATTCTCATAAACTCTACTGTGCAAAAGTCTTAGGTACCTTAGTTCATTGTGTAAAAGCCTTTATATTCACAATAAGTGTATTTTCACTAGTAAGAACACCAGATATCATTAGAACAGATGTAAATAATCATAAATACAATACAAAGTCGCATAAATACCTTATTTTGAAAGAAGTAGATCATATCTTGTGCGCCAGTTTGAAGAACAAAGTTTAGTTCCAGATTTCTCCTGGATGCTCCAGACATTGTATGAATTAATTCAATACCTTCAGCAGCAATCTTGATTTAGCTTAATGAAGTACTGAGCAGTCAAAGCAGGTATTAGATGAGAACTGTAAATAATACTGGGTTGCCACAAATACAAGCTTGAAAAAGGTTAAATAAACACACTGACATATGTAAAACCACTACTCTCTGTGTTAATACTGTTTCAGTATTTTTTAAATAAAGTGATAATAAAAGCTTCCTTTCTGGAAAAATAGCTTTTTATATATAATAAAATTTCCAAATGCCTAAAACCTTTGCACAGTACTGAGAAACAAACTAAAAATAAAAAGTGGATGATGTGCCACATTTACATGATTGACAAAAACATGATTACATTACAGATGCTTTGTTTTGATAATTAACAGAGATTTCCAGATGTTTAATGAAAGACCCTTGGAGGTGTTTCAGCGATACAGTCAATAACATCTTTTTAAGCGTGTGTATATATATATATATATATATATATATATATATATATATATATATATATATATAAACAAAATGCTTACACAACATAAAGGTCATAAATGATCAAAAAATACCTAAAGCTTTTGGTTAAACACTATAGAGAAAAACAGACTTGCACTTCTAGTAGTTACATTCATCAGTATTATAGAGAAGAATGAATGATTTTCAGTATGAACAGCAAATGGAAGGAAAGGACTTCTTCCATGGTGGTTGATTATAATTGATTGTACAGAGTGAATCTCATCGATTCATTGCTCACAGCTACAGCCTTATGAAAAGCACTTGATTGATGCAGGTGCTTTTAGATTGATATTATTTTAGATTTTGCTGCACAGATTTAATGTAGGACTCAATATATTTTCTTCGCTACAGAGTAGATGAATCAGTTGCTCAAATTTTTTGATCGCATTTTAACTATAAATGACATCCAAATAAGCTTTTCTGAGGACACAACAGTATTTCCTTAGAGATATACATCCATTCAACAACATCCAAAGGGAAACTGCATATTATAAGGCTCAACTTAAGCCTCTAGAACAGTGGTCACCATTTCTGGTGCCGGAGATCTACCTAACTATGGAGTCTTGTTCTAGCCACTATCTGCTGCACGAGCTTCAGCTAATGGACTTCTTTAGGAGTTATTTATGGCTGGATGAGATGCAGTTGTGTTGGGTAATATAATATAATATAAAAAGTATGCTGATGAAGATATTATGATAGACCTGTCCATGTTGTACCCGCCTTCACCTGATGACGCTGGGATTGGCTGCAGCCCCCCCATGGCTAGAGGGATAAAGCAGAAGATAATGGATGTATGGAAGATATGATGACAATAGTAGATAATTCCCTTACATCCTCAGAACAATGTATTCCCATAATGGACCAGTAACATAGTTTTACGTTAAACTTTATCTTAATAGAGTTGAACTGAAGTTTCGGGGGAGGTACGTGCCTTAGGTACGTGCTTACATCTTAATTTTTCCCAAGACAAAGTTCTCATAGACCCTCCCACTATCCCATCTCCTCCCTCCTCCTCAGTCCTATGACAATTGTACCACAGTTACAAGAAGAATCTGCCCTTCCAACATCAAGCAGAAGCTGCAAGAACCAGCCAACGTTCATAGAGTCCCACCCCTCCCTCAGACCACCTTCCCTCAAACTACCACCACATGTTAAAGGCACAGTCAGTACTAATAAGCATTAAGCTTGATATTATGAATATTTTCCCTTCATCTGTACCAGGTTACTATATTTGAGCAACAAGATTTTGGATCCTAAAATATAAAAATATGACATTTATGGCTAAATATCTCTCAATTCTTGTTTCAGATGGCTTCAGCTACAGATAACCGTTATGGCCAAAAGGAGTCTTCTGACCAGAACTTTGATTACATGTTCAAGATCCTGATCATTGGCAACAGCAGCGTGGGAAAGACCAGCTTTCTGTTTCGCTACGCCGACGACTCTTTCACCCCAGCGTTCGTTAGCACGGTGGGCATCGACTTCAAGGTGAAGACCATCTACAGGAATGACAAGAGGATCAAGCTGCAGATCTGGGTGAGATTTTAGCTCCTCTATAGATCTTAACATGGTTTTTTGATGGGGTGTGGAGAAAGTTGTCCTTGTAATTTGTAACTGATAATCTGGCAACATGAAATATTAGTGGTTAACCTTTCATAGTTTGGAATTCTGATGGTAAATTTTAATGTAAATTATTACATTATTATTTACATAGCAAAGTCAATTATTAGATTTTCATAAGGCATTCTGTGTCTGCACATTCACTAGAATCTCTGCAATTATTTAAATGAGTTACGGCTTTAAAATTGCAACACATTGTTATCGTCAGCAGCTGCTACTTAAAGTGTTTACATAGAAATATAATATGGGAAACAATGTTCAGTACTGCAATGCAAATCACAAAGACAAGCTCCTGAACCATATGAGCGAAGAAAGCAACGTCACTAGCATCTGAGGATGGTCAGTATGCTATGTGCTGGCCAGTAGGCTAGAAGCAGAATGAGGGCAGTGTTTCTGGTTGGTTGGCAGCTGGTATACTGATGTGAACTCACATCCATTCAGAAAAACACACAGGGGGGTTACTGACTTATCAGTACAGTGTAGAGGAGAAACAGCTCGGCAAAGGCCCATTAGACACATTACACACTGCACGCTGCCCAGCGGTTCTTCAATGGCTTTATTGCATGTATTTCATTGCAAGTGGTCATAAACAAATGTGCTGTGTTGAGTAATAGTACAGCTGTTATCAACCCTCCTACATGGTATTTTAACCTTGAAATGCTTTTTCATACATTTTATTGAATTACTTCTCACTCCTTGGCAATGGGTGTTAGCTGTGGGATGCCATGTGATGATTTACAGCGATAATCACCATGTTGGGAAAGCTAGATCACGCTAATTTAATTATAAACAGCTTGCAAAATTATGTTAAATAATATCTTTCTATTGCCTTTTGCTGTGAAAATGATGGATTATGGAGCATTAAGCTATTAAGTCTGTGGTAAAGCAAATTGCTCATAGTCTGCGCTGCGGTTATTCCCAGCACTTAGCATACAGCCTGAAATGGACTGTCCTGATGGCTTGCATGATTTGTGTAATGAATTTAAATGTCCTGGCTTCCCACTGAAATATAGACTTGAATTCCATCCTTCATAAGAAGGTCTGGATAAACATTAGTAAATGGTGATACCAGTTAGTTTTAAATGCTTAAACATGAATGACTGTTCAACATCAAAGTCATTCGATATTAGTATGTTCAATACTCTATTACAATCTAATGCACATTTTAAAACGGTATGGTCATTCGGTATTGTTTATTTAAAACAGTTGCAAGTTTTTCTAAATTTTTGGTATGTACTTTTCGTTTATTATCAAGCCATGCTGTCATTTCACTAATGAGACCGGAAATAGTATATGCCATTTTAAATCCACAGTAAAATTTAAATGTACATTGATTTAAAAAAAATAGCTGTATGAGCTGATATATAGGCTTGTAGTCTCTATTCGCTGAGCTGCCTTAGACTAAATTGTATGTGCATGTGATTGAATAAACTGCTACAGGACTGTTACAGAGCCCACACTGTTACAGGTTCATGTCACTAAACTACAACCTTTTTTATATAACGTTAATCAGCTTTGATAGATGTTTTATTCCAGTGCTCAGTTTGGTCCACTGAAATACTAAGTCTAGTGCGCCAAGTGTGTTGTTTAATATGTGAAGTGTGTGTACACTGCATTGGTCACACACTTAAGCAGTCTAAGGTTCTCCACAAAGGAAAGAGATGACTTGCTTCTGTGATGCATCATTTAAAGAGAAGAAACAATCAGGAACTCACGAATGAGCGCACGTTTGCAGTATCAGCTTTCAAAGCGAGAAATGAGTCCTGGAGATCTAGCACCCTGCCTAGTTTAGCTCTAACCGTCATCTAATACAGGTCCAGGTAAATGGAATATTAACAACTCTCTAGTGTGATAGATTTCCAGAAACAGGTCTGAGCACATTTTTAAATGTGACTTGATTAAAAACTTTCATTAAACTAGTAATTAGATTAAAAACATGGACATTGACGATGGCATGAATATGAAGTACAAGCATTTTACTAAGAAAATATTGGGCTAGTTGTTTTTAGATTTCACCAAGCCCTCGCCCGGACCTTAACCATTACCTCCTTAAATCAACCGGACCAAGTCTTTCAGAAATGCTTATTTTAATCTTTCATTTGATTCCATAACTGATCATTTAGATGTATAAGGCAAAAGCATAACTTACCTTTTTTAACATTAATAGACTATTCTAATAGAATAGAATAGACTCCAACCTGTCATTACAGCATGTAAAACAAATGTCGACTTAATCTACTTTATTATGCAATAAGCAATGTAATGAATTATGTAACTACATGATTACTTGTAAGTGTAGCAAAAATAGCAACAATACCAGCAATAATACCTCTAAACCTGTATTAGAAGTCTAGAGTTATTCTTGGCATGGTTTTCAGGGATATGAATTCGAGCGTATGGCAGAGACAGATGGGAAATGTATTGTTTTAGCACAGGGCTTGTTTATGAGGTACTGGGTTGCAGAACAGGGCTCAGTGTCATGGAGACAGGAAACAGTCCTTCTCCTGTTCATTACAGCTTTTCTAGTAACCTAATAGTGCCCCTTAACATTAGGTCCTATCAGGGGAGCTGTAACCCTGGACGGCACTGCTGACTGAACAATGCTGTGTTGATTGTTAGGAGTTTGTGCAGCTAATCAGATACTCAGTTAACCACTCCAGGTGTCAGTATTCAATTACTGACACATTTCTTTAAAAAACATTTGAAACTTATTTACTACTTTTACAACCATGTTAGATTTAGCCCTGACTTGTTATAAGTGCCTAGGGATTCGAAAAGGCATGTGCATTGACAAATATGCACATGACAAAAGACAGGATATTGACATCCGCCCACAATTTCCATATCTGTACATTCCAAATGATTATACTCTGCACTACTGTACACATGTACTGTGCACTACCATATATTGCCTGGATGTTTGGAACACTTACAAAGTGTCACATTTAATGTACTTCATTTAAATGTGTACATCATTTCATTTAAATATCTTACATCAGCATAGTTATTGCCAAAAGTAAGTAAACTGAGAAAAAATGTATATGGTGGATTTTATTGATGTGGAATTGATTAAACACCCTGTCAGTTAAAAACTACTTACATGCACATATGATGTTTAGCCTGAGATTATTCTGCCTGCAACAAAATGACAAATATTCTATGAAGACTCCTTTAAAATGATTTAAAGGAGCATGGTTTTAGTTTAATTTAGTTAATTTATTTTTATTTCTCTTATGCAAGAATGTGACTTATTTAGGGCAGCTACTTATCATGAATCCCCATCTACAACAAAGAGACAAAGCAGAGCCCACCCATGGCTTATCTCTGTATTTACCAAATGTCCAGTGTGTCCTGTTTCATTTATTATATCCCTAAAAGGGAAATTCAAGCTATAAAAGCTGTGTGTCTGAACCGGGTGACCAGACTACACACTGGTCATGAATCTAAACGCTCTGAAATACATTAACATTCTAAATCCAGTGTGGTCTCCTCTTATCAACTGACAGCAGAAGACGATAATACCACAGTAGTATGTAAACAGTGAGAAAGTTTCAGAATGTATCACCCCCACCACCAAAGTCCATATATAGGAAGGTAGCTGCTAAGTTTTAATTTATAGTTTTTGTGATGTTACAGCAACCAACACGCTTTCACTCTGAAGTTATAAGGGGTGGTGGGATGTTTTTGAATGAGGTACAGCTCAGCCTGTAAGAACAGAGCTCATTGCGTATTTTGGTCTTTGAGGCAGAATAACAAAAACAGCATGTCTAATAAGTGATGAAGTGAGATTAAAAAATAATCACGTAAACATGGATGATACAGCGTATAACATTTTTTAGTTGGTCACTCATAAGTAATTTGGTGAGCTCTGCTCTGAGTAGCTGGTTTGCAGGAGACACTGTGATGATCACACAGAAGCAAGATATCTAAATAGACACAGACAGGAATTTAAAATGAACCACCGTGTAATAATATAAGCCATCATACTACTTGGAGCTTACTAGTGACTAACATTATCGCACTAGCTGCGAGAGGTGTACTTGTCATGGTTTAAGGAATATGAATTCAAGCGTATGGCAGAAACAGATGGACAATGTATTGTTCTAGCATAGGGCTTGTTTATAAGGTACTGGGTTGCAGAACAGGGCTCAGTGTCTAACATTACCTATACTAGCTACTTGGTTTTGATCTCAACATCAACACAAAATAAATAAACTTTCAGTTTGAGATGATCTGATGTCAGCTGTCAAATAGAGATACAATCACACAGCATGGCTGCTACTTGCAGGTTGTTGTTGGGATTGTGATGCTAATAAAGGTGGAACTGCTCCTGTTTTCAGTCTTTTCAGTGTCAAACGCTGAGTGAAGGTTTGTTCAAGGTTTGAGAAACTGTCTGGAGCAAAATGTGCAGAGCAAAACTAACAACTCTGAATTGAAGGTGTCCAGGATCTTGAGTCCTGTGTGAGCAGTTGGGTTTCAGTTTTCCAGCTTGTTTTGCAGATTTTCTGTTCCACCTTGACATGTTAATATCATCCAAAGTGACTTTTTCCTCCCTCACAGTTATTATTCTGTTAACTCTCGAAAACACTCCCATATCAAAATTAGTGCACAAGCGTGTTAATCACTGAGAGTCCTGTCGATTGATTTAATCCGGTGATTGCATAATTTCATCAGCATTGTTATTCTAATTGGATGTGTTCCTGATTAATTAAATGAAATTAAATGTGCTTTTTTTTTGGCATTCGAGGCGACTATGGACTAGCTGTGATTTCCAGCTAAATCAGCTCAAGCACGGTGCTGAGTGATTTAATTGGTTGCCTGCATGGTGCTGTTAGTACAGCTGGAATCAAGTCCAACCCCGAGAAACACAGCGGTTACAAATCAGTGCATTTTTAAATGACATGACCGAGGCTGCACGGTGAGACCATGTTTAATCAGGTTTTTAAAATAATTGTTTTTCAAAATCATGTCTTCTCTCATTAGGACACAGCAGGGCAGGAGCGCTACAGGACCATCACCACAGCCTACTATAGGGGGGCCATGGGCTTCATCCTCATGTACGACATCACCAATGAGGAGTCTTTTGCTGCTGTACAAGACTGGTAAGTAAAACGTGGAGTCAGGCCATAAAGAATGTTTACAGCATTTTCTGGCCTTTTTCCAAAACGATTACAACAATCAAACTGTCTTTGCTTTGAACAGGGGTGGTCCTGGAGGGCTGGATTTTTTTGGGGGGGGTTTGGCTCAAGCATGCCACATTAAATTTAATTAATTGCTATAATAAGTTTTGATAGTGAGTAAGAGCAGGGAAGTTACATTGGACACCAGCCCTCTGTTTTTCACTCTTGGCTAAGAAATGGCTTTGTGGAATTTAAAGACTTGGCTGTTCATGCTTCAGACTGGACATAGAGACTAAGCTAACATTTTAAAACCAGCTGAGCAAATGAGCACCCATTCAGCCTACAGTAGTTGTACCTGTTCTGTCACTCTGAAAGAGTGCTATTATTGTATAGGGGGGGGATTTTATTTGTGCTCTCGAAAAGCAAATATATTAATATAGCCTTCCAAAGAATCCACACATCTGAAAGGACTGCTTTTGGAACAAAGCACAGTAGAGGACAGCCAGAACAGAGATCATTTACATATACACTGGCTAAGCCACTAGACAGAGTACACCTCCTCATATCTGCCCATGTTGTCAGTTTCACGTACCATATAGGAGAGCTTTGTTGTTCTACAATTTCAGACTGTAGTCAATCTGTTTATCTGCATACTGTTAGCCCAGTTTTGCCCTGTTCTTTAATGGTCAGGACCCTCACAGGACCACAAGAGAGCAATTATTATCTGGGAGGTGGATTACTCTCAGCTCTGCAGTGACACTAAACGTGGTGGTGGTGGATTTGTGTGGTGTGCTGGTATGAGTGGATCAGATGCAGCAGTGCTGCTGGAGTTTTTAAACACCTCAGAGTCCCTGCTGGACTGACCTGAACTATCAAACCAATAGTGTCCTGTGTACAGCAGCCTGTGACCACTGATGGACTAGAGAATAAACAATCCAGCAACAGATAAGCTACTGTCTGACACTACATCTATGTGGTTTACAAATAGGGCAGGAGTGGACTAACAGAGTGGACAGTGAGTGGACACAATGCTTAAGAGGTCTACCAGCACTCCTGTGTCTGATCTACTCGTACCAGCACAACACACTACTAATACCCCACCACCACGCCAGTGTCACTGCAGTGCTGAGAATGACCCACCACCCAAATAACACATGCTCTGTGGTGGTCCTGTGGAGGTTCTGACCACTGAAGAACTAAAAGGGGGTAAGAATGCAGAGAAACATATGGAATGGACTACAGTCTGTACTTATAGAACTATAAAGTGCTCCTATCTGGTAAATGGATATAATATAAAGAATAGCGAGTGATATAAGTTAGGAGTATATATATAAGGAGGATATAAGGAGTGATATTAGATATAAGGATGTGTATGTAATAAAGTCCAGTCTGTCAGTATAAGTGAAATCGAGAACTGTGGCCCTGCCTTAAATATCCATGCCTATTGTATAACAGGTCTACACAGATAAAGACATACTCATGGGATAACGCCCAGGTGCTTCTGGTGGGCAACAAGTGTGATATGGAGGATGAAAGGGTGGTCGCAGCTGAGAGGGGCCGGCAACTCTCTGAACATCTTGGTAAGTTTATTCTTTCTCTTTTCAAGGCGTTTTGTTTAACTATTTAGTTACACATTAGTTACACATGCAATTTGTGTACATACAGTAAACTAACATTTCAGCATTTATTTATTTGTTTTGTTTTATTGTTATTGTTTTGTTGCCTCTGAACATTAGAGGTAAACTAGATGCAGTCGAGATCATGGTTGTAATGTACCGTCTCAATCTTAAAAAGCAACAATTGGCCAAAAATCGATTTACACATTGTCAGTATTTTGCCATTTTTATAGTGGGTCCATCGTTAAGAAGCTCTTCTAATGTAAGAAGCTAATGTATCAGCAAGAGCAGTGTCTAACATTAGAGAGAGCTAGGTGCTCTGATGCTCTGATGCTCTTTAGCAAAGTGATTTAGCCACTGTGCTAAAGAGCCATTTACAAAAATTGTGCACATTTCAAGTTGTACGCAATTTAGAATCAATTAATCTCTTAAACTTTTCATTTATTCTCATTTATACTTGTCCTAGTTTGTAGAATGTGTAAAGCACTACTGGGAACTGTTCCAACAACAATTGAGAATTTTGTGAGTTAAATATTGTTGCAATCAGGACAAAACCTTATATATACATTTACATCATTTTCCAGTGTGGTCCAAAATTACTCAGAAAACAATACTTCTTCATTTACTTCCATTAAACATTAAGAACAATTTCTTAAACAATCTTCCAGCTGTGGTGTTAGCTGTGCATCAGTTGTTATTTTCGATATTGTCACTGTCCAATGAAAAACAAGTATCTCCAAAATTGTAACTTTACAGGAGAGACTAAAAACATACTTCACTTTCAATGTAAGTCAATAGAACCAGAAAAATTTCCAAGTTATTTTGGAGCACTTCCTTGGTCCATTCATCATGAACTTCTCACACAATGTAAACGACCACAGGTGTGTTCAAATGATGTATAAAACTCAAAATCGACAAAAATGGAGATACATTTCATGTTTTTCATTGGACAGTGACGATATGCACTATGCACAAAAGACAATAGGGCTTTTGTAATTAAGCATTTTGCGATTCTGCTTAAATTTGCAGACGTAGTTATTACTTTAAGAAAGACACAGTACAGTTTTAAGTACAGTTTATCACTACTCATCATAGCAATATCCAATATCTTTATCACACATTGCATTCCATAGTCATATCACGCAGCCCTGAATGATGGACAGTATGTCATATAATGTAAGAAACCAAAAAAGGAAGCTTACTTGAGATAGAAGTAAACAAACAAATAAAACAGCATGTGTAAGTTCTTGCTTTAGTTCTGACCAAACCGTCATTTTTTCACCACACTTTTAGCACCAGCTACTACATTTCTACGGCAGATACACTGCCCCCTCAGCTGGTCATGATATGGACCCCACCAAATCTGAATCCAAAATAATACTACATCAGAGTTCAGCTAATGAGGCCATTGTGGTTGCTCAAAGGCAATGCAGGAGGGCACACCAGGCTAGTAGCTAGCATTAGCATGTGTCTTGGGTCATAGTGGGTCTTGGGTCTGACCAATCATTAGTCTGCAGGGTTTTCACATCACCTTTTGGTATCAGCTCTGCTCGCCTGGAGCCTCAATGGAGGTGATACCAAAAAAACGTATCAAGTGTAAAACCAAGTAAGGCAGGTCAGGTGGAGCTGGTAGTATCTGGTGGAAACCCAGCTTCAGGTTATTTTCAGAGCATTTGTTCACTTCAGTTTGAAACTTCCGTTTGCTCCAGGGTTCGAGTTTTTCGAGGCCAGCGCCAAGGACAACATCAACGTGAAGCAGACTTTCGAGAGGCTGGTGGACATCATCTGCGAGAAGATGTCAGAGAGTCTGGACGCCGCTGACCCTGCCGTCACAGGGGCCAAACAGGGGCCGCAGCTGACCGAGCAGCCGGCCGCCCCACACCAGGACTGTGCGTGCTAAAAGCTAAAAGAATCCCCTCCCTTAACCTCTCCAAATACACTGCCCTGCACTACCACATCCAGGAAAGAAGGTAAAACAACAAGGGTTAATTAAAAAAATCCAACTCGGCTCCTCCCACAATTCCTGATCCTTCTCATTTTCTACCCTGGCTCGTTTCCTCTATGTTTTGATTGATTTCGAGAGCGTGATTTCATTTCGTACCCGTGACACTATGTCTATGAATGCGTGGGGTTGGTGAGGGAAAGCCGTAATACTCTTTACGATTAGACCTGAGTTGGGCGAAGCACAAATTAGGATTTTGTGTGTTAGCTTTTTTGCTGAATGCTGTCTATTCTGGCCTTCATCTTCCATTTGTTTCTTTATATTTTTGTATAATTCCGTTTTGTTCTCATGCTCTCCTTTTGTTAAATGAATCCTGAACAAAGAACGGAGGAGAACTTTCTGTATATTTATTCCAAATGTGTATATAGACAATGTGCAGTATTTAATTGATACAGGTATAGTAACATATTCGAAAATGTTTTTGAAAACGACATCATTCGGAGAATTACGAAGAAAACAAGAGAAGTCATGTTAGTGTTTTTGTGGTAATCCTTTGCATTGCTCGTCACAAACCTCGCCGACTCGTAGGTGTACCTTTTAGTCACTGGACTGCTTCATCTTACCTCCTTCATGAGACTTTGTGAAACTCGATTGTCATCCACAGATATTCCTCAGTGTAAAAAATGCATGGAAGGAAATGAAGCCATTGAGGCGAATAGTTATACGATTCTGCACTGTTGATTTAGATCCAAACACTTGCAAACTGTTTCTTCTAAAATGAAAAGTTTAGTTTGTGTTCTTGCAGTCACAGCATTGTAGCAGCAAGACGTTTATTCTCCCACGTTTAAAGGAACGCTCCAGGATTTTTCCATCTGATCTCGATCTGCCACATCTGTAGCGTACAGTACCTCAGAGTGCAAGACCCTGTTTACACTTGGTCACGTTATGTGACTACTATCTGGATTGTATCCTGATTAGATTTCAGTCACATGCATTTACACTTGGTAGTCAAATTGGTCTCTGGTAAGCTGGACTGAAGTCCGATTGCTGTGTTGGGCTGAATATGCAAATTTGCTCACTGCAACCAATTACCAACTGTTTATCCGTCCAGCCTCTACCTTTTGCCGCCTGGTTTGCACAGTAGTGTCCTTCCATCCATCGTCCCGTCCCCAGCCATGTTAATCCTATATTATTACCGTCCTTGCAGACATTGATTACATGCTGTGGATGGTACTAAACGGGGAGGAGTCTCGGTTGTGGAACGTGTCTTACTCTGCTAGAACATGGGGCTGAAACAGGTCTCAGACCACCTCATGAAGTGGGTTAAGTGACTGGATTCGTATCTGGTTCAAATGCGTTGTAGTGTGTTTACACTTGCAGATGTATGTGGCTTGGCTTTATCCAGATGCAGTCCTGATTTTCTAGATGCATGAAGTGACCAGGTGTAAAACGGGTCTAATCTTTATTCTCTCTAATTAGCAAAAAACGGAAATACCATTAATTCAGAAGACAGTTCTAATAGATCACCTGCTCGTTGACTTTCTTTGACTTCTATAATACAATTCTGGTTCTTGTACTAAGCCCAGAACAATGTGTCAGATTCTATGTCAAGACCGTAGATCGGATCGGATTTGTGCATCCAGACAACACCAGCCTATCTGCATGGGCTGCCGTGGTAACGTCATTGACGTCAGAAACTGCATGGCAAATTTGCTGATGATGCAAAATCTGTATAAATTTAGTTAAAATCACATTTCAAACCACCTCCAAATATGGTTCGGACTTTGTGTTTTTTGCTGTCCAGGGTATCAGTAATCAATCTGGGTATAATCTGGATATGCCTAAACAAACAGATTTGGGTTGGTGGTCTGCACAAGGCCGTATAGTGGACCACATGCTTCAGATACAGAGAATGGAGATCAGGTTTAAAAATGCAGGAGAATTCTTTTAAAAATTCCGTCCTTTTGGTCCAGCTGTCCTCTGGTTTTGACCTTTGATGAATGTTTTAATGTCCAAACCAGTATAGAACAGTCTTTCACTGGGCTGCAAAAGACAATGTAAAGAAAACACCTTGAATCTCATGTTGCAAACGTGTACATGTAATGTTGGCTGATCTAAGGACTGTTAGTAGCTAATATAGGCATTATTAAAAATATAAGGCGATGATGGCAAGCGAGAACCAGTGGCCCTAAATAACCTTTTTTGTGACTTCAGTGACCTGCCCCTGTACTACAACAGATAATTCCCAGCTTTCTTTTTCCTTTGCTCTGCTGTCTTCCTAAAAAAACACTGTAAATACATTTGAGTCTTTAGTTTTATGTGTGGATTGTGCTGTATTGACTCTGGGTAAAACAAGAAGAGATAAGAAAAACTTAAATTATTTAAAGTATGTGCTTTATCTGCTATTGTGTATGCCTGCTTGTGAATGAATGTGTCACTTTATTACAAAGCAATATTGAGAAAATATATTTTAAAGTATTATTCGTTATTTCGTCACATCCTTCTAGGAATGAGAGGAATTTTAAAGGATTTGCAAAAGAAAAAAAATAAAGATATATATATATATATATATATATATATATATATATATATATATATATATATATATATATATATATATATATATATCCCGGTACATGGAATCGCACAGGCTTGCAGGAATGCTTCTTAATTGTGTTGGCAATGGTTCTTAAATTAGCACGTCCAGTCTTACATCTCAGTGACCAGAGGACGAGATGAACAGAAAAAAACAGAGGCAATGGAAAGTCCATAAAGCTCCAGTGTGGCACCAAAGTGGTCAGTCTGTCGAAGCAGACCCTTTGTGTCCTTGGCCTGTTTCCTCTGCTCTACTTTATTGCGATCATAAAAAAAAACAAGCTGGTGAGATTGAATCATGTGCAACA
Source organism: Megaleporinus macrocephalus (assembly GCA_021613375.1). Lineage (NCBI taxonomy): Eukaryota > Metazoa > Chordata > Actinopteri > Characiformes > Anostomidae > Megaleporinus > Megaleporinus macrocephalus. The sequence goes on from CM038721.1 coordinate 28,162,337, forward strand.
CTGAAGCAAACGTTCAGCATCCTCCATTTCACATCATCCAAACACTGAAACCATGCTGAGAGTTTCAGCAGCAGAAACACCTGCTCGTTGCTTTTGTATTTTTATTGCTTTACTGATTTACTGCTGTTGGTTTGTTTTACAATCTTCACTCTTATTTGTATGCTTCATTGTGATTTGTTTTTTCTATTTATTTCATTTATTTTTTTCTTTTTCTAATATAAGACTTCAGTGTACGTTCAGAAAAAAAGATCAACTATTATGCAGTAGTAAATTTACTCTAAATACAATAAGGGGTATGGTGTCAAATGTTCAATGGTGAAATTTACCAAACCAACTGTCTATGTTGTGGAAATTACAGAAATGGAATAAAAAATAAATAAAAATAAAGGTTTGTGCTGTAAAAAACAAACAAACTGGCAATGCTGCATCATTAGACATTTCTGGTATGTGCACTGTAGTAAAAAAAGAAGTCTGAGAGGAGCTGCACTAGAGGGCACCAGAGGACAGTCTTTTCTTGGCACTGGTCTAAAAATAGCTCATTCCCTTTGGGGGAAATATGACGTCAAAACACAGCCTGCATCAGCTGTTGCCATGGGAACAGAAAGACAAAATGATCAGGTGACTTGTGAAGGAGGATGATCAGCCTTGGCTGGAAAATGTAGGGAAAGAAAACAGCGTCCTGTAGCCCAAGTAAAAAGGCTCAGCTGAAGTACAGAATTATCTTCTCACAGCTTAAATAGCAACTGAACACACTTTCTTTATAATTAGACACAGATTTCAGAGACTGGAGTCCTTCATTTTGTCCTTCTGTACATTTAAAAACTGGTGCAGGGCTTTACTTGAATGATATACAGTATCCAGGTGTTGTTAATGAGCATTGAAGGCTATATTAAAAGGCAATATTATACATGAACTTGCAACTTCATCATCATTATAAAGCTTTTACTCTGATTAGCCTGGAGATTGCATGCACATGCTTGAGCCTGCCACAGTACAAAGATGTGCATGTTAGGTTGATTGGTCACTCTAAATTGCCTGTAGGTGTGAGTGTGTGTGCAAATGTGTGTCATCCCAAGCCCGGATATGTGGGTATGAGGGTTGGTTCAGGGAGGGCATCTGACGTAGAACACTTAAATCTCTGTGGCGACCCCTGTAGAAGGGGACAAGCTGAAAGGTATGTGTGTGTACCCTGGTTAACCTGTTACTGGTGTCAAATCTGAGAACTCCTAGCACTGACCTACTGATAGAAATAGAATTTGTTACTGCACATTAGCTTTATATAATTGGATTACCTTATTTAGGGCTAGCACTGTGCTGCATGATATGAGAGAGTGAAATACATTATTAATAATAAATCTGTTATTTCCAGCAACAGGCAGCCAACCATCTGGATGAATTACCCTCACTGAAAAAAGAAACTTAAGTCAGAAACTCAAAATAAACAGGTACTAAAAGTGACCACAGCAAAGATTTGCCAAAACACTTCCAAAACAGACAAGATAAAGATGTTAATACAAGAAAAAAAGCAAACAATTAAAGCAACCAATACATTTCTACATGTGTACATGTAATGATGATGATGGGCAAAAAAAACTCTTTCTCTCTCCCTGCATAAACCTTTCAATCCTGAAAGGCCTTTAAACAACAACAAAAATTGCTTAGGCCACAATTATTAAAAAGTCATGTCTCAGACACCTGGTTCCAATCATCACCACTGTTAAAGATTCGAACTCTCTAGACTTGAGCACTTCACATCAAACCACTCTGAAATGATTTAATTATGCAGAAAATAAACAAAATCATGTTCAATCATGAGTGGAATTACTTTTTTACATTCATTTCTTGCAATACTAGTGCTCACCTGAAGTGGGTGCTATGCCACTACTTATACATCATTACATGAGTGGACAAAATTCAAGCTGACATTTTCTTTTCACTCTGACATGCTTTCACTGGCTTATTTACAGATCAAACTCCAGATATTCAGCTATTAATAAAGATTATGGACAACAAATAACAAAAAAACATTTATTGACAAGTTCACTGCACATAATTTACAGCATAACTGCATATCTACTCCAAAACAAAACCAGACACATCAGGTGGTAAAAACAGAAACCAAAAACTCAAACCAAAAACAGAATCCAAAGGAAATAAAACTTGTTGCCTTTCGTGAGAAAACGGATGCCATTATTGTATTTGAGAGGTCCAAACTAAAACTGAAATATCCAGGGCATCCCAAACATTGTCTATAAGATTGAGAAAGGAGATCAACCTGAAGTCCTATTGTGTGTACATCACATGTACTGTATAGAAACATATTCAATGAAAAACCTTTTAATTGTTTTTTTCTTTAGAAAGTCCCTTCTTTACATGTGATGCAAAAATATTTTTAATACCAATCTGTACCAAAATTAAACTGACGCATTAAAATCAGACTGTGAGAAGGAGAGAAGGAAATGCTATGAGACGTTGGATGCTAGCAGTCTACATCTGGTGAGAAGAACAAAAGACAGCAGAAGAAAAAGGAGGTACTGTGTGTTCAGTGCTGGTTTTTGACACCCTGTGGTTTGCCTGGTTTTTTGTCTTGCTGCTGTCCACGTCCGGTACTCGGCATGCCTCGTCCACGGCCACCAAACACACCTGAATAAACAGTTACGTTAGTTACATTACAATGTGTCCACTTACCCTTTTACTCAGGCTGCTCACCAAAAGGTTTTGTTTTAACTTAAACTTAACATAAGCTCTTAACTGTCGACTGATAACATTCATTCAGAGGTCGTTAAATTTCAGGGCATGGACACCCTTTTTACCTCGGCCAGTACCTCCTCCTCTGCCCTTTCCCTGCTGTTTGTTCTGCTGCATGCCACCCCTGCCACGGCCCTTCGACACAACTTCCTCTTTAACCATGTCAATGATCTCGTCAGGGATCCTCAAATATTTGATGGTGCTTCCTCGGATGTAGCATTCAGGCATCCTCCAAAACTTATCTCCATCCTGTACAAACATAAGTTGTGTCAAATCTGGTTATTTCATTTCCTTTTTTGACTAAAACAACTTTTTTTTTTCAAACAATTTGTATTCAACAGAGTTACCAGTCTATTAAGGCCTTTATCCACTGGGCAGTACAGTTACAAACCCAAACCCAGAGATATGTGTTTCACAGTCGAGTCTGTTTCCCATCGTACAACAGAGCCGTGAAAGAACGGAGAGTGCGTACATGATTTCTTGTGTAAATCTAACATTAACAGTAAACACAAACAACACAAACAACAGAGGAGCTTCTAACTCTGATTTACCTTTAAAACAAAACTATGTAGGATTTGAGGATTTAGAGATCTCACTGGTAGAAATATGTAATAGCATGCAACGAGCATTTTGTAATGTGAAGCGCATTTCAGACCCCTTCCCCGATGGGATGAATCTGACCTGCAAGTGCGGTAAAAGAGTTTTCAAAGTAAAAACATTCAGTTAAAACATGGTGAAGGGTGTGTTTTCTAAGGATGTAACTGAATTATCTACTTCTGTCATCATATCTTTATCAGTATAATGCTGATTTAGCTTTGACAAAATGCCCAATCACAGCGTAGTAACTGTACCACCATCAGGCACATCTACCTTTACCTACACTCATTTGATCAGAAACACCTACCTAATAGGTGTGCGTTGCAGAGTTACAATTGCTAACTTTTGCCACTCTGTTGCTGCATTTATCATTTTCCCTCTACTCTGTACAACAGTGCAAAGGGACCACCACAAGACCACTGACCAGTTATCATTTAGGTTATCATTTAGGTGGTGAACACCTTTATCAGGTACATACACAGTAAGAGTTGATAGAAATGCAGATACTCATTAGGCTGGCAACTCTGAGTATTCTGAGCAGATACTTACACGGGAGGTACAGATGACTTCTCGTAAATTAATGTTCATCCAGTTGTCACAGCTGACCAAATGACCGTTGTATGTTTCTCCATTTTTCAGCTCCACCAGCTGGAAACAGAAAATCTATTAGCTACAAACTATCCTCACAGTCCATGAACAATTCTTTTCAGTACACGCCTCTAAAAAAAATTAAACAAACAATAATGCCATTTTTAAACTGTATTTATACACAAACAAATGTTAGAGCTGGATTAACGTTCTAACTAAATATAATGTTGTATTTTCTTATTTCAAGTAAGTCAGTAAGTCTCTTAATAATTATCAAAAGTAAAAGAGGCAGCTAAAACAATCTCATTTAGAATTAGCAGTTAAATATGTGAATCCAACATGAACGTACCATTGGGTGGTTCTGCGCTGTTTTCAGTAAAGATAGCGGTAGCTGTAAGGAAAAAAGAAATCAACCTTAAAGTGTGACATTTCTAATTTATTTTATTTTATAGAATGATCTAAGAATTTTAGTACAGCTTTGATTAAATAAATAAATAAATAAAGTCAATATGAGCATTTTTGGTATTGTCGCCCTGGAATATGAAACTACAAACTATACCTATACAGTAAATGGAGCTGATTAACTTATGAATGCAAAAAAGAAACTCGATTAAATACATGTATAGTTACAGTCTAATCACTTAAGTTTACCACCGAGCACACTTGGCTACAGTGTGTTGAATCGTTATTGAGCATAGACCTGAAAAAAGCCGTGGCTTGAGTTCTTAAGCGCCAGAATGTAACTGTAGCACAATTTAAGGTGGAACTGGGAAATCGAATAAGAACCTAAGTTCAAAACGCAAGTAGTTGCATTCTTCAAAATGAGCATTTTTGGTTTTGTCGCCCTGGAACATGCCCTAGCTGACAGGGCCATTTAGTGCATTTAGGTGACCAGCTGGCTTCATCTTACTGCCACATAACATTGCTGAACCCAGACATGACCAACTGAAGCAGCCGCAGATCATAAAACTCCAGAGGCTTGTACAGTGAGCACTATGCACAGAGCGCATCGCTTTATACACTTTCCTTCTTACCCTGACATGCTCTAAAATAGGATAAATCCAAACTTATCACACCACATGACTTCTGTCCATCATTGTAACACCCCCACCTCCAACCAGCCTCTGCACTGTATGTGTGGAAATGCTTTCACTGATACTTTCCCTGACTTTCACTGTTAAACATAGTCAGGAGCTCTACGGTTGATTTATTACAATTTAACTTCACCAAGTGTTTAAATGATCTCCAATCATGGCCATTAAAGATATTTTTTTCTGAGTACAATTCTTTTGTGATGGTGATGGTTCTCCACTATCCTTCGTGGTTTTAATGAAGTGTTTGAGCGTTCCTAATAGAGTTCCAGTCATTACAGTGTCACCTTAATTGTGGTCTTTGCTTGATAGATAATAATTTGACCCTTCTGAAACACAGCAACATCTTTCCAAAACCATGGAATACGTCTTCGCATATGGTTAGTTGAAAAATGAGAAGCTATTTGCTGCATCAGTTTGGTTTAAAATGATAGTTTTAACAAATCAACCACTGCAGTAACTAGTCAAACAGAGTATTAAAGAATTTGCTTACTTAAATCCGAACAGCAACTTTTTGGGCCATGTTGTTTATAACTATTACACGTATTTACACTTACTGACACCTACCTATATCCACACTCACCATATAAACACATATTTATACAATTACAGACTGTAGTTCATCTTTTTCTCAGCATAAATTACTAGACTGTTCAAGAATGGTCAGAACCCCCACTGAGCATGTATTATTTGGACCAACACAAGCTGTGCAGCACAGATGAGCTATCATCTCTAGCTTTATAAGCTGAGCCAACAAGTTAAGGGTGTCTAAATGAGAGGACAAAGGGTTTTAAAATCCCTGATCCCTTTATACCAGCACAACACTTTACACGGCACCACCACGTCAGTGTCACTGCAGTGCTGCGAATGACCCACCTCCCTAATAGTACCTGCTCTGTGGTGGTCCTGACCATTAACAAAGGATAAAAAGAAATGCAAAGAAACAGATTACGGTCTGTAATTGTGAAACCTATACAGTAAATCGAGCTGATTAACTTATGAACGCAAAAAAGAAACTCGGTTAAATACATGTATAGTTACAGTCTAATCACTTAAGTTAGCCACCGAGCACACTTAGCTACAGTGTGTTGAATCGTTATTGAGCGTAAACCTGAAAAAAGCCGTGGCTTGAGTTCTTAAGCGCCAGAATGTAACTGTAGCACAATTTAAGGTGGAACTGGGAAATCGAATAAGAAGCTAACTTTAAAATACAAGCAGTTGAGCATTTTCAGCAAAACTGATAGCGAGTTTGAGGTTTAAGGATATCCCGCTACAGGGCTTATATTCTGTGTTGACAGTAGCATTAGCTCCTAGCTCCTAGCTATTGTGTCGTGGTCAGAATTTATTTGCTAATAAAACACTAAGTATAATATGTGTCTGGGCTGCTGTTCGGTAATAACATTTAACATAAGACTGCAGCTTTGAGTCTCTGTAAGTGGAACACTATGAACTCGCTAACGAGCATTAGCTTCCTACTAGTTTTAGCAATGTAGCACATGCTAATTACCATACTTCGGTTTTCAGCACCAGCCGTTGGCGTATGATTTTCTACAGAGTATACATGAGATGCACTTACCATGTCAGCTGACTGAATTAACTAGTTATCTCGAATATGAATTAAACTGCTGAAATCTGAGGTCAGTAATATGACGAGCAAAATACAGCAGCTCACACCACATTCTTCGCTGTGCCGCTACTTTTCCTCCGGGTTAAGACTGCGCTCCCCGGAAAACATCAAAATAAAAGTCCGCTTTGACTTTAAATCAAATCAATTAATGAGAGGATTGTCGTTTACTTGTTTTACCTTTCCTATTATATGCAAAATAAACAAATATTCATCCTATAGTCATTCCAAAGAAGTTCACTATAAAACAATCAAACAGGCCAATACGTAAAACTAGATATTTATTAGTATGTACATGAGTCAATGAAAAGACTGCAAAATCATGAATGTCCTGGAGGTGTCTCTTTGGTTTTCTTTCCTTTCTTTTTCAGCATCTTTCCTTTCTTCCTATGGATGGTTTCCTTAATTCTCATCTTCGATTCCTTTTTTTCTTTTTTCATTTTGGCGAGTTTATTCTTTCTCTTCTCTTCCAAGTCAGGATCCTGTGATTAAAAAGAAATGTATAAATATCGGCAATAGAAAAAATCTAATGTGTGGAATAAAATTCCATCTTCACACCATTATGTGAACTTATTTTGGTGGCTTTCAGCGTCCCTGTAATCTTCCATGGGTACTTACTTTTCCTTCCAGAATCATTTGTTTCTTCTTGTTGATCTCATTTTTCTCCCCAAAGTCGGTTGACTCTAGTTTCTACAAAAAAATAAAAATAAAATACAGAACATTTTAATAACGCTAGGAATTTGTTTGCAAAAAGAGGGAGAAAAAATAAATACATAAATAAATAAATAACATCAACCGTTGATTCTTACAATTTCACACTGTCGTCTTGTCACATTAACTTGGGTAAGAATCTTCAGCACCTCTTTCTCTTCCACTGGGTAATCCTTCAACTTGGTTTCTGAAAAGATATGCACTCGTTTTCATTTCAAGGTAAAAGTGTCTGTTCAATAACAAATATATCTAAATTGTTTTGCATCTACACTCAACAGTAATGCTGTCACACCAACTGTGTAACAGCTGTATTGTGTTGGTTGTGGACTTACGGATCTGCTCCTCAATGGCATTGACCAGATGAATGTCATACTGTGTGACCAACGTGATTGAAACACCATTTCTTCCTGTTAACCAGAACAATAAATACTTTAATATCCGGTTGTATTAATGCAAAGAGAAACTGAATACAGTCTGGGGCGAAATGGGAAATAAAGAAACAAATACCTGCACGGGCAGTCCTGCCCACTCTGTGAATGTAGATTTTAGGCAAGCCAGGAGTATTATGATTGATGACAACCTGCACTGTAGGAATATCCAGACCCCTATTGAAATAAATAAATGAAATGTAATGTCATAGATGTATTTAAGACTTTAACAGCACTTGGAAGCTTCTTATATGCTGCATTATCCCAATAATGACTGTACCTGGCAGCAACATCTGTGGCTATCAGGATCTTGAAGACATTGGACTTGAACTTGGCAAGATTTGCAAACCGTTGTCTCTAAACAACAAAAAATGAACTTAAGTTACAAGAAGATAAGAATGCAGTGATGCCAAAAACGGCATGCAGTCCTAAAAGGAACTGAGAGTCAGAGCACACCAGAAGCATGTTCAACCTCAAAACATTGTATACTATTTTTCTATGGTTTCCAGTTTGAATGACATGGCTCATCGAAGCAGTGCAAAACGGCATGCAACTGCCTCTGAGCCATGTTTTCTCCCGCTTCTTGGGTATCAGAGGTCCTTCCCAATCAACCCAGCAGCAACATGTACATAAATCCTGCCATAATAAAAAGGCAGTGTACACAATATATTCTAATGAAGTCCTCTACCAATATGACTGCGGCCGATTTGACATGATTTGTTGGGACTGAATGCAGCCCAACTCAATCTAGCAATTAACTGATGAGTTGAATCAGGTATGCATGAGAAGTAAAATAACCAGCCCTCCAGGACTAAAGATCTCCAGCTCAGTACTACATAATACATAACAGACATACCTGTTTCATCATGGAATGCAAGGCGATCGTAGGGAATTTGAATTCCCGAAGCATCATTGTGAGAATTTGGCAATTCCTAAGAGGAAAAAAAATAAAATAAAGCTCATTAATCTCTGTACTGACACCGCAGACAATTTTTAGGCAAAATGACAATAAAACCATATTAAAACTGTATTAAAACTGTATTTAAGGATACTCACTTGCATGTGTTGGTGAAAATCATGATGGACCAGTCATCATGTTCATCTTGGAATTTTTGAATAAGATGCACTAAGTAAGCATCTTTAACTTTCTCTGGTGTAAGGATGTATCTCTGATCCAGCTCTTCCACTGTCCGAACCCTAGAGTGAGAAATCATTGTGCAAGGTGAAGAGAACTTTGTCATTATAGCAAATATTATTGTAATAGCATAAATGAACCATGTAGCCAAAATATGTAGACACCTGACACATAGAGGCTTGTTGGACTTCCCATTACAAAACCATTACCATTAATATGAAACTGGTCCGTCCTTTGTGGCGATAACAACTTCAACTCTTCTGGGAAGGATTTCCTTAAAATTTTGGAGTGTGTCTATGGGAATATGTAGCCTATCAGTCGGTCAAAAGAGCACAGGCGGAGGTCAGGCCCTGATATTGAACAAAGAAGCCTGGCTTACAATTATCCCTAAGGTGTTCACTGTGGTTGAATGCAGGGCTCGGTGCAGGCCAGTGAATTCCTCTACCCCAAAACTATGTCTATACTGACCTTGTTTTGTACAAAAATAGAAGCATGTAATTGTCTAAAAAACAATAACCCTTCACTAGAACAAAGGGGCTAAAAAAGCAACCCATTATTCCTCCTCCACTGAACTTCTTCATTGGTAGCATTTGCCTGGCATCCACCAAACTCAGATTCATTTATCAAACTGACATATAATGAGGAATGATTGATCAGTCTAGAGAATGTGTTTTAACTGCTTCAAAGTCCAATGCATGCTTTACACAAATCCCTCCTGCACTCAGCACTGCATGCAGCTGCACGGTCATGGAAACCTATTTCATAAAGCTTTTGAGTGTTCTGCTCTTTTACTGTAGTGAGTGATGTTACAAGTTACACTACTTGGTGTTGCATGATGCAGAGCAGTTGTGTATTCTAGATGCTTTATTTCACAATAATAGCACTTACAGTTGTCCAGGGCAGATCTAGCAGGGCAAACATTTTACAAACTGACTTCTTAATACAACCAATTCTACTGCCAGTTTATGTCTATGTGCTTGATTTTATATACCTGTTAGCAAGGGGTGTGGCTAAAACACAAATTCAATATTTAGGGGGGTAATATTGTGTGTGTGGTATGTGATTGATGTGATTGAAGGATGGACATTGTTGCCATTTAGATTTGAAACAAGTCCACTGAATATTCTAGGTTTGATATTTATTTATAGTGACACCCATGATTTAATTATGATTGCCTGCTAGTAGAATTGTGTTCAACAACTAAGACTCATAGTCTTGCAGGGCCAGCTGTTCTATGACTCTGCGTGAATACAAAGCAACTGACAAAAACTAATAGTACAGGAAAACTGTGCAATTCTTTCAAAATGCAGTTTAAACGTGGTATGGTTCCTTACTCTGATTTGTTCTCCCAGAAGAAAGGCTTGTTCATGGCAATGTGTTTCAGCTCCTGCAGTGTGTCTGTCAGGGTGGCACTGAACAGCAGTGTTTGCCGTTTTGCTGGCACAACACTGAGAATAACTTCCAAGTCCTTAGTGAAATCTGTGCATCCCTGTTCCAGCAAACGATCTGCCTCATCCAGGATCTGGGGAGAAGAGCACAAGTAAGCTAACTGTTATTTAGGTTCTGTTTAATGGTAAAACTGAATTAGAGTATGTGTGACAGATATAAACTTACTAAAAATTTTATTCTCTTCATGTTGAACGTGTCAGAACTCCTGATGTGATCAGCTAATCTCCCTGGTGTGGCGACAACGACGTGCGGCTTTTTTGACAGCTCTGAACCCTGGGTCACCATGTCTAATGCAAAAAAATGAATTATGAATGAATTATTGTACAAAAGAAAGAAAATGAATCAAGAAACAAAACTGTATAATATTAAACAAGGGATAAAACAGTGCTATCTTACTGTGGCTTGCTATGTTATGGTACACATAAATCTGTCTTGCTGTTAAACAAGATTCAGACTTAGTTTAGACCATGTCACAGACAGCTAACACTATTTCCCAGCAATTCTGGCCTTTTAATAAATACATATCCAACCCAGCTTAGTGCTGCCCCCCCCCACCCCCCAAAAAAGAAAACTACACATCCATACCCAGTCCTCCAACAACGATGCAGTCTTTCAAACCCAGTGGTTTCCCCAGCACTCGGAACTGTTCCGCTATCTGGTAAGCCAGTTCTCTGCAGATAGAGAGGAAAGAGACAGCACACACATCAATATGCGAGCTCAGCTGTGTCAGAATCTTATTACTGGGACACTGCTCATAAACATCGTGTGTAAAAGAAACCAACCTTGTGGGAGACAATACCAAGCAGAAAATGCCGTACGGATCCTCAGAAAGTTTCTGCAGGACTGGTAAAACAAAAGCTGCTGTTTTGCCGCTTCCAGTTTTTGCACAGCCCATACAATCCCGACCTGCAGAACACAGAAACATGAAATTATCCACTGATGTCGCTCTTTCATTTGTCGCTCTGCAAATTATTTTTAATCCTATACCAAAGTTAAAAAGGACTTTTACTTAAGTACAATTGTGAAAAAAATATTACAAGGATTTCAGTTATCAACATTTAGGTAATCCATTTTCGATTTGTCAGGCAAATTAGAATTGACTCCTCAATAAAAATACCTGATTATTTGTTGCTTTTTCCTCCCCATATAGATAATCTAGTAATCTGAAAGCCCATTCGCATGAGTTTAGTAATGATTATGATTTATGACAACATATCTTTTTCTTATTTAAAAATGACTAAAGGGCTGCAGCATATGGTGCAAGATTTGGCTTCTTGAACTGCCTGTTTGAATTGTGAAATTTACCATTAGGCTACCATATGGATTTGTCAGAATAATGAGACAGGCAGCACACAGATATTTTGGTTTAAATAAATCTCTTACTACGATTTTATTTAACTTTAAAACAATAAAAACAACTTGTAAATAAACAAACAAACAAAACCATTTAAAGTAAATTTGCAGCATTGCCTGGTATGAAATAACAAACATCTCTTCCTAAATAGAATCAGCTTATTCCGTATTTCTCTTTAAATATAAAAAAATACCTCTACATCTAAACTAAATACATCTTAATTAACAAATCAAACTTAATTTAATCTAGAATTACTTAAGCTATTCATTTAAGTCAAATAAAATAGAATTAGTAGGCTTAAATTATAATTAATTCATGGCATTGTCCATGTGTTAGTTTCCAACAGGACAGGGTTAGTGGGCTACTGTATTATATGTATAAGTAGAATATAATATATTAAACATAAATGTAACAAATGAACAAATTAAACACTTGTGATTTAAGATTACAACAGCTCAGTTATTTGTACGCTTCTTTAAGTTGAGAGGTGTTTGCCGCTCTCTGACTGGCTAGTGGATGTAAACAAGCTACATCCAATGCTAGACTTTCAGTTTTTTAGGATATCTGTTTTTCCAGCTGCTGAGATCAAATTCCACACAGAGAATGACAAACTGGAAAAAATACTTACTTTTGGACTTTTTTCACCATCATGTGTTGTGTAATGTCCAAGACACTGTGTTTTACAACATGTAAACATTTTTTATGTTTTTTTATATCATCTGAACACGACAGCTGCCCTTTACATCCTATGATACATCCATATGACAACTGGACCAAAAGAAATGCTCCAAAATCTTTTGGAATAAAACCTATTTACACTGACTTGCATTGCAGGTTAAGAACATCTCCTGTAAGAGAACTTCTTTGTTTTGGGCTTTTTTTGGACAGCGATGAAAATGTTTTTTACATGTAGGGTCTTACAAGGGAAAATACTGCTTGGAGAAAGACTTGTGAAGGTTCACTGATCATTTTAAATAGGAAATAAGGAAATATTCAATTGTAGACCCTCGTGACCCCTGGTTCCTATCAAACCAACAGCAAAGAAATCTCTGATTTCACTTAAAACCACATTGAATACCTTTGTTTACATCTCACTGACTGAATTACGCAGATTTCTGACGTAAAGTCAACGTAAAACGAAAAAAGTTAGAAAAGATCAACTGCTTGTTTACATGTTGTAAAACACAGTGTCTTGGACATCACACAACACATGGTGGTGAAAAAAGTCCAAACGTAAGTATTTTTTCCAGAAAACAAGCAGCCTCTTGCTCGAATTCCCGGTTTCACCTTAAATGGTGCAGCAGTTACATTTTGCAACGTATAATTTATTGTTTAAGGTGGAACGGGGAATTTAAATAAAAAGCTTTAAGAAACTTTAGGAAAAAACTAGCTTCAGCCACGTCTTTCTTAAGGTGTGACCTCAATAACGGCTCCAGTTTTTGACCAGGCACTTCTGTTGTCACACTGTAACTTCTCCTCGGGGTATTTTGTCAGAAGGCGCTGTTACCAATTCTTGAGACATTATCTTACAGAGCAACAGTGTCGAGTAGGAGTTTAGAGTAACTCAGAGCTTACCTTCTAAAATAGCCGGTATACAGCTCTCCTGTACGGGGGTCGGCCGAGTGATGCCCATTTGTTTACACTGATGCACCAACCACTCGGACAGGCCGAGGGACGCGAAGGTCGCCATTTATTACTACCCACGTACGATCAAGTCGACCACCACAGTGAGAGCTGAAGCTGACCAGGTTGGGAGGTCTTTCTCTGACCGCTGCTGTTTTGAAGTTTTCAGAGCGACCACTTCTACTCCTCGTGGAGCGGTCAGCCGGGCGCGTGCGGTTACGTAATTCGACTGCGACTCGCTAGGCGAAGGACACGCCCCCTCGACGGTTCGTTCACACCAAAATTGCTGCGCGCATTAAAAAAATAAACAAAGATCTCTACCGTAGATTAAGTAACGCAGCAAGCTCATCAACAGTACCAGGAAATTTTATATCGTATGTTCGGAAAATATATTTATATATATTCGGTTTACTCTGTACTTTGCTTTATCCACCTGTTTAGGGAACCCTTTCTCACATTCTGCGCAGCCTCCGCCCAACGTGAACGCGCACCCAGCCTTATGGCATTACGTAGTGTAGTTGAGCGGTTCAGACACAGAGGAGAAATAAAGCGCAGGTGATGCGTGAAGAAGAGGAGGAATTAAACTCCATTCGTTTATTTCACACCGCAGACGCAGTTGTTTGAGTGAGTCCATCGCTGATCACATACTGTCCAGCAGTCAGAATGTGAACGTCTGCTCACAGATAGTTTCTGAGGAGCCTCCCGGATTGTGGCGCACGGCCGGCTGCTGCACACTGTAATATGAAGACTGTGAGGCGGTGTGTGATGAGGGGACTTTCAGCCCACGCATGATGCCCCTTACCGCGAATGCCGTGACCGAAGATGGCGGAGTTGGATGGTGGGGAATTCTCTGCGAATCGTTCACAGAGCAGGTAAAGTTCAGGAGCCTCGCTGTGCTGTGTTTCATGGACAGTCGGTCTGTTGAGAGGTCAGGTCACTGCCGGACCCGTTATTGAGCTTAAGCCTGAGGTACCAGAATGTAACTCCTGCACCATTTAAGGTGAAACGGGGAATTTAAATAAGAAACTTCAGAAAGCAAGCACTTGAGCTTTTCCAGCAAATTGATAGCGAGTCTAAGTGAGCTTCAGACATACTTTGTTTTGGAGGTTGTATTAAAAGAGATTATGATGCTAAATGACACTCATTACTGTGTTTTACCAAAATTGTAACTCGAGAAGTGACAGTTGACAGCTGAGTAATAACATAAACATATATTAGTCCCACCTTAGCTGTGGATAATACATTGTATTGCATAAACATGTACAGTTCTGTAACAACTCCTATGTTATTGGGCAGCCAAATAACTCGGTGCTTGTATTTCATAGGAACCAAACATAAAAAATATAAATATAAAAATATAAATTGGATAATGTTGGTCTTTGAATGTGTCTTTGTTTTGAATTCAAACTTTTTTGTAGTGTAAATTTCAGATTTTCTTTTAAACCTGATGCCTTAATAGCTTTTGCCTAATGCCCAGGTTATTTCTTTGATGAATAATTGACTGCTGATAAATAATTTAAAAACAAAGCGCAGTTGCCAGTGTCATGTTGATTCTTGCTTAGAGACTGAGAAACTGTTGCTGGGGAATCGTAGTACAGCAGATCAGTGAGATGGATTTCTGAAGTTTCAGGATTATATAACCCGAGATTATAAGCCGCGAGTGGTGAGAGATAAAAGGCCCATGTAAACTGATTCCTCTTTTTTTTTTCAGCATGGCTAACAATAAGAACAGCTCCCTCCGCTGCACATTCTCGGCCCCTAGTCACAGTAGCACTCTTCTGAAGGGCTTATCTGCCCTGAGAGAACAAGGCCAGTTGCTGGATGTGGTGCTCGCCATCAACGAAGAACGCTTTCAGGTGCACAAAGCCGTTCTGGCCTCCTGCAGTGATTACTTTAGGTAAGATGATACTTTAAAATGCTTCCCTTGAAACAGTTGTTTTAGAGTATGTGAAGCTAGATATTGTCAGAGACCGTTTAATGCTTGTTTTGGAAAGTGTATAAAGTTTCCTGAAACATGATATGCACCAATCAATAATTTAAGCAATTATCGAGCACTTCCTCTCAAGGCAATAGGTTTTTTAGTGTTGCTGCATCAATGGTATGTAGCATGAAGTCTAATAGTTCCAGCATCTCATCTTAAAATGTATAGGATCTAATTGGTAAGTGCAGTATTGTGTATTGACTGTAACAATTTGTTGATGTCAATTTGTTGATGAGTGCTCATGCTAAGTGTCCATTTCTTCCAGAGCTATGTTCACTGGTGGCATGAAGGAATCAAGCCAGGACACTATTGAGTTAAAGGGCTTGTCAGCCCGTGGACTGAAGCACATCATCGATTTTGCCTACAGCTCTGAGGTCACTCTAGACCTGGACTGCATACAGGACGTCCTTGGGGCAGCTGTCTTCCTCCAGATGGTGCCGGTGGTGGAGCTTTGCGAGGAGTTCCTCAAATCCGCAATGAGTGTGGAGACATGCCTGAACATTGGCCAGATGGCCACCACCTTCAGCCTGTCTTCCCTGAAGGAGTCCGTTGACACCTTCACCTTCCGGCACTTTCTGCAGATTGCAGAAGAGGAGGACTTCCTCCATATTCCAATGGAGCGGCTGGTCTTCTTCCTGCAGAGCAACAAGCTGAAAAACTGCAGTGAGATAGACCTGTTCCGCGCTGCTATTCGCTGGCTGCAGCATGATGAGTCACGCCGGGCCGGGGCCAACCAGGTGCTTCGCCATGTCCGCTTTCCCCTCATGCGCTCCTCTGAGCTGGTGGACAGCGTCCAGACCGTGGACATTATGGTGGAGGACGTGCTGTGCCGGCAGTACCTTCTTGAAGCCTTTAACTATCAGATCCTTCCTTTCCGACAGCACGAGATGCAGTCGTCTCGCACTGTCATTCGCTCAGATGTTATATCACTCATCACTTTTGGTGGCACGCCTTACACCGACAATGACCGTACGGTAAGCAGTAAAGTGTATTATCTCCCGGATGGCGCAGCACGCCAGTTCAAGGAGTTGACCGAAATGGAGTCTGGCTGCAGCCATGCTTGTGTGTCTGTCCTGGACAACTTTGTGTACGTGGTGGGCGGACAGCACCTGCAGTACCGTAGCGGTGAAGGTGCAGTGGATGTTTGCTTCCGCTATGATCCTCACCTAAACCAGTGGTTGCGCATCCAGCCCATGCAGGAGAGCCGCATTCAGTTCCAGCTCAATGTCTTGCAGGGCAGGCTGTACGCCACTGGGGGGCGCAACAGATCCGGAAGCTTATCTTCTGTAGAATGCTACTGCCCCAAGAAAAACGAATGGACATATGTGGATTCTCTGAAGAGAAGGATATGGGGTCACGCAGGGACCACATGTGGAAACAAACTCTACATCTCTGGGGGTTATGGGGTTTCTGTGGAGGACAAGAAGACCCTGCACTGCTACGATCCAGTCACAGACCAGTGGGACTTCAAGTGCCCCATGAATGAGCCTCGGGTTCTGCATGCTATGATCAGTGTAAATGACCGTGTATATGCTTTGGGAGGCAGGATGGACCATGTGGACCGCTGCTTTGATGTGCTAGCCGTGGAGTATTACATTCCAGAGACAGATCAATGGACGACCGTCAGTCCTATGCGTGCAGGCCAGTCTGAGGCTGGTTGTTGTTTACTGGACCGGAAGATCTACGTCGTTGGAGGATACAACTGGCATCTGAACAACGTCACAAGCATCGTCCAAGTCTATAACACGGAGACTGACGAGTGGGAAAGGGATCTGCACTTCCCAGAGTCTTTCGCTGGAATCGCTTGTACTCCTATAATCCTGCCACAAACTGTCACTCAGCGATGACGGCCTAGTTGGAAAAAATGACGTGATGTTTCGTGGGATTGCAGAGGTTGTGTTTTGATTTCCTTCCAGCTCCTTTACCCAATTGCATTTTGGTCAGTAACATTATATAGTTCTCCCTGAAGGAATAGTTCAGCGTTTTTCAACCTGTTCTTTATCTGGTGCATCTGCTTTATATGATTATCACAGGCAGTGCTTAGAAAAGAACAGTAAACTTTTTTAAGTTTATTTAAATATTCTGATAAAAGCCACTGGGCAGCTGAAATGCATGACTTTATATGAAATTAAGACATTCATAAGAGTTTTAGAAAATGGTTTTAATGCTGAAACTCTTTTTAAACATAGAAAAAAGCAGTTTTGGTCATCTTGTTTTCCCCTAAGGTTGTGTCTATAGTGATTAGCTAGGAGCCTTTGAAAACTCTGCCCACACCACTATACTGTGGTAACATATTACCACTTATTCTTCCCTCTAAAAATTAGACCCATTCAGATTGAGTCAGATCTGAAATGTTTGTCTGATCCTGAATAGAACTTCCAAAGTCCAGGAACTTTCTGTCTGAACCTAACTTGACATAAATCATTAATGTTTGAGTCGAAAAATGACCCAAGTTCAAGAAAATTCTGTTGAAAAACTGACCCATCATCATCCAAAGCTCCAATTAAAACCTAAAAGGGTAGTAAATAAAATAAAATTACCAAACAACCAGCTTACGTGAAGTAAGGTTTAAATTTCACTTTAGCAAATGTATTCATTGAGCAGTGCTTTCAACATTTTTTAATCTTGTGAAACCTGATTATATGCTGTTTTTAATACTGGGCAAGAGTGAACGCAAGTCTGTAACTCTTTACATAAAACATGTTGTAAATACATAAAAAAGTAAGAGGACAACATTAAATAATTCATTTACATCCTCAAAAACATGTCTTTTACCAGGTCGTGTCTGAGTTCTCTTTGAATATTCTTCTGCACATAGCGTGCAGTTACACATTTACTACAGGGATGTCTCCAAATCCCTGAAATGAACACTAGGTAGCTTTAAATAAGGAGAGAAACTAAAGCAGAAGGAAATGTGAGGTGAAAAAAGTCTGGTAAAATGAGGTGGTGGATTATGAAAACACAAGCAACAGCAACATCTGAACCTGACCAAACTGGGGAAATGTTTCAGAGCTCAGCAACTGCTCAGTGGCTTTTATCATAACTGCGTTATGATAGATCATGATTGAGTAATGACATGAAATGCATTGAAATTGTTGTTGGTCATTATAGACCCATCTGCTTCAGATGCAGTAGATAGATATTAGGTTAGAAAATGCTGGAGTGTTCCTGTATACTTGATTGTAAGCATGTCTTTTCTTTGGTGTAAGCAGCGATGGAGTGGTTGTTTAAGACGACCTCAGGAGTGTAGTCTTGAGAGTCTTTTACAAGGTGTATGAACTATTCATATTCGTTTGCATATTGAATGTCTAAAGATGAGCCTTCTATATGTAGCTGAGATATCTTTGTGTGATTATGGGTTAACTAATATAATGATAGAATATAATATAATAATTTAATAAGTTATAATCCACAACCCAAAAATCATATAAGCTTAGAGTGAATAAAGGCAAACCAATATGGAGGTTGCTGTATGACACCAATGACATATATCCATGTACCTTCTTCCAAAAACCTTGAAGAATTAAGATAGCAAGGGGCAAGTGAAGTCCTTTGCATTCTCTATGTGTGCAGACAGTTTCTCAAGCCTAATTCTGAGAGCCCCACACTGTGCACATCTTACTCCTGTCTTTAGCCAACTGGACCTGTTTCAGCTCATCATCTAATTAACAATGCCTTCATCAGCGAGGTCAGGTGCACAGGCGCAGGGAAATTACAGAACTGTGCAGAACCTAAAGTCCCCAGAACTTCACAAACCTCTGAGGAAATTTCTCAACTGATTAGCACTTCTAGGGAAAATTGTGTCCCATCTTTCTTAACAATCATTAAAGACATCTTTCAGAAATTTGAAACTTAAAAGCTACAGAGTTTTCAGCTTAAACCATGACATAAAACATAATGCTTTGGATTTACAAACAATGGTGCTTGGTTAAAC
Source organism: Megaleporinus macrocephalus (assembly GCA_021613375.1). Classification (NCBI taxonomy): domain Eukaryota; kingdom Metazoa; phylum Chordata; class Actinopteri; order Characiformes; family Anostomidae; genus Megaleporinus; species Megaleporinus macrocephalus. Next base: position 28,181,600 of record CM038721.1, read on the forward strand.
AATGGAACGTAAATCATGTAATTGATCTTAAATTGATTTTTAGCAGCATCAGTGAGATAAATGACCAGATTCCCATTACCACAACCCAGTGAGGTTTGCAGTCTGGTAACTGTTGTATATAGTGGTTTTATTAGCCTGATGTTTGCGGATAAAAGAGTTGACTTTAATCCCAGTGGGGTTTACTTTGATCAAAAGTGAGAGATTACTCAATGCATGGGGAGAAGCTAAAAAGTCCAAAACAGAATCTAAAACCCAGCAAACAAAACCAAAAGGAAAAGCCAAAGACACAGTTGAGTAAATAAAGCGAGTCAAAACACGGAGATAGACTAGTGGAGGACTCGGTATGCACTGAGAAACAGGTGCTGTACTTCACATGGTGGTGTAGATTGGTGGAGTAGGTGGACGTAGGTGTCATGTGATCTCCCACAGATTCCTATTAGATGGAGGCCGTACTGGCCAGTGAGATAGAGCAAGGAGTGTCACAATATGTGTGAGGAGTGTGACATAACATGTACCACATAACATTTTTTTGTTTTAGAAAACCTTAAAGTTAAGAAATCATGTTTTCTAAACAGAAAGTAAGAACATATATACACATATCGTCACTATCCAATGAAAAAACAGGTATCTCCAAAATGGCAACTTTACAGTAGAAGCCAAAAACTGTCTTGACTTTTAATGGAAGTCAATGGAACCAGAATTTTTTCCAAGATATTTTGGAGCATTTCTTTTCGTCCATTCATCATGAAATTGTCCCACAATGTAAACGATATAAATATCAGTAATAAAAACACATGGACATGTTGAGATAATGAGAGCGGGGGTACAAAATACCTACCAAATGATAACCTATGATTATTGTTCATGATGTTTATATCTCTTATAATGATTCTATATGATTCTTATGGCTGACTCTGTTGACCAATCTCAGAAACAGAAGAAAGTCCATTTGAGAGAGGTTAACATAATTGGAAACCTGCTAAGACTCCATTACTGTTTTATAAACCTAAATCTTTTGGCTGATCAACTGCGTTTAAGTAGAAAATTGTGTACATTTTTTTTTTCTTAGATTTTTCTGTTCACTCAGATGTAAGTAGGCTGTACAGTGGGTCCTTGTTATTTTGTTAGATTTATGTTTTACTAAAGCACAAGCTCTTAAAAAGATCTTTTAAGATCATATTTTGGCAACTTCCACTTGTCTCAGTGAACATCATTAGTTACTTATTCTTCCCCACAAGGTCAGCAAGCACATTAGTCTTATTCCAAATTGCACTTTAACCAAATACAGCATGGCAAGATTTAAGTGTGGACCAGATCAAGTATGTTCACTGTGATGGCTTACTGGAACAGATTATTGGACTGGAAGTCCGGCACAGTTTGTATAGTATTACTGCAGCATGAATTGTAAGGGGGAAAAAAACATTGTCTTACATAAGTGTTCTGCTGCTCGTTACCACAATGTGTTTGTAAGACTGCATTGGCATGCTTTTTCTTCCTATATATGAATGTATAAAGATCACCACAGTCTTAAATACTGCAGCATTCAGTAAGAATCACTGGCTGCCGGAGTGAGATGTGTTTTGTAGATTTTGTTTGTGTGCTATACAGTCTGTTTAAAATGTGTGATTCAGTGAACAAGCACATTATGGTACTATATCTGTATCAGAACTAGGTGTTGTTATAAAAAGTATGATTTGTCTTCATGAAATGGAAGCTGTTGTTAAATCAGGACTTTTCTAGGACAGCGTATTAGCTCGTCTGCCTTTAAGGCATTAACAGGAAGGTGTCTGGGTAACCTTAGGGAGAGAAAATGTGAGATAGCACTTTTGACGATAAGGAACTTATTTTTTTTGGTTAATTTATGAGCACACTTCAATTTTTAATATTTCTCTTCCACTACATGATGGTATGAGTATTACTTAACAGTGATGTGATGTGATATGGCTGCACAATATGTGTATGTCTCCACTGCACTACAGTAGTTAGTTTTGTTCTGTGACGTGGTTTTCACCATGATTCCATTAAAGTTTTGTTACAGGAACCAGGTTTTCATCTTTGAACAATTTTATTCTTACCTTAGCTCTGATTGAACATTTGGTGCTGTTCAGCTGTTGCATTTGCAGAGGTGCGAATGCTGTTGGCTTATAACAAATGGGAATTCCACCGACTTTTCAAAAATTCTGGATAATGTAATCATTAAGATGTAAACAATGTCACTGTTGTGAGTGGTTGGGTGTGAAATCTATTCCGGAGAAACATACAGTGTCAGAAGTGTTCACAGTGGTGGAACCAGACGTCCAGATCTAAAAGCTCCCTCACAGAAAGTTACGTCATATGGTTTATATACGTTATAAAAATACACTGCCTGATGTCTACGACATTGCTTTACAGTAGTTTTGTGATAAAATTGTGGTCTGAAATGTATTTTAATACATTCATGGTGGAGGGATACAAGAAGGGTGTTCCCAAAGAAAACGTACTCAGATAGACCACTATTCTTTACCATCATCAGCATCACATATATAAACTCAGAAGGTGTGTTGGTTCACTGGTGATTTTAGATAATAAAGTCAGTACTCCCATTTCCCAGAAATCTTAAATTGTGAGTTTCTCTACAAATGAATCAGTTCATATAAAACCACTGTGAATTCATGTTTATATCTCAACACACAATTATACAAACATTTTTGAAAATATAAGAATTACCCTCATTTTTCGAATAATCATTTTTGTATATGACCCAGTAGGCCTTGATTTCCACTTTAATACTGTTCTACTTTCCTTGACTTTTAAAAGTATAATATTAAAAGCTCTCACATCCTTGGTAAATGATAAAACTCAGTATAAGACTCATGTTCTAATTGTTTCATGTTAGCATTAAAGCTAAAAGCTTAGCATATGGCAGTCCCTGCTGGCTCCGTGCCTGCAGACCCCCCTCAACAGTGTAACCTTTAACGAAGGTCAGAATAAGCTGAAAATATGAAATAGCTACTAGTGTGGTGAGTAAGCTTTTGCTAAATAATCACACCTTTGACTGGAGTGCTGACCTCAAGACATTTCTAGCACATCTCAGGCATTTGTAAAGAATATGCTGACAATAATTTTTTTTCTAATAATTTAAACTCACCTCTTTCACCTCAGGCTTTCTAACTCCTGTACCTGTACCTGGCTATTATGAGAGAATTGTCATGAATGCTTCAGACACGAGGAATGTAACTAAAGTCAATGTATTTTACAATTGTTCCTCTTTTTTATTAATGTGTAATTACTGTGTTATTGCGTTCACGATGAAAGTAGATCACGGGTGTTGTGGGGGGCATGTTATATAAAACCCCATTTGTGCTCTCCTTTGACATGTGCAGTGTTAAATGCTGTGAAAGAGATCTGCTATGCTTGTTCATTGTCCTACGATACTGAATGTATTCCCCTTTGTAGCACTTTTATGGTCCCATTTTCTCTTGCTCTTGTTTTTGTGAGATCATTTTTACTCCCTTTTTCACCCAGCTATATTGTATCAATACATAACATGTCTTGAATAAAAAAAAATGTAATAGTTTGTGCTTTGCCATCAACATCTGTGTGTAATAATCTGCAGCCATTGCAAATTACAAAAATCTGGTAACAATTAATCCTCCTCTGGAAGGTCTTTTAGGTTTTTAATCCACTATCAGAAATTCAGTTCTTAAAGAATGTTATTAGTACTAGTAACAACATTAAGTTGGATTTATGCCGTGGTTGAAGCAACACCAACAGCAATACCGAAAAAATGTTCTCCTGCACATTGCATGCAATTACATATTCCCACCAGAGAGGTTGCCAAATATTACATAGTGTGGCTTTAGAGTGGCGCACACTGTCCTGAGGGATTAACTGCAAAACAGTAATTTAAGTCAGTAATTTAACGGTAATCAAACTGGGTTCTTATGCAGGGCTTGTTTAGTACTTTTTCAGGCCATTTACTTTATGTGTGCATTGATGCCTCGTCCAGTGTTTCAACACGCTCAGTCCTTGTATGGGGCATTAACACAGAAATCAGTCGTCTATTTTCTTCTGGTTAAAATAGAATGCATTTTCATTTCTTACATGTAAAAATATAAAAACGGCAACTAAAAGTGTTATATTTCTATGTTCATTTAGTATACATAAGTTAATAAAAAGTTAATAGAAACTTATAATGTATAGAATTTCAAAATGTATATGAATCTTAAAGAACATAACATTATCATGGTGCATACACAAACTGTTGTGTATATGCACCCAAATACTTACAACGTACCATATAGACACTTATATATTTTTTTTAATTTTGTAATTATATCATTTCATTGTTTTAATCTCAGATCGTTAGATTTTAAGTGGATTTTTATTACCGAGGATCGTTCTTATTGTGAAATTTACGAATGACACGCTCAGCTAACGGACTCCAACCCCCATAATCCTCCGCGCGGCTACGACGCGACGGCGCCACGTACGTCTGGTGCAAAAAAGAGAGAGGTCTGTTTTGGAGAAGAACGGAAGATGGCGACCTCAAACAATCCGCGAAAATTCAGCGAGAAGATCGCCCTGCACAACCAGAAGCAGGCAGAGGAGACCGCGGCGTTTGAAGAAGTCATGAAAGACCTGAGCATTACTCGGGCGGCACGGGTACGTGTCGGGTTTATTTATCCTCTGGTGTTTTCAGGGAGGAGGAGGAGGAGGAGGTGGAGGAGGAGGAGGAGGTGGTGGTGGACTGGAGGTGGTGGTGTGGGGGGGGGGGGCTCGTTAGCCGAGCAGCTAAAGCTTTCAGCGGACCACACACACACACGACTCAACGACCTTCCCGTCGACTGACAGCCACAATAAAATAAACATGTCGACAGTGAAACCTGACGAGACGCGTCTTCTTTCAGCCGCGTTAGTCGAGCCGTTAGGCGCGCGAGCCTGAGAAACGATGCGGATGCGCAGAAACGAGGCTGCTCGACAAAAAAACGGGCAACCTGCCTACAGATGTGCTGCACGGAGCTCTGATTTACTCCGTGTTACTCTCTATTCTGTACGTTCAAAATGTCCAGCACTGTCACTCACCGTGTTTTATCCCAGTCATATTTATACAGGAGTTCTGTATATAACGGATACGAAATGGCTTTCATGGTCATAATGTAGTTCTAAGTGACTGTTATGCCATCTCCTCATTGCCTGGCGAGGCCAGGGTGGTAGCTACTCTGCCCACTCTCTTCTTCAACTTTGCCAAAACCCTGACATGCTTTTCGTTTGAGTTTCTTTGTGCGATCTGTATGACAGCCAAAGCCTCCATAAGAGTCATGGCTCCTTCTGTTTAGTTTTCATTTGACAACTTCATAGAAGCTCCACTGATCTGCTTTTTTTTCCTCGTCGTTCCTTAGATTTCTTCAATTAATTTATTTATTTATTATTTTCAATATTTTTCCCTTTATGGTATTCCAGTTAAGTTTCATTCACTCATGCATTCATGCTGTCATTCACTCTGTCACTCATTCATGCACTTTTATTTTGCACAGCTGCAGTTGCAGAAGACCCAGTATTTGCAACTAGGCCAGAATCGTGGTCAGTGCTATGGAGGTTCACTGCCCAATGTCAATCAGATTGGAAATAGCAACATTGACCTGCCTTTTCAGGTGAGCCCTTAGAAACTATCAGTTGAACACATATTTTTTGTTTGTCACTGTTTTGGTGGATTTGCCCCATTTAGTTAACCCACTTATAAGTGAGGATATTCTCACAAGTGCTGTCAGTGACTCTTTAGAGCCTTGCATTTTTTTTTGACTAAATGTTACTTGACCTAGTTAGCCTTGTACCTAATTTGATGGCTTATAAAGTGTAATATGTCTATGTAACATTTAATGCTTATCTGTCACATTATGCTTTATCCTGTTGATCTTTGTAATCTTAATGTAATCTGAGGAAACTGATGGTCAGTGTACGATGAGGTTAGTCAAATTGGAGCAAATACTGAAAAGTAAAAGAAATGCAGTTATTAACATGTTTATCTCAAAAATGCTGTAAGAAATGCATCAAATGTAAGCATGTACCCCCGCTGTGGTGCCCTCCTCAACCAAACTTCATCTATTACCTTTTACAGCAGCAACCCATTTTGAAAGGCAACTGTTGCGCACCATATAATTCACCTCTAACCCCACCCTCAGATAATTCCATGTAGCAGGGTGTGAGAATTTGGATTGCTTCCCACCTTTAGCCTTAGCCGTCAGTGAATCTGTGCACCATTATTGTTGAGGAACGGGGGTGCCATCGCTGCCTTTATCATTGCTTTTCATTTATGATACATAAGCAAGACAACAAACAGAGCAGTCTGATGGTTTCATTGCTTGTATGCTTGCATATTGCCAGTCCATCTTTGATTAAAAGGCTGCACTATATTTTTTATTTGTCCAGCTATGCCTCGCCATTAAAGTGAATATAATTAATGGATGTCTGTGTTCACTTAATGAAACCGCGAGTGGGATATCCTTAACTAATGAGATTCCTTTTCAGACTACAGTTTTGGATACCAGTCGAACGACTCGGCACCATGGCTTGGTGGACCGCGTTTATCGTGACAGGAACCGAATCACTTCTCCACATCGCAGGCCGCTGTCTGTAGACAAACATGGCCGTCAGATATCCTTTTCTTGTTAGTGGTGTACATGTCTCAACAAAAACCGACGTTTTCTCTTTCTGTAGCCAGAGTCTCGGACACCGGGGGCCTGATTTATGGACAGGGATTAAGCCTAATTGATGACAAACAGTGCCTCTGAGGTTTCTTTAGTCTTAGCTTAGGCTTAATCTGGTCTCAGAAGTTTCAGCACCAGCACTTTTTTTTCCTCATCTGAAGGAGTGTTTGTAGACAGGGGGTTGGTTGACAGCTGGTTGGTAGACAGAGATTTGGTAAACAGAGGGTTGGTAGACAGAGAGTTTGTACACAGAGGGTTTGTACACAGAGGGTTTGTACACAGAGGGTTTGTAGACAGAGGGTTGGTGGACAGAGGATTGCTGGGCAGAGGATTGGTGGGCAGAGGCTTGGTGGACAGAGGGCTGGTAGACAGGGTTGGTGGACAGAGGGCTGGTAGACAGAGGATTGCTGGGCAGAGGATTGGTAGCAAAAAAGCAAGAAGGTATGCTCAGTAACAATAATCTTATTATATCTTATTTAAAAGTTTTATTAGGTTTGTTTATGTTGCGTAATATCCCTGGGAGAGAGTGCAAAAGTACACCCATATTCAACATTTAAAACCTTAAAATCAAAAATGCCCCTAAAATTTAGTTAGTGTCACACTAATTAAAAAGCAGTTACTTTGCCCACAATGTCCAGGATGAGGATATTCATCCATAGATAATTTTGAACTCACATTCATACTGCAGCTCAAGACCCATGCTTATTGCATATGTGCATTTTTAAAGAAGTGATGTAATTTAATTTAACATATTCTAGTTAAAATGGTGTTTGTTTAACAATGTACCCACATTTCTATATAAAATGTCAGTGATATTCAGTCAACAAGGACAAAAATGTGTTCCTTAAAATGGCCTCATAGTAATCCTTATTATGTTGTTGCTGTTGTTATTTTTGTCAGACATAATGTTCATGGCCATATTGGTTTCTCAGATGGCGAGTAATTTTTGTGAAGTAATAGGTTGTAAATGGGATGGAAATGATTGATTGAGTAGATAGGGTTGGTTATTGTGCATATTAATATGTAAGCCAATGATAAATGAAACAAATAACAGCAAATTGAATTTATCTGACAGATTGCTTTTAATCATGTTGATAGTGAGCTGACCCAACCAAACACTTGTCCAAGGATGTCCCCTCCTGGGGAGCGAAGAAGTAGCTTCTTAATAGCCCCAAACCACTTGAAATTTTAGTTATTTATAGCTAATTAGATTATACCCTGACAAGGGCCATAGTCATCACATCCTACTCTTACTATTCTAACTAATAAACTTTGTTTAATTTATGTTTGGTGCATAAATATCAGTACTGTGCTCATAAATAACATACGCCAGGCAGACTTTTAGTTACTTGAAACAAATGAGTACATTATCCTTAACACAATTACATTGACAGCTGCCCTTATGGCTCAGTGTATCTGTCACCTCCCCCCGACACCAGCTGGAGGAGGTAAGGCAGTGTTTGCCATTGGGAATTGAAAAGTTTGTTTGAAGTTCACATGTGTACAGCTTTCCTGCCGGCACACTTATGTTTTCTCATCCGTCTGTTTCAGGACTAATTCTGACTCAGCCTTACATCAGAGTGCCATGAATCCTGCTCCGCAAGACACTTTTGTTGGAGGATCCCAGGAACTGCAGCCAAAACGAGGTAATGAGATTATGTGCTTTCTTCCTTTTGGCTAGCCTAAATAAGGGGAACTATGTTAAGACTTTCTTTTTTACTTTCTTTTTCCAGTCTTATTGCTCACACCTCCAGATACAGAGGAGCCTGAAACAGAAATGGAAAAAGAAGACCAGAAATCGTCTTTGCATCCCAAATCCCATGACGTTCCAGGGATTAAGTTAGTATAAGCTGTACTGAATATTATTATCTTTCAGCTATTCTTTTGTTATTGTACGATTATAAATGATTACTTTATAAAGTTATAGCTTGATTAAAGGTCGTTGAGGTACTGAGCTTGACCGGCTTCAACTTATTACAGGCTTATGTATTTCTCTCCATCTCTTTTGCTGCTTTAACAGCATATTCCCATCCCCTGATCAAGAAGTAAACACCTCTCTGATGCCGGCTGCACACAACACGGGTGGCTCCCTGCCCGACCTCACCAACATCCAGTTCCCTCCACCTCTGCCAACCCCGTTAGACCCAGACGATCCCGTTTCCTTCCCTACTCCCAGCACTTCCAGCAGCACAGGCAACCTCACCACTAACCTCACCCATCTGGGCATCAGTGCTGCAAGCCACGTTCCCGCCTCTCCCCCTGCGCTGAGTGGCCAGACCCAGCCTGCTCCTGCCCTCACACTCAACATTGATGCCCAGCAACAGCAGCAGCAGCCGTGCCCCCAGCAGCTCTCCCCCACTCTCTCTCCCACCCTCTCACCTCAGATGCCCATTTCGCAGGTATTGCCGACATAATACATCTAGCCTAATATTTCTGTGTACATGTCATTAACTTTCTGACTTTTGAAATATGTGTATAAGAGTAATGTAAGAATTTTGGGGGGTTTGTTACATGAAAAGTCACCTCGTCAGTTGAAAACACACTTTGGCCTCTTTTTCAATGTGTATTGTATTTGCTGAGTTTAAGGTATTAAAAAAGATACATTAAAGGTGGCGTGTGCAAAAGTTACCTCACATTTTATATTTTAGGTTTTTTCCCCAGTATGTTAAATGCGTAAAAAAAGGAAACTGTGCACCATAATTATTTAAGCTTGTTGCCTGTTGAGGATGTATTAACAAAAAAAAACTGGGGTTATAAAAACTTTTGCATACGACTGAATCTGTCATTCCTTCTTCAGTTCCTCTCTCTTTGCTGCCAGCAAGACATAAAAATACAATTAAAAATACAATTCTTCATTTATAGTGCATCAAGGCACATTGCCCTCAGTGCTTCTTGTAGTGTATTACAATGTGTCTTAATAGACACAATCATGTACTGATTTCACTTTTTCTTTATCAGCGGTGTCAGATTTGTCAACTAATCACTATATCCCTACTGATAAACTCAGTTTTTTAACATTGTCATTATATTAGAAGTGCTTACTGACTTGCTTGTCATGTTCTGCAGCCAGTGGCGATGGACAGCATGTCTCTGGAGCAACAGCTGTCTCAGTACTCGCTTCTCAGTCTTCTAAGCGACCTGCAAAAGCAGCAACAGACTCTGCCCCAGAGCATCCGCCTCATCCAGCTGCCACCGCTCACCGTCAGCTCTGCCTCCAGCACGCCACAGACCTCGCTCGCCACCCAGTCGCCAACGGCCACCAGTGCACCGGTCAGCTCGGTGAGTGCAATAGTTGACACTGACACTGATGTGAGACACAAGGCTGCTGCCATAATTGAATTGAGTTAAATTCAGTTGTGCTTTCAGCTTGAAAGTGTGTTTATTTTATTGTTGGGGAATTGTAGGGTTTACAAAATCCTCGTAAAGTCCAGTTAGGGTCAGGTTAGACCAAACACAGTGCTTTATGGCACGCGTTTGCAGTGCAGAGCATCCTTGTTTCTGAGGTGTTCACACATGGACCCATGTGATAGTGGACCCTGTGCTGTCATTCTGAACGGCCTCTTCCTTTCAGCAGTATCGCAATCAGACTGGGTCTCCAGCCAACCAGTCTCCAACCTCTCCAGTCTCCAACCAGGGCTTCTCGCCTGGAGGTTCGCCTCAAGTAAGGGCGGACCCACCCCGCTGCTTGTCGTGCTTTGGCCGCTCATTTGCTGTCCCAGCTCTCTGTTCTCCTTCCTCCACTTCTCTTTGTCTGCATTCCAACCCCCTTCTCATTGCTCAGATGACGCTGTGATTTTATAGGTACCATTTATCCTGTCTTCTGGTGCCATTGTGACAGGCTAAATGAACGGGTGGGAGAATGGCTTAAAAATTCTCCCATGTTGCACATCAGGATATACTTCAGCATCATATATGAGGTAGCAGCACACTAGTCAGCTATTTACATGTGGGGGTGTTTAGCTGTGTCACAGTTCACAGTTACATAATTGATTTGATCTTAACAGCGTCGTTATTAAACAAAGAGCAATGCACACGCTGTTGTTTTCTGTATGTAATGCTGACAATGTTGAAGTGCGTCGAAGTCTGTTCAGTCTCTGTGTTGTTCGCTACAGTAGCTAAACAATACATAACCTATAGCTAAAGTAGTGGGCGGTATACCAGTTCATGTGATTAAAATCTGTAGTCAGGTGTGACCGTCGTATCAGCATGCTACAAATGAGCACATATGATGTGTTTTTAAAGCTGTGTGTTTCTTTAGGGGGTAGCCTAACATGGAAACCAGAGGAGTTGCCACTCTTCTCTTTCCTCTTGTACCCCCTGAGGAGCTGCCTTAGTCAGTCAGCTGCATCAGATGATCCCGTGGTCTTTGGGCCCTGTCCGTAAAACAAGCTATGCGTCAGCTGGTACTGAAGTGCTGAATTTCTGCAGCTGCTTATGGTGCAGCTGTTACATTCAGGCACCGATAGAAATCCAAGGATGTAACTTTGGCTCCATTTAAGGAGGAACAGAAATTCAGTCAAATAGCTGGAGAATAAGAAGCCGACTATTTTCATAACATGTAGATGCGTGTTTGCCAGAACTGCCAGGTTTAGAGTTAGAAGACAATACTAACTTATTTAATTTCCTTGAAAATGTTTCTTATTAAATATTATAATTATTAAATGACATTCCAGAATAGTAAGCTGTTGTTAACCTAGAAAAAACAGTTTGGCTTAAGCAAGCAATGGATTATTTTAAAAATGTACACATATATAGGCTTATATACCGAAACTTTGTGACGCTGAAATTTTAATTATACCGTAGATGCCATCCCGCCCACTACTTGCTAAAAGTAATGCTTATCACAAGCTATACGTGGCCCTTTTTAAGTCAATAGCATGTCATCCATCCCTGTATTTGCTTGAATAAACTGTAGTGAGTGTCAAAGAAGTGCACATAATTGTCAGATTTGTACTATATTAGTGTCCCTGTTACCCAGTGGCATTTCTTTTGCTTTCTGTACTTTCATTAACTGCAGTGCTACTCTGCCATGATGCAGTTGACCTCCATGCTCGGTTACATCCCTGTAATCATCCTGGCTTGGTTGTGAGTCGTAGGATGTAATGGCACATTAGTAGAAATTCATGCTGTGTTAAGGATTTATGGCCTTATTGTGCGTAACATTAAGCTCGGAAATGGTTATTTGAGATTGCACTTTTTGTCGGTGGCATATTAACGTAGTTTCAGCGTAATCATCGCAGTATGTGCACATCTAAATATCACTTTGTTAAATTGCGCAGGCACGGTTAATTTGTTAACGCTGCAAGAGGACTCATCGTAGTTCCCTGTATAGTTGTTGCTTTGGTGAACTCGAGCAACATTAACTGAAAATGGCACTGCAGTGACTCTTAGTCTTTGACAGCAATAGAAAGTGTTCTCCGTATAAAAGTGGTTCAATTTTGTTCTCGTATTTCTGTTGTTGCCTGGTTGCTGCTAAGGTTTACATTGATATTTAACTGTTGCTTTCATTTACCAAGTGTGTTGATTAAGAGCTGTATGTTTTATTGATGTTACGCTTTGTCACTTGCGATATGTCGCTGCTTTTTAACAGATGTCCCCAGATCTTTTGCGTGGATGTCTTGTGCTAGACATTCCCGCGTATGTCAGCGTCTTGCACATTTGTCCTGCTATTTACACAAAACATTTTCACACCAGCAGACACCATAGTCTGGTGGAAGTAACTGAGGTATTTCTTTTGCTGTAATCGTAGCACATTCCGGTGGTGGGCAGCATTTTTGGAGATTCGTTCTATGAACACCAACTGGCATCCAGACAGACCAACGCTCTGTCCCATCAGGTTAGTGCTCAGGTTATGTGTTGAAGCCAGTAGCCCCCTTCTCTTACCTTCAGGACCCTCTCCCTGGTGGATCCTGTCACTCTTGAACTATAGGAGTATTGTTCTCTTATTCTAACTGTTATATTGATTTCAATGCTCTCTGTTATTCCCTAGCTTGAGCAGTTCAACATGAACATGATCGAGAACCCGAGCAGTTCTAACAGCCTTTACAGTCAGTGCTCCACACTCAACTACACACAGGCAGCAATGATGGGTCTAACCGGGAGCCACGGCAACTTGCAGGACACACAGCAACTAGGCTACAGTAACCATGGCAACATTCCCAACATTATTCTCACAGGTATATGTTTTTCTCTGTTTCTTATTGTGTAAGTGTTTCCAGGGATCTGGACGTGTGGCGCAGTACAGTTGCTGCAATGTTATGCAAATCTGCCTGGACTCGTGTAACTTCTATGTTTTTGTACTCTTTCCTTTACTTTTCCAACGTTGAATATTAGTGACCGGGGAGTCCCCGCCTAGCCTCTCCAAGGAGCTGACCAACTCGCTGGCTGGCGTGGGTGACGTCAGCTTTGATGCAGACTCTCAGTTCCCGCTAGACGAGCTGAAGATCGATCCCCTGACCCTGGACGGCCTGCACATGCTCAACGACCCGGACATTGTTCTCGCCGACCCAGCCACCGAGGACACGTTCCGCATGGACCGACTGTGAATCGAGTGGCGGCTGGAACTCAGAAGAAGCTCTCTGAAGAGGAAGAGGCTGGAGACTACTTATTGTGCAGCTGCATGGCCACCCAGTTTATCATCCAGTCCACGGCCCTCCCTGCCTCCCCCACATGGCATCTACAATAGCATGCTGCCAAAGCCGTCTGGGGAAGGGAGGCGCTCGCGCACAGAGGTGGAAGTGGCGTTGCTACATCCACACTGGCTAGCGATTTGCAAGGCGGCTAGTTTCAAACCTCGTCCGTTGTACAAGTGTGCGCTATGCCCCTCTTTAGGCCTACATGTTGAGTTGCTTTGTTTTATGTTCTTTGTTTGGTTTGCTTCTTGTTGGTTTAGTTGGTTTAGTTGGTTAATGTTTGTTTTAGTTTTTGTCCACATTTTTTTAAATCTGAGATAATGTTTGTCATTTGTTTGGTTTTCTACGACAGGCAGGTGTCAGGTTGTATGTATGTATGTGTGTGTGTGTGTGTGTGTTTGTGTGTGTGTGTGTGCATGGGCGTAAGAATGTGTGTTGAACTTTATTCAACCTAAATATTGAACCTCCTGACTATGATGGTTCCCCCGCCGCGCCCCCTCCCAAAGACACATCGTTATTTTTACATACCGTTTAGTTTCTTTAGTACTGTGTGTCTGTTTGCTGATTTACTTCTGTTTGTTTTTATGTTCTTCACATTCACATATTTGGCATGTTACGTGAATTGCCAAATCTTGGTCGTCACTTGTTTTTAACGTTTACGTACGTGTCTTTTTAAAGTTCTGTGTGCATTTACGTGGGTGTTTTATATGTTTGTGTTAAATTATCGATATATTTAAAAATTTCAATTATTTATTGAACCTTTTTATTTAACACTAAGGAGTAATACTCCCCCCCCCAGGCTACTTTTTGTGGATTTGAGAAAGCATCGCGTGCTACTGTATGTACTTTATTATTGCGAAAGGTCTATCGAAAAAAAAAAAACTAGCGTCTATTTTGTTTTGTTTTGTTTTATTTTTAAACTCCAAACACTTTACGGTGATTATCTACGTGCTGGCGTTGTTGTTTTAACATGTTTGCCGAAAGATTCACTGATTTAATTGTCCAAATGGCAGCCTTGCCTCTACGTTTCGTATCGATATTGTAAAGTGTCTCTAAAAGCTAAAACCTGTATGTTTTTCCGTGTTGACTTAGTTGCTTGTTCAGTTGCAAATTGAAAATGTTAGTGCCGTCGTTGACTTTCTGATTTGCATTGAAAGGCTGTCATCGCGCAGGGCCAAAACCGTTAAAGGGAAGCTTCAGAAAGCTACTGAACTCATCACTGTGAGCTGACCTGATTTTGCCTTATGAACAAAAAAATGCTGTTTTTAAGCTATCGGTGTGACAAACGAGTTTTCTAATCGTCCTGTCAATGTTTATTCTCGTATCTGAAAAGATTTCTGATCATGCACAATCAGTGGCAGTATTGTGTTTTTATAAATGCAGTTTTTTCAATTAAGTACTGTACGGCATGTAGGATTAAGTGTTCCCGCTAAAATGGAGGTTCTGTCGTGAAGCCAGTCAGTTCTGTCAGTCCGTCCGAGCTGCTAAAGTGAAAGTAAGGGGAGGGTACTGCTCCTTATTCTCAGTGCTGTTTACCAGAATGTCGTTCTCGTCTTTCTACATCTATACTTGTATGTTTGTTTCTGTTTTGTCTGCCGTTCACGTGACGTCTCATCTGTCTTTTTCCATTTGAGAAGTTTTAAGGAATCACGTCTTTCTGTTTATGTACACTATGAATTTACAGAAGAAAAAGTCTGTTATTCACTGTTTATGCCACTTGAAATGGATGGCCTAATTTAGATGAAGCGCTATAATCCTGCTTTATGCAGCCTGGAAAGTTAAAGCATTTGGTCATGCACAAAAACACATTTGGTACCAAATCTTTATTGTGGCAAATGACGAGCATGATGCCATTTATTGTTTGTGAACAATAATTTTGTTGTTATTGTTTACGTTTATTTTTATTTTCTGTTCAGTTCAAAATAACTGATGTTTTAAAACTTTTTTTATTTTTTCATGCCAAGAGTCTTGACTTTGGTATATCGAGTGCAGTCTGAATGTAACCGTACAGTGGTGAAGTTGTTGTTTTGGCTTTGCGGTTTTGCACATTTGATTTGAAATGAAACGATAGACGTGAAGTGCAGCTTTATGAATGTCAACCGTATGCACTTTTCAAACATAATGTTTCACGTTAGATAAATCTTTTGTCTTCTTCAGTACTTAATCACTTCTTGCCTTCAGTCCGGTCTTTTAATTGAAACGTGTGCTCAATCATGGATGTTTGATTTGCCCATTTAAGAGCATTCCAGACTTTTTTTTTTTTTAGCCGAAATGCTCCATAGTTCCTTTATGTTCTTTGAAAAGCTACTACTGTGGAGACCTGTGTGGCTAATTGTTAATGGTTGCCATGCTCATCAATATGTTCTTACTAGATAACTATGAATTGGGGATGACATATCAGTGTCTGAGTATCTGTATCAAGCGATATTAGCCGAAAACATGGAATCCGATATCAAACGTTTTTTGCTTTGGCAGGAGATCTATACATAAAATGTCATGAAAAAATGGACCAGTAAAATTCTCCAGTGCATTAACTAGCATTATAAGTGAATGGCATCCACTGTAAAGGTATTCTTTTGGAGACACATCGTTTTTTTGCTTGTTTGTTTGTTTGTTTGTTTTTTGCACATTAAGTATATGTTTGTCTTCAGTGCTTTAGTTAAATGTAGGTCATTTTAAAGTTGAATAGTTTTTAAAGAAGAAGTATTGGATAGGTATCGGTCGCCGTTTCCGTATTGGTTTTAGAGATTTGGCGTCTCTGCAGTGGTTTTAGTATGTTGTAACAGACTTGGTCAGTGTTGGTCTTTGATTCTGATTTCTCAGACTCTAATGGTCTACTCTTGTTTACTGTTGTTGCTGTTTCTTTGGTCCTTAAGAGACTTCAGATGCAAAAGCCCCACCTAGAACCAACTCCAGGCCTTTTGCTGTTTGTTTCTTGCTGGGATGGGACTTCCATTTTATGCACTTTATTGTTTATTGTTTCACTTCAGATCCAATGTGCCAGAGTCCAGAGCCAAAACAACAGAACACTGTCACTATCCATTTACTTACAGACAGCACTGTACTTGGTCTTGGATGAGAAGCCGGATCAGTTGGACCTTTGTAAGGGATATGACTTTAAAAGAAAATTGTGAAATGTGAAATGTACAGATTCCTATGCAAACCAGAGTAAATTTATCAGTCTACAAATCGAAATATATCTTGTTGAATTAAGTGAAATGGTTTATATGGTGTAGCTGCAAAGCTTTTCAAATAGCAACACACAGGTAATATAGATGGTTTATTAGGCTTTTGAAACAGGTCAGACAAAAAATACGCAGTACTATCAATGAGCAGCAGTTTACAGCATGCAGTGTTACAGATCAGGCCACATTTAAACAGAAAATACTGCGATAGTGTTGGAGTTTTTCTTTTTAAGCCCTTTTTTTAAAAACCGTGCCATTCATAATCACTTTCTTTGGAGAAATGCATTGTCTTTATTTATTTAAATTTTTTTTTTTTACATTTCTTTTAAAACTGTTTGTTCTCTCAAACACTTGTATGGTAAATACTGTACATAGAGCTTATCATCACTTAACTATGATGACTGCATGTCCAAAACAAGAAAAGGATCTTCAGTAAGAGGCCATCCTTAGCTTGGCTGATTTCATTATAAAATGTGCTGCACATGATACACTATGGACTCTTTTAGCGAGATGCAATGCATGCGTTGATCAAAAAAAAAAAAAAACAGTGGTTTCATTTGACTGAACGTCACTCATATTTGCGTATATTTTGGTAAATCACCTCTGGAAGTACAGTGTATGGGGCTCCATATGAGATGTTGTGCGTCACACCAAATTACCTATTGCTTGACCAAAGCAGTTTTGTTTCTTGTTTACTTTTCTCATATTAGAACTGCTAGTTTCCAGTGATGGTAGTTTTTTTTTTAATATATATTGTTACTTTTGGTTTACTTTGGTTTTGCGTGTATGTTTGCATTCTTTTCTTTGGCATGGTAGTCGATCATCACGATTGTAGCAAGCTGGGCCTTTTGTTTGTTTGTTTTCAGTTGAAACACTTGTCAGCGCGGTTGCTTAGCTTAGCACTTGCATCTCAGCATTACGAACCCTCACAATCACTGATATATATCACAACTCAAGTCACTGATATATATGGCAGCTTTCGTGCTACTGTGTGCGTGCGTGTGTATGCGTCTTCTCTTTTTGTATCTTTTCTCAGTGTGTTGCTTCGCACTTTAACAGTGGCTTTATGGCATTAAATTTGGACTGTTTTACCCTCTGAGAACACTGACTGTTTAGCTCTATAGATTTTAACCTGAGTTTTGTTTTTGTTTTTTTTTGTTTTGTTTTGTTTTGTTTTTCTTCCTTTTTTTCCTTTCCTTACAGATGGCTAGTCCCTGTAATCAAGGCTATTTTTCATTAATGTGAAATTTTTCTGGGTGAATTCTCCACTGTATTGCACTGATAACGTTAAGGGATGACACTTTTGGGAGCAAATATGTAACTTCTCAATGCAAACTTAAGAAAAAAACAAACAAAAAAACAAAACAAAAAACAAGGGCTCGGTCTTTGTGCTCTAAGTGTAAAAAATTGGGAGATGCAGCCAGAATGTACGTTTTATTTCTCTCCTTAGATCTACAGTAGTTTTCATGCATGATGATAGCAGTTTTGGGCTTTTCGTTTAACCTTTTCAGATCTCAGTCGCAGTTTTCTTTGTTATTTTAATCATTTATTTATTTCTGAATGCAGAGCCCCTTTAAAGGAGCCTCCTTCAAACTCCCCTATAAGCCTTAAGAGGACTGCTGGGCAGTTGCTATGGTTCTCATATATATCCGCCAATTTTTCCTCCATTATAATAAAATAATGAGGAAGTGGTTCTCTTATACCAGAAATATTTGTTGATAAATCTTTAGAGTAATAAAGTGTGGTCTATATGAAATAGATATAGTATATATGATCTGCCAAACATAAGTGCCATCTGCATTGATTTACTATTTAAAGATCATTTTTGTTTAGTAAAAAAATAAAAAAGAAGCATTTGAGGTGGTGTATGAAAAAAAAAAAGAAGTTTGTGAAACTAAAAGAAGCTCTTCACGAGAACGTTAGCCGAAAGGAAATGCTTCAGAATCCGCAGTCACTCAGATCAGAAACGATGCTGTTTATATGCATTTTAAATACATGTACCGAGATGAAAAACCCATCGTAAGGCTGGAGCTTTTCACCAGCTGTGTACGGCAGAACATTTTCAACAGTGTTTGGAAAAAGTTCCATTACTCACAGAAGTAGAACTCTCATGTAACTCTATAGATTTTTCTGGTGTGGTCCATATTTTGACTCATGTTTGTGGAAATTGGTTGTAGAAGGCCACTTTCTCTCTGTACATAGTCTCAGTGACCGTTTCATGGATGTTTTGCGTTCTCAAAGTATGCTAAATATGGATGTGCATGATGTCTCAGCTACATATATCAGATCGTTCTTATTACATCATTTATATTTTGTAATCTGTATTTCTGTACGTGTTTTTAAAATATATACATTTAAACTGCCATGTTTGTGATTTCAGTGCCGTAACACCATCACCAAGTCTAGTCATTCCCAGACTTTAAGGAGGAGGAGTTTCACCAATTTTTTTTAAAGATTTTGGCATCTTTTTATTGTTACGATCATTCAGAATGGTCTTATGGGAGTCACAGTAGGAACCAGGGGTCAAATATAGCTGTTTATTTACTGTCCAAATGGACCAGTGAACCTGTGTGTGTCTTCTGAGTTTTATGTAGGGCTGAACAATGTGGGTGAATTAATAAGTCCATGCCTGATTTTTGGCCAACAACAACACCAAAATGTAATGTAGTGTGCCAGACTGCCAATGAGTTGTGGTTGTGATGTCACAACACGTAGAGGTTTTATCATTTTTGATTGGTCTAACTTGTCTACATGCAGTTTACAGGCTGTGTGTTATTCTGTTAAATTTTATGTTTTATTAATGTACATACCTAAAATATGTTTTTGAAAAAGGGTTCTTTAGCAGTGAAGGTGGTTTTATATAGAACCATGAACACTATGTGAACGTTTTGCATGGTTAAAGGGTTCTTGGCGTCATAAAATGTTTTTTTTAGATAGATAGAGAATGTGCTGTAGATGGTTCTATATGGAACCTTTTTTTTTTTAAAAGGACTCTATCGAACCAGACAGGGTTCTGCTATTGTTACAGTGTCAAGCTTTAATGAGACAAGAACCCTTTTCAAAAAGGTTTCATATACATCTACAGCACATGGTGAGGAGCCATTTCCAGAACTATTTCATTATGCTAAGGGTTCTTGAGTGTTGATGGTTCTATATGGAACCATTTATTTGGCCAAAAAACATTTATAAAAGCGTAAAGACTATAATTTAAAAAGATACAGCGGTATTCAATATATTGTGATTATACTGCGATATTGCAAGCCAAGTGATATACTACTATTTTTTTAAATCCTACTATTAAAACACACCACTTTATGAACAGGTTTGTCAATACTTACAATAGCACTGCGCCCTTGTGCTGCTTGTTAATGTTGGAGTGGAGCTGAAAATGGATTACAACACTGCCATCTAGTGGTCAGAAGTTAAAACACAACACAATGATTCACTGTCTGCCAGGAATCTGTGTATTGATACGGTCTTTGAGAAACGATACAGTATCACTAAACATAATCTCCCAATATTCAATATTTCTAAATTTTCTTACATCCCTACTTTTAAATGTGATTTTAATCTAAAATTGATTCATCTTTCAGCCCTAACTATGTGGAACATTGATAATAGCAATGGCAGGTTTTGCTGTGCTACCTAATCAGCTAGAGTCTATGGTACAGGATATATAAGAAATCCTTATGCACTGGGTGGCTTATTAACAATTTATTCCTCTTGATATACTGATGGAACCCCAAATTACATTATCAACAGCCACGTAGATTTATTTTAACCACTTAGTTAAAACACTTACTAGTAGTACTATTCTACTAAATTACATATCATATTGCATACTCCTAAAGAAACATATCCCAGTAGTTTAGTTTCATTAGACCAGACATTTCAGATACAACTGACATCCAGGGAAAAAAATCACTTTTATTTCAGCTTTTACAATAATGATATATTTACTTTTGACACCGTGTGATAAGATAATATCCAGTAAAGTACCAGTTTTATTCATGAACAGGTGCCTAGAGGTAATGAAGACAGAAACTACTGCCTATTAGCATACAGGCATACGCCTTCTTAGTTATTTACAGTCTGCTGGGTCATCTAAAGACGTCATTGTGAAGAGATGGATAGAATGACTTTGGGTCTGTGCCTGATGTTAAATTTAAAGCCGGATTTGCTGGGCTCTGTACGTGTCAAAGTCCTCTGGAAGAGTATCTAGAGAGAAAGATATGGGCAGTAGTTAGAGTTGCTTGATACATCGATACATACGTTTCCTCTTGAAATCTGAGTGCAGATCTTGTACTCTGGCAAGACAGTAAATGCACATTCTAATCTGAATTACAGATGATGTTTTTTTTATCCAAGTAGCTTGGAACTAAGTGTACACTCGTTTTTCATCCATTGACATACTTGATTCACTTTTTGGAAATGTAGTTTGAGCTCTTGGTTTTGCATGTTCTCTAATTTAAAGGGACACTCCAGCTAAAATAATACCATCAATACGTCTGTTGTAAACTTGCCTACATGCCTTCTACAGTGGTGCTGCAATAGGTGTTGCACGGTCTGACTTTCAGTTTGATGTTGACTAGTCACTGATCATGTAGTTATGACATTAACACCATGGATGCCTCAGAGAAGGTGAGGAGGTGAGGAACCTGGCCCATTCAGTCTCCATATCACTGGTTTCCTGAAGTCCAGCTATATGATTCAGGGCTCGTTGAAATGGGTGCTCAACTGACCTCTTTATTCTAACATTTCTTCACCGATCTACAGTGATCAGATATTGATTGTCATTATCTCTGGTTTTATTGGAGAGGGGGCATAATGGCCTATAATCCTGTAAGTCAGTTCTTCTTCAGTGAGAATTCCTCTGGATCGCTGCACTTCCACTCATCGGTAAGGGGGCGTAACACTTTAGTGATGTGTGGAGTTGGGCATCATCAGATTTTTTTTAATTACTTATTGTAATCCCTTTCTTTCTCCTGTGGTCTTATTACATCATGATGTTGATGTTGACTCATAACTGTTGAAGTCCTGCAGCCCGTATGCCACAGTAATCTCTAGAGCAAGATTTTCATCAGAAAGCTTTTGGTCATTTGGTATCTTGAAGGCAAGAGAAACTCGTGGGACAGGTTTTTTA
Source organism: Megaleporinus macrocephalus (assembly GCA_021613375.1). NCBI lineage: Eukaryota > Metazoa > Chordata > Actinopteri > Characiformes > Anostomidae > Megaleporinus > Megaleporinus macrocephalus. The sequence goes on from CM038721.1 coordinate 28,203,246, forward strand.
TTTTGTTCCTACTAGCTGGTAAATGCCAAAGGAAGACAGATTGCTGACATTACTGCTGCAATGCTGTATATCATGCCTGTATTTTCATCAGTGGCTTGACTAGAAGTCAGGATTGCTGGCTATGCTGATGAATGCTGGATATTGTAGTGTGAGAAAGATGATGGTTGACAACACAAAAATATAAAACATTATAAATTCTGTCCCACCAGAAATGCAGTTCTGTACTACAGAATATGTCCAATGAAAAATAAGTATCTCCAAAATAGTAACTTTACAGGAAAGACCAAAAACATACTTTATTTTCAATGTGTCAATGGAACCAGACTTTTCTCCAAGCTATTTTGGAGCACTTCTATTGGTCCATTCATCATGAAATTTTCACACAATGTAAAGGACTGTTGGTGTATATAAATGATGTAGAAAACTCAAAATCACCAAAAATGGAAATACATGTTTTTCATTGGACAGCAACGATATTACAAAACATGACAAATAGCATATTAAATTAAATTTTAGGCCAGACTATGTTGTTAACCTCTTGACTCTTAAGGCCTGGTATGTAACAACTACATGTGTATAATAACATCATGTATATAACTACATAATGTACACGTTAGTTTCCTAGTTACTGAATAATAAGCCTAAAACGTGTAGGAGTTAAGAGGTCATATTAAAACAAATCTACTGCATGATGTTTACCATTGCATCTGTAGCGTAGGTTGGCCCAGATGATGTTCTCCTGTGAGAAGCAGAAGACTCCTAGTCTGCCACCTCTCATAGTAGTGTCAATAATAATTCCTGTGTCAGCGACCATCTGCGTCCCCTCGTAGAATCGAACCCTAATAAGATGGTAAAGATTCAGAGAGGGTACAGTGTTGTAAAGTCTGCATAGTTAGCTGCTTTCTTCTGTAGAGCACTGTTCACTGCTGTTGTACCTGATGTAGCCATCATGAGGTCTGTGCTGCAGGAACCAGCGATACGACGTCTTGTCTTTCCAGCCGACGTTTCTCGGATCTTTCCACAGCAGTCTCACCTGGTTGGGGGTGTCGCCTGTGTGCCACAGGGAGTTCCGCAGGTTCTCTCCAGGCCCAGTTTCTGATTTCACAGCCTACGCATATAGTACATAAACTATAACCTACAGCTACAGGTTTTATAGTTCCTGGTGCATCAGGAGAGATCAGAAGTATTTATGCATTCCAAAAGCAGTAGAGGATTAGTTTAGAGAAAAAATATAAATTCTACTTTATTTTCCACTTACTGCAGATGTAGTCAGATATAGCCAAATTTTGCTGCTTTAGTTTAGCACTGGAGCTATGTGGCTAATGGTGCTTGCAAACACTGAGCCGTTAGACATCCACTTATTTTTTCCTTAATACATATTTTTTAGAACAGTTTTAGAAGTGTTTTAAAACTTTTGATAGGTTGTGTTCTAAAATGCTTGGCTGGTAGTGTTCTAAAACTTTTGACTGGTAGTGTACATCCCCAAAACTTCTAACCCGCAATTTGTGCTGTCCCTTATTAATAAACTGTTAAAATACATGTTTAGAAATACAAACAGCAACAGCCTTGAGTTCTATCTGAAGTCTACATGCTGCTGTAACACATATGTGTAAAGGGGGAATTGGAAACTGCTACAACACCTATTGTCTATATTTTCTGCCCACTGCCTTCAGCTAGACCGTAAAGTTATGTTCTTTTTAGTTCATAGTTTAGTCCATAGTTCACGTTTATAATCAAAATTGAATTCTAAACTACTAAGTCTGTGTAACCTACCCTGCAAATAGTTACGTTGTGACAACATGGTGACAACAAATTGTTTTAGTGAGCACAACGCTGAAATGTCATTGCTCAAAAAGTTGTGACAACTTAATCTGACAGTGTTATGAGAATATAGTTGTAACCTTTTCAGTATGTTGTCACAACCTCCTAGAATCCTTCATACGTTCCGTTATATCTGCATGAAACTCCAGAGAATTTGTCGAACACTCTGGGCAAGTGTGCTCACTGCCCCCTAGTGTGTGTGTAAGTGGGTGTTTCGCTGCACGGGTGGGTTAAATGCAAGCGTCAAATTCCAGTGTGTGCTAACAAAAAAAATTTGGCGACTCAGCTTTTTTCGTTGGACAGCGGTGATATGCTCGCAGGGTAAATGGTGGGCTAATTGCGTGAGCAGGTTGGGAGATGTTTTTGGGATATATTTATGGTTTTGGGTGACTGTTGACTTATAGTGTTTGTTAGCGACTGTAGCCCCAATTTAAAAATAAAGCACCAAACACGTCTTTCCTGACCGACTTTATCTGGGATACGTAGAAAATTGTGTACATTTGATCTTTTTGCCGTACCATGCATACATACATACATACACACACACATACGCGTACCTTGAGTTGGATCCCTGGTTCGGCGACAGCTCGGAAAGGATTAGCCTGCCAGTAGATCTGCTCTACCTGCTTCCACATGACCACATAAAAACTGGAGCTGTCCTGATAACCGAATATAAACCCTGCATAGTCGTCATCCGTTACCGTATTCACATGAAACGTCCCTTCAAAGTCCACACCGTTAAAAGCTGTATAACCTGGATGGATAGTCAAAGAATGGATTAGTTGTGCAGACTGCACCACTGCGTGTCTTTACACGTCAGAAGTTCTGTTCTGGGTGAGATTATGATAATGGTAGATCTTTATATCATTACCGATAGCCAGTCCAGGGTCACTGTTCATGGTTTGAATGATCTCCCTCCCCTGTTAGGATGAAAAAAAGAGTTGCTTGTATTATGAAGCTTACCGACTGTCATATTTCTTTCATCAAATCAAGCTTCAGCAGATCTGACCTGGTTTAGCACCAACCAGTTAGGATCAATTTGGGCATCTCCTTCTGGGTCCAGCACCACAGTCTGGTAAGCTCGGAAGTCAGTAAGGGTGACCTCCATGTTCTCAGGGCACACATCGATTGGGTCAACAATTGTGTCGTTGTCAAAGTCATTTTCACAAACGTTCCCAATTCCATCTCCTGCAATTCACATTAGTAGGGTAAATATGAGTATAAGCCCAAAATAGAAATGTCTGTCAAGTAGCTGCTAAACCAAAAAGGTCGAGTTTGTGACTAAGCCCTATCTCACTTTTAAAGTAAAATAAATCAAAATAAGGTTTTGTTTTTTATTGCCTCCAAATAATTTTACTTACAGTTAGTCAGTTACTAGAAATAAATTATTTTGCATTCCTGCTGACCTAAGACCAGTACCACCAAAAGATTGTGAGAAAAACTTGCATCTTGCCCAATCTGTAGATTCACACTGTCTGCAGGTATATATCGTCGCTGTCCAATAGAAAAAAAAGTTGCAACTTTACAGGAGAGGCCAAAAACTGTCTTTACTTTCAATTTAAGTCTGTGGAACGAATCACTGAGAGACAGGTACAGTCAAATTGTGAGCACATCGTTACATTGTCATTCACTTCATAAGAAGTCTGTAATTATCAGATTTAGTCATTTTAGTAACCCTAGCCTCCTAATAGAAAATAAACAGGGTTGCTATGGGATAGTGTAGTAATCGAATACATGTTAACAAGGTTACATAATCAGGATACAAAAAAGTAACTATTCTGTTAACAGTTAAACAGAAAAAAAAATCATAATAATCAGTAATAGTAATTTAGATCACAGATACCTTATAAAAATATGGTTACCAATAAGATTACATTCACATGCAAACACATTTTTGTCACAGATTTCCTGTTTAAATAATACATTTCTGGGGAAAAGTAGAGAATACTGAAAAACCCCCCACTCAGCAGAAGTTTATATATTTTGTATTCAGTCGTTCTTTGGAATTTTTCATTTTTATTTGTCAGAACTGAGATCTGCTGCTTCACCCTGAAGACGCCTGAATCAGTTATGTGCTCTGAGTAAAGTTCTTTACTCTTTAATCTCTTTATTCTTTCTTTGTTGCTGCATAATTTACAAGATATACAAACTTTTGCTAGAGAATCACTTTAAGCCTGAAAGAGTGCAATCTGAGGAAAGGGATGTAGTTGTGACATAACTGGGTTAGAGTGGGGAACAATAGTAAAAACCCATAAATGAGAAACTGACCATCCCAGTCTTCCTGTAGTGGGTTGGGGATGAGCCTGCAGTTATCTGGTCCTGGAGGAAGGAGATCGGGAATTCCATCGTTGTCATCATCATCATCACATTCGTCCCCCTTGCCGTCTTTGTCAGTGTCCAGCTGAGAGCTGTTGATGACTGCAGGACAGTTGTCTCTCGAGTCCTGATGACCATCTCCATCACTGGGGAAATGGAAATAAGCATTTACAGTTGGCATTTAGAAAAAATATAGAAATCATTGATAGTTTCTGGTGGTTCCTAGTGGTTTTCACAGTGTCTAGTGGTATATTGTGTTTCCCTGATGAGTTTGTATTACAATGTGAAGGATCCTAAAGATTTAACTGGTAATTTGTTACCTGTCATACATGATTTTGAATGTTTTCTGTTGGGACCTAAAACTCATGGCCCAAAATTCTCTAAAGTGTTTTTTTTGTATTAGGGACATGTCCATGGTGCAAGTTACACAAAACAATAAAATACCTGTCCTTGTTGGTGTCACAGGGATCACCAATCAAATCATTATCCATGTCCAGCTGTAAGTGCAAATGATGGGGTCGTGAGTTTGGCATCGAGAGAATGCATTTAAATAAATTGTCAGAAGTAAAATATAGAATGAGAACAAGACCTGGTCAGGATTGCGAACATACGGGCAGCTGTCACATGCATCACCGACATTATCACCATCTCGATCGATCTGGTCTTTATTGGGAACCTTCTTGCAGTTGTCCTTTTCGTTCTTTATACCTGAGGAGCACAGCAGAAGCTCAAACAGCAAAGCCACGTTAGGAACTGCCACATGTAAAAAAGATACTCCGGTCAAACGTACCATCACCATCAATGTCGTCATCGCATTCATCACCCTTGCCGTCAAGGTCAGTGTCCTTTTGGTCATTGTTTTTAACCAGCCGGCAATTGTCACAAGCATCTCCATAATCATCCTCGTCAGCGTTTTTCTGGTTCACGTTTGGAACAAGCACGCAATTGTCCTGAAGAAACAACAAACGATATGATGACATGAATTATACTGACTCACATAAAGTCCTATCTCTTTTCTTGGTCACTTCTTGACCAAATTGACTAACTGACCTCTATATTAAGGATCCCATCTCCATCCGCATCATCATCACAGGCATCACCAATGTTATCAGCATCAGCGTCTTCTTGGCCAGAGTTAGGTACGGTGAGACAGTTATCCTGCAAAACCACTTTAATAAGATTCTTGGACTTACAGTGCATTTCAGGTATCTTTACAAGAAATATATATATATTTTTTTTACCTTGCCACAGTTTCTCTCTGGGCATTGCAGTTTCTCATCAGGGAAGCCGTCAATATCTGTGTCTGGCCCACACACATATCCATTACCAGCCCAACCAACTCCACACTAAATAGACAAGTTTTCATCAGTTTTGCTTTGAACAAATCCAGAGGCAAACTATTTGGCATTCAAAACCATCCATGAACCTCAAAAACTAGAAAATAACATCAATAACAATCAGTGGGTTGTCTAATAGTATGTTAGTGTTAAAGTAAATGATGGTGCACATTAACATTTTTGGTTGTTCTAGATTAATCCTTTCAAGTCAACAATGTTGTCCATTTCTCTGTGTGGAAAAGAGATATTGTTGGTATGTCTGTTACTGTTGCCTAGCATTGAGTCGTCGATCAGCCAGAGGCAAAACAATGCTAAAATACAAGTAAGTCTCTAGTCTGCACCATTCGTAAGATATTTGTTCTTTTATGTACAATATCCTTTAATGTTGCAAAATCAAAAAAAGACATCATCATGAGAGTTTTTAACAGACGTGAGTTATATATTTTGTATGCTGTAATTCTTCAGCTACAAGCTGTGGATGCTGTTTTCAATTCCTGACAACTAACACTGGTATTTAATATCAGTAACTTCTCTATGGCTTCCAAAAGGACTGGAGTAACTAGTTTTTTATAAAACTAGTCCCAGTTATAGATTGATACAAGTCACAGTCACCTCCCAGGTATTTTGGTACTTAATGTAGCCTGTAAGGCCTAACCAACTAAAGAGCTAGCTCGGCTATATCCTCCTAGATACTACCGGAAAAAATCAACAATCAACAATCAAAAAATCAACAATGTGATGAGTAGTACTACAATACTTGCAAGTATTGTGTATATATATATATATATATATATATATATATATATATATATATATATATATATATATATATATATATATATATACAGTATAAACATGACCATAGTATTAAAAAAAAGGAACAGTCATATATTTTTCACTTCTGAAAAACTGGGTCTTTTCTAAAGGCCTAAAAGCCTTAATGGTTCCTCACTGAACATTTAGCTACAAACCAGTCTTCACCGCTTTTGTGTAACATTTGTAGCATTTACTTACAGCACACTCTATAGTGCCATCTCGGTGAACGATACACTCAGCGCTGGAGTGGCAGGGGTTGGGCTGCCCGTTCCCACAAGCCCTCTCTGGTTTACAACCCTGCGTTTGGTCTCCAACAAAGCCTGGCTTACAGGGGCCACAGCGGAAAGACCCCTGTCAAAAACACATGTACAAAATTCAGTGGAAAATCATTCACAGTTCCTTAGTCACAGTAGTAGTGGGGCTAAAATGAGGTCATTAAGAACCCAGAACACTAATATCAGCATAGGCATATCATAGCAAACCTATATTAGACTACATAACGTAATTAAATATTTTGATTATATGTTGTCTAATGTTTAATGTGCTCAATGTTAGGTTACATAGAACAAGAGAGAGCATGAAACAGATTTGTAGTGTATTTTCTGATGGAATGGATGGCACTGTTGATCAGTCACTCACCGCTGTGTTCTGACAGATGGAGTTCTCCACACAGCCTCCGTTTGAGATTTCACACTCGTTTATGTCTTTACAAACCTTTAAGTCAAGACGGGAAAGAAAGAAAAGGTGTTTTTAGCACTGATTCCTGACTGAATTCAACTTGTGTCAACAGTGTCAAGATGTTAACGTAGAGACCTGTTTGTTGGCTTTAGCATAGGCAAGTCCAACTCCTTGCACCTGCGGACCTGTATAGCCAGCAGGACAGAGGCCACAGCGGAAACCAGGAGATGTGTTGATGCACCTTACGCCCATATGGCATGGCAGTACAGTACACTGCAAGCACAAAAACCTGAGTTTTACGTAAAGTACATTACCAGACATTGCAAGCTTATTACAATAGCAGGGGTGTTCTGGTTCTTCTGCTTTAGATTAACCTGACAAAATGTCAGCCCATTACATATGGGTTTGTTGTTTTTTTATGTACAAGCATTGCTGGTCAGTCTAATTATGGGTTCTGTGCAAATGTTTTTATAATAAAGCCATTAGCTATGCAGACAAGTTACAGCAGTCAGCCATAACATTAAACCCACCACCCCCTTGTTACACACATTGTCTGGTTTTTGAGCCCCACTTACCATATAGAAGCATTTTATAGTTCTACAATTACAGAAGTCCATCTGATTCACAGCATACTCTGCCCCCCTAGTCTTCACAGGACCACAGCAGTGTTTCCAGTGCTGCTGGAGTGTGCTGGACTGAGAATTGTCCGCCAGCCACAAATATTCAGCCAATAGCTTCCTGTGGGCAGTGTCCTCTGGCCACTAATGAAGCACTAGAGCAACACAAACTCTGCAGCAACAGATGAGTTACTGTCTCGGACTCTACATTTACAGTGGACAGTGAGTGGACACAGTAATTAAAAACTCCAGCAGCACTGCTGGGTCTTATCCATTCGTACCAGTGCAACAGACACAAATACACCACTACCATGTGAGTGGTAATAATACCTGCTCTGTGGTGGTCCTGTGGGCGTCCTGACTATTGAAGAACAGGATAATAAATAATGCAGAGAGTCAGATGGACTACATTCTGTAATTGTAGAACTACACAGTGCTCCTATATGGTAAGTGGAGCTGATAAATTGAACAGTGGAGATGGTTAATGTTATGACTGATCACTGTATATCCAGCCTATCTTAGAGGTAGTGTTAGTATGCCACCAGCACATGGCCAGTCATTTCTGTAACTTGACCACATCCCACCTCATCCACATCTGTGCAGACAGTGCCGTTGCCCACCATGCCCTCTGGGCATGGCCCACATTTAATTCCACCGGCCGTCTGGATACACTCCACGCCCGGGTGGCAGGGATTAGGAGTGCATGAGGGCATTGGCTTTGGTTCATTGTCTGTACGCATGCCTACAGAATGAAATGTCAACATTAGCACAGTCATTTAAACACGTTCACAGTGTATTAGAAAGACACAACACAGTCCAGCGAGATTTTTGATTAGAGGTAGTTACGGTAAGTGACGGACTGACAGTCATGGCTTTGAAAACATTGAGGATTTTTTTAATAATTGCAATATCAACGTTATTTTTTTATAATTATTTTGCTATTTCAATGCTCAAGTTCTACATCAAAAAAGAATCATTCAACTAAGAACAACTAATGCTGCATAAAAAATAGACTTTAGCATCAACATTTTCCTTGACTCAGCAATTTTAAATTCATTGTTGTAATTTATTATTGCAATATGATACTACTACTACTTCTACTACTACTACTACTACTAATAATAATAATAATAATAATAATAATCATCATCATCATCATCATCATCATCATCATTTTTAATGGATTTCCCCACAAAGTAATGAACAAATTACTGTTTCTTCCCTGTGTTACCCAAGAGTGACCAAAACTATTTTTTTAGACTTCAATGGCTTTAAGAATGATTGCCACTGTGGTCATAAACTGCTTAAGGGCTGGTGTTTACTAACTGATAGCATGCCTGGCTACAGGCTGGACCAGTAAATATGAAACCAAAAGAAAATGAGAACATTATGAGAACAAATGAAATAGTAAAAAACAGTACCCCAAATTATTATTGATTAAACAATTAATTATCAGAAACCAACAAAACTGCTAAGAAAGATTTTGGGGCAAAATACTATATATATATATATATATATATATATATATATATATATATATATATATATATATATAAATGATAATTAATTTTTTAATTAAGTCTCCTAAATAACTCAGAATTAAACAGGAAATAACTATATTTGACTATTACTATAATTACTACATTTGCATTAGTAAGCTGAACAAATGGGTAAAGCAAACCAGAAAAAATGTGCAGTTGTTATGTTTTACAGTGTACCTGTTGATACCTAGTAAGTCTTAACTGATAACAGACACAACTTTCATGACTATCTTTACTCACCACTGCAAATGTGTAAATGTGCTAGAAGTTAGAACTTATGTTGTTTTTGTGAAACAATGACTCACTCAGTGTGTTTGTATTCTTTTATTTTTCATTCACTTGTCTCAATTCAGCTAATAAAAGCTCGGTTACATTCTGCTTGTTGTGATGTAAACATAACAAAATTCAACAACTATGGAAAATAACTGTATTCAGCTTAAATAATTGCAATCCAGCCGTATAGTAGTGATTGTAACAGGCCTTTGCTTTTCTTTCCATTCCAGAGTGCTGCTTGTGCTCATGTGGAATGGTTTGACCATTAACTTTCGTATTTACTCAGTGTAACATGATAGTCTGTTGTAGCTGTTTAACATGTGTGCACACCCAGATCACTCACCACAGGCCTCACACTCCATGACTGTGTTCTTCAGGAACACAATTTCCTCTATCTGTGAGAAGACAGACCAAAAATGAGTACTAATAGCTACCAGAATGGAAATGAACGGCATATGGTCTTTCCTCTTTACCTGTTGTTTTAGCAGTTCCTTGATTTCAGCCAGTGCCTGATTTGTGCCTTTAATCTGTTTTATTATCTCCCCATCTGTAAAAGCCAACAGTATTCATAATTTGTTTAGCATGTCAACATGAGTAATGCTATTAACACTAGTAATTATAAACTGCATTGTAATTGTGACAGTCAGTGATGTAGAAAACACAAAGAAACTGTAATAAAGTGAAAGTTTGAGTACATTAAAATGGGTCCATATTTAAACATATTCAAATACTTAAAAGTAAAATAGTAAATGTTTTGTTATTAATGTAGTTGTGGAAAAAATCATTATGTATTTTGTCATAAATGTTTTTTGAGGTCATAAAAAACAGATTGATGCAGAATACAAGTGCTGTGTACATTTATTCACAAAACTTATCAATTTGACATTTATTCACAAAACTTATCAATTAGATGGCTAATGAAAAATGATTTAACATCAGTAATACTGAAAAAGCAAAGCAAACCCAAACAAAGTACCAGCATAAAACTTAATACATATAAGGGGGCCGTGCTGTACTGTGTTTGTGAATGTAAATATTTGCAGTTTCCTGAATTTTTGGTAATTATCTTTATATTTTCAAAAAAAAGCATCGAAACACAAATAAGAAAACATTGGTGAATGGCTGAGTCTTTCTGAAAACAGCTTTAGGAAGATTTTTTGGTTGGTGAATGAGGCCCATTGTAGCTAAGAGAAAAGTCACCTCTATGAATAGTTTCCTTCTTTATACACTTATTCATTCATTTATATTTTTATTTCTTGGAAACACAACAAGGGTATTCAAATATAGTACATTGTAATTTTTAATTCATTATATTGTTTTTATATCTTTCCCAATTATTACGCACAGCTGTCTTCAACATGCTGGTTACAGCTATATTTTTACAACTTCCTGTGACTTAGTTGTGTGAAGTTGTAGAGTAGCAGCAAACAATTATTTCACTATAATTTAAGAATCGGATTGCCACCTGTTTTGTGTATTTATGTAAACTGTGTGTTATTTAAAACATTTGAACACTAATGTAGTTTAATGAAAGTCCAAATTCTCACTTTACCAATATTGAAGTACAAATCTTCTAGAATAGTACTGAAATTAAGTATAATTACTCAGTGATCTTCCACCCCTGACTACAGGTTTATTGTATAGTCAACATAAGGGATCCATAAGGCCTTAATCTGTTTCATGATCCACACTGTTTGCTGACTTGAACTGATGAGTTTTCCACAAGGCTGATGAGGGCAGTGTTGCCTGAGAGGAGACAGCAGGATGTAGGGGAGAGCTCTTCTTGTCTCAGCGTCTATAACTCAGTGTCTGTTTGTGCTTTACCTTTCGGGCTTTTTATTAGATACCAGAGCCCTTGGCTAGTCCTGTAAAGATCTTGTGATTAGCCCAGTTCACTTTGGGTTTTCTTCGGCCAGACGTTTTTAATTAACGTGTAAAATGTACATTTTTTTCCTTTTATATTTACAAATCAACAAAAACTGTAGTAGTTTAGGATTGTTGATTGGTGTATCATATAGACAAAGTCATGAAAAAATAAAAGAGAAAAAATACACCTTTTAAAATATGTCTCAAAAATACAGTCTGTAAGAACAGTCTAAGGAATGTTCTCCCAGAATTGTTAATCAATCTGTGAAAAAACTCTGTAAAGTATAAGGTATTGGGGCGAATTTGTCAGTAGTTTTTCAGACAATTCCATACATTTATCTGTATTAACATTACAAGTCTCAAACACAAAATCAACCTTATACTGCTTGAAAGATATCATGACCAGAGGAGGATGCGACCAGAGGAGTCTTGGTTCCTCCCAAGGTTTCTTCCTCCAGTTGAGGGAGTTTTTTCTTGCCACTGCTGCCTCTGGCTTGCTCACTGGGGGATATATGTTGTAACTGTCTGTTTTCAAAACTCTGTAAAGCTGCTTTGAGACAACATCGTTGTAAAAAGCGCTATATACATAAACTTGACTTGACTTGACTTGACAAAGGCTTGCGAAATCAGAGTCATCTGCTTGTGAGGGTTCAAAGCACCACCAATGTTACAAACTGTTTTTCTGCATATTTCCACCAAAGAGAACTCCAAATGCTCAAATCCTACATCGTGTTGCTTAAACAAAAATAAAACTAGCAGCAATTCAGCGCTGTTGACTAACAAATCATAAAAAAGAAAAGAAGAGCAAAAAAAACTGTTTATAACAGAAATAAATGTATGCATGGTCTGTGAGCTTGTCTGGACTGTTTAGTATGTGACCTGTTATATACACTTTTGCCTGAATCCAAACTAGAAACAGTACCATTCCATCTGTGTAATGTTATAGTGTCCTGAGGTCTGTTAGCTGACCTGGGCCTAACAAAATATCAGGTAAAATCGTTTTTATGTACAGCACTGAGCTTGGGTTGAGCTTGTTTTATAGTGAGTGATTTTCTCTATAATAAATTCTCTCTCTCTCTCTCTCTCTCTCTCTCTCTCTCTCTCTCTCTCTCTCTCTCTCTCTCTCTCTCTCTCTCTCTCTCTCTCTCTTTCTCTCTCTTTCTACACACCCTGTACTAACATTACAGTTTATAGTGTTGGAATGGCTCCAGAGTATGAGTGGGTGAGCATGCCACCTTAACAAAATGGATGGATGATTAAAATGATATGCAAACAAGGTGGGGTGAAATGTGTGCCATGTTGATTTATTAATAAATTATTATAATTAGTTATTAAGAAGATTCCCCACAAGCCCAGGCGAGGCAACGCCCCTGTTCCTGGTCCTTTTCTGTGAAATAACCCCCACCCCAACCACCCCCACGCTGTAGCACAGGGCCAGAGGGCATCCATCGAACCTCACTTCCAATTCCGCTCTTGCCTTCTTTTAATAGGAAGCTGACCTCAGATCAGAACTGCTTAGCACAGCATGTGTGTAGTAGGTTGCTGTCCCTAGGGGGCTGTTCTGCCTCCCCTCTTGTGGGCATGGAGGAATGTAAACGTGGTCTTTCCATTAACAATATCTACGATTTTCAACAAGCATTCTTGGAAAAAGCTCAGGAGATTTCAGAACATGGACTGCTGCATGTGTTATATACATCAACTCGGCGAAATCATACATCAGTGTTTGATGTTTAGGACTTGATTAAGAGTGATGTGGCCACAAATGAATAATAATACTAGGAATATATTTTACAGGCCACAGGTAAGCGCTGATTGCAAATCAGGGCACTTACTCTGGAAATGTGTAAACTTTTTAGCTATACCTTGCCATCCTTTTTAAAAAAATACATTTCCAAAAGGCGCCTGGCTTGGATGTAAGCCTTTACATTACCATGTGGAGATTTTTTTAATGTCAAAAAAGGTTTTTCACACAGTTGCAATTTAAAACAACAGTCGTTTACAAAAACTGTAAAAATATATTTATGGAAAAATGTGCTTAAATTTAAAAATGGCATCTGAGGAACACTTTTTGCATTAGTAAGAGTGTAGGACAATTTTTTTGTTAGCATCCCTAAATTTCCACGTACACACATACATACTGCAGATATACTGAAGGTTTATCTACAAAGATGTAGAAAAAACATTAATGTTAATTTAAAAAACTAAATTAACACTAAAGCCATTCAATTTGCATTTACCAAAATAACAACTCATAACCCAGTATTGGACTTCACTTCTACATCCACCAGAAGTATTTTCAGGCTTTTAAACCACAGAATTGTTTGCGTCTTTCTGCTCTTGAGTGTGTGGCGTGTCGATTCTGTTTTTAACTCAAATTAGCAAATTCCAAATAAGAAAACACTGGTAAATGCCGTAATTGTAATTCAAAGACAATTCAGTTGTCACTGAATGTCTTAGATTTAAGAATAAATTTATTATTAAGGACGGTTAGTGAATGAGGCCCGTTGTGCCTCAACTTTCTCTCCTAGAGACTTACGCCTTCACCTTAATCCAGCACAATGCTTCGCATATGCATTCAGTCCACATTCAGTTCAGATCTTAATTAAAGTCACTCACCTCTAGAAGCTGCTTGTCCAGACACTAGAGTAGTGGCCAGGTTAAGAAATCCAGTTAATAACAGGATCCAACGCATTTCTTTAGTGTACCCCTCTGCCAGTTGAAGGCTTTGAGGATGTCTGCCTTAATGTGAAGTTGCTCCTGACCCCTCCTCTTTAATATCCCTAGTCCGCTGACATCACCAACGGCAGGGATGTGGGCTCTTTTCTTCCTTTGGAGCACATTTGCCTAAATATAAATCGGAGAAACAGTCGATGACCGGGAACAGGGGTTGTTTCGCAACAAAAACTCTAGTTTCCTTTTATACTGGAAAAGCAGGATGTGTTCCAGTTTAAGACAAAGCTGAACAGTCAAAGCTGTGATTCCCATTGATCCAACTCAAGGAAATTAATTGCTTTCATAAGTAACTAATCTATATGCCAAAAACATAAAATTTAACATAGGGGCCAACAAAAGGTCCATCGGTGGGTTTACCTTTACCTGCGTTTTTCCAGCACATGAGGAAAACACGTGCAGCTCATTTGTGGTGCTGCGTTTGTTTTGTGCCTTTTTGGCCGCCAGTGATTGCATCCACAGATGTTGGTCCCATTCCGGTTCATTGGCCCTTTGGGTTCCATGTTGCATCTTAACAGGCTTTACTGGCCTGTAACACATTTAGCTTACCTCCCCTTTCTCTGCGTGAGATTCAGGAATGGAAAACACTGCATGAAAACTGACATTTCGGAGAAATTAATGACCTGCACACTTCCCGTGAAATGTGAAGTGTCCAGGACAAGTGTGGGAGTTTCTTAGTCTTGGGTGTGCAACTCCAAACACTTCCAAGCACACATTGTGTTTGATATTTTTGGTTACAGTTCACAGCTAATTATACTTAAAGACGGTTTATTTGAAAAAACTTATTTATTAACAAGATATTATTGTAAATATTATATTATATTGTATATTTCTGTTACACAGATGTTTTGAAACTACAACACGAGCATGCTTTTTCACGAAAGAAATCTCTGTATGAACTTAATGCCACATTTTCCATTTGGTCCAATAGATACAGCATATGACTGATGTTGGAACAAAACCATGAATCCCCATTAACCATGAATGTTGCCATTAACATCATGTGTAAATTTTCTGATGTATGGACTAAAAGAAAGTATCCAAAATCCCATGTAAAAAAGTCAGCTTTTATTCACTGTTACTCATAAAGTAGGTTTTTCTCTTCTCCTAGAAAGTTATCGTATCTGAGATTTGACACAAAACCAGCGACATATATGCTCACTATAAAGTGCAATTACAAATAACACTAAAACATAGCGGGCAGCACTGTGACCTCTGTGGCCTGGGTTTAGCTAGGTGACCAGGGCCCGTTCCCTATGGAGTTAGAATGCTCTCCCTGTTTCTGTGTGGGTTTCCTCCAGATGCTCCGACTTCCTCCCGCAGTCCAAAAGACATGCAGTCAAGCTAGTTGGCAATACTTAATTTTCACAGTGTGTGTGTCTGCCCTGTGATTGAGTGGTGGTCTGTCCAGGGTGTTTTCTGTTTTTTGCACTTGCCTGAGTATGGACAGAGCATACACTGTCTTTTTGGTTATGGCTTTGTATTTGACAAGCATGTCAAGTAATTTCCTAGTACCAAATATTTTCCAGTTGTTTTCTTTTACATAAAATTAAGTATATCAAGACACAACAGCTAATAACAACAGTTTGTTATATGTTTTGTTTGTGTGTCACACTCGAGTTAGCAGCACCAGCTTGGCCAAACTGCATACTCCACTATGTACACAACTGTTTATTGTTGGTTGCATTTTGCATAACACACTATAAGTAAAGATTTAATAATAAATGTGTGTTTTTTCTTGTCCAACACATGAGCCAGTCTTGTGACAACTTCACACATATTATATATATAAAACATATGGGCTGTTCAGTTCCACTGGGTCATTTCTTTTCATATCTCTAATGTTTGTCCAGAGATAGAATCATTTCTCCAGAATCCAGTTAGACATGTCATGTAAGTACATTCTAATATTTGAATTATAGTATGCAATCAGCTGTAGTGCCATTACATTATAAAATAATTTCTATATGTTCCATATTGAGCTGTGCCAGTTGGTACATGTGTGTAATCATTTGCCACCAGGCTCATTCTTTCTTGATTTCTAATTTCCTGTGTAAGTTCTTTTGAAAGGTGAATGTCTAAAACGTGTAGAGTACACCACTACAAAGAACCCATTTCATTTTGCATGGGCTAATTTTACATGTGGTGAAATATTTTTGTTTGTTTAATGCTTGCTTTCTGTTATTATTCCATTAAAGGCCATTGTACACATTACTAGTTATGTACGTTCACCAGCCACTTTATTAGAAACACCTTGCTGGTGTATTGTTAGACTGTAGCACCTCTGCTGTGGAGTTTGTGCTGTGCACTATATTCTGTGGCCAGCAGGCTGTAGTCCAGGACCAGCAGAAAGGTTGACAAATCAGAACCACGAATTATGATGATGTGAATGTGCTTCCAGTATAGTAGTAAAACCTTTCGGATTTGGTGATCTCACACAGCTGGGCAGAGGTTTTCAGCAGCTCCTAAATAAAGACTAATAATAAGATTTTTGTTCTTGGATCTTTTGATTACCAGAACAGCAAGGAGAATTAAAAAGGCACTCTGAATGATTTCTTGAGGGTTTTTTTACACAGATCAAATCTTGCTGCACCTGCAGTACTGAGAGATGTACTAGGTGGACCTGTAGAAAGAAGCATCGACTTATTCTCTGGGCTGGTGCGGTGGATCTATGGATTTAGGGATTGAGATTGTTTAAGATGTAACATTTTGTTGCTTCTGAAATGAGAAATTTATCTATATAGGCCTTTTCTTGGTGGAAGTGGTAAAAGCAATGGCTTACGGCCCCTGAGCCACCAGGGGGGGTCCTTGAGCATGTGACAATTAAGGCCACTTAAAAACACATTGCACTGGATTATATTTGTATTAAGATAAATAAATAAATATTTTATAAATATTTTAGGTGCAATATATATTCACAAATTCACAAAAAGTATAACATGATGTTATCACATAATCTATTAATATTGCATTTAGGATTTGGGTCTTTAATTCTATCTGTATACAGTTATTTATTAATAAGTTTAATTCTCATTATTCATTAAAACGTGTGTTCAACAGAAGGTTACACAGCAGCATCAACATTTAAATATAACGTGAAACGTGTTCATTATTACAGCTTCCATTCTTTTCAGGAGATCGGGACTCTGAAGTAGCCAGCCCATTGTTTAAATCAGCAGCTTTTAGAATAAGTACATCTTGATCTTCTTCTGGTGCTTTTTGTCATTATTGCTGTTGAGGGTTTTTTTCTTAAATATAAAAAGGGTCGTCTTTGACTTTAGGATAATTCTGCAAATCGTCAATGTAAAAAAAAACGTTTTTATATCATCGAGGAAATGTTATTGCTATTAGTACTGAAACTTTTTAAAATGACACCCAGTCCAACATATGGGACAAACACATTGGGGTAAATTCTTGATGTTGGGTGATATCCTGTTAAAGTGTATGTGATTATGGTATTGAAGTTTTGAGCATTAGCAATGGTTTATTGTTCATACGGTCACACCTCCCGGCACTACAACTCAGGAATTACATAGCTTCTGATGTCACAGCCATACGTCTGGGACAGACCAATCATGGACTCTGAAAACTGATTTGACTCACTTGTTCATTATTAAACCTTGTACCTGTTTGTTCCACATTGTTCTTTGTGAAGTATTGCCAACTATTCCTGTTGCATACTGAGCGTCTTCTTGTTTGTTCATACTCGTGTACCGATCATGATTCTTTGTCTTTTGATTTGCTACTTTGTTTGAATTTATTCCCTTTCTGGTTTTGACCTCTGCCTGTGCTTTTATCCTGCCCGTCAGTTCCCTCGTGTGTTCTTACAGTTTTTGACTCTTTCACTGACTACTCTGAATAAACCACTTGTGTCTGATCTGTACATCAAACTTCACACATATACTGAACACTTTACTAAAGGTATACAACACCAATATTTAGTTGATTACAGTTGCCACAAACATGTATAGGCATTTTGAAAGGCTTTTAAAGGCTAATATTAACATGGGTCAGTTGTCAACACTCTTGGTGTAACGAAATTACATCAACATTGACTAAAGCAGTCTTTAAGATAATCTTTAAGATAACTAGTACTTGTTGAAATAAGCCATTGAGGTTTATGTAGGTTTAAGTCAGTTGTCATGAATGGCTTATGTAGGTGTCATATAGCATTTTGAATAATGATCTTTTATGTTTATTTCAGTGTGCTTAGTGTCTAACTATACCTTTGTTGTAAGCAGGGCTGTATTGGTTTTTTTTATAAATTTGTTATATGAGAATTGCAACAGGAAGAAAGCAAGTAATCCACAAAAGAAACCACTTCTGATTGGAAAATAGATTTATTTTTGAAAATACTGTACTGTCAAATGAAATATGACATAAAAAGCAGCCACGTACAGTAAAATTAAGGTTGTTACTTTGGCGGTTCACTCAGATTTTCTCCCACTGCCTCATTCCCTGCATCTAAATAGGCTCGGACCGATTCACCTTTCGTTGGGCTTAATAATCCGGTGACTTAATGTCCATAACGTAGGTCACCACATGCTTCGGTGACAGGAGGATGGAGCTCCACTGATGAAAAGCAATATACACAATAAATAGACATACACTTATTGTATATTTACCGGAAGGATGAGAAGTGCTGGTGAGCTATTTACAGAGTCCCTATGTAGTATCCGTCATTTAAAGCACCATTAAAAAAAGAAACTTTCATTGGTTAACATCAGGCTCCTGAGACTCCTCCCCTTTTCCGCTGACAAATGGAAACCTCGGTATCAAAAGGGGACTCGAGACGCCAGGGGACTGAGAGGGGACTCGAGACGCCAGTAGCTGGCTGGAGATTTTTTCTCTGTATGTTTGCCTTCGAAGTCGGGTGTCTACTCTGCTTTCTTGGACTTCCTCTTACGAGTGCCTTCGCTCAGTTCCTCCTTGGTTTTGGCTGGAGAGGCAGGGGCAGCCATAGCCGCTGGGGCGGAGTGATGATGGTCATGATGGTTTTCACCACCGAGAGGAGAGCCGAACAGAAGGTGGCACACCCAGGACTCAACCAGAGCGAAGGGAGATCCGTGAGAGTGGCGGGCGGTCATGAACACCTACAAGACAGTTAAACATGGTATGAAATGAGCAGAGTCACTGGTCTACTGTCGCTGTCATTTAAAAAACTTTAAAGGTGAAAGACTGTGTGTGTTTTGGTTTTCTAAGTGAAAGTAAGTGAAAGCATTATTTTCAGAGAATACATTTATGGACATTCGAATGCACTATTACTGTCTATTACAGAGGAGGATGGGTTCCCTTTTTTGAGTCTGGTTCCTCTCAAGGTTTTTTTTCTTAATCTGAGGGAGTTTTTCTTGCCACTGTTGCCTCTGGCTTGCTCACTGGGGGTTGAACCCAGATTTTTCTGTGAAGCTGCTTTGTGACAACATCTGTTGTAAAAGGCCCATATAAATATAAAAACCTTAACCTTATTTGCTGAATGTAACGTATATATTTAAACGTAAAATGTGGCTTGTGCAAAAGTTGCGGTGCACTAAACATTACAGAACACAGTATGCTCCCTGTAGTGGATGTGTTAACTTATTTTACATTTAAAGTACTTTAAAACTTGCAAAAAAAATGTTTACAAATCATCAAGGGAAGCTTGTAAAAAAAAGGAACATTTACAAATACTGGCTGGATGATATGGCAGAGGTATAATGGTAGTGACAGACATTTTCACAATACATAATATTCACATTGTCACAATGTATAAAGGTATAGCATCTCTCCTTCTGAATATTTTGCAAACAAGCAGCGGACGACAAAACATATCAGCAAACCACTGAATTTCTTGTATTTCTTGTATATTGTATGTTTTCCCCTGATATTTGTGTTTTTACACCCCAAAATAATAAAAAACTAAAGGGCAAACAGGACTCAAGGAAAAGAGCGCAGGCAATACCTTGGAAGTAGCCATGAACAAAGTGAAGACACAGATGAGGGTGCTCTTGGACACAGGAAGCCAGTGTGCCTCCTGAAGTGTAAACAGAATGGCTCCATACAGACTGGCTTTGGTAGGGCTGGGAACACACAATGACATTATTAGTTATACTGCCCTTAAAATAACTTGATATAAGTTAATGACCACAGACAATAATGTGGCCACATTTCCCCCTTTTGCATCAGCAACTGATCAATGGCTTCTATTATAAGCGTTTTTTTTTTTTTTGAGGTAACAAATTTTTTATTTCTTCTTTAAGTACAGAGAAAATATCAACACACTTGAGTATTACAATATTGTTTTGTGATACAGTATTGTACACAGAATCGAATTTTAATTAATAGTTTATATGCAGGATTGGTGGCAGACAGCTGTTTGTGTAGTATTGTATTTAAACCCCTGACCACTAGATAGCAGTGTTGTGATCTATCTTCAACCGTTAAGACGGCTCCAGTGATCATTCCTTGAATATTAGACACTTTGACTTAATATAACCAAATACAACATTTTTTTTTCCAGTGTAGCATTAAAATAACAAAAACTCTTCTGACTTGCTTGCTGACCTACAAAAACATACATCACGTTCGCTTCTAGTTGTGTAAACCATCATACACATTTTATACATATTCCATCAATGTATTCAAGAAAAAATGCAAAGTTCAACGTAGGGGCCTCCAAACAGAAATAGCATTTTATGGTTACCGTGAAAAGGGTTAAATATAATAGGACACTAAAGGGCTGAAAGTTATAGAACTTAAACAAGAGTATAGAACTGAGGAAAGAGCACTTACAATGACATACTGAGAATTTCATTGGTCTCTGGCCTCCACACTCCACGCAGCAGTTGTTCGAAATTTGACATGAGGGCTACTCCGGACCCTACAAGGACATTAAGAGAATGAGAAAGTGTCAGGTGAGAACAGCCTCTTGCGTCTCAGAGGCCACATGAGGATTAGCACACTTTACTGCACAGGCTCTGGTACTAAAACTATCTTAACTACTAGACTCTAAAACAATACTCGCTCTGTTATGTGATGATCTTAGCTCAAAGTCTTGATTCTTCTTTACATCTAGTAGCATTTAACTTGTTTTAATTTATAGTCCAAAAAAGTGTATTACATTTTCCATCAGCTACAAATGTAGTTGATTAGCCAAGCCATGTTTGGTATCTTTTAAACTGACACTAAAACTAAAGCGTTTTACTGAAATAGTTCAACGTTAGAGCTGGAAACTGATGGATTTTTAACTGACTTGGACTTCAATCTAAACTCACTATGAGCGACTCTATAACCTAATTTATTAACATAAATGACTGAAAGTTCCATTTTGTCATTTTAAACATAGCTGTTTGAACAGTACACAAGCAATTATAATATTTTTATGAAAGCAAAATATATACTTCACTGTCTCACTTTCTGATCTACAATGCAGGGCTGTGGCCAAAACTTACTGACATGGTGACTTGGTACAGCAAGTCTTGGTACAGGTTTTCTTTACTTCTTTATTTTTATTTTTAAAAGAAAAATTTTAAGGGTCCTAAAAACATAAATATAAAGTTGAAATTTAATTGAAGTTCGCTCCGTTAACGTACTGGATATAAACAGATCCCAACAATCCTTGTTAATATCTAAGGTCTGAAAACACAATGGTTTAATTCAGTAGAACAGTCCATGAATTAATCAGCACTGTGCTTGCTTATAGGGTTTCTGAAATTGTATGATTAACCATCTACAATAATAGGCAAAATGATGTAACTTAGCTACAGTAGCATAAGACTCGTTGAGTCCTGAGTTTAGTTGATTCTGTAGATAACAGTTTGTCTTAACAGTCTCTGAAACCACATGAGCAAGTCTGTTCGACACAGTATCTGGTGATTAAACCATGTAGTTTGCACAATGCTAACTAATAAGATACTTATTTTCATTACTTGGAAATTAGTCTATAGTTTGAATACTATTTGCAACTCATCTCTTATAGAACTGTACATACTTACCCTTGACATAGCCAGTAATAACCATGATGAACCAGCCATGATGGTAGGCATGGTGAGCATGGTGGACTCCAGCAACGATTTTGCGAGTGCGGACAACTTCTTTCATGGCCACCAGCACCAGCTTGATGGGCAGGAACGCGACGCATTTGTAGAACAAGTTAAAGGGGCAGAAGAAGATGAGATACCTGTGGAGTTCAACCAGCACAGAAAGACAGAAAAACTGAGTTTATTTACAAGAAGGGATTTACAGTAAATTCAGCAGATGTGAAGCACATTACTGCAGTAATAGCAAAATCTGAACTACACACTTTTTAAAAACCACTTCCAAAGCTGCCCCTTTTGGACAAGCGGTTCAGTTAAACTGGTTCAAACTTGCTTATAAATCTTTGAAGTTCATTTTCTATAAAATCTGTCCATCATACACTGTATCTCCTTGTGTGGTCTTTTGAAAAGCAACCCTTTCAGGTTTTTTTTAAGTTACATTCTCCAGTTTGGAGATACTTTAAAGGGCCAAATGAATTTGGAGAAATTTAAAGTACAGCCCACCAACTAATTTATCATACATCTGCATAGCCACGCCTATTCTTGTTTTAGTTCTAAGTGCTGTGAGGGACAATACAGGGCAGCCAATCAAAACACAGCTCATTTATTTTATATCTGTCACCAAAACAGACACAAAAAATTGTATTTAATTAAAAAGAATAAGGCGGGTTGGAAATGGTCATATTAAACCTCTTAGACTTTGTGGGAAAAAAATAAAATACAAAGAAAACTGTGGATAAATGTGATGATGTTTCTTAACATTGTTTTTTTATAGTTACTGTTTTATTTTACGTCAGCGACAACATACAGTTTATGAATGAATGTCTTCACAGCTTATCATGACTCTTTTTATAACAAAGTCTACACATTAAAGAGCTGGCACAAACTGGTTATGTAAATCCTTATGGAAATCAATCTGGGTTACTGACACATTCTAAAGACACTCTCACCAGACGGCCGAGGCCAGCAGGATGTGGCTGTTATTATGGAAATAGTCAATGGGGCTGTGTCCGAGCATGATGTCTGCGAGGATGTAGCTTCCAAAGCAGTAGAGCATTGCACAGAGCCAGGAGGCCACAGGGCTTTTGCGGGACACCTCCACTGAGCCTGCGGACAGCAGATAACGTTACGATCTCCTCATCCTAAAGCCTTTGTACAGGACAGATATGACATGTCTGTGGATATCTAACACAGCACTGAGCTTTATCAGTGTTTCGAAAACTGCATAATAACATACTGTAGCAGGCTGGCCTACTTAAATACAAGCTCACCATTTTGAAGGTCACTGGGAATTTGCATGTTTGACTGGATTTGACTGAAAAAATATATATTTT
Organism: Megaleporinus macrocephalus; assembly: GCA_021613375.1. Taxonomy (NCBI): domain Eukaryota; kingdom Metazoa; phylum Chordata; class Actinopteri; order Characiformes; family Anostomidae; genus Megaleporinus; species Megaleporinus macrocephalus. The sequence continues at coordinate 28,226,587 of CM038721.1, forward strand.
TTTTTATTCATTGGTTTCACAATCTTCAGTTTCATTTCTGGACAATCCTGTAGCTGCATAACAATTCAATACATACTTGTGTGGCTTCTACATGGTTTTAAATGAAAAATGTTCATCTTATTCTGGTAAACTTGATCACAAATATCTTTAGCTATCAGGAATACCAGGATCATTCATCAGGAATATCATAAAAGTAAACTGAATCTTGCTACATTCATCCAATTTTTTCAGATTTTTTTCTTTTGTCACACTATAGGATGTCATTCAACAAGAATAAGAATAAAAACGTGTCTAGAGAACGAGAGGCCTCTCTGTTTGTATGAATGTGTTTTTCCATATGGTCCCCTAAACCATGTGTCTCTCAATCGTGGTCCTGGAGGCCCACTGAGCTGCACGTTTTCGTGTTATCCCTGCTTACAACACACTTGAGCCAACTAATAACAGGCCATTATTGATATAAAGTGGGTGTGTTAAGGCAGAGAAAGCATGCACGGGGCAGTGGCTCTCCCCGCCCTTCAACATCTCAGCAGGCTATTCAAAACATGGCTAGTCAAATTCAGCAAATTAGGTGAGCTCTAAGAGGCCTCTGAAGCTCCGTGGATGAAGAGATCTTATGGAACAGGTGTGGCCTGCGCGAGAAGGGACATTCGTTAGGCATTCTGACGGAGAAGTGATCCTATCAAATGTTGACTAAAAATAAACGCCAGCCTGTTCGTGGCAACTGGCAGGCTCGCTTTGATCTTTGACCTCCAACACGCCCAAAATGTCGGAGCTCATTCATGAGGCTTGTCCAATGGTGTGAGGCATGTGGGAGCAACTGTCCCGCTGACCATGAACATATAGGGGGACGTGTGCGGATAGACATGAAATGAAAAACATGAAGTAAACATACAATGAACAGCATCAGTGAAGACGTGTCACTAACTCCACTGAACATCAAGCGTTCTTTTCAAGAAGTCTAGAGATGCTGGACAGCAAATTTATGAAAATATTAAACAAGCTACAACCACTGTGTCCTTTCAAACAGCATCCTGTGGAGTATATAAGCCAGTGAGATCATCAGAGATGTACTTATTTTAGTTAAATGGCGCACTTCAACATCGGGCGAGCTCTTTAGTGTGATGACATGTCGCGGTGCATCAACAGAACTGTAAATATCATAGTTCACTACTGGGAAGTACATGGCTGGTATACTGTGGTGACAGTAGTCTTTAACTCCACAGCCAGATAAGGGAACAGAGTAACAGGCCAGTTATAAATGATCAGTCTCACATAGGCAGGGAGTTCAATCCCCCTATTCTGACATTTGATCTTAATTATGACCACTTGTTCAGCTTCTATAGGCTCCTCTCGTTTTCCATGCGTTACACTATACAGTGGTTTTTATAGGCTACAGTGGAGGCGCTCTTGCTGTTGTCTATTTAGGGCAAGTCTATTTATTGCCCTCTGCTATGTGCCCTCGCTCTATCAGATTTCGAGGAGGGGGCTCTGAGAGTCGCCTCGACTCTAAAAAAAGAAGAAAACGTGGAGGAAAAAAAGACCATAAAACGCCAAAGGATATAAGTTATCACGTACAATGGCATCACTTCACTCCAGCTGATGGTATTTACTCTAATACTGTATGTAATGTCCTGGATGAATGGCATGCAGCCTTAATTCAAAAGTCTTCATTACGACTGCAGTCAAGAAATAATATATTGCACATACGTATTTCCCACAATCAATCAATACTATCGATTAATCTCACCGGCAATTTGATCCATCTCACAATAAGTCAGCGCAGTTCCAGACTTACCTGGTTCATACTTGAGGTAGAGTATGGACACGATGTAATAGGCGACGTCGAAAACTGGAAACATGGCCATTTTTGAAAAATAGTGGGCAATTTCGCCCAGATTTAGGACGTCCAACACCTCCATGGTTGTGCGGCTGGTGGCACTAGCACATGAACATAGAGCTGCGTGTGTGCTGCGTGTTAGACTGAGGCGCTTCGCCTCAAGCCCCCCGTGTCCGTCTCCCCGACTAAAGCAACTCTGGACACATAAACCCTCCTATTAATACACAGCAGCTCATCTGCACCACTGAGCTTAACGCGCCGCTTCAGGATGGCAGAGAGGCGCCTTACAGCGGTGAGGAGCGCGACGCTAGCGCCCCCTATGGGCTGCTCATCAGAAAGCCTCTCTACAATAAGGACAGAGTGGCAGATGTAAACAAGACTAAAATTATTCACTTGTATTCGCAGTACCAGTATAACCGTGTTTAGAATAGCTGGACATGGGCATTCACTTTTAACCCTGCTCACGATTCTGGACAAATAAATACATTTTTACATACAACACTCCCACTAACAAGCTGTCGAGGCCCTGAGGCAGCAAAGCAGTCACAACCCACGATGCTACCTCCACCATGCTTCACAGTTGGACGCAATTTTAAATTTTTAAAACAGAATTTTTTTATTTTTTATTCAACTTTTATTTTATTCAACTTTTATCAACTTACAATATAATAAATTATTATACTTTATATATTTTGTATATTTTTTATTTCTTTTTGTTATCGTTATCTACTGGTGAATGGAGGAGCAGCAATGTAAGAATTTGATTGTACAGTGTAACTGTCTGTTTCTGCTCTGCATATGACAATAAAACTCTTGAATATTTTTTCTTAAATTGGAATGAGGTTTTGGTGTTGGTATGCAGTGTATCTTTTCTTTTTTGTTGGTTTGTGTGAAATGGAAAAGTTCCTCTTTTGTTGTATCTGTTCATAAATAATTTTCCCATAAATAGTCAGCTTCCCTGCAGGTAATACTCAATGAATACAGTTTGTAGTCTGGGTTTTGCTAATAGTAAACACATGAGCAAAGGTTTTTGTGGTTTGTAGAGTCTTCTGTAGTTATCTTTTGCTGTTACGGGTGGGTTCTGTCTTACGTCTTTCAGGAATGCCCGTCTTGTTCTAAGTGTGATCTGTCCTGAATTTTGTTAGACAGTTTATCCAACAGTCGGTTAATGTACATCCTGGTTTTCCATCTTTTTCCACCTCCATTCCTAAAACAGATATTCTGAAAGACATAGTTCACACTAGCTGTCTCGAGATAAACAGATCTGTTACCTTTTGCCAAAACAAATAGATTCACTTACTGTTTTTAGTCTTCACTGTACATATTTATTCAATCTGCTACATAAAATACAAGGACAGTACAACTGTTTGTGTGTTAGTTAGACTCAAGGGTTAGTTTGACTGGAATTGTAAATCATCAGACCACATTCTATTAGCAATCACTGCAGAAAGGTAAGGTCAAAGCCTTCACTTGCTTGTTCCTGCATCTGTATATGGAAAGATTATTTGCAGATAACCTGAAATTCTCTCTCCTATTGTTGTCAGCTATGATATAGGGCACCCTAAAAGCAGATAAAAGCTGAGCTTGGTCTAATAAATCAGACAGTATGTGTCTGATATTAACATTTTACTACAATGTTTATACTGCTGTACACTCACTTCTACCCCGTTCTAGACAATTTCAAGTATTGCCTGTGCCAACATAGCTGATGTAGTCCAGTTACGAGCAGGATCAGGGTTAGAAACAATGCTTTACTATTATCTCATTTCTGCAGTAACTGTCTGGATATGTTGTTAATGGTTGTTTACATTTAACCAAACAACCAAGCAATCTGTCAGTCAATCAGTAAACAAGAAATAACCCTCATACACTTAAAAACCTGTGTGTCCTTCATTCTTGTGTCCTTTCATTCATCGCCTTTTGTTGTAGTAACGCGTGTGAGGGCCTGTAGGTGGCAGCAGTGGGTTGTCAGTTACTGTCATTCCGTGTCGTAAGAGGAAGAAGAAGGAAGACGGAGGAGTAGTGCGTCAAAATGATCGGAGATCTTCTCATTTTCGGGTAAATCATTCTGTTATGAATACAACGAGGCCTATTTCAGAGTGTACGTTAAACGAGTGTCATTGTTTTATCCCCATAACAGTAAATGACACATTACTGGATTTGTGTGAAACAGCTGAGTTAGCCGACTAGCAGCGCTTCCACGTCATGCACTGTTTGTGTTCGTGGTTTACAGTAAAACTTAGACTCTGTCAGTTTACTGAAAACGCTCAACTGCCTGTTTTCTGAAGTTAGTTTGTTATATAAATTCCCCGTTCCACCTTAAATAGTGCAGCAAGGACGTTCTGGCGCCTCCGGCTTTCTGAAGTTAGCTTCTTACTCGAATTTCTCGTTCCACCTTAAATGATTCAGAGTAACTACTCAGTTCCATTTAAGGTGGAACGTGGAATGAAGTTAGCTTCTCACTCGAATTCCCCGTTCCACCTTATATGGTACAGAGTGGTAGTTACACTTATTTACATTTACATTTACGGCATTTAGCAGACGCTCTTATCCAGAGCGACTTACAAAAGTGCTTAGTGTTCAGTTAGAGTATGTATCTCTATCTAGTACAAACAAGTCCAAACTACCCTTATACTCAAACACTGCCATAAAAACAGGGCCAGTGCTGATACCTAGAAAGAAAATCACAAAATATAAGATTAGACACAGTGCAATAACTAGCAAGACTGGAATACCTACAGATATAACTACATACAGTACAAGTGCAATACTTAGCCAGTTTTCCTAGAAGATAAAGTGCAATTATAGTTTATACCAGTAGTTTAGTATATTAGTCTTTACAAAGAGACGGTGGTCTTCAGTCTGCGTTTGAAGACCGCGAGAGAGTTTGCTGTTCGGACAGCCAGTGGAAGTTTGTTCCACCATCTGGGTGCCAGGACAGAGAAGCATCTTGTTGTGTGTCTTCCATGAATCTTGAGTGATGGCGGGTCAAGTCAAGCCGTACTTGAAGCGTGAAGGGCTCAAGGTGCGGTTCAACTTTTGACCATTGCCATAAGGTAAGGAGGAGCTGGACCATTCTTGGCTTTGTAGGCAAGCATCAGAACTTTAAACTGAATGCGAGCAGCTACAGGAAGCCAGTGAAAGGAGCGCAGCAGTGGAGTGACATGAGTGTACTGGGGAAGATTGAAGACGAGCCGTGCTGCTGCATTCTGGATCAGTTGAAGGGGCCTGATGGCCTGCAGAGGAAGACCAGCCAGGAGTGAGTTGCAGTAGTTGAGCCTTGAAATGACAAGAGACTGGACGAGCACCTGGGAGGCCTCCTGAGAGAGAAAGGGTCGGATGCGTCTGATATTGTGGAGAATGTATCTGCATGACCGAGTCAGGTTCGTAATATGGGCTGAGAACGATAACTGGTCATCCAGCGTCACTCCAAGGTTTCTTGCATCTTTAGACGGAACAATCAAAGAGTTCTCGAATGAGTTCCAGGGATTCTGCACCACTCTGCACCATTTAAGGTGAAACAGGGAATTTGAGTAAGAAGCTAACATCTGAACTGGTTTTTAACTTGTCTGATTTTAACCGCACCTTACACTCACTGTACTGCTGCTACCAGAGTACTGTTTACTGTTTATACTGTTCACTACTTGCACAGAAACACTATTGTTTACATTTGTTACTTGCAACTTGCACTTTATGGCTGCTGCTGTTCATACTTGCACATAAAAGCACATGTAACTTTTTTTTTTTAACTACATTTTTAAAGAAAAAAATACTTGAATTCTATTTACTTTAACTTATATTATTATACTATATATATTTCATATATATTTTTTATTGTTTCTTTTTTTGTTGTCTTTATCTATTGGTGAATGAAGGAACAGCAAAGTAAGAATGTCATTGTACAGTGTAACTGTCTGTTTCTGCTGTGCATATGACAATAAAACTCTTAATTCTTGAAAAGCCTGAGAGTAGTTACACTATGCACCATTTAAGGTGGAACAGGGAGTTTGAGTAAGAAGCTGGTAGTTACACTCTTCACCATTTAAGGTGGAATGGGGAATCTGAGTAAAAAGCCGACCTCAGAAAGCCTGAGGGTGATTCCACTCTGCACTGTTTAAGGTGGAACGGGAAATTTGAATAAGAAGCTAATTTCAGACACATCTTTCTTCTGGTTTCTGCTCAGTAGTGAATCCCTGTTGTTGTTTGTTTGTTTCTCTGCAGCACTCTGTTAGTGAACGCTGGAGCAGTATTAAACTTCAAACTGTAAGTCTTTTGCATTTATCTGCATTGGATCTTTTAGTCTTCGTACGTTGGACTAAACATACATTGTCTGTATTTTCTTCACTGACAGGAAAAAGAAAGAGTCACAGTCACATGGGTTCGGAGATGAAACAGGCGGTTCTAGTACAGGTGAGGTAAAGTTAGGTTAGTTATTGAATACAGTCATTCCCAGCCAGGTGTTCAGTCCCCCTATTGGCCCACATTTGTTTTTCATCTCCATGAATTCTTCTTTGGATTGAAAACTACTGATCTGATTAAATATAAACTGAACCCTCTGATTAACATGATTTATGATATGGCTCTGTAATGTCCCTACTTGTGATACAGTATGTCCCAATACCAGTGGGTAGTTACTATTAGGGCTGTAACAATCAGCACTACTGTGTTGTTATATTTTTAGATTGAGTTACTTTCACTTTAGTAATATGAACATACATCATCTAGAAGATGAAGAGTATTTAAATCCCTAGTTCTAAAAGGCAAGTAGTTTTGTTGTCATCTCAGGGACTGAGAAAAAAGAAAGAAACCAGAATAAGAGTATACTTGTGCTGAGAAATCATATTACTAAGGTAAAACCAGCACTCTTTATTAGATTTCTGGGCCTTAATCTGATCAAGGTATGCTCTACATAGATTGGCTTCACTAAGAAAAGTCATATTTTCATCTAAAAACAAAACAATAAAATGTTTGTGCAGAATAGTGAACAGTCTAACTGATCTTTAAAAACAGGTTGGATCCACCTACCTAGTTTTAGTCATAGACATTGGCTTCCATGAAAGAAAGCAAATAAGAGATCCTTGAAAGAAGCAGAGAGGCATATCTGGGATACACCTTGACAGACTTTCTTGTTTGATAATGTTTTGAAATCAGTCATAGTTGATATTTTATCTTCATTTCCATTGGTGGGGTGGGAGTTAATTAACAAACTACTTATTTTGCTTTAGGGTTTTATTTCATTATCACAAAGAAGAAGATGAGCACCTCAATAACTAGATGCTAGATGTAAAGGCCCATATCATGCAATAAATTGGTCATATAAATAGAATTGTGGTCATGTTTGGCACATAAAACCATACAAATGTAAACCCTAAAGGAGGAAAATGTAGAATATGTACCCCTTAAGTTCCACTGCAGTTCCATAGGAAACTCAGTACCTGATGAGTTTTTTGATCAGATACGTTTACAGTCCAAGCACAGTGTTTAGTGGATACTTTGTGCATATTCAATTCAATTTCAATAACAGCACTTTTATTTGATAATGGTTTTAGACTGCTTTACACACTTCAGCTGATTATCACATTTAGGGTCTGTCTCAAAACCTCATGAGTTGTCTAAGTAGGCAGTGACTAGGTAGGCAGCGTTCTGTCTGACATCTCTCCTCATAAAATTGAGTCGTTTTAGTTAGAGCGTGACTGCATCACAGCTTGTTCCTGCCCACTGCATCCAAACGGTGTTTTTGCTAGTTGCTAAGCTACCAAAAACTATCCAAAAACTAAGCCTGAGGCTTAAAAATTATAAATGCTAATGATTCAAGTATAAAACTGAACTGTAAAATAGTCAACGAGTTGTTGCGAAGTTGCAAATATAATACTGTTCTGTGTGATTATATGACAAGAAACAAATGAAAACACAGAATAATTAAAAATCTGAATAACTTACATTTTAAAATGACTTCACTGCTCGTAGCTTTGCCTGGGTTGCATCATGGGATTGTTTTTAGGGGCTGCAGCCTGAACCGTTTAATGTTTCCCTCCAATCGGGCCAAGGTAAGGCATCTCAGTAGACAGCATGTTTAAGATATCTAGGAATTGGGACAGCCTACATGTTGGAAGCATGCATACTATGATCTATGATATATAGACAGCTTACTAGGGTTTGAGACAGACCCTTATTGTCTTACGTATCACATCTCAGCCATGTCATCATTGGATGTAGAACACTGTTTACCTGACCTTGTCCTGTTGGTGGTCATTTAAACAAAATAAAAACATGCGTGGCCTATTTGATTGGAATGACAACTTGCAGCCACACAGCTCATATGGGTGAACACCCCATTGTTAGCAAGAGGAACAAAATACAAAGTGAACTGGGGATCCCCAGTGACTGAAATAAAAAATCTCCACTTTCCACTTCTCTAATACAGGTGATAACATCAGAGAGTTCTTACTGAGCCTGAGGTACTTCCGCATATTCATAGCTCTGTGGAACATCTTCATTATGTTCTGCATGATCTTGTGAGTATCTTTATTGGTGTGGAATAATCTGTAGATGAATTATTGTACTGTGTATATGCTTTAGGTTTAAGCTGTTTGTTAAAACCTTTATTTTTATTCATTTGCTTCAGGTTATTTGGATCATAATGCACTACCTTGCCAGACGGCAGACCAGTTGAAGCATGATGGACAATCCTCAGCCACCCTTTCTCTGTTTTTGTGGGGTTGGGGGTGGGGTGTTGGGTTAAACCTTTCCAAAAAGCACCAAGGACTGATCTCTTAGACCAAGATGGTTATTTCTTGTGTTTTACTCTCTATCTCAGATAGTAAGTCAAAGTCTTAGAGGTTAAGTGTTTGGCACTGTAACTGACCATACTGTCTTTGCCATTTTCAAAGTCAAGCTGACATCTCACCTAGATTTGCATGTCAGTTGATGTGTCTGTATTTGCAGGCTGATATGAAAAGTATGGATATTTGCTGCACCCTTTATTACCTATGGATCAGTGCAGCAGTGCAATAATATAAATGGCTGTGTTTAATTCATAAACCTTTGATTTCCGCCTGTCGAAGATTTCTTAAAATGTACTTTTATGTTAACATTGTGGGGTTAGTAGTTGATTAAAGCCGTCAAGAGTCTTTTATAAAATAAGCCATTTTTAACAAGTGATATTTTTTTTTAACCTTTTTTTTAAAAAGTTGTTCTGAAATGCACAAGCCATAGCATTTAATGAGCGGATTAAGTGTATTTTAGTTAGTTCAGATACATTTTGTAAAGTTCACAGATTACCTTTTTTTTCTTCCTTGGGAATTAAAAGCTACTTGTTATTAAATGTGACTTGCATCGCCTCAGCTTGTGCTATCTGGTAACTTTAAAAGAATAAAAAACCTGAACAGAAATGTGTTTTGAAACCACTGGCATTTTAAGTACACTCATTTGAGGATACTCAACACCAAGGTAAGATTGAGATGTCCACTATATTTTTTTCAGGGGTTTTTCCCCAGTTCGCTTGCAGTTGTGGTTAAGGGGGAACCCCTGTCAGACTCGGAAATGTTGAGTTTAAGTGCAGTTTTATATAATCAGGTGGTCTAAAAATCCTTACAGAAAATGAGCTGAAAGTTCATGAGGGTTAAAGTCTATAACCTTTTGTTATCATGTTGTATTTATGTGTCTAAGCAGAACTTGGAACATATATATAACAAGAAGCTTTTACAGAGTTTAATGTTGCAATATTAAATATATTACAATATTGGTTGACCCATTTGTTGTTTTAGGTCCTGAATGTTCATACAAACTTTATGGGAACTAATGATCGTTTAGGTTCCCCACCAGCTGTTTTAGAACAAATGTGGTTTTCTACTAAAGCACATTTCCTTGCTATTTTTATTTTACTAAAAGTGTATATGTTGTTTAATCACATTATCTGACTTCTGTTTAGACTTCTGTTGTTTAAGTCTAGAAGAGATGAGGCCAGTTGAAAAACAGTGTTATTGCAAATGACAGACACAAGAGGATTTTCTTTGTGAACTTCAGTGAAAGGAATGAAAATACATGTGCATTTATTGTAAATTACTCTTGAACAGCTGTTTCTGAAGAAGCCCTTTAAAGAGCATTTATATATTTTATTGATATAAAAGGCATTTAAACAAGTAAAACTTATCAGTAGTATTACATTTTTTTTTTTAAGTAAAAAATTAACTTGGCTCAGAAATGGCTCTGTATCTTAGCTTGTAAGGTTTCAGTTCTCATAAGTCAGGATCCTTTACCGTTTTATTTTGTTAATGTGGGGAGAAATATGTACAAGTATGATTTAAAATGTACCATATAATAATTAGAATTTACATTTCGGCACTTGAATTCTAATAATTAAAAGTTTGAAGTGATTTTTACCAATTAAAAGCTGTTTATCTGTATAGATTTTTACATTCATACACTACCATGCAAAAGTCTTTGGCACCTAAGCTCATTGTTTAAAAGCCCTTGTTATAGTGTATAGAGTACAGTGTATGCGGATTTCACAGTGTAAGTGTACTTTAACCAAAAAGAACATCAAATATTAGAATAGATGTAAATAACCATAAATATGACACATTAATATCTTATTATGAAAGAAGCAGGTAATATCTTGTGCTGCAGTTTGAGGAAGAAAATATAGATCAAGATTTCTCCTGGACGCCCCATCCATTGTGTGAATTTAATCAGTTCCTTCGCCAGCAATCTTGATTTAGCTTAATGCAAGTATTATATTATAACTACAAATAATACTGGGTTTTCACGAGGAAAAGCTTTGGAAAGATTATACATTGACATATTGTCGCGGTCCAAAGAATCTCCAAAATAGTAACCTTACAGGAAAAGACCAAGGCCTTGTTTACTACCCAGCAAACACATAACTTTGTCACAACGTTTCTACAACGCTGTCAAAAGGTGTTTTTCTGCATTGTCTGAACCAGGTTGTCACAATGTCATAACTAAATGACGTTTAACGGTATCACATGCTATCACTTATACTTATTGTCATCTTATCAAAAGTCCATGGAGTTCTATGCAGATATAGCGGAAAGTAATAAAGGATTCTAGGGGATTATACAACGTACTGACAACGTTACCACAGCGTGACCTTGTCACAACTTTCTGAGGAATTACATTTACGTTGTGGCAGCGTTGTGGACACCAAATCAGAACGAAACTGTGTTTGTTTGCAGGGTAAGTTAACTGAAAGGGTTATTTTTGAGCAGTTTTAGAGCATTTGTACAGGTCTGTTCATGGTGGCATTTTGACAAATCACAAAAAAAGGAAATACTTGGTTTTTTTTACAAGGAAAAGATTGGAAAAGATTATACATTGACATATTGTCGCTGTCAAAAGAATCTCCAAAATAGGAACTTTACAGGAAAAGACAAAGGCCTTGTTTACTACCCAGCAAACACATAACGTTGTCACAACGTTGCCTACTTGCTACAACGCTGTAAAAATGTTTTTTTTTCTGCATTGTCTAAACCAGGTTGTCACAACATCACTACTAAATGAATGTTTACGGTATCGCTTATACTTATTGGCAACTTATCAAAAGTCCATAGAGTTCTATACAGATATAGCTGAAAGTATATAAAGATATAGCGGATTCTAGGGGATTGTACAACGTACCGACAACGTTACCACAGCGTGACCTTGTCCCAACTTTCTGAGGAATTACATTTACGTTGTGGACACCAAAACAGAACGTAACTGTGTTTGTTTGCAGGGTAAGTTAACTGAGGGTTATTTTTAAGCAGTTTTAGAGCATTTGTACAGGTCTGTTTATCATGGCATTTTGACAAATCACGAAAAAAAACTAGATTAAAATTAAAATTAGATTATATTATTTGCAGAGCAAATAAAAGAATCCCGTCTGGAAAAAAACAGCTTATACCTAAGTGCCTAAAACCTTTGCACATTATTATTATTATTTTTGGAAATCAAGTAAAAACGTAATTTGCCACAAAGCCACGGTTACTATGGCACCGTCGCTCTAGATCTGACATTTCCCGTCGTGCGCGCGACGCTTCACCCTGATTAGTCGACGACGGTCACGTGACGGCGAGAGGACGTTTCGTAGGGGCCCTGTGTGTGCGCGCGCGCGTGGTCGCCGACAGTAGCTCTGTTCTCTTCAGTCCCTCCGAGCTCACCGTGTCCACGTTTGACAGTCGAGCGGACAGCGGCTCCGTTATGTAGCAGCTACTCTGATGTCTCGCGGGCGGCGTGTAGTCTGCCGGAGGTTTTACCGCTGGAGAAGTCCTCCCTCCCGTTACGGCCATGACAGCAGCACCGAGCACCCCGCAGCAGCTGAGAGACACACTGCTCCAAGCTATAGACGGACAGAGCAATGTAAGTAACAAAAGAGCAGCCGAGGTCAGTCTGGAACAGAGATCGTGACGGCGCCTGTGAGCTCTTTCTCTGTGTTTCTCTGTGTACAGACCTCCTGTCTAGTGTGGTACGGCGAGCACTTCCGAGTTAGCGGCTACTACCGAGTCCAACTAGTCTCCGTGTAGAAGAGCTTTGTGTTTATAACCAGCGGTTATGGTTACGTTATTAAAACACAGATATAATTTCCTATACGAACCATAGTAACGTTAGTGTGTGCTTATGGGCTCGACTGAGCGAATTGTGTTTTACTGGAAGTCCACACAGGTTTGTCTATTGTGTGGTATCAGGCTGTATTACCTTGCACCTCGTTTATGTGACATTAGCACAAATGCTGTACAGTCTCAGGCGGGTCTACGCTCTCTTGTGAACTCTGCTTTGACCGGGACACGTTATTGAGCGTTAACGTGAAGAAAGACGTGGCAGAAGTTAGCTTCTTATTCGAATTCCTCGTTCCACCTTAAACGGTCTCAGACGCCAGAATGTAACTGCTGCACCGTTTAAGGTGGAACGAGGAATTCGAACAAGAAGCTAACTTCAGAAAGCAAGCAGTTGAGCTTTTCCAGCAGACTCATAGCGAGTCTGGGTTTTACAGTAACCCGCTTTGGCACAGCTTTTAGCTAACTTAGTTTGTGGACCTCACAAATGGTGTTCTTCATGGAAAAGAGGGCGATTTACAGTGGAATGCGGATCAAATCAGGTACATTAGAGATAAGCCTAAATTCTCTGTTCACTAGCCCACTGCTTAATGCAGATCACAAGGAAAATATGGCCAGAGGGGTATTTCAAAGCAGGTCCAGTAAGAATGCCTCCTAGCTCTTTTCAAGGCTTGACTTTGAGCTTAAGTTATCTGGCTAAACTGAGAAACCCTGCTTTGTGAAATGCCCCTTTGAGTTGTCAAATGACATAAATAAGTACAAATACCTAATTATCTTACTTAAGTAGACATTTTGGTTACTTATACTTTACTGGAGTGATTATTATTCAGCTCACTTTTTACTTCTGCTTCTTACATTTTACACCATTATCTGTACTTTCTACTCCTTCCATTTTAAAACATAGCCTCGTTACTGTTATTTTATTTTCGGCTTGTTTTCATTCATGTACATTTACATTCCAATAAAGATTATTGATAACATGCCTTTTAAGTTTGACCTTTTGCACCATTACAATACTTGTAGGCAACTAGTCATCATATCTTTACTCCATGAAACACATGTTAATGCTCAGTAGTACACAGATATGCTTTTTTAATATCTAAGCATTGTACTAAAATACATTCTTTTTAATGGGCATATATGTGGCTGAAACAGGAAGCCTAGTGCATCCCAAATTATTTAACATTAACACATATATATATATATATATATATATATATATATATATATATATATATATATATATATATATATATATATATATATATATTATATATAACATTATAGTCATTATGGCTTTTAGAAGAATTATTTTTTTGGGGTTAGGTGGGCTAGTGCACTATAGGCCCCTGTGGTGCGGCCCAAGTTTTTGTCCTTACTGGCATTTTTACTTTTACTTTTATACTTGGTAGTTTTGAAAGCAGTACTTATTTATTTTTACTGTAGTAAAAAGCTTGAGTTCATACTTAAACTTCTACAGAAGTATTTTTCAACCCTAGTGTCTATACTTCTACCTAAGTAATGAGTGTGAATACGTTTGACACCTTTGTTTATATCTACACCAACACTTTGTCTTCCTGTAGCAGCAGAATTGACCTAATCTAATGCAGTTGGAGTAAAAGCCTTTAATTCTGAGATTAGCATTTGCATGCTTCTCTCACAAATAGGTTAATTACTGGAATGTAAGACCCAGATTTGCATGTTTGTAACAGAGTGCTGAACAGAAACCTGAAACGTTATAGACAATAGTTTGCAGGTGCACTTATGGGAGTTTATTTAAATATGATGAAACCCCTTGAACTTTCAGAGCTGGGGCTGATTTCCTCAAGAGGCATGTCAGCCAATCTGTAACAGACAAGAGCAGATCATTTACAATGATAAGTTACATTAATTAAAAGTAAGAAGCCCCGTAGAGGAATGTGGTTGTGTGACAGATCTAGAAAGTAACACTGTGACTTAAAATCATGTGTAAGTCTCACCAGATGACTCATATCAGATTCCATTCTGGTCAGATTTCAGCTTGGTTCTTCTATATATATATATATATATATATATATATATATATATATATATATATATATATATATATATATATATATATATATATATATATATATATTCTTTTTTCATGTTTAGTTTTTTCATGATATTCTGATTTTGTGTAGATCAAATCTTTGCTCAAAATATCAGCCTGATTAGGACTTTATCGTTTGCTGCCATTTAATCTGCCCTTTAGTTTTTTTACTATTTAAACACATTTACATACATTCACTAGTTAAAAGTAAATTACATGTATGTACAGTTTTGTTTCTACTAGTCAGAATCCTATTTTGAGAATTTGGAATTTGTTATTGGTGTTGTCATTCAAGTCTAAACAGTGCACTGTGTAGTGTTAATAATTTTCCTGAACACAGCTGTAGTGATAAATGATAACATGCTAATAAAATGGTTGTTAAAATATTATTCTGTTGATATAATTTAGCAGATCCAGAACATGGTTGCTGTGTTGGATGTGATATCAAAACTAGAGAAATACCCCATCACAAAGGAGGCACTTGAGGTAAGAAGAAATGTTCAACTAAATTCAGAGTAGTTTTCTATACACTTCATGGTAAATAAACAGTATAAGTGTTATACTTGGGTACACTGTCACCAAAAATTATACAGTTGTGTTGTCAACTGTGCTAGTTGTCATTGCTCATTCTTAATCAAATTCAGTTATCAGCACATGTGATTATCTAGTCTGCTCCAACAGCTTTGTTGCTTCTGTTTCTTTCTTTCTTTCTTTCTTTCTTTCTTTCTTTCTTAGATTTCTCAACATTCCTCGCAAACATTTACAGACTCTCTATCCTACAACGTTTCATGTTGTTCTCCTGAAAAGAATAAGAACTTCAGAGAACATACTATTTATTTGACCATATTGTAACTCCTTATGTATGGCAGTTGATGACTAGGGCTGGATGATTCTGGGAAAATATCTAATTTGATTTTTTTTTTTTTTTTTGTTCTGCAAAATATTGTGACTGCAATTAAAATTGCAGTTATTGTCCATATATTAAGGTACCCGACTGTACTAGCAGTTTGCTGTGGTTGTGATGTCACAGATAAAGGAGTATTTGGTTGCTTTTGATTGGTCTGACTCAGTTTGTGCAGTCTGAAAGTTGCACTTTGCGATTTTAACTTTAAAACGAATAAACTTAAGCCCTATTAAGGACAACTGAATGCACGGAAATAAAAAATAATAATAAATAACAGTGACTGAAAACCTTAGGATAGATTTTGACAAAACAGTTGCTGTGTTACTAGTTGTATCCGAGCAGGATACTTAATAGCTAAATAGTTTTTTATTTGTTTTTTATACAGAACTTGATTAATCAGTTTTCCACAATCTGTATTACACTGGAATATAAAAAGAGTCTGAGCAAAATAAAAGCTTGCAAAATTCAGTGTTAACTCGAAGCAAGGTGTGCAACATATGACCAGGAATTATTTGGCACGAGGACACTAAGCTGTCCTAGCTGGGGGTTATGAATTCTTAGCCTTTTATTTGTAAAAAATAAATCGATTCTGAAACCGAGACCGAAACATCCTCAGTCTCGGTTTGCAGTTCTGAAAGATGGAACTGCAATGTCATTACAACTCAATACATAATTGTCAAGGATATTTGGTAAATATTGGAGACAACAACTAATGACCAAGAGACATCGCAGGACACGGTTTTATTTAATCCCTAGATAATTTAAGTCATTATCTTTATCTTTTAAATGTCACATGTGGCTGTTCACCTGTAAGTAGCTCAGCAAATTAGAGATAATGTATGGTACACTTCAGGTTAACTGGCAAATCCTCAGTAACAAACTCTGATCCTTTATGCACAGTTTAGTATACACAGTCACCAACAATGCACTTATAAAGTTTGCAATAGTCATGTTGGTATAATATTTTAATGTTGTTATTAAAATACAAAAACATACATTTGGAAAGGAGGTGGTGTTGCTTTTTTGAAAATATCAGTCTATTAAATTGAATTTACTGACCATTAACTGTTTATAAAAATGTGGACGATCTGTTTATTAACTAAACTTGTAATCTAAGAAGAGGTTTTCTAGATATATTAACAGCATGTGGTCTTGTGTTCAAGGAAACACGGCTTGGGAAGCTGATTAATGACTTGAGGAAGAGGACCAGGGATGAGGATCTGGCTAAGCGTGCGAAGAAGCTGCTACGTAACTGGCAGAAGCTAATTGAGCCACAGCAAAATGAAAAACTGCCAAAAGAACTTTCAAGCACTGGTAATGGATGCAACCAAACTCCATCATTTCCTGTTGCTAGATCTGTCCAAACTGCGACAGATACGGACAGAAAGCCTGTTTTACACACTAGTCACTCTTCAAACACTGACAAGTTGCATGTCGTAAGTCACAAGAGTGAGCAAAAAGCAGAAGAAAGCCCCAAGTCAAAGCTCTCAAAAACATCTGTCTATGGACAGATATCTGCACTGCCTGGTGGAAATGTCGGGGGTCCAGACACCTTTTCTAGTGTGGCTCTTCCAAATAGGGCCGGTACCACCAAGTCTCATCTCACATCTCCTGAACTCAGTAAACAGCCTAATGCTTCCATGGTCCTTAGAACTTCAGTGCTACAACAACATGGACAAAGGGACAGAGCTACTTCGAAGAAAGAGCAGCCGCAAAAACTCCAAAGTCACTGCACCCCTCCTAGTCCTAGAACAGTAAAGCAATCAGTATCAACCAAGTGGCCGACATCATTTGCTGGCTATGACTCTGAACCATTTTCTGCACTGCCATTAAACTCTTCTGTCCACGGTATGCACACTGAGAGTCAGCAACCAAAAGAGGCCTTGCCACAATATCACGATAACGAACCCTTTGAAAACAGTGAGAGAACTGTAGAACAAACGAATAGCTTGCCACAAAAGTCCCGAGGCTTAAAACGTCCTCATTCAGGCTTACTCAGCGAGGTCACCAACGTGGAGACTGAAAAAGACGTTAAACCGTCCGAGGCAAAGAGGAGGAAGCATCAGTCAAAAGATGACTCTGCCAGTCTGCAAGGACGCTCAGCAGAGGACGATAAATCTACTCGAGTGAAGAATCGGAAATTAACCTTTGATCCCTTCACACAACAAATTAGATCTTCGAATACCAGCCAGAGCGAGGAGCGACACAGTTCTTTGTTAGACGTAAGCGAATCAGACAACTTGAAGCAAAGCTGTCCTGCTTCATTACCCAGTGCTTTGCCCAAGACAAACTGGAAAGACTTATCACAAAATGAAATAGTGAAATACTACCTAAACCTGCAGAATAACCTGCTAAAAACATCTGGAAGTCAACCCCCTGGATCAAACTCTTTTATGACTGAGTACCTGAAACATGAAGAGGACCACAAGGCAGACTCCAACAAAGTTTGTCTTCAGGTGCCGTGTGTCTCTGAGACAGACATTCCAGGCATAAGCCGAAACATCACACCGGAAGACCTCGGCAGAATACACAATGAGCACTGGTCAGGGGTTAATGGTTGTTACGACAATAAGGACAACTGGTACGACTGGACAGACTGCATATCCTTGGACCCATATGGAGATGGAAGTAAACTTAATATTTTGCCGTATGTTTGCATAGACTAAAATCATATCCATAATAAAAAGTGCATCTCAGGATCAAACACCGCCTTTATGCCTGGTCCAGACTTATGCTTAAGTATTAACGGTTTTCTAATGTTTTGTATTTATTTATTCAGAATTTCTGTGCTTGCTTTGGGCTGTTCAAATAAGGGTACTAAACAGATAATAATGGGTTATTAAAAAAGACACTATGTCTAGTCCAGATTTATGGTGACGTATCAGTTGTTTTCTAATATTTTATGTATTTATTCTGACTTTTTGTGTTTGTTTTGGATGTCAAAATCTATTGTAGGCTGTTAATTTAATCGGTGTGGCATGTGGATGGCTACAAAGGATAGCAGTGATATGAAAGAAGACATACTCTTTAAACATATATTTACACACACCTCTAACTTTACTCTGTTTAAAAATCTTAGGTGCGCAAGTTTACCTTCATCTTTGGACTGTTACAGAACAGCTGCTAGCAGCAATAAAAGTGGCCAAGCAGGGACACCAAATTAAGAGTGCAATCAAGGCCAGTTTAGTGCAGGTTTTTCAACCAGACCATCCATGAAAGATTAGGAGTAGTTCTGTGTGTTTTACATGCCTGTTTTCTTCAAATAGGTTATAATATGAATGTAATTTCTCGGCATGTGTATTATTTGTTCTTCGTAAGGCGTTTTCAAATCAAGTATATTGTTTTATTTTATTCACAAATTTACTGACAGTATAACCAGATTTACCCAAATAATCTGTTTTGTTTTTGTCAATAAAATTGACATGTCCCTAAAATTACAATTTGGCTGCGACTTTCATTTTGTTAAGGAGATCTTCACCAATCAAAAGTTCTACATAGTTAAATGGTTGAGATGTAAGAGTCATTCAGAGTGGTTGGTGTGAAATGCTTTTTTGTTTTTTTTTTTGTTTTAGAGAAACTTGGAGTCAGAATAGTTCACAGTGTTGGTGATGGGGACCAGATGTGCAACTTCAAAAGCTAAATCAGAAAAAGCTATATGAAATAGTTAGATATATGCTGCCTGATGTTGAGGGTATATGGATATTTGCAAGCAATCAGACTTCTCTTCAGACAAATAACAACATATCTGCTTCAGTTACTGTGGTAATGATGTAGGCATTAGTAACTACATAGCAAATCCCAACACTACAATCACACTTGATTTGGCAAATGAGACAAACAAAAAAAAAAGATTTGAAATATATTTAAAGCAGCCAAAGCATCCAGACAGAGGTGCATCTGTAAAAATTTGATTTGAAGTGCATTTCAAACCACTTCCATATGTGCTTTGGCTCCAATTAGAATTTTTTTTGTGGCTGTCCAGATGATCTGGATACAAATGTTAAAATTGGGTCTGGGCTACGAGTCTAAACAAATATTTAAAATGTAATCATTCAGATACAAGGCCAAATAGTCCCTCAAAGAAAAATGAGGTTTTTGAGGTTTTTTACTGTTATTATTAAACATTAAAAAAACTTACCTGTGGTTTTGGATAGCAAATGAAACAGTAGTTTTGGTGTTGTGGATGTTGTGGTCTTGATCACCACCCCTATAAAGAACTAAGAGTCTGCTTTTTAAGTTGTCTAAAGATATCACAATGTCACTGTTTACTATACACAGTAATAGAATTACTTGTTGGTAACTTTCCATGGTGCTCCATGTAGATATAATGTAACGTATGTAACGTTCTAGCAGGTTGTGGCAACATACTGACAATGTTACCACTACGTTGTCACCACGTTGTCATACTAACTTTCTGAGAAATTACATTTCAACGTTTGTGGCCGCCCAAACAATAGGTTGTCACAACGCTACTGTGTTTGCAGTGTGACTGACTTTGTCTTCGCGTCTCAAGGACTGAATTATTCAGACATTTTGAAAAATGAAAGTGCTTGAACTGAAAAGTGGAACTGCTCTTTAATTTAGCCGTCTAAAAGTTAAACCATTTTCAACATGTGCGTGTCTTGAATGTAGCCTTATCTCCCTCCTCCTCCTCTTCTCCCTCTTCCTCCCCTCCTCCCACTGCATTACGAAGTTTGAGCTCCACGTATGAAGCTGGAGCCGCCGGTGAGCCGACACTGGGGAAGATGGCTGCGGTGGAGCGTCCGCCCGTGAAGGAGGGAATGCGGATCGCTCTTCTTTGCCTGTGCTGGTACACCGTCAGCTCTGGTGGCAACGTCGTTAACAAAATCATCTTGAACAGCTTCCCCTACCCGGTCACCGTCTCTCTTTTCCATATTTTCTCTATCGTCATCTTCCTGCCGCCGCTGCTGCGAGCCTGGGGAGTCCCTAAATCTGAAGTACCTGGAAGATACTACCGCTGGTACATTCTTCCTTTAGCTTTCGGGAAATATTTCGCGTCGGTGTCGGCTCATTTCAGCATATGGAAGGTGCCCGTGTCATACGCTCACACTGGTAAGTTTAAAATCCCCCTTTTCCCCACCTTTAGACCCCGCAGTCAACATGAACCTGTGTCTGTTAGCATGTGGCTAACCTGACGACGTCAATTGGAGGCTGCTAGTTACCAATTTAGACCGACTCGCTGACAGTCGCCGCTTGAATTCAGCCTCAAATTAAACTAAACGAAGCGGTCAGAGCTGTTATAGCTCCGGCTAACTGCTCGTTTATTGTGTGTTCTGTTGTTTTTTTGGACTCAATTTTGTGCGGAATGTATCCAGCTGTCAGGGTTGAACTCCAGCCCTCACTGTTAGCCTCGCTGAGCTAAACCTGAAGAAAGTCCTCAAGTTCCGGGCTCGTTAGCTACGTAGCCAAAAGAGTTGGGCCTGATTTCATTATCTGAAATTAAACTGAGCGTAAACAGCGAGAGGAATGAATTGCAGGGTTATAATACGTGATATGTAAGCTAAATTAAACAAAGTTAATGAACCCACCTTGCTTAAGTACTGCTGCTTTTTGCTCAAATAAGGTTTTATAAATATAACATGGCCTGTGTTGACTGGACTGTGTTTTTATGTTTTGCTTCTATTTAAAGGAAGCCTGACTCTTAAGCCTTAAAAAGGTGTACATGTCCAAGACTATGAACATATGACACATAACCCAAATGGGAATGTTTTGATTATTGTCAAAAATCAAGAGAAATCCCACTACAAGTAGACCACCATTGACGCTCTGTGATGATGTCATACGATGGCAGTGGAGTCATTTCTACAGAAAACAAGAGAATATAAAAAGTGTTTTTCTTTAGTCATATCAGACTCTACCTAAAGCTGGGAAGACTTGATGAGATATTAGAGTTGAAACATTTTATCGCTGGTCTTTGATCAGTGGACAAGAGAGAGAGCGTGCAATCATTCAGGATTCTGTCTATTTTGTAATTATAAATTAAATGTTTTGCTTGCTTTATAAAACATACCATTATATAAGAAAAATATGTATGTTATTTTTATCAGTTTGTATTTTTCTACATTATTTGAATGCGGCATTGAGTAAAGATTTCATAAGGAATGGACAGACCAGTAAAAATGCTCCAGAATAGCTGGGGGGGGCGGGTCTGGTTTCATTGACTTACATTAGGAGTAAAGTAGGTCATTGGCCTCTTCTGTAAAGTCTCGATTTTGGAGACGTGTTTTTCCTTTGCACAGAGACAATATTTTAATTGTGCTGGACATGTACTTCAGACTGGTGCTTATATATCTTAACAGTCAGGGTTCAATTTAAGTTACACCAAAGGAACCCTACACAGTAAACTATAGTAGGAAAATGGACTATTTATTTAGTCTTAATGTATTTTTAACATGTCTGACGAAATAGATATACTTCATAGTTAACTGTCAGGTCCCGCAAAAATAGAGTAAAGAAAATAAATAAATTAATGAATATATAATAAATAAAACTTGATAATAGGGACACTGTTGTTATGCAGTTTATATAATGTTCAATATCTGTTAAATAGATAACATTTTAACAAAAACTTAAATTGTGCATCAGTATCAGAGTAGCTCAGAATATATTATGGGGGTTGTATGAAAATAATTGATCCACCACGTGATGACTAAAACACAATATCGCTTTTCAATTAATAGTTTACATGCAAGGGTTTGTGGTTCGTTTTGTGTTGTGCTTAAACCATAACCAATAGGTAGCAGTGTCTCCAAAATAAATAAAGGAGCGCCTGATTTGATATATATAAATATATATTGAATGCGTATATGCATATGGTGATGCTTTTTTATTTATTTATTATAAAATCTTTGACAGTTTTCTTAAACCAAAGGTACTGTAACCTCTGTATCATGATGCATATTGTTGCTGTCCAATTAAAAACAGATATCTCCAAAATTTTTACAGGAGAGAACAAAAACATACTTTACTTTCAATGTAAGACAGTGGAACCAGAATTTTTTCCAAGCTGTTTTGTAGCACTTCTATTGGTCCACTCATCATGAAATTTTCACACAATGCGAACAGCCATTGGTGTATTCAAATTATGTAGAAAACTCAAAATCGCCAAAATCATTGGACAGTGACTATATCGTATTACCAGGTTCTTGGCTATACACATCCAAAATAATAGTAAATGCACCAGGCTGCTAGACTGGTTTTAATCTTGAAAAATGTTCTCAGTTGTGTTAATTGGGCACTGGCCAATTGAACACAGAACCGGAGAAGGCGTTGATGTGTAGGTGTGCTCACACAGGTTGCAGTTGAATGTGTTTTGTAGTAAACTGCCCTGAATGATATTTGTTCAAATAATCTGATAGGCAGGATTTCTGAATAGGCTGCCTCATGACATGTTGTACATGTCCTAACTCCTGATTGCCTTTGTTTGTTTTTCCAGTCAAGGCCACCATGCCAATATGGGTTGTGTTGTTATCACGGATAATTATGAAGGAGAAGCAAACCACAAAAGTAAGTGTTGTACAGCTTTATAATGTTCTAGATTTTTCAGTGCAAGATCTATTTGTTAGGGCCTGTTGCCTGTAATTGTCCCCAAGGTTTTAGTGTTCTATGTCAATTTTTAAGAGGTGTTTATGAATTTGTACCCTTTTTAATTTGTTTTGTTTTGCTTTTTTTTTTTTTTTAGGTCTATGTGTCTCTAATACCAATCATAGGTGGTGTCTTGTTGGCCACAGTCACTGAACTCTCCTTTGACGTCTCAGGACTCATCAGTGCTCTGGCAGCTACACTCTGCTTTTCTCTACAAAACATATTCTCCAAAAAGGTAAATGTCTAAAAACACTTATGTTTTTGACATCAGTTAGCATAGAACTTTGGTTTAACTACTTAGTATGTCATAAATCAGTCGTGGTACATCCATTCATGTCATATATATCAACATAGGAACTGAGGGTGCTGTGCTTCTCTTATTGAGAAGCTCTGTAAAATTAAGCGCTAAAGCTTGAAATTCAGAGCTATGACAGCGAAATGGTCCAGGGGTTAGAATTAAATGTAAAAGACAAAGGAAAAGGAAAGAGGATGTATTTGAGTATTGTAACTTGATAAGCACATACAACTGTAACTAGTGACCATCCATCTCTGGCCACAGCCTGTAATTACTTCTATTAATGTAGCAGAACACATTCAGGGGAATTTCCACATGTGGCTTAGTTGACAGGTGACACATAATACATAAAGTACATAGGCAATCAGTGCAAGTTGGCAAAGCACCCCTTACTGAATAGCTCGATGTGATCTTTAAACAAAAGAGAAATTTGTCATTCATGGCTTTTTGTACCTGTATCCTGTTGTCAGGGTGATGTATTCTGCACATTAGGGGTGTGGTAGGTTAGCAGTATGAGGTCACCTCACAGTGCACTAATCAATCAAGCTGGTAATAAATAAATTAATTTAAGCTATTGTGACTCTGACTGTAACATTTAAAACATGTTTTTTTATTTTACACTAAATGCCTTGTAAGAAATGGATGATCTTTTGGATGAAGTTTTTTAGATAGTTGTAAAGCAACTTGGAGTCTGACTTTGAGAAACACTACAATATATACAGTACAATGATTGTAATTTGTAAATGGAACATTGTATTTGAAGTGGTGTCATATCCAGGTAGTAGGTTAATAGAACCAGTTCATGGTTGCTTATATGTACTGCATGTATGTTTCAGGTTTTGCGTGACACCAGAGTACATCACCTGCGCCTTCTCAACATACTTGGCTTTAATGCAGTGTTGTTTATGCTGCCCACGTGGATTTTAGTCGACCTGTCTGCATTTCTGGTCGATGGGGATTTGGTAAGTAAATGCATCAGTCCAACTACCTGCGCACATCAAAGCGAAGAAAAGTCTAAATCCAGTGATTAACTTGTCCAGCCATTATTACACTTGCCCTAACCATGTAAAGCACCGTGTCATTAACCTGGACATTTACAGCCAACAGTCATTGTTTTAATGTTTGTAGTTGTACAGATGAGGAGCGACAAGACATATCAACTTTATTTTTGAGCCACATTTATTTGAGAATACACAAAAATGCTCATAAGTCTTTCCATATTTAAAAAAGAATATATTTTCACAGATGTTTCAATTTCCAAAGGATATATTATTATGTTATTTCTACTGTTAGTTGTTACAGTAGATAAAAGCCACTAGAATCTTTACTGTCACAGAAGCAGTGCATAGAAATTACAGACATTACTGATTTAGACAACTGATTTGGGGCAGGCGTGGGCTGGAGGTTAGGGAACCATCCTTGTGACCGGAAGGTCGCTGGTTCAATCCCATGAACAGACAGGACACGACCTAACCACTGACTGCTCCCCAAGCGAGTGTACTCAATGCCCCCTTGTGTGTGTGTGTGTGTGTGTGTGTGTGTGTGTGTGTGTGTGTGTGTTTCACTGAACGGATGGGTTAAATGCAGAGATCTTGAATTTCCCACTAGGATCAATAATGTATCTATCTAATCCTCTAATCTCAAGGGGAGTGGAAAAAGGTGATAAGTTAAGAACACTTAACGCACTTTGGGGAAGCTTCAACACCAGCCAGAATTTGTACATGAACATCTGCATTGGCAACACACTAAAATCAATCAGTTCTCTGATGACTTCAGGGGCCTTTGGAAACTACACTGTGGCCTGGTACAGCACTTAAAGTAGTCATTATAGTGTACAACTTTGTTCTGTGTACTTCTGTCTGGCAATTAGGCAAAAGAGTCAGAACCCTTATGGTTTATTTTCTTAGAACAATGAGAAAAAGTGTGCTGGGCTCCTGTTCCCTCAGTTTCAGCCTCCAGTCTAAGGAGCCCAGTTCCACGACATAAAACAATGACATTTGTTTTAATCAGCGCTATAGTTCAAATATTCATCCAGTTCAGTTAAAAAAAATACACTTATGCAGCTGTTCCTACTATTTACTGCCTAGTTACCAACCTTGGCTCATATTACCAAATACACTGAAAAAGCCATTACTGACCAAAAATGTATTTAAAAAAAGCTATCTCTTTTTGGCTTTAATTAGCTATTTACATATACAGGAAAATTTTAAAACATCTGACATTTCGTTAGCTACTATATATGAAAAAAACAGGCTGTGTTCTTAATAGAAGTTTTCTTTTTTACAATTTAAGGTGAATAAAACTTGAGCACCATAAAGTACAACATATGTTCATATGTGAACAGTAAGAAATAGAAATATTATTTTTGCCTCAGATCCTTTACTGACAGGTATGTTACGGTAGACTAGATACTGCTGTTGCTGTAAACACCTGTGCTTGTTTCAGTCTGAACTCTTTTCGGTACCTCTTTCAAGCATGCATAAATGGGTCTGTGTACCTTTTTAGACAATCATCTAAACTATAGAACTACATGTAGCACAAAATGAAAATGACCTTCAACCCCATTCACTGCTTTAGCATATATGTAAGAAATAATCAGTCTCAACTGTATTCTAGAAGACTGTAATTGAGGTGATGTTTTTTTATTTCCATAGAATTAAAATAATGACTATAGAGTGACTGAAGAGAAGAGCAGGTTACTGTTTGTTTGTTTTTTTTTTTATAAAGACCAAACAACCTCATGATACGATCCCCACCTCCTTATACACATGCTTTTGGATTGGGGAAAACACAAAGGATAGAAATACTAAATTGCTTGGGAAGTAGAGAAAAGTTATATAAATTTATTGTAATACTTAATTTCTAACTAATTGTTTTTCTTTGTCTTGTTTGCTCACAGTCAGAGATGTCAAATTGGACTGGAACACTGGTGCTCCTCGTCATCAGTGGCTTTTGCAACTTTGCACAAAACATGATTGCCTTTAGTATATTAAACCTAGTCAGCCCACTCAGTTATGCAGTTGCTAATGCCACCAAGAGGATCATGGTCATCAGCATATCTTTACTGATGCTCAGAAACCCAGTCAACCTCTCTAACATCTTGGGGATGATGACTGCCATCCTGGGCGTCTTTCTCTACAATAAGGTAAAACTATTTTGGCTCACTAGTCATTTCAGTGCTTTAGCAGTGAGTTCATTATTTCATTGATTAGTCCATATATACTGGAATACAGCAAGATTTTATCTTTGCTCTGTGGTTATTTATTGCCTTGTATTTTTTCTTTTTCTGCTGTGCACCAGGCGAAATATGATGCCAACCAGGAGAAGAAACTGCTGCCAGTCTCTGCACAGGACATGGTTTCATTTGACAAACCCCTGTCCAACGGTTCAACGTCCTTCAAACAAGGCTCAGACTTTCAGTATGGCCGGAGTAATGTTCTCAGCGATCACTTTCAGTACAGCAGACAGGCCTACACGATGAACTACGGTTCCAACCAGTATGTTGTATAAGCTGAGAAACTGAACAAACCTGTTTAATTCTGAAAGAAACCTGAACCTGATGAACGGGCCTGTTTAGCTGTTTAAAAAAAAAAAAAGAGAGAGAGAGACTGTGTTGTGTGGGGAACTGAAGTATTGAAACCGAAGAGGAAAGTGTTTCCTTTCACGTACTTGTTTAGTAGATTTTCTGGGCCATTTCTCTTTATATTTATTTCACTTTTTTTTTGTTGTACTCAGTAATGGGGAGTGCAGATGTTTTTGAACCATGTTGGAATAACATAGGACAACTGTAGCTTAGTGGGGGGTCAAGGTTTTTGTTTTGCACAGGAATATTTCAACAGTATAATTTCAAAGTCCGCTATCATAATACTATTTATAAATTGAAGATGTGATTGTTGCTGTCCGAGTCCTCTGCAGAGAACCAGCAAAGGCATCGGAAGTTGGAACACTTCAGTAGCTGTCGCACACTGGGACGAGACGCGTTATCGTTTAATATTCATGAAAAGTTTCCAAAATCTGAATATTGCTTCTATTTTGTAAATATTTTCATGTATTTATTTTTGTAGAGATTCCGAGCATGGCATATCATGGGTCTGTCATAGGAGGAAACCTTTCTGAATGTGATGTCTGTTTACCCTTTTATTATTATATATATTTTTTTTCCATAGCAGGTACTTTTTTGGTAATCAGTGTACGACAGTTGGTTTTACATCATTTTGCAGACCCACATGAATCACATTGTAGTTTCATTTTAATGTCTTTAAGCATTTAGACTCTAGTTGCCATAGATAAGGTTGTTAAGACTTTTATTAGATTTTTTTTTCTTTAACCAAAACCAAGTGAAGTTGATTTGCTGCTCTACATTTGGGAGAAACGTTGGCCAGCAATATTTTTGAATTACCCAGCCCACGTTTTTCATTGGGGATTCAGACAAAAGTATTACACTCTTTTTCAGCATTGTTTTGTTTTGTTTTGTTAGGCAGGGGCATTCAATTTCCTTTATTGGGAATGTTTTGAAACTTCATGATTATTAAAATTCTCTCCTAAGCACTTGTGTTAAAGAACAAAGTGTGTGGCTGAACTCTTCAGGCTGTGATGCACTGGAAACATGAACGTGCAAGCTGTTGCCTATAGAGGAGCTGGTGTATAGAACCGATGGTGTAAAGTCCATTCACGGAATCCTATTAGACGTAGTGGATTGTGGATATTTATATTTTGTATATTTCTTTCTTTTTTTTTTTTTTTTAAGGAGACTACTGGCAATATCTACTGTTAAGTTTGCTCGTCTCAGATCATTGCCTGTCTATCATGGCCTTGTGATGAAAGGTGCAATCCAGGAACTGTCCTGCAGTCAGTTAGCTTTTCATTTGTGATATTATTCACAATATTATATTTTTATTGAGTTTTTCATAGTGATGATTCATATTCTGAATTTTGGCCTGTACTGTCTGTCTCTTTATTTTTCTCCTTCAGCTTTTTGGAGTTCGGGCTTTTAGAAATACTGATTTTATTATTTTTATTTTTTTCCAAAACTAAAAAGCTCCCCTGTTTTCTTTTGTCTGGCTGCGGGGAAGTTAGACAAAATTTGAATAAAGAGCATGTACGTTTATCTCTGCGGCTCACAAAAGGCAGGGGAACTGCTCGGTGTGATTTTCGTATGTGAATATACATTTTTAGTCATTCTTTTTTAAGTCGATGCCAACGGATTTGCATGATTTTAGGTTTTTAGCCTGTCCAGCTGATGAGAGAATGCTCGATAAAAGAAATGTGTGATAAAGTTGGATGTGGGATTTTTCTATAGTCCTTTGGGAAGTGGGTTGACTGATGGGAGTGTCCTAGTGTCCTATAGTTCATAAAATAACAAGATGGGGCCCAATAAAAGCCCCCCCCCCTGTTAAAGTGCATTGTTTGTAGTAAATGCTAGGCTGTTTATCTGAACGTCTCTACATCAGACTGACTACAAGTCATGAAAATACCTCCGTGTCCTCTGTACCGTATTTTATGAACTGTAGGCTTCACAAAAGGCTGTTTTTGTGAGGCAGTGCTAGAATGATGTTGACCTGGATGAACAGTTTTGAAAAGTGAAATCCCCTCCTTGCATACCTGTTTGCATTTGAGCTATAATGAATTGTTTATAGCTACCCATTCTGTTTCTTGTGCCTGGTTTTTCTTACCTTTTTTTAGTTAAAGAGTAGAAATGATATCACTGTCAGACACATAACAGATGTGGAAGTGAATTTTAGGTGCCGGGACTTAGTAACACTGGGTCTATGTAATTGTCAGGGTATGAGTAAATAGGTCTGTTGTCACATACGACACACTAGGCTGTCATTATTACTTGTTTAAAAAACTTTGAATTAAATTTACATTCTTGAAGAAGCATTAATCGGGTATCTACAGAGCATTAAAACTCTTGTTTGGATTCAGACTTGTGTGCATCACTGAAAGAGAGGAAACCCACACTAGCAGGGTTTTACACATTAATGTATGCTCGTAGATATGAATTTGATCTGCAGTAAAATTGAGCATGCTGTTACTTTTTGTATATGATGGTTTTTAAGAAGGTCCGAGCTAAACAGCTAGGCAGACTACTAGTAAACTTCAATACAGAAGTTACAGAAGACTTTACATTCATTTATTCATTCATTTATTCATTCATCTTAACATGCTTATTCTTCTGGCCCTCATTGGCCGAAAAGCAGAAGACGGCCTGAACAAGCTGCCAGTCTTTCACAGGGCAGTGACACACATACACATCAAGTGGCAGTTTAGTATTTCCAGCTCACCTGAATGAATGCCTTTGGACTGTGGGAGGGAACTGAAGCACCTGGAGGAAGCCTATATATGCAGACAAAGGGAAAGGGAAATCGCCCAGCCAGAGTACTGAACCCAGAACCATCTTACTATGAGGCCGGCCGTGTCACCCCTGCTACATACACAGTAAAGAATATGCCACTTGATTGTCTGTGTAGCTACATTTACATTTACATTCACATTTACATTTACATTTACAGCATTTAGCAAACGCTCTTATCCAGAGCGACTTACAAAAGTGCTTAGTGTTCAGTTAGAGTATGAATCTCTATCTAGTACAAACAGGTTTAAGTCCAAACTACTCTTATACTCAAGCTAAAGCTCTTATACTTTAGCTCTTATAGTAGCTAAAGTAGTATTAAGGTATACGTGGAAATTAAAAGTACACCGTCAATAAAGCCAAGTCATATTTAAACCAAAATTGGAAATAAACACGTATCTAGCCTTTTGTTCTGACAACAATTATCAAAAGTATATATACTTATATATATTATGTTTAGAAGATGGTAAAGACATGGCATGGATCTGTGAAGGCTACATCAAGGTTAAAAGATATATATGCAAGTTTTGAGAAACATATGCTGCCAATAAGACAACAGCTTATTTTCTATTGCAACAACACACCCTAACACACCTCTACCATATCAGTGTCACTGCAGGGCTGAGAATGACCCACCACCCAAATAATACCTGCTCTGTGGGGGTCCTGACCACTAAAGAACATGGTACAGATGGGACAACAAATTATGCAAAGAAGCAGTCTGTAGTTGTAAGACTGCAAAGTGCTCCTTTATAGTAAGTATAACTGATAAACTGGACAGTGAGTGTAGATACAAGGTAGATGGACCTAATAAAGTGGAAGTTGTAAAGACTGATTGATAGTATGTTACACTTAAATGAGATTCACAGCCAACTAGTAAAAAGCTTTTTGTCTACTTTTAATAAGAAGTATTTTGTATGGTTTATAGTACACATTGGAATTGTATTAGGCTTGTACATCGTATAGGGGCCTAAAAGTCCTGACAGTCAGAGTTCCCTTTAAAACAGGTGCAGTTCACGGTCTGGACGGCAGATGGAGACAAACAGCCACACTCTCCTCCCTACCGCTCTGCTGTGTAGAGCACAAATCTGAAATTCTTTCTTTTCACTAAAGCTTTTATATTATAATTAATTTATTTCCAACTCAAGATAAAAGTACAGTCGACAACAGAATGTACCCAGCAAACACATAACGTTGTCACAACGTTGTGTAATTTCTTTTTTTTTTCAATATTGCCACAACGTTGTCAAAAGATTGTCATAACGTGTTGTTTATGGTATAATTTCTAATTGTTGCCAACTATGTAGATATCATGCAACGTAAGCCGGATATTCGGAGGTTGTTATAACGTACTGACAACGTTACTACTACGTTCTCACAACGTTGTCAGATAACGTTGCAACAACTTTCTGAACAATTCTGGGGGCACTGAAACAGTACGTTGTCACAACGCAACTGTGTTCGCAGGTTAGTGGAACTGTCTCTTATTTAATAATAACATAAACTGAGTCTTAATTAGCCAAAGTTTTGGTTTAACGCCAAGAGTATACATAATAGTACATATTGTGTATGTATGTCAAACTTACTATTATTTAGAAACTATTTTCTAAATTTTCTAAAGAAAGTTTTGTTTACGTAACAAGTTAAATAGATACACGTCTACCACCCAGCCAGGTGAAGAGACCCTTTGGATGAACAAGGTTACTGTATTAGTACAACTGTATGTAGTACTAATCAACAGTGGCAACCTGCCTTGAAGACAACAGAGCTAAATTCTTTCTGTTCCACCATAAATGCTGCTGAAGAGACAATATGCTTCATTATAAAAAAAAACAGGACATCTAAGCAGTAAAACAATATGAACCGAATGGCAAGTGTTTACAGGTCAGCATGTGAGCGCTTACACAGTCGAGTGACATGATTATGCTTAAAGTGCAGATCGGCACTTTTCAGAAAGGTGGGCCATCAGTGTTCTCTCTATCTCTCTCTCTCTCTCTCTCTCTCCCACACCCTCACCGCTTCATAGATAGCCTGTGAGGGCTGCTGGGGTTTCATTAACTTCTTGTTTGTTTCCTGCTGTACAGAATAGTAGCGTTATTTGTTTTACCACCTGCTTTCCGGGAAGCACCGCCCCTGCATCAGCTATCAGCTAATCACAGCGCGCGGGGTTGGATGTTATTAGCCAATCGTAAGGCAGGGTTGAGTTGGAGGCGGGACTTGTTCGAATATGAGTGGGAAGAGAGAGGTGGCAGTAACAGTGTGATGTAGGTTATCCAGCGAGCCTCGATCCTCAGGAAACAGCGCCGCTTTATCTTTTGTCGACTCAGGATGTCATGGAAGTTGTGTGAAAGTGAAACTCTACTCTGATATTCATGGTAAGACGAACACTTTATCTGCTTAATTCGCTGCCTATTTTTTGGTTTATGGGCATATGTTGTTTTTTTCTAGTTTATTTTATTATCCTTAAGAAAAACTAGCTCAGTGCTGCTCCAGTGAAATAATGATAGGAGGAACTGAGGAGGAGCTTACTTATTAATGGTGCTTCTGTGGGTCTAAAGTAAAATGCAACTAACCCTCACAAGTACAGTTATACATAGCATTTGGAACCTTTGGAATAAGGGTACCCATATACAGTGTACGTAGTTAAACTGAGTGGCTTGGTTGTTATTAAGTAGGTCATAAACACCTTAACATAATTATTAAGCAGTGACAACAAGAGCAACAGTGACCCCACGCTCATATATTCTGATATTTCTGATGTTTACTGATCTTACTTTGTCCTCTCCATTAGCCAGCATTAAACCTGTCAGCGACATCACATACTTACATGTATCAGGACCAACAGCTCACCTTTGCCCTTTTATTAATGTGTTATAACTGCTTATTAATTAATTCACAAGTGTTTATGACCTAACTAGAAGTATTAATGAACAAATTTTAAGCCACAAACTCTTTATAAGTATAGTTGTATTCTAAAGCAGCACCAAAAGTATTGACTTAAATACTCAGAATGTACAAATGAATAAATGCCAGTTAATACTCTGTCTATACAAATATTAAGAAAATAAGTTACGGTGAATACTGTAATAGGGTGCTCTAGACTGGATCAGTACGCTTTTTTAAATGCTAAACTTGCTGTTCATTACTGCAGTAAGCTGTAGTTTCTCATTTGGTCTGTACAGACTGAGCTTGATAGCTCAATAGTTTAACTGTCTGTTTAATAATGTTGAATTCTTCTAAATTAGGTAACATACCATCCAAATGAAGAAAAGCAGTCTTCACTGATGTCTGGGGGCGGTTATATTAGACCGAATGACAATTTAGTAGTTAAAACTGTGTTACTTAGTTAAGATGCCTTAAATAGACTTGCCTATGTGTTTTTTGCCACTGTATTACAAAGTGCCATGTATAATATAGTCTATAGCATGTCACCTACTAACTTTCAAACTATGTAGCTAATAACTTGATAACTTTCCTAATTTTTAAAGCCAGTCAGGGGTCTTAGAACAGTGGTCCAGTTCTCTGACACCAACCCCCACCCCACCCCACTGTGCTCCTTTATTATCCAACCCTTGATTATCTTGCTCAGGTACAGCATGGAAATGGAGGAAATGGTTGGGCTTGTGAATTGAAAACCCCTATATTAGATGATCTATATATTAGATTATACTACATTAGCAGGATAAACATGAAACACCTGTTGTTGTTGTTGTTGTTGTTGCTCTAGAATTTGTATACTGATTATCTCAGTTTTAGACTTAAATGACCATCAGTTGCAGGCTAAACTATAGAGTTCAACTCTGCATTCATGATCTTCATCATTTGTATATGCATAAAGACGAGGTTGGCAAATAAGACAATAACCCAGTTTATAGGCCTCTAATTAAAAAAAGTGATGGAATACTTTTCTATTTCTGTTGTTAATATATGATCTGTTCCCTGTGTGACCCATGTACCATTTGGATTGTGTTGTGATTCTGCCTTATGTAAGCAAGTGCATTGGAGTGCAGATAAAGGACCATTTCCTTTGTCTTTTTGTTACAAAGAGTCTCTGTAGCAGAGCATGCTGCTGATTGGTTTATCATGGACTCCCACTTGTATGGCAGCCTTTGCTGAGTGATGCAGGGTAGCGTAAAGGTGTGTGTGGTTTGAAAGCGCTTCCTGTGTCTCGCTATTGTTCTGAACCCGCATTTAACCTCTTTATCATCACGAAAGAAGTCTGCAAGAGGATGCAAGCTTTGTAAGCAGTACTAGCAACATTTGCGCTAAAATCTCCCACTCACGAGTCATACGTTTGGCATAGATTTTAGAGATTGCCAATTATGATTAGGAAAAAGTCCCTGTTTGTTGCATCAGAAATTAGAGGAAAAGGAACCATTGCTGGCATGTAGTCATTTTTTGACATGGTGGCTTTGTTATAGGCAAAAACCTATTCCCTTACTCCATATGTAGCTGATCAGCACAGGCACTTGCTGTCTAAGCTTTGCTTCTGTAGTTTAGTTGGAAGATAATGTTGCTAAAAAAAATAATCAGGGTTTTAATCAGTTTGACATTGTGTAAACTGCGGCCTGCACACTTTCGTCAAACTGTGTTAGGTTGTTAAGACGCCTTGAATAGACTTGCTTATGTGGTTTTTGGCACTGTATTACATACTGCCATCTGTAATATGGTCTACAGCATGTCACAGCTTAGAGCCCAAATTTTGTCATGCAGTTTCACAATTAGAAAAGACATCATTCTTCATTACTTACTGAACAAAGTATATGAAGATTCAGACATGCCGTTTTCACAGTGCTAAAGAAGAACACACCAAACATTTCTTGGATTATTGCATTAGTGTAATGTTGTTTTGCCTACTGTGTATAGTCTTGTCTTCTGGTATAAGGTCAAAACCATTTCTGCACCAATTTTTTAAATTATGTCCTTGGACACTGTAAATAAATATGGCGGTTAAACTTTAAAAAGTTAGCGTCCAGGCTATTTGTTTTGGGCTATTTGAGCTTGAAATAATATGTTTTTGGGTATAAAACACAGATTGTTGTTCTTTTAACTTACTATATAAAATGTAATTAACATTTTAAGGCAGCCTGGACACAACTTTCTACAATACAAATACAAGGTACTGTTTCTTGTCCAGGCTGTCATATAAAGAATTCTATGTAAAATGTATTAAGTAAAACAATGCATGACAAAAATCTTTAAATTCTTAACGATCTACCAAGAAAAGATACCAAAATTAGACATAATTTAACTTTTTATAGAGAATAAGGCAGAATTTATTTATTTCAAGCCATTTTGTGACAGAATCAGTATCTTAAAGACCATATAAAGAAAGTTAAACAGCAGAGTGAAAAGATGGGTGTCAATATGAAGAACAGATTCATTAACCAATATCTATCTTAAATAACTTTCTTAAATGTGTTCTTGAGAAAGACCCTATAAAAAAGTCTATGCCAGATGTATGTTGTTGAACTGTAGAATTGTTTGCACATTTGTGCTTTTAATTGTGTGTAGATCCTGTTTTCACCTGTCAACGAATCCCAAATAAGATAAGAATCATCATAAAAAAAGTGTCTAAGTGAGTTTTAAGAAGAATTTTCTTCTTTAGCACTGATGGTAAAGATGTAGAAGGGGTGGATAGCTATTGTTCTCTTGGATCAATGATTAAAAACAGAGGACCAGCAGTCAATAAATATATAGAACAGCTCAACTCAAATGGGTTCTTGAAAAAATCTTTAGATTGAATGTCTCTGCAAACAAAAATCAGAACTGTCCAGGCTTAGGTCCTTTCTGTGGTGCTTCGTGGAGAAGAAATACAAACAATAAAAATCTGGGAAAAATATTGATGTTGACTTCACTGTTTTGAAAGAACCTTGGATGGCAAAGCAAACAAGCAAATCCTCCTGTTCAACCAAACCCCAGCTCCCATTTAAAGCTCATACAGCCCAACTGAAGTTCTCTTACTTTGGACATATTATGAGAAGAACCAGTTTAGGAAAAGTTACGTTCGCTTGGAACTGTAGAAGGTAACAGAGGGGAAGGTCAACCAACAATGAGATGAATTGATCAGCCATTTCACGAACAAGCTATAAACACTATCTATGTGGTAATCAGGGGTGCAACTTGATGGCACAAAATAAAAAATAAATACATTTTGAAAAACTTTTACACAATGTAAAGGGCAGCTGGTATTGTCGGATTATGTTGTCAACGATGACAAAAATGAAGACAAAAGGTTTCGTTCATATGCAACCAATGTTGTCAGAAGTAATTATTTTATTTAGAATAGAACTCACATTTTCAATAGTTTGCTAAATTCACAGTTTATTTACTATAATGACTTGTTTGTCATACAAAGTGTAGAACAACAAAACATAAAACTGTCCTTACACTGACAACAACTCCAACCCTACAGCTCTTGTTTTTGCTGTATAATGGCGAGGAGAGTTCTCACTTCTGCAAAGCTTATAGATCTTCTCCATTTAATTCATCGCTGAACAAAGGACTATGTCTTACATTGTGTCTGTGAATGTTGTACTGTTTGACTCTATAATGTCTCAGAAAGGTGTAGTGTCTATTACTAAGTGGGCCTTTTGCATGAACAGTCATTTTTAAATGCAGTGTCTGTTCTTTGTAAGGATTGTGTGAGCACCTTAGCACCTTGTGTCTTACTCTCAAGAGCAGTTACTGCATTGGCACATTTAAATATGTATTTATGTTGGCTACTAAAATAGGCTTTCAGGGCTCAACCTGCAAAGAATAGTGAGTCAGTTCCTTTCCTAATAACCAGTGTTGGTTAGAAAATAGTATGCAATACTGAATACAATAAGAAAAAAAGTCAAATGAAAAATTAATTCGCTAATATTTAGCAATGTTTGGATTTATTCAGAAGTGTTATCTCGATAACAGGCTTAAAGGGGAATTCCACTGATTTTTCAAAAAAATCTTTGTTTTTTTTAATGTGTTATTGTAAAATAGTGGAAAATTTGAAAAAAAAAAAGTTTTTTGGGGTTCTATTTTGTCTCACAGTATTTGCATGTACCACCAAGAAATTATTTTAGGTATATTTTAGGCCAAATATTTTTCAAAACTTTCATAAAACAATGTCTCATACATTAGTCAAATATTTTTTAACCATTTCTGTAATAACTTTCCATGAGCCTTGATCATAGAACCATCAAATGTCCCAGACGTCTGGTTCCTATCACCACCACTGTGAACAGATCTGACTCTACGATATTCTCTCTCCTCACCTTATTTCTACAAGAAACCCATGTAGCTACTAACTGTTATTATTAGTCATATTGACACAGCTGTCATGCAGTTTATGGACACACTTGGTAAAGAAAGCATTAAAAGACTCATTTATTGATGTTTTCATACATTAAGTGCTTAAAAAAGTAATCCATAAAAACAATTGTAGCTTTATTACAATTATAAAAAAGGTGTTATTTGAAAGTAATCCAGGCTTCTTAGTTTACATTATATGCTTTACATTATTATCCAGCATTGAGGTCTGTAACCACAATTTTTTCATAGTAAACCAAATAACTAGTTTACATGTCAGCCATATCTAAATTCTTGATTTATTCTTTTTATTGTACCTTGTTATTATAATTATGACATCAGAAAATGTGCATATGTAAAACTTAGTGTTAATATAACAACATTGTTGTTAGTGATTTAAGTCGTATTTTACTGGTACATCATTAATAAAATATACAGACAGTGTATGGATCAGCTGTATAATATAATATAATAATTCTTTGATGGAGAAAAAGAAATCGGTGGGACCAATGAAAATCGTGCTGTACATAACCACCTCTTTAGTAGGTACACGCGTACTTTGCACTTACTGCAACTTGTTGGTTTGACGTAAAGAACTCTGAATACGCACAAAGCAGCTTGATGTGTAAATGATAAAAATGAATAAAACTTAATTACTGATAATAGATATTAAAAGGTATATCACATAAACACATAGAATGATAAAAGGAGCAAATGGCAGTTGTATTTTGTCATCGTACCTTTGAACCCCCCTCGAATGAAGCCCTTACTGTATATTTTACAGAGGTTAAGTGAGCTGTTGTCTAATTCTGAAAGGTAGAAGTTTGTTTGGGGTTACCTGAATATAAAGGGGAGAGAGTGAAAATCAAAATGGCGTTAATTTCTCAGGGGTTTTACACCTGTTCCCCCCCAGTAACCCCACTCTCATCACCACACAGACTGACACCTGGCAATAAAAATACCAGCCAAACTGTGCCAGGTCAGAGACGTGTCCCAGATATTCTTCCTCATACATGACAGAGTGATTTGCTGCTTATGCAAAATGCAGTACTGTGCAAAAGTCAAAGACCACCCTAACAGTATAGTGCTTGTGTCTTCTTATTTTCTGGTAGTTATAGTTCTGTACCTCTGCTAGCTGTTCTCCGTTCACAGTTTTGGCCTCTCAGCGCAGATATTTAAAACCTCATGCACACTATTAAAAATACTCTGAACAGTGTTGAGTAAAAATAGAGTTCTCACCATGTTGTGGTGGATCACAATATGATAAGAACTCTTATTTGTACTGATTAGATATTAATACAGATCGGTTTAGTGTTTCTACTATGTTTTCTATTTTATGTTGTACTATGCTTTATTTACCTAACCTTTTTATTTAAACTGTTGTTGTTGTTTGTTAGCTCCCCCTCTGCTCCATACATCAGTGGAAAAGGACCACCATAGGTCCAGATATAAGTTGTTTGGGGGACCTTTTGCAACACAGCAGTGGCACTGACTTGTTGCGACAGTGTGATGGTTGTGCTGTTACATACGTACATGCGGTTTTAAACATTGTGAAATCTGAGATGAATTGGGGGAGCAAACAAAAGAGCGAGTGTCATTAAAGGGAAACTCAACTGAACTTTTAAGGGTTTTGCATAAGTTAAACAATTAAGATGTAAACAAAGTCATTCGGAGCGATTTGGTGTAAAATGTGGTATACTGTGTTGGTGATAAGATCCAGACATCTGATAAGCTGAATGCCTCCATCACAAAAAGCTATTAAATGAGGTGGGAGTGACTACACTGCCTGATTTCTAAGACCTTGTTTTTCGGTAGTTTTGAGAAGGGTTTGGTATTAACATTTAACATCCATTTATGCGAGGCATTGCAAGAAAGCATGTTTTGAAGAGTAACTGCTATTTTACTGTCATAAACAAACCATATATGTACTCAGACCTGTGTAAGTTGGTGGTTTTGTACAGCAATTAAAAAATGGCTATATTTGTGTTGTAGACACTGCGACCCCTGGGTCCTATCACATCAAGTCAACTTTATTGTAATTCCTTTTTAACACAGTTGTGTTGAGTGGTGGATGAAACATCATTACTCTAGGACATGCTGCTACATTTACCAAACAACAAGACAAACAGAGAATGAATATAAAGTAAAGAGATATTAAACTGTGCAAACACTATACAAAACTTTTCCACACTGAAGGTAGGTACATCTTTTTATTAGTCTAGCATATTTATTGTGATTTGATTTACATTCTCATTTTTCCTATTTTTCTGATGCTTCTTTTGTTGGCTAACTTTTTTGCTAATTTGACTTTGTACAGTCATCATTATAATTAAAATTATTTCCTCACAGAATTCTGAATGGAGGGGCAAATTATGTGAAATCCAATTATACCCACAATACCTTATAAATCATGCAACATACCATCATAATCTAAGCAAGCATCTGGTCACACACTAGCAACCACCTGGAATACCATAACAGCCACTTGGAGTACCATGTCGACCGTTGTAGAAACCTCCTAGCAACTTTTTGAAAAAGTTAAATTGAAAATAATTACAGAATTATTAAGCACAGAGAAGTGGAGGTGAGACAGTGGTTGCAAACACAAATAGATTATATGCACCAGCACACCAACAATTATATGCACTGTTGTGTAATTGTGTATTGGTACAGATCAGTGTTAAAGATGTAATTTGATTGAATTGCTTTGGGATAGCTTGTAAGGAGATAAAAAAGAAGGTCCAGGTCAATGTTGCAATTTCATATTGATGCATGAAGGTATGATGACAACAGTAATTCTGATACATCCACAGAAGACACGTCCTTCACTAAGAGTTGTATTTGCTCTTTGCTGTTTCTGCACACTGTCAATCATCCAATTCATCCATTCGGGGGAGGGGTCAGAAGCACAACCCACATTTACCAAGTGTTCCTTTGCATGCTGTGTGCGGTTACACATTTTCGCCAAAGAGGTCTCCAGATCCAGATCTTACATAGTGCAGCTTCAGCACAAGGCAAACAAGAACAGCCTGAGAACATGCAATTGCAAATGACATATCATATGAATGCACACCAGACATTTTGTTTTATGTATTACTAACATACAACTAAACAAAACAAAAACATGTCTACAAATATACAAATATTTTCTTTAGCTTGTCACAAAAAGGTGCATAGTGAAGCAACATGAAGACTTACTTGAATAGCTGTAACCAGTTGAGATGCTTTTGAAAACACATCGCATGCAGGTAGAGGCCAGGGATAAAATTATCCTATTGACTTTTGTTATAGTTGCTTGGGCACAACCGTCCAATCAACCTGCTTCTTGTTATTCCAACAACAGAAACAACAGAGATTGGGGAAGTAAATGATATTGTTATCTGTAAATTTGCATGTGGTGATAGAGTGGCGTAAACAAAATCCTGCTAGTAATCTCCCAATTCTTAGTATGTATCTGTAATCTGATTACCGCAAATTTAACCCAATATAAGTATCTTTTTTACATTCTGATTATTTTATAGCATTACATGTATCCGATGGTAACAGAGTGTGGGTAAAATATGTAATAAGAAACAACATACTCTTTTATACATGCCACCCTCCTGGGGTATTTGCTTTTGTTACAGTAGGGTAATTGTTGCATTTCTTCGTAGGGGGATAATGTGGACGTCAGAGCCCTGAGGGCTATGTTCAATGTGCAGAAAGAAACTGGCAGCCCTGGAGGTGGAGCATCCCCAAGACATTCTGCAGTGGGTCATACATTAGAGTCCTCAGCCAATGGAGCGGTCCGAAACAAGTCTTCACCCGCAATTCCGAGGCAGGCTGTTCCAGTGAACTCTGCCACCGAACTGAAAAGATTTGGTCAGGCTCCTCATGGAGTTTTTCCAAAACCCCCGCCCTCTCACCGTATGGGAGCCAGAGAGGATCCTAAAGCACCTAAAGCACCTCTCGCAGAGCCTGAGATTCCAGGGAGAGTAAAACTGACAGGGGAGCTTCTCCAAAACAGAATGATGAAGCATAACGATGACAGGAAGCTGCCTTCATTCGCCAGACCTCCACTGCCCAGCCAGAGGAGCATATCTGAGGTACCGCCCCTGAGAAAGCCTCTTCCTGTTGTCGGGCAAAGGCCTTCAAAGCCCAGACGACCTCCATCGGTCAACCTGGACCATTTGCGGAAAAAGGCGCCATTATTTCAACTCCCAAAACGCCAAGAGACTAAGACAGAAGGTAGGTACAACTTTTTATTAGTCTAGGATAATTATTGTGATTTGATTTACATACTTATTTTTCCTCTTTTGTCAGCTAACTTTTTTGCCCAACAGTTTTTTAAGATATTGACTCAGGAATGTTCAGTCTGCTCGGGAATAGTGTTCATGTATACAGCTTGCTAATTTTAAGTTCTGAATGGAGGGGTAAATTATGTGAAATCAATATATATACCTGCAAAACCTTATAAACCATGTAACATATCGTCAACATCAAAGCAAGCATCTTGTCACTCATTAGCAACCACCTGGAATACCATAACAGCCACCTGGAGTGCCATGGCAACCTCAATACAATAACAACAGAGGGGAATGTTGTAGAAACCTCCTAGCAACCACCTGGAGGATCATAGCAACCAGTTCAGATAACAGTGCAACCTCATAGCAACACTGGTTCAATTATGTGGAATACCATAGCAACCAAGGAGCAACACCTTAGCAACCACACAGAACATCAAAGTAAGCTATTAGCAACATCTTAACAACCACCTGAGATAATATAGCAAACAGTTTGCAACCACTTGGGAACTGCTTGAGCTGCACAATCACATTTTGTGGAAATCTATGGAATTCTATGTTGTGTTAAAACCAGGAAAACTGACCCCTTTGACTCCATTCTTATTATTCAGCTTGCACTTTTTACCCACCAACTACTAAATTAACTACAAGCCCGAATGTAAAGTAGTTTTGTTAAGTAGTAGATTGTTAAATTAAAATTTCAATTGAAATTTCTTATTTGTCACCAATTTTTCACACAACAGCACATTAGTTGATAGTTTTTGTCATAAACTTAATTTCTTCAAAATAAAAGCCTTTATTTTAACTTTGATTCTTGCAACATATTTCAAAACAGTAACAGTGACAGTAAA
Source organism: Megaleporinus macrocephalus (assembly GCA_021613375.1). Taxonomy (NCBI): domain Eukaryota; kingdom Metazoa; phylum Chordata; class Actinopteri; order Characiformes; family Anostomidae; genus Megaleporinus; species Megaleporinus macrocephalus. The sequence continues at coordinate 28,268,628 of CM038721.1, forward strand.
GCATTTATCACTTAGTAATGTTGCCATCTCTTTTTCCAACACTTGAAAGTTGTGTGAGGACTGATGACACCAAATGCTAAAGCTAAATGCTAAATTTTGTCCCTTTTCATTTGCAAACAACTTATAATATGTGAAACTGTACGTTGTCGTTGTCACTTTTGTGTGTGGGGGCCAATTCTGCGCCCACACCCTTTCACAGCATTGTCTACTTTCTTACTTTGCTTCAATATTATCAAAAGGTGGTGCTGTTTACGGTGTACCAACAAGACGATTACAACCTCATTATTTAGAAGCCATGTAGTATTAAAACTACCTGTTGGCAACTTCCATAGAGTTCCATTCACAACATAGTGGAACTTAGGAGCATTTAAGGAGTTTCTAACAATGTGTTGTCAGTGACTCTTTGTAAGTTGTCAGATAACATCATAACTTAAAGAACTACATTTCAGTGTTGTGACAATGTTAGAGGTACCAAAACAATAGGTGGTCACAACAATGTATATTTATATATGTATACATATGTTGTGTTAATACTGTCTGCAATGAAGTTCAAGTCAAAGTGCATGTTCTGATTTGGAATAGGACTAAATTGCTAATCAAAATGGGTCAATATGTGTTATGAAATTTAGAAAGTGCTATTTAAAAAATGTTATGAGAGTGGTGAACGGAAGCCTATAGACCCACATACAGGACCTTCCAGTTTAAGCAGTCAAATCGAGAGCAATTGATTAACTCATCACTGCTTACTTACTTTACAAGAAACAAGATTGAAAGAAAGAAAATGACACGTCATTGATTACATCCTCTTGTTTATGTTTCCATGTTAGTAAATGATGCAGTTACTTTTTTTTGTCAGATGGAAAAGGTAAATTCCATTGATTTTTCAAAACTTTTGCATGATTTAATCACTGAGACGTAAACAAAGTATGCACTCAATGTAAATGTAAAATGGTGAACTGAAGACAATATATACGCTAGATGTGTTTTTACAGTGGAGACCACAGGAATCAAGGGTCACAATGTCTATAACTCAAATAGCCATATTTTACTATTCAAAATGACCAGTGAAACTTACTACTCTACTTTATTTGAATATATATATATTTTTGTGAAGGACTGAGGATCTTCAGTCTTTTAAAGTTAGTCTAAAGAAGCCCCAGCTTTTTTGCCCTATCAATAGAAGTTTGTGATTTTACCTGTAAATCTTGGTTCTCTGTAGTAGTATCTTATATCTGGTGATATAAAAGATCTGAACATTTCAGATCTTTGAACATATCATTTAACTATGGTAGTTGTTTAAAGATCTTTTAATTAACATTAATTATTATTTTTTTGGTGGAAGCAGTATTTAAAAACTGTATATAAGATTATAATATTGTCTTACTGTCATAACCTTTAGTACTACACTTATTCATTTGAATTTGAACTTTTACTGTGTCTAACAAACACGTTAATGTAAAGAGATTTTATATCAGTTCCAAATAAATATCCTAAACTAGACATGCATGTTTTGTTTTTAACAGAAGGTATGTTTTAGAACAAAATCTCGTCATCTGCAAATCTCGTTTACAAGAAAAAGACACACAATACTTTACAATGTAAGTTACTGTAAAGAGATTTTATTCCAGTTCCAATCTGCTGTGTTCAAATAACACAGAAAAACAAATCTTCAAAAATGGACATGCCTGGTTTTGTTTTTAACAGAGATGGTATGTTTTAGAAGGACCCAGAACAAAATCTCGTCATCTTAAAATCTTGCCATCTCCACTTCTCCTTTCTCCTTTTAAAGACACAATATTCCTTACTTTTAATGTAAGGAAAGACTTTTTTCCAAGTAATTTGGGCCATTTCCTTTGATACATTCATCACAATATTTACAGAAACACATGCTTTAAAAGGTAGTTCAAAATTGATTTTAAAATTATAGATAGTGTTTTAACGATATGTACCGCATTGCTATGTTTTTCTGCTTGTGTGTGCATTTCACAGGTCCAGGGCGGCCACCGAACAAACCTACACATTTGACACCAAATAAAGCTCCATTTTTGAACCCGTAAGCATCTTAATTGTTTATATATTTTTTATTTATCTCTACAGTTGGACTTCAATCATTTCAGATACAGCATTAACATAAGTATATCATCAATGACAACAGAAAGTATAAGAAACAGGTTAATACATGATAAAGATGTTTAACAGTGATTTACGATCTCAGTGTTATATTATAAAACTTGTTTACGTTGTTGAGCAGCGTACCTCAAATTTAGGCACTTATAGTTTGACTGCCTCCGGCGTGCGTAGGTGCCTGCCTGCTAATTGCACTGCAAAATTGTGGAATTTCCTGAGAACAATGCAGATCAAATAAAAAAGCACTGACTGATTTCTCTTTTTGTTTCTCAGAAACATCGAGCACGAACAGGATACATACGACGACATTGACTTGCCCCCACCTCCACCACCTCCTCCAAAGGCATCCTCCAGAGGTAAACAAGTAAACTCGTACCAGCTATGAGTTACTTGATGTAATGATGTTACCTGTAGGGTTGTGTCCTTATGCAACCCTGTTCATGATAATGTACAGTGAATACACGCAATGCCCTGAGTTTACTAGATTCAAATTGATGTATACGTAATTTCTACATTAAATATTAAAAAAGAATACATGCATACATACATTTTTTTATTTTCATTTTTCTGCATCATGTAAGCAATTTACATTGTGTGAACATTTTATTATGTATGGAACAACACAAAATCTCTTGACATTAACTTATTTTAGAAGTAAGAACTTTTTTTGCTCACAAACCTTGCTTATTATATCGATTATATATCATTTTATCAGAGATGTCTGTCAGTTATTGTTATTCTCTCTCTGTAAATCTCTCTATTAGCTTCTACATGTGTGACCTTTATTGACAACCCTGGAAATTCCTATAAACCGAATGTAACTAAAGCATGTTCTCATTTATTGCTGCTGTTAGAACAAAACTTTGCTTCTGCAAAAAGACAACTTTACAGGAATATGCAATAACACACTTTACTTTCAATGAAAGTCATTTTAGGAATCAGTCATTTTGGGTCATGTTTTTAAAAACTTAGCTTGAAATTTACAAGCAATTCTGTATCACTTTACATTATAATTATATGTCAAATTATATTGTAATTATTTAATATGATGTTATACAGCATTATATTTCACCAAGCCAAATCCCCTTATTCACAATAACAACAATGTTTTTATCAGTATTTATTACATCACCATTAGTTATATGGTAGAATTTATTACATGTACACTATTGTGCAAAAGTCTTTGACACCTAAGCTCATTGTTTGAAAGTCTTTATCTTAGCACTAAGTAAGAACAGCATCATTAGAACAAATGTAAATAAACATACAATGCAATACAAAATATAATACAAAGTAGCATAGATATCATATTTTGAAAGAGGTAGACATTGCATGAACTTATTCAATTCTTTTACCAGAAATCTTGATTTTGCTTAATGAAGCACTGAGCAAGTATTAAATGATAACTGTATAAATACTGGGTTGTTTCCACAAGGAAAAACTTGGAAAGAGTTAAATAAACACACCAACATATCATCGCTGTCCAAAGAAAAAGGTCATTTTTGCCTTTTTTTTCTACATTATTTGAACATGAGAGCTGTCGTTTACATCTGGTAAAACTGCCACCGTTAATGGACCAATGAAAATGCTTCAAAAACCCTTGTAAACAATTCTGGTTGCATTGACCTCCATTAAAATAAAAGACTATTCTCCTGTAAAGTTGTCATTTTGAAGATACCTGCTTTTTTTGGACGACATGTAAAACCACTACTTATTGTATTAAAATCATTTGAATATTTAAAAAATAAAGTGTTGTGCTGAGTGAATAGAAGCTTCCTAAAAGTGCCTAAAATTATTGCACAGTACTGTATATATAAATACACCATATTTATCATGTTTTATAGCTTTATTAATTATTGCAAATGCTGCCATTCACTGTGGAAATTATGTCTGTGGTTAGATTGAAGCACTTAACCACAAAGACATTGTACGCAATCTTTTTTACCAAATGTGGAAATTCTTAGAAGGCTGACCGTATTTAATATTTAATTAATTTGGAAATTATATTCAAAATCATATGTATTGAATGTACTTCTCCATGACCCTCTCTATGTTTGATAGCAAACCTGATGGCCATTCTGTCTATGATTATTGTATATCTGATTGAATTATGGCTTCAGTGTGATATTTAATAGACTGCATTTATATATTCTGTGCTTACACAGAATCGTGGACTGGCAGTTTCTCATCTCAGGCTGAGGAGGTGAGCGTTTCCTCATACTTTAAAAGTTCCAGAATGTAGAATCTCACTGTTTCTTAAGAACCTTACACTCAATTTGGCAGTTTAAATTTTTTTTTGTGTGTGTGTCTTACTTCTTCTTTTGTTTTTAGGACACAGATGAAATTTATGAGCATATCGAGGGGTACGTCATTATCCTGCAGTTCCTATATTTTCAGTGTTCAATATTTCACTGCTTCACTAGATTCACTGAACTGCTCTGGTTTTAGCAGCACAAGAAATGTCCTGGTTATAATAACCCATAAAATACTAAAGGCCTGTATATGTGCCCCTTTTACTACTTAAGATCACATATCAGTTTTGTTTTAATTAATTTATAGTAGTTACTGAAGAATACATCTGAATAGCTGAATACACAAAGAGTTTTAGGGTTTTGCCACAAGCAAATTTCACTTTTCAGATTTCATTTGATCTGTTCTGCTCAACTGCAGGGAAGAGGAGGAATTCACGCAGCAGGTCATCCCTGAGAAGAAGAAACCAAAGGAACTCAAACGACAGCAAGAATTGGAAATGAAGGAGCAAAAAGAAATGCAGAAAAAAGAAAATGAGTACAGAAAAAAATTTAAAGTAAGTTTAGAAAATGATTTCAACCAGTTATAAAATAGTATTATATGGACTGCCAACCAGAATAACATTTAGATCACAGCTTATTTACATGTATCAGTCTTAAAGCCACAGTAACAACAGCAGTCAGTTGAATACAAAGAGATAAAGAGTTGCAAACAGCCTGTTTTTGGTACATAAACCCAAATGTCATAAGCAGACTTCAGAGAGAACAATAAAATACAGGAAATCTTTTGGTTTACAGGCTTCATTTGAAGCAGTAGTGAAGCACAGTTGATGCTAATTGTTGGTGTTCGTGCTGATAGATATCTTATTATTTACTTATATATGTTTGTTGTTAACTTCAGCTGATTAAAGAAGAGGAAGTACTGCACATCGCTCGGGTGAGAGAGGACTGGCAGGGAGGGAAGAATGATCTACGCGTGCGGCAGGGAGAGACGGTGGAGATCGTCCGAGTGAATAACAATCCTGGAGGGAAATGGCTGGCTCGAAACATGAACAGAGAATGTGAGCTTAACCTCAGAATACACTACTTACAGCACAGATCTTCTTCAGGCCTCATCTGGCACCAATAACAGAACTGTAATAACAGAATACAAAATATAAAACACACCTTGACTCTTTAAAGTCAACATCAATTAGAAATCATTTCACTTCAGTAGCATATCTCCAACTTAATACACTGTGTCGGGAGGGTCTCTGTAGGGTGAGGGTGGTGGGATTAGAAGGTGGTGGTGGAACTCATGATGGATCAGGTTCACTATCACAAGATAGATTAAACGGCAAAGTAAAAATGTCAGTTATGTTATTTTAGACACTAAGGGACTGTACGTGGGCCAACACATCTATTCCTCACTCTCTTAACAATATCATTCCTTTTGCTTCCCTACTTTAATAGAAGTTACTGAGTAATAAGTAGCAGTCACTGAATAAGGAAAGTCTTAGGCCTGCTGTTGAAAGGGTTAAATGTCCCCAGTACCTACCAATGATAATGATTAATGAATAACTATTAGATGTAAATTATTACAGCAACAACTATTTGATACACACTGAAACTGTGCTGCACTGAATTTGCTGCATTCAGTAAATATATGTATAATTTCCATATCAACATAATTACTGCCCAAGTGAGTAAACTGTAAGATAAGATTGTGCTAATATATTTTATTTATGTGGAAATGACAGCCAGTAAATTGAATGCAGTTGATCTAAATTGTATTTTTAATAGTGTACTATGCTATTAGCCATGCAGTACAGCAAAAGTAGAAGATTATTCTTTATTTAATTTCTGTGTAAAACAGTCAAATTAGTCATGTTTAGTGTCAGTCCACTTTTTGCCTTTATCACAGCTTCCGTTCTTTTATTTAGACTTATTTTTATTTTTAATTTTAAAATGTTCTACTCCTCCAGAGTTCAGAGTATAGGTTTTTGTATTTTGTGCTTCTAACAATCCAAGCCCTAGTGAACACATGCAGTAATGTTGAGCTCTGGGGTGGTAAGTGCTGTTTATTTGATGCTGACAGTTTTGATGTTCCACCAGCTCTTGCACGTTTGTTAGGAGTCCCAGTTTTTTTTTCTCTCCTTCCTTTGATGTCCGCCTGACTGTGCTAATGCATGAATGTCTTTTGTCTATTCCTTAGAAATCTGAAATATTATTAAGCTACTTTTTTATTTTTGGGAAGCCAAATAAATAAAGAGTGTCTCTGTTGTTCTACATTAAGTAGTTATTACATAAGAAATGCCACCCTGCTTGTGTATCATTTTAAACAATGTAATATAAAATGTAAACAATCACTGCAATTGATCAGCAGTAGATATTATTTTTTTCTGTAGATGGTTATATCAGTAACACATGTGTGGATGTGGATTATGAAGAAGTGAAGCGGAAAATTCGTGAAAGCGCTCCTACTACCTTTCCTCCTCCAGTCCAAGAAGACGACGATGTGTATGATGATGTCGGCTCAGACCCCCTGAACAGGTCATTTCCTCTAGATCCAGTTCTATTCTTGATATTGGTTTTCAGATGCAGGCAGTGTTACAAAACAGCAGAAATTCACTTACTGTATGTTGTGCTCTCATCTGTCTGTTTGTAGCAGCTTCAATATGGGCGGTGGTAAGTGATTTAACAATTACAGAATATTCAGCCAAACAATCTTCACTCTGTGCAGTTAAATGTTGCTTCACACTCTCTCTCTTTATCTATCTATCTATCTCTATGTCTCAGAGGTATACGATGATGTAGATGCACCCATACCGGATGAATTCCCCCTCCCCCCACCGGAGATATGGTATACTCCACCATTAAACTTCATGGCTGTGATCACTGTCTGTGTTTAGTCGGGTTATACATCTCTGACAGCAAAATCTCAACTTTGATGTGATTTCATTACTGCACCGTTATTACACAATGATTACAAGTACACAGGAATTTTCACATGACAGTAAAAACAGATGTAAAAATAGAAGAATTTAAATGGAATTTTAAAAATGCTTAATTAAATCCTTATATATATATATATATATATATATATATATATATATATATATATATATATATATATATATATATATATATATATATATATATATGGTAATTGTACAGTTTCACCATACACTGGAAACTGTTACTGCGGTATATGAAAATGTGAGCATAAAATGGAAATCCTCAGTGCATACCACTAAAGCTTTTCTGGTATCTTTGAGTATTCCGGTATTCATTAAAGACAGCACCCGAACCAACTTTCCACTGACAGCTTCCTGGTTAAATTATAGCTGAATATATTTTCTCTTCTCTTGGTTAATGCTTAACTTTATGGCTCCAGGTCAGAGAAAGAAGCTTTGTTTTAATATGCTGACGTTATTATCTGAGTGATGTCTCTGGCGCCATCATATTAAAATAAAACGTGTGGATAATAAACGTTCTGTTCATGACCGTTGCTTTGATCATTCTAATAGTCATGATCCCAAGAGGAGCAAGAAGATGGAGAAGGAGGAGAAGGAGTTTAGGAAAAAGTTTAAGGTATATTTCTCCTTATGTCTCCTATTAGGGGTGGCTCAATACCACCTCTTCATGTCCGAGACCGATACTGCCAGAATTAGTATCTGCCGATATGGATACAATCAGATACTGTCTTTCTTTCCTTTCTTAAACAACAAAGCTGGTAATAATGCATTTGTCTGGATGCTCTTTGTATAATTTAATAACATCATGACCAAACTGTGAAACAAATACTCCCCTCACCTTAAGGAAGATATGCAGCCCACAGCATGACTCTGTTTCATTTTTCATGTGCAGAATTTCAGCTATTTTGATTGGTCACCACACGAGTATCCAAATAAATTTAAAGATCAACTTTGTTGCTAAGTTAAATTTTTTTCTTCTTATATCTGATGTAGTCATTTTGGCCAGTATCCACTAATACCAATATGGAGTATCATATCAGTGCACCCCTAGCTCCTATATAGTTGTCCCCACTAATGGATTAGCTAGTTTCTTTTTAATTTTACTAAAACAAAAGATCAGTTTAAAATCAGAACACCATATTAAATCTGTCTGTTGTGTTTGGGTGATGACAGTTTGAAGGCCCTATCAAGGTCCTTAGCTGCATGATGGTGGACCCCAATGCAAATATAAAGAAGGGTGGAGGAAAGGACCTGTCTGTTAAGCGGGGAGAGATTCTGGCGGTCATTGAGCAGAGCAGCGAGAAGAAAGTACTCTGCCGCAACGAACAGGGCAAATGTAAGAGTTGTGCGCCCTCTTGTGAGAATGCTTTAATATTTTCATGACAGTATATTTCGTGACGAGAGGGATTCATTTCTGTTTATTTAGATTATTAAGATGCAAACAAACATTTTAACAACATAATTATTAAGAAATAGTTAAAAAATAGTTTAAAACTAAATGGACTTCCCCTTTACCTTTAACATTAAATATGTATTGTAGTCTGATTGTGTTGTTTTTCCATCATCTACTTTCAGATGGATATGTGCCCAGAAATTACCTTCTACAGGCGTAGGTTTTACCCTATAGTCATTATCATTCTCTTTATTAGTTCACATTCATAATATTTTATTGTAAATAAATGCTGTCAAATGCTGTTTTCTTCCGTTTCAGGGAAAGTGATATATACGATGACATTGACAACAGCGTAGGTATGTGAGTTTAAGGCTTATCCTGGATAACCAGGCATTTTAGATCTACACCTATACGGCCTTACTGAGCTGTTCAGGGCTTAGTTGGCTGCATCAGACCAGTTTTGCCATTTCCCATGTCTTAGTTTTGTCTTTCTTTCTATTTTCAGATATTTATGATAATGATTCAAACACATCTGGATCATTGAGATCCTAATGAACAGGAACAGAACAGTTTTGGAGAAAGTGGACATAAAAGAGAAAAGAAAAACAACTGAGCTAGACCGAGATAAATCTAATTACCTGCAAAGAAGAAGAGTCAACCCTGAGGACAAAAATGTTGAAGATTTCAAGTTAAAGCTTTGTATATTGATAAAATAAATGCATGTTTTTTTTTAAATAAACCGTGTCATAATTCTTATTCTTTTTTTCACTGGCTGTAGTGTATTAGATATTAGAGCTATTCGAGCTATTCTTTAAAAAAACATACACATCTTACCTTTTTGGTCTTGGGTTTAAGAAACAAGTAACAATCAACTCTGCTTAGCACTCCCTGTTTTCATAGTTCACCAAAAAAAGGTTAACCAATTCGCTACAGCGCCACCCTGAGGCACATCAGTGCTGCATCTCTAGTTAGTCTAGAATGTAAAAGACAGGATTTCACCAGCTGTACAATGACCTTTCACTGAATCAGGCATTTAAACATCTGTTGTTCACTAATGGAGAGCAAAATGTCTTTATAAGTTTTTATTCCTGATCACAGTACTAGATTATATGGAGGCCTTAAGGTGACAGGTTGATTGTTTTTAATCGCGAATGAATATACTGAGGGTACAACTGAAGTTTCCCTCATAACTCATGGCTGCAATATTTTTATTTGTGGCCTCACTGTACTAGTTGCCAAAATACATTAGTCTGTGGGCTGATTATAGTAACTTGTGGCCTCACTATAGTAGTTTGTGTCCTAAATATATTAATTTAAGGCTATACTGCTCTGATGGCTCTGGACAATTAAGACACATCCTTAATACTATGACTCTTTTTTTTCTTTCTGGAACTTTCCTCAAGCCACCCTTTCAACAAGATGTTTATCATCTGAATTTCCTAAGGATTATGGGTTGAAGAAAAGTATTATTTTATTATTTTATTTATTTATTTAATTTTAAGTGGTTAAATGCATGTGTTGAGTTAAAGGGGATTTTTTTCTAAATGTATGCAAATTAAATTGTCATGTAATCAGGCATTTGGAGTGGTTTGGTGTGAAATGCCCCCTTTTCCAGAGAAACGTACAGTGATGGTGATGGGAACCAGACGTCCACCTCTAAAAGCCCCCTCACAGAAAGTTATAGCATAAAATGATAATGAAAGTATTGCTTTTTGGCCTTAGAAAGTATTATTACAGTATTATTTATATATATATATATATATATATATATATATATATATATATATATATATATATATATATATATATATATATATATATATATATATATATATATATCTTGCAATTTCACTGGTGAGTTTGGGGAGTAAATTATACTATATTTGCATTATGGCTTTATAATTTATTATTATTATTTATAATCTTCTTTAATCGTCTTTAAAATGAACAATTTCACATCACTAGGAATGAGTTTGTTTATCTCTCAGTGATTGAGGTAGTTTCCCCTTTAAGGGCTCCTCACGCTGAATCGTCGTTCAGCTTTGAATAGGTGATCGACTATTTTGGTCTGGGGAACACAATTTCCTGACCAAAGTACAGAAGCTGAACTGACCCTCTTTTTCACCCTGAGGAGACTGGAGTGGTCAGTACAGCCGGGTGAACATCTGAGTTACAGAGAAGGGACCGTTTGTCACTCTGTGAACGAGAAGTCTGAAGCGCTGAGCTGGACAGTAACAGATGAGGAGCTCGTCATAGTCCAGCATGCAGGATTCTGTGGAGTCAGTGGTGAATATACTCGAGTCCTACAGAGGAAGAGATAAAGTGGTGAGTGTTTCACACAGCTGTTCACTTTCATAACCAGAACCAGCATAAAACTATTACACATTAGCGTGCTGTGAAGATGCGTGCAGAACTATTGGAACTATTAAACTAATGAACTGTAAATATTATAGTGACTCTCTCCTTGTTTTTCACTGCAGCCCTTCAAAATCCAGAATTACTGACTTTGTGCTTCACCAATAATTTACCAATGATTGCTTAATTTGAGCCAAGGTCCATATTTTGTGTAATATGACACCAATATGAAAGAATTTATTGATAAATTGTACCCTAATACGCTTTTCTGGGCGTGTTGTGTATATATTCAGTACTTAAAGGTGCAGTATATGATTTTGGAGAACGACTATTGCTTTTCAAAAGTAATTCCCTCCCTCCTTCAGAAGCTCCACCCCTCAAATTAATGGACACGCTTTGCCAAGAGGAACGACACTGGACTAGCAATCTTGTTTTTTTCAGAACTTCATGTGTTTGAAGCTCTTTGCAAACTTTGTACGAACACATACCATGATATAATGTTAGAGCATGAAACAGCACAGCAAGTGCATAATCTTAGTTTGGTAAACTGTCACTACAAACAGCTCAAATAAAAAAGTTAATATTATTCACCTGTCCAGCAGAAACAGAGCAATTTCTTCATCCATTTTCATGCATTTCATCTGGAGATAAGGCTAAGCCAGCTTCTTTTTCACCAGTCCTTGTTCAAACTTTCTGGTTCCACCTTAAATGGTACAGCAGTTCCATGCTTGTGCCTCAGACTACCTGTCCAGGTTCACCTTAAATGGTGCCGCCATTACAATCTGGCACCTGACCACCTGGAGGCCTCAAACCGTGGAAGGTGAAATGGGAAAATTTGAGCAATAGAAACCCAACTTGAACCACTCTGAAATCTCTCAGAGATCTCGCCACCATTGAAAGGCCTTGTTGAGTTTAACACAGCTCCTCACTGTTGAATGATGTGAGATGTTTGGGGTTTTTCTTAGCCATCTCTCTTTCTTGACAATGCGTAGTTCAACACGTAGACCCTTCCCGTCCTCTGTCCTGTTGAAAAGTGTTATTTAGATCTACCCGAGACATTTTGTTTATTTTGCATTTCTTGAGCTAGGGTTGCATAAAAATGCCACCATTACAAGGAGAAATTCACAGAATTTGATAAACAAGGTATTGTATTGAAATCATATACTGTGCCTTTAAAAAGCACTGACCAACTGAATGTGTGGACAAAATAAGAATGTGAAAGGACAAAATGAGAGTGGTCGGTATGTGCAATGTTGAATAAAAATCATTGTATTTATATTATTATACTAAAATATATAATATATATTATATAATAGTCATTTATTTTAAATGTATTACTGGCTCTTTTAATAAATAAAAACTTTAAAAAAATAAAAAAATGAAAAATTTCACAATACAGGAGAGTGCATCACAGTATTAGTTTCTTTGGTGAGTCAAGTCAGCTCAGGTGTTTTATACAGAGAAAGCGCCATGACCTTTGCCTTTGTTATAAAATACGGACTTGCCTCGTGTCCTCAAATGTTGGCTGTTGTTCTTTTGCCATAAAATGATTTGGTTTACATTTCCAAATGTGTTTTAGGCTTCACTGGTAATGTGTTTATTTCTGTTTTCGGTCATGCTATTAGATAAGAACTCTTTGCTATGGATCCCAGCTGGTTGGTGGAGTTATGTCCCAAAAGACTGGTGGCTCCTCTGAACTTGGCAAGAGTCTCCTGCTCTTCTCCGCTCAGCTCAGTCACTGTCGCACAGTACTGCGGCTGTTTGACGACCTTTCTATGGCCGCTTACTCACAGAGCTACGGTCTAGGAGCCACGGTAAATACCAGTTTCTGATTTGCTTCTGTTTTTTTTTACTAGTTTCTGTATTAAAACTGGATTTCTATTCAATTTAATGTAGCATTTCCCAAACCTTAACTCCAAACTCAAACCTAACCCTAACGCTAGTCTATAGATGATCTATAGAGGACTGTCAGAATAAAGTCTGAGGGACACTAATAAGGTCCACCCTGTCATATCTGCATAACTTACATAGTAGTTACTGAATTACCGCAGGACAGACAGACAGACAGACAGACAGACAGTAGTAACAGAACAATACGTCTGCAGTTTAAGGGTTTTAATAGAGTGTAATAAAATTTGCATTTGTATTAACAGGAGCAGGACAAAGTGTTACGGTGCTTGTCTGTTCTGATTAACGTTGCTGACCAGCTGTATTACCCCTGTGAACACATCGCCTGGGCAGCTGATGCAGAACTCATTAAAGTCAAGTCTGACAAATGGTGGACACTGAGCGTTGTCCTTTGGGGCCTGTCCTTATTTCTTGGCACTTTCAGGTAAAATAAGAGCCCTACTGGCCCAACATTTGTTTTTTTCTGTTTCAATATGTAAATGCGTATAAAAGTTTTGGGAACAGGGAAAGTTATGACATGATTCAAATCAGCAAATGTTATTAAACAATAACCTGTAATTGTCTATTATAATCTATTTATGTTTCTTGTTTGCATCTTTGTACAAACTGTTTAATATCTATAGAATAAGAGCATCATATCTCAATTATTTTATAAATTTATCTTCAACAGCATTGGTTTTATAATGTTAAAAACAATGATTCTAGAACACTAATGTGTGTATATACGAATGTTATTGGTATAAGCCCTGTATGAACACACTGCTGCATCTTAATTGTACAAATTTTCAGTGAATTATTTGCTTGTTTTGAGGGACAGAATAAGATTTTAGGGCTATTTTCAACTTTAAAATAAAAAAATGTTAGACAAGTGTACTGTTGTTGTTATCTGTATTCAACTGTTGTGTAAATAATTGTATTCAATTCTTAAAAGTAATCATGTAATTAATTTGAACATTATGGTGCTTTGAATATATACTTTCAATAAAATCAAAATAAAGTCATCCTTAAATAGAGAATCACAGCCCTACCTTGAATCTGATTGCAGATCTCTCAGAATAATCCTGACATTAAGGAGTAAGGCAGGGAAATACAGACGGGCAGGACAAGGCGATGGCAGGTGGGTCTGTCTTTGATATGATCACATTTTTTCTATCACATATAAATAATAATTAGGAATAAGAGTTCTACTGAAATCTTTTTTTTGTATTTTTAGGGACGATGCAGTTGCTGCCACAGTTGATATCCAGAGGCAGATGTGTCGAGAGCTTCTGAACGTTCTTAGCAGCCTAGCAGATCTCAGCAATGCTATCCATTGGATGCCGCCTGGTTTTCTATGGGCTGGCAAGTTCCCCCATTGGCTGGTGGGACTGATGGGAACCTTTTCTTCTCTGATTGGAATGCTGCAGATGTGTTCCAGTGACCAAACTGCCACTGTCTGAATGAGTCACCACTGTTATGAATATAGGTTACATGCACATGTACAAAGTACATAGACTTCAAAGTGCATTAACACAATCCACTATGCATGGTAACAGACAAATCAAGTACAGTAATTGCTTATTGTTAAGTAAAATGGTACAAGGTAAAAGAATTGTAACACTAAACTGATAGTATACTCCTCTGGGTATGATTAAGGAGAGACAAAGGTTTTAAAGCCTGGAAAGAATAAAATCCATGTTTTATGAAAACTTTTTTTTTTTTAATGTGTTTTGTTCTTTGTAGTCTATGCAATAGTCTGTCATCATGCTAAATTGTTAGATTCTTTTCTCCATACCTTAAAAAAAAAAAAATAATAATAATAATTTTGACCCCAGATTGGCCTGAACACATTTCATGCTAAAGTAGATGCTTCCTTAGATTTGTGGTGGAGAATAATATAATAGACGTTTGATCATTGAAAAAGATGTGGATTGCATAGACTTATATTACATTTTAGCCACAATGGCCCTAGAGCTCCAGCATAAATCTAAATAGGGAAACTCAGTGAACCATAATTTATTTATTTCCAGTAAATACAAATTCACCATCATGATTGGGGTGCAAAAGTAGGATCAGACTCTTACTCGCTGTCATGGATCCAGGGCGTAAATCAGTATTGTGGGGTTTGAGGTTTTCTGAATCAAGGTTGAGAGCATGTAGCTCTTTAAACCTCATAATCAAAGTTCCAAATTCGAGGGCCAACAATCAGAGAAACAGCTGTAAAACTTTAATATACCATTTACTTCAGTTGCTGTACAAATCCTAAACTGGAGCATTAAATCTGTTTTGCTAACATACTGAAAAGAATTATATGCTGGTTTATGACTGGTCTCTGCTATTCTAGTGCTGGTCTGATACTTGTTTATCTGACAAGCTTACATGGTCCTGATGGTTGACAGGCATTCCTGCATACAAAAAATATCGTTGCTGTCCAAAGAAAAACATGTATCTTCATTTTTGTAGATTTTTATTTTTCTGTGTCATGTGAACTCAACATCTGTCGTTTACATTGTCTGAAATTGTCATGATAAATGGACCAACTGAAATATTTTGGTTAGCCTCACCTGTAAAGTTGCCGTTTTGGAGATACTTGTTTTCATTGGACAGCATCTATGCTGTTTTGCTTCTAGCATATTTTTATTGTTAATATGTGAGTAGATCTGCATGTTGACTGGTTAAATGAAGTTTGATTTTCTGTACATAATGTCTGTAAGAATGTAATATACAATAACTTTGTAAATTGTAATGTCATGACATTCAGGACAAATTCTCAAATAAATAATTTGTAAATGACTATTGTGAGCTTTGTGGTGTTTGCAAGCATTTTAGGATTTTTTTTAATCCCAACTCATGAGAAAGTGTTTTAATTTCGCTACCTCCACATTCTAGTCTGGTGAATCAGTTGGTTAATGAAAAAGCACATTGTACCAGCACGTCATCACTGTCCAATGAAAAACAAGTATCTGCAAGATTGCAACTTTACAGGAGAGGCCAAAAGCTATTTTGGGGCTTTTTTATTAGAAAATGTTAAATGACAGCTTTCAAGTTGAAATGATGTAGAAAACTAAAAATGGAGAAGAAATTGAGTTTTTTATTGGGAGCTGTGACAATATGTAAATTATATATACAATATAATTATATAAATGATTATATAAATATATATTATATATAAAAATATTACATAAACATAATTTCTTTGATTATCTTCTCAGCCTGTACAAGTTGAGCTCTGAAAGGTGGAGACCGATTATGCAATCGATTAGTCACGACTTCTCGGGGCGCGCATGCGCATTCAAGGCTCATGGTAGTGTATAGTGTTTAGAAATGGAGCTGAACTGTGCTCGGAGTTTTTACTGTATCTGTTTATATACATTTCTTAAATTGTAGCGTCTCCGTCAACGCGGGGCTTGTTGTTCGGCTATACATAAGCAGAATCTATGGAGACAAGGAAAAGGGACCTGGAGACGCATTACGCCAACTTTCTTTGACCGGCTGTTGAAACTTCCAGCTCGTTTGGTAAATACGGCGACGAGTTTCCTCTGATTTCCTTCATCATCACTTCATTTTAAACGAGTTTTAAGAGATGAAGAGCTGCAGAGTTTGTGTTTTCTCCCTCAGGGCTGTTCAGCTGTCAAGTGTAACTGTGCTTTGTTGCAGTTTGGCAAAAAAATCTCTCCGTGTCTTTTTCACTGCCTGCTTTTGGATGTTATACTTGGGGTTACCGTAAAACTCTGACTCGCTTGGAAAGCTCAACTGCTTACTTTCTGAATTTACCTTCTTACTGGAATTCCCTGTTTCACCTTAAATGATGTAGCAGTTACATTCTGGAGCCTGAAGCAGGGGGAATTAGAATAGGAAGCTAACTTCAGCCACGTATTTTTCAGGTTTATGCTCAATAACAAGTCACATAATAATGAGTTAATCTATTCAGGATGTTGTATATCATTGTGTTTCTTGAGAAAGCAGATTTGGTTTGTTTGGTTTTACATTGTACTGGAGAGAAAGATAGTGGGATACACTTTATGATCCCTTTATACATAGATGTTACTGTGAGAGTATAAAGAAGGTGCTGTTCTGGTTCTACATAGAGTATTTAGGATGTTGTGCTGCATCTATAGTAGCCACTCCAGATGATTTAGGCTGTAGAAATATAGCTGTGAAAGTCGTGTAGGTTGTTGGAATCTCTAGTAGTAACCCAAGTACAGTTAACTTTACATGCCGCTGGACTCTTTCAGACTTTTCCCAACATTAAATTCATAGGCTATAATTAGACATATGTACTCAATATTTAATTGATATGACATTAAAGCAGCATACATAAACCTGAAACTAAGAAACTCTATTTTTACCATATTCCCGTTTTAGATTAGATGCCAATACCACATTTAAAAATAACTGGGGCAGGTTTATTTTTACCTCTGTGTTTATCTGTGTTTGGTAACTGAGGGGACGATTGCTGTAGTTTTAAAAAGGGAAATGTTTCTTATTCTTACTTGATATAGAATATCAGCTGTTTGGCAGGTTCTTTGTCATACTTTTTGCTTCATTATGCGCCGAATGTTTTCGGTGGGTGACCAGCGGAGCACTCAGGCTCTTTTACTATGGAGCTGTTGTAATACATGCAGAATGTGATTTGACATCTTGCTGAATCCAGACATTGTCTGGATGGCAGCATATATTTCTCCAAACCCTCACAGACGCAGGCTATTGAATTGTGTGCTTATAACAAGCTATGTTTTCCAAAAAAGAATTTCAAATATTTGTTGGACCTCAGGACCCTTGTCCACTTCACCTTAGTCCCTCTTAAATGAGCTCAGGCCCAGAGAATGTGGCAGCCGTTCGGGATATGTTTATTCACAGTTTCTTCTTTACATGGTAGGGTTTTAACTTGTGTTTGTGGAGCAGCAACAAACAGTCAGTGGTTTTGTAAAGTGTTTTTAAGCCTATGCAGTTATTTCCACTACAATATCAAGTCTGCAGGTCAGAATATTACAGCCATCCTGTATTTGTTTTTGGCCTTGTCTCTTAAATACATAGATTTCTATGGATTCTCTAGATCTTTAAGGATATTATGTGGTACAGATCTGATTTTTTTAAACGTATAGCTGACATCAAATTAAAAATTTCAAAACGTTTCTCAGTTTCTTTATTTTGTATGTTGTCTTTTGTCGTGGAGCACTGCTAACATAGCAGAGTAGTTTACTTTTAATGCACTGTTAACTTTATCTGAACACTTAGTCATTTCAGGCTAATACAGGTTAGTCATTTTTAAGTTTTCCGTAACTTTTTTCTTTCTTTTTTCTTAGGGGCAGGCAATTTTGAGAAGAAATGAGTGGCTTATGATCTTGACCATAAGAAAGTAGACCTCTGGCTTTGACTTTCTTTAGAATCACACCTGAGCCTGGAATGGAGAACCTGGCAGACCCTGTCAGTAAGATCACACCATCTGAGGATGAGCTGCTGGAGAGTTCAGAATTCGTTCCTCAAAGAACAGCCTCAGCCAAGGTAGCTGCAGAGACCACGGTGAAAGAAAACAACCATCATGTATCCACATGTGCAGAGAAAAGACCTACAAGCCCTCTGCTGGAGGATCTGGATTCATTTAACCTAATAGAGCCCCCTCCGTTAGATTGGAGGTCTGACTCCTCTAGTGAATGTTCACTTCGGGATGTTGATGAACCGGGATCTTTCCATACGGACTCCATGGATGCACCTTTAGAGGAACTAAGTGACTATGGAGCTCAGAACACAAGTTTAACACCAACAGAAACTCCATCAGAAATGGAAGATCTTACAGATGAGAGGATTGGAATGAATGAGTCTGGAATATTGGAGAACAACCCAGAAGAGAAGAGGGCGGACACGCTCCAAGAGCAGAGTAGGCCTCGAGACATGGACCACTCTCACATTCAAACTCTGCTGACCCAGCTTCAGCTCTTTCACCCGACACCTCCTTCTGAAGACACTGCTCAAGAACCAGAACCAGAGCAGTCTATGTCTAGTCCTGATGCTTCAACTGGCAGACTCTCCTCCCCGTGCCCGGGGCCAGATGTTAACATTTACCAGGCATGTCCAGAGGGGGTCATAGCCTCTGGCCTTCTTTTCACAGAGAGTCATCAGAGAGATCTGCTACAGCTTTTGGAGGAACCAGAGCCTGTGGAACCTCACCCAGTTGATACAACCCAAACTACTGACAACAATACTGAGCACATGTCACAACTAATAGACCTCCAGACAAGGTACACAACACAAAGTGGTGAGGCTGATGAAGTGGTCTCTGTTTCGTATGGCCAAGATACCTGGCACAGCCCCTTCCAGGATGATTTTATGGTCTCGAGCTACGCTGAGGACGAGGTTTTGGGACAGTGGCAGCAGTCCAAATGTCTGTCATTGGAAGAGATGCGCCATAGTGCTGATGTGGTAGGTGAATGTCAGTAGTTAAAACCACCTAGCAAGCAATTCTGTGATTTTTTTTTTTGTAATATTATTGATTTTCTTTTTTTTTGCTTTAGTGAATCTTTTATTCTTTTTCATTTAACAGGACGCTGAGGCTGATTCTGAGGCTGAACCGTCCTATAAAGACGGTAGGAGAACAAAAATTTCCATCACATTTTTAACAGATTGTTTAAGAGGGGGTGTACCTTGTGTGTTAAAATCAGTTTGAATTGGCAACATTTATACTAAGATAATACAAACAATAGTAGCCATTTTCTTATTAAATTCATAGCCATTTAATTTTAAAAACATTCAAAAACATTTCCAGATGCTTTTCCAAATGAGTTAAAATAAATAAATAATAAAAAGGGAAAAGGGAACTGCAAATAAATGTGCAAGACTCCGCTTTTGCTTCATATCTGAAAAATAATCGACAGCTGATTCTGTCCTTCCACTGTGAGAAGACAGCTCACCTCCGTGGGTCTGAAAAGATGTGTAGACTGACCACTTCAGAGTCCAGAGCTTAATGTGTTTGGCATTAATTAAATTAGGACAAGTTAAAATGCAACCAACTTCTAAGACTGAACTTTAGAAGAGTTGAAAAATATCTCGGCAAATTCCTATAAAAAAGTTAAGTATCATTAAGCGAATGGAAGCTGTAATAAAGCATGGGCACACAAAATACTGAAACTCTTTTATTTATGTATCTTTGTTTTGCTTTTGAAAAATTTAATAAATAGTACATTACTGTAAATAGCGGTTATGATAGTTTCTCTCTGATCTTGTAATTTGGGAAAACACTATATCTTGTACAAACTGTCTGGTTTATTACTGCATTGCCTCCTCTGGTAAAACTAGTCCAGTGCTTAATTCACTAAGTAATAAGCAGTCTGTTTTTTGTGATAGTGCCTGGTCCTTGTGATCCTGAAGATCTACTGGATGGAGTCATTTTTGGGGCAAAATACCTGGGTTCCACACAACTACAGTCAGATAGGAACCCCTCCACCAACGCTCGCATGGCTCAGGCACAAGAAGCTGTAGACCGCATCAAGGTAAAACATGTAGTTTAGTGTTTATAACATACTAACACATAGTTTTCTGTTTTTTTCTGCCGTCTCTGCTTTGTGCCTCATATTCAAGAAAGTAACTGGAAAGGAGTAGAGGCAGTTTGTCATTGTTATTGTTGTGATAGTTTACATGAACATTGTTATCTTCAATCTAAAACATGTAGATTCTAGAGTTTGGATAACTCCTTATAAAGTATTAGTTCGTTGAGGTTTCTTCATTAAGAAGTGATGTGTCTCTGTGTCCAAAACCAGGCTCCTGAAGGAGAATCTCAGCCAATGACTGATGTGGACCTCTTCATCTCTACTCAGAGAGTCAAAGTGTTGAGTTCAGACACACAGGTACCTTTATACAACATTATAGTTGCTATTCCAAAATCAGTGCTTTAAGCCTTAGATTACATTAGATTACATTAGATTACATTAGGTTAGATAGATAGATAGATGGGAAATTTAAGGCACCAGTTCAAAACAGGACAGTTACAACAAAAAATAAAGATAGAATATACAAAATAGAAAAAGTCTCACAGTGTGTATGTGAGAGCAGTATATGGTAGTACATATACTCAGTTATGCAGTCGACAGTGCAAATATGCAGTATAAAGCAGCAGTACTATTTATATGTATAGACTGTATACATGATTTATAATATAATAAGCATAGTGTAATAACAGTATAGTCATTATATATAGCTAACAGTAGTGTGTGTATATAACATGCAGTTATACAGATAAATCTGTATTGATATATTATGATTATTATTATGATGCCCCAATTAATTTTTACACCCCTGGTCTGCATACATCAAACAAGTTTTTAAATGATCGTTCTTCTGTCTTTAGGAGGCCATGATGGACCACTCTCTGCAGATGATCTCTTATATAGCTGACATTGGGAGTATTGTGGTTTTGATGGCTCGCAGGAAGCCAGCAGGTCAGAAACCTTCAGATGCAGCAGCCAGCTCTGCAGCACTGCCCAAAAAATGCTGGATGATCTGCCATGTCTTCTCCTCTGAGGATGTGAGTCTGCTGAAGTTGATACATTTGAGATGGTGCAGCTGTAGTGGGAGGACTCTAATCTAGTAACAAAACAAAAAATGTTCATGTGCCAGTTTTGTATTGTTTATAAAACGCTACTGAATTATATTGATACTCATCTTGCTCTTGTCTGCTGCAGGCACAAATAATAGCTCAGGCAATAGGCCAGGCTTTTGGAGTTGCATATCGGCAGTTTTTGCAACAAAATGGAATTAAACCGGGTGAGCTACGGCCAGGGGAATACAGTGACTACCTTGGCACTCAGGAACTGTATAACGGAGATCTGGTCCACTTCTCTCGGTCTGAAAACATCAGAGAGGTAAAGAAATCTGTTTGACATCTCCCTGTAGGATGCATAACATAAATCTGCATTGATTAAGTTCAGCATTTTCACCATCTTTCTTAATGAGAATACTGTAAATAGTGCCATTATGCCCAGTAGATTTTATAATTGTATTCTTGTCCATTTTTCCTGAAACTCCTAAACAAGTTGGGTGCAGTTGTTATGAATTACCACACCACTAATAGAATGTTTTAGGAAATACTTCGTCATATACGCTATAGGACTTTAAAGTTTATATACGCTATAAACTGAATTTAGGTGTTTCAGCTACACCTACTGCTAATAGTTGTATAAGTCAAGCACATATATTGGCCACAAGGTTTATTTAATTATTTATATAGTGCCTTTTACAATAGATGTTGTCAGAAAGCAGCTTTCCAGAAACATCCAGGTCCAGTAAGCAAACCAGAGGCGACAGTGGCAGGGAACAAAACTACCTCAGATCAAGAGGAAGAAACCATGAGAGGAACCAGACTCACAAAGAGGAACTCATCCTCCTTTAGTCAGTTGATTAAATTTCTGCCTTGCTAGATCTCTTCCAGTCTGCTGTAGGGAATGTTATTGTGAAATGAAAATGAAACACCTTAGTCAGTGGTAGTGGTAGTAGCTCTGACCACAGCATTGCTTATGGGATGGATTGGAATATCAATGAGTCTTCTTATCAAACATCAGTGCCAGATTTCACAAATGCTCTCTTGATAGAATGGGTGCGAATTCCCACAAACCCACTCCAAGATCTGTTACTCCTCCTAAAATGTGTGTTGGGGCTATTATAACCGCAAAGAGGGAGGGCAACTTCATAAAATGGTTTTGGAATAGGATGCCCAACAATTTAGATTTAATGGTCAGGTGTCCACTTTTGGCTAAAGAGTGTAGCATAATGAGGGCCAGCATGACAAACCAGATTTGCACAGTTTTAAAACACTTCTATACATTTTAATGTGCAGTTACTGTTTATATGCTGAATTAAAAATTTATATGTATATTTATATATTTTGCATTTTATAAGAGGCCTGCTTATAATGTATATAGTAAATAATGTAAAAATTGTAATATTGTGGTTTTAAATATAAAAGTCAAAAATTATAAATTTTCTAACCATTTTTCTAACCTCTCAATCCTGTAGAAGTACACATGCTGTTTTGTTATCGTGCCTTTATTCACTACTATCTAAAAACAAAACCTTGTATTTCTGTAAAGGTAACTGTGTAGTAGAAGGAAAAAACCTTAAGTACCTTTTTATCCAAAGTCACTTTGGAGCATTTCCATTGGTCTATTTATTATGAATTTTAACATGTTTTAATGGAAGAGTTCTTTTTTTATTTGTGTTTTTTTTTTATTAACTATACACTTATGTACCTACAATAAATGTAATTTCTCATTGCACACTTTGCTGTAAAGGTTTGCATAAAGAAGCAGCTGGGAGAGATCTTGGGGTTGGCAGTGGTAGAATCTGGCTGGGGCTCCATCTTGCCCACAGTTGTGGTGGCTAACCTGCTGCATGGAGGCCCCGCGGAGCGCTCAGGAGAGCTAAGCATTGGAGACCGCATCATGTCTGTGAACGGCACCAGTCTGGTGGGCCTCCCCATCACCACCTGCCACAACATCATTCGAGTAAGATAGCATTCTGGGCATGGCAGTTGTTTATACTGCAAGAGCCATTATGTGGGTGTACACTCTAATGACTGTTGTGACTTCTTTACAGTTACATGTCAGTTGTAGTCAGTAGTAGTTGCCATGTAAATGTAGTAGTTACTCAGTAATACATATTTAAATGTATACATAAATATAGAGCTTGCAGATTATTGGATAGCCTATGATTCTTAAAGTATTATGACTCTCCTTTACTCACCAGGACTTGAAAAACCAGTCTCAGGTGAAGCTCAGCATAGTCCATTGCCCACCTGTCACCATGGCCATCATTAAGCGACCAGACCCCAAATATCAGCTGGGCTTCAGCGTGGAGGACGGCATTGTATGTTGCTCTGTTTACAAAGTTAATAGCTGTATTACAAACCTCAAAACAATATAAGTCTGATGCATTTTAATCTTGAATTCCCTTTAGATTTGCAGTTTAATGCGCGGAGGGATCGCAGAGAGGGGTGGAATTCGAGTTGGCCATCGCATTATTGAGATTAATGGGCAGAGTGTAGTAGCCACGCCTCATGAGAAAATCATTCAGATCCTCAGTAATGCTGTGGGAGAGGTAAGTGCTCCTAATGACTTCCTCTTCTTTGAGCTAAGAGCCTCATTTTTACTATTGCATGTATAAATTGACATTAAACGAATGTAGATTGGATGTGAAAATGGAAACAAATGATCGCAGATTTCCAGATTGATGCCCAGATTAGTTCATGCTGGCATTGCTAGGAAGCTGCATGCATGAATTTCAATAACATTTTTGGTCTAGCGTTGTACAGGCAAATCTCTGTCCTACACTGTATATGGAGTCTATCATACCATAAAAAGGCTATAAAGAGTTTATTCATATAATCTTTTTTGTTTGTTTGTTAACCCACTCAACCCATTAGCTCCATGTCTCAAGAAAGAAATACTTTATACAGCTTTTTTTTGAGTGTTTACTGCTGGAAAACATTTACAGTCTTGCACAGTTTCAAACCACTTCTACACATTATAATGTGCAGTTACTGTTTATATGCTGAATTTAAAATTTATATATATATATATATATATATATATATATATATATATATATATATATATATATATATTTGTTCAGTTCAGCTGAAAAAAGCCATGTTTTAAGGGCATTCTATATGAGGCCCACTTATAATGTAAATAGTAAATAATGTAAATATTGTAGTTTTAAATATAAAAAAATTTAAAATTCTACATTTTCTAACCATTTTTAACCTCTCTATCCTGTAGAAGTACACATGCTGTTTTGTCACTGTGCCTTTATTCACTGCTATCTAAAAACAAAACCTTATATTTCTGTATTCTGTAAAAACCTTTAATACCTTTTTATCCAAAGTCACTTTAGAGCATTTCTATTGGTCTATTTTTTATGAATTTTAACATGATGATAAAGGCAGTTGATGGTTTCAAATAATGTCAAAAGTAGAAAAAACTGAAATGAAAGGCTTTGAACTGAAAATATGCAAATAAAGTCTGTTGCTGCCCGGCGCTATGCTTTATACAAAAAGCAATCTGTGCTGAAGCACATCTTAAAATTCAAATGGAATAGATGATGTGAATAGACAGAATTGGACTGTTGTGCGCTGAGCAGGTGGATATATGTACATTTTTGTGATATTACAGCAATGAACGCAAAACAAGCTGTTATTGCAGCTCAGCTCCTATTCATGGACTGTCTGCTCTAGGGAGAGAATGTTTGGTTTTAAACATTTAGCAGTGTTAAAGTGAGGCAAAATTAATCTTTTCATGATATATGCCCTATAAGCGTGCTCCCCGTTGAGGATAGCTTTTTGTCACTTTGACAGCATTTCTGGTCAAATTATGTTTTGTACTATGTTACATACAACAGTCTATACAGATACACAGTTATATATATACAGTTAAATGAAGCATGGAGTCATTTCTGTAATGATTTGCGATTTAGAAATGACTCTGGCTGTATCCAAACCTGCATACCACTATCCAAGAAAAATACCATTGGTGTTTTATTTAAAATGGTAGGATGTAGTTTTGTATGCTGCTTCGTTAACCTATGTTTGTTGATTGAAGTATACTCTTGTTTATAAATCACTCATTCGCAAAAGCTGAGAATGCTTTTGGAAAACAGATTTAGCATGAAATCAAGTAAGTCTTTTAAACAAGGCCCTTGGATTGGTATTTGTTCCAGTTTCAACAGTCCTGGATTATTAAGAAATTAGTTTGGCATAGAATATCCAAGAAATAACCGTTTTCTTTTGCTTTAAAACCAGATTCATTTGAAGACCATGCCGACATCCACGTACCGTCTCCTGACTGGACAAGAGCAGCCTGTGTTCCTGTGAACTAGTTGACTTCTGGGACACTTCATCATGAAATGCATTATTTTCTATTTTGGAGCTACTCAGACACACAGTTCCCTGCAATGAACCTTGAGTATTAATCGTCACTGTGCACACCCTCAGTGTCTATTCTAAAGTCAGCACTGAACCCCTGAAGCTCCACGCTGAGATATGCTTATAGCAGGAGTTGCACTCAAGTTCATCAAATTATTAATGCATTTCACAGCATGTATGTTTATGTTCCACTGTGCCTTCCAGAGACCCTTATAAGTGTGGAAATATGTTTGTGTGCGTGTACCTTTTGCCGCAAAGCTACTGTTGATCGTGTAAATGAGTCTACTCCACCAAAGCCGTTCACATATTAAATCATCCAGCTGTCAGTGACCTGGTCATCGCTGGAAGAGTCGAGGCCTTGCATGCTGTGTTTAGAACTTGGGCCTCAGTGCCTGTAAGAATTAAAGACCTTATCTCGAGGTGTCTGCTTTTAGCAATAGGACTATTTTAATAGATGCTGTATTAGATGTTTATTAAAAGATATATATTCTAAATTGGAGCCTGTGCAGTCATTTTACTGCTGTAAGATTAAGGAGGTCCTCAGACCTCTGTTAGGAACAGGTTTGTGAAAAGCTTAATTGGAATGGAATCCCAGTCTTATTCTGAAATGTTTTTTTCCTCACTATGTATTTAGTTGCCAGATTTGCATTTTGTAGGTTAACTTTATCCCATATGTTCCATAATTTTATTTTGATAAATGTTTTTATTAAGATGAACAGGTATTTGACATACAATTGTAATATGGCTTTGTAATAGTTCTGTTTTTTGAAAGTTGTATTTTATCTGTAATGATCTCTAATAATGTGTTAGTAAAACATACAGTAGTTGCTTTCTATCCAAGTTGGAACGATCCCCATGAGGTTAAATTAAAGTTTCTGTGCCATTGCATAATTAGTTCTGAATAATTAACGGTATTAATGCCAGTATTAGGCCTATTAGTGGAGGGAAAAACAGGAATCGCTCATAATATGAAAACAGTGTGTGGGCATGTATGACTGGAAGTGAAACTGGCTCACCTTTTCCGGCAATGGGATTGCAGATAGCAGGAGTGGAATGGTTTATGACTGATGGTGAAAACAGCACACTGGTAATCGTGTAATCTTCCTGTAATTGTAGTTTCACAGAACTGAATGCTTTGATGAGTATGAACATGATGGAAATCATCAACTGTGGTTTGTGCGGTCATTTGATCTTCACACAGATTCTGGACCATGTTAGACAGTGCTCTCCACCACCACCATCACATTATCATTAAAAGGATCATCTACTGTAATGGTCGCTCCAGAATCTTTGTCAAGATGCACTGAAGCTGTTTTGGCAGCTCATGAAGGCCCAAGATTTTACTAAGAATGTCTTATTTGTCTTATATTTGTCAAATTGCATGTTTTGTTTAATTTCTAAGGAAAAGTAAGTTACATATTAGTGATTGCTATTTACTTGCTGAACTTAACATAGAGAGGAGGAATAAAACATGTGACCTGTGCAAAATTTATGGCATATATAATATACATATATAAAAGTTTGGACACACCTTATTCAAGGAGTTTTCTTTATTTTCATGACTATGAAAATTGTAGATTCACACTGAATGCATGCATTAACACGTGGAATTATATACTTAACTAAAATGTGTGAAACAACTGAAAATATGTCTTATATTCTAGGTTCTTCAAAGTAGCCACCTTTTGCTTTAATTACTGCTTCGCACATTCTTGGCATTCTCTTGATTTATATAATGAAGTATATAATTCCACATGTGTTAATTCATAGCTTTGATGCCTTCAATATGGGAGTGTACAATTTTCATAGTCATGAAAATAAAGAAAACTCTTTGAATGAGGTGTGTCCAAACTTTTGGTCTGTACTGTATAAATATATATATAGTGTGTGTGTGTGTGTGTTTGACCTCCTAGGAAAAAGCCCACAAAAAACAAAAACTGAAACGCATGTATATCTCTTGTAAACATTAACCTTATTGGGCGGCATTACATGACATCCGTGACTCCAATTGGCTAAGAGGTTGTGTTTTCAGTATTAACCCCGCCCCCTCAAGGAAGTCCCGCCCCTTATTATATGTAGTTAGTAGCGACACAGCAGGGCGGCACTAGCAATGATCCTCAATGCTGGGTTATAGCTCACTCTCCGGTCCGAAAGAGTGACATTCTGACAGACAAGTGAGGTGAGTTTGATCCTGTCACCTGGACGACTGTCACCACCATCCTTTCCTGTCTTAATAGCCATGCCCTTCTAGATCTGTGTGGTCCACAATGGCCATAGGAACCCAGCTGTACCTCCTGCTGTGGAAGAACTTCACCTACCGCAGGAGGAACAAGGTAGCTCACTGTGCCACAGCCAAGTTATTTAAACGTGTTAAACTGAATGGTCTAGTAAACCAAGCCTCTTTTCACAGATCCAGTTGATCACTGAGCTGCTTTGGCCACTTTTCCTCTTCCTCATTCTCATCTCTGTACGCAACTACAACCCTCCTTACAAACAGAGCCAGTGTAAGTGACCCTGCGTGTGAACCCTGCTCTCATCACACTATACGCTCAGCTTACTGTCAGTGCAATCCACCCCCACCTATATGGCAGGCAAATCAACTAAGCTGCTTAGCTCCAACCTCAGTAGTTCAGCGTGCCATGCTCAGGTTTTCCATTGTGAAATCTGAAAAGTCTCAGAAATATTTTAAGTCATTTACATTGGCATATTGAGAACTTGCAGCCAGTAAAAGAACTAAGCAAATCTGTGTTGATAATATATTGTATGAAGAAGCAAACTGATCTCCTTGTTTTAGGTCATTTCCCCAACAAGGCCCTCCCTTCTGCAGGAACTTTAGCATGGGTGCAGGGGATCATCTGCAACTTTAACAACCCCTGCTTCCACTCCCCAACTCCAGGAGAGACACCAGGCCAAGTGGGAAACTTTGATAACTCCATGTAAGTACGTCTGTCTGTGGATCTAAACCCTTTAAGGGGAATTTTTAATATTGCGATATTTTAACATGATTATTAGGAGAGGTTTTGAGGCTTCATTCGAGAGTCAGAAGTGTTTGCAGTGTTTTTGATAGGAATCAGAGCTCTCAGCTACGACACAACAGTGTAAGGGTAAATGACATCTGATATTGGACATACTGTTCACAAATAACAAAAGTTATTTTTGACTGCCACTTCAGCTGACAATTAATTTTTATTCAAACAATTGCAATTAACAATATAATTGTCCATTAGGGCTGTGTATTGACAAGAACCTGGCAATACAAAATGTATCGTGATACAGCGGTCACGATTCAATATATCATGATATATTGCGGTACTGCAAGCGAAGTGATATATTGAGATTTTTCAAATCCTACTATTAAAGCACGCCACTGTATGAACAGGTTTGCTAATGTTTACAATAACATTGCGTCCTTGTGCTGCTTGTTAATGTTGGAGTGGAGCTGAAAATGGATTACAACACTGCATCAACATCTAGTGGTCAGAGGTTTAAACACAACACACAATGATTCACTGTCTGCCAGGAATGTTTGTATCAATATCGTGTTTTTGAGAATCCATACAGCATCACTAAACATAATATCCCGATATTCGATATTTTCGATATTTTCGTACACCCCCCATTGTCCATTGCATGCAACTACTAAAGCACAAGCCATAAGTGGCCACATTAGCTCATTAGCTGTATTACTCCCTAAACTGTGCTTGATTAAGAGCTAATACTCATACAGCAAAAGCGATACATTACACTGTGGTGGCTACATAGCTAATACAGCAGCTTTACTCTGCTCTGCCCTCTAAACACATCAGCAAGTTTGATGTCTCAATGATACATTTTACTGCTATCTTTTAGTTTAGCTTCTATGTTCAGTACACCCATTTAACATTCTGCTTGTTGCTGAAATCTAATACTTGTATTTATTATTGTAATTATTGTAGTTTTATGTGATTGCAGTCATGCCAAGTAATTGCGAGTATGTTGTAATTGCATGACATTGAAATTTACTCCTATTACTATCAGGGTTTCCAATTCAATATATTGTGATATTGCGTATTAAGATTCTGATGTTGAAAACAAACTGCCATACTCTTAGGTATAATAATGCTAATGCTAACGTTAGCCGTGCACCATTATGCAACACTGAATAAAGTAACTCAGCAAGTATCTTAACAGTGCATTATTGCACACAAACTACTCTAAATTACTCTCTCTGCAAGGACATGTTCTCCTATACTTCAGTTTTTTGCTCTTATGACTGCATTACTATGTACTATATAACTTATTAATATTAGTTATATTGTATATTAGTTTCATAGTTGTTGCTGAAAAATTTGTAGATTAAATCCATGCTTTGGTAAGTAAACTGTTGCTACTTGTTAATAAACTTTGTTTGAAATTATTTTTTAATTTAGTAATTGCTCAGGCGTTGACATGGCCTAAGAAAACAAACTACTTAAGTATTAAGTTTTGAATTGAACTGTATATAGTTGTACTGTAGTGAAGCACATTTAGCATCTGTCAGCATAGCAATAGAGGTTTATTAAGCTCTGTTCTTCTCTTTTTGGGACGCTAAAGCTTTAAAACAAGAGACTTGCGAACACCAAACAAACAGAACAGCAGGAAGTTAAATCTAAAATACAGAATTAATAATTACATGTAAATAACTGAAGTGTTGTACATGTAAGAGAGTAAATGCAGTTACTGGCAGATCAGCTTTGGAATTTGGAACTAAGGAATGGTACAGTTTGAGAGACCAAACAATTAGAACATGATTGTCTTGCCAGTCTGTCTTCATCTGAGAGTGGTTTTCTTTATTTCTGATCTTTCGCAGACTTTCTCGACTTTTAGTGGATGCTAGAAATCTCCTCTCCAGCGCTGGTAATCGGACAACCCTTGCAGCATTGGATGAGCTCTCGCTTGCTGTTCAGAGACTGGGAGAGAGTCCAAATGCTTGGCCAAGTGAGACCTGATTTTGATGCACTTGGAGAGGCACAGATCAATTGATGCACATTAAAGTAGACCTGACTGAAAGCAGTGCTGTCATGGAAGCATTACTGGAAAGCTAGAGGGTTCACATAAACCTCTAAAGTGAGATTAAATTTGTTTTGTGTGGGAGCGGCAGTCGTCGCTGAGTCTTTGTGGATATCCAAAACAAAATGTTTATTTTTTTTTCCCTTTTTTTGTTAATTATTGCATAATTAATACATTCATTATTAATAACTGTTACAGATTACATTTGCTGCTGTTGGCCGAGCTTTACAGAACTCTGGCAGAAGTGTCAAACAAAAGTGACTGTAACCGTCTGTAACAGAGGCAGCATGACATTCATTGATCATTGGTTTTCCAGTTTCACAGGCTGTGCTATGTTATATCACTGTGCTGTCATTAAGGGAAATACTACTCTTGTTTTTTCTAGCTGTGAGTTTTCATGTGTTTTAAAAATTTAATAAAAAATTTTATAAAGCACACCAATTTAAAGGAATCTACTGACAAAAACTTCCTACTTACCTATATACATGTGTGCTGTCCAAACTGGGTCAGAGGCTGACCTTTGCACTGACTAGATGTCCGCACCCAGACCTGTTCTGTACATACATCCCCAAAAACTTTACGGTGACCCTTTTCACACTTCATATTAACACTCATCTCATGTGATCAGATCATGTGTGTACAACGAGACTTGTAATCGTGTAGGCAGAGTAGGTGAGTCTAAATTAAGGCTGTCAAAGATGCATCAAGAGACTTTAACACTAAAAATATGATGTGGTCATATGCACACCTGACCACCTTTGAAGGTGGTTTGAGTGATAGGATTGCAGTGTGTCTCCAGGATGCATTTAACACCTGTACATAGTACTGTTCACTCATAATCAGTTCACTCAGGACACAGGCTAATGCCAAATGTGAACGAAGCACAGGTGTTGTCTAAACTAGGTTTATATGTTTAGCTATATAGTGAAGTTTTTACATTTTTTGTTGTTCAAGATAAAACATATTTTGCCCTAAATGATATCGACAAGCCAGTAATGAAGAGCTTGAGTGGGTTAAGAGAAGTTTTTAGAGATGTTTTTACAGACAGATTTGGGTGACTATTGAATCCTTGTGTTTGTTAGCAGTATTAACCTCGTGGCTTCAGCTCTAAACTAAAGATGCAAAATGTGGACATCATACTTGATTACAGTTGACTGACTGCATCTGGGATAAATAGAAATTGTGTACATTTTTCAACGTAATGTTCCTTTAATGATATGTGGTTAAATAGGACTGATGTCAGTGTATACACAGATTTGCTCTGAGATTTATTTTTTTGAGACATGCTGAAAAGCAGGCTTGTGGCTGGAATCTTTCCTTAATTCTTAGATACTTTTTTAGCACCTCACATTAAATTTGTTTGTGTTTTTTATTTTATGCTGAAGATCTCCCAGTGGAGGAATATCTCAGAGCCGGTGAGACATTTTCTCCTTTCTTGCGAACCAAATGCGCCGTTCCCTCTGAATCTGTGAATCAGTTGCTGAAGGCACGACTCAAACTCCAGGTGGTAAGACTGACTTCCTGCTCCACTGGATGTATACTTGCTCTCAAGGCCTCTACAGACAGTATACAAGTTTCTGTTTTCTCGATCTTTAGGTTTCTCTTCTGGGTTCTGGTTTACGTCTGTCTGACCTCGTATGTAATGCCACTCTCCTGGGCCGTTACCTCACTGTGGAAGGAAACACCTCCTTCACTCAGCTGCAGGAGGACTTGTGTGCGGTCCCCCCAGATTTGCTGCAGCAAGCAGAGCAGATATTCCTCTCACAGCTGGACTTCAGCAAGATTTTCACGGTCAGTATCCTCCTGGATCATACCAACCTGTTATTTGTCTGTTGAACTCAAGGCTGTGCCAGGAAGTTTTTTACAGGTTTATATACTTGTTGCTTACAGGTACCTTGATTTCTGTACAACCCTTAAAAAATAAATTCTTAATTAACTGTATTATGAAATTTATGTCTGTTTGTTTTATATAGTTTTATATAGTGAATATGGACATAGTGAGACAAATGTAGTATAATGGTATGACAGATGAGTCTGACTGGATTGTTTCTAACTTAGATTAATTAAGTTTAAGATAAACATCATTTAAAATCTTTGTTTAGTGACATTTTCTTTCACAGTCAGTTTAGCTGGTTTACAGAATGAATAGCCAAGTTCATATCCCATTGCTAAATTAGTGGTCAGTCACAGGTAAATGAACTTAAATAGACAAACATAAATCTTAAAAAGATTGATGGCTTGGTGAGTTAGTTCAATGTTTTATACTAAATTCATAAAGATTTTCAGTTGTTCGTATCTCTGCTGTCTGTGAAAAACCTTTACAGAAGTTACCTTCCTATTTTTGAATGAAGGTAATGGAACGCATTGTGGAGCTATTGTGGAGCTTGTCTATTGGTGATTTACCAAGTTTTAGCACATAGTAAAGAGCAGCTGGCGTATTTAAATTCTGTAAAAATTACAAAACAAAAGCAGTGATATCCTAATAGGAGTCTACTAAACTGTGTATCTGGCCTGCTTTCTTTATTTGTCACCATCTCCTCATGTAGCTGTGGCTAAATGACTTCAGACAAAATCAGCTTCTTCACCTGAATGTAGTATGTTGCCAAATTCATACTCAAAAGTAATAAAACACATTTTAATATCTTTCAGTAACCCATATTGCTTCAGTCATTCAAAAAAATGGCCTGCCATTGTTTAGTTTTTAAACTATTTTTTCCTGGTTTGAAATATTTTCTTTGGAACAGTCATAAATAAGCATTTTTCATCAGTAGAACAGAAGAGCATCCTACAGGTGGGGTGTTATCTAAAGGGTTAAATTAGTTTTGTATATTTTTGATTACTTAGTTAACTGGTTCCTGGATGGATATTAGAAATGTATGGTTTGAATGTAACCTCTCTGTTTTGTTAATAAATGCACAGATGAGCATCAATCTTATCTTTTATATTTGTCTAAAAGCATTTAAGCCTTTCGGGTGACAAGCATTCAGGCAGCCTCTTGACAAACCAAAAAAAAGAAAACAAATAGTTTGTGACATTGATGATGTACTTTGTTTTTTAACCACCATAAATCAGGCTTTTGCATGCTGATTTGCATCTGTGTGTCCCTCAGAGGGAGCGACTCCGCTCCAGTGCTGCTGACCTGCAGCTGCTCAGCCAGGCTACCTCCTCTGTAGCTCAGGAACTGGCCTCCATTATGGACAATGTAGGCACCACTCATTCAGTCCTGTAGTATCCTGCTTTACTTCCATGCATGCATTCACACCTTTGTCTGGGGCTGGCATAGAATAGTATTAGACTTGGTTGAGATGTTGATTGTTTCAATGGAGCCAAATGCTTTGTCCTTCCTAGATGTTATGTTTTACATCATGTTGAAAGTTTGGGGACACCTAGATTTAGCTTGGAACTGAAGTTTTACTTTACTAAGTAAGAGAAATACCTGCAAAAACTATTAACTATTTAGTATATTGAACAGCAGTCTGAAGAGCTGAATTTGATATTCTACTGTTAATGCTTTTGTTTCTCCAAACATGTTTAAAATATCCAAAAGATTTCACAGAGTTCACAGTGTAAAGGTGTTAAATTTTTTCAAGGAAGGACATTTAGCAATTATACATACACTTATACAAAATAGCAATATCTAATATGCGATTTAGAGAATTAAACATGTTAAGTTATTGTAAAGACAACATTTAGTTAAAAATGTTTTAAGAGGTTGGTGTCCCCAAACTTTTCCCCAACAGCTTTTCCCCATGGCACTTCTTCAGTGATGTACGTTTCTAAATGCTACCTGTTAACGGATCCTCCAGGTGTCTGCTCTGTCCAGCTTCTCTGAGCTGAACGCAGAGCTCAGTATACTGTCTCAGGACAGCCAGTCAGCGCTGCCACAGCAGAGCTTTCAAGCCTTCTCCAGAATCATGTGTGGCCACCCAGACGGGGACTGGGATAGCATTCCTTCCTTTAACTGGTATGAAGACCAACGCTTCAAGTCTTTCCTGGGCAGAAACCAGTCTGAGAAAACCGAGTTGGAAAACAACGATGCTACCAGTTAGTATGATTCAAATTCCAATTTATAGTCCTTACATCACGTAATACAATAAAACACAAAGCTGACGAACTGCCGGACCTTACTGTTGAGTTCCAGTCTGCTTCCGGAAGCAACATTAGCGCAAATACAGTTCGCCAGGCACCTCAGGGATTGGGTTTTTGTGGCTGAGCGGGCACAGAAATAGCAAAAGATCATTGTGTGCAATGCTAAGCTTCAGCTGGAGTAAACACCAACCCCCATCCTGGAGATCTACCTTCTTGTAGGTTTCAAAACCAGCAAAAATCTAGAATGCTAGATGAGTTTTCTGAGTTTCTGAAGACCATAATTGGGATAATATCTGCAAGAAGGTAGATCTTCAGATCTTCTTCTAAAAAGCTTACCATTATGGGACTGTTGAGCACTGGAATTGTGGTTGCCAGTAGAATGCTGCTTGCCTGAATGCACACTGTCAACTGTAAAGTTTGGGAAACTTTTTAACAATCTTTAGGACAGATGTACATAAGCATCAATACAATACAAAGTAGCATGAATATCTTTTGAAAGAAATAGATAATATCACCAGTTTAAAGAACAGTTTAGTTCCAGATTTCTTCTGGACGCCCCAGACATTGTATGAATTTATTCAATTCCTTTAGCAGCAATCTTGATTCAGC
This sequence comes from Megaleporinus macrocephalus, assembly GCA_021613375.1. Lineage (NCBI taxonomy): Eukaryota > Metazoa > Chordata > Actinopteri > Characiformes > Anostomidae > Megaleporinus > Megaleporinus macrocephalus. Next base: position 28,304,232 of record CM038721.1, read on the forward strand.
TTAATAACGTACTGAGTAGTCAAAGCAGGTTTTAGATGATAACTGCAAATAATACTGAGTGGTCACAAAGAAATGCTTGGAAAGGTTAAATAAACACACTGACATGTAAAACCACTACTTACTGTATTATACTATCAAAAATAAAGTCTTATATACATATACATATTTATACAGTGCATCTAGAAAGTATTTACAGCGCTTCACTTTTTCCACATTTTGTTATGTTACAGCCTTATTACAAAATATTTTATATATTATATATATATTTTATTGCAAAAAATTTAAACAAACATTTTTCACTTTGTCATTATGGGGTATTGGGTGTATAGTATTTATTTGAATTAATTATGGATCACACCTACAAACATGATTACTGCCACAGCTCTGATGTGTTATATTGAATGGCCCTTTTATGAATATTTCAGCAATTCCTGTTTGTTGTCTTTTAGGTCCATTCTGTAAAATTGTGATTCATAACCTTGAATCGAATCCTGTCTTTCGCATGGTGTGGCGAGTCATTAAGCCACTTTTCATCGGAAAACTTCTCTACACACCAGATACTCCTGCTACACGACAGATTATGAAAGAGGTGCTGTTTTGCTTTGAACTATTTTAACTCTTAATTGCATAGAGTGCTGTGATATTTAGTCGGAGTGGTGTTTGATGTGTTTGATCTTTGTTTGTCTTGTGCAATTGTTCCACATGTCAGATCTGCAGAGTTTAGCATTGTACTTCCTTAAACACACTTTATTCAGTTTATCAGCTTATTAGTAAAGTCTCATGAGTAGAGTGGTAGAAGAGGGAATAGATCATTCCTGGTTTACAGAAATCAAGAACATTTTGTAAATGTATTTTGTAACATCTGTAAATGTATCAGGATTTGAAACTGATAAACACACCGTGCTGGGCTTTCAAATACTTAATTAAAAATAGTGAATTTCTAATCTCAGGTGAACAGGACATTCCAGGTGCTGGGCATTCTGGAGGATGTATACAGTGCATGGGAGGAGGTGGGACCTAGAGTCAAGAACTTCATGGAGAAGAGCTTGGAGATCCAATTACTGAAGGTTAGCCAGCAGTTTTTAAAATCTAATTTTAGAGTTTTGTTCTTGTCTATCATGAAACAAGCTTTTAATTTTAATCAAGCTTTTAATTTTAATCAAGACCATTTTTTCCTTTATTTTACGTTTTAATTAAAAAATAATTTGACATGTCTGGGGCAATTATTTTAAAAATCTTTTAAAATAATTCTTAGCTTATGTGTATATGGCAGGTTTTTTCTTGGTAAAATATTTTTTTAAGCTCAAATACATTTTAAGGTTGTTAACATGCACAATTTATTGTATTATTTAAACTGCATTGAAACATGAAAGATAATTAAATTGTTATATAATTAGCCTGTGGTTGTTTTGGAATGGGAACAGAATGCATAACCAAAATACTAAACAACTAACACAATCTAATATTATTCATTGTTAATTAAGATTACTAAATAAATAGCTTAATTTAAATGGATGGATATCTTACGAATAGAAACAGAAACATGATATTATTTGTTAATATTTTCTGTCCCCGCCCACTAGCGAATCATAATACAGCCAAAAATCAGACAATGTTTTAGAGGTGGTCAAAAGTTTTGGTGAACGATTAAAGAAAAATAGCTCTTTTAAATAAGAAATGATAAAATATGCTGGATTAGACCAGGACCATGAACTAATAATTTAAAAGGGAACATTTTTATTTCTGACTGACTTAAAATGCTTAAAATAATAAACAAATATCAGTAATGAAACATCATATAGTCCTAAAGAAAAGAACATAGAAATCGTTATATATTATATAATAAGCTATAATAAGCTATGAGGAGCTGTCAGTTTTTATTTAGAGAGAAACAGGCAGAATTGCCTGGAGGGCACTGTAAATGAACGGTCTCTACCAGTGCCTTGCATTGTGACTGACAAGAAATCTTTCTTACTTTGCTTTGTGCTGCAGAACTTGCTGAGGCGGCCTGAGGTGGCTGTGATGGTGAACCTGCAGCTGGAGAACACTTCTTGGACGGCATCTCGCATTGCCCACTTTCTGTCCACACCTGATCTAAACACTCCCAGGAGAAAAGGAGCACCTCTCACCTGGGTGGACCTGTATCAGAATTTTAATGGAACCCTTAGCACCCTGGCACAGTTCTCCCAGGTACCGTCACTTATGGTGGTTTTCTGTCTTGTTTCTGGAGGACCCCCAGCCCTGCATAGCGGGGTGTTTCTTTGTTCTAATGCTCCAAATAGATCAGATATATTAAAGCAGCGGCATGCCACCATACTAACCCCTACACCACTATACTAACCACTACACCAACATACTAACCACTACACCAACATACTAACCACTACACCACCATACTAACCCCTACACCACTATACTAACCACTACACCACTATACTAACCACTACACCACCATACTAACCACTACACCAACATACTAACCACTACACCACTATACTAACCACTACACCACTATACTAACCACTACACCAACATACTAACCACTACACCACTATACTAACCACTACACCACTATACTAACCCCTACACCACTATACTAACCACTACACCAACATACTAACCCCTACACCACTATACTAACCACTACACCACCATACTAACCCCTACACCACTATACTAACCACTACACCACCGTACTAACCACTACACCACCATACTAACCACTACACCAACATACTAACCACTACACCAACATACTAACCCCTACACCACCATACTAACCCCTACACCACTATACTAACCACTACACCACCATACTAACCACTACACCAACATACTAACCACTACACCACTATACTAACCACTACACCACTATACTAACCCCTACACCACTATACTAACCACTACACCAACATACTAACCACTACACCAACATACTAACCACTACACCACCATACTAACCCCTACACCAACATAATAACCACTACACCACCATACTAACCACTACACCAACATACTAACCACTACACCACCATACTAACCACTACACCACCATACTAACCCCTACACCACTATACTAACCACTACACCAACATACTAACCACTACACCAACATACTAACCACTACACCACTATACTAACCACTACACCACTATACTAACCACTACACCAACATACTAACCACTACACCAACATACTAACCACTACACCACTATACTAACCACTACACCAACATACTAACCACTACACCAACATACTAACCACTACACCACCATACTAACCACTACACCACCATACTAACCCCTACACCACTATACTAACCACTACACCACCGTACTAACCACTACACCACCATACTAACCACTACACCACTATACTAACCACTACACCAACATACTAACCACTACACCACCATACTAACCCCTACACCACTATACTAACCACTACACCACCGTACTAACCACTACACCACCATACTAACCCCTACACCACTATACTAACCACTACACCAACATACTAACCACTACACCAACATACTAACCACTACACCACCATACTAACCCCTACACCACCGTACTAACCACTACACCACCGTACTAACCACTACACCACTATACTAACCACTACACCACCATACTAACCCCTACACCACTATACTAACCACTACACCAACATACTAACCACTACACCAACATACTAACCACTACACCACCATACTAACCCCTACACCACTATACTAACCACTACACCACTATACTAACCACTACACCACCATACTAACCACTACACCAACATACTAACCACTACACCACTATACTAACCACTACACCACTATACTAACCACTACACCAACATACTAACCACTACACCACTATACTAACCACTACACCACTATACTAACCCCTACACCACTATACTAACCACTACACCAACATACTAACCCCTACACCACTATACTAACCACTACACCACCATACTAACCCCTACACCACTATACTAACCACTACACCACCGTACTAACCACTACACCACCATACTAACCACTACACCAACATACTAACCACTACACCAACATACTAACCCCTACACCACCATACTAACCCCTACACCACTATACTAACCACTACACCACCATACTAACCACTACACCAACATACTAACCACTACACCACTATACTAACCACTACACCACTATACTAACCCCTACACCACTATACTAACCACTACACCAACATACTAACCACTACACCAACATACTAACCACTACACCACCATACTAACCCCTACACCAACATAATAACCACTACACCACCATACTAACCACTACACCAACATACTAACCACTACACCACCATACTAACCACTACACCACCATACTAACCACTACACCACCATACTAACCCCTACACCACTATACTAACCACTACACCAACATACTAACCACTACACCAACATACTAACCACTACACCACTATACTAACCACTACACCACTATACTAACCACTACACCAACATACTAACCACTACACCAACATACTAACCACTACACCACTATACTAACCACTACACCAACATACTAACCACTACACCAACATACTAACCACTACACCACCATACTAACCACTACACCACCATACTAACCCCTACACCACTATACTAACCACTACACCACCGTACTAACCACTACACCACCATACTAACCACTACACCACTATACTAACCACTACACCAACATACTAACCACTACACCACCATACTAACCCCTACACCACTATACTAACCACTACACCACCGTACTAACCACTACACCACCATACTAACCCCTACACCACTATACTAACCACTACACCAACATACTAACCACTACACCAACATACTAACCACTACACCACCATACTAACCCCTACACCACCGTACTAACCACTACACCACCGTACTAACCACTACACCACTATACTAACCACTACACCACCATACTAACCACTACACCACCATACTAACCCCTACACCACTATACTAACCACTACACCAACATACTAACCACTACACCAACATACTAACCACTACACCACTATACTAACCACTACACCAACATACTAACCACTACACCAACATACTAACCACTACACCAACATACTAACCACTACACCACCATACTAACCACTACACCACCGTACTGACCATTACACCATCGTACTGACCACTACACCACCGTACTGACCACTACACCACCATACTAACCACTACACCACCATACTGACCACTACACCACCATACTAACCACTACACCACTGTACTGACATTACACCACCTTACTAACCACTACACCACCTTACTAACCACTACACCACCGTACTGACCACTACACCACCGTACTGACCACTACACCACCGTACTGACCACTACACCACCTTACTGACCACTATACCACCATACTAACCACTACACCACCTTACTAACCACTACACCACCTTACTAACCACTACACCGTACTGACCACTACACCACCATACTAACCACTACACCACCATACTGACCACTACACCACCATACTAACCACTACACCACTGTACTGACATTACACCACCTTACTAACCACTACACCACCTTACTAACCACTACACCACCGTACTGACCACTACACCACCGTACTGACCACTACACCACCGTACTGACCACTACACCACCTTACTGACCACTATACCACCATACTAACCACTACACCACCTTACTAACCACTACACCACCTTACTAACCACTACACCACCGTACTGACCACTACACCACCGCACTGACCACTACACCACCGTACTGACCACTACACCACCGTACTGACCACTACACCACCATACTAACCACTACACCACCATACTAACCACTACACCACCATACTAACCACTACACCACCTTACTAACCACTACACCACCGTACTGACCACTACACCACCGCACTGACCACTACACCACCGTACTAACCACTACACCACCTTACTAACCACTACACCACCTTACTAACCACTACACCACCATACTGACCACTACACCACTGTACTGACCACTACACCGCCGTACTGACCACTACACCACCATACTAACCACTACACCAACATACTAACCACTACACCACCATACTAACCACTACACCACCTTACTAACCACTACACCACCATACTGACCACTACACCACCATACTAACCACTACACCACTGTACTGACATTACACCACCTTACTAACCACTACACCACCTTACTGACCACTACACCACCGTACTGACCACTACACCACCGTACTGACCACTACACCACCGTACTGACCACTACACCACCTTACTGACCACTATACCACCATACTAACCACTACACCACCTTACTAACCACTACACCACCTTACTAACCACTACACCACCGTACTGACCACTACACCACCGCACTGACCACTACACCACTGTACTGACCACTACACCGCCGTACTGACCACTACACCACCATACTAACCACTACACCAACATACTAACCACTACACCACCATACTAACCACTACACCACCTTACTAACCACTACACCACCTTACTAACCACTACACCACCTTACTGACCACTACACCACCGTACTGACCACTACACCACCGTACTGACCACTACACCACCTTACTAACCACTACACCACCATACTAACCACTACACCACCTTACTAACCACTACACCACCGCACTGACCACTACACCACCGTACTGACCACTACACCACCATACTGACCACTATACCACCTTACTAACCACTACACCACCATACTAACCACTACACCACCTTACTAACCACTACACCACCGCACTGACCACTACACCACCGTACTGACCACTACACCACCGTACTGACCACTACACCACCTTGCCGCCCTTAAATTAACTAAAATAGTTATATTATAACTGAAATAATATATTCAGCCAACAGTGAAGTCCTACACCATTAACCTCCAAGCAAAACAACTTTTCCCCTGTCACTGTGTGTTTAGTCATTTAGGCCTGTGCGTTGAACAAACACTGACGTTTGGGTTTCTATCAGTAATAATCTCCATTATAAAAGAATAAACAGAAGCTTTTTTTGGCTTCAGGGAAGTAATTCTCTAGAACCAGGACTGGGAACTACTAGCTTACCTGATATGTGCTACAACTGTGATGAAAGTCTTTTTTTAATGTGAAAACGGTTCTTGTAGTGTTTCTCCCAGAATAAGCTGGAAGGAGCAGCTACAGAAGGGCAGCTGGTTGAGCGGGCACTGGAGCTGCTGGAGGATCGACAGTTCTGGGCCGGAATAGTGTTTCTCCTTCCGGACCCCTCCTCCCCAAACCTCCCTACTCACATCAAATACAAGATCCGCATGGACATAGATGACGTCACACTCACCAATAAAATTAAAGACAAGTACGACTAAAGCAGTGCATGTTCTGTTTCTTGGTATTGACTTTAAGTCCGTTACCTTCTGTGAAGTGGATTTGTCAAGAAATGTGTTATCAAGCTAACATTCCGTTTCTACGTCCTGCAGATTCTGGGACCCTGGTCCAGCCGCGGACCCCTTCAGTGACATGCGATACATACGGGGCGGCTTTGTGTATGTGCAGGATTTAGTGGAGCGAGCTATAACGAGTGTGCTTAGCGGCAAACCGCCAGCCGCTGGGATATATGTACAGCAGATGCCCTACCCCTGCTTTGTGGATGATGTGTAAGTTCTCAGCTTAGTAGCCTTCTGTACAATTTGTTGCTCTGTGGTGTACACCAGGAATATTTCCATAGCAGCCTTTATCCTTGCTCTAACACCACTCATTCATTTTATAAATCCATCCTAAGGCAAGACTTTCCTACGACAAAGACTAAACTGTACAGTTTAATATATAATGAATATATACAATTATGGAAACTGAGTTGAATCATTATTATTCACTGTTGCTGCCCCAAATATCTTAAAGTGTATTTTTGTTTTGTGTAGTTTGGACTGGGAGGAGTGTATCAATCAACCTTTTTTTTCACTCAGGAGTACATTGAGGGAGACCCTAATTTACAATGTCGCCAAGCATTACAATGGTTAAGCAAAAAGGGATTGAAAATAAATTACAATAAATTTTAATGAGTACTTAAAATGTAAAAGAAACAATAAGAACAGAGACAAAACTAAGTAAGATGAATCGTAAAAGAAGATAAATCAATAAAAACTAAATAAGAAACTAAAACCAAGACTAAGACAAAAGTAAAAAAAATAAGTCAATAATAATAGATACAAATATAGTAGTAACAATAAAAAAAAAATAATAAAAAAAAAAATTATAAAAAAAATAATAAAATAGTAAGAAAAATAAAAAGAATGGTAAAGGGAAATCTAAAAAATAAAAAGAATAATAAAAAAACAACTGAATATCAAAATCATAAAACTGAAACTAAAATTAAATAAACATTGGCAGGTCGTACAGAGGTGGTTAGAAATAAATGTATCAGGTACATACCTCCCTCTAAACTTAATTATTATTTTATAATTCAGTAAATTATTATAATACATAAGGCTCAAGTGTTTACATACATCCCAAATGGAGATACTACTGATTTCTAGAATAATTCACAGTGGTGGTGATAGGAACCAGACATTTTAAGCATTAATCCCTCTAAAAGCTCGCTCACTGAAATAGGCCAGACAGGTGCAAGCAGGGGCCTGTAAGGAAAATACAAAAAGAACTCACTGGGTGTTTTGAATTTTAAATAAAATAGCTATATGTGTGCTATAAACTGCTTAATTTCTGGTTTCTATCTTTACTCCAGTAAACTAAATCTAACTCGCTCAGTTTCTTAGTGAACACACTTCACACCAGAACATTGAATAGCTTTCTTTATATTTCATTTATAAATTATTTGATAATTACTATGAAACTGATGTGTGATCTCTGAAGTGCCAAGTGTGGCCCCACATACAGGATACATACGTTTGAGTTTAACAGGTTGACACGGATATAAGTAAATGCAGAAAGCGTGAGATGCAACAGATGTAATTAATGAATAATTTATAAAAGGAATAATTATCTACTACTGAATTCTTTAAAACGTATGAATTTACGAAAAGAGAACCACATCATAGATACACTTACTCGTTCTTTCGTTCTGTCTCTTCCCTCCTCAGCTTTTTGCGTATGCTGAATCGTTCACTCCCCCTCTTTTTTACGCTGGCTTGGACCTACTCAGTGGCCATGATCATCAAGTGTGTGGTGTATGAGAAGGAGGCACGGCTGAAGGAGACTATGAGAATTATGGGGCTGGGCTCAGGCACGCTGTGGCTCAGCTGGTTCATCAGCAGCTATTTGCAGTTCCTCATCAGCTCTGTCCTCCTCATTACCGTACTGAAGGTGGGCTTCGCTCTTCAACTTCCGTGGGCCATTACTAATAAGATGTTTACAAGACAGACTGTTAGAATAAAGTCAGTTTTGTAGTTTTAGGGTTAAATGGGTTCACCTGCTGCTCAGAACTAGTTTTAAAGGCAACAAGCTCTCAAAGCCACATACAGTACAAGCAAAAAAGTGAACAGCAGCCAATTTTCTATCCAGCTGTTCAACTAAATGTTGCAATTTTTTACGAACAAGTCTTTTATATCACTTTTCTGTCTGAATACACCCCCTCAGTTGGACTGAGAGGCAAAGCGTTCTACAAAAAGACAGTATTTCATAGGGGAAACAGCAAATTTCTTTGTTTTGACTAGCTTTCACAGTCTAACTCGTCATTATTAGAGCTATCCTTTGATAATGGACGTGTTGCTGTTCATCATCTTTTCAAATAGTATTTAAATATTTGTTACTTTCGCACTTTAGTCTATAGCGTAGGTAATCTGTAAAAAATGTATAATCTGTAATAGTCTATGAATTTAGCTGTTTGTGGTCTAACAGTGGAACAGCTGAGGAAATCAATGGCCATACGTATATACGTAATTTTGTGTTTCTCACTGTAGGTTGGAGACATCTTGCCTTACAGTGACCCTGTGGTGGTCTTCTTCTTCTTGGCTGCCTTTGCCACAGCCACGATCATGCTGTGCTTCCTCATCAGCACATTCTTTTCCCGTGCTAACCTGGCAGCAGCATGTGGAGACCTTGTGTACTTCTCCCTTTACCTGCCCTATGTGTTGTGCCTGTCCTGGAGGGAATACCTCAACAACACACACAGGATTCTAGCAGTGAGTTTGGAATTTGGCTCCTTGAATCACAGCTATAGAAGAGTCAATATCCCTAAATATCTTATGGATATTAGCAGCAGCGTTTATTACCAGTGATTGTGATTTGGATTTTCATTCATACACTGATTAGCAAACAAATTCATAAAACTACTTTATTTTCTTTTTAGACTCATGTCAGTTTTGCTTGTGGATCAGACACAGCACTGCTGCTGAAACCTTTAAACCGCTCAGAGTCACTGCTGGACTGAAAATAGTCCAAAAGCTGAAAATAACACGTCAACACTGTCCTGTGGGTGGCGTCGTGTGGCTAAAGGATGACTGATACAAACGGTGTAACAACAGATGAGCTATCAGCTCTTATTTTATATCTACAAGGTGGGCCAACAAGGTGTAGAGTGGACAGTGAGTTGACACAGTGTTTAAAAACTCCAGCAGCACTGCTATGTCTGATTTATTTGTACCAGCACAACACACACTAACACAACGCCACTGCACTGTCAGTGTCACAGCGGCCCTGGAAATGATCCACCACCCCAATAATGCATACATGTGGGGGTCCTGACCATTAAAGAACAGTATGTAACAAAGTATGCAGAGAAACAGATAGGCTTTACGTGTAGTTAATAAAAAGGACAGTGTATGTAGAAAAGGTGGTTTTATTGAAGTGGACGTTGGGTGTACAAACATAACAATGGTTTTATGTTTGGATTCTGAGCTTTCAATCAATTCCATGTTTGTGTTTGAAGCAGAGGAAGTCATTTGTTAATGATTATTTAAATATGTAATTATACTTGTACACCAATCAACCGAAACATGACCACTTGCCAGTTTTTGGTATTGCTTGTGTTGCCAAAACAGCTTTGCTGTACCAGAAAACAGACCCACTTTGAGTCTACAAGATCTTTGAAGGCATAAGCAGCAGATCCTCTCAGTTCTGTAAATTATAAAGATGGAGCTGCTCGATTAGATTGAGATCTGGGAAATCCGAAGGCTAGAGGAACACCTTGAACATCATCATGTTTTTTTGTTCTTTAACCATTACTGAACAAAAAGTACAGTGTAGCAGGACAGAAAGAGGACACTGCTTTTGGGGAGTACTAGAGATATGAAATGATGTACCTGGAGTGCGTTGGTGTTTAGGTAGATAGCACACAACAAACCGATGCCCTGCTGCCAGGGTTTCCCAGTAGAACATTGCACAGACAATCATAGTCTAGCTTGTCTTCTTCTTACAGTGCATCCTGGTACCATATCTTCCCCAGATAAATGCTCCACACATGATGTTAAAGAAAACTGGGCTCATCAGACTAGTATCCTTTCTTTCCAAGGTCCAAGTCTGATGCTTGCGTGCCTTTTATAGATATTTACTGGAACCACATCTACAAGCCTAGATGCTCTGACCCAGTTATAAGATAATCAGCATCATTCGCATCCGTCTGAGTGTGGTCATACTGTTTTGCTTCATTGGTGGACAGTAATAATTGTCAGTTTGTAAGGGTTAAGTAAGCACTGTTTTGCAAAGTAGTTCATTAACAGCATCAAAAACAAGTTTTACATTTATGTATTATAAAGACCTGATAAAGGAATTTACTGTATTTGTACTGAAATGAAAGAATCTGAATGATTCAAGATGATCCTTTGTCTGTTCTCCAGAGTTTTCTCTCTCCAGTAGCCTTCGGGTTTGGCTGTGAGTACTTATCACAGTATGAGGAGCAGGGATTGGGCATTCAGTGGTCCAACATGCTGTCCAGCCCTATTGAAGGAGACAAATACAACTTAACTACCTCAATCATAATGCTGTATGTGGATGCCTTCATCTATGGAGTGGCCACCTGGTACATTGAAGCTGTGTTTCCAGGTTAGATAAGATAATCCTTTATAAGCCCCACAGCGGGGAAATTCACATCAGGTGAATGCTGTGGCAAAAACCATGTGCGTCCAAACTCATAGATGGTTTTTACAGATGTAGGTCTGTTTTTAAACAAGATGATTATTGGTTTCTTAGACTAGACCTGAATAAAAGTAACAGATTGGATTCTTTCTTAATTTTGTTTCCTTTATTCTTTATTTAGTTTTAGTTTCTATTCATCTGTTCTTGGTGAGTCTGACTGTTTGGATGGTTTTGTTTCCAGGGCAGTATGGAATTCCCAGGCCATGGTACTTTGTCTTCCAGCTGAATTACTGGGGAGGAGGTCTGCTTGAAGCTGGCTTGCCCATCCCTCCTGCACCCCGTAATGAACCAGACTGTAAGCAGAGTGATTTAATGAAAACACAATTTTCCTCTTATCCCAAAAGTAGATGATCAGCCATGACATAAATAGGATTTTTAGTTTTAGAGCTAAAGTGGACAAGAAGTAAGTAAACCAAACTTTATACCAGCACAGTTAACATTTTGACACATTTGGGATGATGACTGCAGCGACTGAAAACTTGATTGTTGCAACTTGTGATTTTCTTGTGTGATCAACATTTTATGATGAGAGTACTGCCAACATAACCATAGTTTATATTTAAAATTTTTAGTCAGGTTTTGGTAAATATTGTGTCTGCCGTTGGTGCTAGCCTTTGGATTCTGCTGTTCTGTTTCAGATCGAATCGAAGCTGAGCCTGATCTTGTCCTTGGAGTAGCCATACATAACTTGGTCAAAATCTATAAAAAGGGGGCTAAGCTTGCTGTCAATCACCTGAGCCTTAAGTTCTATGAGAGCCAGATCACTTCGTTCCTGGGTCACAATGGAGCTGGCAAGACAACCACACTGTAAGAGCCAACAGTAAACAGTTTCATTCAGACTTCTAAAATAGAACCTACACCTCTTTAACAACCAGTAGCTCTGACTCACTAATTACCACTCGTTATCATAATTATTTCGTATGACAGATCCATTCTGACCGGACTGTTTCCTCCAACTGCTGGTTCGGTGTACATTAAAGGCATGGACATCCGTACAGACATGAGTGAAATCCGCAGAATGCTGGGGGTGTGTCCCCAGCACAACGTCCTCTTTGATATGTAAGCATGGCAACTATTACTTCCTGAAATAATACATAGCTGTGGTTTTATTAATCTTGTTATGCCACCTTTGCACCATAGTATGGTACATCAGTACTATTGACCACCACAAGGTACTAACTGTCTGCTCTATTAGACATTCCTACCTTGTTGGTCAACATTGTAGATGTAAAGTGCTCAGGTTGAGGTCCATGAGGTCCACACTTGTGAAAAGTCAGAAGTCAAAAGGAAATTTGACCAAAAGTAAAATTGAATGATAAATGGTCGATATATTAAATATTATATGTTTTATTGAAAAAAAATAATTAAAGAAGTCTGCTATATCAGAAAACTTTCAGAAAAAGTATACAGACTAAAAACCTGGTGAATTCAGACATCAATTAAAAAACTTTTAGACTCTTTATTATTGTATAATTTTAAATACTCTTTATTGATTCTTTATTGTGTTATGTTAGACTTTTCCAATTTACAATATGTAGCAGAACCAACTATATCAATACATTTAGAATGATAACAGAAAACAATTATAGTACAAGAACAAAAAACTAAATATAGACACTATAGGCCTCAGTTATTATACTGTGAAAGCACATTTGATTCACTCAAAAAAGATTTGGCTTCATGTGGCTTTACTACTTTTATGGCATGTTGCCATACACTGATAAATCCCTTCATGTTGTCCGGTTGTTCTCTTTTCGAGCCAAAACTGAGCCTTAAAACTGTGTCTTAGTCTTATTCCATGCCATTTAAATTTTATTAATCAGTGATCTAAAGACAGTTATTACTGTCACTGCACTACAGTTTTTTTTGTTTTTGTTAGGGTTTTGTCATAAGTAAAAAGTACTTTATAACATAATGTCATACATACGAATGTCTACACCTCTGAGCCTTCTGGCATACTGTTTTCTAAAAGTGTACATTGAATGTTATTGGTAAAGACTGACCGTGGAGGAGCATGTGTGGTTCTATGGCCGCATGAAAGGAATGAGCAGTGCTGAAGTAAAGGTGGAGATGGCCTCACTGCTGGAGGACGTGGGGCTTACACACAAACGTCACGAACAGACCAAGAGTCTCTCAGGTGCTCACGCCAACAGAGTTTCACAGAGCATGCCATAGTGTATGAGTCCTGTTACTGTGTGGGCCGTGATGCTTTGTTGATGGTTCTTCTGTTTTTCTTCACAGGGGGCATGCAGAGGAAGCTTTCCGTGGCTATAGCCTTCATAGGAGGGTCTAAGGTTGTAATCCTAGATGAACCCACTGCTGGCGTTGACCCCTACTCACGGCGTGGAATCTGGGACCTGCTGCTCAAATATCGCAAAGGTTATTCCATTTTGCTCTGCTTTGTTATTAACTGAGCTACAACCCACGACTAAACTTTAGAAACACCTACATTCCTAAAAAGTTACAAATGACGTTTGGTTATGACAGTTTCTTTTCAGTTAAAGGAGAATTCTAGCCTAAAATTAGAACTGATTTTTAATGTAGTGTTCTCTATTGCAGCATTGCTTCATTCACCCTCATCAGTTTGACAGAGCTTCCACTTTCATGTTGCTGTTGTTGTGTTTTTTTCCATCAGTGTTTCTTTATTACACTATCCTTTAGACAATGTGCAAATATGTAGGAGCTGTTTATTGGAAATTTAATTAAATTAGCATTTTTTTAACTGTCAGCTTTGGTTACACATTTTTTGTTTGCCAGTTAACTATTAATTTGTTAAACATTTTTATCCCTACCCACAACCTTAAACAGCCAGTGTACACCAGCTGTACTTATCTATGCACTGTGTCAACCCCTCAGCAACATGCAGGCCACTCTAAAGAGCCACATGTTATTTACAGACCGTACCATCATTCTGTCTACTCACTATATGGATGAAGCCGATCTCCTGGGCGACCGCATCGCCATCATTTCTCAGGGAAAGCTGTGCTGCTGTGGCTCTTCACTCTTCCTGAAAACACGTCTGGGCACAGGCTACTACCTCACTGCCGTGAAGAAGGAGCTGCATAGTCGGACACCGAGCAGCATCAGTGGAGGGAAACTCTCAGCATCCGCACTTATAAAGGTGCACCAGCTCAAAAGATCTAAGCACAGTATCACGTTTGGCTGTTGAGTGACACTTTGTCATTCCTGTGTGTTTTTAGGACAGCGATTCTACAATAAGTGAAGATACTGGACTTGGAAGTGAGGTCAATGGCTCAGGTGAGTGTTCATAATGCCTTTATAGCAATTCTTGCTTAAGTCCAACCAATTTAGAGTCTTATATGTGTGATGTTCAGACATTAAAGGTGCAAAAATCTAGGTTAAAAGTTAAAGTCTCTAACTCTTTCACGACCAGTACTAAATAACACAGAAAGCACACCATTTTATGTTTTACCTTATAAATATTGCTATTTGATCATTTTTTCTTGATAAAAGTTGGAAAATGTGAAAGTTTCAAAAATACAACGAAGATGGGTCAGGAGTATGATTACCACTGTTATACTTTTATCTTTTTAACAGCATTTAATAATATAATCCCATTTCCCAACAAGGAACACTGGGCAAAATGTAAAGTAGAGGAGAATGGAATAATCATTAAACCCTGTTTTTATTTGAAAACAGTACAAAGCAGAGGTGTCAAGTAATGAAGTACAAAAACGTAGTTACCTTACTTAAGTAGGTTAGTATACTTTACTGGAGTAATTCTTTTTCAGCAGACTTTTTAGTGCACCAGACACCTGTGGTGCGGCCTAAGCTTTTGTCTTTTTTTTTCCTTACATGTCTATTACTTTTATACTTTAAGTAGTTTTGAAAACAGTACTTTTATACTTTTATTTGAGTTAAAATCTTGAGTTGATACTTCAACTTCTACAGAAGTATTTTTTAACCCTAGTATCTATACTTCTACCTGAGTAATGAATGTAAATTGTGACACCTTTGGTACAAAGATAATATAATTAATGTTACTTTACTGTTACTTTTATTGTTTTAAAGAAATAAATGCCCATTTTGAATTTAATGCCAGCAACAAGTTTTTAAGAGTCAGGTTTATATTTATCACAGTGTTCATTAACAATTTTGAAAGAGAAATGTTTCCTATTCTTACTTGTTACATCCTTGTCATATTTTTTTGTTTCATAGTGCACCAGTGGTTTCTGAAAGTTTTAACTTTAGCCTTTTAGTGTTTTATGAGTGCAGCAACAAACTGCGTTTACAGATTATGGTTTTCAAAAGTATTACTAAGTATTTCAAAAGTATGCTGCCTGAGAGCTCCAAGATCACTGCTATCCAGAATTGCTTTTTGGCTTTGTTCCTTGTTTCCTTCTTTTGATTATATTATGTAGCGTAGATGATAAAATCTCAACTTTGTTATTTCAGGTTGAGAATTGTTATTGCTAAACTGTTGACCTCTTTGCCCACAGAGTCTTTTACAAAGTTAATTCTCTGCTCTTCCCCCAGATGTAAGTGGTCTGGTAGCTCTGGCTCAGCAGCATGTTCCTGCAGCTCGGCTGGTGGAAGACATTGGCAGGGAAGTGGTGATAAACCTTCCTCACGCTGCTTCAGAAGATGGCACTCTGGCCCTCTTCCTGGCAGAGCTGGACAAACGTCAGGCCGAGTTTGGCATCGTCAGTTACGGTGTGTCCGACACTACACTAGAGGAGGTGAGGAGGCTAATTCAAAGCAAGAGCTCCCATGTGTCACTTCCACTTTGTGCACTCTTAAGAGGATTTAACGTCTCTAAATCATGAAGTTGTGAAGGGCACACTGCCATATTGTAACCCAATGCTCTAATTCCTCTATTTTAACCCACTTGTGTGCCTACAGATAATCATTTCTCATTCTGCTTGCTTTTTTAAACTTGCATGATTTGGTCCAGCTTAAGATCAGTTCAGGAAGTGTATAGAAAGTTTTTGTTGCAAAGCGATCGTGTCACTGCCTGTCACGGATTAGCTGATCCGCTCGGTAAGCCGGAGCAACGGGGGTAGAGGCAAAGCATCTGTTAATTAAACTTCACACGCACATTTCAGATCTTTCTGAAGGTGGCAGAAGAGACAGGAGTAGACGCAGAGCCGGATGAGGCAGCGAACCAGCCTGCAGGATTTCCAAGCCAGCAGGGGGAGCCAACCGAGGAGAGAGACGCAGGTAAACTTATCCAAGTTGTTCAACCACACACTCATTTGACTTCAAATAGGTAAAGCAACGAGTAACACATTATGATCCCATTTAATTTTGATGGCCCCCTACAGCTTATGCTCAAATTGTGAAAACTGGTTGAACTGGCTAAATGGGCTGAGGTAAATTATGGATTTCCTGACAAACAGGAGACAGCAGGTGGGGCTAGAACACATGCCAGACCCCAAGACCCTCAGTACTAGAGAGAGGTCAGAGTACTGCTCTGACTTATTCTTTTCAGCTTCTAAACCATTGTCTCTAAGTAAGAGGTGTGAAGATCCTGAAGTTTGTGGATGACACAACTGTGGTGGATCTAATAGCCAATGGTAATAAGTCTGCCTACAGAAGGAAAGTTGAGTAGGTGTTCTCCTGGTGCAGCACCAACCACTTGCTGCTCAACACTCCATAGACAGTAGGGTAGCTACCTCCCTCAATGGCTCTGCAGTTTCCATTGTGGAGTCACTCGAGTTCCTGGGCCCTTCCATATTATGGGATCTAAAGTGAGAGAGTAACACGGTCTCCATAGCCAAGAAAGCACAGAAAAAAACTTGCCGCAGACCCTGACAACCCAGTTCTGTTCAGTAATCATCTAGTCACATCATCTGGTGTGGTAACTCCACCTCAGAAGAACAGGCCAAACTCCATAGCAGAGCATTGGATGAAATCTGACAGTGATGAGGACATCTACAGCAGTAGGTTGATAAAGTGCGCTGGCAAAATTACATCTGGCCCCCTTTATCCTGGACATCACTTCTTCAAGGCAGAGATGTTTAGAAGTGCATTATGAGGGAGTGTAATGCCTTCAGAATCTCCACAGATTGGCATAACTTACAAATGTGGCTGCTGTATGCTTGAAAACAGAGATAGGGATCCATCCTGAGCATGAGCTTGGGCTCATATGAAATCATTCCAGAATGTAGCCCACTAGGTTGTGTACCTGAACAAACGCACACAAAACCTATACATAGTTTTGGCTGAATCTAAGTTGCCTGGTCATTTGCCAATGAGTCCCTAAGAACCCTATTACAATTAAATCCAAAGTGAGCCCTACAGAGCTAGTGTACACTTTTCCTTCCTGTGTGGATGGAGAGATTTTCAATAACACTGTTGGTTTTTGTGTCAGCATTACAGAGATATGGATAAGGTGATCTACAGATCAGTTTCACTAGATGTTTCTTTTGATGTTTTTTTAACATTTTGAGCATTTTTCAAGCTATAGGGGCCCATCAGGTAAAGGAAACCCTTCCTAGAGTAGCATTCACCAGCAGTTTGTAGGGTGGATGTGTGCTGTGGCTGTGCTTGGTAGTTGAAAACGATTATTTTGTCTTCTCTTTCCTCTTTGCCCTCGCTACTAACAGGACGGAAACGTCAGAGCAGGACAGGTACAGAAGTAGCGATTTCTACAGCTGCGGCTTTAGCCCTGTACAGAAACACACATACACTAACCTTTTGTTAATTGTCACTATGTTCTATACGGTAATAATGTATGCTGTGTATGTTTAAATCTTCTCTATTTTCTAGTGAAGTTGGCAGCCTTGAGATTAGATCGCTGCTTTTCAAGTATAAGATATTAAGTTGATCCTCTGTGCTGTACAGTTTGGTCAGTTATTATGAAAACTTCTACTGGGTATATATATACCCTTTATTCTGGGTATAGTTCATTTTAATGCCTCTTACAAATGAATTGAAATCTATGATGATGCACGTGTATCACATGTATACATATGAAGTGTATATGTGTGTGTGTGTGTGTGTGTGTGTGTGTGTGTGTGTGTGTGTGTGTCTGTCTGTCTGTCTGTCTGTCTGTCTGTCTGTCTGTCTGTCTGTCTGTCTGTCTGTCTGTCTGTCTGTCTGTCTGTCTGTCTGTCTGTGTGTACCTGCAACAAAATTGGTTGGACGATGGTATAATTAGTCTACAGAGAGGCTCAGAACATATAATGAATTATAATTAACCAGCAGGCTTCTCTACACAGAGGCCCAGGAGACAGACCCACTGAGCGGAGATGGCCAGGGCAGTGTGCCCCTCACAGGCTGGGGCTTGACCTGGCAGCAGCTCAGAGCGTTGTTCACTAAGAGGCTGCTGTACGCCCTGCGAAGCCGCAGAGGCTTCATTGCTCAGGTACAGAACTAATATGGGCTGTTTTTAAGATGTTTTTGATGTGTGCTAAGAAGTGAAGCAGCATCAATATATTTACCTGCTCCTTTGGATAAGCTATGGGTAGAACATGATTAAATAAAATATAATGTGAGGTTTAAAGGCAGATTTGTGACCTGAAAATACAAACTACATAGTTTTTCTTTTCTTTCCATCATAATAATACAATATAATTGAACAAGGTTTTAGTTCTAACTTATATTCAACATGATATAAATAACAAAATGCATAGTAAGCACATGGCTCACCGTCAGTGGTTACTAATCAACCTGATACACAGATGAACACTCTCTGTTGGACCAAACAGCAACTAGGGTAGAGATAATATAGGCCCAGTGGACTACGTGAAAGAGTAAAGAGTATGTGGAGGGTCTTTTAGTACCGTAATGACAGCCCAACCAGCTTGCTGTAGTACCAGTGCCCTAAATGATAATAGCAGGGGTGGTGCCATGCCTCCAAAAATAAGGCAAAACGTCCTGTTTTTTAAGTTAACACCACTGGATGTTCTTATACCTAGTTCTTTTTCTGAAGTCCACACCATGATTTTGGTTTTTGGATGTTCTTTTATTGAGGGGGAAATGTTGCAGGGATGCTTGAGCACATTTGCCAGCATGAAAATAGAAAAATAGAAAAGGAGACACTCATACTGTATAGCAAATAAAGCAGTGACAATGAACCCTACTTGATATTTGCTTCTTTGGTTTTCCCATTTGAATTTGAAGTTGTTGTTGAGTTTATTGGCTCAATTTTGTGACAAAATAAGGTCTGTATCCACACTGTTATTATATTGTTCCTCTACTATTTGCAACCTGTGCTGCAAGAACAGTATGAGCAGATCATGATTTGTGTTTTTGCCAGAAGCAATGAAGCAGTAAGAAACATTCAAACTTACACTTAGTAAATTCATATAGTGTAACATAAACAGTAATCAAAAGCTTTAGTTTGTGTTTTACAATTAAACATTGTACCAAATTTTTGAGCTGCAGCTCTTCTCATTGAACTTAATACAACCCAATACAAAACAATACAGTGCCACACCATTTGTGTTTGCACACAGAGGTATTTGGCCTTTGCATTTAACCCACCCATGCAATGAAACACAAAAGTACACACAAACAATAGTGAATGCACATGCTAGGGGGGCAGTGAGCACACATGTGAGTGGCAACATACAAAGGCTGTACTGTTTGGAAAATGTCCCAGCCCTCAACTAAAATTGCTTGAATATGACACATTTTTTTCTACTAAAAATTGAGATTTTTTTAAGGGTTTCTTTTTGTTTCATGTCTAAATGCCAGCGCTCTGTGCAATTTAGTGTACGGAACTCATCGCCTCTGAACTTTAAAAAATAGCGGGTTTCTGTTGTGGCCTAACCCTAGATAATAAATGATATCAGCCTTGTTGAAATTTTAACACTTTATGTATATATGAAAGGCCAGGGTGCAATGTTTGTGGTGTCCTGTGGGTGAAAAATCCCATGAATGAAGCAATTTAATAGCAGTAATTGACGCTATTATGCACATTTCTGTTCACCTGTGTGTGTGGTTTTCAATATATTATTAGATCAGAAACGTGGGGATGTAGTCACTCGTTAAAAGCAATTTAAAAAAGTCCACAACATAGGCACTGTCAAAAGTGTGTTTATAAAATTTTGGATATGATGATTTTCCCTAATCTTTTCTCAGATTGTGCTACCTGCAGTGTTTGTTCTCATCGCTCTGCTGTTTAGCCTCATTGTCCCACCGCTGGGAAAATATCCCCCTCTAGAGCTGCAGCCATGGATGTATGGTGAACAGTTCACCTTCTTCAGGTACCCATAATATTACATAATGTGACAATCAGACAGGCTTTCACGTAATGCATACAATTGTACAATTGTAGAACGATTGTTCTTAGGTTCACTGTAAATGTTTAGTTGAGTAATACTAAAAATTGCTACCCAGGGAAAAGAATTATGGTTTCAACAAAAAAAATAATGTTTTTCTAAAAGACTTAGACACACTTTTTTCTAAAGGACTTAGACACACTTAGAATCACCGTAGAATGAACAAGTTCATTGATTTTATGTAAATGCAACCAAGTTGACAACTAAACTGCGCTCTTGTGATTTTTTTCATATGAGTTAAAATTGTTGTTTACCAACCCAAAGTCAAAAGATCTGTCAAGTAAAAGTCCTATGTTGAGAACCTTCATCAACATTACCCTTCTAAAATACAGTACAGGCTCATTAGGTTACATATTTATATGTTATGCTTGGACTTATAATTTGTAAAACATACTGTGTTCAGTGTTTCAGTGTTATCTGTCAAACTGTTAACATTTGCAATAGGGGTTTAACCACTACTCACTTCTGTTTCTGCCAAATCATAATCATATCTTAGAGTACATTCTTGGCTTTTCTTTTCTCTGAATATCCAGACTCTTGATTTTTCTCACTCTGCTCTCTCAAACCTCTCTTTCCCACAGCAAAGATGCCCCACAGGACCCTGCCATGCAGAATGTCCTGAATGCTCTTGTGGATCCTCCTGGATTTGGAACCAAATGCATGGATTCAGATGTGTAGGTCATCTGTCTGTCTGGTCTGTCTGTGGTTTCCTCTTATATACAGAGAGATACCTACATATGCATAATGTGTCTGATGCTGAATCTTCAGGGAGTCTCAGTGCGAGGTGGAAAAGGTCAGGACTGGATTCTCCCGTCCCCAGATTCTCTTGTCTATGTGGCAATTGTTTAACAAGCACAACTGGACAAGAGAGCATCCTTCTCCAGAGTGCGAGTGCAGCACTGAGGAGGTTCGCAGAATGCTGCCTGACTGCCCAGAAGGAGCGGGAGGACTGCCGCCTCCACAGGTCATCACCGATTTATTGTTGCTCTCCACATCTGCTTCGATTACTATAACTATTATTCCGCTGCACAGAGTAATACAACAGTGCTTTTTCAGTTGGCCATCAGTCTAATATCAGAGGTTCCAGTTTTATTTTACCTGCTCAAGACTGGAAGCAGTCAGACCAAATGGTACTTGAAGGTTTCCCCTGCACTTGCAGGTGAAGCCACTAACAGTGTAGTGAATTCTGTATTATTTCACAGATAGTCACAGAGTGCTATTGCATGACCAGTAAGTGCACAATAATGTAAATATGGGAAGTTTCTTGTGTCGATTGCTATTTTTTTATTATTACTTTGTAGTTTGCTAAAGTGACATAAGGTACACAGGAAGCTAACACTACTGCTGTTAGCTACAGTGGATTATCATTTATGCTAGCCTTTAAAGAAACAATGTTTTTTAAACATATCAAAGAAATAAGTTTTGTTTGATTCTACACGTGATGAAAGACAGATATGCATTAGTTCACACTCTTTGCTTGACTTTATGACTTTGTGTAGATATTTTTGGTAGTGTGTGCCTGCAGAACAGTGCAGTATGTTGTTTCAAGTCAACCAGCGAGATAATTAGTGGCAGAGTGACAGACTATTACACAGTTAGTTTCTCATGGTTCCTGTATAGATACAGGTTTTGGAATAGGTTTTGTGCAGCTGAAAATTTAAACGGCAAATGTATATTATGTAAAACTGTACTTTATATCTTTTCTAAGTAACCCTTTTCACATAGCTCCTGAAAAAAGGCTACAGCAATCATTTTCATGTTTCTCTCACCAGCCCTGACGTAGCTTCTCAGTGCACTTCAGGGATAAACGTGTACTACCACATTCTTACCACACCTGCTGCTGCTCCTGTCACATATCACAAATAATGGCTTTCAGATTCAGAAAAGTCATAGTTGTTGATCATACAATTCCAACAGTTATATCTGACTTTATTCATAACACAGTGGTAGATATAGTGTGTGAGAATTCAATGAATGTAATTATCAAACAAATCCACTTAAAACGCAGTTCAGCTTCTTTAACAGTCAAATCTCTTGCAAATTAAGTGACTGCAAAGTACCTCTACTTTGCAGTCACTTAATTTGCAAGAGATTTGACTGTTAAAGAAGAAATATCAATATATAACATTTTTATTTTACAACATTCCAATATTAACTACCATTATTAACAGTATGTGAACAAACGTCTTTATATCATGTTGAAGAGATATCTATTAAAGTTAGCGCAATACCACTTTGTACCTCAAGAGGTGATTGTAGTGAGGCGGAGTGTTAGTCTGCCTTTAGTCCCAACATGAGCAATTGAAGAAGAAGCACACCTTCTTTCAGAAGAAAAAATCTAGTAACAAAAATTCAGCAAAACTAAGTTAAAATTTTCATATCCTTCCACCACTGGAGACGCTCTTAGTGAATAAAAGGATAAAATTTGATGCTGAACTTAAAATGATTCTTTAGACTTGTAAGCAAATAGTGGAAGGAATTAAGAGGGAGGAGGAAGAAGTGTGTGTGGAGTTTGAATTTGACAGATTGGGTAATCTTGTATATTGCTTAAATATGGGTTTATTTTGTTCAACACTAAAATAAATATTGAACACTATTATTGTTGTTATTATTATTATTATTATTATTATTATTATTATTATTAACAGTACTTGTAATAATCACATATATATATATATTTTTTTTATTATTTATTTATTTATTTATTTATTAATTTTTATTTGTTTTTTTTATTATTATTTATTTATTTATTTTTAATACATTTTTTTATTATTGATTACTGACTTAAATTCTAGTCAGTTGTTGAATTTATACTAAGGGGAAAAAACATTCAAATACTGGTTGTAGACTAGCCCCTCTCAGAGAGCACTAGTGACTACTGAGCTTCAGGTAATTTGATTGTAAGACCCCGTGGTATTGCAGAATGAGACGTGGATTCCATTTAGGCCCCTCCCTGTTGGCCCAAAGCCATGTCTCACTCATGTGAGGATGTGCAGTTTAAGACTCCTGCTTTAGAACCACTGTCACTAATCAAAACTTTCTTTTCACGCTTGTCACTTGTTGGTCACAGATTAAGAGAGCTACGGGTGACACGCTGCAGAATTTGACTGGATATAATATGTCGGACTACCTCGTGAAGACTTACCCTCAGATTCTGAAGAAAAGGTCAGATCTCCCTTTCAGTTAAACATTAATAAAAAAACAAGCTGAACAGACTGTGAAAATCTTTCTACACTTCATTCCAGCATGAAGTCCAAAAAGTGGGTGAATGAGTTCAGGTAAGGCAGTTTGTTCAAAATATCAAAATTAAATTCACATTTGACATAAAAACACATCAAATAAATGGTTCAGCACTCTCTCTTCAGGTATGGAGGTTTTTCTCTGGGTGGTAAAGGTTCTCAGACTCTGACTGACACTCATCAGCTGGAGGAGTCTATAATGGCTATCAGAAACCAGTACAGGATAACAGAGGTATGCTCCTACCATCTGAGACGTCTTAAGAATTTGACTAGTCTGTTTATCCTTTATTTAGACACACAAATCATCAAAATAGCAAATCAGCATCAGTGACTGGAATTTCCTCAGTAAAAGCAATCATTACTTATAATTGGATCAGAAGATTTGCAAAGCCTGAGAAGAAGGTGAGAAGTGAGAGTGAATCAAGAGTCTGGGAGTTCAGGAAAAAAGGCAAAGCCAAATGTACTGTAAGATATGATTATGGTTCCCAATCTGATTTGGCTGCATTTGCTCAGCAAAACACTTTATTTGTTATTCAAATAGTATATTCAAATTGTATCCATATAGTAAGTAGAGCTTTTACGTATGTCAGTGTGTGTATTTAACCCTTTCCAAGCTTTTCCCTGTGACAACAACTCAGTACTATTTACAGTTCTCATCTAATACCTTCAATTCATACAATGTCTGGGGCTTCAAACTGGAGCACAAGATATTATCTACTCCTTTCAGAATAAGATATTTATGTTGTACTGTGTTTATAATTATTTAAATCTCTTCTAATGATAGCTGGTGTTTATACTGGTGAAAATGCAAACAATGAGCTTAGGTGCTTGTGTGTGTGTGTGTGTGTGTGTATATATACTGTATGTATGTGTGTGCCTTTTTTAAATTTCTCTACAATTAACAATCTCACTTAACAGTCTGAATGTATTTGTTTACATGTGAAAGATTAAGTTATGCAGACTATTGGTCAAATCAGTGGAATTGCCCTGTATAAACAAAACCATCTGTATTTTGCATACATTTTTTTATGTGTAATTTAAAGACACAAGCAGCTGTTTACACTGCATAGACATCTCATGATGAATGGAGGAATTGAATGGCCCAAAATAGCCCAGAATGAAATGTTATTACAGGAACATTAAAATTTAAGAAATGTTTTGCCTCCTTTTTTTCCAAAATGTCCATTCTGAAGGTTTGTTCCTGCAGCGGTGATCTGCCAACCCACATTTATTTGATTTCTTTTCAGAATGGCTCACTGAGTCAGCTTCTGGACAGATTGCCAGGCCTTCTTACTGGACTCAGCAGCCAAAATAATGTTAAGGTAAGACAAAGCGTTGGAAACTTTGCTACCACTTTCTTGTAAAATGACACGTATTGCTACATTACAGCTGTGCCTCTCTGTCCTCTAGGTGTGGTTTAATAACAAAGGTTGGCATGCCATGGTGTCATTTGTCAACATCATGAATAACGGACTGCTGCGGGCCAATGTCCCTCCCGGGGCAGCAAGACTGAAATATGGAATAACAGCGTACAACCACCCCCTGAACCTCACCAAGGAACAGCTCACCGACATGGCCTTGTATGAACACTCACCTCAGCTGACTGCTGATGTTATAGGAGCTTCAGTTTTAGAAATAAAATCACATCACTGATTATCATTGATTATCTAGTGAGTGTAAATAACTTACAGCTTCCCCAGTTATTAAGGTTTTATGGAAGACTCTCTCTCTCTCTCTCTCTCTCTCTCTCTCTCTCTCTCTCTCTCTCTCTCTTTCTCTCTTTCTCTCTTTCTTTAATTCTTTCTCTGTGTCCAGGATGACCACATCAGTGGACGTCCTAGTGTCCATATGTGTGATTTTTGCCTTGTCGCTTGTGCCAGCGAGTTTTGTGCTCTTTCTGATTGAGGAGAGGGTCAGCAAGGCTAAACATCTCCAGTTTGTTAGTGGAGTCAAGCCTGTTCTGTACTGGACTGCAAACTTTGCCTGGGACATGGTCAGTTCTTATGATACTTGTACTGCACCATGCTGTATACCGTTGCTGTCCAATAACATGTATCTCCGTTTTGAGTTTTCTACATCATTTGATGCCAGTGGTTGTTTACACTGTATGAAAAGTTCATAGT
This sequence comes from Megaleporinus macrocephalus, assembly GCA_021613375.1. Classification (NCBI taxonomy): domain Eukaryota; kingdom Metazoa; phylum Chordata; class Actinopteri; order Characiformes; family Anostomidae; genus Megaleporinus; species Megaleporinus macrocephalus. The sequence goes on from CM038721.1 coordinate 28,330,993, forward strand.
GAATGGACCAATAGAAATGCTCCAAAATAACTTGAAAAAAATGGTTCCATTTGCTAACATTAAAAGTAAAGTATGCTTTTGGTCTCTCCTGTAAAGTTGCAATTTTGGAAATACCTGTTATTATAGATACCTTTTCATTGGACAGCGACAATATTTTAAAAACATGTTTCTTTGTCTCATGTCCTATAATCTGTCCTCTCTTTGAGCAGCTGAACTACACGGTGCCGGCTACCATGGTTTTGTTCATCTTCATGGGCTTCCAGCAGCAGGCCTATGTGTCAGAGAAAAACCTGCCTGCACTAGTGCTGTTACTCCTGCTCTATGGGTAAGAGAGAGCTGAATGCATGTATTATAGTAATCATGGAATCTACATTCCCATACATACGATTAGCACACAAGTGCCTGGTACATATTAGAATTACTTAAACCCAGAAGTAAGAAGATGTAAGAAGTAAGTCTGGGTATGTAGCTGACCAGTAATGAAAAATCACAATCATCTCACAGTCTGAACACTTAAGTCATGTCCATATCATTAAAATGTGTTTAACTGGTAAGTAGCCTCAGCCAGATTAGGACATGAACCATTATTTAGAGCCATTTATTCAAACCAAATCTACATACGTTACAGTAATTAGCAGCCATAGAATTTTTATATGAACAGAATGTGACTGAAGTATGTTTACTTTTTTAAGGCCACCCTGTTTAGGAACTAAGTAATTTACATGCATTACATCCTGCATAAAATGATATAATTTCATGTCAGCAAGTTTACATACCTGCAAGCCATGTTCACAAATTGATCTTTCACCTGGGGTTGTCTAGACACCACCTGAACTTTGGCTGGAACCTGGTTTTGTTTAGAGCAGCTTAGAGCTGAACCCAGATGTGTTTAGTGTAAAAAGAAGAATGGTTTTGGGACTGTTTGGGACCCTGCAGAATCTGGAGAACGTCTTTATTGAGGAGGGGCCTCAGAGCCCTTGCTCGGTGTGGTCCATATCGCATCAAGAGCAGTAGTATGCTGTAACTGCCCAGATAAATCTGTGTAGATAGAATTTTCTCAGACGTCTATACATTTGTGTACACCGTTTGAACTACATAATTTTCCTGTTCATTAAATATCATGATACACTTTCCTTTCAAGGAAAAATGTGTTCGCTGATTTGAAATGACTGTGTATTTCTGTCCGCTGCTGCAGATGGTCCATCACTCCTCTCATGTACCCTGCCTCGTTCGTGTTCTCCGTACCCAGCACAGCCTACGTGACCCTCATCTCCATCAACATCTTCATTGGCATCAACGGCAGCATAGCCACCTTCGTTTTGGAGCTCTTCCCTGATGAGGTATAGCAAGTGACGCATGCTGTTAAACTACATGTTGTGCGAGTGCGGTTCTATTTTTGTCACAGACGCAAACGCTATAATATGATTGAATAGGCTTTGTATGTCCATCCAAGGCAGATATGTGTACTATGAGTCTTGCTGTTCTTTCTGTTTTCAGCATTTAAGGGAGGTCAACATGATCCTAAAGAAGATCTTTCTGATCTTTCCTCACTTCTGCCTGGGTCGGGGTCTTATTGACATGGCTAAAAACCAGGCGATGGCAGATGCTTTCCAGAGGCTTGGTAAATGCCACATGCCTAGTCTTTTTTGTAGTCATACCATGCAACCGTGATGCAACCAAACTATTTTAGCATAAGTGCTTTATTTTTCTTTTGATTGGAAAAAGCTTTTTTCTTCATGCTGGGAGAAGTGGCTTTGGCCTTGCCTTTTCTATTTAGAAGTAGATCCGGTAGCTTGTGCTGTAACAGAACCGAAAAAGAGTTATTTTATGTGTTTACAGGAGCCAAGCAGACTCTGGAGCCACTGGACTGGGATTTTGTGGGGAAGAACTTGTTTGCCATGGCAGTGGAGGGGATTGTCTTCTTTATTTTCACTGTACTGTTACAGTACAATTTTTTTATACGTTTCAGGTATAACAGGTGTCTTTTTATCTATTATCTTCATTAATCAATAATGCTGTATCAATAAACGTGCTAACATGTTGGAAACTCTCATAATATCTCAATTTAAATTTTTCTTCCTTCACTTACAGTGAATTTAATTATATAGTACGGTGTGTAATACAGTGAATATTAGTGAATGATGTAAACAAGACAGTAACCAAGAAAACAAAGTATTACATTTTAAATAAAACACTATTTATTTTTATACAGTTTTATCAAATACAGTTTGGTCACCACTGACAGCTCTTTACAAGTGGTAAAACATAACTATATCTATAGCTCTATTGTATAGCTCCAAAATCTTAGTAACAATGTTCTTAACTTTTAATGTTAAAGACAGCTGCCGTGTTCAAATGGTGGAGAAGAAACTAAAAATAAACAAATGGAGATGCAGATGTGGGGATTTACTTTTGGAAACTTGCAGTAGACCTTACGTGTCCTTCTTCTAGGCCGCCTTGGTTTAACCCTGTCCTGCCACCTTTGGGCCCTGAGGATGAGGATGTAGCACGAGAGAGAGACCGAGTGAAGGGTGGAAGAACTCAGGAGGACATTCTGACTCTCACAGACTTGAGCAAGGTCTGTGATCTCCAGCTAAAATTTCCAACAGTTTATATGTCTTACATCTATCTATATATATATATATATATATATATATATATATATATATATATATATATATTTATATATATATATATATATATATATATGTATGTATGTGTGTGTGTGTGTAATGCATAGCATTGTTCAAAATTGCATATTTTATTTAAAAATGTTCAATTTATGTTATAGTTTCTTTCATATTTGACAGTAATTACACTGAAAGTTTTCACTTTTACACACTGTTCTGTAAAGTAAACACACCATTTAAACAAAAGGGGTTGTCTAAACTTTGGCTGGAATCTGATTTTGTGGTCAGAGGAGACAAAAAATAGATCAGCAACTTGGAGCTAAGCACATGTGGGTTTAGTTTAAAAAGAAGGAAGGTTATATAGAAAGTCTGCACTGGACAGTGGCCTCAGATACCTTGCTCTGTACCTTGCTCTCTTGTCTCATTATGAACAATAGTAAAAGATTTATCGCTGTAACTGTCCAGATAAATTAATGTAGACAGAATTTTCTCAGACTTTTTGCCCATATCTCCACAGGTTTATAAAACAGGTAAAAAGCCAGCAGTGAACCAGCTTTGCCTTGGCATTCCTCGGGGAGAGGTGAGAGAAATACAGTGTTGTATGTCATATAAACTGCCAGTTGTTGCTGTTTTTTCTTTAGAGTGGTTTACCTTGTTTGGATAATCATTTATTGTAGATTTACAATCGCCATTTAAAAATAAAAATTGTGAAAGCAGTACATTAAGACCATAATATTAAATATATTACACACATTTATACCAAATACAATTAGAAGCTGAAGATTCATTTAATATCATTTAACTTTCATCAGGAAAAAAATTAAATGCATAATAAATAAATATGTTGTGTTGGTGACGGTAAAGAGGTCAACCTTGCTGTAGGCATCGTATGGCCACAGTACTTTTCTAACCTGGTTATCATCATAACCCTACTTGACATGCTTCAATATTACTTAGTAGCAGTTAAAATTGCTCTGTTGTTGAGACACAGTCTACAATGGGCATTATCTGCTGATGATTGCTGATTAGGATAATTATGTTCTTTTTGTTGTTACATGTCAGTGTTTTGGGCTTCTTGGCGTTAATGGAGCTGGGAAGACTTCTACTTTCCTCATGCTGACCGGAGACACCAGGATCACATATGGAGAAGCCTTCCTTTGCAATCACAGGTCAGCTTTGTCTTTTACAAATTGTACATATGTCACTACTGACTGCATGCAGACATTGTATATTGTTTGTAGATTCAATGCTGCTATCAGTGTGGACACATTTTCTTGAACTGAGTCTCTCTCTCTGTACGTTTAGTGTGTTGACTGAGATGGACAGGGTTCATCAGCTTATGGGCTACTGTCCTCAGTTTGATGCCATCAGTGACCTTTTGACTGGCAGAGAGCACCTGGAGTTCTATGCACGACTGAGAGGAGTCCCTGAAGCATACGTGACAAAGGTATGAAAGATTATACTGTCACTCTGTACACTGAAATTAAAAACACCTTCAGAATACAAGCAGAAGCAGGGAAAGTTATTTTTGATACGTGCTACTGTCAGGTTAGTGTGAATTCATAAAAGGCAACGCTCAGCCGTTTGATGTGTCAGTCTCATTAATAATTGATCTTTGTCGCCTAGGTTGCTCAGTGGGGGGTGAAAAAGCTGGGACTGACCCAGTATGCTGATCGAGAAGCAGGAGGATACAGTGGAGGCAATAAACGCAAACTCTCGACCGCCATTTCTCTTATAGGAGCTCCACCAGTTATTTTTCTGGTTAGTGTTAAATACATTTGTATACTGACTATATATATATATATATATATATATATATATATATATATATATATATATATATATATATATATATATATATATATAATTATATATATATAAAATTGTTTTATATATATATATATATATATATATATATATATATATATATATATATTTAATATTATATATTATTATATATTATATTATATATTTATATATTATTGCTGTCAAAACAAAGAACATGTACCTACAAAATGAAAACTTTACAAGAGAAAAAAGAGAGAAGAGAAGTAACATTTTTAAAACTCTGAATAGAAGTTTTACACAATGCACAAGCAAATGGAGTTCTGGAAAAAAAATAAAAAAATTATGAATGACATTCTTTGCAATACATTTTGTACATTAGAACAACAGTAAGACTGGTTTCAGGTTCTTTCTTCATAACCTATGGCTGATTCATGAAGCCAACAATTACTTTTGCTATAAGATGTAAATCCATTGTTTTTGTAAAGTTGTCTGTCAGCCCACTTTGCCCAATATCTGTAATATTTAAAGATTTTGTGTAAACTTTTATGACATCAATTGTAGGATGAGCCCACAACAGGAATGGACCCAAAGGCAAAGCGCTTTCTGTGGAACTGCATCCTCAGTGTCATCAAAGAAGGCAGAGCGGTCGTTCTCACATCTCACAGGTATGGGAAATAATGCCAGCCTAAAAGCTAGCCAGACTAATTCATTGTCCTTTTTCATACAGTCACGGTTGCTAAGATCGGTCACCAAGATCATAAAAGATCGAATAAGATACCAATCCATAGTTTCACAGAGAGCTTCGAGTTACTCAACTTTAAACAGCTATTGCCTACCTTATGTATATTGTGTCATTACAGGCACTGGATACCATCTACCAAAACACTGCTGGATATTCCATGCAGGACAGCATGAGTGCTGTTTTTAGGGTTATATAAATAGTGTGCCAATGCCAAAATCTGATATTATCCATCTACATATCCGCTGCTGCTGATGCTGATACAAAAACATCTTTTAAAGTAGAAATTGGGATTAGATGTCCCAGGATTAGGATACTTCACCTTTATTTATTTGTAGAGGGCTACGAATGTAGTAAAATTAATAAAATAAAAATGTTTTAGCACAGTACCCTAGTATTTCTTAAATGTTCTGTTCTTCATTCATTCATACATTCATCTTCTAAGCTGTTTATCCTGCTGGGTAGCAGGCGGTTGCTGAAGCCTATCCCAGTACAGAAAGCAGAAAACACCCAGGACAGGTCACCAGTCCATCACAGGGCAGACACACATTTACTCATTTATACACATACTTAGACTTGGGAGCAATTTAACATCTCTGTGTCACCTGGCATGTCTTCGGACTGAGGGAGGAAACCCACACAGACACGGTTAGGTTAGCAGAATCGAACCCAGGCCCGTCTTGCTGTGAGGCAACAGCTCTACCCACTACACCACCATGTCGCTCATTCAGTTTTTTCTAGAGTATAATAAATATTAAAATAAATATTAACTGACATTTATTGACATAAGACATATCAGTTGAAACTAAACATCTGTCCTATGCTGAAATAGATATAAACCAAATATTGTACGATATCAGTATGATTACGATATCATCTTCTATCCCCACTCTTTTTCTGTGCAGCATGGAAGAGTGTGAGGCACTCTGTACTCGTATGGCCATCATGGTCAATGGCAGATTCCAGTGCCTGGGTTCAGTGCAGCACCTCAAGAACAGGTACGCAAAACTTCTGAATATGCATTATAAAATCTCATTTTATTACCAAATTCTTATAGATGATTTATTTAGGCTTTTTGAATACACGGTCATCATCATCAGTATCATCTTCATTCATTTAGTCGCACATGATTAGGATCAAATTTGATACAAATGTCCAAGTAGTCATATCTTGCATGATTATGTTTAACCTCCTTATCTTCTGTTAATGAAAGGTTCGGAGATGGCTACACTATTATCCTTCGCTTGTCAGCACCCTCAAAAGAACCCTGTCCGGTGGATACTTACATCAAGAACTCCTTCCCTGGTATAGAGCTAAAGGAAAGACATCACAATGTTCTGCAGTATCAGCTGCCATCTCATGCCTGCTCTCTTGCTCGTGTGTTTGATGTTCTGTCAAACAACTATGAAGAGTTGGGAATAGTAGACTATTCCATTTCTCAGACCACACTGGACCAGGTTAGAGAATTATGTTAACTGTGATCAAACTGTTAAAAAGCTAATGTTATGGCTGTAAATGAAAATTTGGGAGTAATGAGGCTAAATGTGAGATGTTCCTCCACCACAGGTGTTTGTCAACTTTGCAAAGGAGCAGACGGATGACGATGAACAACTAGGAGGGGTAGCTGTTAATGGCGGATTGTTGGCACCTCAATCCTGCAGACCTCAGCAATCTAGACGAAGTATCCAACCTCACATGACCACTCAACCAGTCCAGTCTGCAACTGCCTCTTCTGTATCCAGCCGGTCACCTTCCCCAGCCAGGGCAGCTCAGCCACCTCGTTCCCCATCATCAAGCAAGTCCACTCAGTCAAGAGCTGGAGGTTCAAAGAATAAAGAAGGTAAACACAGCAGACCAACAGAAGACAAGCAGCCTCAACAGATACAAATGCAGCCTATATTGGAGTCTTCGGTCAGTGAACCGAGGTCCACACGGGGAGAGAGTTCTCGAAGCAAAGACCCCACCAAGCTTTTTGTGGTGAAGCCTAAACCACAGGACAGCAAGATGTAAGGCATCTGTGGGCTTTACAAGGAAGAAGAGCAAATGGATGCATAACAGAAGAGTTGACAAAAGAGAAATTACTTTAATTAGTCCTGATTTTTTTCCACATATGTCAATCAAATTTGTGTCTGGTCGGTGTCATATAAATGTGACCACAATCAAAAACATAAAAACTGCACTTGATCATCACATTTATTATCTGTATCATTAATAATGACAATATAAGACAACATTGTGATTCTATGAATTGAAATGAGCAAACTTTAGTTCCTCTGTTGAGCAGTAAGTAAAAAGAGACAAAGGTTGGAGGGGTCAGGCACTTGATTGTAGCAGATTTAGCAGACCAGTAAGACCTCAGATCTATACTTGCATGTGACAGTATTTCATGACCAGGCAGGTTCTTTCATGGATGGCTTATGAGCCTGCTGAATGTTTTCCCAGCTGTTATTACTCATTGTTTGTCTGGTGCCTTGTTCTATCTTTCTATCTATCTGTCTATCTATCAAAGTGGAATGCTGTTACCGTACAATACTTTAATATTCAGGCGCCTCTGTCAGTTTTTTTGCAGCTATTTGTTGAAGACTTGAAATTAAAGTTTATTTCTCAGGATCCCTCTATAAAAGGCTCAGAATCCGCAAACATCATGTTGTTGCTTGCACTTTACAAGTGCGTGTCTTGTGCAATCCCATTTGGTGACAAATCGTACATTTTATTTTAAGTTTGTGATGCAGCTTCATATGTTCTCAGCATCTGTTGGTTGGCAGAAGTGCAGATGATGCATTCTACCCAAACACTGCCTTTTATTAGGTCAACTTTTTTCTATTTCTCTTTTTAGACATGTTTTTACTCTGCTGCACTTCAGGATAAATGTAGCTGTAAATCCAAAGTTATGCATTTCTCTGTATTTTTGATGCACTTTAGAAACTGTCTGACATACAGTATAATTAGATTAGCTTATGTATTTATCATGGTTAATATGCTCATGCACTTGTATACAGAGGTATATGTCATTTCTGTTATTTATGTATGATTATATATTTAAAAAGTGAAGTATGTGCTATTAAATGTATACACTGGAGACAGACATGTTGTTTTGTATATTTTTAAGGAATGTATTGTAAAAGTATATACAATAGAGCAAAATCTTTGAACCCTTGAACCTTTTTTTCTATACAAAAAGATGTTTATAGTCCTAAAAGTAGATTAATATATTATAGTTGATCATTTGTTTAGTTAAATGATCCAATATTACATATCTGTCAATAGCAAAAGTATTTAAACCTTTGTTATTAGTATATAGCCTGACCCACTTTTTCAGCAATAACTGCAACTGAATGTTGCTGGTAACTGTTGAGTAGTCTTGCACATCAGCTTAGAGGAATTTTAGCCCATAATTCCGTACAGAACAGCTTAAACTCTGGAATGTTGGTGGGTTCTCTCGCTTCAGGTCCTTCCACAGCATTTCTCTGGGATTAAGGTAAGAACTTCATTTACATGATTTTTTTCTGTAACCTTTCTTAGGTGGAATGATTTATGTCCTAAGGTTGTTGGCTTGCTACATGACCTTTTGACATTCAGTTCATGAACAGATGGCCTTATATTTTCACTGGTTCACTGGTATATTCACTGGTATAATACAGAAGTTATATCATACTAGTGTTCCAGTGTTTCATAAAAGCTGGCAAGACATCCTGACCCATATAAAGCTGGACTCAAACCATGATACTACCACCGCCATGTTTCACAGATGTGATAAGATTCTTATAAGATTCTTATACTGTTCTCATTTCTATAGGATAATATACTTTCTCTTCTCCAGACATAACACTTCTCATTTGAACCAGAAAGTTCTGTTTTGGTCTTGTGGCTTGTGCATGTGATTTTAGCACGCTGCAGGTGGACAGCAGTGTTCTTTTTGGAGAGCAGTGGCTTTTACCCTGCAAGCCTGCAATGACTGTCATTGTTGTTCTGCATTCTCCTGAACACTAACATTTACTGTGAAAGAGAAGTATCTTTGTGACCCTGCGGATTATTACATGCCTTGTTCTTGGAGTGTTCTTTGTAGGCTGACCACTTCTGGTCAGTGGTCTTGAATTTGCATAAATCGTACATAATCTCTTTGCCTGTGGATGGTGGAGTCTAAGTTCTTTAGAGATAGTTTTGGAACCTTTTTCAGCCTAATGAACATCAACTTGTTATCGGAGACCCCCAGAAATCTGCCATGTACATATCATGATACACTTCCAATGTGTGTTATGAAGACCTAACTTTAAAAAATCCCTATACAACAGGGTGGCCACTCATACCTGATTGGCCTGCCATTGATTGAAAGCTTGACTCTAATTTAACTTTAACTTTCACCATTAATAAATGACCAATATATGTTTTGTCTCCCTTCATTATTTGGGTACTTTTTATTTACTGTGAGGACATGAATATGTTTTGAGTCATATTCATGTAGAAATAGAGAAAATTCTAAAGGTTTCACAAACTTACTGATAAAAGCTTTTACTTTTAAGGTGTGAAAGACGTGAATGATAACACGTTAACAGCAAGAAAGACTAAATTAAATGTAAAAATATAATTTTTTTAAGACACTTTCTCTTTAAAGTGCTCTGAAAGAGTTGTTTGGCAGCAACAGCAGTTATGTCTCAATCACTTTCAGCTCCCCACGCAGGACAAGTAGAATTGCTCAGCAATTTCCACCGCCATTGATGTGGTCACCTTGACCCTGTCTAACATTTTTCCTCTGTGCAACAGGAGGGAGACTTGAGACTGCTTAAAGCCACTGTCACTTTAGTGCTTTCTGAAAACTGCTGCGCTTCCAGGGTGGAGAGACGTGCGTTGTGTTTGATTATTAGACCAGAATACAGAGTCCAGACAATTTTTCTTCATTGCAGAATTATATAATATCTCAAATATGGAAAGTATTATTTGGCACTAAGATTCATTACTGGTGACCCATATAGTACACATCACTGCTTACTGTATGAAAAAGTTGGGTGGTCTTCACTTGCTGTGCGTCGGGAAACACATTGGTTTATTTTTATTTTTGAAGCACTTTCTGGCCATATGCCACTGTACATCACACAAATGCTTATTAATAATAACACAACCTACTAGACTCGTTCCAGTGATTGGATCCCCGTTCAGGCAGCGAGAGTTTTTAGTGAACTGGGAAAATCTGCTTTTAGCTACAGTGCACCAGCGAGCTGGAACTCACTACAGAACTCACTAAAGCTTAGCTCGCTGGTGTCCCTCGATCATTTTAAACACCTTCAGACAGCCTGCCACTGTTTTAGCTGATTTTAGTTTTTATGTTTTGTTGTTTTTTTTTTAAACATTTTAAGTTAACTTTTAATTTCCTTTTTAATCTTGTTTTTTTAGCTGTTTTCTTTTTATCTTTCTTTTATCGTTTTCCTATTTTCTTCTTTTGTTCTTAGTTATTGTTTACTTACATTTTACCCTTTTTAGTTTTATTTATTTATCTGTAGTCTTCATTATTTTTATTACCTTAGATTTTCTTACCTATGATTTTATTGATTCCTACTTTTTAAATTTTTATTTTTGTCTTATTTGTTTTATATCTTATTTTATAATATTTCGAATCTACATCTTATTAAAATGCTGGGTCTCTTTATTCTATTTTGTATAATGCTCGGCTACATTGTAAATGAGGGCCACCCTCAATGTACTCCGAGATTAAATAAATGTCTGGATATTTTACTTAGCATTACTAAATGTTTACAATACTTATATTTTATAGTTATATTTTATTTAATATTACATTATTTAAAATGATTTCTAACTTTGTAACAGTTCACTTTCTATGCTAAGACTATGGATCACTAGTTTAACTCCAGATCTTGGTTTGTTCACTGGTCAGTTTGGCCACATTTTTGTATCTGCAGAGGAGAGACATGAGAGCAATGCTGATTTTTTTTTTTTTTTTTTTTTTTTTTTTTACTCTTTTTCTTTCCCTGGAACACATTTTCCAACTAATGACATACAGATTCAAGACAAAATTCAGGTTTTACTCTTGGGACCCATCATTTTTACATGTAAGCTTTCAGTTCTCACTAATAAGAATACATTATTTTACATAATTCCATAATTTTAGGAATTATTTTTTTTAACTATCATGTTTAACTTGTAGCTTATTGTTATTGATTATACACTTTTTATACAAGAACATTTCGTATTGTAACTTTTTTTGTGTAACGTAGAGTCAAAAGTCAAAGTTATCATGCAAGATAAAACATAAGGTCTCAGTTCACAAATTAAGGATTTTTTTTCATTTGCAATTGTAACCACTCAGTTTCAGTTTAATTTAAATGTAACACATCCATTACTAAAAATTTGAATTTCAACTTTAGAATGAAATTTCCTGATCACATGTAAAGTTTCATACTATAAAACTGTATTTTCATATAACAAGATCAAGTTCTATTTTTACTATTCATTTTATTTTTAGAATTTTATTTTAGAATTTTAGAACTATTCAATGTAATACTTTAATCAATAAAAAATAGAATATCAACATCAATATTTAATTTCCACTGGATTACCACAAAATTAATGCATAATGTAAAAAAATGTCCCACACTAAAACATAAAGGTGAATTAATAGTCTATATGTGGATTAAAGACTAAATGTGCTCACATTTCTACACCTGCAGGGGCGAGTCAAACAGTCATAGATTAATAACATTTACTTCGTGTTTTGGTTAAAATCTTGAGCAACACTGAAAATAACCGTGGGTCTGTTTGACAGCAGGTCAGTCTGAGAGGCCTTTTAAAGCCACAGCGCCTCTTTTACAGCCCAGCAAACACCGCGGCCGGCGGAGCTCACACTCACAGCAGCTCCTGCTCACCTTAGCGTCTCAGACAGCTTCTCCCTCCAGGACGTCCTTCAAACTTCTTCACAGGAGTCGTACTGTTAAACTTGAAGACTGCGAGATGGTTGTACTTAATAACAGCAGCAGCAGCAACAACGAAGAACAAGATGTGATGTGAGTAGCTGACGTTTATTCTTAATGTTGACGGTATAACAGCTTGCTAGCTAGCTGGCTGGCTAACTAGCTAACTAACGTAAATTAAAGCTGACTGTGGTAGAAATGTTATGTAAAATCTTTTGCTGTGTTACTATATAGACGTGAAGATATATATAAATTAATGTCACTTATAAACGATATCAGAATATGTTTTTTTTTTGTTTTTTGGTTAATAATATGTTATCTAGCTAGCTAGCCAGCCAGCTATGTAAACACTTCCAGACTGTGTTTAGTAGACTAGCTATATTTTAAGGTCGAAAGCTGTATAGGGTCTGACTATTAACATTTAATCTAACCTAGGTAAATTCTCATGTTTAGGAGACGTGTCAGTATAATTAAGCCTAAGAAGCGTTTCTCAGAGACGTCGACCCTAACTTGGCTAGCAGGCTAACGCCAGAGAAAGAAACGGCCCGACTCTCAGACGTGTTTTTAATATAATGCTTAATGAAAGTTAGTCTTCAACGTGGGCTCACCATTTGACCCGCAGACGGGTTTTTATTTTTGGAAATCAGAGTTAGTGATCACCATTTGTTCATGAGATCCACGGGGAACCCAGCCTTCAAAACAAATCAGGTCACAGAAATGAATTTCAGGCCAATTCTGATGTAAGACCTAGTCATCTTGCTTGCTGGGGTGTTGGCAGATGCCTGTTTTAGGCTTAACGCTGAAGCACTTGAGGTCTCGGTCGATCACATTAGTCTAACATGAAACTCTTGTCCCATTTACACAGCTCTATGCTGAGCCTGAGCCCACAACTAAAAATAATTCATGTAGCCCGCGGTCCTGTCCACCGTAAACAGCAGGAAAGTAGGTTAGTGTTTCGCACAGTAATCAGTTTTACCCCAGCAGAGGGCTTTAATACGTTCCATTTAAAGCAGACATGCAGTCTTAGTTGAGTTTCATTAGCCTAACATTAACTGATCAAATGGAGTTACTGTTATTAAGACCTCACACGCTACTGTATTTTTATGTAAATTATTCTGTTTCTAAGATCCATTCTCATGCAGTGATCTGCTCTTATCTCATGGGGGAGTGACAGGGGTGGGCACTGGATTTAAGAAAATCACATTATAAATTATATGCAATAGTAAATATGATCCTCAATGAATTTCTTCTCCTAAATTACCCAACCAAACCATGTTTGGTGTCTGAATTTTTAGCTGCTGAGTCACATATGGGAATTTTGGGTCAGTGCTGATATCTGATATATTTCATGCATATATCTGCTAATGCTTACTATAATCAGCCATATCAATTGTAGAAAATTGGTCTAACCTCTGTGGATTGGCATTACAAAAACCATGCTTAGAAGTTCAATAAATAATTATTTTTGTTATTGACTGTAAATATTGTTTAGATCCTAATGTTGGTCTGGAGCATTTTTAAGGCCTATTTATGCTTAATGTTGAATAAGGATACAGTTGGAGCCTTTTGTCTGTATTCTGCGTGGAAGTATGGAGGCAGGGACAGTTACACCGTTTGAAACTGACCTATTATTTTATGTACATAAATCAAGCATTTCAGTGATCATAATTCACATAATTTATTTTGGGGGTGTTACTAGAATAGCTTTACATGCTCGACTTTACCCAAAACACAATGTTTGTCTCATACTGTGTATCTGATTGGCCAACTACCAGTATGTCCTGTTACATGTTTTGCCCCCACACCGCTGTGATTTATTCTTTTATTGGCATTAGATCTGCCGTAGTAGTTTGAGCCAAACTGATAGTCAGGTGAAAAAGTTGGTAGACCAGATCTACCTTCACAAGCTAGAGTGGAGCAGGGTGTTTTTAAAGTGGCAAGTTTTTGCTGTATTACCTCTCTGTGTGTTGTGTATCAGGGTGTGGCATGCTTGTTTGTAAGCAGGCAATAAGGGTCGTGTTGCAAGATGACATCACCTTGTAACAGAGAAAAGGACTGGGATTCCAACAGGGCCTTTTAAGCAGCTGAGACAAGTGGTTTCAGTGGAAGAGAAACACACTAAAGGAGAAACCAAAAATCATAATGGGTCTCTTTGAAGCAAATATCTGTCAGTGCTGATGTTATTCCAGGATTATTACATTACTACATTGGGGAAAGGGGCATAAAATGAAATGACATAAATCCATTTAGTCAGTTAACCATTGCCTTTAAACTGGTAGGCCAACTTTTATATTAATAGCGTATGTATTTGTCTCTTAGCTTGATAGAAGAGCGCTGCTCCTCCTTGCCCAGCTCACCTGCCAAACGTGTCTCTCCAGCCAAAAAGAAGCAGTTCTTTATAAGCCAGGCCATTCGCAACTCTGACCTCACGCCCAAAGCCAAGGGCAGAAAAAGCCAGCGGAGACAAGAGAACAGTAAGTGTCCCTGTTGAAATGCCAAGACATTTTCAATATCTGTTCAGCTGTGCAGACCTAGTTTTCCACACCTAACTTTCTTTCTGTCTCTTTACTGGTCTGTATATACAGTTTTAGTTGTATGATATCATAAACTTTCATTTTTACAGGTTGTTAAGGTCTTAAGAAAAGACACAGTTGTGTTCCTATTTCCCCCTCTTCTAATAATTAAATTGTAAAATAGCTCGCTACCTGGCTAATCTTCTGGAGCGGGATGAGTGCTCCAAAGACGAGGCTGAAGCATGCGAGACAGCCTCACCCACAGTCTTCACTGAAGCTTGCACCAATGGAAACTATGTGGAGGTACACCTGCCTGTTCCGGTGATTCAGTTTAAAGGCACAGCAGCCTTTTTAAAACAGCCTTTCTTATCTCTCTCAGTACTGGAGTGACTTCATGAACCGTTCAGGAGAGGAGCAGGAGAAACTGCTGGCCCTGCTTGAGGAGGAGGCGAGAAGGAGTAACTCCACCAAGGACCCCAAAGATCAGAGAGAGTGTGAGACCCTGTCATACACTGACGTAAATCTGTTTATACAAGCAATATGGCTGGTAATGATTGTGCTTTGATTACTACTCAGTGGACCACTAACTGCTTTAGTCCTGGTGAGTAAGAGTCTAGAAAAGCTTGATGATTTCTGTGCTTCAGCTCAGTAGAAGGTTGCTTAACCAGAAAAGTCAGCAGACTGTGTTCGACTCTTGCTCTTAAGGACTGGAGTTGGATACCACTGATATCATACATTTGTGATGGTGACCAATAACACTTTCTCTTGCATTAGTGAACCCTGCCTACACTGCTCAGGAATGCTTCCAAAGGATTGACCGGAGGCTGCGTGCAACGTTGAAACGAAAACGCATTCCATTGGTGAGCCGTACTTTTGTATGTAATGATTTTGTTTGTAAATTGTTGGAGTGATAGTATAGCATTATCTTATGATGTTATATATTAGGAGTGGATGAGATCCATCGGTGCTTATAGATGTAAAGTCAGTGACGATAACTCATCTGCTGCTACATAGTTTGTGTTGGTCATCCTCTAACCTTCATTAGTGGTCACATGACCTGTGGAAGTCCAGACCATTGATGTATAAATACACCTGTCTAAATTATCCCTCATTAATACATTTTTATGTTGAAGGGGACGCTGGAACTTCTGGAAACTGACCTGCTGACCTTTTTTGGGGCTACACCACATTCTATCTATGTCACCAAACTTGGCAGTAGGTATGTTGTCCATGGAAGAAAAATCATTTTCATTTGTAAGTTGGCTGAAGTGTATGTACCATCTTTTCTAGAAACCTTTCCTGAGAAGTTAGAAATGTTTGATTCATTTGGTTGGTTGTTTTCCAGTTTTGAGAGGCTGCTGCTCCATGCTATCTGCCAGTATATGGACCTCGTCTCAGCCAGTAAGTAGACACAGCAGGTATTACAGGAGTAGAATTCACACGTTGTCATGATCAACATATAACATTCTGTTATAAGTTTAATGCTATGCTACATCCTAGTTTTTACCTGCATTATATTTAATAGCCTGAGGTCCACTCAACATTTAATTTATGTACCAAAAACAGTCATAAATCATGTTTACATGACCATTTCTCAGCCTCACAGACAGTTTTTGTTTCGGTTGCTTAAAAAGTGGTTTATACTTCAAGCTTGTATTGCCTCTCATTTCAAAAGTATTGTATACTGAACTGAAATGAATTGAAATTGAATCTATAACAGTATGTAATATTTTGCATCAAAATCCTTTATTGTACCAAAGCAAGGCTTTTTTTTATATATATTCCATTGTATATGTGTAAAAATGCATAGATGCATCAGATATGAGCTCATCTTTTGGCCAGTGCTTCATTGTAAGTCCAAAAAAAAGCTTGCCATATTGGGGGTGAGCAATTTGGGGGGGAAAAATTCAATATCACATTAATTAAAGATATTTTCACAATATGCTTTATGAGCCAATATATTTTCTTAAGTTTGCTGAGCCAGAACAAAGTAGAATGCTGTGCTAATTATATATTCTTTTTGTAATGATGCATGCAGCTGTTCAGTGTTAACTACTGACAATATCCAAGATATGCTTAGAAAAGCATATTGTCGCTCTCCAATGAAAAACAATATCTCTAAATGACATCTTTACAGGAGAGGACAAAAACATTCTACACTTTGTATGTAAGTCAATGAAACCAGAAGTTTTTCCAAGCCGTTTTGAAGCATTTCTATTGGTCCATTCATCATAATATTGTGACACAATGTAAACACCATCTGCCGCATTTAACCGATGCAGAAAAATAGAAATCGACAAAAATGGAAATACTTGTTTTTCATTGGGCAGCAATGATATTGTGACATATTATGACCAATCTTGGAATGTTGGCCAGTCCTGTAATGTATAAATGTAAATAGTTCCTATTGTTACATTTACTGTGCCAAAATTGTTGTTGTTGTTGTTGTTGTTATCTAAAGAACTGGAATTAAATTTAATCAAACCGTGAGGTCAAACAATTCCACCCTTATCCTGCATGCCATTTTCTGTGTTTGATCATGTAAATGCTAACCTGCATGTCTAACGTTGCAGGCTCTGACTGTAATGGTGCTCGGCAGACCAAGGTTGTGAACAAGCAGGAGGAGTTCTTGCCTCCCAGCCCGTTGCTCTCAGCCTACCTGGAACAGATGAGCTGAAAGCCTTCTAGCACTGCCGCATCAACTGGCCAGTATGATTTCTAGAAGCAGCTTTAAATAAACAGGCTTGTAAGCCTGCTGTCTGCCAATTATGTTAGATAGGCCTTGTTTAAGAGTGAGAGTGGCCCACCATTTTCTTTAATAGACTCCTGCACTAGCTACCTAGATGGTCAGCTGCTGGAACTGTTTTCATTGTTCGTACTGGAAACCTTTACTTGGATTTTACGTGACTTCATGTAATGAATTCTTTTGATAAAGCACAAAATCTGTACCGTCCATATTTCAGGCAGATGTACTGTTTTGTCATAAAAGGCTTTTATAGGTGCTATCATTGAATTTGATTCCTGCCACATCTTTGCTACTAAAATAGGAATTCAAATATTAAAACATTCTACTAATTTAATTCCTATGATAGCAGTATAGTACTACTCAGCCTTATGAAGTAGCTGCCGTTCACATTGATTGAGTACAAGATGAGAGATGTTTTGTACTTTCTTCACCACAGTTTTTGATTTAGAGACATCTGGGTTACCCTGACCTAGTAACCCAAAAACTTGTTAGTGATAGCATCTTTAGGTGCCTACATATAAAACAGTTATGCATTCAGTAGATTTTAGTTTAAGTGTGTTTTTTTTTTTTTTCTCAACTTGTCCCAAAACAATCTTGACTGCCTTCCCAGGATCATATTAATGTTACATTTGGAACTAATTGTGAAATTTATGATTATTTAATCATGTAAGGGTCTAAAACTGGTTTCTAATCCCAGTCCTGCTGACCACATGCACATTTTGCATTTTCTCTACTCTGCACGCCTGACCCAGCCAACAAAGAGCTTTTTGATTAGTTGCTCAGTTGCATCAGGTGTGCTGTGCATAATGTGATGTTTCAGGCCTGTGATTGGGGCCTAGGTCTTAGATATGTAAAAATAAATAAATAATAATAATTAAAATAAATATCTGGGGTCTCCAAAGTGGAAGGTGTGGAAATACAGTCTTTAAATGTTTACAAAACATTACAACCTGTTTTGTCTTTGGAGAGATCCTAACAGTTTAGGGATAGAAGAATCCCTTAAAATGAAATATCTGTACTTGCAGTGCTAGGTGCATGTTTTTTCACCTTTTTGTTTTTCAGCCTCAGTGCTGAAGTGGGCTTGTATATTTTATCCAAATGATGCTACCGAATACACGATTTTTTGTGATCTAAGTGTGCTCACTTTCTTCTGCTGAGGTTATGGATTATGGCAATTATAGTGATGCCTCTGTTATCAAAGAAAATCTGCCATGTGTGGTGCTCTCGCTGTGTATGTTTTTAATTATTACCAGAATTCAGTCAGGTATACTGAAGGGGAATTCAGTCATTTTGGTATTATTGTTTGTGCATAATTCAGATGTAAACATGGCCGTTCAGAGCGGTTTGAAGTGAAGTGACTTATTGGGGAGAAAACTTACTGACACTTGATTTCTTTGCAATGGTAGTAACAGTGATTGCAGTGGTGATGAGAATCAGGGACTGTATGGTTATACTTGTAATGTTGATAGTAGAGAATTTGGAAAAAACCTGAACCTTTTTTTGGGGAGGTCTGTTTCACCTAACAGCTTGCTACATTCTACGAATAGATATTATTTCAGAGTCCTGCCTCAGAACTATCGTTAAACAAAGACAATATGTTCTTATCTATTTCATGTTATAACTCTTTGTGAGGGAGCTTTAATAGGCATTATACACTTCTGACGTCTTGTTCCTGTTACTACCACTGTGAAAATTTCAAACTGTCTGGGTTGCATTTTGTATCCAACCAATTATGAATATTTGTGTTTACATCTTGATTTAATGAAGCAGAAATTCTGAATGATTGTTGGAATTCCTCTTTAGCAGCACTCAAATCGAGAAGAAGAATTGTTTACGATACAGAAATTCAGAAAAAAGCTCGCAGAAATTTGAACTGTAATTGATAATGGTGGATTTTGATAGACTCGGATAGGCTCCAGCTGTAGGAACATAGGAATGTTGTACAAAGTAGTATGTGAAGGTATGATAGCCTTTAAGGCATGTAACATACTTTTTTTTTGTTCTTTTCTTTTTTTTTTTATATAAATAAAACCCTGTCACGTCCCTGACAGACATTTATCAACTTGCACTTACAACTATGCCTTACACATGCATGCCAATTTGTCAGTAATGTGATTTTTGGTTTTCACGTAATATATTTATAGATTAAGGCTTGTTGTGGTTTACATCATTAGTAAAAAATTTTGTGACCTTTTATACTCTGAAAAGGCTGGAGACCCTTGACCAGCCAGTGTGTTGATGTTATGAACCAAAGTGTAAGTGTGTGGTTACTCATTTTCTCAGGCATCAACACGTTATGAATGTGTATTTTTACACACATTGAACACATGTTTATTCACTTAAAGCCAAGGGTCCCACATGTTACTATAGATGTGAATTTTGGGCTTAGGCGATGGCTTTGTACAATATTTATATTTGGCTGCTTGTAGATGGCTGTTGTAATATATTGGTAGTTCCCTGCAGAGGTAGTTAGCTTCATGCACTATAGTCCATAGGATAGCAAGTCTTTCAAAATGTGGGACAAATGGATGTTTGGTACAAAGATAAATTTCAGGATCATTTTTGTATGGACGCTGTGTAACAGGGATGCAAGCCATGTGTGATCTGTCCATGTCTGTATGTAAACATTGGAATAAATCCTTCAAGAAAGTATTCATTTGACTGTGTTGTGCTTATTAAAAAGAAATAATCAAAATGTTCACTTATTGCTGTTAGTCACATCAGACTATATGTTAATGCTTCATTATGGATAGTCATAGATATTTTTGTAAAATAAACATAATCAGAACAAGAAAGCAGGTATAAAGGATTCGGTGTGAGATGGATGGTCTATGTGAATGTGTATATACACTCAGAAAGCACTATATTAGGAACATCCCCTCTTATCTACACTCATTGTCCATTTTCATCCACTTACTGTGCCTCAAGACCCCCACAGAGCAGGTATTATTTGGGTGTGGGATATTTCTCAGGACTGCAGTGACAGTGCTGGACTGAGAATAGTCCACCAAGCAAACACACCCAGCCAACAGCGGTGTGTGTGTGGTCCTGTGACCACTGCTAAGGAGCTAGAAGATGACCAACACAGCTACTGCCTCTGCTTTTAGGCCTGTGAGGTGAACCATCAAGATCGGTGTTTATTAGAGTGGACAGTGTTTAATACTCCAGCAGCACTGCTGTGCTTGTTCATCTCATACCAGCACAACACACCACCTCCATATCTGTGTCCCTGCAGTGCTGAGAATGATCCTGCCTCCATAGAATCCCTCCACGTGGTGGTCCTGATCAGTGGGGAACAGGGTGAAAGAGGGTCAACCAAGCATGCAGAGTAACAGATGGACTATAGTTTGTAATTGTAGAACTACAAAGTGCACCTATAAGGTAAATAGAGCTAATAGAACGGACAATGACTTTCTAATAAAGTGCTTAGTGAGTGGAGGTGCTTGGCCTGAATCAGTCATTATTAATGTAAATCACATTTTTCACCTTTACATGTCCAAGAAGACTTTAAAATATCAGCACTGTTTTGCCGATATTAACTTTGATATGAAAAAAAGCTAGAAAGAAAGAAATAATGTGTGGCCCATCCCTACATCATTCAGTTTAAGGTTCATTTATCAGTATACAAACACTTGTAATTATATAGTTTTAATAACTTCTTTGTAAAAACCGCTATATAAATAAATTTGAATATTATAAAATTATATATTATATATTATTAAAAAATTATAAATATTATAAAGAAATTTGTAATATGTACACATATATAAGTCTTATATTACAATAGAAGTATAAAATATAAAGTGACTGTGGCACATATATAAGTCTTATATTACAATAGAAGAATAAAATGTAAAGTGACTGTGGCTATAATTATAAGTACAGATATACTGTATACAACAGTAAGAGTTTAGAAGTAATAAGTTATTGCGCATTTGAGTTGTTGCACACAGAATTAAATTATTGTTCTATTGTTATTACTGTACATGTGAAAGGTGTCATACATTAAGGGAGGAGTTATAAAGTCTGATAGCCACGGGTAGGACTGACCTCCTGTGGTGTTCTGTAGTGCATTTTGGCTGAATGAGTCTTGCACTGAATGTGCTCCTGCATCTCATGAGGCGGTACCTGCAGTCCAGTCAGGTTCCACACATATGTCACATCCATACGTGCCATAACATGAATGTTTGCTGTGTTTACCAGCACAATCTTATAAGCATGAAGGAGATACCAGGACACTGGGCTAACAGACTGCAAGAGCGCCCAACGTCCTCTAGTAGGACCCGTGCTCACAGTCTAGCACCGTGCAGCTTATTTACACAACTTGTTTTCAACATGGATCTTTCGTTCGTTGAGCTCTGATGTGTAATATTTAATAGTTAATTTTGTGAAGCAGTGTATATTGTAACTATTCTGCTACAGCAGGTGCTGGCTCCTTGGTAGGAGAGGCTTTTACATTGTAAGCAGTATCTGTGTGGACAATATTAATGCAGCTATGCTGGGGGTGTTACGTCTATCCAGAGACGGTGAGCTTGCATGTATATGTCTTCTCTAACCACGTGTCATTTCCCCCCATGTTACCCTGATCTGTGTTTCGTGTTGGGCTTAGCGCTGGCGGTGGTTTTTCTGCACTTCTGCATGCAATAAAAGAGTACTCACCTCAAAAGTGCTACGTTTCCTTCTTCTACGTCAGTGCCACACTGGTGTCAGAAGTGGGATTGGACTCCATGCTTCCAAGAGTGACTGTGTTCATCTCATTCTTTGCTGATTTTTGATGTCCAAATGTGCTGGATTATACTAAATTTTACAATTTTCTTTTTTTTAAACGTATTTTATTTTTACGATAAGACTTAGTAATGGAACTGGATTTTTTTATTGGGATATTAGTTACTTATTGATATTATATAGAAAAGAAAACCTGAAAATCCCTCCCCTCCCCATGTTTTGTAGTAATGACCAAAATAATAAAACAAAAATACAACAAATTACTTTTTTTTTTCTTTGAGTGGATTCCCTATGAGTGGGATGAAGGGGCTGAGTGGGCTGAGGGGGCGGGTCCACTGGTAGCGGCACTTTAAGCAAACGCATCAGGCTGAACGGTGGAGGTCTCTTTATAAAAGCCAGTTAGAAACACAGCACAGAGATGTTGAAGTGTGTGAAATGGCGACATCTGTCCAGCAGCGTGCCAACTGTATCTGACCGTTGTGGGTCGAGGAGGTAAACTGACCATGAACCAGTCGGTGAACTCCAGTAGCGGCTCCGGTGAAGCTGCTTCCCCGGAGGAGGAGGAGGCGCCGCTGCTCGTGGACGCCTGGCTGGTGCCGCTGGTGTTCGGATTGATCATGCTGGTGGGACTCGCAGGAAACTCTCTGGTTCTGCACGTCATTTCAAAACACAAGAAAATGTGGACCGCCACTAACTTTTACATAGGTGAGCGTTCTCGATTTTTAAAGCTATTTAGACATCTTCAAAATAGTAATAATAATAAACGTGATGATAAGAAGAGAAAACTAACTTTTATAAGGACGTTCGAGTAACATGAAACATTAAAAAACATTAGTAACATAAAATGATCAATATCATTGATCATAAGGCATTAGAAATATAAATCCATTCACATAGCTTTGGTAATATCAAAATAGTGCAATCAAGATGTCAAAAGACTTTTAACAAATTGAAAAAAAAAATCCAGCATCAGCTGTTTACATTGTGTGCAAATATCATGGTGACTCACAGACATGCTCTGAAATGACTTGGAATAACATTTCTTTACATTAACCTACATTAAAGGTGAAGATTGTTTCTGCTTTCTCCTGTAAAGTTACCATTTTTGAGATACTTGTTTTTCTTTGGACAGCTGCAAAACAGTTATTCACTGAGTTATACTTGGTTGTCTTTTGAGGGCTGAAGCTCAGTGAGATTTCCTAAGTATTTGATGAATGAGTTTATCTATGAGTTTAAAAAGCATGTTTTTTCTTCTCAGCCAATCTGGCAGTGACTGATATCACATTCCTGGTTTGCTGTGTGCCCTTCACTGCTGTGCTTTACCCTCTGCCCAGCTGGGTCTTTGGAAATTTCATGTGTAAATTTGTGAGCTACATCCAACAGGTGAGGAGTGCTGAATGTAAGTTATTTCTTTTCTCTCTCTGTTACATAAAAAAAGCTTTCTGGAATAAAAACATTGTGTTGAATTTATCATTACTTTTAAGTATTATCTGTGGTCGGCTAACGCGTAGTGAGTTGAGAATAGCCCATCCTCTTATGTTTTCTCATATGTAATAGGTGTCTGCACAGGCTACCTGCGTGACATTGATGGTGATGAGTGTGGACCGCTGGTATGTCACTGTGTACCCACTGCGCTCTCTGCAATACCGCACCCCAAGAGTTGCCACCATGGTCAACCTGGGAATCTGGATAGGTCTGCAGCTCTCTTGTGCACTTTTGTAGACTCCAATGTATTTTTTCTGAACTCTAGGGAACTAATACAGAGTTTGTCCCAGTATTTATGCTGTAACAGCCTCTTATCTTATGGAAAGCCTTTTCACTAGATGTCAGAGCATTGCTGTGAGGATTTGATTGCAGCCACAGTATCATTAGCAAGGTTAGGTACTGATGTTGATGTTTAGCTCTTGATCACAAATGCCACTCTGAATCAAGCTGGAGAATACAGCCCAAGCTGGGGAGGTTTTGGCATTGGGTATGGTGACCAAGCTCCAGGGCAACCCATTCTATTCTATTTGTATTCCATCTTTTTGGTAGATTATTCAAGCTGCCCTGACTGATTAGGGTGTCTACAAACTGGACCTATTACGTACCTATAATGTATTTTGATATGCTGTTTTTTTCTCCTTGTTGTTCAGGATCCTTCCTGGTGTCTGTGCCAGTGCCTCTGTACACCAGGACTTTAGCAGGAGAGTGGTACGGCCCTCGGATATTCTGCACTGAGAGCTTTCCTACAGCCATACACAAGAAAGTCTTCATCCTCTACAACTTCCTGGCTGTGTATTTGCTCCCGTTGGTGACGATCATTGTGTGTTATCTGGTCATGCTGCACCAGATGGGCCGCCCAACCGTGGAACCAGTTGACAATAACTATCAGGTAATGTTAGCACAATTAATCCAAGATGTTGTGTACATAGGACTACCACGGAACTACCATTACCCTTTTTGATGATTCATTGAATAATCAGAGCTTAAAAAAGGCATTAAAGTTTGAACAACAATCAAACCATATACAGCTTTTAAAGATTCTAGGAAGACTAAAATAAATATATATATATATATATATATATATATATATATAAAAGCATGTATATATATCCATCCATCCATTTATTATCTGCCGCTTAATCCCGCTAGTTGGGGTCATGGGGGGCTGGAGCCAAGCCCAGTGTCATCGGGTGAAGGCAGGGTACACCATGGACAGTTCGCATGTCCATCGCAAGGCCAACGATATATATATATATATATATATATATATATATATATATATATATATATATATATATATATATATATATATATTTGTTTTCAGGCTTTTACTGGTGGGTAAACAAAATGCACATATTGTATATAAATGGGTTTGTTCATCAGGTTCATCAATGAGAGACCAGCATTAGTATTTGAAATCTCAAATCATAGTCTCATTTTGAAAAAAATGTTATATGCATAATTGAATTGTTCAAGTCAGGATTGTCTGATTTTTTGTTTCAAACTTGTGATTGGACAGGGTATTATGTTGATTTTGACTGATCTGTGTTGCAATTTTATAATTGCAATAATATGAATCAGATGTGAAGCCTGCAGTATATCTGAATGCTGCTGTTGCTACTCATTGTAAGAAGTCTTTTACTTTCAGTGTAGCATTTTATTTAAGGTATAGAAGTTAACTGGGATCCCTGAGGTCTTAATAAATGTCAAAATACTGCAAGAGTAAAGCACCACAGCTACCGTCTCCCCCTGACTAAACAGCCCTGTCCAGAACGGCCTGTTCTTTTAAATGATAATGAGCTACTGCTCACCTCGCCCTCCTCTTCCCTGGGACGTGCTGCAGACACCTGTTCATCTTACAGACATTCAACTAACAAACTGATTAAGCATTAAGGTTGGTGTGGATCCCTCAGTGATCAATGTGGAAAACTTTCTAAACAATGACTTCTGTTAATATATTACCAAAGCTATATGTAGTAGCTAGTGCTAAGTGGATAAGGTAACCCAGAGTATATATTTTGGTTACATTTTCCTTATCTGCAGTTGTGCTATAGACTGTTGTTATTGCTTCCTTATTTAGGAAAAGTTTCTTGCCAGTGCTGGATTGTACTGACCCAGGTTGGAAAACAGTCTGACACTGTAGGTTAAAGTCGGCTTTGCCAGCTTCTTGTGGGAATTTTCCTGTTCCACCTTAAATGGCGCATCTGTTAACAGGATTTATCTGAAGTGCCAGAATGTAACTGCTGTGCCATTTAAGGTGGAACAGCAAAATTTAAGCAAAAAGCTGGTGAATAAGAAGCTTCACCTTAATGTTGGACACAAAGGGGTCAGCACACACATAGCTGGATGTTGGCATCAAAAATAAACTTCACTCATGTACAGCCAACAACAAAGCAGTTCCTGTAATTAGCTCTTAGCTTACACTTAATACTAGCTGGTGCAGCATTCACAGGAAGAACATGGCCCCTCTTTGTGAAGGTGTGACTAAAGCCATGGGTGGAGATTCTCAGGGGGCAGTTTTATTATAGAGTTCTCACTATACATAGAAATGGGAGCCAAATCTGAATACTATTATCTAGGCAGCCCACAAAAAACGAAAAAAAGGTTGTTTTGTTTCACAGTTTATGGTTTTTGAGAAAAATAAAATGCACCAGTAACATTATTTTTCAATCCCCTGCCATCACCCTCACCTATCCTTTAGAGAAAACACTTTAAGGACCCTCATTGTACTGTGTTTGTTATGGTAAATATGCATTAACATCATGCAAAGTTCCATCTAATCACTATCAATTCATTGAGAAGGTCCTTTTAAATCAATGATTTTTACAATCTAGTAATTGAATTTAATTAAACTGTAATGATAAGCTTTGTACGTTATACACAATCATACAGAATACCTTTCAGGCCCTAGCATCACATTTCCATGTGTTTCTATGCATTGTACTAATTAAACTTTGACAGCATTGACAGGTATCGTGTATTGCTAAAAGGCTTTAATAAAATGCTCCTGTCTTTTCTGTAACCATGTGATTTAGCTGCAGGTTCAGACGGAGCGCAGTGCTGCGGTGAGGGCCAAAGTGTCTCGTATGGTTCTGGTAATTGTACAGCTGTTCATCGTGTGCTGGGGTCCCATCCAGCTGTTCATCATGGTGCAGGCCTTTAGTCCACACTTCCACCAAGACTACTACACGTACAAAGTGAAGATATGGGCACACTGCATGTCGTACAGCAACTCCTGCATTAATCCTATAGTCTACGCCTTTATGGGTGCCAACTTCCGCAAGGCTTTCAAGAGAACTTTTCATTGCCTCTTCAAGCAGCGGGTCTCTGTCGACCAGCAGGGGAACGCGAATGCCAACACAGAGATGCACTACGTGTCTTAGGATCTGTTGTCGTTTAGTCGTTTAGTGTATTTGTTTAGTCTCTGTCTACTCACTGCTGAGGATGTAATGATAACATGTAGAATCTGTTTATCAAACAGGAGACGATGTGAATAATAAATGTTGGGAATTTTCTAATGTTTGTACATTGGTAGCATGATTTGGTTGGAAATATTAATATACAATGGATATACACTATGTGTCCTAAAGTTTCTTTGAAAAATAATAGGGGATTTGTCCCGCTTTGTGGCAGTAAACATTGCTGTGAGGATTTGGTTAGGAATTTGTGAGATCGGGTACTGATTTGGGATGGTTAGTTCAAACACCACTCGCACATTGGATGGAGCTCCATCATGCAATTCCCCTGCTCGACAGCCTAGAGCCTGAGGCTTCATACACTTTTAGATGATTTTTGGCTCCCGTTTCAATACTTTCTTTAACGTGACGCTGTCCAGTGAAGGGGACAGTGAGAACTGAATGCACTCGCCCTCGTCAGCGAGCCATGCAACTTTTGAAGTTGAACACAATGTACATCAAAATAGAGGAGAGTTGTTTTGTCTTGTTGTTAGCTGTGTAGCCTTTTAGCAGGCCAGCAAAGCTGAGGAGCAAACCAGCATCTAGCAGCGCAAAGTGGTCAAGCTGAATCAACAGTCACATATACAGAAGTCTAGAAAAGTTATGATGTATAATTTTCTGGAGATCATGAGATCATGACTTAATTGTTTTCTGATGTCAAGATGATAAAATAACACAATATATGTGGAAAAACAAGAAAAATAAAATGTAAACCTTAAAAAACTGCTCAGACTGCAAGTGGATCGGATTGGTTTCTCAAATTTTCATGACTTTCCACATTGTTATTTGCTGGTGATCAGACCTGCATAGGTTGTTGGTGTAACACGGCACCAACGAGGACAGGTGGGCGAGGACAGGTTAAAACCGGTACTGAAACGGACGGTTGGATTTAGGCCTGCTGACTGTAGGTCTGCTGCAGAGCGTCACTTCTACGTCAGTGCTTTACTGTGAAGACTGCACAAGCAGCTCTCCGCCAAATTAGACTAATAACTAACTAGAGACGGTTTATGGAAACGTTCGGTCTGTGATCATTGGAAAGAGTCTCTGCCACCGAAATGCACCTGAATTGCAATGACATCTCCGTCCACTAGATGGCAAAATAGCGGCATAAATGTGAGCGGCTTCTACTGGCTAGAAATACTTTTCTCTCCTAATCAATCTGAATTAAACCGGGAAAATCAAATAAAACATAAACTGTGACTGAAAAGTTAAAATTGAATAAACTATCAATTGTGATGTCTATTTATTATTATTATTATTATTATTATTATTATTATTATTATTATTATTATTATTATTAAGTTGTACAGTAAAATACATTTTGGCTAATTAGCTTCCTTATATATGCATTTTAATGTAAGAGGTTTTAATGTTTAATTATTCTTTTTGTTTAGATTTTATGTCACGATATGTCAGTACATGCTGTATCACAACATTTAATTGTCTTTAGGTTTGATTGAAGTTAGAACAGAGCAAAAAGATCCTGTAGCTCCACAATTAAAACATACTAATAAAACTCATAATTAATGTTTCACACACTGCACTGCACTACTTAATCTGATTTCAATGAAACAGGCAGTTGATCAGTGTTACTTATTACTGACGAAATCCATGATGTGCTCAGAAAAGCTCGGCGTGACATCATTTTATTACATCATGTGTCTATTTGATTGCATATTAATTATATATAAGATAAATTAAACCATAAACCATTTAATTCAGTAAGTAATTATGCCACGTACTTGATTGTAGAGCTTTGATGTTGAAATTTATTTGGTCACTTGATCTGTTTCTGTGTGTTCGTTCGGTAGGATTGATTTAGTTTTTATTCTCCCAAAGTATGTGGATATAAATCGGAGAAAGAATAAATCAGTGATCTATACAATCGGCAGCTTGATGCAAGCCTGGGCTCGTCATACATTTAACGCATAAATGATTCTGTGAGAGCTGAACTGATTGAAAACAGAAAAGTCCTCCAAATTTGAGGCAGAATGACTTTATGACTCCTGTGATTAGACAAAATCCCCATAAAGCGCGCGTCCCGATTGTGAGCTGTGGCTCATTTTTTTCGTTTCTCAATAACGTCATACAAAGTTTCCTTCATTTTTCGGGGACTTTTATGAATGCTGATTTGTTGAGCAAGGTCAGAGAGGCTGCTCTCAGGTTTAAGGGAACGTCGCCAAAATTTCACCCCGTAAACAAGACAGCGGTAGTAGTTCAGCTCCACTCAGCACTGACACTCGGGAGGAAACCTCACCTGCTGTGGACAGAGCTTCAGCGTTAGGAGCGACGTTTAAATAGGTTTTCATACAGGGGAAAAGTTATTCGGGTGGGTTTCACCTTCCAGTCAACACGACCTGTCTGTCATTTACACACGTTTCCTGGTGATGAGTGGGGGGGAGGGGGGGTGGCCTCCCTCTGATTCACAGGTTTGGAATTTGCATCTGATTGCTGTTTGTCAACCAATGGTTTCCCTCAGCCGCCGTGGACACGCCTCGGATTAGGCAAAGATGCGCTCTTCCTTCCAAATGATATCCTATGTCGAAATCAAGGCGAATTAATCTAGTATTAGACCCGCACATATGAGCTGTACACCGCACTGTATTCAGAGAAACTGGAGACAAACTGTAGCTGCATCAGACTGTGAGCCACCCGAACAGCGGCGAGTTGTTGTTGTTCACGGGGAAATCAGGAATGTGTCTTCCGGTTCCCAACAGTGCAGAAAACAAAACCAAAGCTGAATTGGTAAGTCTTTTTTTAAAACCCCCGAACTTCTTGTATTGTGCCCTTGGCTACCTGTTGTATTTATATTTGATAAAATGTGGTCCGCTGGCTTCGACATTTTCTATGTCGAGCCCTATAATTAGCTGTAGCTTAGCCTATTAGCCTCACGCTTCGTATCAGTTACGGTGTATTTATAAAGCCCTGCCCTGCAGACCTGAACACCAGTTTAATATATACTCACTAAAACAAAGACAAACAGACCTTTACCTGAACTGGTTATTGATAATAAACTCCCGCTCACCCCGCTGTGTGTCCACACGACCTCTTGTAACTGAAGGAATTTGGGGTATTTTATGTTTTTGGTTGAGGTAAGATGGTCCGTGAAGCGTCTGTCCGTTGGGTGACTTTATAAAAGTTGTCTAGCGTGGCTAGGCTACCAGAACCTTCTCTTGCATTATTAACCTTAGTCGTTTATATTTACTTCTTCGATTGGGGGGAAGTGAAATATTGATTGCTTGTCATCTCCGAAGCTGGGGGCCCGTTATTGAGCGTAAACCCGAGGAAAGACGTGGCTGAAGTTAGCGTCTTATTCGAATTGTGCAGCAGTTACAGCATCCATTTAAGGTGGAACGGGGCAATTCGAATAAGAAGCTAACCTTAGAAAGCAGATGGTTGAGCTTTTCCAGCAAAACTGATAGCGAGTCTGAGTTTTACCCCTAAAGCTGTACACCTTTCCAAATGCAGCCAGAGAGGAAGAGCAAAGTACTGAACTTTTTTTTAAACCGAGCAGAGAGAGAAAATACAGTGCACGGCTAACAAAAGTGCTACTGGAAAATACTCTCCTACTATAGACGAGTTAAATGAGTTTCGCCAGGTTGCAGGTTTATTTACATGTTTACTGGAAGGGAAAAGCCTTTGAGATATGATCTTGAAGCAGACGTCGGCTGTACAGCTCGGTGTGATGTCTTGTTTCAGCTGCTCTTCTTCGCACATCCAGGTTTATTGGGAGGTGTCAAAGAAGCTGATCTATTTCTGTATGAAAATATATTCCATACTGTTAGTTCAGCGCGGGTGTCACAGGCCTCAGATTGTAGCTCATGGCCACTGTAAGTGGGTGAGATACGAAAAACCGTCCCTTCGTTTCAGACGTGCTACCTTCAACGCAATTTGACGTAAACACACGAACCATGGCGAGGTATGTAGGCCACATGTGGGCTGAGTGACTTCTTCTCACAACTCCTGAAACGTGTGTTTGTATTCGGCGTGTGACCATACACACATTTGGCAATAGGTTTGACGGGATTTTCTATCATTTTATGGGTTAAGAAAGTCTTCAGAGCTCTGGTTATATGGTACATATATTTAAAGAACAAAAGAAGGCAGAGTTGAATGCCTTTTGTGTGAAGGCTGATCTGCTACAACAGTACAAATGAGCTTTAAGCAATATCTGATCATTGATGGCAGGTTCCACAAAGTACAGCACCATAGAGCTCCTCAATTAAAGCTACGATTAAAAATGACTGTATTCGGGTATAATACTTGTTCTGTTCGGTACTTAAATCATTAGTGTATATATTGTCGCTGTTCAAAGAAAGAAAGGGTGTGTGTATATAAATAGCCACTTTACAGAAGAGGACAAAAACAGTCTTTCCTTTTAATGTAAGTCAAAGGAACCAGATTTTTTTTACAAATGATTTGGGAGCATTTTTATTGGTCAGTTCATCATGAAATTTCCACACAATGTTAACGACAGCTGCTACATTCAAATGGGTGCGTGTGTGGGTGAGGAATTATCCCAAATAAGTGTTTATACTATGTTTGTTAGAGGTGTGGCATACTATGCCACATACCCTCTAGTATTCAGGTGGTTCCATGTTGGACCTCTAATCCAGTGCTGGCTCCTGTCTGTCTCGCTCACCATAGTGGGGCTAATGCTTTAATAGCAATAAAATGTTTGAATTAGTAATTCGTCTTCTAGAAATGCTCTTTTGTAGTTTGGTAAATCCCTCTTCCAGTCTTAAACTGAGATCTCAAACATCTCACTTTTTGTCTTCATTTTGAGAAATGAGAAGTACTTCATTAGTCTTTTGGGGAAATTTGGGCAAGTTTTCAGTTTTGCAGATGTTGTATGTCATATTCTAAGATCTTCCAAAGATATTTTGGGCTTTCTAGTTACAGTTGTCAGGCTAACATGAACAAACTGGGTCAACCAGTTTGCTACAGCACCACTATTAGGCAGAGCAGTGCTGCAGCTCTAGTGTCTTATTGATGCAGATAAACAATAAGACATTATAATGTCATAATAAGTTATTTTTAAAGAAACTTCCAGAACTTAGATTTTCAACTGACTAATTTATTAATGTATTTTGGCTCTTAAGTGTAACAATACGGACAGCCTGCAATTTGGTGTTCCTACGATATGTTGAACAAAATTTGACTTTCTAATACCACTGGAGCTCTGAGGCAGGATGAGTGCTGGAGCGAGGTGTTGATTTGTGCTAATTGTTTGCAAATGTTTATGTTTAATTAGTGCAGTTACATTAGATGGTATTAATAGTAATCCAACAATGCATTATAGTGTGCCAATATTGTATTATCTGTATTTGCGCACTTCTATCATGTTTTTATCTGGATCGATGCATTGTCTGCATTCTAGCTGTTTTAGTTGCTTGCTTATTTATTTATAGATTAATTTAATTAATTTATTCATGGCTTAGCTCTGTTTAGCTAATTTTAACAGTTAACAGAGTCTCTTAAAGATTTGTTGAAGAGCTTTTGTAGGGTGCTTAGGATCTGAAGTTGCATTGTAGAGCTAGATAGATACATACATTCATACATACATACATACATGATCCCAGAACGATACCATCACATGTAGTTGCATTGTTTGAACACCAAGGTTTGCAACCACACAGCACCAGTCCGCTGCGCACTGCCGTGCTCCTCCTGCCTCCCAGCGTTAGTGCCATTAGTAATTTGCGCAACAACTAGGGATTCTTCAATAAGGGATTTGTTTGCTGATGCTGAAATCCAGTGTCACCATATGTACATACAGCCATATGCAAATGTTTAGGCGCCCCTGGTCAGATGACATGTTTTGTTTGTTTTCCATGTGAAAGTGAGTACTCGTCCTCTACAAAGAACACACTTGTTTTATTGCATGGCCATTGCCAAAACTAAGTTGCTGAAAAAAAAGATTAAATAAATTGCGTGCAATATTGTATGCCTGGTTGTTTTCCAGTAAGTTAAACTCAAGTTTACGATGGAGAATATTCACATTTATACTTGGGTAATCACCCAAAATGTGTGTTTTCAAAGAGTTAAAAGCATTTTAGTATTGCTTTTATTTTTCTATGCATATAAACTCCCATACAAAATCACCATAATCATTCTAGTATGATTACTTGAAATGAAAAACACCTGCATTGTTTTCATATCGCGCCATATACCCAACAGTGTCATTTTTTCCAGTTTCGCGCAGCTGTAAGATCCACCAGTACTAACATTACAGAGAATGTAAAAATCTCTGTAAGGTTAAAGATACAGTAAGATAAATTAAACAAAGAAATTACCACGGTGGCCCTTTATTACCTAAATGTTCTGTCCCTACAATGACTGTATCATCAGTTATCATTTTAAAATATCCATCAAATCTAAACATCTGTAAGATACTGATCATTTTCTTCAAGCAAATATACGGTAATGCTGTTATGATTGCGATGTGATTATTCATCCTTAGCAGCAGCATGATTATAGCCATCATTATCCTTTATTTGGATTTTGAAGCGTTGTGAGAATTCTTAAACAGTATGTGAAACTGTCGTTACACTCCTAGCACATTGTGTGCTACGTGCAGGATGTAGAAACTGCAAGATACATGTGCCAAAAGATCAGAGTTTCTTAAGGACAGTTTTCCCCTTCATGCTTTGCTTTAGACTTCTTTATTTGTGCGAGTCGTTTGAACGTAAAAAAGCTTTATAAGCAGCGTTTTGTTTCACTTCCTTCATTTATAGTGTTTATTTGTCTTAAGTTCACCTGGAACTCAATGAGCTTTACAACAAAACCCTAGAAAACATAGAACAATTTTAAGAGAACACAGTATTGGTGATGATTTTAATAGAACACAGTTTAATTACCTCCGGTCTGTGTTTGGATCTCAGTGGATTGGCAGCACATAATCAGCAATCTAGTTGAAGTCTTTAAGAGGCGGTTTGCGTAACAAAGGCTAACTAATGAATAACATGCCTTGTTAGACAAGAATCTTGTTCACTACAGGACTTGTTCTTGCAGTTATGTGTGGACTGGATTCAAATGTCAGGCTCGCATGCTAGCTGTATGTCAGCTGCATGTCTGCTTTCAAATGCCGAGCGAAAGTCCTGCATTAGGTCTTTCCGGAATTGTATTGGAGCTTCACTTCTTTCTTGCAATCATCTCTGCAGTCCCAGTGCTTTTCTTTGCAGGCTGCTATGTAGCCACTGTGTCTATTTCTATTTCACGTCTGTTTCATGGGTTCATTTTAGACCACAGGATGTGACGCCCAGATTTGTTTGTGCTTTTTACATGGACAGGTTCGCGCTAAAACCTGTCAGCATGTAATTATTTCCTGAAATGCCTTGGTGGGTACATCAGTATGATTCATATCAGAATTGAGAACATGGGTGTTTGTGATATTTTGGTTTTTAAAAGAAAAGTCGGGACAGTCGGACAGTCCAACAAGCCTTAGGTAAATAAGCCTTGACTTTGAGAGGCAGTCTAATTGTTTGTCATTTAAACATTTGAATGTGCAATAAAGTTTAAGATACTTGGTTTCATGGGACCCATATTAAAAAGGTCAGAGTTTATTTCAAACAGGCTGTTTGTTGCTGTGCCTTCTAGATTGATCTGTGTAAAGCTCTTGATCTGTATGTCACACTGCATTTAAAAAGCCGTCCCGACTGAAACACGTCAATATGAATGGGTGGAGCTGTACGCTGAAACGACAGATGTACAGCAGGCTTCGAGAGTCTGAAACCAATAATGAAACCCATTAATTTCAGATTTTTTTCCTGATTTTATATGTTCTCCTTGGACTTTGTGAAAAAAAGTCTGATCAGTAGATTAGATCCTCCTCTGAGTCATCTGAGTAGGCAAAAGAAAGTGACCTAGAAATTGTGCAGAATCCTGAAGCTTTCTGTTCTTTTGTGTTACAGCTTTTCTTAGCAGCTTTCTTGTCATGCACTGTCTGAAAAACTGGCTCAAGAAGTTGTTGTTGTAATTTAAACCAGGCACTTGTCTGAGGAGTGAGTGAGTAAGTAAGTAAGTGAGCTGCAGAGTGTTTGTTTTTTAAGCAAGAGGGGTGTCGCTCTGTGAAAGAGGGCGTGGGGTGCCTGGTTTTGTGTATTGATAAGACGAGACATGGAGAAAACGATCGCTAAGCCAGTCTTTCTAGGCTTTTTTTTCTTTAAGGATTGCAAATCCTTGCTCAAGCTGGCTGAACCGGTTTCCACTTGCCATGTTACAAGGCATAACCGGTGTCAGGTTTCCTCGCAGCATTTGCTGCCTTTAGATTCAACTGTATATCCAATATATGTTTGAAAATAGACATGCGTGTGGTGAAGCACAGCCGCCTGGATGAGCTGCTCTCATCAGATATGAAAGGTACTTTGTGTAATCAGAACAGACACAGGGTTGTTTATGGGTTCATAGCAATAAAATAGTGGATTGCGTGCCATAGCGTACTTGGCAAGCTTTACGTCCTCTGGTTGCAGCTGATGTGTTCTGTAATTGACACTTGGTTTTGTTCGGTAGCACCAAAGTAAGCTCTAACAGATTATCTGTGTTTACAGAGCTACTGTAGACTGCTGGAGCAAAGAAACAGTGGCTTGGCCGCTGTTCAGCTGTTCCTTTGCCAAAATCCACTCGTTCTTACGTCTTTGACACAGTTTTTCTGCGTTGCTGCCAAAGACTAGAAGGAGGGGAAGAGCAGTGATTTTATGTTCTGGGCGTGTGCCATGTGGGAATCCCGCCTTTAATCACCGTGATGCTTTTCCTTTTGAGCCAAGAACCCAGACGAAGGCTGAGCACTGTCAACCAGAATTATTCAGTTGCAGTTATATGACAGTTATAAAACTGTTGTAGCCACATGTATTGTTTTAGTCTTACCAGAACTGTGAAATTGTGCTGTGCAGTCCCTGCTCAGGAAGCATTTAGATGTTCATTCGTATCTCTGGGAAAATACATACGATTGTTCTTAACTGGAAAAACTGCATTCATGTGAGGTCATAATAAAAAGACGTAGCATAGCTGCTAAAGCCAGTGCCTATCAGCAAGTTCATCCAGTTCATTACCTTCAGGTCTCGAAACAGACATAACCACTTCTGTTGTTTGAGCAATTATTTGATAAGGCTGGCTAAGTCTGGCATACAAGACAATTTGCCTGTGACAGTTGTGCTCTGTGTTCAAACCTCCTTTCACTTCCTTCTTTAATAGCAGTGTCAACTCGGTTTTATAAGAAACAAGGACTCGATCGTGCTGTCGTATTAGTATTAGGAATTTGTGGTTTTCTGTGTTATCATGCTTTATTGACTCCAGGTTTAGGTTTTAGTTTTATTTTAGCTTTGTATGAATTGTGCATGTGATATTGTACAGTTTGAAATGGGACTTAGTGGCACATTCTCAGGTAAAAGGTTCAATTCAGATTTTATTTAATTTTCAGTATTTTGTTGTGTGCTAGAGTTTTTTTTCACAGTTTAGTTAAGCAAAAAACCATAATTTTTAGAACAACAAATGCAAAGTACTCTGTCCTTGTGCAAAGAGAGTGATCATATGAAACAAAAAACAGTAGAGTATCTAATACTGAGTTTATTTAATACTTACGCTAGACTGGCATTGGACTGATCAGTCTTAACAATCGAGTCAGTCATGTTGAACTAAATTAATTTTGAAATATAAAATTATATTGGCCAATATTACTGTATTATTATTATTATTATCATTAGTAGTAGTAGTAGTAGTAGTAGTGGTTTAACTTTTTAGTAGTTTAACTAACAGCCCTGACTTTGTATAGTATGTTTCAGTTTTTAACCCCATAAAATTTGCCAATTATGCCAAATTTACTGCACAGTTTTTATAGTTCAGTGCATAAAGTGTTTCACACGGTGTTGAAATTGTTGCATCCTTACACATTTCCACACCGCTGTCCTTTATACATTCACACACCAACCGAATTACATAGACTGTGGACGCCTCTTAACTGTTAAACTGTTACTTTGATTCCAGTCTAGAAACTTGACTTCGTTCTTCTCAGAACATTGTGACCCCCGAAGTCACGTCAGACATGTTAATTAGGAAAGTACACGTTTTTTGAGCTGATATCTTTTGATATCTTTAGAAGACTTGTGATCGGGACATCCTGGGTTATCTATAAAATAAAATAAATGTTTTTTTGGAGTGGATGGGGGTGAAGAATAGGATCAGAAATCCATGTTGTATTTCAGCCTCCACACTAAAAGCGATTAGCTGGTAGAGCAGGTCTAAATGTTTAGCAGAGTCTAGGCATTCTGTGGAAAGATGGGCAGCAAAGAAAAGGAGAAAAGTGAGAGAAAAGGGTTTAAAATGGAGAAGAACTGACTCAGCTCTTACTAGTATTAGTTGAGAGGGTGTAAAGAAGTACAAAATTCTGTATTCAGATTGATATTCAAATTGCTTTCTCAGTCTGATATATTTTTCAATACAGCAGAAATTAGCAGTGGATCTGTTTAAAGTCCTTTTTTTACATTTTCACTGTCCAAAAACAAATCTTAATTTCTTATTTATTAATTATTTACTTATGTTTTTGGTTTTCTGCATAATTTCAGGTCAGCAGTTGTCCTTAACATTAAACATATTTATAGATAATTGAAGCCTTAGAAATGAACCAAAGTTGCCTCAAATGAAACCTTTTTACAGTGTTAATGTTTTTGTTCTCTACTATAAAGTCACAATTTTGGAGGTTTATTTATTTATTTTGTTGGTTAGCGATGATGTATTATCTCCACCCACCCCCCAGCAGTCATACATCCAGCAGACTTTACTCATAGAAGGAGTGTTTTAGAGTAGACATAGTTCTCTGGAGTGACATTGCTGTTTGTATGATTTACTGAGCTCTCTTGACCTTTTTTTAAATCCTAATCTGACGTTTATGACAGTGGTTGAGGTCATGGTACTCCGCCTAAACTGGCTGAGGAAAATAAGGAGATCTGTGTAAATAAGATTATTGGAGGTATACCCTTCCTTACATGGCTCTTCATGTTAATCAGATTGGCCTTGCCTTCTGACAGATTGTGCTTGACTCTTGCGTATAGCAGTCGGTCACTGAATGACTAATCTTTGTGGAGTTGACATGTTCAGTGGAGGTGATTTCACTTTCCATTGAGGTGTAATGCTTGTAGGAATGCTACAAAGGCTGCTATGTGCTTTCCATCTGCAGAATGAGTTGAATGAATGGGGGGATTTTTTTGTGCCTTTTTGGGCCACTGTGTACTCTGCTGTCGCTGCATGTCACTAGCGTCAAGTTACTCTCTTTGAAAGTGTGCGGTGAAAGACTGTGACGTTACATCCTGTCCTTGAGAGGAGGGGTAAGTGGTGTAAACAACAAACTGCTTGCCTTTACAAAGCACCAGTACTGTACACCTCTAAAGCCCACTTCAGCAAACAAAATCCTGATCGCATGTCTTTTAATTCTCCCAGTATTTTTTTTTTCTCTGCAGCGTTTTTCAAATCAACCGTTCTGCCTGGTGAGTTTCTTATGCATGCATTTTAAGCTTCAGGCCTGTGTCAAGGGCATATTAAAGAATAATTTGGCCAGAAATCAATTTTAACACACTTTTCTTATAACCCTGAACATGTGTAGTCACAGAAAATTTTCTTTCCCCCCCCCCACCAACAGTGTCATGAAATAACTAAATTTGTTCTCAACTTAATGGTGGCATCACACCATCTACGCTACTAATTGGTAAAGTGTTGACAGGACTGTACAGTTTGTTACTATTTATCATAATTGTGGTAAATTATCACCCTAAGCGTTTTTTAAGGAAATATTGAGTACATGTGCAATACTTGATAAACTGATGAGATGTTCATAAAAGGGAATAATTAGTTGGTTTAGGTTTAAATGGATGCATGTGAAATGTATACTGAAAAGATTTTGATTGTAATTTTTATTAATTTATTATTATTATTATTTTATTTTTTTTACTGGCTCCTTTTTGGCCTGTCACAACATATCAGGGAAAAAATACTATCGTGACACATCCTATAAATTACCTGAAGTATCTATTTATTTTTGCCCTATTGCCCACCGCTATGCACCAGCTTTCCTAACTTGGCTACATTAGCTTCAGTGCACAGCAGCTTCAGGTGCTCAACATGTGTTGGCTGATGAAGTACATGTGGTGTAAGGGGGATAATGATATAAGTTTGTTTTTCTGTTCCACTTTCTTGGCTGCTTTTCTGGGGCCTGGCAAGTTCCTTTGATTAGGTGTGCTGCGACCAGTCGCTTATAAGCCGTGGCACAGCAGGGGATGTGGATGTGGATGTGGATCTCTTTATCTGGTGGAATTAGACCCTTACAGCTTTCCTTATCTCACGTCCTGTTTGTTCAGACCTTGCAATCTTCACCACTCCTCCCTCAGCCCCCCTGCATCGCCAGTAATCTCTTCAGCATGGGCCTTCACCCCTGCATTTGTGATATAGTATTAAACTGCAGCATGTTTGGCTTTGTAGTATTAATGGTGCCAATATTTCCATCTGTTAAAAGCTTTCCTAGAGGAGATTGTTCTTTTGTCATGATTTGGTAATCTTTGTTGTGTTAAGGGAAATTGCGCTGCTTAAAAAGACTTCCTACATAACACTTTCTTTTAAGATATCGTTTACTTTCGGGGCTACAGAGCTACTGTGCTTTTCCTAGCAGTTTGGTTAGTAGGGATGTGATGATATGATAATACCAGTATCAGATATTGTTCATGTACATGTGCAGTTATCTGCTGATACTGTTATTCTGATATCACAGTGCATTCTTATTTGTTGGTGTATCAGACTCCATTATGAAATGTATTTCTTCTGTTGCTTAGCCATGTGTGCCTTCTCACTTGTGGTCTCACTTTCGTTTGTCAATGTGTGAAATGTGAAGTGGGTGCATTACTTTTTAGCAAAATGGTTGCTTTATGTATTGAATTCATTGGTTCCTTTTATTTTACACCTATATAGAGTACAATGTACAGTTCAACAGGGCGTTTTGAAGGCATAATGTGCAAAAACATTATTTTAATAAAAACTAAATTGGTACACAAGGTAATCATTACCCTACATGTCAGTCTGGTTATTGAAACACTAATTTACCTAATTTGGCTGCTAAAACGAGTGAGTGAAAACGGCAGAAATGTAACATCGAACAATATTTGTAGACGTTTTCACAATGTGTGATATGCATGTTTTTAATAATAGGCTGGAAAAGCAATAGTGACACAATTGTAAATGGCTGTGAAAGTGGGAATATAGCGCAATAGTAAAAGTTACGAAGGTAAAATTAATTATTCAGGTTAGATAATAGCAGATAGGGCAAACATCAGCTACATTTATGCATTTTCTCTCTCTCTTTCTTTCTGTCTTTCTTTCTCTCTGTCTTTCTTTCTTTCTCTCTGTCTTTCTTTCTTTCTCTCTGTCTTTCTTTCTCTCTCTTTCTCTTTCTTTGTCTCTCTGTTTACTTTTTTGTCTCTCTTTCTTTTTTCTCCCTCTCTTTTTCTTTCTTTCTTTCTTTCTTTCTTTCTTTGTCTTTCTCTCTTTTTTCTTTCTCTCTCGCTCTCTCTCTCTCTCTTTCAGTGGTACTGTTGCACCAAAAAAGAGTCTGGATTTCTATTTAACATGGAGCTTTTCTTGTGATGAGATGGGAGGAAGTTAGTGTTTGTTTTTGGATTGGATAGAAACTGGTGCTGCTGCCATGTCTACATATAAACTAGCTTAACAAGCTGTATGTTATCTTTGTGTGATCTGTGGTATCTACAGTTGAGAATGTATGATGATGCAAATCCTATGTTCAGTTTAATAGGGGAAGGACAGGAATGAATGGAGGTTTTTGTTCAACATTTTCACCAATCCTTCTCTTTCTCTTTCAGGCCCTGTTAGAGCTTGGCACGCTGCGTGGGGGGAAGATCCTCCTCTCTGAAGCCTGCTACAATCTGTAGTGTTGGGAAAAGCCTTGTATTCCACAGAAACTTGTTCAGAGTCTCAGGAAATTACCTCAGTATCGACATACCACGAGAAACAGAAGCAATCTGTATGAGCTCAGTATTCATCTTTTGTATTGAAAACCCCTCCTCTTAGAATCCAGCTGATTGGTCTGATTGGTGCCTCTTTGTTCGAAAGAAGAGGCAAAGGAGGCGATATCGCAGCCTGTCCTGTTTGCCTGGAGATGAAGCTACAGGCAGTGATGGAGAACTTGCACAGGCAACAACGGGCCAAGCTGCTCATGGAGATGGAACAGCAACAGCAGCAGCAACAGCAGCAGCAGAGCTCCCCCCCCACAGTAGAGGAGCTAAAGTTAGGCTCCGCCTCTGAGACGGAGCGCGCTCAGATGGCGGCGCTGGCGGCCATGAGGGCCGTGGCGGCTGGACTGCAGCGACATTCAACAGCCGACAGCCCAATGTCTCAGCACAGCAGCCCTGGGGAGGAAGATGAGGATGAAGGAGAGGAACAAGAGGAAGGGGAAGAGCAGTATAGGGATATGATGGGGTCAGAGGAGGAGGAGCAGATGTAAGTGGTCACTCGTATGCTAATGATAACCAGGGAATAAGCTCAATCAGCTAAAGCCATTACCTTACCTTAAATGTAGTCAATCGGCCAAGACTTATTTGGTGTCCAAAGTTTTATTTATTTATTTATTATTATTTTTATTTTGAGCTGTACATAAATGTACAGTAAGGGCATGCATGGGGACCAGAATAACCAGTATTCTGGTACCTATGGGAAGAGAGAGTAAAAGAAAACATTAATTTCTTAACGTGAGCCCAATGATGCGAGATTAGCCTTATCTTAGCTTTATTGCCAAATATACCGTAAACTACTGTAAATCACTAATGACCACCACAAACTAACCTGTTAACACAGCATGAAAACCTATGGGTTGTTTCTAAATAATAAAAGATGTTTTCACTGGTCGCAGCCCTACAGCCTGTTTGTTTTATTTTAGTTTTTTCCTTCTCCACAGCTGACCAGATATCTATTCATAAGCTCTTGCGGACGCTCACATATTCAAATTAGTTGGAATTCTCATCAGCAAAGCAGATGTCTAAATCATAACACACACCTGCCTCAGACTGATGTTGTGTTAGGGTAACTGTATGTTGTACAGTGTTAGAAACTGATAGGAAAATTCTGTACAGTTAATTTTTTTCTGCTGTTGTTGAAAGTATTAAACCAGTTTTGTTTGTAAAGTTCCAAACTGCCTTCATTATGATAAAAATACTACTACGTAAGATGCTACTGTTCTAAGATGCTACGGCTCTCAATACATGTAATGAATCTTAACTCTTCTGACCAAAATGATAAGCAGACAATTTGTTCTAGAGCTGTGATTCTCAGTCAGCTTATTGATTAGTTCAGCAGTTACTTCACGTGTATTGGGAGCAGGAGAAACTCTACCATGTGCAGGATTGTGATACTCACCTGAAACGAAGTTGGGAATGCTTTAAAGATTTTAAGATAATTATGATAATTATAAGATTTTATTTTTCTCTTTTGACAGAAAGCAGAAGTGGGACGAGGATGACTTTGAGGGAGAGATGGACTACGATGATGACCTTGCTGATGAAGGTCTGCAGGCAAGCCGTGAAGCTGTTGCCTCAGGCAGAGGAATCCTGCTCCTGCCTCATCGCCAGCTCCACCCCTACTCACAGCCGCTGAAACCCCGGCCGGGGTCCGAACCGGAGCCTCGGGCCTCCAGTCTTTCAGTTCACCCCTCGCACAGCCAGCTCCATGGCCAGGACCACGCAGACTGGACCTACGAGGAACAGTTCAGACAGGTATGCTTGTGTGCTAAGAATTTTGTTTTTTCAGTTTTGCAGCAGTTCACATTCAGATAACATCTGTGAAGCCTTTATGAAGATTTGAAGCAGGTTCTCGTTTGTCCTGATTTTTGTCAGATTTAAAGGAGTTAATATCTTAACGTTCTGCAGCTTTTATCTAAAACTGATCTAACAAGAACAATTACTATAGAATAGAATAGTAATTTTAATAGAACACATTCATTCCTTTGGATGTTACCACTGAGCTGCTAAAGAACAAAACCATTTGATGAATGTACTTATTCTGACAGATTTGGCTTCTGCTGGTTTGTTAAACCATAAGTTTAAATGCACTTGGTTGTGCAGTGGTGGGTCAAAGTGATGTATAATCTGTATAATCTGATTAATTAAGTAATAGTTGATGCATTGAACAGATATGAAATTGTTGGCAGTTGCTTTAAATAATGTTTAAATGCTAAGAAATAGAGGAGGGCAATAGAAACATACTTTCATATCTTGGGAATTTGTCACAGTATAAAATGCTTTTCTGAGCAGATTTTGTATTTAGTCTGTCTTAAAAAGTAATGCTGATGTTTGTTTCAGTAAACGGACAGCATAATTAGTACCGTTTATTTGGTTTTATATCAGCCCTGTATGTAAAACGTGGAAGGTATTTAAGGCATAATAATTTAATTGGGGTGTCAAACCACAAAGAGATGAGTTTTTATAGATAATATAGTCCAAGAAAATGTATTCCCATTGTATTCCATTGGAAATTATTGGAAATGCAAAGTAGGTTTAAATGTCAGTCATTATTAAAATGAAAGTGAATGTGCTGGATTGCTGATGCATCAAAACTCATTTGTGGGTTTTGGTCTCTTCCTTGATTTGACTGTCTACTCAGTGTTAAACAGAGAACTCTGGGTGAAATGCTGCCCATAAAGAAGCCCCTGCACTCACGCTGCGAAATTAAACCACACTTCACAAAGGTCTTGTTCATACAGCGCTCCACTGTGGCTGGAATAAATTAGATAGGACAACTGATGTCATGTACTTATGGCTCATAGAAATTAGATAAAGACATGCAGTCTTGATTTTATGTCGCTGGTTTAAAAGTTCATGCCCCATTAGAGCAACTGAAAAGGGCCTCTCATGCTGCATTTTTGTTTCTAATAGGCAAGTCCAAACCCCCGCAGTCATTTAGTGTTACACCCATAACCAAAAGTCGCCTTAATAAAGTCATTACTGTCTTGCAGTTTGATCTGCTGTGCAGGCATGTGTGAAGCTTGTTGTTTCATAATTGCCATGAACCAAACGGCACATTTTGTCCCATGAAAGTTTTAGTATAAGCTTATTTTTCAAGTTTTAAAATGTGTTTCAGGATTCTCACAATTAATCAATTGAAGTAGTTTATAATAGTTCAGTTAAACTTGTTTTTTTATACTCAATTACAAATATAATCAGTAGAGACAGACATTTAGTTGGAACATGTTTGCTGCAGTTAAGGAGTCTATCAGTGAGTGTCTTGCTGTGTGATATTTGTTAGGCTGAAGCACAAATGCAGATGTTCTCAGCAGATGACTAATGAGAAAAGGAAAGCCTCTGCTCTTCCTCATGCCTGGCTTCTCCTGTCATGTGACATATGAAGTACATGTGTGCTGCATAGGCCGACAGTTGTTCTGTCCATATAGATTGAATAGTATAGAAACGCTGTTGGGCCTTAATCAAATGTTCTGTTTGTAGATAGATCTCAGTATCGTGCTATCTCCAGAAAGTGTGGATTTTGGTGACAGTTAATCAAGGGTTGCAGCGTTGTGTTCGTTAAGATAATGTTTCACAATCGCCGTGCAGGGCCGCTTGTGTAATGTATGGCTGAGACACAGTGTCCCCTCCCCCATCACCCTGTAAAGGAG
The DNA here is from genome assembly GCA_021613375.1 of Megaleporinus macrocephalus. Taxonomy (NCBI): domain Eukaryota; kingdom Metazoa; phylum Chordata; class Actinopteri; order Characiformes; family Anostomidae; genus Megaleporinus; species Megaleporinus macrocephalus. Next base: position 28,375,647 of record CM038721.1, read on the forward strand.
CAGAAGTGGAAACCTCACAACCTAACGTTTCTCTCTTTATTGCATTCTATTGAACTGAAGTTATGTTGATGTGGTCTAGGTTGGGGGGCACTTGCCACTTTTATTTTTTTTTTTGTAAGCGTCCTCTGTGTCGGTTTGCAGTAACATTTTCTTTGCAAAACTGAAGGATTTACTGAAGTATGTCACATAGCTGCATTTAGAAATTGGCCCGAACAGATATTTTTGTGTGGTCATCTTGTTCCAAATGCGTTACCCAAAGAGAGAGAGAGAGAGAGAGAGTATCATCTCAAGCATGAGTAACAGCATCATGTTTAACAGTTAATTGAGAAAGATATATTGTTTAGGCCTTATTTCAGTTGTTCTACTTCATGTTTCTCAAATTGTCTTCATTGTATAACAATGAAGCTGAATGAAATGTCCAAAAAATTATTGGAAAGTATCTGTTTTAGGTAGTCATGCACTGAAATGAAATCGTTGGCTGAAATCAAATTTCAGGACACGCTTGGTGGAAAAGCTGAAAATAAATAGAAACAGTCAGTGTGCACATTCTGTAGGCTTTCATGTGCCACTAAACCCAACACCCCAAATCCAGCAACATCCAACAATGACTTTGGACCATTGGTTTTTCGTTGGTTTTTTTTTTCCCCGTTCATCTTTCTTAAAAAAAACAAAACAACTTTATAATGTTGACACTTCGTTGTAGGCTAGTTTAGTCTTTTGGTATTTAAAGAAAAAGGGTTTTTCTCTCAGCTGAAAACCGAAAGAACTACAATAGCTGGGTGGTATAATGGTAGCTAAAATTTCAGTGCATTGCTGACTTTAAAGTTTTGCTTACTGTTTTCATTACTTTATTTATGATATTGGTTCATTGTCACAGATTGTTCACACCTGGTGACTCTTTAAGTGAGTGGTTTTATCATTAAGTGCATGATGAATATCATTTTAAAGAAATTTGATGCAAATTTCATCATTTTAAAAAGTCTCCCTATAATATAAACACTGAATCAGTTGAATTCCCATAAGTCCTGACCAAGACACAAGTAAGACTTATTTTAACTTATAGCTAGAAAAAGACACAAACACAATTGTACAGTTTATGCATGTATATAAGTGTACATATGTATACGTATGGGACGTGAAGGGTTAATGCGTGGCAGTTTATTTTGGGCAGGTGGGTGGAGGCGAATTGGAATGTGCCTGAGGGAAAGTGATAATCTTACCATTCTGGACAGAGACTCGAGTACACCAACACATCTCTCTTATCCAGCGTCAGTTGGAACCCCTCCCAAATGATCTGTGGCCCAGCGTGACAAAACTTAATATCTCAGGTGGGAATTTGATATCAAACATGCCATTAGACCGTGAACTCCTTCTCAAGATCACCCTGAAGCAGGTCATGTTTCCCTTCAGCGAACTGAGAAAGACTGAGACAGCGAGGACAGTCTGCCCGTCCAGCTTCTAATTTTGATACGGCTATAATTAATCGCGCATTAAGGCATACTGCCAAATTGCTTCTGATAGAACTATCAGGCGTGGCCATGTAGCCGAATGAAGAGACGAAACTGATTTATTCATTGGTATCAAAATATAACAGCCTGCAGTCACCACTGCCAAGATGGATTTGTTGCTTGAGAGCCAAGTTTGTGGTTTTTGCTGACAAAGAGTGCAGTCATGAGCGGGTTAACTATTTTACATTTGTGTTTTTAACACCGTCCCTGCCTAATGAAGCCTTGGTGTTATAGGCGAAGGTCAGAGTCTTAGAAATCCATTTACATTTACATTTATTTGTTTACCATACACTTTTACCTAGAGTGGCACAAAAGCAGGTGTGAAACTGAAAGACCATGACAAACCTATAGTTTCAGAATGCCATTCAAATGAATTGGTTAGTAGATGATGGTAGACTTTTGGTATTTTAAACTGTGTTAAATTTATAACATTTTATTAAATTGTTTGTTTGTTTGTTTGTTTTTTAAAGTAGTTGTCACCAAAGCTACCCATAAACTGCAATGTACATATGTTTTTTTTCCCTTTTTATATATATTTTTTTAAATAACCATATGTCATATACATTGTCTGTTGGTCAGTGTCTCCTATTACGCAAACGTCCTGAGGCAAATGAAAGGGCAGAAACAGACTTTGATGTCTCATCTGTATTGTAAAGGCACCCAGCAGGCCAAATGCAACCCAGATGGACAGTAAAGGAGGCATGTCGTTAAAAATTCATTACACCCTCTATAGTGAGCTTCCATTTGAAAGACTTGTTATTAAAGATTGATGCTTGTAGTGGACTGGGGAGGACAGTGGCTATTGAAACCACTGCACTAAATTGGAGGTACCACTTTATCTTTATTCCGGTTCATTTTCATCCTGCGCTGGGTAATGTGCTGTAGTGATCTTGTGTTTATTTTCAGTGTACTATTTCAAAAACAATATTGTAACTATGTAGTGCAGCTAGTTGGTTTTTATATTCATCACTTCATTGGGCTTAATTATGCATGTGTTTTAAAAGTGTACACACAAATAATGTGTACGATTAGACTTTGATTCTAGAGTACATTCATGGGTATTAGCTCAGACACACATATCCCTGTAGTTGTATTCAGACCACATTAGCTAAAGAGACAATGCCATTCCAAACTAGAATGATGGACTTTGTGCATTTGCATTGGACATTATTTAAGCCCTAGAAAAACTTGAGGATTTTTAAGTATAGCTCAAAGTTATTTAAGATTGTTGAGGTTTTGAACCAGAACCTCACTTCTAAGTGTTTATTTTATGTTTGTAAGATGAAGTAAAGCTGTTTGAAAGTACAAAGCAATACACTAGAATCTGAAATGATTGGTTTATGTAAGTGCAGAGGTAATAAAATAGTGGCTTTTGCCAAAAAGAAATGTATGCTGGGTATTTCACTCAAATAAAATTATAAACCTGAATATTCTATGGAAAGTCATGAATGCTGTCACAATAAGCAGAAATATTTGCTAATAGCCCTCCGTTTAATTCCACCGTACCTTTGTTTTTTTACTAGTAAGCTTCTGAAATTGTATTTGACTTAACACCAAATACATTTACCAACATGTATAAATAGGCTCTTTATGTTCATTTGGATTGTACCTGCTTATTTGAATTGTACCAGAGTATGTGATTTAAGGTTATTTGATTAGTCTCAAACTGCATGTCACATTGTAATCAGACCTGCAGACCTTCCTGTTCGTATAGCGAGCAGAAGGGAGTAATGGTTTGAACTGTGGCCAGCCAGCGCACACTACAGTGAGTAATCACTTTTTGGCAGAGAAGCCAAAAGTTGGAAGCTGTTGAGGACTTGCTGTTGAACAGTCAGGCTGCTGTCAGAGGCATGTGTGAACGAGGGATTCTGGAAACTGGCAGCCTCTCAATATGGAGCAGAAGGAGGGGGAGCCGCTGGAACGTAAACAGAGATTGCATAAAGGCTTAGCATAGCACTTTTCCTCTCTCAGCCATTCTTGTGCACCTCAGGTTTCTTGTGTTGGCATCTGTTCCTCTTTTTTCCTTTTGCATTTTTTATGACTTCCTCCATTTTAAAATTGTACTGTCACATGCAAAAAGTTAAAAAATGTTTTTAATTTTGTTTCTATGAGTAGATCAACTAAAACATCCTCTATGAGTCACAGATTAATCTTTAGCTTTTTTCTTCTGTGGGTCCACATTAGAGATCGACCGATATGGGTTTTTCTATAGCCGATGCCGATGTTTAGAAGTTAGGGTCAGCCGATGGCCGATATGGGCTACCGATTTTTTTTTTTGCCGTTTTCTGCTGTATTTGCTGCTAAAATGTCACACTATTAATAACAAGTGGATGCACACTTGGATAAACTAAATATTTTTATCTGCCCCCCAAAAAATATAGTATGACCACATTACTGCATCTCTTCATACCAATAACAAGTTATTAAGAAGTACATTAAACAAATACTTCCACACAGGCGACATGTTCACTCCAGTAACAGAGAGAGCCTCACTTCCCGCTTGGGTTTTTTATTGCGTTGTGGTAAAATTGAGAGAGAGACACAGACACGCGACGCGAGACAGAAACGCTGCATTTACACTGCTCCGTCGCGTCAATGGACGTGAACGCACTTCCCCTCTTTAGCTGGCCGCATGTGGGCGCAACAAGGGTGTTCCCTGCGTCGTCCAATGGAATCATATATGTACGTTTCCAGGGGCGACGGGGCAGCTGTGATTAATCCTTGTGTTTAACATCGGCTATTTCGTACCATATTTACATCATTTTTGGAAATATAAAAGAGGGGGTTTTAATTTAGTTCTGAATGTGGGACAAATATTTCATACGTTGAGGACACTCATCGCACGACCACCCGCCCTCTTCTCATTGGATAAACGCGTTGCGTTGGCCGGATTGATTTGCAAAAAGGACGTCTCGGCTGAACTTTTCGTGGCATCGCACCCTGCTCTGGTTCACGTCTACGGCCGGAACTAGAAACACGTAACCGCCTCATTAAAGACGTCACTGTTCACTATAAATTATTCATTTTGACGAACAGTTCCAAAGGTTTTGACCTGGGGTCCTTCACATGCGGGAGCAGCACATCCCACCACACCAATAACACGGGGCTGCCTGTCGACCTGCCTGACTTTAAATCGGCGCTGCGAAACACTGATATCGGCATCAGCCGATATATCGGTCGATCTCTAGTCCACATAACAACATGCATGTGGTTGTATTTACCAAAAACTTGTCGTAATGGGCCAATCTAAACTGCTGTGAACTGGTGAGGCAGACATATGTATGTAGACATTGGTGCTTGCGACATCACAAAAGCAGTGAATTTAAAATGGACTGTTTTTAGAGCATAGTTTCCATAAATGGACTGGTGGAGCTTGGGGTATGTTTGCCTACTACATGAAACATGATTTTGAGAAAAGTTTGTTTTTTTCTGTTATGGCCCCGAATATTAAAGACTAAGCTGTTTTTTTTCAATGATCTATATTACACATATTATGACTCGTCAAGATTTTTTTTTTTTAAACAATTATTTGTATTTGGCTGTTCATCATAAGATGTTCATGCAATCTGTGACACGTTGAGATCAGGTAAAAGCCAACTCAGTACATAAATCAAAAACAAAACAATAGACTTGCTGTTGAGATGCGTTATCTTGGCATTACTGCATTTCAACTCTCAGAATATTTCTTCACTCCCAGGATTGCATTGGAATAGCTATGCATTTTACATTCTCACGCCAGTGTACCCCATTACCATACTAAGGACTACAAAGATGTAGATCGGGTGACCTCCATACACCCAGCGACCATTTACCCAAGTATGATTACGAGGGGTGGTGTCAGCGCACTAGAAGCAGACAAATCAGAGGTCGACAGAGGTTAAACGTTTGGCCGTTCTCTTATTGATTGGACTGTGGGTCCACATGAGCGCAGCGCTGTCATTGAGAGCTGTGACATTCGGGGGAGGCCACAGGAGGAGCCTCAGCAGTCATTGATAATTGCCCTACGAGTTGCTCCTCGGCGAAAACAAAAAAGCGGATTCACACAGTCAAGTGAGGCCCATCTCCAGACATAACATCACCCCTGCTGTCAGCTCTCTTCCTCTGCCCTCACTTCCTCTTCTGCTAATCAACATGCCTGATACCACAAGCTCACTGTTACAGCTGATGTATTAGACCTGCATTGTAGAATCGTAGCTTTGCTGTGAACGTTGTTCAGTGCCGTTGTCAACTCATTAGTAATTGCACTTGTTTAGTTGTCCTGTATGTAGTTGTTGTGGCCATTTGTTCAGTGTGGGTTTATAAATACCGATCCTGTCTTATGGAAACTAGAGGGAAGTTATTTATGTCCACTGTCTACTTGTATACGGTATAAGTTCTTTTTGACCTTGATGGCATGTAGTGTTGACAGGCTGCAGCGAAGACAAAATGTGTTTTTCCTGCATGTACAAAAAGGGAACTGAAAAGTGAACGATTGCTGTTTCAGTAAATCCTCCGTAGAAACATCCAAAGATGTTTGCGAGACATTTCAGTGCTGGAATTTGCATGTTTATTTGTGGGCAAAAATCAGAACTAAAACTACTGTTCTAAAACTAACAGCCACAACCAACTGTGAGGAAACGGTGGATCTCCCTTAGAGCAGGAAATCTTGCTTTTGCAGGCAATGCAAATGCAATCACTTTACATGAAAGACGGGAGCCGTGCCAACTTGTGGATTCTTTTGTGTTTGCTCTGGTCCTTTGTCCCTTATCAGCTTGATTGGAATTTGATGGAGGTGGTGGAATTCAGACAGAACAGAACAGGCCCCAGCCCGTTGCTCTGTTCTCCAGTTCATGTGCTGTGCTGGCCTGGTCTCCAGTTAGAATACAATGGAGTGGAATTTATATATCCCCACACGGGCAGTTGATTACTAGTCAGCAGTCAAGAAGGAGACAATGGATGAACCTAAAAACATTACAAGCTAAAGATGAATGAAGTCAATTAGTCAAAGGTGGTCATATGATATGCAAGACTTTTAGTGTCTACGTAGTCTAAAGGGGAATTGTCATTGATCAGCCTGAAATTTGGCAGCAGTCACTCTGTGCCGTAGACCAGCTATTAGGCAACAATTCAGTTAGACCTGCACATATACATATCTTGTCTGGGGAAGAAAAAAAAAATACAAAGCTGCACGTACCACAGTGTAAAATTTCATTTCCTGATGTGGAGGGAGATAAACCCAACTCAGTTAACGCATGACTTGCTAGATTGCTAAATTCAAAAGTAATTTGAATTATTAATATTTTTTTTTAGTTTCAGGTTTCGCTCTGCTGAGCGACACAAAATAACACTTCATTGTGCAGGTGTTCATCAGTCTTACTGATTTCATCTCAAAGAAGGAGGCCACAGTTATGGAAGCCAGTGCTATTGTTTCTCGACAATGCCTCTCCTTTTTATCGAGGAGAAGTTTTGCAGGGCCCACCCTGCATTCAGCCATTGAGCTTTCATAACATGCTCTTTCATTATCCGTTCTAGAGCACGTTCAGCAAAATCATCTCCGTTCCGACAGTTGTTTCCTACCCTCCCCCCGCAATGTCTCCAAGGCGATCGGCAGGTGTGAAATGCCGTTACATGGTTTCAAGACCAGTGGCTCATGTGTCACCGCCACTGTAAGGTCTTTTGAGTATCCATGGCAGAATATTGAGTGTTCCCTCTGTTTGAAAGATTTAGGTATGACTTGTAAAATCTGAAGGTTCAGTACAGTAGACCAAAGTATAAACATAAAGTCAGGTCTCTGGACTGAATATTGTTAATATTAGTTTCTCCATTATAGTAGATAATGGTATAATTCAGGAATAGACCTAAAGTCCTAGGGAGCACAGTGTAAAACATTTTAAATGTGTGCACTAATATTAAACGTCCAGAACTGCTTCATTAGGTTAAATGAGAGAGGTCTACATAGTCCTACATAGGCAGGTGTTGCTGTTGGCTCCTCCACTCAGTCCACTTGATAAAAACATTACGCAGATTTTATATGATGTCTTACAGAAGGTTATTATTCATTTTACTGCTGGATGAACATCAAGGGAATGCTGGCTTGGCCGGTTAAACGAAAGAACTTAAGCAAGAATAGACGTTAGGCAGACAGATGAGCTAACTTGATAGCTTAGTTATGCTTCCTAGGTTGGCTTTCGCTTGGTTCTTAGCTTTGTCTCAAAGTTTTTACAACTCAAAGAAACTCTAGGAAAAGACAATTTCATCAAAGCTGTGTGGCCAGAACAAACACAGCCTAATAGTTGGTGAGGATAATGCTAAGAAAAGAGCTGTCCAAAATTAGGACTGCTGGTTTACATTGAAAGAGGAGACTATTAGCAGAAATTGCTAAATTGACAAGAGTTCTACTCCAAAATGGCATCATTATATTATATATCACCTTTGGTTCACATGGGTGGTTCGCTCTTAGACTTTGATGTGCATTTTATATAAACAAGCTTTCTCCTGTGTGACTATGGCAGATAAATAGATTTGTATCTACTGCAGAGGTAGGGGGTTGGGATTGTATAAGCACAGCCCTCATCGTAACGATTGGACGCTGTGAAAGCTTGAGGAACAGTAAGTGTGAGTCAGTTAGCCTCTATTTTGTCTTTCTACAAGAAATGGTGCATAAGCACGGTTAGTAAACCATTTAGGACGCTTCTACTCTTCCATCCACACAACTAAATAGCCAAGGCTTTTTATCGACCTTCAAAGCCGCCATCATGTTTAGTTTGGACTCTGTGCATTGATTGATTGCTGCTGTGTGTGACCACCATTGACTTGAGGGCCCATCACCATAAAGAACCTAAGTAAAATGTTTAGAGTAGAGCCTTTATTCTGGAAGGTTCCTTTCTTCGGTGAGGTTATTTGAATTAAAACTAGCTTTATAAATCATCACTGTACGGAGAAAACCTGAACTTCTGCATAACTCCATCTAATAATGAAACCTTTTAGGGTTTTTTAAATTAAACTCTCAACAACGTCTTAAAAAAGGTACGTTGTTTCCCCACACATAGGCTATATAGACTATATCCAGATATATTGATGGCCACTCAAGTCTTCGCTTTGTTTTAATTTGTGTTGAGCAAATTTGTCATTTTGATATTTCTGATTCATATAAAATTGATGTTTAAAATGTGGTTATTATTTTTACAAATTTAGATCACGCCCTGTGTTTGTTTGCCTTAGAAGACCAATATATCCACTTTTTTTACTTGAGGCTTAAATGTTGAATGCAGTACACTGTTATGTGTGAACATGTATACAGCACATGGGTGTTTTGGGTATTTTATTTCTTCAGATGTACCCAGTTATAGACTAGTTATACTTTTTTTTTTTTTTTTTTTTTTTATACATATACCTACATCAACTTTGAGTAAATGTATACTCTTGTAATTTGGAATTGTGCAATCTTATAGAGTTACTATTTTTATGACTCAAGCAGGGCTCAAGCGGATGCTACCCCCTCGGTCAGAAAAAATTGACAGCAATCATTCCCATTGTAAAACGACCTTACCCCCATTTCGTTCTTTTCCAATCAATGTCTTTATTATATCACATTACACAGATTTTAGTCCCATTAAGTCCATTATAAAGACTTTAATTTCATCCATTACCTTGGGTGTATCTAGACTACCACCCCCCACCACCTCATCATTTCAGACCACCCCCATCGAAGTTTACTTCAGATTGTGATAACTGAAGAGGCTGATAAGCTGCATTGCCCGCTCTCTCTGGTGGTGCGGTGGTCAAGAATGCTGGGAAAGGGACGGCCTGTTTGTAAATTAAAGGAAGGCGGCACTGATGGAATTCCATTAGAAAACAAGAGAGACGGAGGGGAGCCGTTTGGGAGATTTATGGTATGGCGCTTCTCAAATATGCATGCATCCTGTAATTAAGCCTGCGCTGCATTACTGCCCATCCCCCGCACAGTCATTCAACCCTGCGCTCCCTCCCCCACTTCTATAGGCCTCTGAGACTGCTTCACCCAGCTACTATCAGACCTGAAGCCTTGCTCTCCTTGTTTTGTTCTCGAATTATGTAATAATTAACCTGTCCTATCACTCACTGGATAGAAAATAAAGGCTCAGTGAGTACGACTGTGGCTTGATGAGCAGAACGTGACCTAACAGAATGTTCCTTCTCTCTGGCAGCCATGATATCACTGAATTCTTCTTCAGGGTTGTTGTTTTTTTTTTTTCTGCCCTCATCTCCGGAGCATGACTGAAAGTTAGTAGCTTGATTCATACCGGATTTTCAGGATGTTTGACCTTTCAAGTGTTTTATATCATTGCCTAGTCATTGTAGGCTCAGCACTAGTACATTTAAGATACAGATACCTCACAGCTATCTTCATTTAGATCAGCAGAGCTACTTTCAGCATGACTAAACTGCTCCGTCGCGTGTCTTCAGATGATGCAGGATGGAGTGTGGGATTCAAGTCTGAACACTCTATTGTGAGTTTACGTGTATGAGACATCATTTGTAATATACTGTAGTTTACAGTGCTCAATACCAAAATTATGCTGTGACAGTAAACAACCACTGTTAATTAAATTGGGTACAAGAAAAGTCTGATTGTTGTTGATTAATTAACAAAATCTAGTAATTTTTTTTATTAATACAAAACTCTTTTAATGTCAAATCAGATAGGTGTGAATATAGCTATTTATTTGAATCATGGCATCAGTGATGGTCGAATATTGAATCAACTGGTTTAAATGTATGCAAAGTCATTTTCTGTAGTAATACATACAGTAACACATTCAATATACATTCAGAGTGCATGCAGAAAACATTTACAGGCCATCTCAATAAGGCACACATGAAGCTTATCACTCATGAACATGTCCACTACTGAAGAGATTATTCAATACCCTCATCCCTCAGAAGAGCTCCGTAACACTCAGATAAATGACTGGCTTGTAAGATTGAATTATCACTGTACTTATGTTTGTTTTTTTTTATCTGGAGTGTTTGCAAAGAGCTATTCCTTTTGAGAGTCCTCTTTCAAGTGTGTTCTTTTTTCCAAAATGCAACAGGGATTGAATTCCATATTCTGCTTTTAAAAAATATATATATTATCAAATAAAGCTTATTTGGATGTATGGATATGGTAATGAAAGCTTGTCTGCTAATTAAGTAAATGAGCATGTGCAGTTTATTTTATAGGTAAACTGAATCCAAGGTCAATATTGTGATTGCTGGTGTATTCTAATAAAGAATTAAAAGCATTTAAGGTTAATATTTGAGATTCACCCAGGCTGATGATACTATGCTTCTCTTGCTTTGACCTACCTACGTGACACCAGAGTAAATATCAAATAATTATTTATATATATATATATATATATAATTGTTTTTCTCATTCTTCCCATGATGTTTTGATAGTTCAGGTTTATCCAGTTCCCAGCTGTACCTTAACTCCTCATTATCTTTCGTTTTCTTTTTCTGCCCCACAGCTTTATGAATTGGATAGCGATCCCAAGCGGAAAGAGTTCCTGGATGATTTGTTCAGCTTCATGCAGAAGAGAGGTATGTCATCAGTCTAGACCTGTCGTCTGACATTTCTTCCACCTCACACCATAGCCATGCAGAAGAAGCTTAAACTTCACATTGTCAAGATGAAAAAACAACAGCATGAGTTATTAAGTGTTTCTACAATGTGTGTTCTAACAGTGTTTATAACTGTCTATGACTGCCTTGCCAACACCTACAGCAATTCCGCCCAGGGGCATTGTGTGAGAGTAGCTTTTATACCATTATTGTTCCCTTCCTGTGACGCATGAGCCCCCAGCTCAGGTTTCAGCCCGATTGAGCGATATTTATTTCTTGGATGACTGCTTTATGGGTGCTGACATTTTTACTGTTCGCAGTGTGCTAAACAAGATCTATAACTTCTGAATGTACGAAAAAAACATTCTGCATGCATGTGAACATAAGCACATGTTGTTGTAGTTTGGCCTTGAGGCTATCCAGCTATTATCATTGGTTGCTTTTGATACGTAAGCGCCACCATGCTGTCGTTTGTACAGAATTGTTTTTCTAGTACATGCATGACTGATAGGGTGTTTTATGTAAGTAAATGTTTTATTTGAGCACCCTGAAAAGAAGTTTGTCCTTCAAACAAAACAGGTTGGGGTGGGAAAGGAGTGTATTTATGCTTGGTTAGCTTGACTTTGCCCCCTGTTGGTGAGAAAAGTGCCAAGACAATGAGATTCCCTTCTTAAATGTATAACTTAGAATCTGGAGAGTAAACAATAATTCAGTCATAATCCTAACCATTCATACAAAGTACACCTTGTCTAACTGTGTCATTTCTTATAGGAAATTTGGCCAAAAATATAATTTACAGTTTTTCCCAAATGCTGTCAGTCAACCAAGGCATGTTTGGTGTCCATAAGTTGCTTGCTTCTGTAGTCTTGCAATATTTCTAACTAACATAGTTAACGAAGGCTTATACCCTCTTCACTGACATTATTCACACTGCATGTCTAAATCAGTAATCGCCTCAAACCATGTCCGGTTGTTGAGTAATCTCGAACAGACTTATTCATACAGTTTCTACCCCTGACATACTATGATAGACACACATGAGATAAAAAGTTATAGCAGCTGACCTTTTGTTTGTACCTTGTTTCTTTATTTTACGTAAGCTTCCATTACTTGTTGCCTACATTCCATTACTTGTTGCCTTGTAGGTTTTCCTTGCAAAGCAAATGCAAAAACGGTGTTGCCAAATATAGAAGTTAGTGGTAGAAGAGCATGCTGCTATTAAATCTGCAATGGTTTTGTTTTCTCTCAGGGACCCCTGTGAACAGGATCCCCATCATGGCCAAGCAGGTGCTGGATCTGTACATGCTGTACCAGCTGGTGACCGAGAAGGGGGGGCTGGTCGAGGTCATCAATAAGAAGCTGTGGAGGGAGATCACCAAAGGCCTGAACCTGCCCACCTCAATCACCAGTGCTGCCTTCACTCTCAGGACACAGTGAGTGGCCCACACTGTGCAAGCCTGATATTGAAATATAAGATACTTGCATATAAAAAAACTAAAACTAAAAACTAAAAAAAGACTATTGACTCTGCCTAGAATGTGTTAGACATGCAAGCAGATTATTTTATTGTAGCTTAAATATTGGTTTTGGATGAGGTTGAGCGCAATAAAGTTTTAGTTCTTCAATATTGAATACTCGAGGCCTAATAAGACATATATACATTTTTGAGATATTACAGCTGCATGATGTACGCTTCAATTATAGAGTACACATTTTAAGTGGAACTTTTTTTTTCAGCTTTAAATGTGCTGCTCTTAAGAATGTAATAGACACACTCTAGTGAAAGGTTAGATTAACCATGTTCAGATGACAGGTGGCATGCTTAACTCTAGATTTTCACAGGTAGATTTTCACTTTCTGCAAAATAGCTACAGACCTACAGACACTGAAACAGCTTGCTAACTCATGACAATTCCTCCGATTAAGCTATTCACAAGTTGTGGTCTGTGTCAGCAGTGTTAATAGCATACAGGAAGTTAAGATAAGACCAAATCGAAAGTGGGCTTAATACAAGGTTAGGTTAGGGCTGATTCAGGGAACAGACTAACGTTACTCATCGAAAGAAAACAGACTGCGAGACAAATGTAAAACTTGTCATCCTGACTGACAACTCCAGTTGTTGTCGTGTAATATACTCCACCATCAACTCTGATGCAATTCTTTCTGACTAGAATGGATCCACGTAGTTGTGTCTCAGACCTAACACTATCAATCCTTTCTCTTCAGATACATGAAGTATCTTTACCCATATGAATGTGAAAAGCGGGGTCTGAGCAACCCCAACGAGCTCCAGGCTGCCATAGACAGTAACCGTCGCGAGGGACGCCGACAAGGTAGCTCCCTCTTCATCTACTCCCCCAACGGGACACCCACCATGCTCTCCTCCACCAAGCTCTCCATGCCCAGCATGGGCCTTTCCATGGCCACCAACGGGGCTTCACTCTCCATGCAGAAAATCAAGAAGGGTAAGAGCAGACTTGACTTTGACCAGTCTTTTGAATTAAGTCCTGTTTGTGGTCTTTTTGCTGGATATGTCCACAATCAGTTGGTCCAACTAGATTCCTTGTTGTGATGTTTCACATCAAGTGGGAGGTATTGGGGGATATTTTGGTATGAGTCAGCTTTTAGTATTTATTTTAATAAACCCACCTTCCACCTTGTATGTCCACTGTAGGGGCTAGGGAGTAGCTTTTACATGATAGCAGATAGACTACCTTCTCTAACACTATACAATTTTCAGAGTGGCCAAGGATTGTATTAAAGTCTATTTTTGTATAGAGGCTTATTTTGCATATAGTCCTATTATCAGCAATTCTCAGTCCTCTGCCTAAATCTCCTGGTACGGCCGCCAATCCAAGTTGTTATTGGGCTAATTGGTTGTTAGGACACTCTTGCTCAATTGTGATGCACAGCTGAAAAACATTCTACTAATAAGTGAGCATAAAAGGGAGAAACAACATTCTAGATTAGTTTAGTATCTGAAGCATCAGCAGTTGATGACTTGCTGACTAATATATATATACATATATATATATATATACCGCTACAAATCTTTGTGGATAATTAATAAAAACATGATCAAATTTCCTGCTCTTTGTCTGTTTACCTCTTCTCCATCTAGAAGACGATGGTAGTCAATCTCTCGCTTCTACTAGCAGCAGGCTGCCTGGAGCTCTCGCCACCCAATCTGTGGCCGCAGCTCAGGCAGCAGCCGTGCAGGCCGCAGCAGCGCAGGCTGCTATGGCTGCTCAGGTAGCCGCACTGGAGCAGTTGCGGGATAAACTGGAGGCCGGTGAGCCTCCAGAGAAGAAGATGGCCCTGCCAGCGGAGGAACACCAGCGTCTCCTTCAGAGGGCACTCCAGCAAAATCTGCTGGCGATGACTGCACAGATGCCCATGAACATTCGCATCAACAGTCAAGGTAACAAAGGCCTGAGGCATATATGGTCAAAATATATGGTCAAAAACAGCCACGATCATTTTCTATTGGACTATGCTTCCTCAGTGTTTCATTTGAACATCGCCAATAGATTTATCGTATTACTGTCATCATCTCCACACCAGACACATTGTTGAAGGCTAAGATCAATGAAATCTAAAAGTTGAAAATAAAAACACTGCTTGTATAATGACCTGCACACTAATTTTATGTCGTATATGTTATGCTCAAAAAATGGAAATAGGAACTGTGCCTAAAAATTACTTCTGCTCGGATAAACGGCTCTCTCTCTAAACGTGCTCTCTCAATTCGCAAATCATGTTTTTTGTTGTATTTCGAAAGCAGGCTGTGGCACAATGTTTCAAAAGTAACCTTTTGAACACCCCCTGATGTGTTGAGCAGCACTGGCTGTTGTCATGGGAAACACAACAAACTTTCCCAATCAAACTAACCGTGTGGAGGTGTATGAAAAGCGTCTAGCAAGCATGACCAGACTTATCCCTCCTCACAATCCAGCGTCGAGTCTTAGACAACGATTAAGTTTTCTTAATATGAGTATCTGAGACGCGTAGAAGAGAGTGAACCACAAACTACTAAATTTGTGCTTTGCATCAATGTTTCTAAATAATGTTAGCAGGATTTATCATTTTTAGACAATTAGTCTACACGTCTGCACTGCAAATAATAAATATTTGTTCCTGCTTTCATGACTTGAACGATTTGATCAAAAGTGTCAGAAGTGCCTGCATTTTAGCTAACCCCTTAGACCCACCTGACGGTGGTTAAATGGTACAGTCTAAAGGGGTAGTTGTAACTGATACTAAGAAGTCTGGCTAAATCAGTACTAAACATAATTCAGTACCATTCAATGTTTTGGAGTCAGACAGGCTTTTAAACATAAATGCATAAAAAGTTAACGATGTCCGTGCAATAAATTAAAACAATCTTTATCATGTTTTTGATGAATTTGTTTGAATTTATTTAATTTATGTTGAATTTAAGAAGTATTGATGGCAGTCGTAGTTTTCTGTGGGAGGCGTATTGGTAACAGAGTGCTGAAGTTGACCTTGCTCTGTGGGAGTTTACCCTGACAAGCTCTCATTGTGGGGTTTGTACATGGTGCTGTATTACAGCCACAAAGAGGGCGATAAAAATAATCTAGGTGTGAATTCTGTGACTTATTTTATGACACGTGTTTCGTGTTCTTTGATTACTGATTTGTGTAAATAAGTTACTTTTATGGTATAAAAACGTTGAATCTTGAGAAACATCTGTCCCATTGCTGTCAAAGTTTTCTGATGACATTGCCAAGAGTATATCAGAACATGTTTAAAAGTACTTCCCCAAAATGTTAAACTACACTAAATGTCCATGTTACCTTTTTTACACCGCATGAGTTTGAGCTACTACATCCACATACACTACCGGTTCAAAGTTTTAGATCACTACCGGTTAAAAGTTTTAGATCATTACCGGTTAAAAGTTTTAGATCATTACCAGCCCAACGTTTTAGATCACTACCAGTCAAACGATTTAGATCACTACCAGTCAAACGATTTAGATCACTCCCAGTCAAACGATTTAGATCACTCCCAGTCAAACGATTTAGATCACTCCCAGTCAAACGATTTAGATCACTCCCAGTCAAACGTTTTAGATCACTACCAGTCAAACGATTTAGATCACTACCAGTCAAACGTTTTAGATCACTACCAGTCAAACGTTTTAGATCACTACCAGTCAAACGTTTTAGATCACTACCAGTCAAACGTTTTAGATACACTACCAGCCAAACGTTTTAGATCACTACCAGCTAAACGTTTTAGATCACTACCAGTCAAACGTTTTAGATCACTACCAGTCAAACGTTTTAGATCACTACCAGCTAAACGTTTTAGATACACTACCAGCCAAACGTTTTAGATCACTACCAGTCAAACGTTTTAGATACACTACCAGCCAAACGTTTTAGATCACTACCAGCCAAACGTTTTAGATACACTACCAGCCGAACGGTTTAGATCACTACCAGTCAAACGTTTTAGATCACTACCAGCCAAACGTTTTAGATCACTACCAGTCAAACGTTTTAGATCACTACCAGCTAAACGTTTTAGATCACTACCAGTCAAACGTTTTAGATCACTACCAGCCGAACGGTTTAGATCACTACCAGCCGAACGTTTTAGATCACTACCAGCCAAACGTTTTAGATCACTACCAGCCGAACGTTTTAGATACACTACCAGCCGAACGTTTTAGATACACTACCAGCCAAACGTTTTAGATCACTACCAGCCAAACGTTTTAGATACACTACCAGCCGAACGGTTTAGATCACTACCAGCCGAACGTTTTAGATCACTACCAGCCGAACGTTTTAGATCACTACCAGCCAAACGTTTTAGATCATTACCAGCCAAACGTTTTAGATACACTACCAGCCGAACGTTTTAGATACACTACCAGCCGAACGTTTTAGATACACTACCAGCCGAACGTTTTAGATCACTACCAGCCAAACGTTTTAGATACACTACCAGCCGAACGGTTTAGAACACTACCAGCCGAACGGTTTAGATCACTACCAGCCGAACGTTTTAGATCACTACCAGCCGAACGTTTTAGATCATTACCAGCCAAACGTTTTAGATACACTACCAGCCAAACGTTTTAGATCATTACCAGCCAAACGTTTTAGATACACTACCAGCCGAACGTTTTAGATACACTACCAGCCGAACGTTTTAGATACACTACCAGCCGAACGGTTTAGATACACTACCAGCCGAACGGTTTAGATCACTACCAGCCGAACGGTTTAGATCACTACCAGCCAAACGTTTTAGATCACTACCAGCCAAACGTTTTAGATCACTACCAGCCAAACGTTTTAGATCACTACCAGCCAAACGTTTTAGATACACTACCAGCCAAACGTTTTAGATACACTACCAGCCGAACGGTTTAGATCACTACCAGCCGAACGGTTTAGATCACTACCAGCCGAACGGTTTAGATCACTACCAGCCGAACAGTGCTCTTCTCCCCTAAGTCAGCAGGCTGGTTCCCATAACCTAGAGATCAGTGATTTTTTTATTGTGTTACTTAAAGGAAACCCATATGATGTTTACAGCAGGTGAAGGGAAATCCGTTACTATTTCTCTTGAAATCTTGCGGTTAAATCTACACGAAATCTTCAGCCTTTTCACTGAACAACATTCATTTTACATTTTTCTGTGTAGTGAAACCCAGCCTTTTCCCTTCATTCAGTAGTAGCAATTCTTATCAGTAAGGGTGTTTTAGACCATTCATTTCATTTCCTTTTGTTTCATGCTATGACACACAAAGTGTTCGTTACAACTCTTCATTCATACTTCTTCATCAGCATTCGTCATTGTGGTCATTGGCCTGCATTTCTTTGTAACTGATGATATGAAGTACTTTCTCCCAACAGTGCAGAGTACTGTTCTTACTGTTTATGCTACTGAAAGACGTGCACCGGATGAAATTGTCCTCATGAGAAACTTTGATAAGCAGGGAGTGGTATTCATACGCTAAGTTCTGAAAGATTGTTTTGATAGGATCAAAGATTAGTAAGAAGTAAATGAGGTGATGACCCATTTCTCACCTGCCGTGTGCTCCAATAGCAAGGGAAGGGAAATCCCCATGATGAACAGTGGAACATCCTTTATTTGATGTAAACCAAAACCAAGCGGTTAAAGTGCTGGTGGTTTTATTTGATGCAGTTCATAGTAAAACGTGAGCAAATTACCTTTCCTTTCTGGCAGCGTATGAGTTAGAAGTGGGAAGATATCGCCCCCTGGTGCAACTTTGAGAACATGTTCTCATATGTCAGGAATTTATAAACCTGTAAAATGTGCAACTGCCACTTTGATATCCATACGCTACCACCATTCAAAAGAGTGAAGGCATTGCCATGTTTCCAAAAAGAACAAAAGCCTGCACTTAGCAAATAGGCAAGCTAAAGATTCTAACTACTTATTATTTTTTTATGGCAGTCATGTTCCACCTCATGACATCTTCAGCACATTTTAAAATCAATACAAACTGGGTAGTCTAAAATACTCAATGTCACATGACTCACAGTAGTTTAATCAATCTACATATATATAAATCTACAAAAAAAAGAGTATCACAAAAAGAGGAAAACGAAACATTTCCTAATCATCTTGTTAAAACAACAAGGAAGATAACTGAAACCAACTGAAAAATATTTAAGATGTCCTAATTGTTGAGTGTGTTTTGTTATTTATTATAATTTTTTTTAATTTTGTTTTTTTTTGTCCACTATTAAGCACACTAAAGAAGTGTGAAGTACAATTATCTTTTTGTAATTTGCCACACTTGCTATAAAATTTCTAAAAGAGTAATAACTTTTATAATGTGGATTTAAATATTTAAAATATATTTTTAGATGTTTTATTCAGCATTTCTCCACATATCTCCTGTATACTGTAGTTTTTGAACTTATATATGTAAATGCAGTAAAATAGCTGAAATGATCAAATAACCAAAACACAGCCCTTTTAGCCCAGAGTCACCTGAACTATTCTATTCTGGAGAATTCCAGAGATTGCAGTTATTTGTCTGTGATTATTTTATGTCTGTTTTTGTGTTTCAGATGGGAGACAGGATTCGGCCCTCAACCTCACCACAAACGGCATGAGCAGCATCAGTATGTCTGTGGAGCTCAATGGAGTTGTCTATACTGGTGAGTGACAGATTGCTAGAACAGTCATGTGCAGAAAGTAAAACATCCAACAAATTCCCTTCCACATCTTACTGTTTTTCGTGATCCTAACACACCTGATCTTACTACTCAGCTCATTAAATAGCCCCTTCTGAGTTGAAGTGGGTGTGTTTTGGTAAGAAAACTCCAAAATATACTTGACTGGGGGTTTTCTAAGACCAAGGGTGGGGAACCACTGCCGTAAAGTGCATGATATATGATATGTTCAGTTCCCTATGGATGAAAAACCATGTCCAGAATTTCTGTAGATTGACAGGAGAATACGCTGTTAATATGATTTTATTGCTTTTAAATTTTGAGTAATGAAGTTATTGTAAAATGTCTTGCAGTACTGTATATTTAATGTTATACTATATCTTCTGGTTGTATTATACTGTTTTTAGCTCTGTTAGTTTTTTTGTTTTTTAATTGAATTTTTTTCAAGTTAATTTTTTTTTTAATTAAAACTGAAAAAACAAACTTTGGAAACCAAATGCAACCTTCTAGCTTGTTTTAACTCCGTTTGCACCCTTTCTCCCCTTGCTTGCTGCAGGTGTACTTTTTGCTCAATCTTCGGGCCTAACATCATCAGGAGCATCTAACAAAACCCCCGGAGGCCGCAGCAGTTCCCAGCCTCTTCCACAGACACCTACCTCATCCACCTCCACCAATCCATCGCCTTAAACACCTCACACCCTCCCCGTCTCGAAGCTAGCTAAAGCCAAAAATCAACCTCATTTTCTAAAGCCTATGCCAAAAAAAACATGATGCAGGAATAACAAATTCCCAGACCATATAACATACACTATCTCAGGTTCTCTTTCTTCTTCCCACTCTTTTGTTCAGTAGCCAAGATGAACTAAAAGAAAAAAAAGACACACCAACAAAAGAGTTTATTGTAAAGATAAACTTATATAATATATGCAAAATCTGTGAATAATTTATTTCTTGTCTTGGTACACATTGCTTGGAATCAGTAGACTAGGAATTAGAAACGGTAGCACACTGTTTACACTTTTTACTCACCTGCTGACTGACAGTGAAGATACTTGTTAACAGAAGAAAACAAGAACATTTTCACAACAGATGTTTTTTTTTCATTAGTGTTATAAAACGTAGAAAATGAAAGTAAGGGTCTAAACTCTACATGTATGTCTAGAGTGCCTTGGGCAACACCTTTTCAACAGTTCTGGCATTCACCACAGCAGAATAACCCAAACTCTCTTCCCAACATGAACGTGTCAGCTTTTATGCTTGGTTTCTGACACGTGCCTAGTCACTTGGCATTTTGGAAAGCTCGGTGGAGAAACAGTTTCCAGTTATTAGTGGAATGTCAATTATTTATTTTGGTTCAGGAGTCTAAAATGGTAGAAATGTTGCCTATGTTTGGGAGGGGTATGTTAACGCTGCATTATCACCATACGGGGATATATTTTTACAAAACAGCCTGTGTATATAGATCGTATATATATAAATAATCTTACTGAGATGTGCTGAGGTTTTGAGATTGCATTTGAAAGTCTTTTTTTTTTTTTAACAGAGAAAATGAAAAAGTTAAATTCAACCAAAGGGGGTTATTAAGCTTACAAGCTTAGATAAGGTCATTTTCAGGTCTGAACAAAATCAAGCAAGTTTTGCAACGTTCTATACCTGTGTATTAAATATAGGTACTGGGAACGAAGCAGCTCACCGGCTATTAAGTGGTCTGTTCAGCTGGTGTACCAGAAATAACACCTGTGGACCAGATATAACAGCCTTCAGTAGCACTGACTCAGAATAACATACCAAATACCAACGCAATGCAATAGCCATGGTCTTGTCTGTTATGTCATTACGTTACGTTTAAAAAGCATCAATATACTTTTAAATAGACGTGTGCTGGAGCACATTTCTTTGAATTTATTTAATTGTTTCTATTAACAAATGTTATCAAGCTAAGATTGGAGATTAATTGTTGCAAGACTTATCTACTCATCATACTGAATAGTTCTGTGAAATGGGTTAAAGGAATGATTTGAATTTTACAGACTAATGCTGTTTCCTTCTGGGGGTTTTTTTGGAATTATATTAAGTGGGTGTCTAATTCCCAGTGTTTGGTCTTAAAGGGAATTCCACCACTCTCAAATTTCTTTACAGTGGTGGTGTTGGGTGGGAACCAGGAGTTGCCATGTCTGCAACATGAATATAGCCATATTGTTCACTTTCCAAACCACCATAACAACACATGCCTTGTGACTTTTTATATGCAAGATTAATACTGAAAACAATAGTTGCAAGTCTGGAGGAAAAAAAGAAACTAGTTTTACACCATAACTCACAATACCCTGCACAATGAGTGGATTAAAATAAATCCAAAATTTTCCAAAGAACTATGATAAAACAATGTCTCAGCCATCGGGCTGCTTATTCACAGCCATATTGTGTAAGAACTTTCCCTAAGGGAGCTTTTAGACGTATACAACTCGTCAGACGTCTGGTTCCTGTCACCAGCAATGTGAAATATTCTGTCTTCTCTAGAATGAATTCCACACCAAACCACTCTGAATGACTTCAACAGCTTAACTGTTTCATTATGTATTTGAATTATTTGAGAAGTGAGTGGAGTTCCTCTTTAACCTGCTATCAGTTGTCCTACAGGATTGTGTTAGTCTGACAAACATTTATTGTTGTTTTCTCCGAGTAAGTGCTGGTTGCTAATTTCTCTCATCAGTATCGAAGGACTAAATCTTTAGCAGTTTGACTTTAAATGGGTTTAGCTCACTAGATTAGTATGGTGAACAGTTTCTTAAAGCAAGAATAGATGACATAATAGGGGAAATTGCATATTGTGTGCATAATCAAAAACAAAAACAGGCATTTCTAAAGTGTAATACATGTTCTCAAGGTTAAGTCAGTGTTTTTGTTTTGTTGGGTTTTTTTGTTTTTTTGTTTTTTTTTTACTTTCTCTCAGACACACCTCTAAATATCTGAACTAGTGACTCCATACTTTCGTTAATGTACATAAAGTTGGGCTTGTAAGGTACTTCAGCTTTCGCACAGGCAGGAGTGTCTCTGTATGGAAAAAACGCCTTGAACAACGTCTCCGACAAATCTCAGGGAAGGCTTTAGTAGTGCTTTAGTAATGATCAGGAAATGACAGTATGATTTACCTCATAGGTTTCTAGGCATGTTACTGTCTCTACCTCAGACATTCATTTTTATTCAGTCGCAACAAAACCATCAAATCAGTGACCATGATACCAAACGAATGTACAACTTTGTATTGTACAGCAGTTTATTCCCATATTGTTTCAGAACTCATGCAGTCTCATTCAACTCAGTGCCATTGGTGGAGCGCTTGATAGCTCATGGCTTTATTAGGCTTCATGAACGTGGTAAAGTCTATGTTGTACGTCGAGATGTAAAATTTGTTCATTTGCTTATCTGTCTAATTGATGCAGGACTCCCATCAGATTTGTGGCATGACAGACTTTTATCTATTTAACCAGAACGTCCATCCTAACGTCTGAGACTGAGAGAGCAGTTAATGGAGTGTAATTGGACGGAGTGTAACATTAGCCTCAATGGCAGTAGAATTCACACAACTTTCTTACTTAAATCCTTCTTACCTGTGTCTTGTTTTATTTTAGTGAGCAAATGGGACTTTCTGGAGGGACGCATGAGATCTACTTTGTATTTTGAGCCTTAAACAATTGAAATGCACAGTGCTCTCTAAATATGTTGAAGCACAAAAGTCAAAGTCTTGCACCTCGTGTCCAGGTTAAATTTAAATGTACCCTGATGACTATATACAATCATTCAATCTGAAGACGAGGTCTATTTATCACTATGCTGAAAGTTGCCCAGAAATAAAAAAAAACATCACATTTATTAGTTTTATCTCAGACTATTTTTTCCCATCTTAAAGCCTTTAGTCTGTAGAAAAGAATATTTTGACTTCACTGCTTCAATCATTTTGGATGACACTGTATTTGTATATTGCATTGACAACCACAACTGCTTTTGTTTGATTGCTTGCTTGTTATGCCTGTTATAGGATGCCTTATGCTTTGACAATTCTGTTGGCTTTTGTTTCTCTGCAATTTAATGTTACACTAAGACTGACAGTTTTCTGTTTATTTTCGTTTTTCTTTTTTTTCCTTTTAGTTGTAAACAGCTGGAATGCTGTTGTAGATTCTGAATTGTAGTTACAAATTGTCGCTGTGATGAGAAAGCCCTTCTCCAAAATATAGATGTGAAAAGCAAAGTATTTAAAATGGGTTTTAGCTTAGATTTAGTTTTTTTTTTATCAAAGTTCCAAGAGCTGTGAAATGTCCGAAGGGCATAATATGGAGCGTCATTATTATTATTTTTTTTTATTATTATTTTAATTGGCCGTGTGAAAGATCAAATCGATTTGAATGATATATTTTCTGTGAGGTTTTCTCGCGACAGCGACTGCATGTGCTAATGAAGTAATGTGGTTAGGAGAAACGCTGGGCCTGTGCGCCAGCTTTGGTTGGGTTGACTAACTTATTTTCATATGTGTGGAAAAAGTTGGGTTTTAAACAAGGCATTTTGTCGTTTTTCTCAGGAAATACACTTCTACCTCCAGATCTATGGATATGTTCATTTTAGGGCTTTGGTCATAACTTGGTACATTTAGTACACAGAAATGCTTTCTATCTTTGTAATGGTGTTAAAGAATGTCTTGTGTGTGTGTGTGTGTGTGTGTGTGTGTGTATGCGCGTTTGTGTGCCTGGATACTTTTTAATAGTCTGCTTCTTTCTTTCTTTTTTTTTCTTTTTTTTTTTTTTTAACAAAATCTTAATTATAAAACCCTGTTATTCCACTTATGGGAGTTGCTCAAAACTTCAAGAGAAGCAGGAGTACGGGCAATGTGATACCACTATTTGCAACAGGGATTACCTGTAAGTTAATAATTTAAATCTTTGTCTTTGTGTTCTTGTTTGATTCTTCGGTATCTTAAGGGATTGTTATGCCTCCTGGCGACTCTGCATTGTCCTCTAGGGGGTGGAAAAGAAAAATACAGTCCTTACTTATTTAATCAAAATGTGTTTGTGTGAATAATTAACTTTATTTGAAATGCAAATATATCGAATACAATTTTTCTTTTCAACGAATGTCTATAGAAGTGCAGTTATTTGGGATTTATAATTACTCATATTTTTTAGATTGTAATATAACTTTTATTTTATTTTATTCTGAATGTGACATGGTGACTGCTCAACACAAAACCTCTCCATACAACAATGGATTCACATTTTTACAGGATTATTTTTAACAGTGATATCTGCTATGTGTTGGTATGTAATGTAATAATTACATGCATTGTCTGTTTAAAGGTTGTGTGTGGTGTGTTTATTTCTCCACTTGGTCTGGTCCACAGTAGACTGCACGTTTCTTGCATGCAGGCTTTACTTCCTGATTATTTCATGTATTTAAAGAAAAGGAAACTGGCTTAAGAAGGTTGGGAATAAATCTAACATAATTATTAGGGCTGTGTATTGTCAAGAACTGGACAACATGATATGTATTATGAAACCGAGGTTGAAATGGAATGTATGGCGACACTGTAAATGTGTGTGTATATATATATATATATATAATCATCTAGAATTCGCTATGTGTAATTGATAGATTCATTTGTCCATTTGCATTTTAGGAGATTGATACACATTTCCTATTAGGTTGGAAACACTTCATTCAGCCGACAATGGAGACGTGTAAGGGCGTGCAAAGACTTTACAGCTGCTGCAGTTGCTGCAGTGTCATCTCATTTTATAGACAGTTGAATACTTTAATATGAAACTGGGGGATCATGTCGAATAAAAAACAAAGGGCAAATTTAAGGTGGGCAAAATTTGACGAAATGAAGCATCAAAAATCAGTACTGTGTTTTTGAGAATCGATCCATTCTCACAAAACAATATTACAATATGTTCTTACACTGCTGATAACTGTCATGTTAGAATGTGACCTCAAATCAGCCCTATCAGTCCTCATACTCATAAATTACCCAAACGTCTGTAGACATCTGTTCCTCCAAAGTTCCTTCTGAAATCCAGCATATTAATAAAGACTTTGCCCCCATGTGATGCAATGATAGCCTCTACTCTTACAGGAAGACTTTAAACTAGATGCTGGAACATTGCTATGAGGATTTGAGGATCGTGTATAAGCTACAAGAGCAATAGTACTGATGTTCAAAATTTTGTTTCAGTCCAACTAATTCCAAATGTATTGTATCCTCCAGATAACTTTAGAGAGAAGTGTTGCTGTATTATTCACTACTGGACTGATTCTAATCCACCAGTCAAAAAACGGAATGCCTGCTTAGAGGTGGTCCTGAAAAGGGTAAAAAGGAGGAGGGCTAACAAATTATGCACTACTACTACTGGCTTTCCTTTGCTCTCAGATCCTCATCACAAGGATTCCACAAGGTTCCTGTGAGATTCTAGTCCATGTTGTCATGACACCATGCAACTCCTGCAGATTTTTCAGATGCATTTTATCACATTCTAGCATATCCTAAAAGTGTTTTACTGGATTCTGATCTGGTGACTGGGGAGGACAGTGTAGAAGCATTTAACAGCTTTATGACTGTCCCCATGAAGTGATTCACATGGTCAGAAACAATATGCAAATAGATTGTGGCATTTAAGCAATAATTGATATTACTAGCCCAAAGTTTGCCAAGAAAACATTCCCAACACCATTACACCACTTCCACAAGCCAGCACTGTTGGTAGATTGAGTGCATGAATTCATGCTGCTGGCACCAAATTCTGACCCTACTAAGAAAAACCCTACTAAGAGATTCACCAGACCACGCTACATCATTTCCAGTTATCAGTTACCTAACTTTGTTGATGCTTTGTCCGCTGCCTCAGTTTTCTGTTTTTGGCTGACAGATGTGAAACCTGACAAGCTATTGTAGCCCATCCGCCTCTGGGTTCAATGTATTGTGTGTGCTGAGATGCGAGCCTGTTCACCATAGTTGTACAGAGTGGTTATCAGAGATACAGTAGCCTTTCTGTCAGATTGAATAAGTCTAGTTTATTGACCATTGACCACTCTCATCAACACAGTCCACAGAACTGCTGCCCACTGGATGTTTTTTGATCTAAGAAGATCAGCAGAAAAATCTAGTTCACTCCATATGGGACCCACAGTAATGCTACAGTCAAAATGATATTTTCCCCCATTTTTATTGTTGATGTGAACATTACCCTGAAGCTGCTGGCGCGTATCTACATGACTTTATGCACTGCGTTGCTGGCTGATTAGATAACTACAGGTATAAGTCAGTGTACAGGTGTTCCTTGTTGTTTGCTGGGTGAGTTTATAAGTCTTCCTGATAAGATGGACAGTAAGTGTGAACCAGGTGCACTTAATAAACTGGCCAGTGAGTGTATAGTGTAACAGTATCTTGCCTCTTTTTCTTTTGTAAGTGTTAGAAACCTAGTGCAGCTTTATAAACAGCGTGTTAAGCTATTTTTAACCCAGTTTTCTCTCGTTTCAGTAAGCAGCTCTCTGGCTTAGCGCTGTATTTACATTGGATTCACAGCGTGACTCCTGCCTCACGTTGTCCCTGTGCATTGTAAGCCCCGCCCATTGAACGAACCCTTTGCTGTGATTGGCTGAAGACCTGCAGCGACGCTACCGGCATATTTAAATAATTAAATGAGCAGGTCGAACAGAAACTCCGAGGCCCAACTGTAACAACCACAACAACACTGGCGCATGGAAGTGTATCAGCAGCTTATTGTAGGTGTTTTTTCGCTTCAGTCTTAGTGTCTCCTTGTTTGAAAGGACATTACGCTACGTGAATATGAGACTTCGGTCGAGAATTGTTTCTCTTGATAACCCGTCGCCTCAATCGAGGACTCCTTGTCGTCGTCGGCCGGATTTGACTCGAGTTCCGCGGGCAGAGCGAAGTCGCTCTCAGGTGAGTCCTAACTTTTAGTAAAAAAATAATAATCACAAACAAAGGCTAAAAGTACCCGCTTAGCTCCTGGGTTGTATGATGCGTTTAGGTACGGGTTTGTTAATTAACTGGCTAAGCTGGCTGAGTTGTATGAATGGACAGTTAGCCTGCCGTTGCTAAGGCTGCTAGCTATAAAATAACACTGACCGTATTAACTTACTTTAGCTAATGTGTAGCGTATCTGTTTAGGTCGCTGTCTCATTAAATCACCATGTGTAACGCGTGTCTTGTAGTTCTGAACGAACTAATCTATTTGTTATGGTCGAATTAGTGGCACTAAGTTAGGCCCGGGCCCAGATTTGTTAGCCGTTAGCCAGTTAGTAGCTTTGTTTAGGAGTGAGGTGGCGCTGTTTCATCTCTTTATTCTAGTAGAACCTGCTTTAACGTATGACTGCTGTGAAGAGCAGGTCTGGGCAATATGACAATACATATCGTCCTCATGATAACTTAAATCACATGGCAATACAATAAACATTTCTAAATATCGTGACGGAAGATCAACTGCGTGCTTCATACTAAAGAGAACAGAATTGGTCTTGTTTAACTGGTGTCTGCAACACGTTTATGTATGTGTGTGTGTGTGTGTGTGTGTGTATATATATATATATATATTGCTGTTGATGCTTTTAATCTGAAGTCTTCGATATGACTAAAAAGGAACTGACTAAACAGGACTATACCTGCCAGTGTATCCCCAGTACTGAGCTACATTATGAAGATGACTTCTTTGTCAGGTTTCTCTTCTTTTAAATGGCACATGCTATATGTCTAGGATTTGGTATCATTATTCTATATCAGTATATCAAAACAGATACCTTAATTTTGATACTGGTTATTGAAAAAAAAACACTTTTTAATTGCAGACTAAAAGAGAGAAGCTAGAAATTAGTTTAGGAAGCATATTCTATGACCGCAATAAACTGCAGAATATTAAAGTTGGTTGTAATGACATTTATAATAAATGTAGTTTAGACAGCTAATCAACTGTCTAGATTTTGGAACGAGCAGGTCTATTGGCTCACTGATGCTAAGACAAACCATTTTAATATTGAATGAGAGACTTTTTGGATATTGAGTTAATTTGAAAAGTACCATAAATGTTGTTCTGTTGTGCATGGCCAAGAGAAATACTCCTAGTCCAAGCGGGCTTGCAACTTATTTGAGAAAACATGTTTTAGAGTTCCATTTTCCTTGTTTTTCCTTTGTGTAAATGAATGCAGAGTGTGCAGGAGGTTTTGCAGGACTGCTCCAACTTGTACTGTGATGCCGTGCCAACAGCAGCAAAGCGGCAGCGTCTGAAACGTGGAAGGACAAGGGTTCTACCAGTCGAGGAGTGTAAAGGTAAATCTTTTAAGGCTGTCATTTGCAGTGTATACGGTCAGTGATCAAAGCTAGGAATTTGGTTGTTTCCTGTCAGAGTAGCCAAGGGTGCTTCCATTTTGTCCTTGTATAGAGTAACACTTAACTGTAAAACTGAGATTTATTGACTCTGAGTTGTGCTGTTGGGTAAACAGAATCGGATTTCAAGACACCAGTCCGCCATCGCAGAGAGAGGCCTTCCTCATCAGTCAACCCTGCTGCACGTAGCCTCTACTCTCCCATAGTGCGTTTTCTCACTCCCACCAAAGACAGTAAGTAGCCTGGGTTCTGGCTCAAAATCCATCAGTCAGGTATTTAATCATTACTGAAGCTGTGTTTACAGTGTGCACTGTGCATAGTGTTATCGTGCACTTTGCACAAGTCATTGCTGCAAAATAAGCCATGAAAGAATATTTACATGTCTGCAGTACAGTTCTAAGTGATGCATTTAAATTAGTAATAAAAATATAAATATAATTCTATTAAGGATGCACAGAGATATACCGATCATATCAGTAACAGCAGATAATAACTTTAAAAGTGGTCTGCATTGTAGAAATATTTGCATGTGGCTGATGTTTCAAACCAGTATTTAATGATTTTATTTATTGTGGTACAATAGAAAATAGTTTTGAATTAAGAAAAAGTTTCCTGCTGTTAATTTTTTTTTCTTTTAATTACAAAGCAAAAAAGTTAATTTGTTTATTTGAATACATATTTTGCTGAGAATGTTATTTTTCTCTGTAATGCTAATTCAGTTTTGTGTTATTTCTAGTTTCTTAATTTTATTAATGATTATGTATCAACTTAGCAACGTTTGTATGGTTACTGTGTCTATAACTGTGCCATTACATAGGACTGAGAGTAAGAACTGCTTCTTGATCATTCAGCAGAATATCAGATGCAGGGCTGCACAGTCTGTTAATCAGTCTCACAATACTGGCCTGTGTAATAATGATCCTGCAGAAGATCATCATGCAAATGAGCCAAATGTCTTCTCTGTTTCGTAGATGAGCGGACTAGTAATGGTGCAGTGTTCAGCCCTGAACAATGTGTGTTTGGCTACAGTTCCACCGGTCCGCTTTCAGAAGACGAGGAAAATGATGAAGTATTCAGCCCGTAAGTCTCAGTAGCAGAGTATAATAGAAAGTTTGTGCTCTATTTATATAATTATATATTTTAGATTTATGTAGTTTGAAAGTTTTATGGTTCTAACTCTGTTCTATTTATTTTCTAATTATTTTCTTAATTATGTTTTAATGTGATCATTCCGTAGATTCACATTCATTAAAAACATTCCAAACCAGTCACAACAGTCCAGATCGGTCTCTGCCCTTCGGGACATTCCACCAAAGACAAGGAGCACACCTGCAGCCACCATGGTGCTGGATTTGGTAAGGTTTAATAAAATCTATGTTTTTGATGTACAGATCTTTTTAAAATGAGTTATTTGTAACTGAATGCTTTTCATTCCTGTTTAGGATGAAACTCTGGTCTTCAGCTCACTCAATGTGATTGAAGATGCAGAGTACACATTTAACACATGCTTTCAAGATCAGGAATACAAGGTTAGTGAATCTTTTTGTTCATTGGCCCATTTATCGACCATGCAAGCATCCCCTGCTTATTTCTAACTATTTCTGTGTTTTATTTTTAATTACAGGTGTATGTGGTTCTGAGGCCATATGTGAATGAGTTTCTACAAGCTATGGCAAAACATTTTGAGGTATCACATGACTCGATTAACATGAGCAGATAGGGAAATTACTAGTACAATAGTTCTGCATTTCACTTTTTCAGGTTGTTTATTACTGACTCACTGTTTAAGGTCAAGTCGTAGTGGATTAGGAAATGACTTGCAGGGTTACTTTTTTTTTGTTTTGTAGATGTTTGTGTACACCTCTGCCAAAAAGGAATACGCAGAAATGATTGTGGACATATTGGACCCAAAGAAAAAACTGTTCAGGTAAGGTTTGTTCATTATACCTACAAATAGATGAGTAGAATATATGTTGTATATGTATTAAATGTATATGCCATGAAAATCCTAATTACTTATTGTCTTTGTTTTCTCTGTGGTTCTTTTGAAGGCATCGTTTGTATCAGGACGAATGTGCTTGTGTTCTCGGACACTACATTAAAGACCTGGGGGTGCTGGAAAGAGACCTTTCGAAGACAGTGATTCTAGACAATGCACCTCACACGTTCCCATACCATGTATGCTTCCTCATTTTTTGCCATTCATTTATTTTATGCTGAGCAATTCTCATCAAGTAATTAAGAAGAACTCCAAATCTTTAAAGATAAAGGCTCTTGGTCAGATGTACTCTTACTGTCTTTTATTTCTGGTGTTGTAGCTGATGAACATGATCCCCATAAAGAGCTGGTCTGGAGACAAAGACGACAAGGAGCTCCACAGACTCATTCCTTACCTGGAAAAACTAGTCCAAGCAGTAAGTTATCTCAGTTTGCTCGTCATGTGGTCGTCTACTGTCTTGTATGAATTGTAAATGTAGTTATTGGTGCGTGCGCTACTGATATCAGTACAGGCTGCAATATTCAAATGAATGAGTTTTGATGTGTTATTAGGATCATCACAGCATAAAGACATAGTCGTATGCAAATGTTTGGGTGCCCCAGGTCAGTCCCCACCCCCCTTTCTTTTTGGCTTGTGTATAACTATCAGAGGTGGACAAAGTACACAAATCCATAACTTGAGTCAAAGATACCCCTGGATAGCCCTGGTCAAATATTACTCCATTGCAGGTAAAAAAAAATGTCCAGAGTGTTTTCATTAGTTTGAAAAATATATTTAAACTGTATTTTCTTTTAATGTCAGTGCATTGTTGTATTGTCGCCACAATGCATTTACAGAACCAGTAGACTACTGAATGCACTGACTTGCTTATAGAACCTGTAGAAAATAAAAGCTTAATTAAAATGAAAATTCTACAAAGCCAATTAGTATGCATAAGCAGTGGATTCACACAGGACCTTGTGTAATGGTTGTTAACTATTTCCCGTAAGTGTTAATTCACCGCTCTAACAGCCGCAGTTGTTGTCCGCCACAAATTACTCACAGTTTACACCTCACTTCTGCCGCATCCAATGTGATTGTATGAGTGAGAAGTGAGCAAAACATCAGTCACCTATAAAAAAAGCTTGAAAATCACTTCATGTGTACAGTTCATATCAGCCTTGATATGACTAGGAGGGCAACTCCATACAGTCATTTGGCCAACCGCAGCATAAAACCTGGATCTACTACAGACTCACTATAAGAAAAATTGGACAAATATTAATATACCTAGACCTGCTTTCTCAGGCTTTCAGGTGAATTCTTTAAGCCATTAATAAAGTTTGTGTGCAAAAACAGAGCGAATATTTAAAATGCTATAAATATTTTTTCATTTCCAAAGTCTCAAACGTGGACTTCAGATACAGCCATGGGTGTTCTGGTGAGGAACCCTTAGCTTTATTATGTTCTGTAGTCGTCATTACAACCAGCGAGTTCAGCTGTTCAAAAAATGCAGCACACACTTTGAACTTGGCTGCCAGTGTAGGAGGAGTTTACCGTGTTGGGTTTTTCTCCTGCAATGAACACAATACAGCCAATTACATTTAAGAACATAACATTTATCTGCTGACTTAAAAGTAATGATTCATAGTAATGGGTAACCAGTAGTCCAGTCAGAAGTACAATATTTGTCTTTTTAAATGAAAAGGAGTATAAGTTTCTTTAAAAAATGTTAACCAAAAAGGGAAAGTTGAGTAATATACAGTATGTTATTGTCCACCCCTGTATTTCCTGTGTTAACGTGATAAATAGATCATTTTGAACTTATTTTACAAAATCGACTAAAAAACTTTCCCAATTCAAGCATTTGCTTGCAACTATGTTGCGTGGTGTAGCAGACTATAATAAGGTTAGGACTTGACAGTGCAATTCAGAACAACTAAGTAATGAAATAAGTACTCTATACAATTTTTTTTTATTTTTTTTATTAAGTCTATTTATATTTATAGAATGTAGTCTGTTCTAAATGTTTTAAATATAAGATATAAAAAATATAATATAGTAACTAATAGCATTGCTTATTAAAAATGAACAATTTTTGGCATTTTGAGTGCAGCTTAAAGAGTAATTGAGATTGTTTGAGCACAAGTCACCAGACTGTTTTTCTATTCTACATTGTTTCTTATAGGACGACTTCAGGACTGTATTAAAGAGAAGGACGGATCATTTCCACCGGTTGCTCACAGAGGATTAAAGTCTCCCCTTTTGTGTATATATGTTTTCTTTCCATGTAAATAATAAGGCTAGATGTAAATATTGGTGCCATCTTTTCTTCGGTAGATGTAATGTGCATGTGTTTAGGTCCTTCTTCAGTATGCCTGAAGACTGAATTATTTCATAGGGGTAAGATCCAGTATTTTTTTTAACTATGCATGCTTAAAGGGGAATTCTGCTCATTTTCAGTGGTTAGATGTGGCCTTACTATGCCTTTAAGAGAACCTCTGCAGAAATAGTGTTCTCCGTAGGTAAAAACTCCATCCAGCTGCTTCACCAAATCAAAGGACATTACTGTGTCTTTCTTGCATCATCTAGGCAGCCATAAACATGTGTCTACAGTGTGATTGTGATGATGAACACCATATTTTATCCATTCCAGTTACAGAAGGTCTGGCTCTTCTGAGCCATATCTGAAAGTTTTAAAAATTGGTGTCATTCTTCATTAACCTGTTAATGTCCATGTCCAAGTTATAACATTTCTTTGGTTCACAAATCTGAAGACTTGTTTCAAATTACTCATATTTATAGTTTATAGCCCTTACAGCTAAAACGGGAGGTTTTTATCACTTATTAAATTCAGTGTTTTGATCACCTGACTACTGAGTATTCAACAAAACAAAATTTGATTGGGAATAAATGTATAATTACATAACATTCAATAGAATTCTGAACTTATTCTGGTTTAAATCTACATGTCCACAGTTGAAACAGGCTCTGCAGTATTTCTCTTAGTATACTTATATGATTTTGGACATGACAGTAGGACCTGAAATATACAAATAACTCATCCAAACTCTCATCCAGTCTAATTTGGGTTGTATGCTTTAATTGGATGTAGTACATATTAAGTTAATTTATTGTGAACTCTTTGTCCAGTACGTCTCATTTTGCTGTTTATTTATTTCCGTTGCTGCTTTTTACATGACACTTTGATTTGTCAGATACTTTATGTTCAGATACCTGCTTCTAAACTGCCTTCCTCATCTCTGCCACCACCTCGGATTTTTTTACAATAAAAATAAAGTACATTTTATGTCTGTCTGCATGTCAAACTGTGTTCAGGGGAGAAATCCAGTGTCTTGATGCACAGAACCTTATCTAGTACGTTATGGGTGACTCGTTACAGAGGGTTTGTTAAGAAGATTGCTATGTAGTTTAAACAGTGTCAGATTCCTGCTGTGGGTGAAGAACACTCATTGAAAAGGGTGTTCCACCAGTTTTAGAAATAATTAAGTCCTTACAATGTAAATGTCTTCACATAAAACAACTCCTAAGGACTTTAGATGGTTAATTGTAGAGTATAGAGTTAAATCAGTGTCACCAGAACTTGAACCTGAAATTATGTTTTTGAAAATAAGGTGTGTGAAATTTGGTGTTATTAAAAATTTGGCCTGCACAATTTTTGGTATTTCAAATTCATGTCTTGAAATTTTAGGTAAAAAATAATCCAGTTACAAAAATTTGTGAAATTCAAGCTGTGAACATTCGGGTCGGGAAACATCTAGGATACTCGGGAAGAGCAAACAAGCGCAGATGTAATGCAACTTGCATCTGGACAATATAATATAAGTTGTAAGTGGTGGTGCAAGGTTTGGAACAAAGTACAATCACTACATTTCTTCCCTTCCATTAGTTCCCGATCTTTCCATTTCTTCCAGTAGTTTCTGTAATAGCATGAATCGCCGCTATTACAGAAACTGAGACACGCCGAAGACGGTAAACATGGTTTGAGTTCTGGTGACACTGATTTAAGTCCATAGTAGAGAAACTACAGACTATATGTATTTCTTTACAGTGGTGGTGATTGGAACCAGGGGTCACCATGTCTACAACACAAATTCAGCCACTTTAATTATTCTCCAGAACCACCAGTGACACTTCATGTGTCTTCTGGAGTTTTATATCATCACTAGTTAAAGAAAAACATTTTGTTGGGTTTTATTTTTCTATATCGTTACAACAGCTGCTGTTTACATTGGTTGAAAGTTTTATTATAAATGAACCAATAGAAATGCTCCAAAATCACTTGGAAAAAATTCTGGTTCAATATATGACATGATATATTTCTGTTGTAAGTTAAGAACGTTTTTGCAGTCTCCTGTAAAGTTACTATTTTTGGGCAGCTATGATATGCAATGCTGGTCAAAGAGTGAAGTTCATGATTTTTTCCTCAGGACTATTTTGCCCTGCCATTCTCTGTATGTACCTCTCAGCCATGAATAGTTTCAAATGCATTTTAGCTCAAACCTTTTATCAAGAAACTCAATACAATGTCACTGACATCAGGCAGTGTTTTTATAATGTAATATCTTTCTGTGCCAGAGGCATAAACCTCTTTAGACACTCTGGTTCTTTCCTCACCACTGCAAGCAACACTGACTCTGCAAGCTTCTCTAAAACGGAACATTTCACTCCAAACCTCTCTGAATTATTTTGTTGCATCTTAAATATCTAATTATGTTTAATGTTTGAAAAGCAGTGGAGCTCCCCTTCAAGATAAGAATAACTGTCCATTTAGAACAGCTCACTTGTTTTACAAATATTTAATTCATTTAAACGGGAATGTTAATATTTAATATATTTAATTGTTAGGTTGTTTACATGAGGTCAGCTAATCATTAGAGGAACTCTGTTATGTTTTTGACTTTCACAGGGTCCATTTGAGGCTCTGACTTTAGTTTGCTGGTCTTAATGGGCTTTTGTGATAGTTCAGCAGTAACAAAGGTGGGCAGTATTTAAATACTTAAATATGAATTCTAGGCACTTAGTCACTAACATTTAGTTATGAACTCAGTTTTATATTTAATTATTTTTGTAAAAAAATATGTACTGCTTTGCAACTGGCCACACCTTCAACTTTAGCTGACCTTTGACTGATTTTAAAGATAGAAGCACTTTGTAGTTTCACAGTGACAAAATGTAGTCCATCTGATTCTCTGCATACTTTGTTTCCCCCATTTCTCCCTGTTCTTCAATGGTCAGGGCCCCACACAGGGGGTAATATTAGGGAGGTGGATCATTCTGGACATTGGCGTGTTGGTGAGTGTTGTGCTGCAAGGTGGACAGGCAAGATAGGAGTGTCTATTAGAGTGGACAGTGAGTGGACACATTGTTTAAAAACTCCAGCAGCACTGTTGTGTCTGATTTACTCGTACCAGCACAACACACTCTTAACACACCACCACCATCAATGTCACTGCAGTGCTGGGAATGATGCACCACCCATATAATACCTGCCCTGTGGTGGTCCTGTGAGGGTCCTGATCACTGAACCACAGAATAAAAAAGGAGGGAGCTAACAAAGTATAACAGATGGTTTTGTTGCATTTCTACTCAGATTCTTGATGCTTGATTTTTTAATAAAAAATATTTCTATCGCGTTTACTTGACTTATTGGTTTTTGTTGTTGCTTAAATCTGGGTTTAGGCTGCTCTGTTCACGTCTGTATCTCATAACCTTCCTGCGTGGTGAGGTTTTGTCCGGGAGGCGGCGCCGTTTCTATCTGACAGTAAGTGTCTCGAATGGCTCCCTACTCTGTATAAACTGCATTATGTAAGATATTACATTTTATCTTTACTCAGAATTGAGCACAAGTGGCTGAATTCTTATTGCCTTTTTGTTACATATTATACAATGTTTGGGTGCTACATCCGTTATTTCTAGATTGTCGTAGTGCACTAGGTAGTGAGTAGGGCGCCGTTTGAGACACAGCCGTGTTCTCCGTTAGGAGAAGTAGAACTGCAGCACCGGATGTGTCGTAATGCAGCCATGGCGGCGCTGGTGGGTAAGTGTCGTACGAGAGAAACATGTCGCTTTTTTATTTCTCATAAACGTCCCTGCAGGATTAAAACGCGGTGTGACTGTGAATTAGGTTTACTCTCTATTGTTTTACGAAGCTCGGTTGTCAGTTCGGCTCTGCGGGTTGGGTTTTCTACGAATTTGTACCCTGACCTTGTTAGCCGAGTAGCCGCTAGCAAAGCTACAGAAGAGCCAGTCAGACAGAATTGATAACTTCACTAAAACTCAGTTCATACAAACACGATCTTCAGTCTTGTCGGATATTTGGCTGCTGCTTTCACGCTGCAGTCATTCTAACGTATAACTGTTTATCCGTGCTGTTACTCCATGCGTATGTCATCCTAGTTTGTTAGTATAAACAAGTGCAGTGCTGTGAGACGCCGACTGAGCGTTTATATCATTTTAACAGCAGAAAAGCAAGAGTGAGTGTTTTTTAACCCTCATAAATTATATAAACACAACTCCAGGCTGTGTGTCTGTGATTAGCTTGAAGCGGTTGTGTAAACAGCTTTTCTTCTAATCACCGGTAACAACTAGGTTACTGCAGTTTAATCTGCATTATAACTGCTATATACGACTTTTATAACTGGAATGACACTAATGTCACAAGGCTGTAGCTGTAACACTAGATTATTAAATAATAAATAATGTCAATAACTTATGTATTCCAGAAAACGCAACTCAAACTACTCCACAAGATTTTTAAACAATGTGTGTAAATGTACACAGTGTGCGGCTAAAAAGTGTAACATTGAAAGAACGCTGTTAAAGTTAAAAAGCTGAAATGCAAAGAATCATTAAAGCAAAAAAGTTATTGTTTTGTTATTAGTATAAAACCAGTTGTGTTGCAGGTGTAAATGTGTAAAGATTTGAAGATGTTATTTATAAAAGAATAAGTACATGTTATGAGAAATCTGTGGAACATCCAGAATGCACCAGATATCGTAGCTCTCAGGACGAAAAAAAAATAACTTTATCCATAAAAAGGGGGAAAATGTTTCAATGTAAATTAATGTTATAAGGTTTATATTATATCAAAATGTACATACAAAGTTTTGTTTTGTGATAGAAGGTCTCACTATATGCTGTTATAAGGTTTTCTGAACATCTCTTGCATAATTAAAGAGTAATGAGTTATGTTGTCCTTTCAGCTCCTCGCATTGCCACACTCGGCTCCTTTTCAATAAGGTAAGATTCTTAAGTTTAAATTAATAAGCTATCTTGAGAAAGTTTTGAGAGAGATGTTTTCTCTAATTAAACTTTTATTAAGCATTAGTTACTCTGCTTCTGTTAAATGGAATCAGTTAAGCGGAGCATTAGAAGAGCACTACACACCATTAAATCCAGACTGAAAACATTCCTGTTTAAGCCGGCTTGCAGCAACCTCATTCTTCTTTTTTATGTTTTAATTTTGCTTATCTTATTTTTATATTTCTTATTTCTTTTACACTGATTTATTTTAATGTTTTAATGGCTTTCTTTGTCTTTATTTATATAAAGCACTTAGAGTTGCCACTGTGTATGAAAGGAGCTATACAAATAAACTTGCCTTGCCTTGTCTTGCCTAAGCATTTTTATGATATTTAATTGAAAACCTATATTTAATTTTTAATCAAATAATTTCTGTGTTGCAGACCATTTTCATCATTTGCTGCGCAGAATAAAGTTGTGTTCAA
This sequence comes from Megaleporinus macrocephalus, assembly GCA_021613375.1. Classification (NCBI taxonomy): domain Eukaryota; kingdom Metazoa; phylum Chordata; class Actinopteri; order Characiformes; family Anostomidae; genus Megaleporinus; species Megaleporinus macrocephalus. The sequence goes on from CM038721.1 coordinate 28,414,031, forward strand.
GAACACAAAGGATGAAGATGCTAAAAGGTAAAAAGTTGTAATGTTATGCATGTATATAGTCTGTGTAAAGAGGGCTGCACTGTATGAGTATATTTGCATTATTTGAATGATATTGTTGGATGTTATGACTGTGATTTTTACACATTGTAATGGGACAAAGAACACGTTGCAGAATATTTAAATAAAACTACAATAATAGTTATAAAATAAGCTCACAGTAGACGCTAGTAGAGGTCTGTGCAGAGCCATTTTTTTAGTTCTGCTCCCACAAGATTTCATCTCACTCCTGCGAAAAATCTGCAGTGTTTGTACCGCTCCTACCCACAAACTACAACTTTTGTACCACTCCTGCCCACAATTTTTGCTCCTGCTTCTGCCTGACATACTGTATAGCTGGCTTCTGCATTAATTATTTATTAAAACAACTGCTACATGTTAGCCTCGCCTGGAATAATGTATTTGTTTTTATTATGTGCACTTTCGGCAGCTGTGGCAGTCTGACTAAAGACAAGAAAGCAACTCGTCTTCATAGGTTACAGTCACTTAAGTACTATTTTGCTGTTAGATATTATATATTAATGCTAACAATTGAATTATTATTATTTTATTTAGGGAATTCATTTATCTAAGGGGATTAATTTCCTACATATGAATATGTCCTGCCGCTTGCTCCTGCGCACCACAAAAAAATGAGTCCTGCACCGCAAGATATTGTATTGTAGACCTCTACTTTAAACCCTTTAGAGATGCCTGATTCAGGAGCCCTGCAAGCTGTAATAACAACTGTTTACCTTCTGTTCCAGTCTGGTTCCCTTCAGAGAGAAAAGCACTGCTGTGGCAGCCAAACCAGCCTCAGCGGTCAGCAGCAGCAAGGGTGAATATGTCATCGCCAAGCTTGATGACCTGGTGAACTGGGCACGCAGAGTATGTACTGTGGTTTTCTACCGCTGATGTTGGCTCCGACGTCCTGAAGGTTTAGGCAAGCTAACCGTACATTGTGATGGTGTTTCTGTCGCTCCTTAGAGTTCTTTGTGGCCCATGACGTTTGGCCTGGCATGTTGTGCCGTGGAGATGATGCACATGGCTGCACCTCGCTATGACATGGACCGTTTTGGTGTCGTGTTCAGAGCAAGTCCAAGGCAGGCGGACGTCATGATCGTCGCTGGAACACTGACCAACAAGATGGCTCCTGCTTTGCGCAAGGTACAGCATGGTGTTGTTTTTGTGGAAGCTTGTACGATTGGCTCACAGTTCTGTTTTGTATGATGATAAATTTCTGTGTGGTTGGGATATTTTGAGACCAGCTGTGTCAGGAATGTCTTTATCTTGTACTAGGTGTATGATCAGATGCCTGAGCCAAGATATGTCATTTCCATGGGAAGGTAAGGAAAATTATCTCTGTTTTGACTCTTTTTATATAACCATTTTTAGAACATAGGCGTACATCCAGCTGGGATATTATTGCAGATCATATATTTTTGTTAGGGTTACAAAGGCAGACATTCACACAGTAAACCAGCATCACCTGCACATGCATTTCCACAGCACTATAAATACAACCTCAAGTTACTGCTGTTCGAAAAAAGCTTTGTATCTCCTTTTTTGTTGTTTCAGTTTTAAATTTGGAAATGCCTGATGTCCTTTACATTGCCTTTAAATTTCAAGATTAATGGACTGAAAGTATTGACCCAACTTTTCCTTCTCCCATTATAGTTTTTTAGAGTTTTGTTCCGATAGTTGCAAAATGTTGGTTTGAAATAGAGAAGTTAGTTTAGATTATGAGTTTTGTGAACTTAGTTTGATCAATTAATCAATTAATCAACCTTTATTTAATCTCAGGAAAACATTTTCAATGCAGCCGAGCATTTACATTTTAAGGGATTGAAAGCAAAATGAGCGAAAATAATAATAATAATAAATAAAATAAGAATTTAAAATAAACATTTAATATAGATGCATAAAATATAATGTAAAAAATGTTAGAAAAAATTTATAAAAAAATATAAAATAAACATACAACAAGATAATAAAAAGTTGAAATACTAATAAAAAATATACTCATTAAAACAATCACGATAATAAAAAAATAGATAATAATAAAAAAAATAAAAAGATAATAATAATAATTAAAAAATAAAATAAAACAAACATAAAATACATAAAAATAAATAAGATAAAAATAAAATCCCATTAGAGAAATATATTCATTTAAAACAATCACAGGCTTTCTGATGGTGACTAGAATCTAAAAGTTTAAAATAGTTCACTGATCCCAGCGAGCTGAGCTTCAGAGTTTCCTGTAGAGAATTCCAGCTCGCTGGTGCACTGTAGCTAAAAGCAGATTTTCCCAGTTCACTAAAAACTCTCGGTACCTGACAGGTGATCCAGCCACTAGAGCGAGTGTGATAATTATTGTTATTTATCGAAATCAAGGAAGAGATGTAAGCTGGCAAATGGCCAGAGAGTGATTTATAGATAAAAATAAGCCAATGAGATTCTCTTCGTGCAGCTAGTGAGGACCAGCCAACTTTATCATAGAGTCTGCAGTGGTGAGTACTGTAAGGGTCACCAGTTATAAATCTCAGAGCAGAGTGATAGATTGAATCTAGCGGTTTGAGGGCAAAGAATTGATAACAAATCAATTCTTTGATATGGTATATAATAGAGGGCTGAGGGGTTGTTGGTGGTTCTCAGTAGGTGTTCTCTGGTTACCTCATGCTGCATGTTCAGTGTCAGTTAAGTGAACATTTAAAATTATTCTTGATTGGCATCAGATGATTCTGCCTCCTTGGCAATGACCATTGCTGTTTGTCCAGCTGGCACAACAAGTCTCTTACAGTGCTGCAGATTTAAAAATTGCGGTTGTACAGTGTTTTTTCCAGATAGTGTTAGATTTATCATAGGTTAGATTCGTACATTTAACTAGAATGCATGTTTTAACACCACGCTTATTATTCTATTAATAGATTATCTCTTAACTCTTTATAGATGACATATACTTCTAAAAACAATGACTCGACATATTCCTTTTCCTGCAAATAAAACAGTCTTTGTCTCTTTGTTTGGGATTTGTTTGTTTGCCAATGTTTTCAAAAGTATTCTGCACCCAAAGAACCTACAGTTATATGGATAAACCTTGAATATTGGCTAGTAAAGTTCAGAGCTACTTATGTGCCAGTGCTTGAAACCTAGTGTACAGGTTAACGAAATAATGTCTTACCGGTGATTGTGTTTTTGTAGTTGTGCCAATGGTGGAGGCTACTATCACTACTCCTACGCAGTGGTCAGAGGCTGTGACAGAATCGTCCCTGTGGACATTTACGTTCCAGGTGTGTATAACTCAGTCTTCAGCTCTTTTGAAACTAAAGTTTTACTGTAATGTGCGTTTTATGTTGGTTAAATACTGTCATAAACATGAAGACATCTTTCCTTCAAGGCTGCCCACCCACTGCGGAGGCTCTGCTGTATGGAACTCTGCAGCTACAGAGGAAAATTAAGCGGGAAAAGAAAATGCGAATTTGGTATCGGAAGTGAGGGGTGTCTGGTTGTTGGTATCACGTGTCTGGCTATTGTAAATGTTTTATTTAACGGTGGTCGTTTGTTGTACTTGGAAGACCTTCACAGGAGCTGCTCTGGGTTGAGCTCTGTCTCCTCCTCTTCGTAGTTACAATAAAAGACTATGCATTGTACCAATACTCTGTTGAAATGCTTTCCTTAAAATACAGAAAGACATAACATGTGGAATGGTTGACCCAGTTTTGTATGAGACATGCTGTACTCAGAGCAGTACGTTTCTCCCAGTAGATTTGAAGGTAGGCTTTCCTGTTGTCCTTTGGCACCACCAGCTGGGAAGGTCAAAGGCAGCACATTCTTTTAATAAATACTTAATGATTTTTTTGCCTCTAAACACTGGAGAATACGAAGAAAACTGCCAGATGTGTTACAATGGCAGCCACAGCTGGCTGTGAGGGCCCCTGAGAAAATACAAGTCACATTTCATGTTGGTACTAGAAGGTCAGTTTTTACAAAAGCAGTGACTTTAGAAACAGTTTTATATACGTGAAGGTCAGGCATGATTTTAAAGCAGCTATTAAAACAGTATAATGAAATACTTGTTTAATGTGAGGTATGTTTAAAATCAGCTATATGTAAAGTCTTTTTTTTTTTACACAAGTTATTTTTTATAGCTGTTTGCAACATTTGCCTTACTAAACACTTTAAAAATAAAATGTATAAATAAAAATAATTACACAACAACTTACAAATTATGTTAAGGCCATATCAAACCTCCTCATAAGCCAAACTGGGCTGTCCCTGTTACAGATCGACTCTAGTCAGATTCCTAAATATGTACTGAGCGTTTGTGAACTATGAGTTATGAATGACAGGAGTGCACTGAGCAGACCGTAAAATCTTAACAGCTGTCAGTGTTCACATACAACTCTTACCAGCTGTTACCATCAACAGTGACTAGAGCTGTAAGCTAAAGAAAAAAATGAATAAGTAATCTATATTGCACCTTTTGGTGTAGATGTATGGTTTTACTCATCATTTATGAGGATTACAAGGTTAAATAAAAGTAACTTAACATATTTTTTCTCATTTCATCAACCAGAGACTATAACATGCTCTAGTAACTAGGTCTACACAGCATACGGCTTCTTAACCATTGAACTTCATTATAAAGTAATTAGTGAAGTTTGCACATCACATTTTATGCCAGGTTTATTCATGTGTTTTTAAAGCCTTGGAAGGTATATTGCACAGCTCATTAATTCTGGTTCTATATGGCCAACACATTTTACCTGGTTTCCCTCATCAGACACTTACTTAATCAGGTTTATTTTGAGCAGAAAAATAATAATAACCATCTCTGCAGAATCTGAACACATTGCCCCTCATACACTGTGGTCACAATATAATTCATTATATAGATAATTGAACACATACGGATTATATAATAAAGCATGCAGCTCTAACTGCAATATTAAAGTGTTTTAATAAACTTAAACACTATGCTCAGTTGTTGGAGTGATATATCTGGGAATGAGATATATTTGGGAATCTGTGTAAAACCCCAAAGTATCACAGTGTAACTATTTCCTCAGCATCTTTCAGCCATACCAGTATCTATGATATGTCGCCTTAGCATAAACATCCTTATCCTTCAATAAAACAAGCGTGTTTTCACAGTGTTTGTACTCTTTATTTGATTGTTATAGACATTTCATGGGTTCTTCTTTTGATTATACTACAAATATTTATATATAAAGGTTTTCGTTTTTTGCTATAAAACACCGATATGCTGTTTTAAGTTAAAACAGATCCGAAAATCATTTTTGACAACTGTTAAAACAGAAGCATAAAGGCACAGTACAGTGGTTAGGAAGGCTGTAGCTTAGATGTGTAGCTTATTCTTTAAGGATAGTTGGTGTGATCATTTTGTTGAAGGAATAGTATTTGCATTCACTTGGTGGACTGATGTCCATCAGTACGGTGCTAATATTTTCCTTTTTGAAGCCAGCTTCCACCAGTGAAGGTACCTGTGTTTCCTGAAAAAACAAGAAAAAAAAACATTCTGGAACATCAAAATGAACTCATTCTTCATGTCAGATTAGTGTGGCTGTGTGATATTTAGACAGAATATTGGAATCACACTGCCATGCATTGCCATTACAAAACATATATAAGTTTTGTGGATGTTATAGTTAAAAAAAAAATACTAAACAAAAACACTAATTAGGAATGAACTGCTTTCTGAAATCCTGATATCCATGGCATAGGGTAAAGAAGCATATTCTCATTGGTTAGAGTTTTCTGACCCTGGCCCTGTAGGACCACCTGCTCTGCACATTTTAGTGTTTGCTCTACACCCAACACATATAATCCAACTAATCTGCTAATTAACAAGTTCTTTCTAAATTGAAGTGTGTGTGTGTGTGTTTTGGCAGGAAAACTAAACAATGTGCAGGGCTTGGGGTCCTTCGGCCCCAGGGCTGGGAACTACTAGATTAGAGGACTTATTTGCATATTGTACCCTTCTACAATAAAATACATGGCAAAAATTGATATCATGAACTAAAATCAATATGTGCTATACAGCCCTATGTTGTAATATGAGATAATCAGCTGTAGACTTCATCACTCACCTGGAACATTTTGTCGATGTTGTCGTATTTAGACTTGAGGAGCTCACCCCAGGAGGTGAGGTTGCAGTAGGTGAGGACACCACCGGACTTTAGCAGCCTCTTGGCGTGTCCCTGTAATAAAAGGAAGAAGTGAAGTGCATGCAGTCTCATTTGCCCTCTTTATATCATTTACATCTATTTTGTGTCTACCAGGCATCAAGCAAAACAGCGTCAAGCTACCTTAATGAAGTTAAACTGGTGAGTGTGCCACGTGTCCTCAGACAGTGGATATGTGTCGTACAGAATTCCTGTAACGAAAGAACAAATAAGTATGTTTTACTGCTGTTGATGGATAACGTGAAAATGCCATAAAAATAACTAAAGATGAGATTCATCTAACCATCGAAGTGATTGTCAGGCAGGGTGGGCACAACTTCTTCCCACAGGCCTTTAAGGGGGACAATCTGTATAAGGGAAAATACCACAGCTAATTACACACTAGAACACCATCTATAACATGTTACAATAGCACTGAGAGATAGAAAAATAATATCATTATTTTCAAATCACCATTAACCACTTTATTTGTTATGTTTCAAAATGAAAGTCAGAATCACATTTATTGGCTAAGTATGTTGGCACACAAAGAGTTTGGTTTTGTCCGCTGGTACCTCTCTAGTATTATATGTACTATACAGATGATGTACATATAATTTATAGACAATATCCAATATACACACAGTGTACAAGGACAATGTACATGTAATTCAGATAAATACACAATATACAAGCAACATGCAGATTAAATAGGGAAAAGAAATATATATAAATATCTAAACTAAGTCACAAAAACAGTTTGTTTTCAACCATTTCTGCTTAGTTCTGCTCTTTCATGCTGATGTTATAGGCTGCGTTGCGGCCCAGGCTGCTGTTTGAATGAAGTACAATTCCAAAAAGGCAACCAGAACACATCAATGCATTCATACAGGCACAGTTACAAAAGCTGTCTGTTTCATTCCAAATGATAAAGAGAGGTTGGGAAAGTAAGTATGACTGTTTTGTTGACCCCTGGATGTAGAATACGGCCCCTGGGTCAACGTGTGCAGTCATATGTGTGTGTATATTAAGTATTTTACAATGGCTTCAAAAGTCTCCTTACTTTGTGTGGCTGAACCTTGGCCCATTCCTGCAGCCTCTGGTAGACACCGTCATTGCACTCAATAATCCAGTGTTCCTCAATAGGGAAAGATTCCACTTTGGTGGCAGCTATGGCCATTCCAAAACCAATCTCAAGGACTCGTCCACCTAAACAAAAAGAAAAAAAGTTGGAGATTCAAATCATCTGCACTTATAACTAATGCAGTACTTTTTTTCATGTGCTGGTGTTTGATTTGAATGCCTCTACAGTGTCAGCCTAACCACGTTAGACTTGAACATGAGAAATGTTAAAGGCCTGGGAGGTGGTATTTCAGAGAAGAGTAAAAATAGAGCACTAAAATAGTAAACAGAGTTCATGTGCCCCACCCACTTGGAATGAATGGGATCTGGAGGACCCTTACTGCAAACTAGTATTGCAGCAGTGCTAAACTCTATAAACCTGCAGGGGAATAAACTAGAATGGTCCATGTTAGACAGAAAATGAAGCACTGTATTGGTTGACGGCAGCCTCAGTAGATATAGTTCTGCTTCAATTTTTAAATCTTAGACCTGGTGAAGCTGGCCGAGCCTTCTCTGTTACAGAAACCAGTACAGACCAGCAAAATAGGCATATGTCTCATATTTCCATTTTTTGTTTTACTGTTTTTTTTACATTATTTAAACATGCTAATTGCCCTTTATATTGTGTGAAATTTCATAACCAATGGACCAAAAGAAATGCCTCACAATTACTTGTAAAACAGTGGGTTCCATGAACTTTACAAAAGTAAAGCATGTTTTTCCTTCCCCTGGAAAGTTAAGAGGGATAAGACAACAGCGACATGTTGTGTTTTGAATGCTGGTATGCTGGTCAGTAGTAATGCAAGTTAGTATATGCTGGTCAGAAGTAATGCAAGTTAGTATAGCAGTCAGTAGTAATGCAAGTTAGTATATGCTGGTCAGTAGTAATGCAAGTTAGTATATGCTGGTCAGTAGTAATGCAAGTTAGTATGGTGGTCAGTAGTAATGCAAGTTAGTATATGCTGGTCAGAAGTAATGCAAGTTAGTATAGCAGTCAGTAGTAATGCAAGTTAGTATATGCTTGTCAGTAGTAATGCAAGTTAGTATGGTGGTCAGTAGTAATGCAAGTTAGTATATGCTTGTCAGTAGTAATGCAAGTTAGTATGGTGGTCAGTAGTAATGCAAGTTAGTATATGCTTGTCAGTAGTAATGCAAGTTAGTATGGTGGTCAGTAGTAATGCAAGTGAGTATATGCTGGTCAGTAGTAATGCAAGTTTGCATATGCTGGTCAGTAGTATTGCAAGTCAGTATGGTGGTCAGTAGAAATGCAAGTTGGTATGTGCTGGTCAGCAGTAATGCAAGTTAGTATATACTGGTCAGTAGTAATGCAAGTTAGTATATGCTGGTCACCAGCATATGTTGTGTTTGATGCTGGTATGGTGGTCCGTACTGGGTTCTTAGGCCGGAATATGAACCCACTGGATGGGAATTTGGCACCTGTGTCCTCTAACCAAGGCCAAACTTCGCCACACGTCACCGTACTGTACACAACGTCACTGTGATAAACTCGACCACTTTTGGCTCCCAGAAAAAAATGTAGCTATTCCAGAAGGTTATACCTGCAAACGCTGTGTAGAAAATCGGTGTTTAAACTAATCTCCTTCTGACAGGACGACGGACAGCAGTATGTATTGTTAGCCACATTAGCTGCCTAATGGCTGTAACCCAGTAAACACACAACGTTTTAATGGTACGTGTAAATGATTCTAGGAGGTTGTGATAACGTACTGACAACGTCTGAGCAACGTATGATTCAACGCTATGAGCACCGAAACTGTACGTTGTCACAGCGTAACTTTCTCTAGTTTCTACAGGTAGTTAACTTCGACTTTCCAGGTCAGACACAAAACTGCTGCACCATTTAAGGTGGAATCGAAAATTCCAGAAGCTGCAAATACCTTTGCCGACTTTAAATCACATACACGCACTAGCCTGCACATTCGTACTACTGTTTCAGATCAAAACTGCGCGTTAGTCTAAAACCTCTGATTTACCTTTAGACGCCGCTACAGTGGCCAGAGAGTGCATGTAGGGGGTCTCCCAGCGCTCCATGACGGGTTTCCCCAAAATCTCCAGGTGCGTATCGGCTGCATTGTAGTCGGCGTTCGCGTTGTGCCATCCGGGTTTGCAGTCTTCTCCCTGGGAGAAAATGGGCTGTGCGGTGGTCATGGCTGACTGAATGCTAATATTAGACCCGGGGAGGTGGAGCTGTTGTGGTGTGGCCAGGCTCAGCAGCTGAAAAGAGATCGCTGCGGTTAGCACTCAGTGTTATATATTGAAAGAAGTGCTGATTATGCAAGACGTAGAGTGAAGTCGTAGACGTGCACTTCAGCTAGGCCTCCTAGATAAGGCACCACACACCCCCATCCAAGGAGCAACTGACCTGAGGAGAAGGGGCGGCCACATAACTGGGCAGCTGGAACAGCACGGCAACTCTCAACTTGGCTATTTGTTTTCCTTACAATGTCTTGGATTACTCTGTGTTGACCTCTTGGCCTGTGTAGGGTTTCACTCTTTGTGTTTGAACTAGTCATAACTCTTATTTAGTTTTGGCCCTAGTCTGGCTGGCCGTGCATATGGTCAACCACTTTTATTATCAGCATTACAAAAGGACTATTTAAGACTTTGTAATGGCACCACAGGATTTTTTTTAGTAAAAGCCAAGTATTATATATTGCTGCTGTCCCATGACAATAGAGTAGCTCCAAAATTGCAACTTTACAGGAGAGTCCAGACGCTCTTTAGTCTTAATGTAAATCAATGGAACCAAATTATTTCCATATTATTTCCATATTTTGAAGCATTTCTATTGGTCCATTCATCATGTGCACACAATGTAAAAGGCAGCTCCATTCAAATGGAGTAAAAAAAATGGAGATATATGTTTTTCTTTAGGCAGTGATGATATAGACTGCCAAAACTAGTCATTGTAAGAATTTAACTAAGAGAATGCACAAGAGCCCTGATTGGGTAATTACTGCAGTGATTGCAGATGTTTATGAAATGACTACAATTGGGTTAACTGTTCAACGCAGAAGAACTTCCGGTTATGTGTAATATTGAAAGTCAGAGCGTTTCCACACATACAATGCAGCAAGAGCTCACAGGCTATAAGAAACCACTTGTTATTGAGGTAATTGGAATCAGTTTGCTAGGGAGCATAACTATTGGGCTCTGCAGCAATAGGAAAAAAGGTCATGTGGTCTGCTAAGTTCAGATTTACCCTATTGCAAAGTGATGGGGGTGCATTAAGGCAAGAAGGGACAAGTCTCTAGAGGCAGTGTTACCATCTGGGGTTGCTTCAGATGACTGAGTCTATTCTTAGCAATGTTATGTGGTAATTAAATTATGCCAGCTACTACCTGACAGTACTGAATGGCCAGGTTATTCCATCAATGGATTTGTTCGCCCCAATGGCACGGACATAAGTTGAGAGTCATCGAACCTAAACTGTGAAAGAGTGGTTCAGGGAGCATGTGGAAATACATGAACTGGCCACTGCAGTCCTCACCTTAGGGTTTTTAGGATTTGCTGGAGAAGACTGTGCAGAATGAATTGACTCTTCTGTTGTCAATACAAAATCTCAGCCAAAAATTTATACAACTGTGTATGGAAATAAATGTTGTGATATTGCATAAGGCTGCCAAAACCATACCACAATGAAAGTTAAAGACCATCTAGCAATATATTATGTAACCTTTTTATATATACAAGCATATATATTAAATCATGACTTTGAATGTTTTGGTCCTGTTGTATGATTATTTAAAGAACCTTTAGAAATTTTTATGTACAGCACCAGAAGATTTCACTATTGTTAAATAATCTTTTTTTTGGTGCTATACAATCCCTTTTTGCTACAAATGATATTGGAGTTCTGCCTCATCCAGTCAGACTGGGTTCATAGCAACATATAAACACTAAACACAGGCTTTACAGTGTTTTTCAGTGCCCACATCAAATGCTAGCCACAACATTTCTAGTAACAGTACTACAATACAACATAATATGGTTTACAGCCCTCGTAGTCAGTGGTCTATCTGAAGGGCTCTTTTTCAAACTGCCAAAGTGGAGTATAGCAGATGATGGCATTCCACTGGTTAAAAGTCTTTAATCTTGAGAAGTCAAAGTGCACTAGCATGAGATAAGGGATTTTGCACGTGTCGGCTATGTTCTGTAACATGCCACATCTTAATTCTTTGCATACAGTTTCTCAGTATTACTTCTATATACATAGTGCAGCCCACACTGTACATAGATGGCACAATAAACAACACCATAGTCTCATCTCTAGGTATAAGCATGGTTACTCTTGTTTTAAAGGGAAAACTGAGAGGAATGTCTTAGCATAGCACTCAGACAATAAAAATGCTCTCGTTTTACTGTAAATGCTGATGCTTCCTGTTAACGTTCCTCTACCTTTTCATGAATCTTATCCTATTATATATCTCACATATCAGCAATCTTGTTAAACAACTTGAGAGAGTTGTCTGACCTCACAAGTGGCAGGTCCCTAAATTACTAACATTCCTTTTGATCAAACAATCTTATTTGTCTTAGGCTACATTCATCTGTATATGCACTGGATCTGACCATTTGTGTTTCTATCCAAGTGTTTAAGTAGAAGTCAGTGTTGTCCAGCCTTGCTTCTGGAACTTACGACTGTGTTTGTTCATCTTGGCTTTACCCTTTAGTCTTTGTACCGCTCTTTCTTTCCAGCTTCTTGTACCTCATCTAGTTATCTCCCTGTCCCCTCTGAGTTCTGTTTTAAAAGCTATTTTGATTTTTAATGTCTTGCTTGCTACTTCCTTTTTAGTATCTTGTTAAACCAAACCTTTAGTAGATTAGGATTGGTAGACTGATAATAATTATGAGCCACCACAATTAATACATTTAATATATTTTGAATTTGTCTACAAATGACACTTAGATTCCAGACAGTTTATATTAAAACCAATATGCTCTTAAGCTCTTCATTTTAAAATTCTAAATTCAAGTCAGAATTTATTATTTGTCAGCAACCCCTAAAAGAAAAAAATAAAGACTAATAAATGCTGTTTGTATGAGTATTCGAATTCTTCAGACTACTACAGAACCATTTTTTTTTTTACAGAAACGCCTGTTGGGGTACATGCACACTGTTTTGATTGGCAATTCTTCCACACAGATTTTCTCCAAGTTGTTTAGGTTGGTTGGATGAGATTTGTTGGATGAGATTTATACAGATTATTGACTGAATTGAGATCTGGACTTTGACTTGGCTATTGTAGAACATTCACTTTTGTTGCTCAACCACTCCTGTGTTGCCGTGGTCTTGTACTGAGGATCACTGTCCTGCTGACCGGTGAAGTTTCTCCCAAACTTTATTTCTTTAGCAGACTGAAGCTGGTTGTCTTGCAGTGTCTTCCTGTGTTTTGCTGCATCCATCCTTCCTGCAGTTTTAACAAGAAACCCCCTTGCTGGGGGCAAAACAACATAATGCTGCCACCTCCATACTTTATCGTTAGGATGGTTGAGTCTGTCGGTCTGTTAAAGAATATGCATGGTTAAGCTTGCACCTCACACAAAATATTGAATTATTGAATATCTATCTATCTATCTATGTAAATGTATAGGTCTAATTCTGTCACTGTGAAAGTGTTTTTATGAAGTTAATACAGAAAATAACAGAAGAATGTGAAGAATAGTATGTTACCTTGTCCTGAGTAGGGCTGGGGTATTGACAAACCAAGCCAGTAATAGAGAGTTGCCCAGACAACTCTTTATGGCGGTAAAGCAGGCCATTCTGAAAAGAAAGAAAATCAACCCGAGCCAATACATCAGCATCAGGCACAGGTAATACAACAATATGTAATTTTCTAAAAACACTGGCGTACTAGCAACCAGACATCGAACAGGTCGGCCATCCTCCATATCTTCCACTTTATCCCACTAGTTGGGGTTACAGGGGGGCTGGAGCCAATCCCAATGTCATCTGGCAAAGGTGGTGTACACCATGGACAGTTCGCATGGTCAACACTCACACAAACCTACAGGCAATTTAGAGTGACCTATCAACCCAACAGGAAAGAAACGGGAGCACGCAGAGGTAACCCACTGAAGCATGGGGAGAACATGCACACTCCACACAGAACAGCCTAGACTGGGAATCAAACCCAGATCGCCTTGCTGTAAGGCAACCGGGCTAACCACTACACCACCTGTCCCGTACAGGTTGGGCAAAGAAAACAAAATGGAATTTGCAAACATATTTTAATGAACTGATTAAATCAATGTTAACGTCCACCAAAGCGATGGAAAAGGCAAAAGGTTTTAAAATAAGAAAATGATCTCTTCAGGATCCAAAACATACAAGCTCAGCGGTCAAGCATAGCGGATGTAGTGTCATGGCTTGGGCTAGCAGAGCTTCTTCTGTAACAGGCTGACTAACTCAGGTTGGCTGTGACAGAATGAATTTAGAAGTAAGAAACATTTTGTCAGCCTATTTACAGAAAAAGTATTTGTCTAAATGGGAGGGACTTTATCATGCACCATTACCCAAAACACACTCCTAAGTCAACTGAGGACTTCATCAGGGAGAAAAGTCAAAGGTTTTGGACATGGCCCTAATCCAAGTGAGCATGCATTTTAGCATGCAAATTTGATGCAAGGTCTCACTGGGTCACAGGAATAAAGCAGTATAAGTAGTTTAACACATCTAGATGTAAATATCAAAAAATAAAGGATCTATGCTTGTTTATATCCTTAAGTCTAAGCTGAGCTCCAGTGTCTTGGGTTTACTGTTTGAGCTATTTCATAAAGTGTAGTGATCTAGCTGTCCAGTTCTGGGCATTTAGCCAAGATTTTTGACTCATTGGATAAAACTGATAAAGGAAGTGCACTTTCAAAAAGCTTTTCATTTTGTAGCACTTTAGATCAAAATAGATGTTGTCTCTAAAGTCAACAATATTATCTGTCATATACATTGAAATAAAAACTTAGTTTTATTTATTAACTTCTAATTAACAGCAATCGCAATTGTTAAAAAAAATGAAATCAGATGAACTATCAAGATGAACTTTAGGAAACATAACTAGGAATAACCGGTTTGGGAATAATGAGCTGGAAGAGCCAGAATGTTTCAAGGTGACCTATAAGGGGATCCTGTGATTTTCAGCTACAGAGTCACAAGACAGATGTATTTGCTTTGTGTCAATTCACAAAAAAACCCTTTCTTTTAGGGTGGGTTCTCAACTTAAAGAACCAACTTCTTTGCAAACTACACATCACTAACTCCTTTCTTAAAAGTGCACTTCCAGCTGTACTGTGTGCAGTAGTAGCCAACTTTAGCCAAACTGATGTCAAACTACACCATGATAAAAAAAATAAAGACCCAATATATAAAATACACAGTACACAAAATAATGTAATATAATAACACTGTACTCAAAATAATCAAACAAAGTAACAACAAAATAACATAAGTGCAATAAATGTAACATATTGTGCCATTGGCATACAAGAAGACACAAAAAAACATAGTGCTTCAAGTGAATGCTGTTTTATTGAACGTAGCAACAAGAGAAAACAACTCGGACAACTCAGTACTGCTGAAACAGTCATAGCCATACACTTCCACTTGATGGTAGGGACTAACATTGCACTGCTATCACACAGCCCAGCACAGAATAGCACAAATAACACCCTCACACATGTCAACAAGTTAACAATAACTTACAGTCTCTCCTAACGTGAGCCTGGCATTCCTGGGGGGCTTTGTGCCACTCCACATGGACACGCCTGCCATGGACACGCCTGCCCTGGACACTAAATAGACCCCCTTTAGGGATTCTCAGCAAGCTCACAGTCTTTGGGGCTAATATTACAGTGTAGAATGTGAAAATCTATTAGAGATGGGTTTATTGATGCTGAAGGATCAATACTGCTGATCCTAATGTGTTTTTTTGAGTCAGTAGTTCTATAAGAATATGGATGATATCTCTAAGCGATTTCTTTAATACTTTTTCTTTTTTATGAAACTGAATGGTAATTTGATTCTGATGATTGTAGTAAATATAAAACAAGAACTACTTTCCATCCTCGCCTTCTTTCTGCTTTACACAACCACACATAATGGGTTCTCCAGAGTGACACCACTAAATAGGTCAGCTCAAAAGTTTAAAAAATGAATGTCCACATTTCCTGCCTTTTACTGTTATTTCTGTTCATAAGCAGTTTTTTTAAAAGTGTCACTATTTGTGTTATCAAAATAAAATGAAAATAAAATTAGTGGTATCAACCATCTCTACAATTAACATTCCATAAGATCAGTTCCAAAAGGACATTAAAAGGAAAATTCTTTTTGTCCTCTACAGTTTCTATTAAATATTTCTCCCAACGATTTTCAGAACACATATTTGTTTTTGTAACCAGTACCAGAAAGTATTCCATTCCCACCATACAGGGCTAAAGATAGAGTGGAATGTGACGGGGTAGAATATTTTATCTCTCTGTATTTTGTGTGACAGGGTAGACATTTTCTGCTAGACAGTCCCAGTGAATTTCTCCTCATTCCCTTCTGCCATTGCAAGGATTTTTTCAAATCAACAAGCACAGCTGATTTAATAAAGCGCTGGATAGACCAATATAGGCCAACTACAGTTAACCACAAGGAGGATTTGGGAATGGTAAACAGTGAGACACACAAAATCACTATATAATATAATAAGTTATTTGTATGTATTCTGATATTAGTGTGTTTCCAAGCAGATTGAATTCTTTCTGCTTAATACTAAATTGTCGGATATATGTCAGGTATAAACACTTTGCACAGTCAAAAAAGTGCACATATATCTTACCAATTAAAAAGCAGCATTTTTTCTATATGACCGTCTTTTTATTGAATGACTGCAAATGACTACAACTCCCAGCACTTTGTAGTCCTACTGACGCTTCCCCCTGCAGGGGGCCCCCGTGGCGGCGCGTCAGCGTTGCGCACACCGGGTTTGAACCGAAAGCGGAGTGACCTTCCCGGGCCAGTCGGAGAGAGGAGAGACGGCTTAGTTTGGAGGAGACTGAGGCAGCAGACTGATGTCAGCACTCCAGTCCACAACTCTTGCTACAGAAATGAACAACAACAACCTAGCGGGAGACGAAATTGGGTGAGACAGACACCGTTTTTTTATTTTCTTGCACCGAAAGCAGATTAAAATCTCACCATCACGTCATCGTAGAGAACGAGCTACAGAGACCGACCTGCGCAGCGAGCCGAGCTGCAACACACGGCGGTGTTGTAGGCTAACCGACCGTGAGCTAGCGCAGGAGCGACCAACCGCCGCTCTCAGCTAGCTTCGGCTGTTAGCCAACTCACCTGTCTGTCAGCAAGGTGACCGGCCGGCTGTAGAAACAAAAGCGTCGAACTTCTCGGAGCTGTGATGGTGGCGGTCGGACAGCAGGGCTTCACTGAGAGGAGTTTCAGCGACTCATTCAAAGCTAGCTGTCAAAGTGTCTTTACTTGCAGGCTAACGACATTAGCCACGGTTAGCTCGTTAATTAGCGCGCTAGGTTATTAGCTGAATTTTGACCTCCACTCTTGTGTATCGTGAGAGCAAATGTACGGAAGACCCCAAACTTAACATTTAAATTAAATTCTCGCTCCTTGTTACCGAAACGAAGCAAATTCCTCAGCCGCGGAGCGAGAAACGCAGCGTTTGTGCTCCGGGTTGAGGTGGTAGTGTTGGTGTTTGTTGATGGGCAGTAAGTCAAGAATGACGAGTGGAGTGACAAGCTGCGAGTTCGTGATAAACCGCACTGAAAGTGACACGACAGGTCAGCTTTGCCGTCACCATAAGTGATAGCTGGATAAATAGAAGTGACTTTCTTCTTTCTCTTTGCTTGTACAGTCTTTCTGTTCCGATCTATTCACTTGCTGTAACCTCTAACTTGTCTTACAGGAAGCTGTTTGTGGGTGGATTGGACTGGAGTACTACTCAAGGTGAGTTCACTTGAGCTTTATAAGAGCTCTTTGTTTTAGTGAGACCCAGAAAGCTTGCGCTGAACATCCTAAGGATCTCTGCAGCAATTTTCACACTGTGACAACAGAATTTCAGTAGCTACTGGTGATGAGATGCTTCCAGCAGCTTTCTCTATTCGCGCCTCACAGCATATAAGACAGAGATAAAGTAGAACCTAATGTTTATAACCTTGTAGGCATGAGTAGAAGTGCATTTGTCTTACACTCCTTTAGGCATGTCCCAGCAATAGCTTCTGTTTTTAGAGGTGGATAATATTACAAATATTTTTATTGAAATACTTCAAGAAATTTTTAGTGTTAAGTACTGCCATTGTGAACTTTGTGTTCAGAAGAAGAAAAAAATATATATTTTCTATTAACTCCATTATATAGGTAGTCCTTGGGCATGTGCTTGCAGTTTTTTATCAACATGAGGCATTTGGATAGGTAAATGAAGGCATAGTGTGTTTCCAGCTGCAGTTAATGAAGTCATGTTTGCTGTTTCAGAAAGATGTGCAGTAGGATATTATGGCCTGTTCTCTTTCTCTTCTTAGAGACTTTACGGAACTACTTCTCCCAGTATGGAGAGGTTGTGGACTGCGTCATCATGAAGGACAAAAGCACAAATCAGTCCAGAGGCTTTGGGTTTGTGAAGTTTAAAGACCCGAACTGTGTTCGGACTGTGCTGGACACCAAACCTCATAACCTTGATGGTAGAAATGTGAGAACCAGCGTTTTGTTGCTTTTCAGATGGAGTTTGGTTTGACTGAAGCCACATTATGTTGATCGTCCTGTGAAATACATTACCAGACAGCAGTTATATACAAGATTCATTGCTGAAGTTTAACTCTCTGCTCCTATAGATCGATCCTAAGCCATGCACTCCAAGAGGAATGCAGCCTGAGAAGACGCGAACAAAGGATGGCTGGGTAAGAGATTTAATAATGTTAGGAGTATGAAATTGTCTTAGCTCACACTAGTTGTTTTTCAAACAATGTACATACTGACAAACAGTGCTTGTAGACTTAACAGTGAGGACAAACAGGCCCTTCAACAGGTACTGTAGTACTTGGATTCTCAGAATGTATGCTCTGGTGATTTGCATGAATGAAGGTAATGTGAAGGTAATTTTTATGATTGAGAGAGAGAGAAAGAGAGAAACAGAACATTTTTGTTGCACTCTAATTTTAACTGAGGCTCTTTTGTATACATTTTAGAAAGGTGGTAAAAGTGACAGCAACAAATCAAAGAAGATATTTGTTGGTGGAATTCCTCACAACTGCGGTGAACCTGAACTCAGG
Organism: Megaleporinus macrocephalus; assembly: GCA_021613375.1. Lineage (NCBI taxonomy): Eukaryota > Metazoa > Chordata > Actinopteri > Characiformes > Anostomidae > Megaleporinus > Megaleporinus macrocephalus. The sequence continues at coordinate 28,432,669 of CM038721.1, forward strand.
GACTATTTTAACAGATTTGGAGTGGTAAGATGGGTTACCTTATTATTTATTTCAGTAGTTTCGTCTACTACTCAAGTTTGCCATCACTTGATGTGAGACCTGGTGACATGGACCCAACTACCTTGCATTAATAAATGATTATAAACATTCATTTTAAGAGTTATGATTGGCGCATGACATATTTGATGTATTTTCCTGTTTTAAATTTATGACGACCAGACTGCCTCTCTACAGTTAGTGGCGTTAAATTTAGATCAGTCTTTGAGTGGCCGCTCCGTTTAGCCGCTCACCCACTTGTCATATATTTCCTCCCTTGAAGGTGACAGAGGTGGTAATGATCTATGATGCGGAGAAACAGAGACCCCGAGGTAAAAGCTGATCTAATTCTGTCCCCATTCCATCTATCTTCACGCTTATGACAAACTATTCTGACCCAAAGAGAAGCGAGTTTCACTATATGTCCTTTAGCAGGGCACATTCTGATGTCATTTCTCACCCTCCATGTTTCGGATGCTGTATTTGGAATGTGGCAAAGCTCCTGCTTGGAGTGAAGGCAATCGACAGTGTTGACATAAAGTGCAGACCTTTGCGGTGTCTAAACATCTGTCACTGAATCCGCTTCTGGTGCATTTGCTTGATTCTAGACCTGAAGAACAGTCTTAACCTGCATGCCAGCTGTTCCAAACACTGCTTAATTTGCTAGAACAGACCCAGCTCGTTAGGTAAATCCGTGCTTATAGCTCTGCTATAACAATAAAGCGAAATGAGCCTGCTTTGTTGGAGTGATTAGAGCTGCAGATTCCCTGTAAACTACAATGAAAGAAGGGCTTAGGTTAGTTAGAATAAACTCTAAATAGTTTAACATGAGTCCAGGAATTAAAAGTAGGTCAAATAAAAGTGTGAAATTTGATGTGGAGAGAAATTCCACGGGATTTCAGTAATATTAAAAGAGGCAATATACATCCATACTGAACATCGTAGCTGTTGGTTCAGTCCTAATTATGGGTGGCCTAAATAGATTTGGAAAAGGTGTGCTCATGCATATTGGAATATTGTTTATGTGCGTCATGGGCACACAGCTGTTTTCTCATCATTTGCTTAAAAAAGAGTCCCAAAAATCCCCAATTCCTAAGTACTCATATCTCTCTCTTTGAGGATACATGGAATAGTTTGTCATTTGAACATTTTCTGTTGCATTTTGAATTATTGGCATTGATCTTTTCTTTTTGTTAACCGTAGGCATTGAGTAAGTTCTTTGTGATGCATTCCTGTTTAACTGATATTTTGAATGACGTATGATTTTCCACATGTAGTAAATTAAGTAAGCCCTCTCTTTCTTTTGTATTCCCTTCTCCTTGTGAACTGTTTAAATGTAATTAACTGTTTTTCTCAGATTTGTTTTTTTCCCCTTCAGGTTACTGTTCATAGTACCACCACACAGATAAAGGCCAGAAAGGATATATGAGGATGTATGATAAATATATATATATATATATATATATATATATATATATATATATATATATATATATATATATATATATATATATATATATATATATATGTGTGTGCAGAATGTCAGGTTTGAAGGTGTAGCCAAAATCCATGTGGGGGGAAACATCTAAACATTTCTGTGATGGTATTCCAGCGATCTGTGAGTAGTCTGGTAAAATAATTAGTGTGCACTCGTCTTAGAAAATGTAAACTTGTTGAGACATGCTGTTTTAAAGGCGTATGGCGTGCCAGGACATGCTTAACCTGTGTTTATAGAATTGAGTTCATGCAGTCTGTTATTGAGCAGGTGCCAAATTTAGGGGGTCATATGGATTTTGTCTAGTATGTTGTGACTAAACTAACTAAACTTCACATTTATTCAGTCCATGGTCTTTTAAAAGAATATATTGTTGTTGAAATGGACTGTTACTATTTAGTACAGTCCGGAAAGTGAGTGTCTAGTTGCTACATTAGGATATCTAGATCTTTATTTTTAATGGAACAAAAAGTTTAGCTTTCCGCTGTCCCCGTTCTGCGACCTGCATCATGTACTTTGAGCAGCTGGTCGCAACTGTGTAAGAACTTGTCGGAGGCCTATATTGCTAACATCTTTAATGTGCTTTAATGAAGTTAGGTCTTGTGATTAGGGGCAGGTCAGTGGTATATTTAGAGCTAGTTTAAATAGAGGGGCTGCTCTATATAGTATGAAAGATCTCAGATCCCCTCCTGGGTCTCAAAGGACGCTTAATTGGAATCGGGTTAGATCCCAAAGTGGAGAGATTCTCACAACCCAGTTCTGCCACACAGATATTTGATCACAGTGAAACTAGTTCACACAGTGGTGCTGGACCTGGTGCTGAGGCTGCAGCAGAACTTCAGGCAGTGTTCCTCTGCTTTAAAAATGACCTTGAAACCGGAAACTGGTCTCTGGCCTCAGACACACGTCCTCTTGAGGTAACCTCTGTTACTCATGAACAGACATACGATGCCCTCTTCTACTACATGTACAGATTCCCTTAGTGAAGGCTCTCCTGATGTAAAATAATCGGAAAGAAAAAGAATTTAAAAAACCCAATGGCTTTGGTTGCCCCTCATGAAAACCTTGTCATTCACAGATGGTTTTAGCAAAACGTTGGCCTTTTATCTCTGTGGTGCCTTTGTAGCTGTGTTGTAAATTTCTGTTCTCTTAGTTTGCCCAAAGTACTGTAATTTTGGGAAGGCTTTGAGAAACTGTTCGATTATGTATTAGTTTTATTCATCATTTTTGTTATGCGTTAATGATTGTGGCTGCTGCCAGCGTTTGTTGTACAAGAATATAACAAGGGGACATTTAAGGTGGGGTTTGGATGAAACTGCAGGGGAAAACATTTAATTATTTTTATTTTTTGATATATAAATATAGAATATATAAATATATTTATTTATATTTAATGTGTAACAGTGCCTTGTTTGTAATACAGGACATTTCCTGACTTTGAATACATTTAGTTATCAGCGTCCGTACTGACACTGCCCATTCAGCTGTTAATGATTAAATCAAGTGAAGGTTAATTTGCACAGATGGAGAACAATGTTAATTTTTTCCTAGACGAGACTGTTCCTGTCCAACCGCTTTTATTGCATCACGGGCTGCGACATCATCCAAACCCCTGGTGTCTCCTTGGTCCCCCTCCTCAACTGTTCTTCACCTTGTTCTGTCCCAACACCCTGCTACCTTGATTCACTTTTGGTCGTTGGCTAGGTTTTGGATTTATTACTTTCGAGGCCGAACAATCAGTGGACCAGGCTGTCAACATGCATTTTCACGACATCATGGGCAAAAAAGTGTGTAGTTGTAGTTTTATTTTACCCTAAAGCAGAAACTGAAGCTTGGGCGACGGATAGTGTTCTTTAACTAGCACTGTGAACCGATTTCAGCTTTTCTTCTCTGAGAACAGACACATATTCAGACATGAATCTGTGTTGTATGCAGCTGAGGGCTGATACAGCTCTCGTGTCAAATATAGCATAACTGTCTAGCCATCACAAAGAATACAGCTTTTGACTGTGAATCATTAAGAGTGAGTCATATTGAGCACAGCTTCTGCAGTCGCCCAAGGTTTAGTTTACTTGGACCACTCCTTTAGGTGGTTTTATGCCGGTGATTATTATTGAGCTAAGAGAGGTGAGTTGTTTGGTTTATTTTTTATTTTTTGTATCTGCATAGTACTTGACGTTTTAAGTTATTTTCACCTAAAGGACTGGTCAATGTCATTTTCCATCTTTTATTATTCATTTTGTTTCTGCCAGGTCACTTACTGTTTGAGTTATTAATATATCCAAGAGGAAAAAAAAAGAAAAGACAAAGCCTCAATTAAGTGACCTCAGGTTTGGAATCTCCATACTGTGTCAGTTTGCTTTAATTAAACTAAAACAAAAACGGCTTTCAGTTCAATCTCGGCAGGCTGCCTATCATCAGCTGTTCATTTGGTCATCACATTTGGTGTTATTACGTTCTATTGATTATAGTTCTTGTTGATGCGTTCTTATTTGAAATATATATTTAAATAAAATGTAGGAAAGTCAGCACTTCTTACTAGGAAAAAAAAGGTTTTGCATTGTAACTGTGCTTTATATCGTAATGTCACTCCTTATATCAGAAGGTCCCTGCATTCAGCACAGGGCTTTTGTGCCTCCAAGCAAGGCTTTAAAACTGAACTTGTCCCGTGGGTGCATCTCCTGCCGTCTCATTCCTCTGCACTTAGAGGGTGCTGATGCAAAAGTAGGATTGCTGTATGCTTTTCAATGAAGGCAGTGTAGGTGTCTGTAATTAAATACTGTGAAAAAAAAAATTGCTTTAAAGCAAGAACAAACAAAAATTTCTGTCCCTTGCCAATAACAACTTCTAAAGATTAGATTTCCTAAATCAGATATTATTAAAGGCCACTTTATTTTATTTGACTTTTAAATATCCTGAAGTAAAGAATTGCGCGTCATGGCTCAGTGCTGAATGTATGATTTGTTCAGCCATGCAGTCTGTGTACTGGTGGATGTGTATCTATTACTCACCAATCTGAAGTTGCCCCTGGCATTTTCTTTTCTGCCCTCCCTTACGACCGCCGTGTGCTGATTCAAAGTGACAAACCACTTCTCTGAAGTTTGCTGTAGTTTTCCGTGCAGGCTGAGAGTTGCTGTCCTACATTGTATATTTATTCTGTGGTACCAACTCTCTCTCCTTGGCTGTGTCCTGTTTTCCTTCAGGAAAACAGGTTCTCCAGTACCTAGGCTATTGTTCTTGATATGACATTATTGCGATGGGAGGTGGGGGCCATACGTTATAAATTTAGAAACTGGAGCATATCAAACTGTGTTGCAAATCCCAGCTCTGGAGCGGGACGCCAGGACTTCTGCGCTTCCTCCCATCACTCTGAGCCCTGAAGCCCGCGGGAGAGGGCCTAGGTAGTCGAGCGGAGGGCCGCAGACCACTCGCTCAAACTGGCGTCTAATTAGGTCGACAGAGAGGGAAGAGGCAAGGCGAACAAGAAAGTCACCATGTTTTATGCTGCTTTTGCGAGGGGAAAAATATCGTGCCTTGCTCTTGATTCAAGGTGACCCCAATAACTCAGCCCATTTAGAGGCTGTTCTATTTCTGTCCCACCCATTTTACACTCCTGGATTGTGTGCTTTCCTTGAGAGGCTGGTACATCTATAGTTGGGCACTGGAAGTAATGGGATAAAGCGTATGTAGTCGCCGATCAGATTGGCTCTAGTTTATAAGTAGTCATGGTTCAAATGTCATGATTCTTTGAGGAGCCTCTAGGTTATATATCAGAAAATTATCTGAGAATCATTATATATTTATTTTACTGCCATGTTTGACACGGTATGAAGATTCATTTCTGGAAAAAAACAACGTATGACTCCATTATTCTCTGCATGTTTATTATTTTATACAGTTAGACATAAAATTGTCATCATATTTCTACTCCAAAATGACCTAAATTGAGGTTCTTAAACGCGTTAGCCAGGGTAAGGTAAGTCTAGACTTTCTATCAGCAATTTTTATCTTTTTAAATTGGATAAGCTACAAGAAAAATGCAGGGACAATGTTTCTCAGGTACATTATACAGGGCCAAAGCAGACCGTAGACAGCATTTATTCCTGTGCTCATTGTTCATTTATTTAAAGATTTGTAATAGATTTGTAAGATTGCTATTTGGTAAAAACAATGCCTGTACCTTAGAAACATTGCTTTAAAGATAGCAACAATAAGAAACCCAGAGTACATCTATATATCTGTATTGAGCTATCATATTCAACCTAAGTAAGACTATCTGAATTGACCTGCAAGCTAAGTAATTGATGGGGTGAGGGAAGCACACTGGCCGTTGAGTTTTGCCCTTTCAAGTTATGCTGTCTTTGTCCTTTGTCCAGGTTGAAGTGAAGAAGGCTGAGCCTCGGGACAGCAAAGCTCCCGGCCCTGGGCAGCTGGGAGCCAATCAGTGGGGACCCAGAGCCATCTTAAGTGCAGCCAATGGCTGGGCTGCACAGCCTGCTCAGAGTTGGCATCAGAGCTACGGGCCTCAGGGTGAGTGAGGGCGAATAGGTCTCCCTCTGGGAACATGACATTCTAGTGTGAAAAAAGATACCAGAGGCGCCAACTGGTATCTGAGCCGCAGTTTGCCTCCGTTTTGGCTGCAGTTTTTGTGCCATCTGTTCAAAACCACAGTGGGTTTGTCTACAGTGTAAGGGTGAATGCTTTCACATAGCGAATGTACAAGCCAGAACAACACTTGCATGGCTTGAAGTGGAGCCAGAATGAGTGCAACCTTTAATTGAATAAGTAACACCTTAACTCCTTCGATTGTTTAGCATGCAAGTATACACTGACGCGGTTTGTCTTTCACAGGGGTTTGGGTGTCCACAGGTCAACCTTTAGGTAGGTATTGCCTTCAGTTAAACAATAATGATAACTAAATGTCTTGAATTAATTGTATAATAATACTTAACCAAAACGTTTTGTGACATATTCTTGGCCTATTAGATATGCCCTTTCTGATCTGTATTGCCCACCCTGTTTGTCTTAGGTGGATATGGTGCTCCTTTGCCAGCAGGTCGAGGAGCTCCTGCTCAGCCTCCCTCTCCTTTCAATGCGTTTCTAGTCACAGCACCCCCAGCAGGAGGATTTGGGGCACCTCAGGGATATCCCCAGCAGGGCTATAGCACACCCCCTCAGTTTGGTAAGTCATAAAATCACCACCCTCTGATTTTGGGACATAAATCTACTTTGGCAGGAGTTTCTTGCCTTTTGATAGTCTGGTCCTTCATGTACTGTCTGTTATGACTGTTCTTGTTGTTATGGTTGTTGATGTAAGATTATTGAAAAGGAGAAAAGGTTGTCCTACTGCTTACAGCAGTTGTTCAGGACCGTTTTTATTTTAAGTTTTATTATGTTTTATAAATATCCTAGCTTGTTGCTTATGATTGGCTCTAAAAAACCTGAACGTTTAGTCCTTTTAAGCAAACATCATTGAATTTTAGTTTGACCCTCATTTATGCAGGGCAGTTATCCTTATTTGTCCTAATGGTAATTGATAAACTTTTCTCAGTACAGGTTTTACTATTGCATTTTGTGAATGACATGGTTGCATGCTATTTACTAAACTATGCTATCACAAGGCATGCTTATAGCTCACATTATCTATAACAACTGCTTGTTTTCAAACTTGTTAGCTCACTATGAAACTTTCAATTTAATATTAAAACATGAAGCTAGCCTGATATTGCCAATGGTTAGAGAGTCTGTCCTGAGTGAAAGGTACAGAGCAGACAGCTTTAAATTTAAGTTGTCCAGGATCTTGTTAAATATGGAAACGCAGAATTTGGCTTCCTGTTTGCCAGTTTGTTTTGTGAAGTTTCCCCTTACTCCTTAAATTGTGCCACTGTTACAATTTTTACAAGCTGTAGCATTTAAAGGGGAACAGATCATTCAATTAAAAAGCTGGCAGATAGGAAGCCAACTTTAGCCCCATTTAAATATGAACATCAACCAAATCCGTTGACAGTTTGGTTCCTAGGAAAAGGTATGAGAAATCTGAGCATTGCCTTAACAACCTGGACTCCACATAGCAGAGAGTATATATTGATAATTCAAGACTGTTGCATAACCGTCTAGGGCAAAGGTATTTAATTACAGTTCAGTAAGGTCCAGTTAGAGGAAATGACGGTCCGGACCTTGGCCTGCGGACATCATTTCTAACTTGTGTTATGATTCACTGGTGTATCCTGTATACTGAAGTAGTCTAGTATCAGCATCTTATACCATCCGAAACTGAAAGACCCAACAAATTACACATACCGTTCAGTATATTTCAGTATATTTACTGTTTAAATTCTGAACTGAATGAATTACCTATAAAACTACTAATAAATGCTTTTTACTCACTTCAAGTAAAAGCAAGAGTTGCATTAAAAAACGGAATGTTTTTAAAAAGTGCTTATTTATAGAAAAAGTTAATATAACGTGCAGCCTTCTTCTAAACTTTATTTGGAGCTGCCTGTGGGAAAAATAAACATATATGTCTCGGTCCATTCCTGGTTGCACGTTATTCTTTCCGACTCGCTTTATTCTCTGATTGCTGCTTCTCGCTTTGTACCTCACCTGTGTGCTCTCCACACTCCCGAATATGCAGAGATCTGATTGGTTGAGGAGTGCCTTTGGTGATCTTACAATGCACGTAATTGGTCTGTGAGTTTATGGCGCGCAAAGCCCTATACCGTAAAGACAAGAAAAGTTCTGCCACTTAAAATAAACAATATCAGAATTAAATTGTTCTCAATAGTTTATTGGTTTGGGTCCGCGTTGGGCAACGTCTGGGACTGGACCCGGGCCACTGTCCGCCTATTAGTGACCACTGGTCTAGGGTTTTGGAGTCAGTCTGTTTTACCATCCTCTTCTGTACATGTGTGTTCTCAATTTGAAGAAGACAGCTGTGTTTGAGTATTATGGTATGTCCGTTTTATGTACCCAACTCTCCTTATTTAGATATGCTAATTTAAATACAGATAACAAAAAAACACTTAATATAAAGTAGGAAAAGACACATAGTGTTTGTCTTTGCAGGCTTATTTAATCTTGCACCTATTTAATTGATGCGTCTAAGCAACTTCTCCTTTGCCAAACTAACACAGGGTACAGTTTTGGCACACCTCAAGGTGACCAGTTTGTACCACAAGGAATGCCTCCCCCTCCAACAACTCCTGGAACAGGACCCCTGGGCTTTGCCCCAGCTACAACTCCAACTCAGGATATGAGCAAAGCCCCTCCAGCACAGCCAGACTTCTCCTATAGCCAGTATGGTGAGTAAAGGGCTCACCTCTCCCGGGCCACGGCTTCTCTTGTTACTGTTGAGTGGATCCATTTTCTAAACCGCCTTAGTTGCAGTCCATTACAGCAATCTTCACACAAGCAAGAGCTTGCTCTTTATACCACATGGCTGAACTGGCATGATTGCATCACACAAGAGCTTGCATACAAATCCTCACCTGTGGTGGTTCTGTAGGTGTCGCCACATTCACCTCAACTACTGTAAGTGAATGTCTATAGTTTTTGATCATTATGATAAAGTGGAATGATTCAGTCACATGTCTGAATTAGATCATCCTACAGTGTTGCTTTTTGAATGGTGCGGTGCCTCATTTAATATACGGTTTTAAAAGGTGTGCTTTTTTCACGCTTGAAATTAATTTCAAAGCTTTAAGTGGCTTTTTCAGTTCTTACTGCTATTTCAATACTCATTTATAAAAAAAGGGAAATGGAAAAGAAAAAAAAAAAATTAAGTATACAGCCCTCATCAGCATGCTCGGATTAAGCTCAGACAAAGCTTGAAACAGAAATGTTCACTCGTTTACGCAATGAGATGATTCATTTGATTATTAGTTGTAGATTTTCTGTCATGCAGTGTTTAAGCTTCGGGCACAAAACATCAAATGACAGTTGATTTTAATCTCATGATGTTATTTTGCTACTGATAATCATAACATGAGTTATCCTAGTTTTAAACGTTATTGAATTACTGTGTATTGGCAAGCACCTGGTGATACAATACATATCGTGATACAGCGGTCACAAGTCAGTATATTGCAAGCAAACACAACTATATGAACAGGTTTGCCAACGCTTACAATAGCATTGCACCCTTGTGCTGCTTGTTAACGTTGGAGTGTTGGAGTTCATCACAACACTGCCGTCTAGTGGTCAGAGGTTTAAATACCATACACACGGATTCACTCTCTCCCAGGAATCTGTGTACCGATACTCTGTTTTTGGGCATTGATACAGTATCACAAAACATAATATCCCAATATTTGATATTTCAATATTTTTACTACACCCCTAGTCTCTACAGTTTCAAATGCTGAGTAGAGCTTTTCCAGTATGCAAAGTGAATGACCTTTAAGTTAACGTGGTCTGGGCTGTTAAAGATGTGGGAATAGGAAGACAACTTCAGCTTTCCTTAAAGTTGACCATCAGCCATGCCTGCTGACAGTTTGGCTCCTTGTAAAGGGTATGAAATGTCCCCTTCACAGCCTGAAATGAAAGATTTCTCCACATCTATTGCTGATGTTTTGCTGGGGTAGAATATGGGCTGGTGTCTAAGTTTTGGAAGCGTTAATATTAAGGTGAAAATTGTGATGGTATGTCAGTTCTATGTACCGAACTCTGCTTTTTCAACTGTGCCAAAGTAAATACAGTTTTCTTTTCTATGGAACCTTTAAACTGGGTCTTGGAAACCGGCCCTGCATTAATTGGCAGCAGTTAAACAAGCAGTAAATTGTGCCTTAACTGTGAAATCCCAGGTTTAAGAAGCCATGTCTCTCGACCGACCTGCCTCATTAGCTGAGTGAACCCGGAGTCACTCTCAGTGCAGCAGTGTTGCCCTCACCTGCCTCAGTGTGTCATGCTTATGCTTCGCTTTCATTCATCAATATCATTAGGGCTGAATGCCTTTAAGATAAGCATAGTATTTAAGGATTTAAAGGCAGCAAAAGGACCAATCCATTCACCTTAACTGTTCCTTATACAGCATCTTTAGATCTTCAAGTCTCAGAGCAGGCTAATCTTACCATAGAGGGAAGATCGATTTATCGAGGCCTTGCCTTGATTGGTAGGAATCTCTCCCCCAGAGCTAGTGGTAAAGGTAGGCTCTCTCTGGGTTTAGTCAACCTGGTCTCCTCATCTCCCTGATAGGCTTGGGTAACTATCCTCAGGACCCCTCTGCCTACGGACCAACGCGTCCTTCTCACAGTTATGGTCAGGATGAGCAGGGATATAGTGCAGGTAGGTGTGAGCTACTGTATTTTACAACCACCCAATAAAGCAGCAGATGCAACAGTGCATAGACTCATGAGGCTTTAATAATAGGTTTTTTTTCCTTCTTCCATGCATCTTACATAATCCAGTGGTGCCCAAGCCACGTTCACGTTGTATGCATATTTTACGTCTCGTATATACAGTTTTGTTCGCAACATCGTATACTAAATACAGCTACATGTTGTTTTAGCGTGCGTGCATTCCGATGATCAAAATCGTCCACCTCTGTGTATTGGCACACTGTATAGGATTGGAATGAAGTCCTAATTTGATTCTGAAAGTCTCGGAAGGATGGTAGCAGCACTGTAGCTGTAGTTTACTATACATAGATGGCTTCCTTCAACTTCTTTAATTCTTTCTTCACCTCTGCATTGCTTTGCTGGCCAAAGGATGATCTAATTATAAAAGATGGTTTAAGGTTTATGTGTTTTCTTTCTGTATTTTGTGCTTCATGCAGCCTTTGCAGTTCACTTGCCTGATGTTTCACTGATGACAGAATAAGTTGAAAGCTTGTAAGCCATTCACTTTTTTTGTGGCCATATCAAAAAGCTGATTCCCGTCTGTCTGATCAGTTTTCATCCAAAAGACCCTCAAAATGTAATGAATAATTGATTGTAAAGTAAAATGTATTGTGCAAGCATTTTTTAAAACATGTCTTTGAATAGCATTTCATTTCTTTTCTTTCATCGTGCTTGGTCATAGTTTGTAGTTTATAGTTTGCATTTTTGATTTGAAGATTTAAGAGATTATTAAAAACCCCAGATGTTCAGAAAAGGGACAGCTGTTTCTCTTAAAATCCCAGTGTCCAGCATGTTCACTTTGTTATTCATCTTGACCCGCTGTTTGTGTGTATTTCTTTATACAGGTTATGGGCAGGACCTGAGTGGCTTTGGACATAGTTTCGCTGACCCCAGCCAGCAGACTGCCTCGTACGCGGCCCCTTCTGCACAGCCCTCATCAGGCCCACAGCCAACGCCAAGCAGTTTCGGTCGTGGACAGAACCACAATGTACAGGGCTTCCATCCTTACCGGCGCTGAGCGTTTCCCTCCCACCTTCGCAATGCAATACAATACAATATTGTCAGGGAACTAGAACTTCTGATCCCAAACAAAACTGGGTTTTGGGGCTGGTGTTTGATGAACGTTACAAACATAACTGGAGAGTGTCCGTGCGTGTAAATTGTGAACAGTGACTCCTTATGTGAGGAGACCACGTTCGTTGTGTATTTTATATTAGGACAAAGCTACTTAGCAATAGATTTTTAATTGTCTGGTAAAACATCAGCACAGAACCACACCAGACATGGAGTGACAGGGTCTCCCATTTCCTCAGCTTTAACTCTATTAGGGAAAAAATGTTTTATTTTCGATTTTGTGGATTTTGTTTACTCTCTGAGCCTTTGACCATTTTATTTAAAAAATTGTTTGAAATAGAAATTACAACTATGTATTATACACCTAAACTGTGCAATTTTTTAAATGAATTTTGTACTACTATATGTGCGCTTTTCTTGTTTTTTATTTAAGGATGTAGATTTCCCTCAGGTGGCTGTTTTGGTGCACTTTGCACTTATGCAAAAAAGAGAGGAATTTTATTTGAAATAAATGATTTAAAGAAACATATCATTGCATTCTCATTCTGAGTCTGTTTGGAGAACATAGAACCTTGACTGACATGAGAAACAGAGTAAGGAGTAAACCAGTATTACAACTAAGCATAAACAGAGACATGTGAATCAGTCTTTAAACATTAAAGCCACCTCCTCGTATTTACACTAATTTTCCATTTTGTCAGCTCCACTTACTATATAGCATCGACAGTCAATCTGTTTCTCTGCCTGATGTGTTGGGCCCCTTTTTTATCCTGTTCTTCAATACTCAGGACCACCATGGAGCAGGTGTTATTTGGGTGGAAGCTCATTTTCACCACTGCAGTGACACTGATGTTATGGTGGCACAGCACAGTGAGACATAGCAGTGCTGCTGGAATTCCTAATGCTGTAGCTAATTAGTATATGTTTAACACCAAACACTGATAGGGGAAAGGTATTTTCCTATCTCTAGACTTTAGATGAGATAAAACATGTAGGAACATATGCATGTAAAGGTCTGAGATACTAATACGGCAAAGTGTCTCTGTATATCTGGTGTAAATATAAAAGATGTTGACGTTGGACGAAAAGATTTGATGCTACAAACAGTAATAGTTATAGAGGTGAAGAAGCTACTGAAAGTTAAGCATCCATCTTTAGTATAATTGGCCCAATATGCTAATAAGTGGAAGCTAGCAGGAGGTTCCTGGAGCCATAACTTATCGTCCCCCAGACAGGTGTGCTATGCAAAAAAAATAAAAACAAAACAAAACTAAATGTCATAGCCTGGTTTTCTGATTGGTTTATTCAACTAAACTGTATTCTAGTCAAGACCGCTCAGAGCGAGATCAGACTAGTAAACATAATGTCTCAAAAATCTTCTCATCTTTATTTTCTCCTAACTATACTGTCTGTAGGTATCTGTTCTCTGGAGCTGTAAAGTATATGGCAGGGGTCATCAATTCTGGTCCTGGAGGGCCTGAGTCCAGTGCAGCTAGCTGGTTGCTCTGCCCAAACATGGCTACTAAACTTGGTAATTAATTGATGAGTTGTTTGGGCAGCGTAATTACCAAACTGTGCTGGACACTGGCCCACCAGGACCAGAATTAATGACGCCTGGTGTATGGTGTACAGTTCTGTTATGTATGTGCATTTCATTTTAATAATTATAAGCTAAAATATTACTGTATCACTGAACAACTACTAGAGAAAAGCGTGGAGAGTGAGCAACAGGTAATAATCATATTCTAAATGAAAGAATTAGTGCAATGATGTCTAACAACTTCATCTTACAAACAAAACACAATAAAATCTACAGTAATGTTATTTAAACAATATAATTAATGTAGCACTCTATTATGCTTTTTATACTTTTTTGTGACTCATATTGTCGCTGTCCAATGAAAAACATGCCTTTTCTTCATTAATTGAACACAATGGTCGTTTGCATTGTGTGAAAATTTTATGATGTATGGACCAATAGAAGTGCTCCAAAATAGAAAAAAAATCTGGTTCCATTGACTTGCATTGAAAGTAAAGTGTGTTTTTGGTCTCTCCTGTAAAGTTTCAATTTTGGAGATACCTGTTTTTCATTGGACAGCAAATATATATTCCTGTAATGTAGTCTATCAGTAATTTATAAGTCCCTATATCTCCTGCAGTAAACCATGGGGTCTACATTTACTAGGAATCTTCATGATTCAAGATATTGGTTTATGGTCATATGTTTTTGTAAAACAACGCATTCAAAAAATGGCCTCACCATGTTTCAGTAGCGTCTACTCACTAAGGGGACACTTCATAGTTGTTTGGGAACTAAAGACAAACTAATTTGGTCTTGAATAGGAGTTTTTTTTGTAGTTCTTCTGTTGTACAAGTTTTCGACAGTACAGGGCCTGTTGTATTTTAAACTTAATAAAAAGCATGTTTTGGAATGGAAGACAGTTGTGGACTGCATGCCATGCCATGACAGACCCTGATGTTTTTTTTTGCCAGTAACAATCTGGATGGTCCCTCTCTTGCTTGGTCCTGAGAACAAAATGTTCATTATTTCAATAAACAACCTAAAGCAGCTGAAAAACATTCTTTTTAAACTTTATTGTTTTTTTATATTCACTGTTGAGGAACTTAATACCCTCCTCACTCACAAAGGACTCGTCCTTAGCTCCTTTTATATATCGTATCTCCATTTTTTGTCAAGTTTGAATTTTTCTATATTATTTGAACACGACAGCTGCTCTTTATATCATGTATAAGTTTCAGGATGAATGGACCAACAGAAATGCTACACTTGGAGTAAAACCTCTTAAACATACATTGAAAGTTAAGAATGTTTTGTTCTCTCCTATAAAGTTACTGTTGTAGCGATACTTGTTTTAAGACGATTTAAGATATAGTCTGAGATTACTAGTAATTCCAGAATGAGCATATATTAACAAAAACATAGAGTTGATAAAACTTTGATAAACTGATAAACTAACGTTGATAAAACGTTAGTGGGTGGGGTTAGAGATCTCATCAGGAGATCCTGTGTAGGTGTGCTTTTGGGGGCTTTTTCTTTGGTTCTTTTGTTTGCTGAAAGCAGCTCGTTTTTGGTATTATGCTTTAGTTGTTTTTGTAAATATTTAGATTTCCTTTGGCCACCTTTTGTTTTTAAAATGTCTGGACCTGTCTTTTTTTCTTTTTTTCTTTTTATTAAACCTATTTTGTGCTATTTGAACACTTAGTGTCCTCCATTTATATTGCACGGTTCTGAGCCGGTCGTGACAGTAGTCAAAGTAGAATTATAAAATCTTTTTGCATTTTACCTACAATTTAATTTGGAATCTGGTTTATAACAGACTACATGGTTTAATACAGTATACAGTAAACTACTGAATTATACATGCTGAAATGTATTCAGTTCACCAGAATATCATCAAGTAATGGCATCTTTACAAAATGGCAACTTTACAGGAGAGGCCAAAAACAGTATTTACTTTTAATGTAAGTCAGTGGAACCAGAATTCTTTCCAAGCTATTCTGGAGCATTTCTATTGGTCCATTCATCATGAAATTTTCACACAATATAAACAGCAGGTGTCATGTTCACATGTTGTAGAAAAACAAAATTGACCAAAACTGAAGATGGATGTTTTTCTTTGGACAGAGGCGCTATGGTACAAAATATGCAGGAGATGTGAAATTACTGGGAGAGCTAAACTACAGAATGTACTGGTGTGGTGGAGGAAGGTGTGGGATGCAGTATATAGGATATTAACATAAAGAGTCACTCAGGGAGAAGCTGTTTCACTCTCTGTACTAACAGATGTGGTCATCCCGATGCTTTGAAGTCTACTGAGGAGAAGCGGCTACTGCTATGGCTTTCTGAGGACATTGATGCTGTTCAGGGACCAAGAAAGTGAGTCTGATAGCTTCTCACCAGGAATATAGACTTCTGAACATTTCAACAGGTGAGCAGATGATGCTGATGGGAGTCTCGGGTTTTCTTGAAGTCCATAATGAAACCCTTTGGATTTGGTTACATTCAGGCCCACCAAACAGACAGACCCTGTATCTCCCTCTATTATTATTATTCTGTTTCCTGTAAAAATCTCTGTAGTACTTTAAACTACTTTAACATATCAGAAACCTCGTAATCAATAAATACAAATCCACACGCAATCAAACAGTCAGCCCTGTATCGCCCCCTGGTGCGCACTTCTACCAGAGCATCATCCGTCCAGCAGGGGGAGACTGTCACCGGGCGCCGACACGGAGCTGCTTTTCACCGCGGTCGAGCCACACGAGCTTCCTTTTCCGGCGAATCTCTCAAGATGGTGGGTGCTGTTTTATTAGCGTTTTACTAAAATCTGAGAGAATCCGCTGCAAATACACGTAGATTCATGTCAGTTATTGGGTATTTGGTGTATATTAGAGTTTACCGACCTGCTTCTGTCAGTATTTTTGGGAAACGCGGGCTGTTTTGCTCGGATTGAGGCTGTAGTTGTTGCGAAGGGCCGTCGGTCGCTGGTTAGCTGTGAATCCGCCGCCGTGCTGCTCTGTTAAAGTCTAGTATTGATGGTTAGTGGTGTTCTAGAGTCTGTAGCTCAATTTATGTCATAAAACCTCGAGTTGTAGCGTAGTTTGTTAAATGTGGGCTGTTTTGAACCAACAAGAGTCTTTAGTCTCTGTTCTGTAGTGCATTAACAGTGGGAGCTAGTTTGGAGGCGTTTAGGTTGAAGAAACTTCATTAAAAGTAACATTAAAGCAGCTTAAAGCTCTTTAAATGTATCAGATCTGCCGAATTATGTTTAGTGTGCTAAATGTGGTTCCCTGATTTTACATTGGAAGCTTATGTGGACATAGCTAGCTAACATTAGTTGAAGTCTAATCAGAATAAATTATAAACATATAAATGTACTAACTATGTACTAGTATAGCTCCAAAAAAGCAAACCTTAAATGCCAAATACAATTTGAAACTACTTTCTGTAATATGTTGCGTTGAGTCTGTCGCTTGTTTTTTTCTGAACTGTATCTTGAATTAAATAACTTTGCAGGCGGACGTTGAGCAGAAGAAGAAGCGTACTTTCAGGAAGTTCACCTACAGAGGTGTGGACCTGGACCAGCTCCTGGACATGTCCTAGTGAGTAACTGGCCTACTGCATGTCAATGTGTCAGGGATGGACCTGTTTGTCTACACTAACATCTCTTTGCCATGCCAAAGATGACCTCTTGAAATAAAAAAAAAAATTGACATTCAAGTGCAGATTGTCAGTGTTTATAACAGAAATACGATTTGTTATTTCTAACTGTTATAAGATCTAAGTATTCTGTTCATGTTAGTGTTCTGCATGCAAGCAATTCTTTCCAAACCGCTTTCTTGTCATTTATAGTTAATAACATCTGAGACATTGTCTTGTTATTGTTTCCACCAAAACAGTAAAACCATCTATGCTGAGCTTGAACATCAAGTCTCTGTAAATAGTGACAGTTCAGCTGTATGACATGAGTGTCAGATGAAGAAATGTAGGCCTTGTTCGACAAGGTGGTTTGACGTGATTCCAGCTGGATTTTTCCTGATGTCTGAGTCTGGATACTCTAGATGCTTTAATAAGATTATTTCTTTATTTATTTTTTTCCACTTGCGATGAGACAAACAGTGAAGTCAAACACAGTGATGGAAGTGCTGGGATTAGCTATGTGGTTACTAAAGCTTGTGTTACCACAGCAACCCATGCAGAACATTTTGTATGGGCACACATTTGATCACTTGCAAATAACGTGCACTGTTGTCTCAAAAGATCAGATTTGTTGTAATAAGTTCAGTTTGCCTGCTGTCTGAACATTGCTGTGGGGATGTAAATGTTGCTGGGGTTGTAGCAAGAAACATGGATCAAATTTATTTAACAACGTTTATCACTAAAACGAAAGCAGGAAACACTGTCTGGAACTGGTGTACGTAATACACAACACAGCGGTTGTTTTTATTTCGTTAACTATTAATGGTCCAAAAATGCAATTTGCCTATCGCACATCCAATATGACTACTAGTATTTGTGTAGCATGTACTGAAATCTGAAAAATTGTCTAGAACACTTTGCTTTTGAATTAGATCACTGTCTGTTGGTGGTGTCACAGTAGTGTGGTGATTTTAAACTCATATTCCTGCCTTTCAGCTGTGGCTTGTTGCTTAATGTAATGTATGTGATGACATGAGCTTAAAATAATGTCTGTTTTTCAGTGAGCAGCTCATGCAGCTGTATTGCGCTCGCCAGAGGAGGAGGTTGAACCGTGGGCTCAGAAGGAAGCAGCAGTCTCTCCTGAAGCGTCTGCGCAAGGCCAAGAAGGAGGCCCCACCTATGGAGAAGCCTGAGGTGGTGAAGACCCATCTGAGAGACATGGTCATTCTGCCAGAGATGGTTGGCTCCATGGTCGGCGTGTACAATGGCAAGACCTTCAACCAGGTTGAAATCAAGGTAAGGCACTGAGAAACCCTGCTACATGTACATGATTGTGGATTGAGACCATCAGAGTGGTGCTGGACCTTCTGGGCATATTCAGCGTATTCAGTTGTCTTCCTATCCCAGTCCTGGTAACAACACTGGATATTTTTGTGCTTTGTCTCCATTGGCACGTCTGATTCAGCTCATTAACTAGTGCCTTATGTGTCCCCTGGGTTGGGTGTAGAGTAGGCAAAACACAGAATTGTGCTAAGCATTGGTGTTGCCAGGGCTGGGATTGGGAACCCTGTGACTTCAGCCAGAGCTGTCTTACAAAGGGTATAATAGCCACTTCTATCATTTTGTCTGAGGTACCCCTTTGTTTGAGACACAGGAAGGCAGTGGTGATCTGGGGAAACATTGTCTTCATAGATTTGCTGTTCTTTTGCTTTTATATCTTTAGCACTGACTGCTTGTCCTGTTCAGTCAGGGGGTAGCTGCTTTCAAAACGTACCCAGTGAAAAATTGAGTGGACATATTTGGGTTACTCTACGCTTTGGCACTTCATAACCCATCCAGAGGTCCTCAATATATACAGAGCACAATTTGTTACCCAGTTTTATGAATCATACTGTAATAGTGTACTTGGTAGTATGATTTATAATACTATTGTAATAAATGCTGTGGAATTAAAAACCCAGACTGTTGAAACTGTATAAATATTGTCTTGAGTTTAATTTTCCCCCGTTCTGTTTTTTTTTTTTTTTTCCTGCAGCCTGAGATGATTGGTCACTACCTTGGAGAGTTCTCCATCACATACAAGCCTGTTAAGCACGGTCGTCCTGGTATTGGAGCCACCCACTCCTCTCGCTTCATTCCTCTGAAGTAAAAAGATTGATGTAAATAAAAGTGACTTCCAACAGTTATAGGATTTGTGTGTTTTTATTTATTTATTTATTCCCCCACCCAAAAACAGTGCTTATAAAATTATGGCCTTGCAGCTGGGCTCTTTGATTAGCAGGATCAGGTATTTTAGGTTTCAACTGTAACTAAACGGTGGAGAGTAAATGACCAGGAGCAGTGTTTTTGTCACCTTTTCACAGCATTAAAATAAATAAATTTAAAAAACCAACACGGATTAATGCAAAACATATTTAAAATAAATCCTGAGCTAGCCTGAAGATTCATGCCTTTTTTCATTGCAGCCCTGACAGTGTTTTCTTATCCAAAAAAATAAAATTCAAGCAAAGGAGAAAAACAAGTGTTAAGTTTGAAATATGCTATTTGTTAGTCAGGCATTGGTAGAGAACCACCAGGACCTGTATTATATTACAAATATACTTTTTATTTTATCATAAGGTGTGAAAAGTTGTCTAATTGTCTAAGAGCCCCTGGGAAACAGAAGGTCTTCCTCCCGTAAGGTCTGCAGTAGGTGCATGGTAGAACTTAAGGGGACCAGTTAGTAGCTTGGTGAAAAAGCTACAGAACTCTTTGTGTGAATAATTTGTAACAACAATAATTTAAAATGGTATTAGGATTGTTTCTTGTACCAAATGCATTTATTTTCAAAGTACAAAAACAAAAATATACATTTCACATGAAGTTTTGGGTCATGTCAATACTTTTTGCTATTATGGAAAACTAGATCATTTTTTACTATATAGCTATAAATACAAAAGATTGAACATGTCTGGAAAAAAACTGAACTAGACAAACTATTTCCTGTAATTTACATGCATTTGTTTAACACTGTCACTGTGATGTGATATACATCAGGAAAATAAATACTTCTCTGAAACTAAAGGGTTGGATATGCAGAGCTTTCCTGCCTAAAAGTGCCAATATGGCACTGATTTTTACAGAAATAAACAATTCCTCACATCTGAGTATGCAATGGTGCTGACTGGACCAAAAACAAAAAAAGCTATTTCTGAACTGCTGCATTGACTTACCACATCTCAGTGTCTTGCCTTAGACGCAAGCAGTTACCGATGTGTTTGCCTTTTGACACCTTTTCTTTAGTTGAAGTTACATCTGTTTAATGAAAGATGTTATAAAAGCAACAGCTATATTTTTCGTATGCTGTGGTTTAGAGACTGTGTGCCATGTGAGTATTTTCAGTCATGTTATTTTGTCTCCCCATATTGTATACTAATGTCTACCGGCTGATGAACCTCCTTTGTTTTTCAAGTCTCAAAACCTAGTGAGGGTCTGCATAGACAGCATTTTACATCATAGTATGCGCACCTCTGGCATGTAGGCTGTGCCAATTCTTGGATACCTTAAACATGTTGTCTACTGGGGCGCCTTACTTTGGCCTGATTTTAAGGAAGCATCAAAGGCTTCCTCAGCCGCTAAGGCAATCCCATGATGCAACGCAGGCAAAACTACGAGCAGTGAAGTCGTTTTAAAAAGTCAATTCGATTCTCTCTCGTGTTTTCATGTGTTTCTTGTCATGCAGTCACACAAAACAGCATTTTATTTGCAACGAGTTGTTGATCATTTTGTAGTTTTATTCACCGTACTTCGCCACACCCACTTTCAAGCGTGTGTTTCTTCAGGCTTTGTGTTAGAACTTCAGCTCAGCTAACCAAAATGAATACAGTTACATGGGAGGAGACCAGAGAGGTAATAAGAATTTTGAATGAGACAACACTGTCTCCTCCGAGGTTAATAACACAGTGGGTGGATTATATGAAAAGGTGGTCTGAGGTTACCTACGGTCACGTTTTTAATTATTTTGTACTCTCGGAAGGTGTAGACGGTTCAGCAATGAAAAACTATACAAGTACTGAAGCGTATCAGTACCTGCATAGTGGGAAGGTTGGCCGTGTACTCATACATAAAGACGGTGAGTTTATATTTCTAAAAGTCGGTGTAAACCCAAGTCAGGCTAGCTGCCCCAGCTACTTTGCGTGGGCGTTAGTTACAGCCCAGAAAGCCTAGCGCGATGGACACTGATCAGAAAACAGTTACTTAACTTGCAAACACCCAACGCGTCTGCTTCCTCTGAGCTTAAGACGCGAGCAATTTCTCTGGATAAGGATGCTCTGGTGCTGGTTCTCCTCCACAGAATGGCGAGAGCAGACATACGGAGGTTTGGGCGGATGTTTTAAATTTAGCGCTTCAGTCATAGACGCAGGTGGTCTTCTTTGGAAGGCGGCTTTACAACACTCAGATATTTATGTTCTGTGTTCGTAACACTGTTGTTCAAGCCAAGTTTTCCTCTTATTCCAATTATTGTGACTCCCTCTAGCTGAACACATTATGCTAGTCATTTTATATGTTTATTGTAGTTTTGCCTGTAATTAGTATCAACATATTCGCGGGAGCACCGGAAGTTCTAACACAAAGTAAACAAAGATGCCCCTCGGTGTTGTCATAGAAAATAGCGTGAATACTCGATCCATTAGCATTTATGCTAGCGGATTTTTAAGCCTCGGGCTATTGTTTTGGATGCCGGCGTTGTGCCGAATTTAGCACCCCCGCCAGGAACAGCACCCCTCTCGGGAGCGCACGTTGTGTCGCTTCGATCGAAAGCTGAGATAATCCGCTAACATTAGTTTGTTTTGACCAAATTAACTTGAATACGAACATTTCACTAATCAATGTGCGTACGCGCTCCCCAGAGGGGTACTTTTACTGGCAGGGGTGCTAAATTCGGCACAACACCGGCTGGTAGCTTAGCAACTAGCTAAACCACCGGTCGCGTGCAGTGGGCGGGAACAAGCCGTGACGTAGTCGCTCTCTAACTAGAGCTTCTCAATAATCTGTTTTATGAGGAGAGATGTCAGACAGAACGCTGCTACTTAAACAGCTGTCTACATAAACACTGCCTACATTGACAATCACTAGGTTTTGAGACAGACCCGATGCAGCTGCTGGTCATACTGGGTCTTGACTCATTTTCAGGTAGAGCCTGGAGTAACTCAGTGTTATTTTCACAGTGGAGAAAGTACAGTACACCAGGTTGCTCTTGTGTTTGTGTTACTTTCTCGTCTCCATCCCCTCATGGCCAGTCTTAGGAGCCGTTGTTGGCCTTGTCAGGTCTTGTTCAGGCTTCGAGGTAGTAGTCTTGGGTGCAGTTGTCGGCCTTTCTGTTCCTTTACAGTTGGAGGTTTTGTTAGCGATTGGTGGAAGTGCAGTGTCTTGTTTAGGTTTTGAGGTTGTGGCCGGCTGCCACAGGAAAAACTCATGTAACAAAGTATTAACTGTCTCAGGACATTCCATCATTACCATGTGGCTTCCCTCGTCAATAATCTTCAGAAAGCCCAGAAGTAGAATCTGTGGACAGTGTAA
Organism: Megaleporinus macrocephalus; assembly: GCA_021613375.1. NCBI lineage: Eukaryota > Metazoa > Chordata > Actinopteri > Characiformes > Anostomidae > Megaleporinus > Megaleporinus macrocephalus. Next base: position 28,455,329 of record CM038721.1, read on the forward strand.
CAAAGCCATAATGAATACATCTTTTAGATGTTTGCACAGAAGTCAGCTCTACCAGTTTTCACATGTTGTGAATGTAAATGCCAAATATACAGTATATACACAGTCATAACATTTAAACCACCTCCATGTTTTTACACTCATTGTCCATTTTTTCAGCTCCACTGACCATAGAAGCACTTTATAGTTCTTCTATTACAGACAGTAATTCATCTGTTTCTCTGTGTACTTAGTTATCCCACCTTTACCCTGTTCTTCAACCACCACAGAGTAGGTATTATTTGGGTGGTGGGTCATTCTCAGTACTGCAGTGACACTGAAGTGATCTTTTAGTGTGTTGATGTGAGTGGATCAGACACAGCAGTGCTGCTGGAGTTTTTAAACACCTCAGAGTCACTGCCCACAGCCTCCAACAGCATCCTGTGGGAAGCAACAGATGAGCTGCTTTCTCTAACTTTACATCTACGAGGTAGGAGTGGACAGTGAGTGGACACAGTGTTAGAACAATACAAGCTAACACAACACCACCAGGATGAATCCCCAGTTAAATAACACCTGGTCTATGGTGGTCCTGTGGGGGTCCTGGCCATTGAAGAACAGGGCAAAGAGCGTGCTAATAAAGCATGCAGAGAAACAGATGGTAGAACAACAAAGTGGTCCTATATGGGAAGTGGGACTGACAAATGGATAATGAGTGTAGAAACAAGGAGGAGGAAAAATATTTTCTATGTTTTTAATTTTTACAATTCTTTGGCATATTTAGAAAATAATAAAACATTGCATGGTGGGAAGAATTAATGACAGATGGACTGCTAGAAATTGGATAGAAGGTCGCTTGTAAACTCTTGCAATTACTGGCACGCAGGGTTAAATCGTTTACCTCCGCCATGCGCTGGTCTTCTTGTATTGGCACAAACTTGTCATACATGCCGTGCACCAAGAGAGTGGGCACAGTGATTTCAGCATGATAGACCTCATCGCCCTCCGGCCAATACTGACCACTCATCATTGACCGCAGCACAAACGAGGACACGTTGAAGGCATTTTTCTCTTTAAGAAGTTTCTTTTCTTTTGCCCCCTGATGGGCAAATCCAGCCCTGCGAAAAACAAGTAGAGTTGACATTAATAAAGTCCATGAGCCCAGTAAGAGGGCTGAATCTAATGGCAACTATAATAAAATATAAATATTCTTACATGAGGAAGCTCCACGACAGGCACGGTGACAGACAATGCAGCACACATGTGGGCAGGTTGAAGATAGAACAAAGGCTGGGTTCCAGAGCTGTAGGGCCACCACCATTAATCATCACCACTTTGTGAACTAGCTCTGGATACTCATGGGCCAGGAAGGTGCAAAACGACACTCTGAAAGAACATGTATACTATTGCTATTTGTGTAGACATATTATCAACAATGCTCGTTTTTATCTGAAAGAATTTAATTAAAATGTACTATTACAAGGTGTTCTGTATATGAAGTGACTAAAGTGCCCTTGTGCAGCCACCGAATAGTTCCTACAATTTTTTTTTTTCTGACTGAGCTGTCTGTTTTACAAAAAATGATTTTACTTGTATTAACTGGATCAACAATAATATTAAACCACTTCATTTCTATACATATTTTATCAGCTCCATTTATCATATAGGAGCACTCTACTCTTCTACAATTACAGATTCTAGTTCATTAGTGGACCAAATACAGTAGTGCTGTGTCAGCGAACACTGTGTCCACTCTACAAGACAGTCCACCCTGTAAAAAAGTAAGAGAGGATAACTCATCTGCTGCTGCACAATGGTTGGTTAGTTATTGTTTAGTCTTTCATCAGTGGTCACAGGACTCTGCCCACAGGCTGTATGTTGCTGGTAAGTGGACTATTTTTGCGATCCGCTCATACCAGCACAACACACACTGAAACACCACAACATCAGTGTCAATAAAATGCTGGGAAAGACCCCACTCAACTGATACCTGGTCTGTGGTGTTCCTGTGAAGATCCAGACCACTGGAGGACAGGGTAGAAGTATGCAAAGAAGCATACTTTTGCTTCTATGTAAGTATATATATATATATACACACACACACACTTCCTATGTAGGTGGCAGCTAGTAATCTAGGTAAAGTTTTGTGGCATTTTCTGAGCTCACTTATCAATGTGAAACATACTCTTAACTGATTTGTTTATGAATCCAACCTTGCAGATCACATACACCCATACATGCTGATTGTTGTCCCTGGGGCGGATGGGATCTTCCAGCAAGACAATGCGATTTCACATGGATAAAATGCCCCACATGGTTTGGAAGAGCATGATCAAGACTTCCAAGTATTACCCTGGCCTACCCTTTTGCACATATAGCATTAAGAATTAGAGCTTTAAAAAAAATAATGATTAAATCAAATAACTTCATAAATATTATTATACTATACATTATACTAAATAGCAAATAAAAAAACAGTTGTCTAGTTTAGTATTTGAAAATAAACTGCAAATATTAAAATTGTCTAATTACTATAGACAAAATACAAAGTGTCTAAAAAATAAGGAAACCAAATAAAATAAAAATAATTTGATAGATTGTGATCCAGTATTAGACACAAGCTGTGGTAGAAGGCAAACCTGTTAGACAATGTCACCAATTTGATAGACATCTTGAATGTTGCCATCTTGGATTTAGCTCCAGTTTTCCTAATAGGAAGGAAGGTGTGTGTGACACGTCAGACAGGTAGGGACTTTCACCAGAAAATCAATTATATGCTTTGTGTTAAACTTCATTTGTTCTCTTGTTGAAACTCTGATGTTTTTTTCGTCCTCATTTCCAGTAAGTGAAGCATTGCAGAAGATTCCTAACAGGCTTCCCATTACTCACAGTTTCTAAACTTCTTTCCAAATTCAGGTTCTGTCACCAATAAACTGAGAGTAAACCCTATCTTGGCCTCATTCAACAACTCTGCAACTTAGCACTCGTTGTCTGTCTCAGGAATGTGGGGTTAGCTGTGGCTCAATTCAGTGAATAAATGGCAACCTTAATTCAGATGCTGTGGCACCTGACCAAAACTGACTGGACAGAATCTGCAGGTGGCACAGCAACTTCAGATGAGCCCTGTTGTTAAAAACTGCTGTTCAGTGATTCAGTGATTAGGTTAACAAACAGAATCACCAATACGGGTCAAACACAAACCCTGACTGGAACGATCCATCTTACATGGTTGCCTCACCTAAAGTCATGTATGCCCTGGGTTATGGGGGACCCGAATTGTGGGACCTTTCTTCATTGACAGAACATTAAGAGCTTTGGAGTCTTGTTTAGGTTGTGTTGGTTATAATCTTGGTGACGTGTGCTTTGTTCACCAGAAAAGAGGATGATCTCAACATCTTGGGATAATGCCAACTTACACACAGCCTGTACGGAAGAATAATTACTGTTTAAACATGAAAATGAATAAAGTTGACATGAAGCATTCATTGTTGTACTGGTGTAATTCTGTACTAGTTTGATGTTTCACACACCTGCCTTCCCATTAGTGTTGAAGGAGTTGAAACCATGATGGCGGCATTGAAGATGACCACCATGTTGATAAAATGGCCTAAGAGGTTTATCACTTGCCCCAAAGCTTGTTTCTAACATCAGATCACGGTTTGCCAAACCATTTTAAGATGTTTCCTTACTTTTGAGGCAAGTTGTATTTTCAGAGGTTTCTGCAAACAATCCATCACATTGTTTCTTATTTCAGTGAACTAGACTTCACAGTAGTAAATAAATTCTTACCCGTACGAGTGACCAATAAGAACATTCCGGCGTTTTGCGTATCTCTTGAATACTATTCGAATGTCCTCTGCCAGTGCATAAAACGTGTAGGCAGCGGTGATTTGAGGGGCAGAGCTGGCACCATGGCCTGCAAGGTCTGGAGCAATAACTTCATAGCCAAGCTGTGAAAAGTAGTCCAGCTGGCTCCCCCAGATGTCCAGAGACCCGCCTACTCCGTGTATAAAGAACAAGGCCACGTCTGGGTGTGTTTCTTTGCAGCGAGTGATTTTGCGCTCGCAGTCGATCATCACAGTGCGTTTGGGCTTGCGCCGCCTACGCTGAGGCTGCTGAGGCTGCTCCTGGGCTGTTACTGGATTAGAGTCTGCAGCCTGTCTCGAGTCTGGATGTTTGCTCTCCAGATCCTCCACGTCCACAGTGCTGTCTCCATTCTGACAGCGCACAAGCTCCGGATGCGTCGCCTCACTCACATTCTCTATCAGTAACTGTCCATTACGGTACACTGTGATTTTCCTCTTGCAGCTCACACTGCCACCTTCCCCACTGCTCGGCTCCTCCACCACTGGGCGGTCAGGGATGATGTGCCGGACCCTCAGCACCCTGCCAGGCTTCACCTCCACAAACTCAAAACTGTCTGCAGGCTCGGACGTTTCAATCGGAACCACAACGTTGGCAGATTTACCCGTTAAACAGCAGAGAATTCCATCCATAAAACTGGTCAACATAGCGATTACCTGTGTTGAAGAGAATTTCTTCAGTCGGTGGTATTTTGCCGTTGTTGTTGACAGATGCAAAGTGTAGAAACAGAGGAAAACGTAATCACAAGTGGATTTTTTTAAATTGTTAGTGCATTTTCCCGCTGAGCACGATTCATAGCATATCACTCTAGAAGCAGAATGCATGCTTTTCCGCAATTTTCCATCAAAATGTTAAAATTTCTGTTGCCTCTAAAATGTCACCTGAGTTTTGTCACCATGCACCAGTGGGCGAGAAAAAATAATATGAAACTATGCTATCATGTTTCACCTCCCCCTCCCACCACCCTTACCTGTCATTCACTCCTCAGAGACAGACCCTGATACTGTGTTATACTCAAAAATACGTGGCAGTAAAAGTAGTACTAAAACAAATCAAGTTTGTCTTTATCAAACCAATTTCTCATTACCCGACAAGCCTCTAACAGAAGTCACTTCTTTTCGTTGATTTATTTCTCATGACTCTCATGAATCATCAGTTACTACTGGTTAATCTAATTACTTATGTCATTAGCACTTATTGGTTAATCTAAATACTCCTGTCCAATGTCAGGCTCATTTTTTTCTTTGTACTATATTCACTAATGTATATTTATTGTCAAATCTTTACATTGCTCATGTTGTGCTGTTGTTTTGCTATACAGTGTCGACCACTTGTCTTTACTTAAATATGTATAATTATACATTGAGATAAAAAACATACTTAATCAGGTCATTTTAACAACATTTTAACTTTAACCCACAACACAAAAGCTGCAGAAATGGAATTATAGATTGTAGGTTACCTAAATATTGTGGTTTAGAGAAAGTCACTGATATCAGATTAGCCAAACTGTGTGAAGCAACATATGTAAATATTTAAATCTCAGGGGAACAAGGACTCAATGTAGAATGAATCAGTACACTGGATACAATTGATCTCATGGGACTTTTCCTTATTTGTCTTATTTTTTAAAAAATAATTTTGTTCATTAAGTTAAAAGATTGATCGGGTAAATATTCTTTTGAGACCCTTCATAAACAATATTCATAAATACAGATCCACATCAAACCATTAACTGACCATCATATGTGTTCCGTCAGCTAAAAGGCTGAACTGGCACATGATCAGCTCTCAGTGATTTCAGCAGCTCCAGGGATCAACAAGTTTAGACATGCTTATATTTTGTACTTATCACTGGAAAAATACTGGAGAACTAAATTAATTTGCGAAAGTGAAAGTAACTCATAGACTTCGTTGAAATATCTCATATTGTCAGCCCAGATGACACCCCACTTTCACCCAAATGAAAACCCCATTCATGTGACATATTTATCATTAAGACAGAGAACTTTGGTAAAAGATGACAAGTTTAAATTTGGATGTAATACTGCTGGAAATCACTCTGTTTATAGTGTACCTATAAAGTACCTGATTGCTGTCTGTTTACTGTAACATAATACAGGTCTTATTTTTTATGTATCCTGATTACATTACGCCACTACATGAGTTCTATTACAACCCAACCCTGTTAAACACACACAATACGCATGTCATATTACCGCTTTCTGAAAATATTAGGTGGGAAGAAATTATTGCCATTTTAACGGTTTATTTTACTTCTTACTAAAGTGCAGAGGTCTCTGTAAGCTGTTTGTTTAAAAGCCTTTATTTTAGCAATAAATGTATTTTCATCAGTAAGAACACCAGATATCATTAGAACAGATGAAAATAACATAAATATCTTATTTTAAAAGGAGTAGATAATATCTTGTGCTCCAGTTTGAAGAAGAAAGTTTAGTTCCAGATTTCTCCTGGACATCTCAGACATTACATACATTTATTCAACTCCTTCAGCAGCAATCTTGATTTAGCTTAATGAAGTACTGAGCAGTCAAAGCAGGTATTAGATGAGAACTATAAATAATACTGGGTTGTTTCCAAGGAGAAGCTTGGAAAGGGTTAAATAAACACACTGACAAAAATAAAGTGTTTTGCTGGAAAAATAGCACAAATATAACGTGCCCAACATGTACACAGTACTGAATATTTAAGTAGAACTGTGATATGAGAAATATTAAAATTGGATATAACACCATAATGTCTAAATACACCTCTTAAAGCAAAGAACAATGTTTGAAATGTTCATACATCTAACATGGCAGCCTAATGACATGTCTGCATTCTTTTTCCATAAAACTTAATTTTAGGGCACAATTGTGTCACATTTAAAGGGGACCTATTATAAATATTTTGGGAGTTTATTATTTTATTTTGGAGGTCTACTAGAATAGCTTCAGTTTTCCCAAAATATCAAAAAATCGCATTCTTTTCTCAAACTGTGCATCTTTACACTACATCTGAAACACTCTGAGTCTTTAAGGCCGCCTCCTGATGAGTCCCGTGTGCTCTGTCTGGTCTACCCTTTGTTTCACTGGAGTCATTGACGTGGGTATTAACAGATATGCCATGCTTGACTTAAAGCTGTCCATGACGTGAAGCCTCTTGGTTCTTATGATAATGAATCAGGATACGCTGAAAACCATCTGGGTTATTTTGAAGTGAAGATTACGTACCTTGACCATCAGTGGAATAAGCACAGAAAATCTGCACTCAGTGCTATTAGATTGAGTACTACTACAATACTGGGGCACGTTTCCAAGAACTTGCCCAACTGTGTGAATATATTTCATCTTGATATTTAAGACACATTGTGAGTGATTAGAGCAATGTTTGCTTAATGGAAATATAAAAGGAAATTATTTTTAATGACATCCTGGCAGACATTCAGAGCTTGCTCAAAGTATTATAACCGAATTGAGGTAAACAGGAGCCAAACACTGAAGAAGCGTTCCTTTTCTGCTCCTTGATGTGTAAGAGGTTTGATTATGGGTCTGTCTGAAACTATTCAGTTTAATTACATATCACATTTCTAAATGCCTACTGGTTGTTTATTGAGTAATTAGTTAATTACATGTATCCTTACTGGGTGCAAAGACAGACTAGACATTAAAATAAATAAAATATCTTAATTGAATCTTGAATTGATACAAGCTCTTATGATCAGAAGAGTTTTAATTCCGGTCTTTGTTGTTTTAGGGTCACCGGCAGTTCCTCCGGTAACAGATGGGCCTTGTTTATTGTTGTTTCTTATATTTTGCATAAAAAAGATGTAATGTTTAGCTATTTTAATAGTCACTATATATATTTAATAGCTGCTGTTGGAACAAAACTTCTTATCTCCAAAATGCTAACTTTACAGGAAAAGGAAAAATACTTTACTTTGAATGCAACTTATTGAACCAGACGTCTTTACAAGCTAGTTTTGCTTATTTGTTTTTGTTAAGGATGACATTTTATTAATTATACAAAAAAATTAGGTGTATATAAAGTCACAAAAATAATGAAAATATTTTCTAAACCTGAAATGAACTAGTTATTTACCTGTATTCAGCACACTGCTTATAAATACACGTACAAAAATATATAGTGTTACTTTAAAATAAATATTAAGCATTATAACTTTATATTAATCTACAATATTTCCACCTGCTAGAATATCCCTGTATAACTGTGACAGTAATCCTGTACAGCATCTACTAGGAATCCTGTAGATATTCCTGTAGTAAATTACTATCTAACCTGTTTTAACCAAGGTTAGAATAAAAACACAATATTTACCTGCTATGCAGCAAGTCTCTTACCTGATAAACAACAGATTCAATGCATAGAAACGTCGTATGACTCGCTCTTCTCCCAGTTGGTGTTGTGGAAAAAGACCAGCGATAATCTGTTGTGGTCAATCCAATAATCTAATCTAACTGGAATCTGTTGATCTGCGACAGATTCCAGCTTCTTCTACAGCTCCATCTACTCTGTCTGGGACACTCAGAACAACTATTACTCGTTATTAGTCTTTACTCTCAGCCCTGCATATTTCTTTGAGGAGTAGTGACAGATAAAGTACAGATTAGTGGGGATTTACTCCTGCTGGACATCTGCCGCTACGACAGTCTCTCCTGGATCTCTTCAGTTTCTCCACCGACACCTGAGAACCTGCCTCGTGCGGTCTGAACGACGCACTGTTGAGCCAATAGGAGCTCAGAGCCGCCGTCAAAGGACCAATTGGACACCGCGGAATGATGCCGTTACCAAGCTGTTGCTATAGTAAGACAGCAACGGGCCAATCGGATACCGACGTTTCACAATATTAACTGCTGCTCACCAATCAAAGCCATTAAAACGCTGCGGACACACACACACACACACAGAGAAACGTGCTGATAAATATGTGGCTAAGTTGCTTACTGGTTGGATTTAACCAATTCACTCTTGTTATAATAAACTTTAATACGTATTATATACATTTTATTTATGTATGTATGTATGTATTTATTAATACTAGTATTACTTTTGTAAAATAATCAAACTGTGCTACTTTTTTAGTTACTTACATATTATAGGTTCCCTATTCGTTTTTTGCTGTTACTCTACTCCTGTAGAGACCCAGCAAACACACAACGTTGTCACAAAGTTGTCTACTTTCTTACAACGTTACTACAAAGGCAGTGCTTTTCACGTTGTCTGAGCAAGGTTGTCAAAATGTCACTATTAAATAACATTTATAATATTATAACTACTTATTGGCAACTTTCCATGGTGTTTCCATGCAGATACCATGGAACATGTCAGAACATGTTACTACAACCTTCTGAGGAATTACATTTTAACATTGTTGCAGGGCTGGTTTGCTGTTGCTCCCAACCCTTATTTGAAAACAACAACAACAACAACAATATTTAAATGTTTAAAATATTTCAAAATGAACTAAAATAACCAACAAAATGTGACAAAATAGCAGTTTTGACAGTACATCAAAAAACGTTAGCAAGCTAACCAGCTAGCCCCAGCTCGTCCTGTCTGTAATGCCGCCTTTGTACCGCAGGAGGCGATAGTGAGTCACTGTGGCACTGAGTGGAATCAGTCCAATATAAGAGGATGAAGAAGGTTCTGCTTCTGGTAAGATCATTCAAAGACAGCCAGCCAATGAAAGAAACATTAAACAAGACGACTACAGCTCTTGTCAGGGACCATCACCGTTCATCTGCGTCAAAACCCACATTCAGCAGCAAACGAAAGAAGTAATATGAATATGAAGAGTTAACATGGCTGTATCTTTGTGTGGTGAGTGAAAGGATGAGGTTTGATGCTGCAGTGTTTACTTGCAAAGTTTCTTGTTAGACTGTAAAGGGGTGAAGGAGGAGGAGGAGGAGGGTCTGTGCATTCTCTGGTTGATATCCAGAAAATGCACAGAATAAATTTGAATGTATTTGACCAATTGTTTCTTTAAAGCCCCAGAGAAGTCTGTGTTGTATTTAAAAAAATTAATAAGAAAAAAAAACAAAGAAGAAAAAAAAACCTAATATTGTTCCTCAGGGCCAAAGTGCATGTACAATCAAAAGGGTGATGTCTTTCACTCCACCCACACAAAGGTTTCAGACATAGATCAATTTTAATCAATACTTTAGCTCTGAATGAATGATAAAACACTGGAAATCTTTCTATATTTGTCTATCTAACTATTTATCTCTATATATAGATGGATAGCTAAATAAATACATCTGCAGTGGTACTTCTGGAAAACCACATCTCAGAATGTCTAGCTACACTGTGTACAATCTGGGGTTTAGACCTCTTTCTCGAGTGGATTAATATTTTAGTTCCCTGGGGCTTTAAGATCATTATCGCTGTTTATTAAAACTTTTCTGTCTTTAAAAATAAATGAAAACTTAGTTTGGTTAGTGTTAAACAACACAAATTGTATTCAGTGAATGCCCCAAGACTACATGTGAGCACTGCAGCTAATTGTCTACTTGAACTCATTATTTTACAGGACTTTTACCCGAAGTCAGATCTCAGTCCTGGTTCTTTCATACCCACACTTGGCCCGTTATATTATTTTATCTGATTCAACAGGAGATTAACCTAAGAGTTAACAAACTACATCAAGTCTGTGGAGAGCAGGTAAAACCCTAAACTATGTAGCATTGTTTTGGCTATTTGACTCACCTTTAGTGACAAAGTGAAACGAAATGATGAGTAATCAGATAAAGGGACACTTTACTGGGTATTACTATTATTTTTTAATTTTTCAAAGAACAATTTGGATCTAATGTATAAAGAATTCGGGAAGGCTTCTGGAAGAAAATACAAATTGAGGGAGGTTCACTCGTACACAAAGAGACAAAGAACAGTTTGCTGCAACTGTATTTTGCTTTTCTGAATGCACTCCACATAGTTAATAAGGCAGGATTATAGCTACAGATTCTAGAGCATGGTTGGTCTGGGCAACCAGAGGCAGGCAATATGACGCTAGAAACAAGTAAATATAGCAGCTGTTTTTTTTTTGTTTTTTTTTTACAAAATGTGTAAAGTTCTAAATTTTATTGTGTTTCTGATAGAAAGGGGAACTTTACGCCTGCAATCATGCATCAAACAGCCCAAGACCTTAACCCAAAACCTTCTGTGGTGCTCGTTCAGGTGAAGACATTGATTGCACAACAGAACATGATGTGAACAACTTACTGTGCATCTTATGAGTAGGGACGGTTAGAGAAACATGTACAGGTAAATTATGTGTGTAACAATGGGTCTTTATGTAAGCATTGTAGTTATATATATATATATATATATATATATATATATATATATATATATATATATATATATATATATATATATATATATATATATATATATATATAGCTAGCTAGATCCCACATCCCTCACAGACTAGCCTTTAATCAACAGTGTCAGTTAAGACGCCTTCTGGTGCCAAACCCCAAGCAGAGCTGCCACAAACATACATGCTTTAGCCAATACTAATGGCTTCATGTGCATTTCAAACTTTTTTTAATAACAAAACAAACACTTAACAAAATCAATGGAAAGGGAGAGCACTTAAAAAGAAAACTATTGACACTCATTTCCTTACTTAGCATTTCCTCACGTAACACTTCCAAGCACAGTGAACTGAACATAGTAAAGGGGACAAGGAGTTCAGGTACACTGTGCTCACATTAAACAAAGGAAAGCCACATGCAGAAAGCTTTTTTTTCTTTTTTTCTTTTAAACCGACTTTATCTGCCCTGTTAGTTATTACTGACATCTGACCTGACCATTTATACTGTGTCAAGCGGGGGAAATAAAGCCCTGTGTAGCTATAAATGCTCCAAGTACATGTCTAAGAACTGGAGCAGAATGCTGAACTTGCAGGTCTATAAAATATCATTATCTAGGCTAAGAAGAACTACCAAAAGGCAAAAAAGGATACAATCCAAAATGGTCCAGCACGCAGGGCTGTCAAACATTGGAAGGAAAATCCAACTGCCTCAAAAACTGAAGAGAGAATTGTTTTAGCATTGTATACTTGGCCATTCTGCACCATCTCCAGACATAACTCAGAATAACAGAGGAAAAGCTGTCAAACTGTTTTACCTGTCCAAACATATCAGCACACTGTGACATCTCCAAGACTTGATCGACACAAGAGATCAAAATCTTAACAGTGTGTCCATGCACGAGTCAGCACACACTAGGAAGACATCACGAGGTGCACCGATACACCAACATCTGCATTTCTCCAAAACCTAATTGGTTCATGTGTATGAACTGAAGTGCCTATCAGACACTGTCAGTAATGACAGCCAAAAAAACCCTCCATAGCTGAGCTAGTGGGAATAGTTATTAACCTGGACCACCAAAGACCAAAGCAGCCTTCTAATCAGTGTTAGATGATCATGGTTTGCACGTAGACCTGCAACTATTGCTGTGATGCCCTCTAAGCTTTCCACATACTGCCAAATCCTTTCACATTGAAGATCGACGTATCTTTTACCTCATCCTCACGTCTTCCTATTCTACCTGTGCAATAAACAAAGCACCAGGTCCACAGAATCTGGCAGTGGAAGCTAACAGCGCCCCCAAGTGTTTAACACCAGGTTGTAAGGATGCACAAAGGGGACAGTTTGACAGGAAGCGCTTATTTAAAAAAAATATAAATAAAACAAAAAAAAAAAAAAACAAAACAAAACAAAAAAAGCACACCATAAAAAAGGTCTCATTTTCTCTCTGTCTCTCACTCTCTTTGAAGTAAATCCCAGTCTCATGTGCAGGTGTCTACATGAAATGCAGACCAGGTATTATGAACTTCTGAAAAGGCTGCCATTTTTGTGCCTGTCCTTGTGCTGCTCGATAACGATCCCATTTAGGAGTCTTCGTTCATTTCCTGACTGTCGGTCCGGGCGATCTTGCGTGGAGGCGCAGGACTTCCGCCTTCACCTTGCTCCTGCTCCCGCTTCTTGGCTGCATTCTGTACATAAATACAATGCAAGGCAACTTATTATGGATCAATAACAGCATGATGTTACAAGAATGTAATAAGAAAAAAACATCTGGGCGCTTGTTGAACTTCCAATGCTGGACTGCAGATTTGGTGGACCTAACTGATTAGCTATGCTAACTTTCGTTATGTTCATAAGCTTGCTGCCTTTTAGACAATGTTAACAAGCACACCACTGTTGGCCCCTATCCCTTCACAATGTGCTGGATGAGTTTGGCTGTTTTACAAACAATTTGCAATCATAATAACAACCAAAGTAGCCCAAAGTTTTTATTGGTTGTTCCCTTGTCACAAAATTATGTATGGCCCTGTGGGACTAGATAGAGAAAAAGAGAAGGTGCACAGGAAATCAAAAAACTTAATCAATTAACATTTTCAAGAGAGGTTGCCCTGTAATTCTTTTCTAGTCATGACATCAGATCATGTGTAAATGGATTTATGTCCCGCTACCTATGTGTGACCAGATCACATATAACAGCTGTCAATAACAGGTATGAACAGGACAGGGTATGAAAAAGTTATGATTTCAGGATGCAGATTATCAACTTATGTGCTTCTGTAAACCCTTGTAATGAACTTTGTGCCACCAAGTACAGATACACTGATTTATTAGAGCTATATGCACTACGGAGAACCTACAGCATGTGCAAAATGTAAAACAGCAACAGACATTCATTGTATTTTTAAATTGGAAAAAGATAAAGCACATACAAATACATTCCAACACAACACAACAAAGTCACTGTGGGCTTTTTTTAAGAACACCTACCTTTTTGTCCCACTGCTGATGAAGGTAGCGCAAAAGAATATTTGTTTTCTCTGTAACAATAACTGCAGACAGAAAAACAGAGTTATCTAGTCTGAAACATATCCCAAGCCTAAAAGTAACAGTGTTTAAAAATATATCATTTTAAAAACATGTGTCCTTGAAATCTGTGATCAAAATTTGCATTAACACTTACTCTGCTCCGAGGGGTATTCCCGTGTAGGCAGATACACTGATGGTCTTCTATTCTGTAAAAGATGAGTACTTCACAATTGATAGTGATCCACACGATAACTACCTATGTTTAAAATATCAACATTCACATTGGAAAACAATTAGGTAGAAAGATTACCGATGCTTTGCACACAGAGTCTGCATGGAATCTACTGAAATTGGTCTTGTTGTATACAGGGAGACCTTTCAGGAAATCCGCCTGCAAAAAAATGTGTTTAGAAAAGGGGAAGATTAAAACAAATAAATACAGGGTATGTATTTCACCTTAACAGCTTTCACCTGTTCGTCTGAAAAACACACAGCCCCTATCAACATCAGCACTGAATGGCATACAAAATAGTCTTACTAACCAGCTGTGAAAGTACGGAAAGCAAATTAAGCTCGATGTATGTGGGGACTAAAATCTCAAAAGGAATAGAGGTTCACATCAGCAGTGTGGGTCGACAAGTCAGTGGCTAATGATGTCTTATTCGTCATACGCATCATCCGAAAAATGGCATAAAACGAGATGCGTAATGACGCATTGTTTCACATGTCTGCGCTATGAAATACAAGCACTCGAACGTGTCTTTAAACACAAGCAGACAGGTTATCAGGCTTCTGTTTCATTAAGATTGGTAATAAAGCGAGCTAGCCATGGCGCTATAGTGTAAGTCACTGACCGTCTTGGGCGTTTCCAATACAGGCATCGAGCTGACCAGCTGAGTACACCACTGATGGTACTGTGATAACGTTACATGTTACGTTTCGCCTCGTGGTAATAAAACTATCTACGTTTAATACTTGTGGGAATTGTGAATGATGACAGTTTCATTTTTGAGCTATCGTTATAGTTAACTGCTCGACAGTGGCGAGCAGGGTAGCGTGTGCAGCTTCTGAGGGTTTAATATGATCAGCTAGCAGAAGCCTGCCTGGGTGAATTTGACAGAAAGCTAGAAGCTAACGAGCTAACTAAGATACACCGCCAACGTAAACAATCTGCTAATGTTTACGTCTCGTCCAACCTCTCGAAATTCTCAGATTATCAGCCACTTATTTTCAATATGGGCAACTCTGGGTTTGATATGTGAGACAAAACAGCTAAACTGGCGTATCCAGTCAGGCTAATACATGCTAGAAAGTTGACAACTAAAGTTTGCTAACTGGCTAACGCCACAAGCCCAGCGAGCCAAACTAGTGTTAGCTAGCACAGCTAACAGTTAGCTACCCAGCTTGGTGAACCACAGCTATGAGATAACGCTGTTTCTGGTGACCGGAAAGGTTAACGAACAGGTGGGGAACTTACTTTATCCATCGTGTTGCCTCTTTCCAAAGAGAATCCTGGAATATCGCAGTGAAAGCGGTTCGCTCGTCACAACGCTAACGCTAGCACAGGGCCCTGAGCGCCCCTCAACTGGGGAGACTTTACACTGCTGGCTTCGGCAGATCAGCACAACGGACGGAAAACTCTGAACGTTTTCAGGTCAAAACTGCGCAGCCAGAAGCTGTTAGCGTGTCTGACCACGTCCGTCTGTCCTGCTCTGAGTTTCTGAGTACACCGGTGTGCAGACAGAAGCTGAAGCTTAGTAAAACACAAGTGTAGCCTAACAGCAGTCCTACAAAAGTGAAGCAGACGCACTGCGCTCTCTACGCCACCAGTTAAGTTACAGCGCTGTGGGATCGTGGGTTGCCAGATATTGCTATTACCCGCAGTAAAGCAGTTCCAATTTAACATTTGATACAGTATTTTTTTTCTTTCCACAAACTGAAGATGCCGGCAGGCTGGAGTATGTAATACTTTATATTTTTCTCAAAATATAGTCTTAGTATCTCAACATAATATTTGATTTTTAAAATGACTATGTCAAAATTATGACTTAGCATATCATCGTAATTGGTTACTATGACGAAATGACTTTTTACGAACATTGACATACGCTGTCAAAATAATGACATACCTTCTTATGACTTAGTCATACAAATTCTTTTAAAAATATATTAGTTTCTTTGATTAAACTTCTTTTAGAAGCAATCTGTAAGATTTTTTGTTTAAAACATTACCAAATTAACTAGACATTTACATATCATGTTGCAGAGAGTTATCCACTGAAGTTAGTAGGCAAACCATGTCTCAAAATATCACTTAGTAATATAAGTCCAGAGGTAAAATTAGAGTTACCAGTGCTTTCCACAGTGTTACTTTCTAGCACTGGTCTTGGCGAGTAAGGGACTAGAAGAGGGAGGAGGAGGGACTGTGCATTTACTGCTGATATATTGCCCCCTATTGTTTGGAGTATGAATTGGACAGATTGCATCATCATTAAACACAATGCTTCTTTAATAACTTTTTTCAATGTAGTACATTAGAATCCTGATAAATGTGGCTTTAAAAAATCTTAGGTCAATATTTTGATAAAATAATTTTGAAATATTAAGTAAATACTTTGAAAATTTTATTTTACATACTAAGTCAAAACTTGTCCTCTACCTGACTTTCATATTGAAGCTTAATTACATTCAGCCTTAGTGCTGTTACACTATATACAAAAAAATGAGACAATCCAATCATTAGTTATTAGTTATGAAATAGACAATTACAATGAATACCTAAAACCATATTTCTTCTTGTAACTATATTTTTCGGGTGAGTTCATCAAATTCATCAAAGCAGCCTCTCCGTCAATGTGAAATCTCTCGTTTAACGATGGACTACAGCATTCTGTCCTCATAATGTTTTTTTGATATTCAAAGAAGTTTTCATAATTTACACAACAAAGAGTGATAAGAGCAGGAAGATGGCCAGGAGCAGCCATACATCTATTAAACAGTTCAAAAAATTGATATGAAGAACTGAGAAATCCTGATTTCTAAGAAACATCATTGGGGGTGGGAGAAAAGTCATATTGTGATGGCAACGTAGCATTGATACACACATGCCTAGTATTGATATTTTATTATATAAATTGCAAATATAAATGAAACCTTTGGTGCTAGAATTACAAAAACATTTTTTTAATAAAGCAAAAAGGATTTCATTATTTTGCAATGTGTGGAAGTCAGAGGCAGTGGATTCCTGTGTGACTAAAACAGAGCAGCTTTCTTTCAAGGACATAATTTGCACTTGAAAAAACACTTGATAAATCCCAATATAATGCAGTATATCGTTGCTGTCCAATGAAAAACATGTGTCTCCATTTTTATCGATTTTTTTTTACATCAGTTAAATACTGCAGCTGCCGTTTGTATGGTGGGACATTTTTATGATGAATGGACCAATAGAAATGCTCTAAAATATTTGAAAAAAAAATCTGGTTCCATTGACTTACAAGTGAAGACAGTTTTTGGTCTCTTCTGTAAAGCTGCCATTTTGGAGATTTTTTTTTCCTTGGGCAGCGATGATATGCTATTGTGACACAGGGTATTTTGCAAAAATACAGTAAAATTTTATTGTGACTTCAGTATACGTGATTATATTGTATTGCGGGGCCTTCTGTAATTCCCAGACCATCTCGTCACTGATGTAAAAACTGCTGTAAACAATACAGAACTACAGAGAAAAACTGTAAATTTAAAACTGTTTATTATTCCATTTCAGGTCTTACAAAAATATGACAAAATAAATCAAAAGAAATAAATAACCCCATTTTTTTCCTATGATCATTTTCTTTGAAAAAAGAAAAAACTTTACAGTGGTATATTGGAAGAGCATGTTAGTTTGTGAGGTTGCCTTCAGAGAAGGAGTTCTACACACTTGAGTTCTACTACCTTCTCTTTCCACCATTTGAAATTCCACGTATCCACTTCAGAGTGGCGTTTCTCAAAAGTCTAAATCAGTAGCCCATTAATATTTCACAGTTGGGTTAAACGTAAACCAAGTTTCTACACCACGTACAGGATAGCCATTCAGACTAGTAAGACTGACCTCAACAAACAGTATGGTGGTGAGGGTGTGAATGGCTGCACAGCGCTGACGGAAACATGACAGAGATCTTACAGTAGCTCTTCATTCGAACTAACACATGCAGTTCAGCATCTCTGCGTTGTGGAGAGAGCACTGACGAGACAGACGGTAGAAGCTCAACAGCTTATATATCATCACGGATGGGATATGGACTGTCAGACCTCTTTATAGGCTCTTTATCTGCAAACGTCTCATCTCTCATCCTGCGATGCAAATTCTTTCAGGACAATGCAGTAAAAGACTTCCGCTGTCAAGGGAATATGACCATAAATAAATAATGAAAATGAAATGAAAATCTATTTTTAACCACTGTTACCTCTACCTTGGTCATTCTTGTGTGGCCTTAATACCCAAGAGTATTCCTCGTTTCCAGCAGTGTGTAACCAAATGCAGAACATTTACTACATAATACATAGAATAGAGAAACTGTAATTGGACTTTAATCAGTGCCAGATAATATCTTGTCATCCTGAATCAGAATACATGATTAAATATGGAAAGTCAAAGATATCTAAATGAAATCAGGCTATGATGAGCACTTTTTATTCCCCGAAAATATATTTTATTCTTTTTTAGCGGTGCGTTAAGGCATTAAATACTGTCAGAAGAAGCATTTCAACAACCTGCCATTGGAAATGAGATATGTAATAGATATGTAACGTATTTAAGAGGGAATAGTTCATTCTTTGATATGCGATTACATGATTACATTAGTTTTTTTAGTAGTCGTTCAGAATAAATGATAAGCCTTGTTTTTTTTTTAAATTGCACTAATGCACAGATATAATATTAGAGAAAGCCAAAACAACCCCTTCCGTCTAGAAAGCTGTAAGGGGAGGAAATCATTCGTGGATCGGGAGAGTCATTCTAAATTTAGATTTTCTATTTAGGACCCACAGGAAGCACATGATTCAGAGCCACTTGGAGTAATAGGTGGGGAACAGGTGGACTGCAATAACACTGAAACAGAAAGATTAACATGGCAGGTGACCAGTCACCGCTGCTCAATTCATTTTTGATTTTTGACGTTACTCAACATTTAGGACGCGAAGCCTCAGGCTGAAGTATTATTGCATTATTTGAGACAATTCAGTCAATGAAATGAGCAAAGAAGTGCATAGTTCATGTTGCCTATCATGTATTTTGATAATACTAAGTGTGTCAGATGTTCTTTTTGATTTCATCACTGGCACCACTCACTCTTCACAGAAGCATGTATTCAGACAACTTCATTGCCATTAAACACGATTGCTGCAGTTAAACCCGCTCCTGGGCATATAAACAACGAAGGAAACAAACAAAAAAAATAAACTGGTTCAACATTCCTTCCACCTTCATCTTGATTTTGGGTGAACCGATAAGAGGGTTAACTCAACATCATGCGTTCACACTGGCAGCTGAGGCCGGTTTCATTTCGGTTCTTTCTACCAACTTGCAGACTTGACTAACTGCCACTTCATTTTTAAGCTCTTTTTATAAGTTTGATCGAACCGAACCCATCTTTTCCTCCAGCACTGGAACGCTATTATGATGAACAGAGCTACGAGGGGAAAACTTGGACCTTCTTTCTCCTCATCACCAGAGCTGCGTGGATGAGTTGGAGCAAATAAACTGAACCTCTGCTGAAATATTCCCAACAGTTATGGCTTTATACAGAAATGTTTCGGCACTGCCAGTGTCTATATTGGTTGAGCTTTGGCAAGTAATGGAATATGAAACAACTAAATAAACCTTAAGGTTTATGAATAAATTAGCCAAATAAATTAGAACAAAAAGAAAAAAGTTGAAAGATGAAACACCCAGATGTAAAGAAACTTCATGGGTCAATATAATGCTTCAGTAGTGCATTGCGATGAAAACCATAATCGAGCATTTGCATATGTTATGAGGCAGGCTGGTGTTATCCTTTTCTCATCAGAGTCTTTCCCTCTCACCGGCAGTAGGGTTTAGTGCAAAATGTTCTCAGAGACTGCAACTAGTATGACTTGTATGTGGAAAAGAAAATGCTACAGTGCCCCGCAGGGTCCCTTTGCAAAGACGATAACTGTTCTTTATGATGTTCCAGCAGGCTTCTAGGTAAATTAAACTTACCATCCCAATTTGATGATGCAAGGACTGAAGAACAGTGAATGCTGAGGTTAAATGCCCTACTCTAGGTCATGACATACGAAGATGCACAGTATCGTTAAAAACAGGACTTCTAGATTTCAGCATCACTACAGTCTTAATCTCCAGCCCTTTCTGTGCCATTATTGAGCTACAATAATGAAGGGAAGAAGCCTGTTCAAGATGCAAATACAGTTAAGACGTCTTCCGTATCTGCACTTTTGGAATAAGAGATGGAATAATGCTTAGCCACTGTGCTTTCTTTACCCATACATACGCTTTACCTTTGCACTCTGTCCCACTTGGTCCCATGCTTTCACAAGAGCTCCAGACTGTTCCTCACAAAGCTATCCTTAGAAACAAAGATATTGCATTTCTTTTGATTTGAGACCTATGTTTTAGTCTTGCAGGGATTCCTGTAACTGATAGATAAAGCTCACAGGTTTTGCAGTACCTTATTTGTGAAACACTGCTATTGCTAAACTAAACCAGCTGCTTTAGGGAAGTAGAAAAGTTCAGGACTAAAAACACTCACAGTTCAAACTGATGCAGATTAAGATTATCAATTTGTGGTGTTTTTTCCCCCAGAAGGTCTCACCATGTGGTTATAAAACTGGTGTTAAAATATTTTTAAATACTACAGAGGGCACTAAAATGCTTACAATTGTCAGAGTAGGGTAACTTAACATTGCACTTTTTTCTTTTTGGAATATCCTTTTAAAATGGATTAGAAACGCAGCTCATGCATTCCTGTATGTGTTGTAGACAAAAGGCATTGTGTGTTTGCATGTGTGTATGTGTGTGTGTTTGCATGAGGGGAGTCATATTTGAGTAGCCTATGATCCTCAGCAAACGACAAAAATAAACACCTTTCCATTTTCCACCTCTGCAGTATTACTTGACAGCTTCCAGGCCGAGTCTTACATTGCACTGGAGAGCTTCTGTATCGAGAGCTTCCCTTTGACCCATCATTAAGTCATTTTTTCCCCGTCAATGGGTACTTCATTTAGGGTTAGATTTTAGGGCCTGAGGACTCGGAGTCTAATGAGTGTCCGTTCTCCCCTTCCTCTCCACCTGGGGATGGGATTTCATCCGGCACCCCGTTTAGGTCTGACTTGGTGGGCTGCCTCTCTGAAGGCTGCCCTACATCCCCTGGTTTTGAGGGCTGAGCCCCATTCACGCAAGCCCCACCCTCCGATTTCCCGAAGTTAAAGAGTTTCCCAGGGTTGAAGGACTTGCTGGGGGACTGAGACCTCTCCTGGCCTGGTGCAGTCATGCTAACACCAGTGGTAGTTGACGCTGAAGCTGCGGCTGCGGCTGCTGCTGCTGCTGCTGCCGCAGCGGCAGCTGCCTCTTTCTTATTTTCTGGAGACTTGAGAAACTTGAAGCTGAGGAAGCCCGGTAGCTTGGGCTCGCTCCCCGTGGGCGACTGCGGAGAACGGGCCGTGCCAGAAGAGAACTTGCTCTGCAGCGGAATGATCTGCTTGAGTTTCATGACGTTGTTGTTGGCCAGCAGTGAGCTCGGCCTCTTCGGTTTATCGCTCACTGATCCCCCTCCTCCTCCACCTGGTCTGGACTTGCCTCCCTGGCTCTTGTCGTGGTGGTGGTCACCCCCGGACGAATCCGAACGCCCGTCGTCCCGCTCCCTCCGCGCCTGGTACTCGGCCTGCCTCTGGCGCTCCTCCTCCTCCCTCTTCCTCCGCTGCTGCTGCTGAAAGTGCTGCTGCGCCTGGCGCTCGTGCTTCTGGCGGCGACCGAACACACAGAGATTACATACCAGCATGCCATGAAGTTAAGCCAGGAGACTAAAGCTCAGCATGGGTACACTAATACCATTAATCTGAGAATAGAGATGCTAAATAGATCTAAATTCTTCAATGATGATAGGCTAATGAAAGTTCTTAGACCCAGGTAAACAACAGTTTAGTCATTTTCTCTAGAACAGATCATCATTAAACCAATCTAAAAGAATTGACAGAGTTATACATGTGTTAGGTTTAGTTCTGCTGCTAGCATGGTTAGGTTTGTTGGGACTGGAGCTGCAATCATTGATGTATTTTCAAAGAAAGAATTGTTACCTTGAATGCCTCCCTGCGCTGAAACTCCAGTTTGGCCATCTCTTCTCCCACCCAGCTGGGGATGTCAGGGATTGCCACATGAATGACATATTTCAGCAGAATGGCAAAGTGCTGTCCAGCGAGAAAAGGATTAAAAAAAAATTATTTGATTGAATGTATAGCATCTAACTACATATTTAATATTTCCATCTGAGAAAGAAAATGAATATTGCATGAGTTTGAATAAATATTCAGCAAATGTACTGACCGTGGAACAGAGCTAATCTTACTGTTCAATTATTATGAATGCTAAAAATTACTCAGTAACTACTATAAAACTAATATTAGTCTATGAAGTTAGAAGAGTAAGGAATGGAAGTTTGGACCCGTTCACAGGTCCTTAAAAGTTTTGGTTTAAGGCAAAGTTAATACATGTATGTGTATTGTGTACCTCTAAGATCACAATAGAGATGATGGCCATCTCCGGGCTCAACCAAGGGAAGAGCCTCTGTAGCTGCCCACACTGCCCAATCAAGTAACAGTTCACAATGATCGCTATTAGACCCATTGCCTCCATTGCTGTCTGTGCAATGACAAGAGACACACATCAACCTTTGGGTATTGCTTAAAAGGTTAGTTATGATGCTCGAGAAGTCACATCATGTCACGTCATGCTAACCTGCCACTGTCCGATGCTCTCCACTCTCATGCCAAAGGGCCTCTGCAGGCCCGTGCACAGCTTGAAGGCATCGCTGCGGATCTCGATGATGTTGTTAATGAGAGCACACATGGCAGCCAAGGGGAAGGCAGAAGAAAAGAGCACCACGTAACCAAACTGGATAAACATCTCTTGGTAATCTTGAAACGTGTCCTGGGAAGAAACACACACATGCTAAGATTTAGGACCGTTATATTGTGACCCTCTAGTCTTGGGGTGCTAGTAGAACAGATCACATTGCTTCATCCAGGTATTTTACTTTTCACTGTTAACTTTATTTTCAACATCAAGTACAGAATGGTGTTCCATTCCACCAATTGCTTTAATAGCCTGATATGCTGAGGCTGACTGAAGCTAATGCATTTGCTAATGGATTATAACGATGTTTCTCAACTCTGGTCCTGGAGTCTAACTGTCCGGTCTTTATCCTGCTTTAACACAGCCACTTAAACTCAATAATAGGCTGTTAGTGGACTGTCATTCTTTTTAAAATGTGTTTTATTTAAAGATTTGATGTAAATGAATCTATAGCATTTTAGAATGCAACTCTTTAAATATGACTCAACATAAATGCAGTGAAATGTAATTTTAAAAGATTACATGAACAAACAAACCCACAACCATTTAGGAGCAAGAACAATTCATTCTGTCTAGTGCTGAGCAATCCGAATATGATCAATTACCTCATAATATGCTACAATATCTGTTTCTAAGAATTTTATGTATACCATGGTTATATTATGGTTAATAGATTTTACCAAAAAATCATAACAAATCATGAACCCTTCCTACTTGTAATACTATATTTTTGTCATATCACTTATTTCCATCTAAGATTAACAGGGCTAACAAAATAAAGATAAAAGACTGTGTTGTGTTTATTTAAGCGCCATAACACAAGACGTTTTTTATAGTCTAATCAGTCTTTAAGTATCTTGTGAGCTGAATTGTATTCTGCTGGTTATTTCCTGTTTGTGTAGCTGTTTTTCTAACACAGTGCCCAAACGTAAACCGTTCTTATGGGCAATGGCATGTATGGACTTTAATGTAGACCTACTGTTACACTGTTCATCAGACCGGGTACAGAGTGAAGTGAAAAAATGTTCTATTATCACAAATAATAATAATGTAATTGTGATTGCGGTATTATTTGGTAAATCAATAATGCAACAAGGTCAGCCAACATTATTTTGATAACAGAATTCTTGTATCAGGAGCTGTGATTGGTCAGATGAGTCAATAATGGGATCATCTCATTAACTAAAACCTATTTAGTGCAGATCTAGTGAAGTAAGTAAAGTAGGCACAACCCAGTTCTGAGGCACATACCACCTCCTTCACTTAGAAACTGAACGGCATCCTGTTAGAGAAAGAGAAGCCTGTCTCTTTGAAAATGGACCTAAAATGAGTGTTTACTAATCCTCTTACCTCATATGTCTGCATGCAGCTCTCGATCTCAGCCTGGGTGAGTGTCGTGGTCTCCTGCTCTTCTGGTGGATCTATCCATGAGTCCCTCCTGCTCTTACTGTCCGCCCTCTCCAGGCTGCGCCCTCTTCTCCGGAGCCGTGGAGGCGCGCTGCTCTCAGACCCTGCTGGCGGTGGTGGCTCTGCCGTTAGCTCCTTGGTCTCCGGGATCCCGTTATCATCGTCATCGTCACACATTTCGAAGACAGAGGCCGGGTCCATGCCCTTCTCCACCATGGTGGGGCTCCCCTCCTCCAGGAAGTTGTCCTCCATGGGGCTCACACAGCCGATGGACTTGTGCTCCACCTTCTCGATGAAGCTGACCTTACGCAGTTTAAGGCCGCACTCCACCAGGCTTTCCTCCTCGCTCTCCTCCTCACTGTGCCTCTCACCTCCGAGCTCCTCCTCACCGTCCTCATCCGGCACCCCACAGCCTCCGTTCAGACACTTGCGTTCCCGCCGCTCCTGGTGACCCAGAAGGCTTTGACGGCTCCCCCGCAGGCCTGGGACAGGGATTGTGGGGTCACTGGGGGAAACCTGAGCCCTGCCGGCCGCCAGGCGTCCGTATTTGAGCAGAGCTGACACCAGCAGGTCCCAGACAGCGCGCAGTGTGAGTTCACCCAGTCGGTGGCGCTCATACAGGTATGGCTGCAATACCTCCTTCAAATTCTGCAGGAACTGGCGGATGATCAGCAGTGTAGCTAGCATCTGCAAGTCAGAAACAATGAATGGTAGATCAAGGTTCTTAAAGGGAACTGCTGCCCAAACAAGTGTAGCAAGTGTACAAGAGTAATATTATTGACTGTCAGGACTGAGAAGTCTTATGAAATGATACGATGCAGCAAAAACTGGCCAAATATCCTCAAAACCAGGAATAATAATATCCATCATCTATCATGGACAGTAATAGACCTAGTAATAGATCTTGTGGATCAGCATTATACCCAGATATAGCAAAGACACTTAAATTGGCATGTGTAAACACACCAAAGACACAGTTAAAACAGATATAAGTCCAGTAGTAGGAGGTTTTGAGCCAAAAAATAGCAATGTAATATTCTCTGTACAATGACTGCAGGATTCTTCTAATCAAATAATGTTTGTTTCCTCTGTGATTAGATACCAAGATTATTTATGCTGCAATTTGTTGTAATTCAGAGTGATATTCTTGTGTTGTCCTGAAAGAACAGTTAATATCTTCTAGAAAAAAACATAATATACATATGCACATAATATGCCATAGGCCAATACAATTTTTAATTATGTTTAAAGTTCTGTTTAAGGGACATATTATCTTATGCCAAATGTCTTGGTAAAAAACACTGAAACATGTTCTAAAATTTAAAGTGTATAAAAGCACAGAGCACTGTGAAATATACTGCCTTATTATTAAAAGAGTTCTTGTTTTCTTCATATTCTACTTGTATGTTGAATAGATATTGTTAACATAGATATGGTGGTGAGTGGAAACTTAGTGCTTAGTAATAAGTTGTGTTTTTTTCCAAGGTTGGCAAGTGTCATGAAATGATCAGGTGTAAACAGGATCCTTATAATGTTTTAAAAAAATGATTGAGGATGAAATATAAGAATGAACGCTGTTATGTGCAATGTTATTGCTCTCTTACTTTACACTGATTGTAATGTTGATGTATGTTTACTTAAAGCTGTAAAATAGGATGACCAGTATCAGCCGGAAACAGCATATTAACCACATATCAAGTGCCTGAGATACTATCGCAACACTCTAGCAACACCATGCAATACCAGGTAATTGCTTAAACTGCTTAATCATCACTGTGCATTTTCTTTAGGACAATTATTGTTATTATTATTATTATTATTATTATTATTATTATTATTATATATGAACACAGGCTAAATATATTCTGTGTGGAATAAATCTGGCAGTTTTTTTGTAACCCACAGCAGCTGTTTTTATTTTCTGGGTAACTCAGTAAGAGTCCAATTTAATAGTCTAGGCAAGAGAAAAATAAAAGCATGAGTCAACTTCTAAGCATCTTGCAGTGTGAGGTAAGGTCAAAGCACAGCAATATCTTAAAAAAGCAGGCAGCGGATTCAAACATGCTTTTTCTGAACCTCCAAGTGCTCGATTGACTATAAATGACATCAAGTGATCAGAATTTGTCATACTGTTTTCATCAAACCTTACACAGACAAAACCTACCCTAAAATTACACAGCCAAAGAAGCTGTGCTGAAATTAGATCAAGCTCTGCCGTACTATAATCATCAGTTCACATGCAGAGATAGCTCGCTTGGATGTGTGTCAAAGACCCGCGGGACAAATTATGATGACACAAAAAGCTCTGATTTCTTCTTTAACGCATGAAAACAATGATGCCTGTAAACACAACAGCCCTATTCCTAAGAAAGAGAAGAATAGACGAATGGTCACAGTTTGGTTGATGCTGACATGTCAAACAAAGGTCAACATGCTGCAATACATGAACAGGCTGTCAGGGCTGACTGTGTACTTTACATGCTTAAAGGCATTGATGGATTTTATTGATCAATGGGCTGCAATCTGAGAAGAAGTCAAGGCAAACTGTCCCTGAGCTACTTCAGCAACAGAGGAGGAAGAAGCCCAGCAGATAATTTGGAGGAGCCAATAAACAGATGGCGAGATAGGTAGTGTGACAGATGTGTGGTGAAGGAAAGCTGTAGGGAGCTGGTTGATAGAGTATTCCTAGAGGAGAATGTGAGTTTGTCACCCACAGCAATACCAAAAGCAATGCTCAGAGCACAACATCTCACACAAACGCACCAAGATCTATTCACCATGTTACAGAAGTGACATGTGGGTATCAATTAAATGACTCACTAGCATATATTTGAGCCATTTGGAATCGCTGCCACAATTTCATCTGTGTAGGAGACAGAATTCTTACCTCTTTTAAACGCTCCATGTCTTTGAGGTAGAATCCAATGTAGAAAAGGCTGAGATAAGAATTTACAAACTGAAACTGCAAAACAACATACAACAGCATAAATGCAAATGATTACGCTTTTATCTTTGCGCTTATATTCAAGCAAAGAAAACAAACAGCACTCGAAATCCTATCGCTCTGTCTAATAAGGTGCAGCTGCTGGCACTGATAAAGTGGTGGGATAATTATTCATCATTAAACGAATCCATCAACATTTCAAACATTTCTGAACAGCAATTGCTGGAATGCAAACAAAGTCATTCGGAGAGGTGTGATGTAAAATGGTTTAACCAGGTTCTTTACATGGGTGGAAGGGTCCAAGTGTGATGTCTACAATACAAATTAGAGATCGAGCGATATATCGGGCCAATATTTGCCATTTTTTCATATATTGGCATCAGCCGACATCAGTGCTCATTTAAAGTCACGCACGTCCCCCCAGGCTATTGATGCGGTGGAACGTGCTGCTGCCGCATGTGAAGGACCCCAGGCCGAAACCTTTGGAACTGTTCGGCCAAACAAGTGAAAATGAATAAATTATAGCAAACAGTGATGTTTTTAATGAGGCGGTTACGTGTGTCTAGTTCTGGCCGTAGACGTGAACCAGAGTTAGATCCTTAGCTCCGGGGCTAAAGCTAACTGCTCTAGTGTAATACACACATTCACAGGTTATTGTAACACAGAGAGTCTCTCCGGAGCAGCCAGAGGTTCCCATATATTACTCAGCTTCAGGCGCTCGAGCCAAACGTAACTAAAGAAAGAGTAAAGAGAACAGTCATTACAGCATATCAGTGTCTCTCTCTCTCTCTCATATCGCGTGCGTTGTTTCTATTACTCTCTCTCTCTCTTTCTCTCTCATTCTAACGGTAAACTGCAGGAAACATGTCGTCTGTGTGGAAGTATCTTTCAATGTACTTATTAATAACTTGTATGTTATGGGTATGAAGAGATATATGTTACACTATTTCAGCAGTAATATGGTCACACTACTTTTGGGGGGGGGGGGGCAGATAAGTCAGTGTTCAGTAAATGATGTTAAGTTCATAAATGTTGTGCATCCACTTATCATTACTAGTGTGACATTTTAGCAGCAAATAAAGCATAAAACTGATAGATATCAGCCCTAAAAATCGGCAGCACATATCAACCATCGGCTGACCCTGACCTCTAAACATCAGCATCGGCTATAGAAAAACCCATATCGGGCGATCTCTAATACAAATATAGTTTTAATTTCTTCCCAGTTGGGACTGTTTTGTCTCACCACACCCAGCAAGTACATAATACACTTCCATTACGAGTTTTGTGCCAAAACCTTATCTTGAAAAGAACATGAAGCAGTGTCACAGGCACCAGGCCACATAATCCTGAGCCTTTATTGTAATTTCTCTCTGTGAGGGAGCTTTTAGAGACATTAATGCTTCAAATGTCTGGTTCCGATCAAAACTATTGTGAACAACTATAGTTACACGCCAAACCACTTGAATTGGCTTTGTTTACAGCTTAATGTTCATTAATTATGCAGTACAGAGACTGAAATATTGCTGAAACACTCCTTTAATGTATTATCCAGTGGAGCTGTCACTCTGGTGAAGGCATCCGATTTATTATGATCCTCTCATTGTGCTGAAGCATACAATCCTGTCCTATTCACTTTAAGTCCGAATCCATATAAAATACTAGCCCTGCCACTGATATGACTCATTCAAATATCTGTGCAACATTTTCATATCTGTACATCATACATAAAAACATAATAGGTTTTTGGTCTGCATCGCATAAAAACTTAAACTCACAAGAACCACTTTGATGATGAGATTTTTCTCATAGGCACTCTGGAGTCTATAGTTTTCTGTTGAAAAAAAAGAGACAAGAATTCAGAATTCAAATGTCCAACACATACACCTTGTTCTGAATTCACTCTAACAGTGTTCATTTGGTTTTAAATGAATAGTATGGGTACTAGTTCAACACTGTGGACCCTAATGTGCAAAGGTTCTTTTGCTCATGTATAAGGATTTTCTTATTACAGGTACATTAATGTGATTTCAGGTAAAGCAACACAGCATAACTCCAACGAAATGTACTTGAATTAAATATGTACATGTATTTCAAACATATAAAATATATTACATCAATCTAATTGGAACTGACAGACAAAGCTGCATATATGAATTCACATCCAAGAGAAATGTATATCGTCGCTGTTAAAAACATATATCTCCATTTTTGTTGATTTTTAGTTTTGTGCCTCATTTGAACCCGCCAGTGGTCATTTACAAAATTTCATGATGAATGGACCAATAGAATTGCAAATTAGCTTAGAAAAAAATTCTGGTTCCATTGACTTACACTAAAAGTAAAGTATGTTTTTGATCTCTCCTGATGCAATTTTGGAGATACTTATTTTTCATTGGACAGCGACGATATGTGAATCAGGTCAATTCAGTACATCACTTTTGCCAGGTTCCCTTCAGAGGCAATACCGACTCACCCATATCATTAAGCCAGCAGGCTATCTTTTTGTACACCTCGTCACACGCAGTCACAGTGATGGCCAGTATGATTTCAGGGATAAACCTTGCCACCTGCGGCAGCTCTTTGATCCCCATCACAAATTCCTGCCGACCACAGATGTGCATCCAGTCAGACAACTTTTTTTCGTTACCACAACATTCAAACTGAACTGTTTTAATTGCAACACAGGCTTCTGACAGCCAGTCTTTTCTACAGAACACTACCTTGAACATATCGAGTGCATTGCACAGCTGTTCAAAACATCTGTCTATCAAAATGTGACTCAATGTGGTTGCAATATGCGCTTCCATTGAGTCTGCATTCGATGTTCAAATAAATGAGTCCATAACGTAGAAAACTGAAATTTCCTGCCTTTTTTTAAAAACGTAGTGTGTAAACATAGATCAAATTTCATATAGGAGCACAGATACGGACTTCTTTACTCTGTCAAAGCCATAGGTAATTCTTAAGTAATTCATAATTCATAATATATGTTTACATATATTGGTTTTAAAGGTGCAGTAACAGCTTGTTTCATTCTGAAGAATAAACACATGTAAACATTTGTCATGACTTCTGCTCATAAAGCCACACAAACTTTATAAGTGAACCTAAGAGAACAAACAGAATACAAGAAAAAATGGTACAAGTCCTTTAACTGCGGCTGTAGCTAATCAATGAAACGCCCTATGCTTCCTTAGTTATTGTGCTTAGGTATTACTGAGAAAAACACATTATTGATTTTTAGTTATTTATATGTTGCATAAACTGGGTTTAGGCTTATACGCTAATCTTGCATGCTTTACGTAGAACGTGTAATTTTTGCACTTGAACACCGGACAATGTGAAAAATGCTCCATATTTTCAAAAATTGAAGTGAACATATAAACTTTATTCAAGTACGCCACATACCCTCAGTATACTCAGTGAAACTGATTTAGGTTTCAGTGAAACCAAATAATTTTTTTGTCAAAACACAAAGTTTTCATTAATTTAAATGTACTTTCATGAACTTTGCCCATTTTGTACAAATCGGTTACTTAAAAAGAACACAAAACATTTATTTATTTTCAATGTGTAAGTCAAACAACCTCCTTGATTTCTTTTTTGAGTATACATTTGGCCATGGATTTGTATAACCTTGTATTTTTACATTATTAGAGTATAAACGTCTTGCCTCCACACCTTTAAACGCAATATGTACTGCCAACTCATTATGTTGGCTGCATTAAAAGCTGTAGTGTAGTCCGCTCTTAGAGATCTACTTTCCTGCAGAGATTATTTCCAACATACAACAATGCATCTGATCTAGGCAATGAAGTATGGAGGACAAAACATGACATAAGTATAAATCAATAAATGCACAAATAAATAAATAAATAAATAAATAAATACATACATATATAAATGAATAAATATATTTCTGTCATGAAACAGGGCATACTTAAATTAATATCATTAATCTATTTCTACATTTCTATGCATCATCTCTTATTTGGGCTGTATTTCTACATTTATTTATTTCTATATTTATTTATTTATATATTTCTTAATTTATTCCTGTATCTCCACATTTATTTATTTCTGTATTTCTGCATCTGTCCTATCCTCACAAATTTTTACTGTAAAAGTATTTGTCCCTCATACCATGAGTAAATGAGAGAGTGTTATTCAGGAATATGGTGGTCTGATATGATAACACGTTCAATTTCTTTTAATAAATGTGAAAATACTGGAATAAATGTATAAATTAATAAAATTAATATAAATACAATTCTGTATAAAAATAAATAAATAAATAAATAAATACTGCCCAAATGAGTACGTCCTGTTTCATGAGAAAAATATGTTTATTTATTTATATATTTATGTAATTAATTATTAGTTTGTGCATTTATGTATTTATTCATGTATGTATTAATTAATTAATTAATTAATTTATACTTTTGTCATTTTTTGTGACCACTGCTTGATGCATGAACGGTTCTGCTCATACTTGTGCATGACACAACCTCCTAGGTGATCCCACTCACCTGAAGCTCAAAGCAGATGAGCATGGCCAGGAAGACAACGCAAAGGCATAAGATACAAACAGGGAAGCTGACCAGCCATCGGAACAGTCTCCTTCTCCAGGGCGGGTAATAGAATTCCTCACAGCCTGTCACTGGGCTGCACCGTTTCACACCCTGAGACAGAGAGACACAGCAGTATCCCTGAATAGATAGTTAACTGTTGAATTGTGGTTTGTCTAATAGAAAGAGGTCAGCAGTTATCGCATAAACGAATTGTGGGTTTACCCGGAACTGTGGCCTGGGCTCCTCCAGTGACTCGGCCGGGGTGTCCAGTGTGCCCCATTTATAAGCCAGCTCCGCCCCTCTCCGCTTCCACCTCTCAAGGAACAGCGTGGCCCACACCACGTTAAAGAGGGCAAAGACTACACAGCATATATCTCTGCTGGTCTGAGTGAGAAACAGCATCGACATCATCAATCAAACACACATTAACAAAACCAACAGGAGAGGAGGAGGTCTCATTTATCACAATCATAATTCTGCGCACATTAGAAAATGTCAGTACACAAACACCATGAACAGTGGTAAATACTACACATGCTATATCTCCTCATATATATCTTCTGTAAAATGAATAACTTAGACTAAATGGAATTTAAATAAATGAAGTTTGTAAATTAACATGTTCAATCATTTGGATTCAGGTTTTTATCATAAAAACACCGGCACAGTATCATTTTGAACTGTCACCTGATCAGATTCAGTCAGCATCCACAGTACAAAGCCGATCACAGCGGGATACAGCATAGAGGTGGTGTAAAAACCCAGCCAGGCAAAGTACATGGCAATCTTCACTCCAAAATAATCACATATATCATCTAACAGAGACAGAAACACAATGCAAATAGGCAATTAAGAGAACAGTAATTAAACTGGTAATTACACAAATAGCTATTTAGACTCTGGAATAGGATATCCCAATATTAATAGTAGGGGAGTAGGGAAATATCGAAATATTGTATATTAGGATATTGTTAGGATTAGGATTATGTTTCGTGATAATGTATTGATTCTCAAAAACACAGAATCGATACACAGATTCCTGGCAGACAGTGAATCATTGTGTGTCCATTTTCAGCTCCACTCCAACATTAACAAGCAGTACAAGGGCGCAATGCTATTGTACGCATTGGTAAACCTGTTCATATAGTGGTGTGTTTTAATAGTAGTATTTGAAAAATCACAATATATCACTTTGCTTGCAGCATCATAGAATATATTAAATTGTGGAATTGTGCACTATATTCAATTGTGGCCGCTGTATCATGATACGTATATTGCCAGGTTCTTGCCAATACACAGCCCTAATTGATAGGTAGGCAATCAAAACGTAAACACAAAAGTACTTATGCAGGCATGTAGTAGACAGTAACGAAGACAAGTGCTTATGTCAAGAGGTGCTGATCACAAACCTAAAGGCTGTTTCTCACACACTGCTTGCACCCATGACTTCATTAGCTGACCCAGAATTCTCTGCTCGTGGAGGGGGAAGACCTGTTGGATCACACCTCGTGCCATCAGCTCTGGAACTGTAAAAAACATACACCAGTGAAGACACGCTAACGAACGCCCCTCTCATAAACGTTGCAGACAACTACACAACCACTTCAGTCCTACTTTGTTTCAGAAACTTCAAAAAGAACCTGAGAAATGACATGCATAGAAATGACAGGGTGCAGTGCATTTCAGTTGCTGTGGACCTATTTTAAGCAACACTGCATGACAGAAAAGGACACGCACTTATGGGCTGTCCTTCAAGAAAGTGGATGTTGTGAAGGACCTCCCCTGGTTTGGCTCGGAGATTGTCCAGCCAGTATTTGATTATGCTCTGACGTTCCTGTAAAGATAAGAATCCAGAGACAGAGACAATATCAAAATATGTGAAAACAGAATTAAGCAGCCAGCTTGTTATTTTCATTGATTTCAAAACGTATTGTTTAATCAAGTAACCGCCATATGCACAGATAAATGAGTTTACAGAGTCTTCTTACTGCCATACAACACAATGCAAACTACATTCATTAGCCATTTTATCAGCTCCACCTACCATAAAGGTGCTCTTTATGGTTCTACAACTACAGACTGTAGTCCATCAGTTTTTAGGCCTCCTTTACCCTGTTCTTTAATGACCCCCAGAGGACCACCAAGGAGCAGATATTATCTGATATGGTGGACCATCGGCAGTGCAGTGACACTGACTGTTCTAAAACTCCAGCTTGCTGTGTCTGATCCACACATACCAGCACAACACACTAACACTCCACCAAGTGAGTGTCACTGCAGTGCTTAGAATGATCCAGAACCCAAATAACATCTGCTCTGTAGTGGTCCTGTAGATTCAGTAGTAGTCCAGATGGACTACAGTCTGTAACTACAAAGTGCTCCTATATGTGGAGCTGATAAAAAAGGCAATAAAAAAGTTAAGAAACAATATCATAGATTCAGTACTATAAAAGGAATATATATATATATATATATATATATATATATATATATATATATATATATATATATATATATATATATGACAGCACTGTTTACAGGCCAGAACCCCTTGGTTTATTTAATTTCCAGTCAAAACAGCCATCAAGTACGAGCTACATAAGATATAACATATATAATATAACATGCATTATGGAAGTCAACAGAAAGTGAGAAAATAAAATAAAACTTCCACTCTTACTTCAGATCTGAAAAACCCTCAGGTGTTTCTGTCCAGCCTTCCACTTTAAGAAAACAACTGAAGGGATGTGTACCAGTCAAAAAGCTTCTTACTGAGAAAAGCTAATTAGCAAAAAGACTAACATTTGCAAACCAAACAAAAAGCTGCTAATGTTCTGAACAATGGGCAAACAAACCCAGGCCTCCAGACCTCAACATCACTAACATCACTGAATGTGTTTGGGATCATTAGGACCATAAGAAGCAGAAAATGCACCAACTCATAAGACTGAACTTTGCAGATTTAACTGAAAAACTCAAAGTGAGTCTCCTAAAAAGGATGGATGCTGTAATAACAGTAAAGAGTAGATAATAAATACACTAAATACTGTTAAGGCTGAAGTTTGTGTTTTTTCCTGAAACATTTTGACAGGTAATTAAATAAATGAAGGGTGGTATTCTAGCTGTGAGGGCTGCACAGCGCTATGAAAAGTTCTTAGACTAAAGAACTAAAGTGTGGGCACTCAGAGAGGCCAGTTTAAGGACTTAAGGGGAGCGTGAAATTACCTGTGATGTGAAGAAGCACAGTTCGCTCTCAATGTTCTCATAAATGTGGTCTTCCTCACAAGAGAAGCTGCGAGATCCTCCCCCAAACTCTGGCTTCACTGCTTTCCGCAGGCCCATTTCCTCAGCTCCTCGCAACAGGCTGAAGAAAACACACGTGTTTACCAGAGAAAAGTAAACACATAAACTCTGATGCAGCACACTTTACTCTCAAAAACACAAGCAAGACTTAAATGGTGTAATAAATGCATCATTACTCAGTCACATGACCTGAATCTCATAGAACATTAGGACAAAAGCTTTGTGATACCCGGGGGGTCTCAGAGTGTCGGCCCTGCAGGGTTACAGATGGAAACTAGTTAAACGTCATATTGAATACTGAACAGGGACTGTGGCTGTTTCAATGTGCAGACTCTCTTGGTGAGGAACCTCGGCTTGGCTGATGGTCTGTGGAGAATTGGGTCTAAACCTGACAGTAAACATCAATCTACCATCTGTTCAGCCATCCTTTGCCTCAGGCAGTACACTGAAATAATAATGTGACTGCCACACCTTCTATTATCACTGTACAGACCGAGCTTCCAGACAGCTCCTATCTCCTTGGATTCTAGTGAGTCACCACAATGAATATGAATAGTTTAGCCATTGTGATTGCTAACGTGGCTTTTTGCTTCCAGATTGATTAGATGCTTGAACTTTTTAATATATAGCTGTATAGTATAATATACAATAAAGGCATATACAATGAGTTTCCAGTTTAGTAGGTAGACGCACATATTGCCTTTGCACATTCACTCATTGGCAATTTTATCAAGTATAACATTGTATGGGTGCCGATACACAGCCCCACTATAATAATAGTAACTGGTCAGTGGTGGCCTATGTCTGTCCTTTTATCTACAGGTGAAGTAGAGCAGGACTGCACAGCGTTTCTGATAAAATGACCAGCGTAGCTAAATGGCAAATGAACTTAATAAAACAATCAGTATATATATATATATATATAATCATGTTTGTTCAAACAAAAATGTTTGAAATCTCTTACCATAAAATAATTGTTATTTAATAATAATATTTATTAATACAGTGTATATTGAAATGCTATAGTCTAGAAACCGAAATGTAAACTGATAATTCATCGATTATAGTCAATTCTTAAGATAAAAAAAGAAAAAAAGGTATCTGCTATTTAGATATGAGGCATTCTGGATAATTCTAAGTGCATTCTCTACGCCACACAACTTTCTCAATTAATCAACTACAGAACCATCTACAACTCTGATCATCATCAAACTATTCTCATTTTAACACATTACAACAAACTGGTATTAGCATTATATTTAAACATTTTATACATGTATTTGTACCAAAACTGGTTTAATATTATTTAAAACTGTGATTCCAAAATTGTGAACTGTACTGAATAGTGTATATTAAAGCAATTCCAAAAAAGATACAATACAAAACAAAATCAGAATACAGGGTTCTGAAAAGTGTCTTTTATACATATTTAAAAAAGAAGTTTACTATTTTATCTTGATTTTTGTAAATATTGGTATATTTGGCACATCAACACATTCAAGAAAATGCTGAGACGGGACAATGTAAGGCTGGGAAGATCAACAACATCTTCCACAACTTTCCACAAGTAAACAGTTGATTAGTTAGTAGGTGATGCGATTGTAAGTCTGGATAAAAGTAGCATTGCTCAACAGTCCACCAGTTTAAGAACAACATTTCTTCATACACACCAGCATTTTAGAGGCTTCACCATCTACAGTCCATAACATTATTAAACGAATCCAGAAAAAATCTGTCCAGAAGCTGTCTGGGTAGCGGGTTAGTGCTAGAATGTACATACACATTTTAGAGCAACATGTGTCTTTTTCTGAGACATCCCTGTTTATTTTAGCAACAGAACTCCAAACCACCTCCTTCACGTGTTGCAACAGTGTGGCTTCAAACTACGAGAGTGCAGATGCCAGAGTCCCATCAAAAATGTGACACATTATGAAGCTCAATGCTTCTTCACACTTTCACAACCACAACAATGGGTGTCCTCAGCCCCAGGCAATTTCTGGACATTGCTAAAAGAAAAGGTAATGTAGAGACAGTGACTCACACACACATGTCCCAGTTTCTTCGGAACATGTTGCAGGTATTAAATATAGAATAAGTGAGTAGAATAATATAGAATAAGTAAATACAAGAAAACAAAAATAACTGAAGTTAATTAGCAAAAACAGAATTTTGTTGTGTGCTGTTTTTAGTTGAATACAGGACAAAAAGGATTAGAAAAACACTGTGTTCTGTTTTCATTTGCCTTTTACCATTTTATTTCTTTTTTTAGAACTGGGTTTGGAGTCTTTTTGTTATGTTTTCAGATTAATCACAATCATTCCCCAAATAAATCTGTCCCCTCTGTCTCAACACAGCTCCCCCACTCAGCACAGGCTTTTACAGCCTTCCACCACAGCATCTAAAACAACATGCCACGCAGCGTTGTTGAGCACTGTGCAAGTGCAACTATGCAGATTTCTGACTGTCCAGTACAGTGTGCTGCATAGCAGTACGGCTCGAACGAGAATGTGGTTCATTTCTGTAGGATCACAAAGTCATAGCTAGGACAAAAACCTGAGCCTCAACTTTAAGGTACACCTTCACACAACTGAACGACTGAAAACACTTTCACTGCACTTTCTTCTCGGAAAGGAATCTGCCACTGAGAACCACAGTCCTGTTTCAGAACATGCTCAGCTGTAAATATGCGATAGGTGTCTTACTTTTCATATGTTGCTGTAACGAAGAACGCGTACACTCTTGTATGCTTGTGGTGTCGTATTTGGATGATAAGTTCTGGGATGCCAAGGCGTATGTGGTTCAGCAGCCAAAGTAGCGTGTGGTCATCTGTGGTGTCTGTAAGTAAAAATAAATTCAGGATTGGTATTTACTATAATACGCAATCACGTCATCCAGTCATGCAGAACCGGGTATAGACAAAATAGAACCTGTAGTGCCACATATAAAAAAGATATAAATAACAATAATAACCATGTACTAGTACAACTTGTCCCCTTCTGATACAGATACCAATACCTGATATATAAATACAGTACTGATGTCAATATCAACTCTATATATATACTGGAAATGTGGTATTCTATATAATTAATACAAATAACCATGTTTAACAACGTAAGTAAATATAAAACAATCCTTAAAGTAACCTTTTTGTGCAAAACAGTTGAGTTGAAAACAGAACATAACACCATACACATAAACCTGTGGTGTGTACATGTAAGCATATAGCAGCTTTTCTGGCTCAGCAAAACTGGAGCTGAATGTTTCATATTCAGGTTTATTGTGTCATTTGTTTAAATGCATCTTGTTCACCTGGGCTACGTCTCCTAGCATCAGACTCTGCTGGAGTTTAGTGATTATCCCTGTTGTTCATGCTGACAGTAGCAGCGACATTCAGTGTTTTTTTGAGTTGATTGAAGCAACATGGTCATGAGATCCCACTGCTGACCGACAAAGGTGTACTCTAGGTGATGCTATTGGACACACCTGCCTGGCTAGCAGGCTGCCATGCTGAGAAATATCTATAAGAAGCAAGGCTCAGAAATCTAGATATAGAGTACGCAGATTAAGTTACATTAAGTTAATGAAGTTACAGATTTAGCCATGAGCATTTTTATTGCTGCTCATCTTCCCACACTGTTTGATGTGCTTTTAGGTTCTGTCTACTGGCAGCCATGCTTGCATCAGAAAATGCTTTGTGCTGTTGGTGTCAAATACAGAGTCACATAGAATATGTTTTCCCTCATATCTCTGTGAATAAACTAGTTTTTACATTTTAATGTCAATGTTACCATCAGTCTTACACTATGTGAGTTATTACTGAATTACAATTATTATAGTGATTCCAAACTACTGAATTGTAGTGCAGGTCTCTTTTGAAACCTGAGCTGGAGCCAGAACGTCAAACTCAATATAAAGGGAGTGCAAAAGAGAGAGAAGACAACACCTGCAAAAGTCATGAGGACGTCACAGTTCTCTGTGGGCACTGTCTTCATCCAGGATTTATGGGACATGATGTACCGCCCAGCTTGCAGCAGCCTCTTCCCAAATAGTTTATCTGTGGAGTCAAAGAAAGAGTATTGAGGCAGGCAGAGAGAAAAAAAAGAGAGAAAGAGAGAGAGAATTAGAGTCAGTCACCTTGCCATGTTGCCATGGATAGACAGACACACTCTGAGACACACACTCCAGCTCCCGTCTCTCTTTGCCAAGTTAAAATGTCACCCACGTTCCGCTGAAACATGAGATGACCTGAAATGACTTTTGCAGCATCTGCTTTTTGTGTGAATCAGAAACATTGACGCTTCTCAGGTGTGCTCTGTTTGTACTGCACCATGTGGTTTTGTATTCAGGTAGTGTGCTTGTATGTTGTTTGCACCTTATTACTGACTTGTGTTACGTTGCACAATATATGCACTAGGCTGTGGTCTCACGTGAAGCTGTAATATGTTTGCACTGCTTTGAAACTGTTAAAAACCTTTCTACTAAAAGGATTACGCACTGTACAGACCATTGTACGTGACAAATAAAACTTGGCTACATGTTGCACCGGGTGTTATATGAGCCTCAGCCTGCTGTGAGAAGCATCTCATGAGGGAGAGAGGAATTGTTTGCATTTGGGGTTGAGAACAATATCTCCACCTCATAAGCTGGGAGATGTTTGCTCATACGTCTCAGTGTTAACAGGATATGGGTGGGTGGAAAGACCGCTATTACAGATTAGCACATAGCAGAGGAGTGTGAAAGACAACTGTTGCGTTCGGCTCAGACTCCAGGCTGAAGAACTTTAATAATGAAAAGAAAAGGGAAAGTTATTGCTAAAGAAAAGCTAGAGGGCAGGGAAAGACAGTAGCTCTTATTCAGCATGTGTATTCTTTCATGATGGAAGCTCTCCATGGGAACTGCAGCTTTCCACTTTTGCTTTTGTTAGTTTGCAGCTTGTTGATTTACCCATAAGTCTCTGGAGAGCACTGATCACTGTAATATGTGAATTTACTGGTATAGCTGGCATGTTTAGCTTGTGAATGATGCTTTAGACTTGATGCTGCTTCGAATGAGAATTCCAGATAGATGTAAACAGAGTGACTGCTGTGAAATGGTTAATTGTAGAAAAACATATCGAACCAAGGATTTCAAAGTTTACAACACAAATATAACACTTTTATTTATAACCACCAGCAAACGTAAATGTGTCTCATTATTTTATTGGTTATGTATGTTTTTCAGAACTATTTAGCCTCATGACGTCCTGTCTTTCCTAATGACTGGGTTAAAAAAAAAAAAGTAAGCTATCATATGTCACGCATATGACTGTCCCTGACACGAACTTACTTCCAAACTCCATTTCCCAGAATGCACATCCGGATGATGTCACACCCACATGTTCACCTCCAGCCAATCATGCACCTGTCCCACGATCAGCCTCCCCGGAATTCTAATACGCACAGCTGTTTGTCATTACGATCACCCCATATAAGCTTCACACACACAGACACACTTTGCGAAGTTTTGCCAACCTATTGTTGCAATTCTGAGCGGTTTCCCTTGTGGTCTTGATTGTCTATTCTGGTTTTGACTTGTTTCGTTTTCTGACTACTCTCCTTCTCGATTTCTCCTTCTGGTTGTGGTTGCCTGTATCTTACTCTCCCTTGGCTCTGATCTCCCTTCCGTACTCTCGACTCTCCCTTCGGATTTCCCTCATGATTTGGTCGCCTCGCTCTCTGCTATTCTGGTTACGACTTCTGCCTGTCTCCTGGTCTACGATTCTCGCTCCGTCCCGTTTTGTTTGTTTGTATTTTGCTGCTCTGTCACACTGCTGATCTTAATAAATCCAACGTAACTTTTAGCTCTGCGAGCGTCGTGCTGAGTGCTTTGCCTATGACACATAAAATATTGTGTCACACATCAGGCAGTGTATATCTATCCACCACTGAGAACAATTCTGACTCACTCACACCAAATCACTCTGAATTACTTTGTTTATATCTTAACAATTTAATTATCAGTGGAGTTCTTCTTTAAACTTCCCTTTTAATGCTTAAAACCTTTCCCAAAAGAATTTATATGTAGCCTTGAGTTGTAGGTCTGATAGTGTTTATCCTATTATCGAATTGCAATCAGATATTGTTACATAAAATAACCAAATAATAAAAGGTATTCTGTGTAACTCTTTTGTCAGATTAACAACAACACTGTTGTTTTCTGTGTGATATGTCTAATTTGTTGTGACGATGTTGAGCTGCTAGTGAGTAATAGGGGATGAAAGGGAAGGTGTGAGAATCCTCTGGTGTAAAAATAACTTTTACCTCTCGACAAAGAAGGCCATGACATATCACAATGTTTTCATCTACATATATTTTTGGTCACAGCTTGGTGCACTCTGAGGTCAGTGAGTGTGTGTGTGTGTGTGTGTGTGTAAAAGCTTGCTGGACTGCAGCGACTCCATGCTCACTGAGGCATAGGCCCTTAGAGATACTCATTCTAATGCTACTGCTCTGAAAGTGGGCCACATTCCACAAACAATCATCTCTCACATTTTGGATGACTGTCTAGGCATTGTGGAAAAGTATCTGTTATCAGCACTGGCCAAAAATATTCTGAAACAGCAGTGATGACTAAATACTGAATATACTGTCTTGCATGTATTCCTGGAAGTATTTCATTCTAATACATAAAAAGTAATAAAGGGCATCTTGTTTTGTTTTTTTATTGACACTCTTCTGTGTTACTAGTGGTTGGCAGTAAAGTAATATTCGTGTAATAATTCTTTTCATACATTTCATGAAAAATGTGATCATTGCTTAAATGAATTTCTTACATTTTT